>CM037853.1:118970595-120445667 GCA_021234595.1 Delia radicum
TATCTATCTATCTATCTATCTATCTATCTATCTATCTATCTATCTATCTATCTATCTATCTATCTATCTATCTATCTATCTATCTATCTATCTATCTATCTATCTATCTATCTATCTATCTATCTATCTATCTATCTATCTATCTATCTATCTATCTATCTATCTATCTATCTATCTATCTATCTATCTATCTATCTATCTATCTATCTATCTATCTATCTATCATATCTATCTATAAATGAATTACAATTAGTACTTAATTGGATTAAAATAACGACAACTGAATTACAACCGATTACTGAATGTTCAGTCAAAATTTTACACAAAGTTGAATTGAATATTTATATGGGACACAACAACAAATGTGTCAGTAAAAGTCCTGGTTAGTAGCCAGCGGGACATAGTGAAAATTAGAAAAGAGTTTTGCTTAAAAACATCGAGCTTATTCATTAATATAAAATAGCTAGCATGCAATTGGTACGATTACTAGTCGCATCACATTTTCTGTCAAACGTTTGCTTAAGATATCACGTTACGTATGAGTGATATTTATTCATTCATTAAAAATAATAACACTCATACGCCTTAGTATAAAAATCATATATTAATGAACTTAATTTGTTTCAGACATGGTTGACAAGCGTGTCATTCCTAAATATTGCTTTTTTACTAAAATTTTATATAACAAAATTACAACAACAATCAAATTAACGTACACTCAAAAAAATAAGTTTGCAGAAAAGTTAGTAAAACATCTTATAAATCAGGTATACTATTTTTCACCAAATTTTTTGCTAAAATTATGTTTTAAATAAATTATGGAAAACTTAAATTTTAGTTATATTTATTCAGCACTTAACTGTTTTGAACTAATGTCTTACTAATATTTTACTAATGTTTTACTAATTTATTTTGCTAAAAAAATTGTGTTGATTAGCACATCAATAGTGTGAACGACAACCAGGCTGAGAGATATACGCAGAATGAATTAGATGTCGCGGCATGTCTAGATATAGTAGTGACAAGGAAAATGATACTAAAAAGTACAGCTCTAGCAAGACATAATATAAAAAAAATCAACCATGAAAGATTTTTGTATCTGTTTTTAATACATAAAACAAAATTGTGGATTAAAACAACTTAATCTATTAATTAAATAAAAGACAAAATAAAATATTTAAATTTATTAAAGATTAAATGTGTGTTTGTAAACTAAATGTTTATATATATTAATAATCTTGTGTGGGCAAATTGCAAACAAATATGCAATAAGTAGACAGACTAAAGCGAAAGGCAAAGACATACATCTTAGATTTTTCTGTTTCCTTTTTCTTATTGCAAAAAAGGGTTTTTTATGTTATATTTTGTTATTTTTTCATTTCGTTTCTATAATTCCCTGCGGCATTTGCGTTCCTTTAAAAGATATCTTCATTTAGACAATAATTAATGTAAGTAGTTCAAAGATAGTTTCCTTTATGTTATAATTATTTCTATTGTTTTTAGATATTACATTAATTTATATCGTCAATTTGGGAGTATAAGCATTTTTATATTTTCTAACGTATTGTAAATTATTTTAAACAGAATCACAAAAATATGTTTTATGACTTTCAGCAAATAAATTAACTACAGTATAATTTTTCTACAAATTTTTTGAGTTTTTTTTCAGTCTACTAATATTCAGCAAAAATTTTATTAATTTTTAGAAAGGGTTTTTTAGTTTCTAATCTACTAAGTGTTAGCAAAACTTTTGCTAAATCTACTAATTTTGTTGGTTAAAATCATCTCGCTGATTTTCAGCAAACGATTTTGCTGACATAAGCAATTTTTTTGACTAAAATTTTGCTGACTCAGCAAATTTTTTTGCTGACTTTACTAACTTTTTTATTTGAGTGTACGCTATATCCCAAAAATGGAGGAAATTAATTTATCCTTTAACTAACGTATACGAGCATAAAAATTTAAAATATCTGCATTAGACCAACTCAAGAAAAAAAGTTCTTGACCACCCCTTGAAAGTACTTCGGTTTGTTTTATGATTATTTCCAAAATATGTCGCATCTACACTAATTAATTTCTGTTGAATTTCAAAAACGGTATTTTCCCTAGTTTTATTTTTAAGAATTTTGTTCTGAGATCAGCTTATGTATTTCATTTTACGGATAAGATAAGATGAGATGTGATGTGATTTTTAGTTATAGGTAATAACATATATAACTATATATAGCCATATATCGGAACTTTTGTCGTCGGGTAATCACACTCTTAAAAATATTTATAAGATTAAAAAATATTTGTAATATTAGAAAAAATAGCACTATTTCGTTTTAATTATAGTTATGCAACGCAGTGTTTAAAAAAAATAAATTTTTCAAAAAAAAAAAAAAAATAAAGCTTATTACATTTATACAGGAGGTAATGTACTACCAGAAGAAACATGCCATTGTTAAAATAATGGGGTTTGTAATAAAAAAATAACCAGTGCCTTATTACCGGGTAATAGAAAGTTTTGCTGGGATACTAATAGTATTAAGCACGAAAGTATTAAGATATATCATTTATTATTTGATACACAGAAAAAACTAAAAACGGGTTTCAATTAAAAAATTTATTGAATCAATTAATATTTTAATTGATTTTGCACCCATCACGGCAATTATACTATCAATTAAACCTTTTGTTTAAATTAAAAAGAAAAAAAAATTTATAAATAACTTCTACAAAAAAAAATATGATACTCACAAAAAAAGTGTGTGATCTATACGTTGGTATGTGTGTTTTTTGCAATGCTGAGTCTGTTTGTGTGTGTGCTTGTTTTGTTTGTTAACTTCAAATGTATTTGGTATTTTATACTGAAAATTTTCTATTTATGCATACAGTGTATGAAAAAATAATATGATAATTGCGTCTAAAGTAAAATATGTATTTATATATATTTTTTTTTTTTTTTTTTTTTTTTTTTAAAGAGAGGCAACACTCAGGAAATACTTCCTATATTTAGTGTGTTGCTTTCTTTAGAAAGGGATAGTATAGAGATGAAAGGTGGGGAAAGATGAAGGGCTTCAGACATGGCAACACTGTAATTGCGCGAGATGATAAGTCTTAGAACAGTTGTTGCTCGCCACCTGATGGAGAGTTGGCGAACTTATTGAAGCTTTTTGGTTCATAGCCCTGATTCATTATTTTACTTCGGTGGGGTTAATTGCTATGGAAACACCGAAGGTGGAGATTGCGATACGTATGAGGGATAGAAAAAACTCATACATATTAATTTGATGTGGCTGGCACCGGGGATCGAACCCGGGACCTTCTGTGTAAAAGTCCAACGCGCTAACCATTACACCACAACGCCCACAATTTTTTCTGTGTAGATAATAAAAAAAAATTGTTTTTTTGACTTCATGTCTTTCGACTTTCTTTATATTATAAACATGTAATCTCTATGAAGCCTATAACACAAAACTATATTGTAGACAGAAAATATATAAAATTAACCTAAACACAGTCACATCGTTCAAGATATATATTTTCCTAATCAACATTGAAAAAATATTATCTTCTACACTACCATTAATACTAACAACCAACCACTTTTCGTAGATTTTATCCCTTGAATAGAATATTTGCAGTTAAAATCAAATGTTAGTTTCACCTGCAAAGAAAACCATTACTCTATCTAGAATATTAGTTTTCGTTACCAATTTCTAAAGAATATAAAGTTTTTTAATAGTTTTGGTAACTCTACTAAAATATTAAGAATAGCAACCTAATTGCTTCTGTGCATACAAATCTATTTTTAGACATTCATATTTAAACTTGAAAAAAAAAAAATATTCAGGGTAGAAATTTGAAAAAACAAATTCAAATTGAATTTAGGCTAGAGGTAAAGTAATTGCCTGAAAAGCTAAGGTCGCCGCTTCGAGCCCAGTTCGCGGCATAAGAATTTTTAATTAATAAAATAATTTTAAAATATTATAAAATTTTTTTATAATTTTGGTAACTCTAATAAAATATTGAGATTAGCAACCGAATTTCTGTTGTACATATAAATCTTTTTTGAGACAATTATTTAAATTTGAAACTAAAAAATATTCAAGGTAGAATGGAGGTAAAATACTTGTCTGACAAACAAAAGATAGCCGGTTCGAAACCCAGTTCAAGGCATACAATTTTTTTATTAATAAAATAAATTTTGTTGAATGCATGTGAATATATTTATAAAATATTATAGTCCCTAAACATAAAATATTCAATTGTTACAATAAAAAATCGAAATTTGTATATAAATGTCGGTTGTTACAATAGTATTAAAAATTAAATAATAGTGATAGTACATGGAACCACAAAACTTCGGTTGCAACTGTGTGCATGTGCGAATTTGGTTTGTGGCATATGGGAACATTTATTGAATGGTGTTGCATGGATATGTCAAAACTGTTAACTGCCATCGAATTCAATATCACTATTTTAAAAGAGTTTCGACTTGAATGCACACGGTTTTCTTTGTTTTATTGTGTTACTTCAAAAAACGGAATACAAAGTACAATTGTTCGTAAATACAACTAGTGAATAACAAACAAGTTTAAAACAATTTGTCTACACGTTTCACAACAGCAAAAATCACGTTTCTTTACAGCAACTAAAAATGTTAGCATTACCATATGCTTAACCCTTAAGTAGCTTTACTCGATTCATAAAACTTTTAATAAACAAAATTAAAATAGTTTTTGGTTTACATACAAATTTTTGTCGGTCTTATTTCATTTTGTACCTTTTTAAAATTGTTGTTAAACTTTTTAAAATTATTCGCCACAATAAAATTATATACAGCCGAAAAATGTCCAAGGAGTTGGCCTATAAGCTGATGTATTTGGATTTGAAATATTCCACTTTTTGCCATTTCACAATTTTGAAAAATTGTCTACGAAAACCAGTTTTTTTAAAAGTTGTCAAAATTTGTGAAACTCCGCAAAATCAAATTGTGTATTACATTTGGATAGATATTTAATTTAGCAAAAACTAGAAATTATAATTAAAAAAAAATTTTTAATCCGTTAAATAAGTTAACGAGTCAAATGTTTTAATTTAACTTCCGAATACCACGGCTAGAGGGCGAAATAAGTGTACAAAAACTTTAGAAAAATCTTATTGAGACACTATTACATAAGTGGCATAACATAATAAGTGGTATAACATGTGTTAAAGCGCGCTTATGTGAAAATATTAACAACCTACGTAGTAACTTTTGCAGAATATAAATCCTAAACCAGGGATGGCAAGACATTTTTCATAGTGTGCTAAAAACAGACATATGAGGAGTTCCGGCTAAGAGTTAAATTTTTAAGTAAAAAAAAAAATATTTTTTTTTAATGGCACATCAATGAAAGTTGGCATAAGTATTGGGAGCTATTTTAGCATAAGAGATTCATTCGCGTCAATTAAATCGCGTGAGGGGGTCAAAAGTTATGGCGGTTTAAAGATATGGCGGTCTTAAAATTGTTGAAATTTTTTTTTTTTTTGGTTTTTTTTAATTTTTTTTTTGCATTCGTTATTGTCACATAAAATATGACAGATAAGCCAAAATATCTTCTGACTTATTTTTACTAACAAATGTAAAGTTTGCAATTTTTTTTTTTTCTAAAAATTATGTGTTTATCCAATATCGCGATTTATTCGCGATGAAAAAATATTTTAAAATTCTTTATAGCATATTTAGGATATGTGTGGTCAAATTACTGGCAATCGTCTGATTACACCAGTAATTAAAAAAAAAAAATCTGGTATGCTTTTTTATAACAAGAAAACTTAATATGGTCCAAAAAATCAATAATCATCAAAATTTTTTAAACCGCCTCTGATTTTATAATAAGGCATCGAATGGGCTTTCATTTAAAAAAAAATTCATCCGATTTCGTGCAAATCCTTGGATGTGCTAGATCAAAATAAGTTTAGATAAATACATCCCGCTTACCGCTAATAATGACGTAAAGTAAAAAATTAAAAACCAAATTGGTTCCACGCGTTAAGGCACGTCTTTTGATGTATTAAATTTGAACAAAATGCATTAAATGCTACTAAAAAAAATTAGAAAAAGATTTGTAAATTTCGCACATTTTTCAAAAATGCCATAAAATTTTTGCAATTTATTTTTTATAAACCCGCCAGTGATTTTTTTATGTAAACTCACAAAAAACTCGGTTTACGCAAGAGTCCACCAAATTTCGAATGAAACCGCGAATGTGCCTCGCGAAAAACTGGTATTTTAAAAAAATTACGTTTTTTCTTTCGAACTTTGATCTGCTGAAACTCCTTAACTGTTCGCGGCACATTAACGGGATTAATACCAAAATGTTAAGAATTACAACAGCTACCAACTCTAGTTCAACTTTTTTCATTTTATAGAGGGGGCCGAAATCACTGATCAAAAAACCTCGAAAATTTAAAAACTCTTATTTTTTGGTTTCAAAACTTAACCGTCTTATAACTTCTTACCAAGCGATGAAGCATCTATCAAACCAACATTAAAATAATCTCTTATATGTACTGACTATGTGTTATGCCGGAAAAGATTGAAATATAAGGAGAACTTAAAAAAAAAGCCCATTTTTATCGATTTTTCAACTTTAACCCTCTGTAACTTTTACGGATAACGTGGGGTAATCCTTAAACATTGCTCAGTGATGGTTCAAGGTCTTGTTTACACAACTGCATTTACAGTTTTTCTAACTTCTAAAAACTGCCGGTTTTTTTAAACATTTATTTCAGTTTCACTGAGTTGAAATTTAAAAAAGATTTTGTGATATTTTGTTGGTAAAAAATAGCACACCACTTTAAAAATTCGATTTTTTTTTAAATTTTATCAACTAAGAAGCAGAATTTGTCGGTTTTGCCGTTTTAAATTTTTGTTTTTTTAATTTTGTTAAGTATATAAACTTAAAATTTAACTGTACGTTAAATTGGGTTCTTAATAATCGGACCATAATATCTAGCCCCCTGTTTTCAATTTAGCAAATTTATTTTCACTGCATTGAATCATATGAAATTATATCAACCCCAATGTAATATAATTCATTTATATACAATACGATCCTCAATTTTTCAGATCAAATTGTATATCAATTAGATATAATACTATATCAAATTTGATACATTTCTTTGTTGCGTCGTGATAACTTTTTTTAACCGTGTTCTTATATTTTAAAATAAAGATTTGTTCACAAAATTATACAAAATTAAAATTTTTAAAATATCTTGCACTGTATGGGACAGGGCTGGCATAACTATTACAAGTTTGTCAATAGTAGCACGCGAACGCATTTTCGGTGACATACAACATTTTCTTGAATATTTTCAAATATTGTAATTTTATTAAAAAATGCCTAATTAAATAAATTATCAGAGGATTAAGCATTTCTTTTCGTTATTTAAATAAGTGATTTAGTCTGAAAATTTAAAAATTTTAAAAATCTTAAATGTTTTTTTTTACAGAATTTTGGTTGAAAAATCAAAAATTCTTTTTACAATAATCAAAATTGTACAAGCTTTTCGGAACATAAATGGTATTGTTTCTTTAAATGTGTAATAAAATTTTATTACATGACATTTTGTGTCACAAAAATCTTTACAAATTTCTTGAAATTTAACATGAATATATAAAAGAAAAAAGTAATGTAATAGATGGGAGAAGATTTAACAAAAAATTTTAAATTCTGCACTAAAATTGTAGTTACACAGACCGGTACCATGAAATAACTCCCAAATGAAATTCACTCCTTTTTGACATTGGGAGTTATTTCACTTTTGTTGGGACTTATTTCATTTTCATTTTTAAATGTGATTTTATCTTTGGGAGTTATTTTATTTGTGTTGTTAGTTATTTCATTTCTATTAAAATTACATTTTGGTAAATTTTATGTATTTGTAATGGTTCTTAAAATTGTCGTAAAGTAAATAATAGCAATACAATGAGTTATTTTACCAAAAGGAAGTCCATGGACATTATGCCACTTTTTGGGTGACATAAGGTCCATGGACATTATACACCAGTGTGGAAACAGATCAGTAATTTTGAAGTTTCTTTTGTGTCGCACGCAGAAAAAACTTTATTTCGCGAAGCCGCCTGCCGCGTTCTACGGAGGAAAAAAACCCCTAAGAGCGGCCGAAGGCCGCCACCCAGAAGAACTTGCTTTTCAAATCAGATATCGAATCCGTTGAAATCTTATATTTTAAACACATCAAGTAATTTGTAAAAATAAGTTTTACTGTGTGGTGGCCTTCGTCCGCTCTTAGGGGTTTTTTTCCGTAGAACGCGGCAGGCGGCTTCGCGAAATAAAGTTTTTTCATTTAATTTTTTTTGGTACTTATTTCATTGGGAGTTATTTCACGGTACCACACAGACCGCATAAAAGCAAATATATAATATGCTTGAAAAAATACTTGAAAAACAACAAAGGTTAGAAAACTATACATTTTTCAAAGCCAGAAAATATTAATAAAAATTTACACTAGCGCTAGAAAGTTTAAAAATAAAAAACAAAAATTAAGAACGGCAAAACCGACTAATTCTGCTACATACAATATGTTGTCTCTGTTTGACATACTAAACAAATGGTGACAGATTTGAGGAAAGTATATTCTGTTGTATGTAAAACAGATACAATATATTGTATGTAAGTACTATTTTTATACATTGCATGAAGTAACAATCCGCTTACGCCACGTATATGCTAGAGTAATGAAGCCCTTAGGCCTGATTACTGAATGTCCAGTTAACCCTCTAACTGACAAACGATGTTTTGCATCAAATTTCATACCATGTGCTCCACTCGAAAAACAAATAATAAGTTCTTCTACAAAATTGTTTATCGTTGCCTAATTTAGGCGATATGAGCCAAAATATTTTAGCGTGTATTTTGGAAACTAAAGCATATAAAAGAGAAATTTTGGACAACAATTATTTCTCTTACCAAGATATAACCACACACGAAAAACTATTTTTTTTTGCTACTATTTAAGAAGATATGGGCATTTTCGCTTTTTGGAAAAAGCGAAATTAGGCGAAAAAGTATCTTAACTTCAATTTATATTTTTCAATCTTCAACGCTTTTTGGAAAAAGCGAAATTAGGCGAAAAAGTATCTTAACTTCAATTTATATTTTTCAATCTTCAACGCTTTGCTATTAATACTTAATACCTTCTTTCTGCAAAATTTCACAAAAATACATCTATTTGTTTATAAGTTAAGACGATGTCCTTTAGAGGAATCCTGATAAAATCCTGTGAGCTTTTGGACTAAAGTAAGGACTTGTTATTAAAGATAAAGCTTCAATCTTACTTATATTTTATTATAAAGAGTTTTTAGTCAACTTAAATTGGATTTTTAGATTTTTAAAAACTATTTTTTTTAATAATTAGTTTTTGAAATTTTACGAAATTTTGATTTTGAAGCTTTTTTGCTTCAAAAATTTAGTTTTCAATGGGAATATATTAATTTCTAAGTATAAAATGCTCATTTGACGTATTTGTGGTAAATTTTATGAAGACTGCCCTGAGGCAGCCTTACCCGTTAGAGGGCTAAAAACAGTTAAATTCAAAATTTATATGGGAAACAACAACGAATGTGTCAGTTAAAACCTGGAACATTGTGAAAATGAGTCTTTGCTTGTTATTTTAATGTTAAACAGGCACATGAACGTCTCTAATGGGTTCCCTTCGATGACAATATGAACACAAAAAAGGTTTGAAAATTTCCGTTATTTGTTTTTTCCAAGATTCTTTCTAAGAAAAAGAAGTTTCAAAACAAAAAAAAATTTCAAACAACTTTAAAACCCATTTTTACCCCCTAAATATGAGATTGGAAAGGTATGCTTCTTACCAATTTCTTATTTCTTTTGTCTCCTCAATCCACCCAACTGAGTTCCCTTGTAAGACGACTGAACGTATTTTATGGATTCATATTTAACTAAATTGTGAACGGAATGGCAAACTAATAAATATTTCCTCTGCTCAGAGTAATGTAATATTGGGGAAACATACCAAATTATCTCTTTTTTTTATTATGACAAATAATATGCCACATGTTTTGAATAAAACGATTATTTTCTAATGTTTTTTATACTCTGAATAAATAAGAAATTTTAAATAAATATATATTGTACTTACTTTGTATGAAAATCATCAATATTTTTATCACAGAAAATTACTTGGGAAGTATTTAAAGACATGTTAAGCGAAACCTTTTATTTTGAACACAAAAAATACGTTTTCTGTTGATGCCACATCAAACTGTAAGAAAAATAAAGAAACCAAACAATTATGTAAAGTACTTTCTTTAAGATAAAAAACTGTATTAAAATGTCAAAAATAAAAACAAAAGTTTTTTCATAACTTTTAATATGTTGCTTTCCAAGCCAACAGTCCAGCTAAAAAAAAAGTGTAAGGCATCAATGCTCAACTAACAGTATTTGTTGTCCTCTAAGAGACAAACAAAGTTTAACAACTTTTTCAAGTTGTCCTAACACTGAATTTAGCAAATGCTAGAAATTTGACTATATTTTATTGTGGAAAATTTGAAAAGAAAATAAAAATTCAGAACTAGTTCCAAGTTTTCGGAGTAATATAAAACTCAATTTGTCTAAAAATCGCCAAAGATTTATTTATTTAAAAAGTTTAGATGTTTTCTATCCATTTGGAAATTGGCATGGTGTAATTATTATTAGTTTTATAGAAATTCTTCGTTGAACATTGTCCTTCATAAATATTTTAATATTTCTATGTATATAAAAGCCACGTATAGTGCGTAGTCGTATGATCAATAAATAATACTCATAATAACGTCATGTTGAAAAATATATGAAGGAAAATATTCAACGAGTATTTTATATTTTTCATACGACCCTATGGGGAATGGGACCGGTTCTGCATGTGCCACAGGATCGGTCCTTTCGTGCCAGAGACCTGTCATCTGCTAAACCCTACCCTATGTAAACAACTGGCAACTTTAACATTGGCTTGTCATAGGAGGGCCTCATTTGTTCTGATTTAAACCACATAGTGGCATGCCACAGGACTAACCAAAGATGGGCGTACCACAACACTGTCGCAAAAGGACAATGTCGTATAAAATAAACAAAAACTAAACAGCTTCCAATGGATAAAATTCTGGTTATCTGCCTTTTTCTTGTTAATAAGCATTCTGGTTAAATGGAATATCCTCCCTTTACCAGTAACAGGATTGGTAATTTTAGGACAATTGACACTCATTCCCCATAGGGGAGTTGCACGATAAAACCCTATGGGGAATGAGGAGTCAATTGTCCTAAAAGTGACTGGTTAAAGAAGGACTTATCACAGGACTGGTATAATTTAATACTGAAGTGGGTTAAACAGTGTCAATTGTCCTCAAATTACCAATCCTGTGACTGGTAAAGGGAGGACATACCACTTAACCAGAAGGCTTATTAACAAGAAAAAGCCAGTTGCCCAGAATTTTACCCATTGGAAGCCGTTTAGTTTTCGTTTATTTTATACGAAATAGCCCTTTTGCGACAGTCTTGTGGTATGCCCATCTTTGGTTAGTCCTGTGGCATGCCACTACGTGGTTTAAAGCAGGACAAATGACCCTCTCCTATGACAAGCCAATGTTAAAGGTGCCAGTTGTTTACATAGGGTAGGGTTTAGTAGAGGACATTTAACATTTAATCTTTTTGAATAAATAAAAAAAAATACAATTTTTAGATTGAGAAATTGAGTTTTGTATTACTCTTAAAATTCGGCACTAGTTCTGAAATTTTTTAAAAAATTTAATTTTTTTCAAATTCTTTATAAAAAATATATTGAAAAATTAAATAAAAATTAAACGAAATTTTGTTATAATTAAACAAATCATATTTTGCCCATTTTTTTGGCAAAAATTAAAAAAGTTGTTCCATTTTTTCTTTGCCTCTTACAAATACCGTTAGTTTGGCAAAATATGTCGCAACATACTTTTTCGTGTAGCGTGGCAGTTGGAGTTCAAAGCGCCATATACAAGTATGAAGTCAATATTGTTATCAGTTATTAATTTTTAATTGAATTCCTGTGATTTATATTCCTTAGGGAATTTCGTTTTAAAAACTGTAATGAGAAAACAAAATATGTATTTAGGTTAACAAAAATATAATACCAGATATTTTAAAGAATGCATTATGGGCAGGTTAATATGATAATAAACTGTGTATGGGGCAAACTTAGGTTTAAACAAGGAAATGTTCCCTAATGTGGACCTACAGCTGGTATTTGGGTTATAAAAAAAAAAAAAAACTAACAATGAAGCTCTTTCAGAGGTAATCTCCGATTTTGATGAAATTTTGATATTTTGTGAAAAAAAAATCTAAGATTGAGGTGTCTAAGATTACCGACCATATTGGCGATTAAAGAAGTTAAAAGTGAGATTTGAAATGTTCCATTGTTTTAGTCTATTAGGAATTTGCTACAAAAAAAAACTATATATAAATGTTATATTTTTGGGTAGCAGTTTGCAAAAGACACCTCCTGGTACCTTTTATTGGTACTTTTTTGTTGTTGTATAGTTGTTGTTTTAAAAATGTTACTTTTAGGGTACATTATATGAACATGTATAGAGTAGTACGACTGTCAAATTCTCATATAATAAAGCTATTTCGGGGTTTTTACGAAACACTATTTTTTGCATTATAATGGCAACCCTGTGACACAAATATAGCCAATATGGGTAGTAAACCTCATATTTTTTAGAGTGCGGTCATGTAAAACAAATAATTAATTTGCTAATTTAGGGTAGGCTGCAATAGAATAATCAGTAAAATCTTGTTTTTTACATTTTATATTTTTTTCTTGTATGCGATGAGGTAATTATTTTTGCAATAAGCTTTCCATCGATATATAACGTGAAGTGAAAATAATGAAATTTAGAAACAAAAAATTAAAAAAACTAAAATAAGCCTATAAAAACGTACTGTTGAAATGTAATACATATTTTTATTTGCACCACCCAGCAAAACTTTCGTAATGGGTGCGATACCTCCTTACCGGCATCATTATTTTTCAACAGAAATTAATGAGTTATCGATAATGGGTTACATAATGCATAACTTTGAAGTGGACACTCTTTACCTTCAGCATTACTTCGAAACATTAAATAATGAGTTACCAATAACTATAAACTCATGGATTACCTTGTAATGATACACCATTCCCTTTTACATTATTTCGAAACATAAAATAATGACTTACCTATCATCAATTACATAATACATGAAATATAAACGTAACGTAACATTTAAAATATTTTTTTGAAAATCTCTTCAATTACTTTGTGATATTTTGTAAGCATGAGGGTAAGGTATATATTTTTAACATCACAAACGGAAACTCGAAGTACAACTTATTATTATATGTGACGATAGCTCAGTGGGTAGAGGTCTCGCCTAACAACAAAAACACCCCAAGTTCAAATTCCAGCGAGACTACGTTATTTATTTAATTAAAAAAATGTTTGTAATAATTTTTTTTAATAATGTTTCTTTATGAAAATCTTTTTATAGACCCATTACTTTTTCGAACCCGGTAACCATATAAGTAACCAGTTACTTAGTCCTCTATTAGGTAATGAGTCCACACATTAATTTTATTCTCATGGCCTGTAAAGCTCATCAGTGAAGTAAGGTGTGTTGTAATGAGTGAAGCCCTACGGCAATACATTAATTTACCCATTATTTGGTAATGTGTGGTTTTGCTGGGCAGTATGGTAGTACACTGCGTTGCATAACTATAATTGAAAATGATTTCTGCTATTTTTTCTAATATTAAAAAATTAAAACTTCTAACAGTTTTAAGGAGTGTGATAACTGGTCTATTATTGTGTAAAACTTAATAGATTACTTAATTGATTTAATATAAAAATTGTGTAATAATATTTTGTTAGTGTTTCATAAATACAATAATATATAATGTTAAACAAAAAATATGGCAAATAAAAATAAATTAAAGAGTTATTTTTATTTACTATGCAATTTTAATCAATTTCCAATAAAATGCCGCATTTTTCATATACAAGTGATTTTGAAAAAGGTAAAACTTCAGTATATTTAAAAAGTATTCGGGAAATTGCAAGAAAAATAAATCATTCACAGGGTCGCAGTGATTTGGGGGGGCTTTTTGTTTCTGCTCTCAAAAAATAAGTTAGTAGAAAAGTTAGTAAAACGTTTTGTAAATCAGGTATAATATTTTTCTGCAAAATTTTTTGCTAAACTCATGTTTTCAAAATTTTAGTTATACTTATTCAGCACCTGTTTTGAACTAATGATTTACTAATATTTTACTAATGTTTTACTAATTTATTTTGCTAAAAAAAATTGCGCTGATTACCACATTAATAGTGTGGACTACAACCAGATTGAAAGATATACGCATGTAGTAGTGAAGAGGAAAATGGTTCTAAAAAGAACAACTCTAGTAAGACATATAACAAAATCAACCATGGAAGATTTTTGTATCTGTTTTTCAAACATAAAACCAAATTTTGTTTTGAAACAACTTAAATTTTGCGTTGTCACCGGCCTGTGAAAATAATTGTCTATTAATTAAATAAAAGACAAAATAAAATATTTAAATTTAATATGTATTTCTAAACTAAATGTTTATAGATTAATAATCTAGTGTGGCCAAATTGCAAACAAACATATACAGACAGAGTAAAGCGAAAGACAAAGACACACATCTTAGGTAGATTTTGATGTTTCCTTTTTCTTATTGCAAAAAAAGGTTGTTTTTTTCGTTTCGTTTGTTTTTGTTTATATTTTCGTTTTGTTTCTATAATTATCTTCGGCAGTTGCGTCCTTTAAAAGATAGCATCATTTAGACAACCATTGATGTAAGTAGTTGAAAGAAAATTTTTGTTATGTTATATATATTTATTTCTATATATTTTCAGATATTAAATTAATTCATATCGTCAATGTGGGAAAATGGAAATTTTTATATTTCGTAATTATTGTAAATTATTTTTAAAAGAATCACACAAATGTGTTTTATGATTTTCAGCAAATAAATTAACTAAATTACAATTTTTCTACAAATGTTTTGCGTTCTCTTTCAGGCTACTAAAATTCAGCAAAAAATTTATTAATTTTTAGCAAGGCTTTTTTATTTCTAATCCACTAAGTGTTAGCAAAACTTTGCTGAATCTACTAATTTTTTTGCCAAAAAAATCAGCTCGCTGATTTTCAGCAAAATATTTTGCTGACATTAGCAATTTTTTTGCTAGCATCCTCCTGACTAAATTTTGCTGACTCAGCAACATTTTTTGCTGACTTTACAAACTTTTTTTTTTGAGTGTAGACTGGTCATCTTCAAATAAGGTGTTGCATATTTTCATCTTCATGCATATTACATATTGTGCATAGTCTTTTATTGCTGAAATTTTGATTCGTTGAAGTACAAAAATCCACATTTTACTTTAAAGATCCACATTATTTTCGATCTACTAAAAATCTTCTTTTAAATATTTGCCTACAAAGTTAAGTTTTATAAGTTCCACCAGACTTTCAAATAACTCATTCCAAGTAGTTTTATTAAGATATGCTGAATTTCAAGAAAAGCCATAACAATTATCTAGTTCATTCAGACTTTTTACCGAAATGATATTTTTTGTCAAAACTTTACGAGACAATTACATTAATCAAAAAGATTTAATTATTTTATTTTTGTCGTTCTAAATTGGACAAATGTACATTTTCAGTTAAAAAAGTAACTCCGTTTTTTGGCCACAATGTGACAAATTATCTTTTAAAAAAGCGAAATATGTACTAGTAATACTACTTTAGTATTAATTTAAGCAAAAGTAATAAAAAAAAATAACAGTTTTTAAATAATATAGTTAAAACTTATATTTCTTTTTTTTTTTAAAGACGCAATTAATTAATGTGTTGGAAAGGGGATATAGGAGAGAGGAAAGGTGGGGCAGATGAAGGGCTTCAAACATGTCAACATTCGTATTTTTTCGTTATCTTGCACGAATCTGTAAAAATTTATAAGTTTAAGTTCAAGTTTAATTTCCGCCATCACTAATTAAAAAATGTTTCGAATTGACTGCGCACGTTTTTCTTAGTTTTATTGTGTCGTTTCAAAAATCGCAAATAATTTTTCGTAAATAAAGGAAGTTTTTTATACAGGTATAGAACTTTAAGTTGTCAACACTTTTTTAACTGGCGGTCATTTTGTCAGCTGTCAAGTGATTTATGAATATACTGAACAACGCTTTCAAATTGTTCAAATTTATTTTGAAAATCATGGTTCTGTTCGAAATACGTATCGCGCACTACATCCACTTTACGGTTAACATAATCGTCCATCAGAGCAATTAATTCGATTAACTATGGAACGTGATCGTACCACGTTTACTTAATGACAATATGCATCCACAGAGACGTCGTACAGTGCGTACAGAGGAAGTCATTGCTGCTCTAGAGCGTAGCGTAGAGGAAGACCATAATCAGTCTATCCGTCCATTACAATCAAAAGTGAATAACACTCTTTGTAAAATGTGAATAACAAAATTTTAAAGAATTTTCCAAGTCGGATTTTTGTAAACGGTAAGAATTTTATTTACAATTTTTATAAAACTAATTGATTCCATATACAAACATAATAAATAAAAGAAAAATGTGAAAAATTAAAATTTCATAAAGTTCCCCAAAAAGAACCGTTAATATATTTTCTTCTTTTTTGATTTTTTTTTTTTTCTCCAAAGTTTTAGGCTTTTTGAAATGATTTAAGCTTAATTACTTAAATTGTTCTTGAATATTTTAAACAGTTTTTCAACATGTTTCAAAATGTTTTAATAAACAAATTTAAAATAAATTTTAGTTTAATATTAATTTGTTGTCGATTTTACTTTATTTTCTAAAATTTTTTGTATTTAGGTTCAATTTAGGGCACATGTGCCCTAATGTTGACCTTTCGAGTTGTTTGGAAGATTATTATATATTATTAAAATATGTCAGTAAACTCAACGGCAAATGACAGTTTGAATAACTACATTTACAGTTGGAAAGGTGTACATTTGCATTTAAATCAACTGCAATGTGTAGTTATGTTTACTGTTAAAAATTAACTGTCGAATGTACAAAAAGCAACTACAAGAGTAGTTAAAACAGCATTACCAGCATTTTATAAAAAAACGAACTTTTTTTGGAAATATTCTCAAATCTGATTTTATTATATAATAAACTATATTAACATAAAATATCACATTTTAATATTCACGTTTCACTGTATTTTACCAAATCATTTCTGCCACCTGTGTGTCTTTAATGTAATATTGTTTTTTGGTTTCTTCTCGTCACATTGACTTCATACACAAATACTAAATATTAAATAGCTACAGGAAAAGAAAAAAACCATTTAATAATATTCAAGTAAATGCATTTATTTTCTATTCCAAATCTTACCTTCGCGTTTTACTTATTTAATAACATTAACAGAGTTTTCATTTTATATGTCCACCTTCTTCAATATTCTCTTTAACACTAAAGATAAAAGAGAAAAAATGTATGAATGATGCAGACGACATATTAGTTCTCTGTTTTTGTATCTACTGATACACATAGAATTTGTCAAAAAGTCGAAACAACTGCATAAAATGACCGTTACCGAAATGCGTTAATTTTGGTAGGTTGTTTAAAAAATCAACCCTCAAAAACATTAAAAATATTTTTTCCAAGTAAAACATTTACAATGGCAGTTAAAACAACTACAAAGCACTACTGCACACTGTATGCTTCCAAAATAGCCCTTCACCGCCTTGCATACTATAACGCAATTAGGGATGGCATTCTGTAGTGCTTCCCAGAATGCCTTCTTTGAAGCAGTGAATAAAATGAAGCAATAAAGTATGTATACCATGAAGCACTAATGTTGTCAACATACAAAAAGCGCTTCTTAGTGCCTAAGAAGGCATGAATTTATTGCTTCTAAGAGCACATGAAAGAAGCGCTTTAAAAGGGACATACCAAGTGGGACATCGCAAACAAAAATCATGCCTTCTTTATTTGCTTTGGAAGCACTTCGTAATTAAATAATGCCTTCCGGAAGCGCTTCTGGTAAGCTCTATTTTTTGCTTTGGTAGTAACTGTAGAACTTTTCTGAGTGTACATTAGTTTATACAAGACAGCGGAAATGAGAGGCCAGTTGAATTCAAGTTTGATTTGAAGATTCCATTGCACCAAAATTGTTCATTAAGGAGAGATATGGAAGTATAAACGTTATCAAGGAATATACTTACTTTCATATATTTTTTGAACACCTCTAAACACACAAAAATGTGTCTGGCCGAGACTACCTATATAGTAAACCCCTTAAAATGTAAGGTATAAAACATGATCAAAAACTGAACAAATTGTCATTTAAGTTTTTTATTATCTCTCTTAAATTTGGAGTTAATAGGGTGTGGTGTTTGTTCCCACTTGTGAAAGCTCCCCCTTCCTTCCTGCTTGTTTTAATTAAAACCGTCGAAAAATCGCAATAATTTGAAAATTTAAAAAACCTAATATAAGCAAACGAAACGTTGAGCAAAAACATGATAAATTGATTTTTATTTACAACTAAATGAAATTATTGACCAAAATAGCCCGTAAGGAAACCCCTTTTTAAAATCTAATTTAAATATTAAAGAGTGAGATCGAAAAAAAACGACACACATTTTCCCTAACAACTGCTTTTGTGTAAGAAACTGAAGTTTTTTCTTATTTAGTTATCGTTACAAATTGTTTCAGATTAAGTTAGCAAAATATTAAACCGATCGGCTATTTTCGCTTACAAATTTAATCTGAACCAAATGTGAGTAATTGAGTTTTTTTTTGTCATCTTTATTTAGTATCCTAATTGCTAGGAGCAGACGTTTTAAAAAAAAAAGTGACAGTAATGGGATCTTGTTTTTGTGGCATCCATCAATAATTTAAAAATAATCCTAATATCACTTGCTTATTCTGAGTTCAGGACAATTAAAACTATGGAATTTTTGGTAAAAATGCTACTTTTGCTGCCCTCCCTTTTTGTAAAAAAACCAATAATGCGATTTTTTAAAAGATCTGACGAGTCAGAGAGAAAGTTCACTATTAAACACAAAAACAGTTAAAAGTGTTAATGTGTGTCGCAAATGTTTCGATTTAACTCCTTATACACAGAAAAAACTAAAAACGGGTTTCAATTAAAAAATTTATTGAATCAATCAATATTTTAATTGAAAATTTCACGGCAATGATAATATTAATTAAAACTTTTATTGAAAATGAAAAATAAAAAAAACTATACAGCAATTCCATATGAAAACGATCAAAATTGGCAAATTTTTGGACGACCCCTCTCCGATTTTAAAATAAATAGTCTCAATCGATTGCCCAGCAAAAAATAATGTACCTACATAGTTTTTTTTTTATAGTGACTGGTTTAGTGGTGGTGTGCACCACTGTCATGTGACAAAATTGAAGAATTCTTCATAAGGGACCTCATTGAAAGTTGTTTAAAAACTACTAAAGCGATCGCAACGAGTGATAGCTCGTTGGAAAGGTATTGAATCAGGCTTTAATTGAAAAATAAAATTTTCCTAATTTTTCTTGTTAAATAATTAAAAATAATTCAATTATAAAAAATATAAAAACAATGAGAACAAGGTGGTCTCTTAAATGCTCTTCTCCTGTCCAAACAAGGAGTCGGGGCCCATTTTTTGCTATTTTAAAATCGGAGAGGGGTCGTCCTTAAGGTGATCGCTTTCATATGGAATTGCTCTATACTCAAAAAAGAAAAGTGTGTGAACTACAAGTTTGTTTGTATATGTGTTTTTGGCAATGCTGTGTGTCTTTGTGTATTTGTGTGTGTGTGGTTGTGTTGTCTGGAAACTACAGATGCATTTGGTATTTTATACTGAAACTTTTCAATTTAACATAATTTAAGAATTATATCTAAAATAAAATATTTATTTGTATATTTAAAAGTCAATTAAAATATTAATTGATTCAATTACATATTTATTTATATATTTAAAAGTCAATCAAAATATTAATTGATTCCATTAAATATTTGTTTAGAAACAAACTTAATTCAAATAAAACAAGGACCCAAATTAACTATTATGAAAATTTTCAGAATCGAAAAAATTACCCACTTTTAAGGAATATAAATAAAAATTATTTTATAATTATTATGAAATAATTAATAAAAAAAAAAATTACACTTAACTATTACCATAAAATAGATTTTTTTTATTGAGTTGAAATAATTATGAATAAGTAAAAACAAAAAAAAAAAAAATTGCCATAACTATTATTTTGTAATTTATTGTTAAAAATTTGATTTTAATAGTTAAATCATGTCTTTATAAATAATAATTATTATTGTTTTATTATTTCTCTAAGTTTTTTCTGTAAATAAAAAATGTTAAAAAAAAAAAAAATTTTTAAAACATTTTTGTTAAATATATTTTTTTTTTGTAGTTCTGCGTAAAATTAAAAAAAAAATGCGTCTCCTACTGGGTGTGAACTCAGGGTGATTTGATATAAGTCCACCTACATTTCCATTACACTAACGACTTATATATATGATTGTACTTCTAAATAACTAGTTATACATCAAATGCTTACATAAAAAATGTTGATAGTAAAATTAAAATAATCTAAAAATAGAATAGTATGCACACTAGGGCGGGTCGATTTAAAAATCGCTTAACGTTCAAGGAAAATCGTATTCTAGGGATCAAAATAAGAAACTTTGCCGAAGGAACCATACCTCTAAAACGAATTCTGATGTCCCGACCTTAGGGTTAAATTTTTAAAAAGCCCACTTTGATATTTCAGAAAGTAGGAGGAATATCTCCAAGATTATGGGAGCTACTTCTTCTCCGGGAGACGCGCTAGCAGATTAATGCATAAATCATCATTCTAGGTGACCGTTAAGGGATTAAAATTTAAATTGAAAGAGGGCCTTTTTAGCTGTGTTTCTATAGCAAAATGTACAAATCTCGGGATAGAGACATTTCAGAAAGTAGGAGGAGTCTTTCCAGGATTAAAATTATATTCGATTGGGTTGGATCCGATTGGGGCACTCTAAATGGGTCAAAGTGGGATTTTTCAAAATTTGTCAAAAGTCAAAAGTCGGGACATCAGAATTCATTTTAGAGGTATGGTTCCTTCGGCAAAGTTTCTTATTTTGATCCCTAGAATACGATTTTCCTTGTACGTTGAGCGATTTTTAAATTGACCCGCCCTAATGCACACGTATTATAGGCATGCACGTGGCTAAATTTCGAAGTTATTTATAAAACAATCAATTATTTTGAACATATTTAATTCTTTTTGGGATATACATAAACTTTTAAAATTTTTAATTTTTGTTCTATATGGATTTAGCAGCTCTGAATAGAACCAAACTTATTTTCTAGTCTAAAGTCAGTGTGTAAATCAATAACTAATTCAGTTAATTAATGATCTAGTGCAGTCACAGTGATATAAAAAAAATTTCTGTCAATTAAAACGAAGCTTAAAAAATTGGTTGTAAAAGACCATAGTAATAAGAGAATTTTTTGATTTAAACAAAAATTTAAATTTGTCAATTTGCAAGATTGGTTCTGCTAAATTTATTGGCGAAAATGTAACTAATTTGAAAAGGCGCATGGTTAATTCTCATTATGAGTTATATGTAAATGAAGTGGAGCAAGAAGGCACCACCAGTGAAAAGAACTGCACAGAAAAATTACAACAGAATTTATTTAAGATGCTTGTTTGGAATTTTTGACAACACAATCGTAGCCTATATAACCCCAACGCGTTTAAGAATATCACTAAGCAACTTTTCGAAGGTCTTCAGATGGAACCAGTCACATCGCTTAATATAAGTGATTTATTAATCAAAGTGACAAATAATCAAAGTGACAAAATGACCTCCTTGGTCGAACTATCAATCCTATTTCCTCCTTTGCAGATGACAGCAACATTTGTCATTATTTTTCCTTCGATCGTAGGCCAAGCCTTGTGGAGGTCGGGGGCAAAAGACAGATTATGAATGACACACTCAATCATGACCTTTCGACAATCTCAGAGTGGGGTCGTGCGAACAGGGTCGATTTTAATGCTCGTAAGACTCAATGTTGTATGTTGACCCATAGGTCTGTGGACTCAACTACGTCATCTGTGTATATGGATGGGATCGTTATTGAGGATTCAGATACTCTTGATGTTCAGGGCATGAGAATACAGTGTGATGTCCGTTGGACAGATCACATTATTCAAGTATCGAAAGAAGCTTTCAAGTGTCTTGATTTGCTAAACCGGTGTAAGAAATACTTCACCCCATCTGATCTCCTTACCATATATACCACCTAAATCCGGCCGAAGATGGAATATACCTCCCATATATGGGCAGGTGCTTCAAAGTCTATTTTGGGACTTTTGGATCGTGTGCAACGGAGACCGTTGATGCTAATCAACGACAGTAGGGTTTCGAACTCTAGTGACTCGTTGGAGCATCGTCGGAATGTGGGTTGTGTGACTTTGTTCTATAGATATTACCATGGGAAGTGTTCTGCTGAGATAAGCCGACTCATTCCGAGGGACCGAGTCAATGTTCGTACTACCCGCTTGTCAAGAAGATCTCATCCGTTTGTTGTCTATAGCACGGCAAATCGCACAACGCATTACAGAGAAAATTCGTTTTTCAGTCGCACTAGCCGTATGTGGAATTGTCTCCCTGCGGAAGTCTTCCCTGCAAATTACCGTTTTTTTAACGGGAATGATTTTTGCAACCTTCCAAATGGAAGGAAAGTTTGACGTTGTTATGATATGGTTAAAAGTATACGTTAAGGTTGGTAGTATAAAAGGAAGTATAAGTTTGATAAATTTTATATTAATGCCATCATATCCAATTGAACAAAATTTTATTGCCGATATGGCTTTACCTACATCTTCCTCTGTAAATTGATCAAAATAAAATAAATTGCCTTGATACAAGAGAGTTGAGTTAATATTATAAGAGCTGATGTCATTTCTATTAGTGGAATTAAGGAAGAAGTCGTTCATAATTTCAGGACAGATGTCACATTCAGTTCTACTTTTCCTTATACCTATTTGTCCAAGATTTTTCCATAATTCCTTAGTAGGAATATTAACATTTAATTTATTCCGATAATATAAGCTTTCCATGTTCTTTGTGACTACGTGTACTCTATTTCTAGCTACACGATAGTTTTCCCATTTGTTTTCAGATGGTCTTGATTTTCATAAAGAATGTAGTTTATTACGTAAGTTAATTGTTGTTGAACCACGGAACCTTAGAGACAATTTTAATTTTTCTAACCGGTACATGTTTCTCAGGAAGTTACAAAATGTAAGACAATTGAGTTTATCATTGACATTATCGAATTGCCAACAATCATTCCACATAGTATTCGCCGATTTTCGTATTAAAAGGAAAAGTATTTTTCGTATAAAAATATTTTACGAAAAATACTCCCTATTTCCTCCTCCCCATAACCTATTTTCCTGATATCAACACAATGCAATGCATTAGTAGGGGCATCCCCAACGTAAAAAAAAGTAGTTTCCATAAAAATGGAAAAAAATGTATTTTTGCTTTTCTGTGGCTCCTTTTTTTTACACAAACAAAAAAAAAATTATTTTTCATATTTAATTTTTTTTACTACAATTTTTTGTACATAATGGCGTGTTCTTTTCTGACAAAGATGTGTAACGCAGTTAAGAGCGAAAAAAACACACCAAAATGTAAATGCAATTTTTACTACATTTTTGTAAATTAATTACACGGTGCTCCAATGGAAAAAAACTTGGAAAACGACCTAGCGTGGGTTATAGGTCTTGTTGAGTACATTACAAATTGTGTCAAAAAATTTCAGAAACACCCTCAAATTCAGAAGTTATTCTAAAAAACCGTTTCAAGTGATGTTCGTCAACTTATCGACCTGTTACTCAGTCAGTTTTTGTCCGATTTACATTTGGAAAGAAAACTTACGGGTTTGGAAAGAAAACTGATTAGGCTTTAAAATGACGTGCATTTCTTATACATTTGTAAGTTATAAGTATTGTTTTTGTTAAGAATATCTACAAAAAAAAACGAAAATTATAAACTTTTTTGATTTTAGTAGCTTTTCATTGCTTATTTTAATATGAAAGCTTATAAAAATTTATACCAACGTATAAAGAAAATTTAGTTCTTAACAAAACATGGTTTTAATTTTTCAAATCGGATGAAAATTGTAAAAGTTATTCAACTTTTCATTAACACCTGTTTTTAGCATTTTCTCCTTCAGCGCAAACCATATGAATAAAAAAAAAAAAAAAATTAAACAAGCGTTTTTGTAAGTCAAGTGGTTTACCAGAAGAAAAGTCTGCAATCTTAACATTTTACTTTAGAAAAAGTTTAGTAACTTTTGCAAATAGAAACCGATTTTAACAAATAATATCTCGTTTTTTTCTATATAAAATTGTCTTTAAAATACAGTGCAGAAAAAGATAGGTTTTCATAAAAAAAAATTAAAATAACTCTTGTTGAATTTGAAAAATTTGGAAAAAAAAATAAAAAAAAGAGAAACTTTTGCTAAACACTTACCTAATGTCTTGGAATATATATTTAATGAATACATTTCATGAAAGCCTAATTCTTTGTCTTTCCAAAACTGTTTAAAATTTTGAAATCGGTCAAAAAATGTGTGAGTTAGAGGTACTAAAGTTCTACGACCTACCCTAAAACAGTTTTTTGAAAATAACTCAAAATTTTGAGGGTGTTTCAAAATTTTTGAAAACGGTTTTTGTATGTCCTCACCTAGGCCTACAACCCCCACTAGGTCGGTTTTCAAGTTCTGACAAAAAGTTTTTTTTTTGTAGCAGTGTGTTATTAAAGCATAATTATTATAAACAACTTTTTTTCCCTATGCGTAACTATTAAAAAATTATTTCAAAATATTACTTAAAAAATAATAGTTACCAGTAAGACATATTTTATTTCTTATCCATAACTATTATCATTTCATAAAAATTATATTAATTGGAATCAAATAATTATGAGTATGATAGAACATAAAAATTGCCGTTTAATAGTTACCACCTAAGTAATTTACCATAAAAGTTATAATAGTTAAGACCTTGAAATCAAATCTTTTATTAGCTATTTTAGGTTTATAATTTTTTTCTGTGTATATTACTAATATAAAGAAAATTTAAAGACATTCAAGTTTTTCGTGGACACAGTGAAATAAAGTGCCAACCGAACTGAAAAGTGCATTTTAATGGTAACAACTTATAAATTCAGATAGTAGAACGACATTAGATTTCTGAATATTTTGGGTGTTGCAACATAAATTCAGTTGAATTAACCGAACTTTGTTGTGAAAGCTCATGAATGTTAAGTTGTACCAACCGACTGAAATCACCGAATTTGATTCGTAGTAACCGGATTTCAGTTGGCAAATAGCAAAAATTTTCTCTGTGTGTGTGTTCTTTGATGAAACTCTTGATATATAAAACTAAGAAAATTTCACATTTTGTGTAAATATTTAATTTTTTTCTTATAAATAAATTAAAGTTGTTAAATAACATAAAAGATGTTATTATTTTTAAGTTAAAAAAAAATTTTTTTGTGTCATAAAAACCCGAAAAATATATATAAAATGTATACACAAACAGGCATTAAAAAAAAAAAATATATTTAAAAAAAACACAGCATTTTAAACATGTTCGCTTTGCAACACATTGACTTGAAGTGACTTCAGTTTGTTTTTGAAAAAACAAACAACAACAAAAAAACTTGTGCAGAACCACTATAAGAATCTTCATATTTTTTATTTTATAAAAAAAAAAGTTTACTTAAGGACATTGTTGGCTTTTTTATTATTTTTTTTTTTTTTTTTTGTTAAGTAAACACTTGAGAACTAAAAGTGGAAAGTGTCATAAAATATTTTTTATGAAATGTCGTTATTTATGTATGTTGGTAGTTGTTCACTAGTAGCAAGTAAAAGGTAAAAACAAAAACTCTATTATGATTTACGTTTATGACCACATTTAGTATTGTACCACAAGTGACTCTCTAAACAATCAATCATATGAGAGAATATTAAATTAAATAGTTAACTCATATATAACAATATATGAGCTACTTCAAAAATGTTCGACACCTGTTGGAACTGACTTTAGATGCCTATTATTTCTCTAGGTTTTTAAAATTGAGAGAAACGATGGACAGGGTTAGGTAGACTATATTTCAAAACAATGACATACAAAGTTTCACTTTGAAAAGGCTTCACTTAAAGGCCGAAAAATTAAAAAAAAAATTCATAAAGCTTACCAACGATTTTTCATTCATTATATTTTTTTTGAAGAAGATACAATTATGTTTTCAAAAAGGTATAAAAACACAAAATCGGTTAAATACTAGCCCAGTAATAAATAATGGCCCAGACTACTAAGGTGGCAATTATTACTTGACCGAGGAATTCGAGCACACATTTTAAAAATTTTTGAAATTGATTACTAAAATATTACTCAAATTTGTGAGATTTGTAAATTTTTTTTTATGGCGTTAACCTGTCCTAATGTGATGTCAAAAACGGACAAAGTTTTTGGGGTGTTTTTCAAATCTCCAATATCAAATTTTAAAAAAATTTCTTCAACAAACTCGCAAAAATTGAGATTTGGACTCCAGTGACTTGTTTAAAACATGCTAGAGATCAAAAATAGAAAACTTTAAAAATATTCCCTGGCACACTTGGATGGGGCAACGATTTAATTTTTGAAAATTTCGAGGAAACAGTGTTTTTTGATAATTTTTGGCTTATTTGTTGTCATAAAATATTTAAAATCGAAAATTAGATACTATTGTACCATTTGTTGTTTTTTTTTATCATCATGACTTAAGGTTGAAAACAAAAAATTTTGGACATCATTAACCCATGTGGACCAGAGGCCCCAAGAGACCCCACACTTATATATTTCAATTAACAAAAAACGTTGAAGATTTTCTTACTACTTTTGAATTTTAATAAACGTGATGTAAAATATAATAACACAATATTTGAAGATTCTGTGCCAAAAGTTTTGCACATATTAAACAACGTTGCCGAGCCGCATTAAGGTCAAAGAAGTTACTGCAAGAATTTATATATATTTGAACAAAAAGTATTTAAATTCTTCTTTTTACAAACCTGGCTAAACATATATTTTGGACTAAATTAACCCTTAGATGCTCTTGGTGTCTTGTGTTAACATAACACAACATATTTTTAAAGTTTTTTCAAATATGGGTCTTTTTGACACCAAGAGCATCTAAGGGTTAATTTAGTTCAAAATATATGTTAAATGGAAAATATATGTGAAATGAAATTTGACAAAAACTAAAAAAAGTGACTTTTTCGCCTTGTATTCCGTTTTCTAAACTTTAGGGCTGTTTCGGGTCGGGAAGGCATAGTCCCATTGAGCTAAAACTTTTGCAATAGCATTTTTACACTAAATGACACAATTCTAGACCTGAGCACCTTCAAATTTCAAAAAAAAAAATTCCCCATATACACTAAAACCAATCTACTGTACACCCAGAAAAAGGATTGGTAGAAATTCGGTTGAAGCCATTACAACTTATTTTGATAATAAAGCAAAACTACTGTACTGGAAATTAAAAAGAGGGAAAAGGAACTAAAAACAATCCATTAATCCAATTATTGGATTGTTTTTTTTGTTTTATTTCCAATCAACTTTTCAAATAAAATTCGGTTAGTAATTGTGTACGATAGAATCAGCCATTAATTTAGTGATAATACAAGAGAATTGATGCCAACTATCAAATTTCTTATAAAATTGGCGATAATCAAATTACTGCATATATGGCATTCACAATCAAATTTGCCACTAAATTAGAGGTCCAGTAGTACCAACCGAAATGTGATTTGCATTGTTTATAGAAGCAACTAATGATTGTAACTAATGAAGCTACAATGTTTGTTTCCCTAACAAAATATTTAAATTCAAATTTTGCACTAAAGTATAAGTGTTTGTGGTGTAGTGGATAGAGAGTTGGCCTTGTATTCCGTACTTCCGAGTTCAAATCTCAGAAAAGACAAACACAAAAAGTTTTTTTTTTAATTAAAATAAAATATTTGAATGTTTGAATAGCAAATAAGACAATGCAAATTAAAAGTGATTATGGTGCAATCAGTAGGACAGAGGACTACTATCAGTAGGACTGAAGGCCAAGGTTCAATACCAGAAAAATCAACAAAGTTTTTTAATTTCAATAAAACTTTATGTAACGTAATAATATTTATTTGGAATGTAATATTGGGTTAGGCAACTGAATATTAGCTTTCACGATTCACGCCAGAATTCGATTGACAACAACTGAGACTGTTGCAACAACTGACACTGTTTTCTGTGTGTAGTTTTAAACTTTCAGATTAAAAGCAATACAAAATGGAATCACTAGACTTGGGAAATTTTTTAAGCAACATTTTGCAGAGATAGGTAACAGCATCCAGGACCACTTCCTAACATACTACATGCAGAGAAAAAATATGATTGCGTCCACCAAACTGTATTTCCTAGAGCCATAAATGGTTGTTTCAATTAAATTATTGTTGTATCCATCATATTCCACCAATAATATCTGTGCTTTCATCATGTTCTAGTTAAAATTTCTCTTTTTTCAGTTATCATATAATTGTATTGTCTACAATCATAATACAGCATTTATTACCATATTTCTCTATCTAACTACAGCCATATTATAGTTGCCACAACTATAAGATGATCAGTCTGAATATTAATGAGAGTCTTCGCCCTTTTAGTTTCATTCTTGTTTGAGATTTTGTGAGAAACAGTCAGCCCAAACAAATTAAAAAATATTAAACAAAAAGACATTAGAAATAGGCAAACAACGTACTGGAGTTAATTTGTAATTTGTTTTGGGCGTTGTGGTGTAATGGTTAGCGCGTTGGACTGTTACACAGATGGTCCCGGGTTCGATTCCCGTTGACTACAACATCAATTTAGAAAAATAATATGTATGGGTCTTCTATCACTTATATGTATCGCTGCGCCCACCTTCGGTGTTCCCATAGCACTAAACCCCCACCGAAGTAAAATAATGAATCAGGGCTATGAAACAAAAAGCTTCAATAAATTCGGCAACTCTACATCAGGTGGCGACCAACAACTGTTCTAAGACTTATCATCTCGCGCAATTACAGTGTTGCCATGTTTGAAGCCCTTCATCTTTCACCACCTTTCATCTCGCCACTATCCCCTTTCCAAAGAAAGCAACACAATTATTAATAGGAAGAATTTTCTGAGTGTTGCTTCTCTTTAAAAAAAAAAAAAAAAAAAAAAGAAGGAATAAACTTGTAATCTCAACCCGGTCTACACTGGAAGTTTAGGCAAAATTTTAATTGTCGCGCACCCCTTAAATAAAGTTATTTTATATGGACATAAAAATGTTACAAACTAAGTATAAATTGATAAAAAAAAAGTGTTTTATTTTTCAATTGTTTGTAATTACGCAAAAAAAAAAATATTGTTAATTTAAACAAAATGCACTTGCTTTTAAATCTGTAGGATTCGATCGGCCAATCACCGGTTCAACCTTAAAATCAATGGATTACAGAAACCGCAACACTTATAAACACAATGAGATCTATAAATTGATTTGGCTTTAAGGACAAACTGTAATTTCAATATTTTGAATTTGATCTGAACTTAAAACCCACATATGTTTTGCGCTATTTAAGATAAATGATTGGCGCGAATGGATTAAGCAAGCCTAAACATTGGCTTACATACAAGATTATTTATGTCATACAAATAAAAATTTTAAAATACTTTACTTCCAAGTGTCAAAAATTTTTTAAATTCGTCATATATATGTAATACAAATTAATGACTACAAGGATGTTAAAGGATTATGTTATAACATTGATAAAGAGCTTTTTCATTGTATTGATATAAAGAGCTTTAAAAGCAAACACTTTATTACCCTTAAGGAGAACACAGGAAATAAATGTTTATGTATAGCCCCATTGCATACACGCAGAAAAAAGACAGCAGTATTCAAATTACACATGGAAAGAAAAAGTACTGAGTAAACGGCTATGTCGCATATTTGGCATTTCCTGTCTTGGCATTGTGAAAAGTTCTATAAAAACCGTAGGAAAAAAAGAAGTTTATGTTATTTTGGCCCATAGTTTTTCTCGTTTCAGTGAGAGCAAACCGAAATTATTTAACACAGCAACACTTCATGAAATTTTTTATTAACATAAAGATCCTTAATTAAATTGTATTACTTGCACGAGTTTTCAGTGGCATAGACATAAGAACACACTCAGTTAAAATCGCTGCTTACATGCAAGCAGGTTTGTAAGGGAGTAAGCCGAAAAGAATCCCTTACAAACCTGCTTACATCTGCCATGATTTTTCTATGGCGAATTCCCATTTGGAAGCATTACTTTTTCACAAAATAAGCGCGGATTTCAAGGCTTACAAAAAGCAGTGATTTAATGGGTTTCTGTAAAATCACATTTCATTTCTACATTATAACAATTAAAAGTAATAATATGAATATACATAATTTATTCTACATAAAATTCTACAGATATTAGTTTTTTGTTGTTAAAATTTTTGACATATAATATAACTATTTTATTTCTTTCTACCGCTCCACATGCTAGCTCCACAGAAACAGTTAAATGACTAATTATTTTTATTACATACTCAAAAACAGTGCCGCCAACCCAATTTGTTAAAAAATCATCAATTTTTGTGTCAAAAATAGTCAAAATCGTCATTTTAAGAATGAAAAATCGTCAGTCCGAAAAGTCCTTATATGTCAATAAAATTTAAACTTTACTCAAGACATCCTTTTAATCACTTTATTTGTAATTATTTCACCATTTTGATGTTCATTCTTATTAGTTCCTTTACAAACGACTCAGAGCCTTAAAAACACAACTCCCAATACTGATTTCGCGGAAAAGAAATTTAAAATCTCCGACATATTTAAAAATCTGCAAAATTCTTTGACGAAATGTTAATTTTTAAATTTTTTGTGGTATTTGGTTTCAGAAAATTTAGGCATACAAAGAAAAAGGTAATTAAAGAAAAATATTCATTTAGCAAGAATCAAAAATGTAGAAAATCACTCTTTTATCAGTGACTTTGAAGCTAATTGATTAAAAAATTAAAAATTATAAAAAAAAAAAAAATATACAGTTTTGGATTTGACTTCCTAAAATATATAAAAAAAATATATATGGTGAAGTTTATATTTCAGGGATTATTAAATTGATAAATGTATAATTTCTGTTCGATTTATAACATTTTATTTAGCTGTTTTAAATAAAGGGTCCGCCATCTAACGTTTTTTTTTTCAACTAGTGCTTATTTCGTGAATGGTAACACTTAGCTCATGTCTGATTTGACAGATAATTAGTTTTATCCTTCCGCTGAACGGAAAAAAGTGAAAGAAACTGGCATCCTCATCGATAAACCAAAGCGTGAAAAGCCAAAAACAGTGCGTACACCCGAGAATATTGCTGCTGTGGCAGAAAGCGTGCGTGAAGCGCCATCAACATCAATTCACCGTCGTTCTCAACAATTGAACATTTCGGAGACATCATTGAGACGAATTTAGCATAAAGACCTTGGTATGACGCCATACAAAGACCAATTGGATCAGGAGTTCAAAAAAAAAAAGTTATTTGGCGGACCCTTTATATAAAGAAACTTAAAAAAAAATTATCCGCATATTTTAGAGAAACAAATTCAAAAATTCGATATAAACTAAAAAACTCCTAAAGAAATTGCAAATATTTTAAAATCCTCATTTTCCATACAGGAAATTTTGTGAAATCGTCAATCGTCATTTTATCCTATTTCACTTAAAAAATCGTCAAAATGGAGACAAATCGTCAAAGTTGGCAGCGCTGCTCGAAAACATCAAACACAATCGGAAATCACTTGGGCTAAGTTTTACAGATCGTTTATAATCCACGATATGGAATTTTCTGCATTACAACCTGCATCCTTGTAAGGGACTAGAGTAAGCTGATTACAACCTGAATCCTTGTTAGGAAAAACAGTAAGCTCAAAATTTTTGTTTGTTTCTTCTGCTGCTTCTCAATATTATGTAATAGTAAGCACTTACATCAGCGCCTTTGTTTTATTCTGCTTCTGAAAACACGAAAATTTTTTACTGGGCAGCTCCCATCAACTTCGAAACGATATTGTAGTTCATAGTTTAAAGTTGTTTTTATTTATCATATTTGAGCAGAATAGAACAAATATTTTTTTAATAAAAATATTTCTTAAGAAAAAAACTAAAAATTTTTTTGAAAATCGATTCTTATCTTTTGCCAAATATTTAGAATATTTTTCGAAAATAAATTCTACATACAAAAGGCCTTCGTATGCATTTCAAATTCTTTGAAATTGTGCTAAAAATTCTATAAATGTATGTCTAACAAAAATTTATGATTGCTTTACATTTGACCACTCCTATATCGCCTGTTGTTTGTTGAAATTTATGAAAAAATAGGCTCCATGAAATAACCCCCCAGGAAATAAGTCCCCAAAACAGAAATGAAATGAACCCCCAAAAATGTATATAGAAGACAACAACAACGACATTTTGGGGAGTAATTTCCTCTTTTGGGGATTTATTTCGTTTTTTTTATTTTGGGATTTATTTCGTAATGAAATAAGTCCCCAAAATTTCAAAATGAAATAATTTCCCAGTAATTATTTTAGGGTAGTTATTTCGTTTTCTATAAAATTAAAACAATTGACTTGGTGAAAGAAAATATTCTTCAACCGCAAAGACAATATTTATTGGATGCAACATTTAAAATTGTTTCGCAAGGATTTTTTAAGCAGCTATTAGTAATTTATATTGAATACTTTGAAGGGGTAAAGTAAAATAATTATTTTGTAAATAAAATTAATATGTTCGATAATTTATTTGTTCAGATCTTTCGGATGTTTTTCATTTCGAAGGATAAAAAACAAATGAAATATATAGTGCACAGCTGCATTATATAAAGAACAATATTTTCGATTTGGACTCAGCTGTATTTGTAACCGACTACGAACACGGAATGAGAAAAGCAATTAATTGTGGGATGCTGGTGAGTGTAAACTAATATAAATATCTTTATAATTTTTTTATATCTCAAGTATTTATTTTAGTCCAACAATCCTATAGGCACCCAAAAATATTTTTGGTGTAGCAAAAATTTTTTCTTAGTGTAGATCGGTTGACAATGAAAATTTTTAATTGTCAACAGATCTACACTGAGAAAAATTTTTTCTACACCAAAAATATTTTAGGGTGCCTATAGGATTGTTGGACTTAACGAAATTTGAGTTATTTCAAAAAAAAAAAATCTATAAAAAGATTACTGATGTGGGAAAAAATTTTCTCTATATAGATTGTTGGAGTAGAAAATTAATTTGTACAATTAATGTTTTGGTTGTGTAATAAAAAAAATTTCGAATCCCTATATTTTTAGATTTTTTTTCTGCCAGGCTGTAAGGCGAAATGCCTGTAAGCCCTTATTGTCGCAATACAGTTGAAGACTTTATCCAGGTTTATATTTAAAAATATCTGTTTTAAAAATACAAAAATTATGAGAATCAGAAATATATCGCACTTGATCAACAAGAGGGTATTAACACAAATTTTAAAATTTTCAGTAGAGTCAAAAAACTGTTTATGGCTACATTTTAACAGAATTTAAAAATTCAAACATATCATAATAAACAAATTTCATTTGAAAATATATATACATTGTTTTTATTTTAAATTTTACCACTCATTGCAAAAAAAAAAATCAATTTTTTGAGTTAATACCATTTTTTTTTTGAAATTTTATCGATTTAAATTTATAGAATAAAACAAATTTTATCAACAAAACAGTATCAACTCAAAATACAACCAAATATTAATAAAACAGTTTGATTATTTTTAACATAAATAAAGGCTCAAATCAAAATAATAACTTTTTTATGAAAATATACTATTCATTTCTATTTGAACTTTTGTATTAACTCGAAATAATACCTTTTTGTTGAAATAAAGGTAGTCACTACATTATCATGAAAATGGTCTCAAAAGTGGTTTTCGAGATGAAAGAGTAATCGGAATACGTTGAAAATTTTACAATAGATAGATATTGATGCTGTTAGTTGATTTCTTGAAAAAAGTGATATTTTAAAAATTTTGAGTTAATACCCTCTTGTTGATCAAGTGCGATATGAACTTATATCTATATGTACAATTTTAAGTTTAAAAATGGGGACTTATTTCGTTTGAAATTGGGGATTTATTTCATTATGAAATAAATTCCCAAAAAATGGGGGGATATTTCATTCCCAATTGGGGATTTATTTCATTTCGTTGGGGTTTTATTTCATTTTCAAAATTGGGGTATTATTTCATATGGAAATAAATCCCCATTTTTGGTGAGTTTTTTCATTTTTGTTTTGGGGTGTTATTTCATAGAGCCGAAAAAATATATTTGTCGACATTGAATTCAATGGTAAATACGTACACACAACTACACTCCAATAAATATATTATCATCATGACTTGGTATTTTTACGTTTTTGTAATGTAAGAAAATCGCAGGTTTGATTCTTACAGCCGCAGGTTGTTGAAAAATTTATCATATAGAGACAATCTGAAAATTATAAATACACAAATAATAATACAATTTAAAAATGGAAAATCACTGATGACGCCTGTCCATAAAAAAGAGGCAGAAACTAGTCTAGTCTGATTTAAAAATTAATAGTGTTTATAATTTTTAGAGAAAAACGTTTATTCTTCTTAACCTCAACATTTCTAAATATATTATTGTTTTATTTTGATTTTCGCTCATAGTGGAAAAAATTGCAAAATTACCCCAACTTCAAAAGGCCATAAAAACAAAATTCGAACTAACTTTACAAAACCATTTGGCGGTTTAGTTTATCCAATAGTTAACTATTATTTTTATTTTATTTAATTTTAGCCCCATTATGCCTGAATCCTAATGACTAGCTAGATTATGATCAAGATTTGGGAAAATATATATCTATTAATAGGAGGCTTGGCAACCGTGTCGTTCGGCTATCGCTATTGGCCAACGGTATTTTGTGAATTAGCGTTAGCGTTATTTTAAATTATTTCATTGGGCTATTTTAGAGTAAAAGTTAATTTTAACGTTAATGTAAGTAATTTTTTTTAGTACACTCAAAATTGTTTGTACACTCACAAGAACTTTTCCATAAAAAATCAACAGTTATTTAAAAGATTAATCGGTAAAGTTGTTTCAATGGAATATACAGTTAAATTAACAAAGAAATATATTTTTTAACTTTCTGTCTGTTATTCAATAAATAAAATAAACAAAAAAACGTACTTTCCGTAGTTGTTAAAATATTCAGTTAAAATTTTCTATTTAAAACAAAAAGTTGTTATATTATATTGAGTATTGAAATAAACGAAAACATTAGAGTGAGGTAAGTTTCTAAAAATATAACTGTTGTGTTGTTGGAGTTGTACTTCTGAGATTATGTATGCAAGAACAAAAAAAAAAACACCGTGTATTGATAAAACTAGTTTTAATCACAACAAAACTCGACCTGATGATAGAGCAGTGGGCTAAAGCGCTCTGTCTAACGTGTAGTGCGAGTGCATGTGGCATTACAAATCAGTTTATCTATACCACGGTCAGTGATTGCACAGAAAATTTCATATAGACGCAATCGAACAAATAAAAACATAACAAATATTACATTATTCCAAAAAAAAACAGGATCACTGACGAAGGTTCAATACCAGAAACTGCGCAGTCTGATTCAGAAAATTAAAAATTTACAATGTAGTTATGATTTTTAGAAAATACACTCATTCTTCTCTATCACGCCATTCACAATTAAAATTAAATAAAATTGCATATTAATTATAGTATTAATTGCAATTGTCTGAAAAAGACGTTAAAATTCAAACTCAAACAATCTATTGTTTTTATGGATTTTGCACTGATAGAATTTTCCTTCATAGTAGTAATGAAACGATTTCATTAAAATCGATTCATTGGTTTAATGAAAAACTTGATTAACTGAATGAAAAATCATTAATATTGGTATTTTTTTCATTAACATTTTTTAGGATTTTTTCATAATTTCATAAAAAAAATTCATTAAATCAATGAAAAATTTTCAAAATTTTTTTGAATAAAAATTTTGACTTCTAATAAGAAAAAAAAAATTTTGTTTTTAAAACAGAAACAACTCAGGAAATTCTTCCTATTAATTAATGTGTTGCTTTCTTTGGAAAGGGGATAGTGGAGAGATGAAAGGTGGTGAAAGATGAAGAGCTTCAAACATGGCAACACTGTAAATGCGCGAGTAGATAAGTCTTAGAACAGTTGTTGCTCGCCACCTGATGAGAGTTGACGAATTTATTGGAGCTTTTTGTTTCATAGCCCTGATTCATTATTTTACTTCAGTAGGGTTAAGTGCTATAGAAACACCGAAGGTGGGCGCAGCGATACATATAAGTGATAGAAAACTCATACATATTATTTTTCTAAATTGATGTTGTCGTCACCGGGAATCGAACCCGGGACCATCTGTGTAACAGTCCAACGCGCTAACTATTACACCATTATTACAACGCCCACATGATTTAATGAAACACCTTTCATTGACTCAATGAAACGTTTCTTTGGGGACTTTTTTATGAAAAAATTCATTAGATTAATGAACGAAGTCATTAATACTACGCACAAATTTCTATCAGTGTGTCAATTATTTTTGTCAACAGTTGAAAATAAACTAAAAAATACAAATTGTTTTAAACGAAAAGTAAGTAGTCCTCTTTTTAACTGATTTTAAGTTAATTTAATGTGTATACTCAGTAGTCTTTACGAAAAAAATATTGTGAGTGTAGTTTAAGTTAACTGAAAATGTAATTTAAAATAAATGATGAATCACTTAAAATCCGGTCTAATTACTTTTAATTTAAATCAAATGTTTCTTGTTATTTATTTTAAAATATCATTTAAATAACTACCAAATCCATAAGAACAACTTAATAGTAATTTATGAATAAATGAAAAAATTTTAACTATAGATTAGTACACACAGGGAAAATAATAGTTGGAATTTTATCTTGCCTACTTAAAATCAACACTAATCATTAAAATATGATTGGGGAAACATTATTTATATAGTAGGGTATTCAATTTACTCGGGTTTGCTTTTGTTCGAGTAATCGAGTAACTCGATTTTGAGGTTTTTAATTTACTCGAGTAGGCGAGTAAGATTTTAAAATTGCTCGAATAACTCGAGTAACTCGAACAATTTTAATACTTTAATTTTATTTTCCAAAAACTCACATTTTTGTAAGTTTTTATATTTTATTAGTACTAATATAACATATATATAAAAATTAACAAATTAATTAAAAATTTTAGTAAAAAGTATATCTAAAAGAGAAAAACATTTGCTAAGATCATTTATTATTGCGACAGTTTTGTCTCAGTACACTCAAAGCAAAAGCGTTATTATATCAATGAAATTCTTTATAAATATGTTGAAATCTTTATTGATTTTCTTTCAATATAACTGGTTCATAAATATGTATTAAACTGTTTTATAAAAATATTTGTAAGGTGATCCGTTTTGTAATTTCACTCAGACTTGACACTGTTTTGATATATTAATGTGTAAGTACTAAACGAAAAAATAGTCCATTTTGTCCTATCATTTTGGGATTTTGAGATATGTAATTTTTCTAAAAAAATTATAAAGAAGTTTTGAAACAACTTTCATGAATATTTAAGAAGATTTTCGTCATATTAATGAAAACTTCATTACTTCTATATGTAAATTTTAATATGTGGAAATTTTGCGTAGGACCGTTATGAATTTCCATATAGGGCTTCTAAAATTGGCTTGTTACAACGACATAGAAGGGACCAACAAAAAGTTTTTAGTAAATGACAATTAAAAATTCCTTTTTGAAAATATAGTATTTATATGTAGTTTCTTTAGATCAAATGGCAACTAAATTAAAAAAAAAATAATGTTTGATCCCACTTTTAACCCTCAAATCCGCACCAATAATCTTAAACACCCCCAGTCTCAGAACTTGTTTCTTTAAAAAATATACAAGTTTCTTCTATATCGGAGTTTTTCGCATTAAGTTCTTCGTTTTTCGTAATATAATTTCTTTAACAGTGCTCACTTAATATAAAAATACACTTAACATTTAAATATTCACTATAACAGTCACATTATTTTATACAAAATAATAAAAAAATATAAAATAGTTCATAGTTTTAAATTACTCGAGTTACTCGATTAATCGACCAAAATTGTTCGAGTTATTCTTTACTCGAAATTGGCCAATTCGAATTACTCGAACAATTGTTCGACGTCATTTCATCGATTAATCGAGTAACGGTTAACCGATTGAATACCCTATTATATAGTATGTCCCCTGCACTAATAAACATGAAATTATACCATTCGATAGTATTGTTAACTTTTTTTATTAGTTGATTCAAACAATTTGAATAAAATTAAGTTACCGTAATAAGACGCTATTGATGCAACTGATTTTAAATCACAATTTATAAATATGAACTGATTTATTTTGTTGTGCCCACAGACACTCATATCCAAAATATATATAGCCAAATAAAAGGTTAGTTTTAACAATTGTTGGTTGGAAAAACAATAAATTTTTTATCATAATTCGGATACACTCAAATTTTTAAAAGTTTGTCAACCAGACTACTTAATCGATATATGTACATAGCTACTGAAAAACTATCATTTTATTTTCTTTGTACATAATGTCAAAATAAAAATTATACATTTTTATTTATTAAAATATTTAGAAAAAATATTTTCGTATTAAATTTTTAAAATTTAAATGTTTACTGCAAGTTTAGCCCACCAAAAGAAAATACGCGATTTTTATTTGGTAAAAGGTATGCTTGTACAGGGTGGCCCAGAAAGACCGAAGTGGTGTGAATTCCTTATAACTTTTTTATTATAATTTTTTTTTTCTTTTCAGTATTTTGTAAAGAAGACCTGGATAATTTATAATGGAGCAATACACAATTGAACAACGTGCCCAAATTGTTGAAATTTACTTTTCAAATCAACGGTCCATTGTGTTGACTCAGCGTGTATACCGTCGTCAATTTAATGTGCGGGTTGCACCCTCTCAGTCAACAATAAACCGTCTGGTTGCAAATTTTCGAGAACAAGGAGCAGTAAGGAACCTTCCTGGTCCTGGTGTTTCTTCAGAAAGGATCATTGGCCCATATTTTTTTGAAAATGAACAAGGTGTCGCCATTTCCGTCAATGGTGATCGATATCGGGCCATGTTGGAAAATTTTGTAAGGCCAGCCGTGGAAAACCATCCGCAAATATGGTTCCAACAGGATGGAGCCACAGCGCACACTGCGAGGGCCACAATGACTCTTTTACGCGACATCTTTGGTGAAAGACTAATTTCTCGTAACAGCAATTTTAATTGGCCTCCGCGTTCCCCGGATTTAACCGCTCCAGACTGTTTTCTTTGGAGCTATTTAAAAGGAAAAGTTTATGTTAATAAGCCTAGGACTATTGAGGAGTTAAAAACCAATATTCGAGAAGAAATTAACAACATACCACTGGAAGTTTTGCGAAAGGTCATGGAAAATGTGTTGGAAAGAGCACATTTGTGCGAAGCAGAATATGGCCACCACTTGCAGGATATCATTTTTAATAACTAATCCAAAATATTCCCCATAAATTTAATGTATTTAAAAAAAAAAATTAAAAAAATATCTCTTAAATAAAAAGTTATAAGCAATTCACACCACTTCGGTCTTTCTGGGCCACCCTGTATAATATATTTAATATGTATGTATATCACTTGAAATATTCATGAAAGAAAAACTTTTGCAGAAAAGAATATTACCAACTTTTATCTCGCATGACGAAGCCGATTTTAGTTTTTTAAGAAAAATACGTTCAAAAATCCGATGAATCTTACAACATGGCATAACAACTTTGATTGTTGTTTTCCAGGAAAACAGTGGTTGTTTGCTGTTTACGTCGTCTAGGATGCCAATATTGAACATCGAAAAAGAAAAATACGATTTATCTGCGTTAAATAAAATACATTGAGAGTTGTGGCAGACTTCAATTGGTTTTAAGAGAAGTTATATCATTACAATCTTTTTACAAATGAAATAAATTTTCTAGAGGAAAATTGATGAAAAATCTTGATTATATTTAGAGTAAAATAATTATTTTTGAAGAAAGATTTTATTCGTTTAATTTTCGAGTGAAGTTAAAGTTTGTGACACCATTAAATTCTTAATGTAAAGATTTTTCGATCTTAGATTTTTGTATGACAAATATCCAATTTTAATTAAATTTTGAAAGATTTCCTTGAAGTATGTAAATTCTTTACAGGAAAAAAATTCTATAAGTTTTTAGGTACTCTACATATAATTGACTTCTGAATTCAAATATACTATACCCTGTTTAATTTAAGTGCGCACGTATTTTTAATATTTATTTGCGTGCTAGTTTGGACATTACGACACTTTTCCAAACCCATTATTATTTCTCCTACGCATTATTGTTATGCAGTTTTTGCTTCGACATTCTTTTCGACATTCTTCCTAACAAAAACAGTACCAAAATAGCTTATTTTCATCCCCCTATTTAAAGTCCTTAATCCCCTAGATAACAGAAATGAGACAGGTTATTCTTAGATTTCTTCTTTATAAAGGGTCCGCCATCTAACTTTTTTTTCGATGCCGATTTTGCCAAAAAAAATCATCTTTTCGGATGACGCTCATACTGCATGGCCAGCCGAGGCAGCCATTTGAATGAAATTATTTTCCATTATTAACCGGAAGGATTGTACTTTCAAATAAAAAAAGAAATTTGAGAAAATATTCAGTAGTTTTTTAATAGCATTTTCAAAAAAAAAAAAGTTATTTGGCGAACCCTTTATTTCATATAAATACAAATTTTATCCATATCGAAGAGATGAGCTTGAAATACTTTCATTGTAAGTATTTTTCTGTAGAATGTCAAGTATTTTATAAAATCTCAAAATGTTTTTAAGTTTAAAAATAGTTATAATTTGTAGTTTTAATATAAATGTACTATTAATTTGTAAATATTTCATTAAAAAAAAATGTATTGTAATATTTATTACAATCAATATAAATAAATTTCAAAGAAAAAAATATATTATTGGATACGGTGTACCGTTAAATATTTTCGATTAGGGCAACTAAATAAATTTGATCTCACGTACAAACAATTTTTTTTTTAATTCGGTTATTTAAATATGTCGATTTTTATAACCGAATATTAATTATTCCAATCGTAACTACAACAAAGAATTAAATTAGTTCACATAACTATCAAAATTCGGTTGGCAAAAAACTCGGTTGTGACTACAAATCTGTTTTCTGTGTGTAAAAATGAAAGTTATGTTCAGTTATTTGAAATTATTAATTATTTTTTTTTTTTTTGTAAATATTAATCAAAAACAAAGAATTTTTGAACGCAGTTTATATCAATTTGTATAAAATATCATTTATTAACCCAAATATATTTATAAAAATTTATTGAGCACATCAAAAGTTATATTGGCTTATTCGTGCACTAATTTGCCTGATCTCACTCCGTAATTGATGTGCAATTCAAATTTTTATTTATTTTTTAACCCCAAAAATTAAAAAAATTTTACAACAGTTCATATACAAGGAGAGAAAAATTATGATTGGACATGATTATTATAATATGATTGTAAGAATCATAAACATGATTCTGACTCATATTATGATTGCTGAGGACGATTTTATCATGATGTAGAATCATAATATGATTAGGAAGATAATATTATAATAGTTACGTGTGTCAACCATAACATGATGCTCTTTTTTTTTGCGTGCAGTGTCTTATACAAAAATATGGTTTTGTGTGATATAGGATAGGCTTATATATGGTGCTATATGTATAATACAACTTGAGATATAATTATTATGTAATTAGGTATGCTTCCATATATGGTGCATTGAGATATGAACATTTACTTAGATAGAAATTTTTCACGGTGCAAATAAAATAGTACTGGAACAACTGTTTTTCTCAATATGCCAGTACCACTCAAAAAGTACATATCGGACAAAACTATATCGGAAAAAATTTTATATTATTAATTATGAGGTCATATTAAATTAGATAAAATTATTAAAACTCCATATCAGTGTTTTTTTTAGTCGGAAATCTGAAAGTTACTAGAGTGTTATAAATTCAAATTAATATTACTCATATGTCACGTATTAAAAGAGACTCAACTCAAAATTTTAATTTTTCGGGTTTGTATGCTTAAACTATGCACAATACACTTGTTTATCTATAAAAAAAAATATCAGTGTATTTTGTTTTTGTTAACTCTTGCTAAAAAACAGTTATGTCTTTTTTTTATGTTTCAAATTATATAAAGTTGTAAATATTTTTTTTCGATTTCTGAACATTTAAAAATTTTGATTTAAGTCACTTTTGAACTAGGTGTGCGATACGAGTATTATATTATGGAATATGTGTCCATATTAAATTATTCGTTTTTTAACAAACCGATCAAAAAAAGTTATAAAGGGTCCGCCAAATAACTTTTTTTTTTGAAAATGCTATAAAAAAACACTACTGAATATTTTCTCAAATTTCTTTTTTTATTTGAAAGTATAATCCTTCCGGTTAATAATGGAAAATAATTTCATTCAAATGGCTGCCTTGGCTGGCCATGCAGAAGCCTACACGATCGGTAAAATTTTTAAGCACATTATCGAATTATCGATTGTGTGCAGCTGTATTTCACCAATGGCTTCACGAATATTGTCCTTTAAAGCGTCAATTGTCTCTGGCTTGTTGGCGTAACACTTATCTTTGACGGCACCCCACAAATAATAGTCCAACGGTGTCAAATCGCAGCTCCAAGGTGGCCAAACGACATCAGCTCTGCGGCTGATTTGAATTTTCGCACAGATTCTGCAACATTACCATGATTTTCAAAGTAATGTCGCAATATTTCCCAGCGTTGTTCAACAGTATACACAACCATATTCGTTCAGCGGAAGGATAAAACTAATTATCAGTCAAATCAGACATGAGCTAAGTGTTACCATTCACGAAATAAGCACTAGTTGAAAAAAAAGGTAGATGGCGGACCCTTTATAAGAAATTATAAATCATATCTTAGTTGATAAATAACGACTGTACTGTTTCCAGCAACTGGTTTCAGCAAATTTACGACGTTACTTAAATTAGCAATTTCACTCAAATTTGGATATTTAATATGCAGTGGAATTCCGGTTTAACGAATTTACAAGCACCGACTTAACGAACGCCAAAGATTTTATACTGAGTTCATTAAATAGTGATAAAAAAAACATATATTTAATCCCTGTTAGCACAAAAAGGGCGGTAATTTTTTCTTGAAGCCAGTACAAAATAAAAAACTCCAATAACAATTTTTAAAATTATATTGCCAAATTTTACTGCCTGCAAAAAGCAAGTTAGATCATTAAAAATTATAAATTTTATTATGATTTTTCAGACCAAATTTTTGTTTTACTCGCCAGTGCAGCAATAACTGTTGTAGCGAATTTTTTTATATAATTATGTAGTAGTTTTGAGTAAATTTTATTTTTTAAAGCGCAAAAAAAGTGTAAATTTTAAAATTTTTTTATGTGAATATTGTCAATAAAATCACTATCGCAGCAGTCCAAAATTATATGTAGGCATAAAATTTTGCAGTGGTTTTGCATATCCCCTAATATATTAGTAGATCAAATATCGGCTGTAATGACGTTTATACGCCAATGCAGAATGTTAGGTAAAACTATATTAATAAATGAAAATATGGATAATTTCATAAATGTTTTCTAAAATGAAATTTTGTTTTATTTAAGATAAAAATCGCAGCTTCTATAAGGCTTGTGAAAATATAATTATTGTTATTTTTCTTACTTTTGGTAAACAAAACAAATTTTTAAAGCACTGGCTAAATACTGCATTATCTTGTTTAAAGTGCTGGCAAACTACTGCATTTCATTGATATTCCAACGTTTGGAAAATAATTACGGCCAAACGTATATTGGTGTTAAAAATGCAAGATACTAACAGTCCATGTACTACCGTATCCAACACCGCACCAGCACTGGCACCTTGGTATTTTTTACCTGGGTATGGTCCAATATCATTATTATTTTCTATGCGTATTAGATATACGCATATATTGCTATACATACCCTATGGGGAATGAGGAGTCAATTGACCTAAAAGTGACTGGTTAAAGAAGGACTTATCACAGGACTGGTATAATTTAATACTGAAGTGGGTTAAGCAGTGTCAATTGTCCTAAAATTACCAATCCTGTGACTGGTAAAGGGAAGACATACCACTTAACCAGAATGCTTATTAACAAGAAAAAGCCAGTTGGCCAGAATTTTACCCATTGGAAGCTGTTTAGTTTTCGTTTATTTTCATGCCCATCTTTATGCCCATCTTTATTTAGTCATGTGGCATGCCACTATGGGTTTAAAGCAGGACAAATGACCCCCTCCTATGACAAGCCCATGTTAAAGTTGCCAGTTGTTTACATAGGGTAGGGTTTAGCAGAAGACCGGTTTCTGGCACGAAGGGGCCGATACTGTGGCACACGCAGGACCGGTCCCATTCCCCATAGGGTAATTATATATGTGCCTGATGACTGAATCTTTTTTTTTATTAAAAATGTAATATTTCCTGGGCTTCAATTATATCTCTATATAACTAACTTGATCCACCAAAAATAACTTATCTTTTTGGATCTAATTAGATCCAATAATATATAATTTAATTCCGTGAGATATGAAAGGATCCATCAGGATTTAGTTATATATATAAGGGATCCAATTGGATATTGATGGATTCCCCAATTTTGAGATGATCTTGAATAATAATAAATACTGATGTTTACCAAATAAGATATGAATTATAATTTCCCGGGTAAAAATTTTAATATGGGGTCTAAAAAAATTATATCTCATTTGATAAGTTCCCATATATAGGCACATACAAATTTATCCGGAAAATGGGTCAAATTAGATATAATTTGATACAATTTTGTTCGAGATTTGTACATATCCGGGACATTATATCTAATTAGATATATATATATCTGATTTTATAAAATTTAAGCCGATAGTAGTATGGTTTCAGTAACTTGAAGTTATGCTTAAAAGTATTTAAGTTCATAATTTCAATTTCTAGAAATCAACCATTTTAATGACCAACAATTTTTTTAAATGAAACAACGAAATGATTTAAAATTATCAAGAACAAATTAAGAGTTTCAAAAATATATAATTAAGTGGTATGGTCTTATAAAATCTACCAATTTTTTTTGTTTGAAATCATATAAAAGTAATCACATGCAGACGGTTTCATTTTAAAAAATCGTTTAAATTAAAAACAAATCGTCAAAATTACAAAATTTTACATTAAAACAAATTACCAAAATTAAAAAAATCGCCAAAAATTCGAAAAAATCTCTAGAATTAAAACAAAATTCCTAAAATTGAAGAAAAAAATCGCTAAAATTAAAAAAAACCGAATTTGAAACTTTAATAAATTGTATTAGTTTTGGCATTTTTTTTTTATGTTGATATTTTACATTAAAAAAACTGGACATTTTGTCTATACCGAATTCATTTTCAATTAAATAGTTAATACATATTATTAAACATTTCATTGAAAGTGAGTTTGAAATCGAACAAATGTTTAATTAAAATTTTTTTGATAATAATTTTTTCTGTGTATTTTAACATTAAAGTGCAATATTTTTATTTTTATTTGGTTTGATACGCACGGATCTGATAAAATATTTTGCAGTATTTTTTTACGATATATACACTCTAAAAAATGTTAGTAGTTTTACTATTATAAAATGGGAAACATTTTATGTAATGTAACTCTTAGTGAGTAAATTCAAACACAAAATGCGTGTTTGTAATAACGGCCATAATGTGTTTATAATTAATCATTTTCGTCTTTTTTTGATTAATTCAAATGTTACGCACGAATTTTGTAAATGTACTTTTTTTGATAGTAATAAAAACATTGTCATTTACAAATTAGAAAAAAAATAATAATATAAAAAAATAGATTGAATAAAAAAAAACGTATACATAAATTGATTTTATCATCACCAACTGAGAAAATGTTTTTCAAATAAATCAAGTTTAACTGGATATAGAGATGTCACTTTGACTTGAGCAATTATTTGTATTAGTGACAATATTCCTTTTATCTGCCCCTTAGGCTAATGGAACCAGTAGGTAACAACTGCGACAGAATTTTGGACTTCCTGTCTATGATACAAATACATCATGAAGTTCCTATATTGGCTATGATATCGCACACCTAGTTCAAAAGTGACTCAACTCAAAATTTTTAATTTTTTAGGAATCGAAAAAAATTTTTTCAACTTTATACCAATTGAAACATAAAGAAAGATATAACTGTTTTTTAGCAACAGTTAACAACAACAAAATACACTGATATTTTTTATAGATAAACAAGTGTATTGTGCATAGTTTAAGCATATAAACCCGAAAAATTCAAATTTTGAGTTAAGTCACTTTTGAACTAGGTGTGCGATATATCAACAAACATTAAGTTCTGTCTAATAGTAAAAAATATGCTGATGGGTAGCAATATGTGCAATTGGCTGCCTCGTTGAAAAATCAGCTTTACGAGCCTGACGCCTTCATTTTGAAAAATTTCCTTAGAATCAGAGGCTTTTTGTATGAAAACATGCATTTGAATGTATTGCGTTTTCCAAGTAAAAAAGTCATCAGTATCTTAGGATTTTATATAGGGAGAATGCTAGGAATCGGAGGCTTCCCTAGAGTCGTTGCTATTTGTCAAATACCATAGAAACTAAGGTTATTTTGTTAGGAAAAATTTCTTAAAATCTTGATTTTTTTTCTTTATGATTTATATTTAGGAATAAAAATTTCTAAATCCATTTTAATATAATAAATAAATATAAACCGAACGCATATAAGTTTATTTTTTTTCAAATGAAAAGAAAACATTATTTTTAACCGGTTTTTGTACCTTTGCGCACTTATAAGCCTGTAATTTTGTTGATAATGATCCCATTTTCAATTTCTTAATAGATTTGGAAAGAAGAAACTGAGATCTTTCGAATGATGTATAATTTATTTACGAAAACTTAAGAAATTTGGGTGTTATTGTCGAGCAAACACAAATTTTGTAGATTTTTCAAAAAAATTTCAACTTTGGTGACGTTTTTATACATTATTTTATTAAGAAACTATAATACTATTGAATTTATTTAAAAAGTACGTTTATTAACAATTACAACGCATATTTGGGATTAAAAACAGATAAATAATTGACTGAGTTATTAAACTTTTCATGAAAATAAACTTTTAAACATTTTATACAAATTTTATTTTTGGTTATTTAACTCAAAAGTGTTTGCTTGACCGTTTTTTTTTTTAAATCAGCATCATCAGTTTCTCGTTTAAGTGACCAGCAATATTCTGAAATCATTTTTATCTTATTTTTTCCTTCAAAGCGTTTTTCAATAGTTGCCATTTCCTGATGAAAATGTTCGCCTTGTTCATCACTGAACTGGCCCAGGTTATCTGGGAAAAAGTCCAAATGCGAATGCAGAAAATGAATTTTTATGGACATGTTGCAGCCCATTTCACCATACGCACTTAAAAACGCATTGACAACTGTGACATAGTCGTCGCTTCTGTGATTTCCAAGGAAATTATCGAATAGCGCAACAAAACTCTTCCATGCACGGCTTTCAACGGAACTTAGCTTGTTAATGAAATCTGCATTTCTCATAATTTTTCGAATTTGAGGTCCAATAAAAATACCTAAAAGTTATCAAAACAGATAAAAACGATGAAAAACGTACTAGATATGTAAACAAATTAATTAATACCTCCTTTTATTTTGGCTTCACTTAGTTTTGGGAACACCGCTTTGAGATGACAAAAAGCGTCGTCGTTTACATCTAATTTTTTTCCAAATTGTTTCATGTATCCCAATTTAAGATGCTGTGGTGGCAGAATAACGTCCTCAGCTTTAACTAATTGGTCATTTAAAATGTTTTTCCTGCCGATTTTATGTGACTCGCGAGATGGCCATACTTTGCGATCATAACGATTCGGTGCACGACTACCGATAGCACGGATACTTTGTGTAACCACCTTGCATACCAAATAAAATTGTCAAAACCTTTAAGTCAGCGACGACTTTCCATTTATGGGTGGTATAGCTAACAAACATTCGTATATTTTTCATCACTTCGTAAGTTTCTTTTGTATTAGTCGCATATGCGATTGGAACTGAAGGTAATTGATTTTGGTTATGCAATAAAACAGCTTTTAAGCCTAGATAGCATAAAAAGAACACGAAAAAAACAATATTTTTGAATGACTAAAACTCTCATTACAATTTTTTTTTTTGAGTTTAGGATAACATTGATTTGTAACTTAATAGAAGGTGCATAAAAACAACACCAAAAACATTGTGCAGGCATTTTGGTAAAAATTTTGTTTTCATGAAAAGTTAAATAACTCAGTCAATTGCTTATCTATTTTTAAACCCAAATATGCGTTGTAATTGTAAATAAACGTACTTTTTGAATAACTTCAATAGTATTATAGTTTCTTAATAAAATAATGTATAAAAACGTCACCAAAGTTGAAAGTTTTTTGAAAAATCTACAAAATTTGTGTTTGCTGGACAATAACACCCAAATTTCTCAAGTTTTCTTAGATAAATTATATATCATTCGAAAGATCTCAGTTTCTTCTTTCCAAATCAAGTAACAAATTGATTATCAACAAAGTTACAGGCTTATAAGTGCGCAAAGGTAAAAAAATCGGTTTTTTAACCGTAGATCCGGATTTTGGAGGTGTCCGGCATATTTCACTATTGGATTCTTCTTTAACTCGAAACGACGTACAAGAAAAATAATATCACTCCCCAGCTTTTTCTATTTCATTCAATTTTGTACCACTGTGTAATATAACGTTTATATAATATTAATTATTTACATGACTATATGTGTTGCACGGATCAGACGTAGTTTTCTATTGATATCCATTTTTATGATTATTTAGTTCAAAATATAAAATGTCCACCAAAACAGTTTTATTTATAGCTGACAAATGTGTAACATCAACCGGACGAATTTACCGCATAGGTGGTGCAGTTTAGCCGATTTGAGTTACTTTGGAAATTAAAAAAAAAAGAAATATAAGGAGTAAAAATAATTTATGTTTTAAACATACGAAATAAAGATAAGATGTGTAAAATTGTTAGTTGAGTAACGACAGCGCTTTAAAAAAAAAAAGTTGCAAATGCTCCCCCATTGTACCCTACATATAATCATGTATTATTTTATATAAATATATTGCATATGCTATTACATGCTATTATTTTTTCCTTTAAATTCTTTAATATGATGCCACATATAATTGCATATGATTACATATCAACCAATATATAATCGTATATGACATATTCAATTATATATGGTTAATCTAAATATATAGGAATACACACTCAAAATATTATGTAGTTTATTGCTTGTAGTTAAAAACTGGTACAACTGGTTCAGCTTTTTTATACATTTGTTCAACAAAATATATCACCATTTACCGATTGTTTTAGTTTCATTTATTATTATTATTTTTTTAAAGTTGCATTCAAGTTTAACCACAAAAACGGAATATTGTAGTTTATTGGTTTCCGTTACAGTTATTATAATTTTTTTTTTTTTTTTTTTTTTAATATTTTAAAAATTCATGTCTGTTTTTTTTATTAAAATGGATTGATTATATACAAAATTATTTCAATTCAAATAACAACAAATTGAAAAAGTTTACACATATGTGTGTGTGTGTGTGTGTATGCATTTTGTATAAAAAAAATTAAATAATTTCAAACATTTCTTTTCACTGATTTGTAGTTAAAATTTTAACATTTATTTTTAATTTACTATTCGATGGGGTGCAATAACGCCTTACGAAATACGGCCTTAAAGGCTTTATTTCTCAATGGAAAGTGAAATAAGGCCTTTATTTCCAAAAAGGTTTTATTGCACTTTGAAAGTGAAATAAAGCCGTAAAGGTCTTATTTCACTTAATTTTTTTTTAAATGAAGCAATAAAATTTCTTATTTTTATTCTTCTTATATTTTATTGAACAATTATAAAAAAATTTCATATTAACAAAAATTAATAGAACATTAATAATTAATCCCACTTCTGGAAACGAAATAAATCCCACCAAAATGAAAAAAAATCACTTTAATCATTACACATTTTTGCAAATATGATGATAAGCAAAAATTAATAGAACATTTATAATTCAACAAAAAATTTAACTGCAACAATATTGAAAATCTTTGCTTTATAAAGTTATTCTGAGTGACGGCCTGCGGCCGCTCTTAGGGGTTTTCTCCTCCATGGGACGCGGCAGGCGGCTTTGCTGAATAAAGTTTCCCTGCGCGCGTCACACTAGGGAAGATAATGAGAAAACTGTATTCAGCGAAGCCACCTGCCGCGCCCTATGGAGGAGAAAACCCTAAGATCGGCCGCAGGCCGCCACGCAGAAAAACTGAACAGTGTAACAAAAGAATCAAAAAATAAAGGCCTTATGTCACTTTCAAAGTGCAATAAAGCCCTTTTCGCAATAAAGACCTTATTTCTCAATTGGAAGTGAAATAAAGCCTTAAAGGCCTTATTTCGTAAGGCGTTATTGCACCTCACCTTACTATTCTTTTAAACGATATTTAAAATATATATAACAAGAAGCATTTGATTTAAATGAAAAGTAAGTAGACCGCAGTTTAAGTGATTTATAGTTTATGTTAAATTACATTTTCAGTTAGTTTAAACTACAAACTATTTTGAGTAAGGATGTCGCCAAATAAATTATAACCCTAATAAACCGCCGTGTTTGAAGTTTTAAAGAAATATATTTTTTGAGAAACTTGCTTTTCTCAATATTTAAGATAAAAACATAGTTTTTGACCAAATAATTCTGACGAATATTGCTATTATTAGATATTCGGACGAATAGTCAAACCATGACGAATATGCCGAATACCGAATAGTAACCGAATATTCGAGACATCTCTATCTTAACCACTTTAAGTTCATTAATATATGAGTTTTATACTAAGGCGTATGAGTGTTATTGTATAAATATCACTCATACGCTGATATCATTTAACTGCATGAAATTCCAAGTCGTAATGAAATTTTTTTTTTTGATATTAAATGGAAAATAAGTAATTTAGGGTCTATTTTACTTTAAAACAAAAGGGGACAATTTATATGAAATCTGAATCTGTCATTCGATTCTATGTAAAAATTATTTAAAAAAAAAAAAACTTTTTTCTCGTTCTTAAAGTGCTCCGCTTAGTCAATAGAGTGGACGGAAAACTTTGTTTTTTCAAAACCAAAAATTTTTGACATATCTCGAACCGCTAAAAAGTTATTAAGGTATAAATTTTGTAAAAAAAAAAAACACACACAATGAAAAAGTATTTTGAACTCAGAAAACTTACACAAACATTCTCGATATAACGCGGTCTGTTAAAAAAATTTTAATCGATAAAATATTGCATTTTAGTAAAGACAACATTTTGAAAACTTAATTACTTTTAACTGGGTTAGCATAAAGCGAAAATTGTTGGACCATTTTTAAAAATGAGAATGATTTAATAAGTTTTTTGAAAAAATTTGATTTTTTCCGACCACTTAATTTCTTAAATGGTGTTGAAATGAAATGTGAATTCAGAATTCACATAAATGCAGCTAAATCAACTTTTTTTCCGTCGTGCGCCAGTGTAAGGATTTGGAATAATAATAATTATATCCAAATGAAGATTGACAAATTTCCTAGTGTGACTCTGTTTGGGGGCAATATACAATTTTATACAAAATTAAATTGTGTTTTTCTTAAATATGATATAATATCTAAATATAAATAATTTTGTATTTTTCAATGTCTAGGTATATATAACGTCATATTTAATTGTATTAATGTTATCTAATTCTAAATGAAATGTATACAATTATATATGGATTAAGATGCGATAAGACGCAGCATTATATGACATCATATTAAAATTTTTGACAAAAAGAATAATAATTATGTCAGATTAAATACACTGGCACACAAAAACAAATAAGTGTATATAAAATAATGTATTATTATTTACAAACGTGTTTACCAGGGAACATAGAAAATGACCGCTCAACGTCGACGTTTGTAATCGGTGAATGTTTAAACGATGCTAACTATTTTGTTGTGTATTGATTTTCTAAGTTTGTATCACAACGTATACACGTCTTTCTTCTAAAAACGTGAACTGGGATTTTGAGTGTTTTGAAGAAAAATGACAAAAAAAAAAAAACGTGAAAAGAAAGTCATTTTAAAGTAATTGTTTTTGATGTTTTTAAGCAAAATTAATTAAATTTAAAGTTAATTTTATTGCTTAATATATTTTCTACATACGTATTGCATAATTAACACAAAATATTAATTTATATTGAAAAATACGCATTTAAAACACCATTAAAGCTATTTTGCTTAATCACAGTATTCGGCCAACATACTAAGGATGAATATTCATTATTACTATTCCTTATGATTCAGTATTGTAAATATTTATATATTATTGTCTTAAGTTTTATAAAGTTAAACCCGTCAAACAATATATATATATATATGTAAGCATATATGCATTAGTTTTGAAAAATAGATTTTTGGATATTATCACTTTTTAGAAGGTTTTTGCATCAATAAAAATAATGGCGTATTTTTTTTTTTTTTAATTTCAACTCCTTCCCGTTCCTATAGGCGACTCAAATTTTGGGTCCCTTTTCCCATACAACAAAAACGGCTAAATATATGTCAAATCTGACTTCAGTATTCGATTCTACGGGAAAACTTAGGTCCATAAGCTTTTTTAGGTTTTGGAATGCACCAGAATGCATAATTAGAGTGGTCCAAAAAAATAATTTTGTAAATAAAAAATTAAAATATTTTTTTTGTTAATATACAATGAAAAAACAATACCTCTTTATGGTAGTTGTATTTGTAATCTCTACTGTAAATTCTATTTTTCTTGCCTTTGACAACTTTAAACTTTGTAAAGTCGAACAGAAGGTTTTGATTATTTTTTAATTTAACAAGAACCTCTTCGCTCTTATAACTTTCGTCATCGTTTACCTACAAAGACATTTTCGCTTCTACATAAAATTTGGCGACCGTGACAGGACACTGTCATTTAATTAATAGTTTTTAGAAAAGAAAAGTTAAAAGTGTTTTAAATTAAAACTAAACTAAATAAAAAAAATAAATCTGAAAAGAAAGAGTTAAAATTATTTGAGCAATAAAGAAATACAGAAAACTTCATCGTCAACAAACTTCATCATCATCAACCTTCATCATTGGCAAACTTTATCATCAAAATTCATATTCATCGTATTTATTAAAGTCATCATTATCTTCAACTACGAGGGCGGATCCGTGACTTTTCGAACTTCCCTCGTAGTTATATGAAATTCAACACTGATCCCATCAAGTACCACCTGTTAATGAGTACTGTCAAATTTTGAGGAAGTTCCGTCATTTACTTTGCGTTTAACAGCTTTTCAAAACATACAACCTCATGCATTTTTTTTTTTTTTAATGGAAAAAAGTGAATTTCGAGTGCTCATTAAACATTATTTTTTGCGAAAAAAAACCGTCAATCAAACCATGGAAAAGCTTGATTAATACTATGGGGACTCTGCACTATCGATTTCAATGGTAATAAAGTGGTTTACTGACTTTCTGACTGAACGTTCTGGATATCCAATTGAGGTCAATACACCCGAAAATGTCGAAAAAATCTACAATATGGTGTTGGCCGATCGAAGAGTAAAAGTGCGTGAGATTGTTGATGCCATAGGCATTTCATATGGCATATGGTTTCGACTTTAAATGATCAGTTGGGTTTAAGAAAGCTGTCTGCAAAATGGGTGGCGCGTTTGCTCTCAATTGACCATAAACGTAATCGTGTGACAACTTCAAAGGATTGTTTGGAGTTGTTTAACCGCTATTCGAATGAGTTTTTGCGGCGTTTTGTAACTGTGGATGAAACGTGGATACATTACAACACTCCGGCCAGGGTAAGTTTGTCGGCCAATAAGGTGATGGCAACAGTTTTTTGGGATGCACGCGGGATAAGGGATACAAGAATTGAAGAAACGTTGGACTTAGTGTATTGAGCTAAAAGGAGATTATGTTGAAAAATAAATTTTGGTTTTGCAAAAAAACTGTGTTTCATTCAAAAAGTCTCGGAATTATTGATCCGTCCTCATAAATTGCTAGCAACCAAACTCCTCTGCTGTTTCATCAACGTCGCCTTCGCTTGGTAACATCGTACAAATACACCAGCACATTTTTTCAAACATCCATACCTATACGTATTTATGTAGAGCAGTTTGCTTAATAGCTTACTAGTCTCACACACACAAACATACGTACACAGAAAAAATTAAAAATGGGTTTTAATTAACAAAATTATGAAATCAATTAATATTTTAATTGATTTTATCACTTTAACAACCTATAATTTCTATAAATTTTACTCAAATACAATCAAATTTTTCATATTATGTTTGTACAAGTGTCTTCTCTCTTTCAAAAAGGTTTTATTAAGATCTGATCACAACAACAAATACACGAAGGCATAATGCAAATAAATCAAAATGATACAGTTTTGCACTCACTATTTATTTTTATATTTTTAAAACAAAAATATAGTTTTAATAACTGGTCCAGTAACCCTTTGCCTTCTTAGGCTCCTGGATGCGATTAGGTAGACCTTGTGTATACCTCTGCACAAATTCTGGTTGAATCGCCTCCCACACTTCCTTCGTCCGCTCCCACAACTCCTTCACGACATGTGTTTAATAACATAACGTATCCCAATCAGCGACAGTCCAATGATCGTGTGCTGCAACAAAAAGATGGAGTGGGACCCTTGGTGCGCATCGATGGAATTATGCGCAAGGAACAATATTTGTCCATCCTGCAACAAAATCTTCCTGATGTAGTGGAAAAATAGGTCTTGCTGCTGAGAAAGTAATTTTTCAGCAAGACTATGACCCCAATCATACCGCACTTGTTGTGAATGACTGGCTTAAAAAGCAAAAATTTGGTGTGATGACGTGGCCTACACAATCTCCGGATATGAATCCGATCGAGAATTTGTGGAGTCACGTCAAATCGCAGCTCGCAAAATATGCCAGTCCTCCAAAAGGCGTGAAGGAGTTGTGGGAGCGGACGAAGGAAGTGTGGGAGGCGATTCCTCCAGAATTTGTGCAGAAAGTCTACCAAATCGCATCCAGGAGCTGAGGACGGCAAAGGGTTACTGGACCAGTTATTAAATATATATTATAAAAGTAAATAGTGAGTGCAAAACTTTATCATTTTGATTTATTTACGTTATGCCTTCGTGTATTTGTTGTTGTGACCAGATCTTAATAAAACCTTTTTGAAAGAGAGAAGACACTTGTACAAACATAATATAAAAAATTTGATTGCATTTGAGTATAATTTATAGAAATTATAGGTTGTTAAAATGATAGTTGTTGGTTTGTGATACACGTATGCCAATCAGTGTATATTTTTTAGAAAAAAAAATTTTATTTTAAATAAACAAAAAATAAATCACATTTCAAGTGTCTTTAAAAGGTATTTCAGGAACTATAAAAATAATATATATAATAAACTATAAATTTCATACACATTTTTTTAATAAAAATCAGCTGTTTTCAAAAGCTACTAGCTTTTGGTTCTAGTATAAATGAGGTATTTATTGTAAACAAGGTAAAAACAATGCACATGTTAAGTTTGTCAATAAAAAAAAGAAGCGTTTAACTAATATTTCTAAGAATTATCTTTTTATAACAATTTGTGTTATACAATTAACTTTTTAAAAGCTTTATAATTTAATAATTTATCATAATGAAACAATTAAAAGTAAAAAACAAACATTTCGCTGTCCTTGTCTTTAGTTGAACTTTTTTCTTCTACTTTTATTATTTTAATTATTTAAAATTATCTAACAGAACTTTAACATTATAATTGTAAACCACTATTAGTTATTGAAAGTTAAATTATTTAGATAAATTATAGTTAAATGCTTTTATTTTTCAATAATATTTTTTTTTATTCACAGCGCACTTTTTTTAACACGAAAATCAACTAAAACTATTTTCGTGTATAGTTATCGTGTATACACGAGCATTGACTTCAAAAAAAAAGAGTGTTGCAAACTCTATCGAAATAATTACGATTTTGCGTGTATACAATATCGTTAAACTATTCTACTAATTAATAGTTAATCATTTGCATTTTATTCTTTTTATTTACAAATAAAATAATATATTCATATAATTAAATGTTCGTTTGGCATTTTAATCACAATAAAGTAATAAAAAAAATGTTTGGGAAACTTTTTTATAATTATGGTAATGTGTTGTATACACTGGTTAGTTTTAGATGATTTAATAAATATTTTAATTGAATCAATTAAAAAAAGTGTTTAAAACACTATTTATATTTAAACAACCGATTAATTCAATATTTTTTGCACATCATTTTTTCTGTGTATACATTGCGTTCTTTTGTTTACAAATCATCAGTGTTGGGCAGTTTGGACATCAGTTGGTACTGTATTTGTTTGTTTGATTTTGTACTTTTCATAAAAAGTTTAACTTTTTTATAGTTTTTGATTCTAATACTAACTTTTAACAATTTTAGTTAGAAATGAGTACCGATTAAAGGGAAACTAAAAAGCTAGCCTCATTAAAGATACAACGGTCAACAATGAAACGGAATATTATATTATTTGTCTAGCCTATATGTCACCTGCTTCTTTTGATCAACTCTTCGCACTATATAATTCCACACCATTGTTTTCTTCGTCCTCAAAGTTCATCAACAAAACTCCGAGCTATTTTCGACTCGTCGTGCCGCACATCTACCAATGTTTCGCTCAATGAAACTTTAATGGTCAGTCCTACTATGCAACAGGATTTAATAAGAACAATTTTTTCTTTTCGACAAATTTATATTATCGGCCGATATCTGTAAAATGTATAGACAATACTTGGTGGACGAAGGAGACTGAAACTTCCAGCTGATTTTATGGAGAAGTAATGTCAACGATCCTATAAGTTAATATTATTTAAACCCTGACTTATGGAACTTCCGCTGGTCCATTTCTTGCCGTAAGAAGATTATTTTATATTGCTGATTTATACAAAGACCTGTTTCCTATTGGATCTGAATTTCTCAAACAGGATCTTTATGTTGATGGTTTTCTAACGGGGGCAGATGATATTTTTGAACTATACACAAAAAAATCCGAACTGATACAAATTTTGGAAAAATCCTGGCCTTTGATGGAGCAAGTGGAATTCAAATTGTCCAGAACTAGATCCGTCTACTGGAGAAATTCTTTTAAAAACAAATAATGAAAATATTATTAAAACTATTGGAATGGCTTGGAAACCAAAGGAAAATGTTTTCTGTTTTCGTTTCGATTTAACTGTTTTATCAGTTGTTGCAAAAATGTTTGATGTTCTCGCTTTACTCAGTCCAATAGTTGATGCTTTTCCAAAAATAAAATTTGATATTCACGGGTTCGCTGATGCCTCCCAATTAGCTAATTAATGCTGCTTTAAAGTTTCAGTACTTCTCAATAAAGAATGCAAGTCGACTTTGCTCATTGCAAAACTAAAATTGGATCCAGTTGTTCAACAATCTTTGCCTCGTTTGGAGATTTGTGCTGCCTTATTGCTCAGTCGAACTTGGGAAAAATATTCCATATATTCCATCTTCATACTTATCGTATATTTGTTTGATCTGATTCAAAAATCGTGTTGATTTGGCTCAATAATCACTCATCGTCTTACGTTTGTTTTGGCGCAAATCGAATTTCAGAAATTCAAAATCTGACTCATAATATCCCTTGGAGGCACGTGGCTTCTAAAAAAACTCCAGCAGATGTGGTTTCGAGAGGATGTCATGCAAATTAATTAACATCCACAATTTCACAGAAAAAAGTATGGGCCAAAAATATCTAATTAATCGATTGTTTGAATATCAATGGCAATTTAAACATTTTTTTTAATTGATTCAATTAAAAAATTTATTGAATTTTCTAATATATCCATACAGTGTTGACAACATGTAAACAAAATTTTTAAAGATTTGGCAAACTATTTTTTTTTTTATTTTATTTAGATTAAATAATCAAACAAAGGTTTAATTATATCAGTATATTATTTAATTTGTAAATAAAAAGAAAAAAAAATCGCAAATGATTAACTTTTAATAAGTTGAATAGTTTAACGATTTCAAATACACGCAAAATCGCAGTTATTTTACTAGAGTTTGTAACACTCTTTTTGTTGAGATATTCGTGTACACACGAAAACTTAATTTAGTTTCGTGTTTTATCTGTGGTAATAAAAGTGCACATGTGGATTTAAATAAACCTTATCGAAAAAGGACAATTAAACTATTATTTTTGTAAATAATTAAATTTTCAATAAGTTAAGTGTCATTAAACTATCATTTTAAAGTTGTGTGTTATTTTTTAAGAAAGCAATTCAATTACAAGAAAAAGTTCAAGATACAAGTTCTTATAATACATTTTTATATTAAAAGGCTTTAATTTTATTATAAATAAAATGTCAATTTAATTTACAAACCTACATTTCTTTTTTTATTTAATAGGGGGCATATAACAAAAATAAAAAATACGAGTTTTCAATTAAAATTACCATTGTTTTCTTCTTAAGTTCCAATTAAAGTTTTAATCAATTTAACTAAACTTTTTAATTGAGGTTGTACAGAAAAACAATAACTCTTTTAATTGATATTATTATTATTTTAATTGAAAGAGTTTTAATAAACTGTCTGCAATTTTTTTTAGTTAATACTATCATTTCAGTCGTAGGTGCAAAATCAATTAAAATATTAATTGATTCAATAAAATTTTTAATTTAGCGGTCCAAAATGTATTCTCAGAAATGAAAGCAAGTGACATAAAAAACAAAGAAATCGTTGATCTATCTCAAACGGAAATGAAAAAATCCATTTTCAGAACATCTGTTGTCGTCAAAACTATTATTCTTCCTTCGCATCTTCGTATTCTTCGCATCATCGCATAAATTCATTGCTTTTTTGACAAATCAAATCGTAACCATCTAATATCATCGGAAGAACTGCAATCATCATTTTGGGGAATTATGTATGACAAACTGAATGTGTAAGATATTATTTTTTGTTTTAAAATAATGGGAAAATCACTAGTTATTAGTAAGTCCTCAGTATTTGTGTTAAGATAATACAGAGAGTAAGCTGCTGTAATTACTGGCAGTAATAACAATAACAACAGTAGATATCAACCCCTTTTGATCCATTTGCTGCAATTTTTGCTGCATTATTAATATTTTTTATCCATTGTTTGACAGCGACATAAATATTCATAAGTTCAGTCATATTAAACTCAGTTTTTCGGCGAATTATTTAAATTTTTTTTTTTTGCTTTTTCCACACTGGCTTATTTTACAACTTCATTCCATTTATAATAAGTGCAATTTTGTTGTGCAGCGTTATTTTCAAAAAAAAAAATATGCTCTTTAGTCAAATAAGTCGAAAATCGCTGCATTTTAATGCAAAAAAACAACAACATTCAGCAGTAAAAGTGTTTTCATGACTTGATCCACATAAATAGTAAATATTTCCTTCAAAATTATGAAGAAATAAATGCTAAACGATTTGTGATCTGGTATGACACGTTACATACCCTAGGACTACAACGCTTCTTTTTTGACGAAAATCGATCATAATCTGAAATATTTCGTCTGGATAGTTAATTTTTCTCTTAATTTTAGTTCAGATTCATTTTAAAGCACCTTCCAGATTCTCGGAGTAAATTTTACTTGGATCAGAAGAAAATGCTGTAAAAAGAAACAAGGTCTTAGCTTGACACAAATTGTCCATGCTAATTGCGAAAAGTGAAAAAGATATGAGTTTTAGAATAAATATAATGTAATTTTGTTGAATCGGTCATATTTCTTAAGCTCATGGGCCTAGAATAAAGCTCCATGGATAAAGGAAATTGCATAATTCTTCTTATTAAAAAAATTCATCTTAGTTAAGTGAAATTTGGTATACACATTTGGAAGACTCTTGGACTTAGAGTCTTAATTTTAATACAAAAATAATTACCCAGAAGAAACATTTCAGATTATGATCGATTTTCTTCAAAGAGGTAGCGTTGGAGTCTTAAGGTATGTTAATTGTCATAGAGCACAAATTATTTTGAATTATTTGGAAAGCAAATATTTATAACTTATATGGATCAAATCAAAAAAACATTTTTAGCGTTGAATTTTCCAAAATTTAGTTGTTTTTTATATTAAAAAACATCGATTCATAACTTTTTTAAATAAATTGAATATTTTCGTTTATAAAAGAACGCTGCGAAACAAAATTGTACTTAATATGAATGCAATAAAGTTGTAAAATACGCGATTGACGAAAAAGTTAAAAAAAGAGAAAAAATACTTTCCCGAAAAACTGAGTTTAACATCACTGAACTTATATTTATTTCGCTATCAAACAATGGATTATTTTTAAAATTTTTTTAAAAATTCAGCAAAAACTGCAGCAAATGGATCGAACAGTTTTTGGTATCAACTTATATTATTTTTTTTAGTACAATGTTATTTCAACGTCAAATTGACAGTCGCAATTAATTTTTAATTTATATGCATTTGACAAATTAAGACAAGAATGGAGCAAAATTGATTATTAATAGGTTTTTTGTTAAAGTTCTGCCTATTATATAGGCTCTAGCTTTTCTAAAACTTCGGGTTCTGATGAGATCTTTAGCCAGATCGAAATACTAGTATCAACCTAGCTAATATGTTTGATTTGCTTTATTTTTGTAAATATACGGAGGTTGAAAGCTCGTTATAAATTGAAAATAACATAAAAATAATCTCGATGTATATAAAAACAAAAAACTAATATAACTGTAAAAAAATATTACTTGAGCCAGAGTACATACTAAAAATTTTTTATATAAATAGAACATTTTTGGTCTTCAAAGTTTAGTAACGTCATGATGCTTGTTAGGAAAAGACCTAACCACGTGGTTGATTACTAAGAAGACAAGAATGGAGCAAAATTGATTATTAATAGGTTTTTTGTTAAAGTTCTGCCTATTATATAGGCTCTAGCTTTTCTAAAACTTCGGGTTCTGATGAGATCTTTAGCCAGATCGAAATACTAGTATCAACCTAGCTAATATGTTTGATTTGCTTTATTTTTGTAAATATACGGAGGTTGAAAGCTCGTTATAAATTGAAAATAACATAAAAATAATCTCGATGTATATAAAAACAAAAAACTAATATAACTGTAAATTTAGAAATGTTGAGGTTAAGAAAAGGAAAAAACGTTTTTTCTCTAAAAATGATAAACACTATTAATTTTTCAATCAGGCTGGCCTAGTTTCTGCCTTTTTATGGACAGGCGTCATCAGTGATTTTCCATTTTAAATTGTATTATTATTATTATTTGTGTCTTATAATTGTCAGATTGTCTCTATATGATAAATTTTTCAACAACTTGCGGCTGTAAGAATCAATCCTGCACTTACATTTTGTAATAAATAACATCCTGCTCAAAACTTGAATATCAACTCGAAAATTTTTATTGAAATTATCTTGAAGAACAAAAAAATTTAAAATATTAAACTCCAAATATTTAAGATTTACATACGAGTACAAATGTTTGATTGTTAAGCATAAAAAAATGACATTTAACTTTGCATTAAATTTAAATTGTCCTCTTAATAATCGAGCCATAATATTTAGCCCAATATATTAAATTTAGCAAATTTATTTTCACTTTATTGAATCGAATCATATTATATCAAACGCTATGTAATATAATCCATTTATATGTAAAGCGATCCACCATATTTTGGATCTAATTGTATATCTATCAAGGCTATATCAGATTTGATAAATTTATTATTTTTTTATTAGTTTTTATTTATTAATAATCATACAATTACAAATTATATCTATGGCTTTTTGCTCGTTGTGGCGACACAGACCAGTGGCGCTGGTGGGAATCGAACCCACGACTCCCGAACTGATAAGCTAGCACGCTGCAAACTAGCCCACTTTCACGCACACTCATACATTTCTTTGTTGCATGATATTACCGGGTAATTAATTATTTCTTTATTTCATAAAATCCAATGTGTCATTTACGAAGCAAAAACACAACTTGCCAAATAATAAGTCTAGTAATCTAAACTCGAAGGTTTGGACGTATTACCGTTTATACTATAATTCTAACTTTTTTATATGAAATGTCCAAAAAGTAATGAGTTATGCATTACTGGCAGCATTACGTTAATATGAATTATAATGGGTTACCTATATGCATACAAGGGTATGAATAATAAACCATTACCAGAAAGAAAAGAATAATGGGTCTAAAAATATATTTTGAAAAAAAATTACAAATTTTATAAAAGTTTAATAGAATTTTTATTAAAAATAAAAATTATGTTTTATTGACCTTTAATTGTGCAATGAAAATTATTCAAATTCGAAGCCATACTCTATATTTCTTTATTTGGATATTTTCCTAGCAAATAATCTATGGAATTTTTGTTTTTATATTTATTAATTGACCACATTCAGGAATGTGTTGATAGATCTATTTCGGGAATTTTCTAGCTTAACATCATCACAACACTTTTTGAAAGAAGTAAGAATCCCATGCAAAAATCAAACATTCATATAACCTAGTTATCCCACTAAATGAGAACTAATACATGAGCTCGAACTTAAAGATTATCACCATTGATCTAAAATAAATTGAAAACTTGTTTATTATGTGCAAGCTCTACCTTTGGCAAATATACAATACACGCTTTTTGTTTTTATTCTACTTTTTATTTCCACACTTGTTTTGTTTTATTTAAAAGCAAGATTTAAAAAAATATATAAATTTTTTTAAAACATGGTCGAGCCGGAAATCTATCCCGGGTCGTCAGATTAACAGGCGACTGTTCAATATCCTGAGGCACAGATTCATATAATATTTGATAGTTTAAAACAATAAAGAACTGTTCTTCTATGTAAATTCGTTTAAGATATAACAAAACTAACACCTTACCCTGTAGCTTACAAAAAGACGAATTATAATGAGTCTAAAAATAGATTTCCAGAGAAATGTTGTATCATGATATTTTGCCTGAAAGTAATAAGATGAATAACCTATTATTGTTCACCAATTATTTTTTGTAAGAGAATAATGCATTATACGTTTCTTATTGGTAACCCATTATTGTAGTATTTAAAGTAATGCAGAAGGTGATACCCAGTAAACAATTTTCGTATTTTTGGAAGCAGGAGAAACCAAATGCGCTAATGTAATTGCTTACTATTACCTCATACTGAGAAGCAGCAAAAGAATCGAATAATTTTCGTATAAAAATAAACAAACAAAAAAATTTTGAGCTTATTGTTTTCCCTAACAAGGATGCAGGTTGTAAGCAGCTTACCCTAATCCCTTACAAGGATAAAGGTTGTAATGCATAAAGTTTCATATCGTGGATTATAAACGATCTGTAACAGTTTTCCCGAGAGATTTCCGATTGTGTTTGGTGTTTTCAAGTATTTTATTAAAAAGAATTAGTCATTTCATTGTTTCTGGAGAGCTAGGACGTGGTGCGGAAAAAAATCATATTGGTAGACTAATCCCAGCAAAAAATAGAGCTTACCAGAAGCGCTTCGATAAGGCATCATTTAATTATGAAGCGCTTCCAAAGCAAATAAAGAAGGTATTATCTCTTTTAAAGCACTTCTTTCATGTGCTCTTAGAAGTAATAAATTCATGCCTTCTTAGGCACTAAGAAGCGCGTTTTGTATGTTGACAACATTAGTGCTTCATGGTATGCATACTTCATTGCCTTCAAAGAAGGCTTTCTGTGAAGCACAACAGAATGCCTTCCCTAATTGCTTTATAGTATGCAAGGCGGTGAAGCGCAATTTTGGAAGCATAAAAAGGTAGTTACTGCTTACCAAATCTAGGTTTTTTTTTCTGGGATATGTCTAAAATGTTAACAACAACAAAGTAATATCTGTAGAATTTTAGTAAAATAAATTATATAACTTTCTTATTATTACTGTAATATTCACATTATTAATGTATACATGAAACCACAGCCATGAAATCACAGCTTTTTATAAACGCTAAAAACCGCGCTTATTTTGCCCAAAAGTAATGCTTCCAAGTGGGAATTCACCATAATTCATGGCATATGTAAGCAGGTTTGTATGGGATTCTTATTGGCTTACTCCTTTACAAACCTGCTTACAGGTAAGTAAAAATTTGTATTGGGTAAGTACTCATTACAAAGTAATGTATAAAATAATAAGAAACCATTACGATGTTTTTGCTGGTTATGCAGGCAAAAACAGAAAACTTGTTGTTCTTTGTGTATTATTTTCCACTTATATTCTATGTTAAGCATTTTTAATTAAACATTTTTTTTTTTGTAATTATGGTCGAATATGTCAAACGGCTTAGCCGATGCAAGTCGATAGGGTCAGCGGAGGCGTCGACTGTGGCGGCTAACCGGCTGACGACCGTCGGCTTACTTTACTAGTCCATACTTATACTTTTTTCAGGAATATTGTGTTAAAAAATTAATTTTTTAAGCTTTATGTACAGAGATTTTTGACATTTAAATGTCAAATTGACATATTTTAATTTTTAGTCAATTTAAGTAAGTGCGGGTTTACGCTTTTTCGCACTATTTTGCGATTTACCAAAAATGCATTATGGTGGGAAAACTATGTTTTGATCGTATCAATATCGGTATCAAAATCTTCCTTTGGGCAAGTATATCATATATGTGTGGAAATAACTTGGAATTTTGCAAATTTATTTCATTTTCTTGGTTCTCTTTTGAATTTGGGTAATTTTTTATCAAAGTTTCATTCAACTCTAAGTAGTTTCCGTGTCAGTAGATATAGGGTATCCAAAATTCGGCGCAGCCGACTGTAATACTTCCGCTTGATTTTTGTACTATGGTTTTCCAAAAAGAAAGACATATACATGTAAATTTAGGTTTTAAAATCAGTGTTCTAAATTGTGAAATTAAATTCATGTGGCTTGATTCTAAAGCACTACAAAGAACCACAAAATTACTATGAAGATACAAGTATACTATATTTTTGGGTAGTGGGTTTTTAAAAATATAATAAAAGTCGTAATTAAATCAGATTCTTTAAAGTCACCAATTAAAGTTAACACTGTCTTCTGCATACACTTCAATGATTAATTATAATTTATAGTCCACAATAAATTACTTAAATATTGTAACGATAAAATATTATATTATTTCATTAAGGTCTACTTAATGAAAAAAATGGCAGAGAATAATGTACAAAATCTAAACTGGGTGGCAGTTAGTGAGAAAATAAAATAAAAAGCACAAATTTAGTAAACAGTGATTCTTTACTTATGTGATTCAATGAATAATTTAAATGTTATTCATAAATTATAAGAACTTAAATGTAAAGCAGTAAATTGACCCGATCAAAAACAAAAAATTGTATCTCAAATATAAAATCATAGTCCATTTGATAGTCCATAGTCCATTTTGATAATCGTATACAACTTGATCTCAAAATTGGGCTACCCAGAAATATTTGGTTAGTCAAAATTGGATCAAAATGTATCATTGTTTTAATTAAGATCCCTACAGATTCTAAAATATCCCATGAAATTAATTTAAATTTAATTGAATCTAATTAGACACAAAAAGATAAGTAAGTTTTGATGCAATGAACCTGATATTTTGAGATTAAAATAAATTAAAAAAAAAATGTAAGAGTGCTATAATAACAATGTATGATATTGGACCATATATAATCATTTCTCAAACTATATTTTTTATGTTGGTCACATATGGAATCTTACATAATGATTTCTTATATAATTTGATATAATTTTATATAATTATATACGAAGTTGTATTATACTTATGGCACCATATATAAGTATATCTTTTATCACAAAAACAAAATATTTTTTTATGAGATATATATTATTTGATCTTAAATTATTTACGTTATATATGATAATATATTTGGTGTGATTATTAGGAGGATAGCATTCATATTGCGAAAAAATTACAGGGCATCACCTTACGGACAATAATAAATACTAATAAATATCGTTTTTTTTTTTAATACAATTCGGAACAAAAACATTCCGCACCACAGCAAATTTCTAAAAGAATTTTATATTTAAATATTTATACTAAATAGTATAATACAATGTAAAGGGTGTTTTTTTATACAGATATAAAACTTTAAGTTGGCAACACTTTTTTAACTGGCGGCCATTTTGTCAGATGTCAAGTGATTTATTTTTAGTTCAGTTTGGCATTTAAACATGAATAGACTGACAGCTGAACAACGCTTGCAAATTGTGCAAATTTATTTCAAAAATCATGGTTCTGTTCGAAATACGTATCGCACAACAATTTTGCGAATTTTGTTTAGCGATGAAGCTCACTTTTGGTTAAATGGATACGTCAATAAACAAAACTACCGTATTTGGAGTGATGATAATCCTCAAGTGTATGTTGAGACACCGTTACATCCAGAAAAACTGACTGTTTGGTGTGCTTTATGGGTTGGTGGAATCACTGGTCCGTACTTCTTTAAAAACGATGCTGGTAAGAATGTTACAGTCAATGGTGACTGCTATAGAGAAATGATTACTGACTTTTTCGTTAATTAATTGAACAACCATTATGTGCTGGAGCTGTGATTTCAATAAAATGGCGCAACATGTCAGACAGCTCGTGCCACAATTGATTTATTGAAATAAACGTTTGGTAACCGCATAGTTTGATGCTTCGGACCCGTGAATTGGCTCTCAAGATCGTGCGATTTAAAGCCGCTTTACTATTTTCTGTGGGGATATGTAAAGTCGCTAGTCTACGCCGATACGACCGCAACAATTGACCAATTGGAGGACAACATTCGCCGCGTAATTGGCAATATACGGCCACAAATGTTATATGCTAGAAGTCATATTTAAATTATAATGCCAGAAGATTATCTTTCGAATAAAGTAAATTTTATGTCAATTTAGAAAATTCATCTCTGTTTTATACTATTTCAAAGTTCTATACTTCTATAATAAAGGCACTTTTTATGTTTGTGTTTGAATTGCGGTAAAATTTTTTTTATTGGTGTTAGTATTAGTACATTACAAAAAACTATCTAATATTAATTAAAATGTAACCTTTTTTAAAAACTTTAAAAGTGCCAACCATGCCAATTGAATAGCTTTTCGATGTAAAGCTGTTGGTTAAACTTGTAAGAAAATGCGAAAATAACTCATATTGTTCGGGTAATTAATTAACATTAGTTTTTTCAGTAAGTTGGTTGATAAACGTACACTAAGGATAATATGTAGGTAAAGACGACGGCAGATATAGTCAAAAACAATTGAAATTTCACTTGAAGAAAGTACGACTAACATTTCTTTAAATTCAACTAACATTGTCATTTGTTTTTTAATGTAACATGACTAACAATTGTAATAAAAATTAACCACATGGTAGTAAAAAATAAACAAACATTAATTTTTTTATTATTTTAAATAACAAAAGACTACTGTAAAAATTGAATGTTAAGTCATAAAACAGTCATTTGATGTGGTTTGTTTTTTTAAATGAACTACAAGGTTAGTAAAAAAATAAATTCGTTCTACAAATGACTGACATTTGCACTAAAAATAAAGAAACAGTATTACAATCCAAACAACTACATATTTTTAAAGCAAAACTTCCCTGAGTGTATATATGTATATATATAGATATATATACCTGATCAAACCATGAGTTTCTTGTATGTGGTGGATGTAAATAAGACTGATGATGACCTAGTCGCTTAGGTCGAAGGTGCGAGTCGCTGATTATTTTTTCATATTTTTCTTACATTTATTAACAATTAGTGTTTTCTATTTATAATAGTAACATTTTAATTATGATTTCAAACCTGACAATTCAAAATGAAATGCAATTAAAAAAAAAACAAAATTCTCAAACCAATGAAATGTAAAAATCTAATAGCAAAAACAATCAACTAGAATTTGTTGTGTTTAAATATTAGTATACATGCCTGATTCCCACTTCGTTCACAGTAATGGTAACATTACACAAAAAAAACTAAAAACGGGTTTCAATTAAAAAAATTATTGAATTAATTAATATTTTAATTGTTTTTGCACCTATCACGGCAATGATAGAGGAAGGAAAAAAAATATGATACTCACAAAAAAAGTGTGAGATCTATACGTTGGTATGTGTGTTTTTTGCAATGTTTGTCTGTGTGCTTGTTTTGTTTGTTAACTTCAAATGTATTTGGTATTTTATACTGAAGATTTTCTATTTATGCATACAGTGTATGAAAAAATAATATGATAACTGCGTTTGAAATAAAATATGTATTTATATATTTAAAAGTCAATTAAAATATTAATTGATTCAATTAAATATCTATTTAGAAACAAAAATTCAAATCAAATCTTTAATTAGATATTTTAGGTTGATAATTTTTTCTGTGCACGATTAGAAAGTTTTTTTTAAGTACAGGTTGAATATATGTCTTTATCGATATTAATAAATCGCGTTTAGTACACCGGTCTTACTTGCATTTTTAACTATGCGGCAACCTTGGAATTACAAATTAAAAAAATTTTTAAATCAGATTTGTAGCCAAGACTTCAAATTTTAATATGATTTTTACTGCGTTGTTGTAAAACCGTTGTATCAAAATTTATGGTCTCTTAAAAATTGGTATATTTTTCAATACACGTTGGTAAAATTGGGTTAACCTAAAAGAGAAAGTACGCCAGTTTTTTCATAAATTAACTAATCTGTGATGTTCAATAAAGGTACTTATTACAGTCCAAAAGCCTTTTAGAAACCCCGATTCATCAAATTTTTCTGATTTTGTAAAATTGTGTAATAAGCTGATGAATTGTGTGCTTGTTTCGTGTTTTATTACTAATATACAGGGTGCGGCAATTGAAGTGATACTAATGTAAATGGACATAACTTCACAAATGAATGTACACTCAGGGAACTTATGCTTTGAAAATATGTAGTTGTTTGAGTTGTAATACAGTTTCTTTATTTTTAATGTAAATATCAGTCGTTTGTAGAACAAATTAAATTTTTTACTAACCTTGTAATTCATTTAAAAAACAAACCACATCAAATCACTGTTTTATGATTTTACATTCATTTTTTACATTAGTTTTTTTGTTATTTAAAAAAATAGCCAGATCGAAATACTAGTATCAACCTAGCTAATATGTTTGATTTACTTTATTTTTGTTAATATACGGAGGTTGAAAGCTCGTTATAAATTGAAAATAACATAAAAATAATCTCGATGTATATAAAAACAAAAAACTAATATAACTGTAAAAAAATATTACTTGAGGCAGAGTACAAACTAAAATTTTTTTATATAAAGAGAACATTTTTGGTCTTTAGAGTTTAGTAACGTCATGATGCTTGTTAGGAAAAGACCTTACCACGTGCTTGATTACTAAGAAGACAAGAATGGAGCAACATTGATTATTAATAGGTTTTTTGTTAAAGTTCTGCCTATTATGGAGGCTCTGACTTTTCTAAAACTTCGGGTTCTGATGAGATCTTTAGTCAGATCGAAATACTAGTATCAACCTAGCTAATATGTTTGATTTGCTTTATTTTTGTAAATATACGGAGGTTAAAAGCTCGTTGTAAATTGAAAATAAAAAAAATATATGTTTGTTTATTTTTTACTAAATATGTGGTTAATTTTTATTACAATTGTGGTTCACTTTTAAAACATTAAAAAACAAATGACAATGTTAGTAGAATTTACTGAGATGTAAGTCGTCCTTTATTTAAGTGAAATTTCATTTGTTTTTAACTACATTTGCAGTTGTCTTTACCTACATAGTATTCTTGGTGTACGATTTTATTAAACAAATATAATTACTACTGCAAACTAAACAAATTTTCAAAATTTATTTAATATTTTTGATATGTCCTGCTTTAGCCTGTCTTATTTGGTCGAAAAAGAGCGAAGGGACTTAAGCAGAATGTTACCAAATATCGTCTTCTCAGATAGGAAAAATTATCCAATTGAGCAATATGTTAACAAATATAATTATCGGGTCTGGTTAAAGGAATGAATGCACAATAATTTGGAACAAAGATTGGCTACTCGAATCCAAGCACGATCTCACGTTATGGTATTCTTAGAGCCTAGCGTTAAAGTGAACGCAACAGTGTATCGGAAATCGGTCTTAGAATGAGAATTAAAGCCTTGGGAAAATAATTATTTCGGAAATATACCACATACCTTTCAATAGGACTTAGCACCTTCACACAAAGCTCACGTGAATTAAGATTGGTTAAAAAACAATGTTCCACACTTTATTTCGACAGACCAGTGGACTTCAAATTCTCCTGATGCCAATCCGTTGGATATCTCTATTTGAGCTATTTTGGACTCCAAGGGCCTTAAAAAAAATACTTAAGTGTTGAAGCTTTGAAGAGAGCGTGTAAGTTAGTTTTTTTTTTAATAAAATTTTACAATAGTTTGAAAAATTATATCCATTTACATTAGTAACACTTCAAATGTCGCACCCTGTAATATATAAAACCTGCAAAAAAAGGTGTATTTCTTAAGAAAAATCAATGAAATAAATTTGTTGAATTTATTCGAGTTACTCGGATAATTTTACATTCTTAATAGTTTACCCAGGTAGAAAATGACAACCATACCAAAAAAATTAGTACCGGCAAACCATTGCTGTTTTTGTTTAACCCACCGTGTTAAAAATTACCAAAGGTACAACTAATATTGTACTAGGAAAACACTATTTTGTTTGCAAATAATTTGTTTTGACAGTACCACCAGCCAAATGATTTGCCAATGTGGTTTTTACCAATATCACAACCAATTAGAAGCATTTTATTTTATTATATTTCACAAATTTAAATATGATGTATAAGACTAAGACCGAACTGTATTTTTGTTATGCCAACGGTGGCAAGTTTGCTAAACCCACGATTGACCACTGTTAACAATCGGGTAACAGGACAGTACTGTCAAGATTGTTAATCCCACGTTCTGCCAACGCATAACCGACCGTCGCCGACGCTTTGCCAAAACTGTGTTTTTCTGCTGGGTAATCGAGTAAGTTTAAAACGCCAAAATCGAGTTACTCGTTCACTCGAACAAAACCAAATCCGTGTAAATTGAATACCCTACTGGAAATTCTAAAAACATTGACCCCTGAGGATTTCCTTGCGCAAGAAAGGAACCCGTTTAAGGACCAGCCTACAACACTATTTGTTAATCATTTAATTACTATAAATAAAATAAATTTTTATTTAAATACAAATTTTCGTCGATTTTACATAGTTTCGTAAAAATTATAGAGAGTTTTATTTATTTTAGGTCCACTTTAGCGCAGATACACATTAGAGTGGCCATAGTGGACATTTTTTTGAAAAGTTCAATTTTTCGCACTGAAAAATGTGAGGTTGGGGATAAAAATAATTATGCATATTTAAAAATTGTTTTTTTTTAGTTCCGAGTACCTCCGGGTTGAGCCCAAACATTTAGTACATTACCCATTCATCACTATTTTTGTTCATGTTTATATTGGAATAACAACAAAATCTGACTGCTTGTTCCCATCTGAATTTCTTCAATACCTATGATAATTACCTTTCCAACGAGCCGCAATAGTCTGCAGATAAACTGCGGATAAACTTGCCCGGAATACCCTAAACCAAAGTTCCAAAAATAGATGAATTTTTTAATTTTTTTTATTGTTGATAATATTATACTAATGAAGATTTTTTGTGGGATGAAAAGTTTTTTCTGTAGTGCTCCACAACTTGAAGCAAATACTGATTATCCTCTTCGTCGTATGTCAATGCCCGATTGAAATCTGTAATAAGTTTTATTGCTCTTTCTGCCGGGTCATTTACAACAGTTAAGTGTTGGCATATTCGTTTTGCGGTGCAGTATTCTTCTTGATCCTTCCAAATTGATGGATCCAATTCAAAAAATGTCACATCGATTTGTAAACGATGGAAAAAACGCTTGGTGCGAGGAGTGACGAAAGAACTTACATCCTTATTTTCAAACGATTTCACTTGTTCCAGCGTTAAGTTTAATCTTTTCGTCATCATAATTGCCAAGAGCTTCAACCATTTTCCGTTTCACTTCAATAGATATCATTTCATCGAAAAATCCAAGAGCAACCGCCTCTTCGGATAAATACCATAAATGGTTTTTGATTTTTGACAATAAGGCATTTGAAACATTTAGATCGAAATATGAAATAGCGTCTTTAATGAATTGCAAATCTTGGTGCGGTGCAGATACAGCGTTAACGCATCTGAACCAATAAGAAACATAAATACGCGTCAAGAAAATGCAAATGTTTCATATGTTTTTCAGTTCGGAGGATGTCATCTTGAATTGTTCGCGAAGCAAAAAAATCTTATAGCAGTATATAGCTTTGGACATAAACCTTGCATGAATTGTTGCGCCAGGCAAACGCAACTGCGTAAAATTTGGTACTTCCATACCAAGAAATATGAGCGAAAGTTGCAACAACTCCTTATAATCGGCTCGTACATAATGAGATTTCAACGCCTCAAGGCAAAAGTTCTTGTGCGTCTCTATTTCGTCTGCTGTTAAGTTTTTTTGCACTGCTTCATCCAATACTCCACTCTTGAAAGAATTGATATTCATATTTTTCCAGTTTTTTGAAAAACGATTAAAGAGAGTGACTTCTGGTGCTGATGTTTTTTCCGAAATTTAACTCAAACACAGCTTTAATAAGCAATTCGCTGATATGATGGCGACACGGTAGAATAAGTAAATCGCGACCCCAATTTACTTTCAATCAAATATGCTGAGCCTCTTTCAATACCAGTGTTTGAAGATGTTGTGTCAAAGCCACAATTTGCACTAAATTATCAATCTTCCATTTGCGTAGGAATTTTTCAATGCCTTCAGCAATATTTTCACCACAAGATTCTTCAAGTTTCGCAATGCCAAGAAGTTTTTCTTCGTTCTCTGCCTTCATATCTGGAAGCATTTTACTGTCCCAATGCAAGACAAATACTTCAGGAATCTATGTTGAAATTAAATATTATGTTAATTACCTTCAAGATATTTATTTATATTTAATTATTAATTATGAACCTTGAATTCATCTATGATCAGTTTCGCTTGTCTGCAGCGATATTCCATTCGCATTGTTTGAAACGATGTTTGGTTAAAGACGAAATCTTCCACTTTTATGTCGTTCAAGACAGGTTTCATTTCCTGCAACTTCCGAAAGATGGCTGTAATTGTAGCAGATGTTAAATGCATTGCATCGTGATCACTGATGCGGCATTTATCAATGCTTACTAACATTCGATCATCAACGAAATGGATTTTTCCGCGAGATCCCTGGATTCCTTCATACTCAACACAACTTTACTTGAATATACGATCACTTATCAACTATCCATACTTGTAGTTGTTTCACTTGCAGTTGGTATGAATATGTTGGGTATGAGAATGGTTTAAATTAAATCATGTCTTATTCATACATGTTTTAACACTAATACTTAAAGAGTACTCATTATAATAATTTTGTCATTTTCTGGTCGCTAATAGCACAAAGTTTTTAGAAAGGGTGATCAATGGGTAATATAATAAAACTTTGGGCTCAACCCGGAGGTATACGGAACTAAAAAAAAAAAATTTTTAAATATGCATAATTATTGTTATCCCCAACCTCATATTTTTCAGTGCGAAAATTTATGGATTTAAAATTTTTTAATTTTTCTATATAACGCTATGGCCAGTCTAATACACATGTGAACTTTTGAGTGGTTTTGAAAATTGTTTATTAACTTTTTATATCCCAGCAAAAATCGTTCTGCCAAAGAATCATTCTAATTGAGCATTTTCATCAATGAAGTTAAGAATGGCTTGTCACAGGAAGGATTCATTTTTATTATGCTGCAAAACAACTTGCTAGGAAATTTTGTTTTGCCTAAATAGCTTCTCCAATGAAGTTGTTTAGGCAGAAATCTTCCAAAGAATAATATTTGGAATGCTTCCTTCTTATGACAAGCCAATGTTAAATTCATCGATGAAAATTCCAAATTAGAAGAACAATTTTTTTTCTGGGTATTAGTTGCAATAATAAATTTAACTTTAGCACAGAAATGCCCAAAAGAGTTGGCATATAAGCTGATGTATTTTTATTTGGAATATTCGACTTACAATTATTTTTTCTTATATAGCAATAAATCCAGATATAGGTTAATTTTAAAGAACAGTTCATTAAAATTTTGGCGATTTACTACACACACAAAAAAAATCCATTTCAATCCCGAAAACCACCGATCCAATAACTTTAATTGCTGAAATTTCGTTAGCAATGAAAATTTCTAATAATATTTAATTAGAAATTGATAGCTCTTTAATGGAATTACTTTTCAATTAAAAAATAACTCAGTTAATTAAAAAGTAATCAATACCGTCATACCTTCCCAAAAACCAAAAATAAGATTGTTGCCAAACCAAATGTTTTTTATAGCTTGAATTTTATAACATTAAATATAAACCGGCATGAAATTCTCATTTAGTTAGCAGATTTATTTATACTTATGTGAATAAATTCACACAAAAATTACTGTTTTTCTATTGAAGCGTGGGGAATATGGCAACTAATTTCTGGATTTTTTCTTTGCAGAAATTCCTTTTTTTGTAAAATCAGAGTTTTTTTTTTTTTGTTTGAAATAATTTTTAAATAATTTTTTGCATTTTCTTTCTTTTCTGTTTAAAAAAAATTTTTTTTTTGTTTGAAATAATTTTTAAATAATTTTTTGCATTTTCTTTCTTTTCTGTTTAAAAAAAATTTTGTTAAACGCAATTAAACTTTAAATATTGCATTAAAAATTTTATGATAATGTTTTAGAATAAAAATATATTTAGAATTATATCTAATCTAATTTTAATTTATTTAAAATATTTATTACTAATACCACTAAACATAAACTTTTATAAAAACAACTACATAAATATTACAAAAAAACAACAACAATGTGTTGATGTTTGCTTTTGAGCGATAATATAAAAAAATGTTAAGCAAGTTGCGATTTTGAGTAAATATTTAATTGATTCAATTAATTTTTAATTGACAGTTTTTCAAATTTTCAACAACCCGATTTAATTAAAAAAAGTAGGGAAATACTTTTTTCTGCGTAGTAGTGCTATGCAATTAGTTAACGGAAATGAGATTTCGTTAATACTAGGAAAAGGAAACATTTTAACATATTAATTAATAGAATAACATTTTCAAGACTTTAGAAACATACCATTAATACAATGTATGATGATGTATGTATAATAAAACAATCCTTTGTTAAATTATAAAATTGTATTTTTCATATAGTATCATGTTACATTTTACCAATCACATGTTGAAGTTGAATTAATCTCTTAATATAATTTCGAACCCTCATCAAAATTTGCACACACGCACGAAAAGATTTTAAGAAGATTAAAAAGTGAAACGTTTGACCACCATTAAATGTTTAGGATTATTAAAAATACTGTGGGTTTACTATTTAATACACACATTGTAACACTTAAACTGAATGGTTTTATTTTCTTTAATTTGTTATTATTTTTTTAACTAATTTACATTTAAAACGATAATAATGGGTTTTAATAAAAGTTTTATTTTATTTTTTTTTTGTTTTTATGTAAATTTTTATTTTCTTTTTTGTTTTAATTATTTTTATGCAAATTATTTAATAACACGTTAGCTTATTTTTTCTTTAATAAAGTTTCTTTGTAAATTTTTATCCATTTGTTACCGCTTAATACGTTTGCACACGTTTAAACCCTACTGTTAGTAAATTTTCACTGACAAAATGAAAAACAACATTTAAAAGATGAAAATAAGAGAAAAACGTTTGGCTGGTTGCTTGCTTGTGTATCCTAAAAATAAAAATAAAAACACATGTACAATTATATAAAAACATAGCAACAACAAGTTTTGGTTATTCGACTGTAGGTGGAAATATTTTGAAAAACCATAAAACGAATACATGCAACAACTTTCACTTTCTCAGAGCATGATTTAAATAGTCTGAAAAAAAACTAAATTACATTCTCCCATGTCCTACATAACATAACATCCACAAGACTGTCAAAACGATAAAAAGAGCGAGTAATTTATTGTTGATAACAAATGATTGTCTGGAGCCTTACACTTGTGGAAATATATTAGACAAAATAATTATAATCAAAAATAAAAAAAAAAAAAAACTAAAGGAGTATATTAGTGAAATCAATTCGATAAAAAGAGCGAGTAATTTATTGTTGATAACAAATGATTGTCTGGAACCTTACACTTGTGGAAATATATTAGACAAAATAATTATAATCAAAAATAAAAAAAAAATACTAAAGGAGTATATCAGTGAAATAAATTCTCTGAACGTTTTTGCCCTATCTAGCTTATAATAACACTACTCAACAATTTTCAACTTTTTGTAGAATCTATCTTTGATCTATGAACGCTGAACGCTGTCTGAAAAATGTGTTCTTATCAGATCTAGTTCAGAGATTTTTCAAAAAAATTTATTTTTTTAAATTTCTATATAAAAAATATTTGAATCTGGTAAGTGATGAATTTCACTTTTAATCGAAATTGAAAATTCAATCGATTACACCGTTCGACAAAATCATACCAACTTGATACATCGGCGTTGCGACCTGTCATTTCTAAATGACTTTAGGCAGAAGATCACGAATACTTCCTATATTTTTCAAAGTTGTATATAGTTAAAGAAATATTTTTAAAAAACCTTTTGTAGAAAATTTAAATTAGTTCATAAATCTTCAACATTGAAAATAATTATACTAATTTTTTGCAACATTCAAATAGAATGAATTTTGGATTTTAATTTACTATATTACACATTTACTATATTAATTAATTTACTACATTATCCTGCGCATGTATTTGAAATTTAAATTTCTCATTTTTCACGATTTCGGTAATAAAAATATACAACAGGAAGAAGATCCTAATTTTGAATATGTACACTCAGGAAACTTCTGCTGTAAATATTTGTAGTTGTTTAAATTATAATACAGTAATCTTTGTTTTTAAATAACAGTCATTTGTAGAAGAAATTTTTGACTACATATCGTTAATTTACTTCAATAACGTCATAACTCAAATTTTTTGATTTTGCAGAAAACGAGTTTAAAGTTTTCAATTTAATCCCACCTTGAAGAAAAAAATAACGACATAATTTCTCTCAAGTAGTGAGTATACAATATATCAATACTAATTGTTTACACAGTATAAAACGTAATATAACGAATAATTCTGCGTCAATAACTAAAAAATCAAGTTTTTTCAGTTGTGACGTTCTTGAAGTAAATGAGCGATATGTAGTTTATTAAAAAAAAACACATCAAATTACATTTTATACATTCATTTTATACAGTAGTTTGTTTTTATTTAAAAAAAATAAAACAAAATTTATTTTTTACTACATATGAGCAATACCATTTAATCACCGTAAAATTAATCGATGTTTTCCTATTTTGATAAAATTTTGTGAGTGTGTGCGGTAGTAAACGCAAGTATTAAAAAAAAAAATTTTTTTTTTGGAAAACTCTGGCAACCCTATAGCTTCAAATTGTGGGATAGGGACTTCACTTAAAAGGTCATAACTTTTAATGTGTAAAAACACATTTTCTGGCGTACATACTTCTACATTTCTTCTAATATCTCACTAAGTAAGGAGCTTTGGCATCTGAAATTTTTCGGGGTATTAAGAACACATGTGTAGCTATTTGTATAAAAATTAAAAAAAGGATTTTTCCATAAATTGATTTTAAAATTTTTTTTTCAAAAATTTTTATTTTTAAAAAATGTGTAAATTTTTTTTTTTATTTATTTTTTTATACCCCAAAACCTAGCCGTTCTTATGCAAAAATAAATTTGTCGATATTTTTTACACATCAAAAGTTATGACCTTTTAAGTGAAGTCCCTACTCCACAATTTAAAGTTATAGGGTTGCCAGTATTTTCCAAAAAATTTTTACTACCTCATACACTCACAAAATTTTATAAAATCGGAAAACATCGACTAATTTTACGGTGATATTAAATGGAATTGCTCATATGTGGTTCATTTTTACTACAATTCTGGTTTATTTTTTGAACATTAAAAAACAAATGACAATGTTAGTTGAATTTACTGAAATGTAATTCGTCCTTTCTGTAAGTGAAATTTCATTTTTTTTATCTATTTTTGCAGTGGGTTTTACCTATATATTATTATAAGTGTACCTTTAAAAACATCACGAGTCACTTAACTTATAAAAACAATCGCGTACTTTCTCTTTTAATTTAAGGAAAAAATAGTTTAAACTAAAAAAACTTAAACTCAAAAATATGGAGTCTGTTACAAATCCTAACTAATAATATTCAGATAAAATTATTCCAGTATTACACACATTTTCCAATTAAAAACAACCAAGTTTTAGTTAATTAAAGTGCGTTTTTCCAAAAAATAACGATTTTACATTATGCATGTTAAAAACGTACTTTTTATATTTTCATCATAGTTAATTATTACAGCATTTATTTTAATCAAAAAGTTATAAGAATTTTCAGATTGAATTATCTAAAACTTTTGATATCCAGTATAATGAATATAAATTAATATCGAGTGCAAAAATTTTGCAAATTCGGTTAAAGTATTTAAAAACATTCACAAAAAATAAAAATAAGTGAAGTTTTACTTTAATTGCAAGAATATCCTACATCATTCGGCCAATCGCAGTTAGTTGATATGGTTTTAGAAGCTCAAAGGCCATACTTTAAAACCATATTAAAAGTTATTATGAATTAATAAGAAATTTTAAAGAAAAAAAGTGAATTTTTGGTTGAAGTTCAATTAGTGAATATTTACAAAACTGGAGCTTATATTGAAATTTAGTGTTCACTTTCGTGATATGCATCCTATAATCTATCTGAATTGTTAAATCGCATGTCCGATGCATTTTTAGAGTAATTCAATTTATGGCACTTAACAACAATAAAACAACAAGTGGCTTATCAGCGCGGGGGTCGTGGGTTCGATTTCCACCAAAAAGACTGGTCTGTTTTTGATACAACGTGCCGAAAATCATAGTAGCTAGTACTCGGTTAGGGTAATAATATATATAATTTGTAATTATATGATTATTAATTAATAAAACAAAAAAACAACGAAACAACAACACTAAAACTACAAAAAAAAATAGTAAATCAGTTTTCAATCTCACTTTACAATTATTATACTAATTTTTAGTAAACAGTTATTTTGCTAACAGATTTTGCTACTCTTATTTTACATATTACAGCATTTTTTACTAATTTTGGTTTTTAATAATGCATTTTTACTAACTTTTGAAACCCGATTTGCAAAAATTAGCAAAAAAAAAAAAATTTACTAATAATCTGATTTTTTTAACGCTAAAAATTATTTTAAAGGGAAAAATTTTTAACTTTATTTATGCATTTTAATATTAACTACACTCAGGGAAAAAATTTTCATAACGTTTTGATAGAAAAATTTTTTTTTTTTTTATTAATTATTAATCATATAATTACAAATTATATACTATTACCCTAACCGAGCACTAGCTACTATGGCCTTCGGCGCGTTGTAGTGAAAACAGACCAGTGCATCAGGTGGGAATCGAATCCATGACCCCTGCACTAATAAGCCAGCACGCTACCAACTAGCCTACCGGGGCGCACAAATTTTGTATAAATCATTTGTCATCAAATGTTTCATAGATAATCATAATTTCGTAAAAATGTTTCATGAACTTTGTGAAAATAATTTTATTTAACGTAAATTAGTTTTATTTATTACACTGTACGACACAAAAAAAAATTACAAGGTCCGACCTATAAATATTGATAGAAAAGACAAAAGAAAAAAAAAAAGACACGTGTATCGGCGTTTTGAAAATTTACATCTGGGTTTCATTTTAGGTCGAGGTAAAGTTTCCCCCAAATGCAAATTTTGTATTGTCAATCTGCATAGATAATTGAGTAAGCGATATTGTGCTGAACGATATTATGCTCTCCTGATGTACTTTAAAATAAAATTCTTAAGAAATGCAAAATTAACCCTTAGCTCTCTTATGTTGTGTCTGGTTGAATTTTCCGTTTTAATGTATTTTTGCGGAACATTTAACCCCTTAAATTCCTGTTTCAATAGTGTTTTTTGCGATTGACAATAGAAAATTGCATTTGGGCGAAATTTTACCTCCCCCTAAAATGAAACCCAGATGTAAACTTCCACACCACCGATACACGTGTTTTTTTTTTTTTTTTGTCTCTTCTATTAAAATTTATAGGTCGGACCTTGTAATTTTGGAAAAACTTTGATTTTGTTGCACAGTGTTATTGATAACATTAGAGCAAAATATATTTTTTATTTTTTTTTTATTTTAGCATATTTTATTTAAAAAAAAATGTTGAAGACTTCATCAACATGAAATTTACACCATTAGAAAGGTCTCAATTCAAAAATTATCGATTGAAGTTTGGATTTTCTATTTGAAATTAAAAATATATCATTCATAGTTTGGTTCCTTTACGAAACTACATATGAGCAATACCATTTAATCACCGTAAAATTAATCGATGTTTTCCTATTTTGATAAAATTTTGTGAGTGTGTGCGGTAGTAAACGCAAGTATTAAAAAAAAAAATTTTTTTTTTTGGAAAACTCTGGCAACCCTATAGCTTCAAATTGTGGGATAGGGACTTCACTTAAAAGGTCATAACTTTTAATGTGTAAAAACACATTTTCTGGCGTACATACTTCTACATTTCTTCTAATATCTCACTAAGTAAGGAGCTTTGGCATCTGAAATTTTTCGGGGTATTAAGAACACATGTGTAGCTATTTGTATTAAAATTAAAAAAAGGATTTTTCCATAAATTGATTTTAAAATTTTTTTTTCAAAAATTTTTATTTTTAAAAAATGTGTAAAATTTTTTTTTTATTTATTTTTTTATACCCCAAAACCTAGCCGTTCTTATGCAAAAATAAATTTGTCGATATTTTTTACACATCAAAAGTTATGACCTTTTAAGTGAAGTCCCTACTCCACAATTTAAAGTTATAGGGTTGCCAGTATTTTCCAAAAATTTTTACTACCTCATACACTCACAAAATTTTATAAAATCGGAAAACATCGACTAATTTTACGGTGATATTAAATGGAATTGCTCATATGTGGTTCATTTTTACTACAATTCTGGTTTATTTTTTGAACATTAAAAAACAAATGACAATGTTAGTTGAATTTACTGAAATGTAATTCGTCCTTTCTGTAAGTGAAATTTCATTTTTTTTATCTATTTTTGCAGTGGGTTTTACCTATATATTATTATAAGTGTACCTTTAAAAACATCACGAGTCACTTAACTTATAAAAACAATCGCGTACTTTCTCTTTTAATTTAAGGAAAAAATAGTTTAAACTAAAAAAACTTAAACTCAAAAATATGGAGTCTGTTACAAATCCTAACTAATAATATTCAGATAAAATTATTCCAGTATTACACACATTTTCCAATTAAAAACAACCAAGTTTTAGTTAATTAAAGTGCGTTTTTCCAAAAAATAACGATTTTACATTATGCATGTTAAAAACGTACTTTTTATATTTTCATCATAGTTAATTATTACAGCATTTATTTTAATCAAAAAGTTATAAGAATTTTCAGATTGAATTATCTAAAACTTTTGATATCCAGTATAATGAATATAAATTAATATCGAGTGCAAAAATTTTGCAAATTCGGTTAAAGTATTTAAAAACATTCACAAAAAATAAAAATAAGTGAAGTTTTACTTTAATTGCAAGAATATCCTACATCATTCGGCCAATCGCAGTTAGTTGATATGGTTTTAGAAGCTCAAAGGCCATACTTTAAAACCATATTAAAAGTTATTATGAATTAATAAGAAATTTTAAAGAAAAAAAGTGAATTTTTGGTTGAAGTTCAATTAGTGAATATTTACAAAACTGGAGCTTATATTGAAATTTAGTGTTCACTTTCGTGATATGCATCCTATAATCTATCTGAATTGTTAAATCGCATGTCCGATGCATTTTTAGAGTAATTCAATTTATGGCACTTAACAACAATAAAACAACAAGTGGCTTATCAGCGCGGGGGTCGTGGGTTCGATTTCCACCAAAAAGACTGGTCTGTTTTTGATACAACGTGCCGAAAATCATAGTAGCTAGTACTCGGTTAGGGTAATAATATATATAATTTGTAATTATATGATTATTAATTAATAAAACAAAAAAACAACGAAACAACAACACTAAAACTACAAAAAAAAATAGTAAATCAGTTTTCAATCTCACTTTACAATTATTATACTAATTTTTAGTAAACAGTTATTTTGCTAACAGATTTTGCTACTCTTATTTTACATATTACAGCATTTTTTACTAATTTTGGTTTTTAATAATGCATTTTTACTAACTTTTGAAACCCGATTTGCAAAAATTAGCAAAAAAAAAAAATTTACTAATAATCTGATTTTTTTAACGCTAAAAATTATTTTAAAGGGAAAAATTTTTAACTTTATTTATGCATTTTAATATTAACTACACTCAGGGAAAAAATTTTCATAACGTTTTGATAGAAAAATTTTTTTTTTTTTATTAATTATTAATCATATAATTACAAATTATATACTATTACCCTAACCGAGCACTAGCTACTATGGCCTTCGGCGCGTTGTAGTGAAAACAGACCAGTGCATCAGGTGGGAATCGAATCCATGACCCCTGCACTAATAAGCCAGCACGCTACCAACTAGCCTACCGGGGCGCACAAATTTTGTATAAATCATTTGTCATCAAATGTTTCATAGATAATCATAATTTCGTAAAAATGTTTCATGAACTTTGTGAAAATAATTTTATTTAACGTAAATTAGTTTTATTTATTACACTGTACGACACAAAAAAAAATTACAAGGTCCGACCTATAAATATTGATAGAAAAGACAAAAGAAAAAAAAAAAGACACGTGTATCGGCGTTTTGAAAATTTACATCTGGGTTTCATTTTAGGTCGAGGTAAAGTTTCCCCCAAATGCAAATTTTGTATTGTCAATCTGCATAGATAATTGAGTAAGCGATATTGTGCTGAACGATATTATGCTCTCCTGATGTACTTTAAAATAAAATTCTTAAGAAATGCAAAATTAACCCTTAGCTCTCTTATGTTGTGTCTGGTTGAATTTTCCGTTTTAATGTATTTTTGCGGAACATTTAACCCCTTAAATTCCTGTTTCAATAGTGTTTTTTGCGATTGACAATAGAAAATTGCATTTGGGCGAAATTTTACCTCCCCCTAAAATGAAACCCAGATGTAAACTTCCACACCACCGATACACGTGTTTTTTTTTTTTTTTTGTCTCTTCTATTAAAATTTATAGGTCGGACCTTGTAATTTTGGAAAAACTTTGATTTTGTTGCACAGTGTTATTGATAACATTAGAGCAAAATATATTTTTTATTTTTTTTTTATTTTAGCATATTTTATTTAAAAAAAAAATGTTGAAGACTTCATCAACATGAAATTTACACCATTAGAAAGGTCTCAATTCAAAAATTATCGATTGAAGTTTGGATTTTCTATTTGAAATTAAAAATATATCATTCATAGTTTGGTTCCTTTACGAAACTCAAAAATAATTTTTAATTCTGGAACATTATTTGAAAATCAGAAATTTTCTTTTCAATTATGTTTTCTGAATTTTAAACAGGTGTTACTAAATTGCAAATAGCGTTTTTTTACTGAAAATAATACATATTTCGTAAATTTCAATTGATTGATTTGTATATTATTTTTTGTAGATTATTTGAGGCGCTCTGTTCAATGGACTTGCTTAAGCACACTTATTTAAATTACACAAGGCAACAATTTTGAAAAAATTTTAGGGGCTTTGAAAACCACTATACAATTTTGATGTATTGTGGTCCCAGTAGTACAAATATGGTTCAATTTTGAAATTCTATGGAGAGGTTTTTTTTTAAAAAATTTTTAATTAAAATTATAAATTTTTTTAGACGTGTCTCAACATAATTAATGATAACTGAAAAAAAATTAGTCCGATATTATTCAAATAAATTTAGAAAAACTGAAATTTACATAGCCTTTAATCCGTTAATATATTGCGTTTCAATCGGCTCAGTAGTTTTGGAGTTATAATAAAAAATTGAGGGAACAAATATTTTTTTTACGTGAAAATAGCAAATTTTTTTGGTTAAAAAAAAATCATAAAAAATCGAAAACGGCAAAAATCGTTCAGATTTATTGCTTTATCGCAAAGCCACATGTAATAGGAACAAAATGAGATATCGATCATAAAAATCGATTGATTTTTTTCGAATTTATTCACAATTAAGTGAATTCGCTCATTTTCACCAAATTTTAGTTTTTTGTCTGATATACATAAAATTGAGTAGTTAATGTTCTTCTTTCGATTGATTGAATTTTGAAAACATTTTCCCCATGCTATGTACAAATTTTCACATCAAAAATGCATTACATAGTAACATTCGTGTATTTTTTGGCAAAACCCTACCTAGAATATACTGATTCTATTCTTCGGAAAGACATTTGTGTTGGATGAGCTTAAATGTAAATAAATAAATAAATTAAATAGTAGAAAATTTATATTTTATTATTCACATTTATTATAATAAATAAAACAAGAAAATAAATAAATATGTATTATAAACTACAAACTCTGAAATTTTCTTTTAGTCGATTTTCTACTATTGTTGAATAACGAAGTGTTACTCTGAATACTCCAGCAAAAATCAGCCATCATGTGTGCATCCCAGCGACCCTGGTATCGTTCCTCCATTGTCCGGATATCTTGGTGGAATCGTTCGCCCTGTTCTTCACTCAAGTCTCCTAGATTTTCAGGAAAACGATCTAAGTGACTGTGCAGGTAGTGTAATTTGATGCTCATGTTGCATCCAAGATTCTGGAAGTGAGTTAACATCTCTTCAACGTGCGCAACGTAATCATCACCCTTGTTATTTCCTAAGAAATTTTGAATAACCCATACAAACGAATCCCATGCATTCTTCTCAATTTCTGACATTGAACTGCCAAATTCAGTATCGTTCACCAATTTGCGAATTTGTGGGCCATCAAATATGCTTTTTGTACTTAAACAAAAATAACACTCGGATGCGTGGTTCGCTGTTTCTCTCCATAGCATAGGCTTCAAAATTTCCAAGTGTCGTCTGTAAAATGAAAAAAAAAATTGAAATCAGGAATATGAAGAATTCAAATTTTAATTAAGAAATATTGTAATTATAAAATATTCCAAATCTATTAATTTATACTTACTTTACGTTAGAAGACTTCATAGATAAATTCAATCGACATGGAATGCATATAGTACTCGGTGTCCAATGCTGGTTCAAATTGTGCGGATAGATATTATAGCAATCTTGATATGACTTTTGCAATGAAGTTAAGAACCACTTCCGTTTTTTCCCGGTGATATATTGGCCGCACACATAACAAAATAAATCTGGATCGTTTTTACATGAAAATGTTCTGGCTCATTTTTATTAATATTTGAAAATTGTTTTTAACTTCTAAGCTGTATGACTCTAATTTTTGTGTAGGTATTAAATGATGTTTGCGTTATCGCAAACACTTCTTGAATGAAATAAAAAGGGTCAAGGAGATCTTATAAATACTGATACTATAATTTGGGATAACCCTTTGTGTGGATACAGTTTGTGTGTGCTGCAAATTTTTTATTATTCCCAAGAATCCTAAAAAACATTAAGGACTTTTATGAAAAAAAAAAAATTATCCGTTACAGGTAGCTAACGGAAAATAAGAGCACTTCAGCGTACACGCACATTTATGAGCGTTTTATTACTATCCTACCGCAATCGTAAAAATTAAACAATCTTTTGTTTATTACTTATTTTTTTTTAATTATTAGAATCATAAAAATGTCATAGAGGTTTTTCCCAAAGGGGTTTTGCCAAAATGCGTGTCGTAAAATGCACCTGAGTTTTTATGTTCTGCATTTTCATTATGTAGGTACAATTTTCTACAGTGCTTGTAAATATGCGATACCTTCAATTAATTGTAAATAAAAATGTAAAGCATGCATCGATTTTTATGATCCATATCTAGTTTAATTCGCATGATATGTAGCTTTACTACAAAAAAATAAAAAGTAATATTTTTTGCAGTTTTCGATTTTTTCCAGATTTTTGTTTTTCAAATTTTTTTTTTTTTTAGCATTTTTTTTTTTTTTGCTAACAATTTCTTTCATAACTTTGAAACTATTGATCGCATTAAAAAAATTTGTACAGTTCTTTAAAGATATTGTAAACCTTAATTTTTGTAAATTTAATTTGACAAAATCGGACTAGTTGTTTTTGAGTTATGACAACATAAGTGGAGAAATGGCTCAAAATATTGTCAATTTTAAAAAAAAAAATTTTTAAAAAAAAATTATCCATAGAATTGAAAAATTTTACCATTTTTGTACTTAGGCAGCCATGATGCATCAAATCTATATAGTGGTTAGTCAAGCCTTTTTTTGCTGTTGACCTGTGTTATCTGAACTTAAATTGATGTTTTTTATACATAAAATTATGATTTTATTTTCAATTAAATGTGTTTATGAATTTAGATTTTTTATTTTATACTATAAAGAAAGCTCTTGAAAATTATATTTTATTTAACTTTACCAGTCTTTAAAAAATGAAATGCCCCTTTTGCTTTAGGTTGTACGACTCTGTTTTATTTAATATTGTAGAAACAATTAGTCAGATTTGTGTGATGTCCAAAAAAGAAGTGAACGAAAATATTAAAAATTTTAATATGCTAGCCAAACATCATTTAAAAAGAACAATATTAATGCAAATATCAATATCAAAATAAGCTGTTTAACAAGTGAGAATAACGGGGATACAGTTTTCTCATGTTACTAGCGTTGCATTAGGTTGCTATTAAGTCGTCACTAATATACATAGTGAGCTAATGAAACGAAGAGTATATTAGACAAATTAACAAAATCTCAGTTATTAACCTTACAACGGCTACTTAGAATAATAATAATTTTGTTGTTAATGATGATTGTGGTTAATGATAATTACTAAGCTATGGTAATTAATTCTTAATTTTTTAAACATAATAATGAAGTTAGAGTTTATGTGATAAAAAATGATTGTGGATAATGAAATGTTATACATAATATTATTAACAAAATAATAATTAGAATCATTAATAATAATATTAATAAAATAGTTAATAATAATTATAATAATAAGTTAATAATATTAATTATAATATAAACTGAGTTAGGTACATTTAATTTAGTTTTTTTTTAGATAATTTAATTAGGCAAACGGTTAAAGATATTAATATTTTCTGCAACATGCTCCCCCCGAAGAACGACAGTTTTTATGTTGAGAAGGATGGCCTATCGTTGGGAGTAATTTATTTTAGTCAACTGACTACGCTATGCTCCGACTCACAGCGCTTTTAATTAGGCTCCATCCCTTCATCCAGATCTGTAACGTTGTACTTTATGGTTGTAGTTTCTTCGGTGGAATCTGTTGGTAAAAAACATATTTTAGATATTGGCCTTTTTATAAGTTTATTTTTTGTTAGTATGGATACTACCCGCACCCGACCGTCAAGGCCAGGGTGTATCTCTTGAATACTACCTAATAACCATTGACCAGGACCACATCTGTCGTCAACAATCAGCACCAAATCTCCAACTTTAGCATCAGGTTTCGGCTTAAGCCATTTTGGGCGCGCTTGCAATCGATTTAAGTACTCCAAGTACCATCTCTTCCAAAAATGTTGCTTTAGCTTTTCGATAGACTTCCATCGATTTAAGTAGTTAATGTTGAGATCTAAAAGATTTTCTTCTTGCAGGCAGTTTGTTGGCTCTCCTATTAAGAAATGTGCTGGCGTCAAAGCATCTAAATTAGATGTGTCTGAAGACAACGGGCACAAAGGACGTGAATTTAATACACTCTCGATTTGACAGAGTAAGGTGGATAATTCTTCAAAACTCAAGAGTCTATCGTGCATTATTCTTTTCAAATGGTACTTCACAGATTTTACTCCTGCCTCCCACAAACCACCGAAATTTGGGGAACCAGGAGGAATGAAGTGCCATTCAGTACCAATTGAAGTTAACGTTTGCACTAAATCTTGAGGTAAAGATTTTTTATTTTTATTTAGAAGAACCTGAAGTTCTTTCGAGGCGCCGACAAAGTTTGTTCCGCAATCGGAATAAATGTCCGTGCACGCACCTCTGCGAGAAATAAAACGCCGAAAGGCAGCCAAAAACGAACTAGTAGTCAAATCTGAGACAGACTCTAAATGTATGGCTTTTGTAACCATGCATACAAAAAGGCAAATATATCCCTTTGAAACAATAGCTGACCGTAAAGTAGAATTTTTTACAGTTATAGGGCCAGCGTAATCAACACCGCTGTGTTTAAATGGTCTCGTCACGTTTAATCGCACGGACGGCAAATTTCCCATTATCTGAGCAGCTGCTTTAGCAGAATAAGTAAAACATCTCATGCAATTATTGATAACAGTTTTGGCCAATTGATTCCCAGAAATTACCCAATACTTTCTGTTAACATACGACATGGTCAAAGTTACACCGCCATGTAAAGTTTTTTCATGGGAATCTTGAATTATAAGTTTCGCTAAGGGATTCTTATTGGATAATAGAATGGGATGTTTAACGTTGAATGGTAAATTTGAATTTTGTAGACGTCCACCAACCCTGATAATACCTTCGTCGTCTAAGAAGGGCATAAGTTTTTGTAATGAACTTTGCTTGACTTCACCATTGCGTTTAAGCAATTTGATATCATCGAAAAAATCAATAGATTGGGTTATTTTTATTAATTTAAGAAGAGTTTGATTCAAAGAAGTTATTTTAAGAGGACCAGTTTCTTTGAAATTTTCACCATTACAGAGATTTTTAACATTATGGAAAAACCTATAGCAAATAGATATCGCCCTTAAAAGCATTGTTAATTTTGAAAATTTTAACAAAAAATATGGGTAAACAGAATTTTCTTCCATTTTAAAAGCGTTGTTATGTACTAGAGTCCCAGATAAAATATTTAAAGAAAATTTTGCTTTTGAGGCAGATTCTGCAGAAGTACATTTTTTGGATTTTTCCTCAGAGGTTTCCAAATTTAAAAGAGGTTTTGGCCATAAAGCTTCTGATTCGTATAAAAATTCTGGTCCATTCCACCATATATCACACCCTATAAGCTCATGAGGGAAAATACCCCTGGAAGCACAATCAGCGGGATTTAATAAATATGGTACGTATTTCCATTGAAGTGGATTGCTATGACGCTGAACTTCAGCAACTCTATTAGCGACATAAACTGTCCACCTTGAAGGTGGTTTGCGGATCCAGCTCAATACGGTGGAGCTATCACTCCAATAAAAAATGTTCTCAATATTTATATTTGTAAAGGAATTTTGGACCTTTTTAGCCAATTTTACTAATAATGTTGCAGCGCAGAGCTCAAGATTTTGCTTGTAATAATTTTGTTGTAAAGATTTTGCTTGTAATAAATTTACAAAAATACCATCAGAGGTAATAATTCTAGAATAAACTGCTGCAGCATATGCTACAGTAGAGGCATCGCAAAAGCAATGTAATTCAAGCCTAACGTTATTAGAAAAATTAATCCATCGTGGAATTTTAATATTAGAAAATTTAGAAAGTGTGGATCTATATTCCAACCATTTTTCGTTTATCTCAGAAGGAATTGGACTATCCCAATCAACGCCGTGTTCCCTTAATTTCTTAAAAAGGGATTTAGCAATAACGGTACACGGAGTTAGCCACCCCAAAGGGTCATAAATACGTGCCGTATCAGACAAAATAGTTCTTTTAGAAACAGAACGAGACTCATCTATATTTATTTTAAAAGAAAATGTGTCATCAGTGGTATTCCACTGGATACCAAGCGTTTTCACTACATTGTCACCTTCAAAATTTAAGGTCAAAGATTTTTCCCTAAATTCCTCGGGAATTTCATTAAGTAATTCAGGTGAATTGGAGATCCACTTTCGCAGATTACACCCACCTTTTTCTAGGAGAATACACAGATTTTTCTGCAAACGAATTGCATTTTCAATTGTCTCAGTGCCAGAAATAATGTCGTCGACATATGAATCTGATATCAAAATTTTAGACTCATTGGGAAATTCCTTTTTATAATCTTCTGCCATTTGTTTAAGGACACGTATGGATAAATATGGAGCAGATGTTGTTCCATAAGTTACGGTGTTTAACTGGTAAACAGAAATGTCATGAAGAGAACTATATCGCCATAAAATTTGTTGAAAAGGACGATGCTGAGAAACGACTTCAATTTGTCTGAACATTTTCTCAATGTCAGCACTGAAGGCAATTTTATGAGTACGCCATCTCGTTATAATTTGGGGCAAATCATTTTGCAATGCAGGGCCAGGAGAAAGTTCTTCATTCAGAGAATTTTGACCATTTACATGACTACTTCCGTCAAAAACAACCCTTAATTTAGTGGTTGTACTATCTTCCTTTAGAACGCCATGATGTGGCAAGAAATAGGAATTTTTCTGCACATCTGCCGGATATGTGCCAATCCTGGTCATATGACCTAACGATTCGTATTCTCGCATAAAATCTTTATATGTATCAGAAAAAGATGGACGATTTAAAAATGAATTTTCCAAATTTTTGAACCGTTTTAAAGCCCCAATCATGTTATTGTGAAGATTTGGAAAAGTATTGTCCATTATAAGTGATTTGAAGGGCAGATTCACTATGTAACGGCCAGATGGCGAACGCATAGTAGTGGCTGTAAAAAAGTTCTCGCATGCGAGTTCTTCATTAGAAAGGTCACGCTTCACAGTGACTTCTTCCTGTTCCCAAAAGGAACGCAAAAGATTTTCTATGTTAACATTATGAAAATGTATAGTATTTAAGTCAGTTGATTTAGATGACCCAGAAAATACCCATCCAAAGATGGTGTTCTGGAAGAACAAGTTGTTGTGTAGAAAAGATTCTGCAGGTATTTTAATTCTAGGGCATCTATCCGAGCCAAGAAGTAAGTCAATTGGGTCTTTTTTGTAGTAGAATGGGTCTGCCAAACTACCATGCTCTAGTTTCGGTAAAGACAAACGCGCTGCACTAGAACTTGGTCGATATGACGAAATATTGGGTAAAACAAGAGCTGTGCAAGACAAACTCTTTTTTAAGTCCACTGACAACAACTCAACACTTACTGTACTTCTTGATAGTTGGTCACTATTACCTACACCAGATACCTGAGTTTTCGACTTTCGTTTAGGTAGACGTAGCAGCTGAACTGCAGCTTCGGTGATTAAGCTCCCTTGAGCCGCTGGATCTAATAGAGCTCTAAGCGGAAACTGACCGTGACTAGTATTTACAAAAAGTCTAATAGTATATAACAACACGTCATGAAATGCATGAGAATTTTGAATCGTGACCCGAGAGTCAGACGAGTAAGCAATGTTAGTATTTTGAACTGAAACTGCATTTTCTACATGCAAAACGGTGTGATGGGGTTGCTTACAAGTCCCACATCTATGCAAAGATTTGCAGTTGTCATGTTTATGACCAACCGAGAAACAATTTCTACAAATTTTCCTATTATTTAAAAAATCATCTTTAGAATTAAGAGGGAGTGCTAAAAATTTATAACATTGTGACAAGTAGTGGTTTCTTTCACAAAATAAACAGGAAATCGATTTTGATTTAGCGATATTGCTATTGTGCACATGTGTCTGTTTTCTGTTTTTGAAATTATTCTTCTGGTTTGATTTAATTGTTGTGGAAACAGACTCATTTAATGATTCTAAAGTTCTGAATGTATTTTCGAGAAAAGAAAACCAATCGGACCTATTTGGAACATCCGTTGATGATTTTAGAGATTGCTCCCATTCTCTACGAGTTTGCTGGTCAAGTTTTTGACAAAGTATCGGAATAATCAATGGATCCCATTCAGATGTTTTAATACCCAAATTTTCAAAGGAGTTGAGACATTCTTGTGTTATGTCCAATAGAGTTTTTATACTCTGAAAAGATCCATCTGATTTTGGAACATTATACAGTTTAATTGCAAGATTATCCACGATTTTGCGCCTATTGTGGTATCTTGCCTCCAACATTCGCCAAGCCGAATCGTAGTTAGCCTCTGTGACTGAAATAGATTTAATGAGAGAAGCTGCTTCTCCCAAAAGGGTTCCCTTCAAATAGTAAAATTTTTGAATTTTGGAAAGAGAATTATTGGAATGTACCATAGATACATAAATGTCCCGAAAGGGGATCCAATCTAAATACAAACCAGAGAATTTAGGAAGGGAAATCCTAGGTAAACGCGCTTCTACACTTGTGTTCATTTCTGAGCGATTACTCGTCATAGCAAAGGTACTACAAAGAGGTGAACGTGTATTATCATCCCTATGTACACTGTCAAGTAATTTCCCTCTAAACGTGAAATATATATCAGAAAATTCAAAAAAGATATCCTCCTCCATATATGGAACATCCTCTGCATTCAAAGAGCTGTCACGAATGATTTTTAAAATATCATCGTGTTGAAACTTAAATTGTTGAAACAAAAAATCAAGTTCCAAGGTATGACTTTCGATATAACCGGGGGTCTTATCGGAGTCACTTTTTTGCATGAATTTCTGATCTAATTTCTTTAATGTACACAACAAATTGCGTTGTATAGCAATTAATGATTGCAATTCACTCATGATTTGTTATTAATGGTCAAAATATTATGAATCAGTTTAGGTTTATTTATAAAAGTATATTATAGCAAAATAAACGAAAAAGTTGTACAGAAGTACAAAACCTCAAATTAATTGAGTTTTAAAAACGAGTTAACGATTATGGTAAAACGCACTAAAGAAAGCAACTAAATATCGCTAGAAATCGCACAAAAAAAAAATAAAGCGAAAATTTTACACGCTTAGAAAAGCAGCGTTCAATTTTGTACAGACGTACACAGCCTTGAGAATTTCCGCAAAAATTGCGAGCAATAAATAAGTATAGTCTCGCGGTACAGATGTACTAGATTTCGTATGTAGATTCAATTTTTTTTAAAACAATTTAGTTTATGTTACTAATTGTACAGATTACTGAGAAAGTTTTTCGAGTGTAATAAACAATAAATAGAAAAAATGTTAACATACACGTGATCATGTGCAAACGGTCAAAGCTTTGATGTATTAAAGAAATTTAGAAAAATAATCTGATTTCGATTAGGATTTCAACGTACAGAAGTACTAGGACTGAAATTTTAAATTTTCAGAACGGTGATAAATATCACCCGAATTAACCGGTTAGTTGTACAGATGTACTATATAAAAGAAAAAAAAAAGCGAATTTTTTAATTGAAGTGTATATCGTTTTCCAAAAAAAAAACGTATAAAAAAAAAGTACAGACGTACATAGAATTACTTCAACTAAATTTTGTAGTAAGTTATAATTACTTATTACGTAATAAGTAATTGTAAATTAGATTTAAGAAAATATTGAATTTTTCAATTGAATTTATTTAATCAATTTTTCCAATAATGAAACGAACTATAATGTATTCAATATTTTAAGTGGACACAAACACTTAGCCGTAGTGTACAATGACAAAAAGGCTTACGTAATTTTAATGGCAGATATACAATTTTCACGAGCACGTTTTTGTGTGCTGAAAATAAAGCACGAGTAAAATTTCGAACCAACTTTCAAAACTATTGATAAATTTATATATAATTTTTTTTTTTTTTAATAATTATAATTTCACGAAAAATTTGCGAAGATTTGTATAAAACGTTTATAATTTAATTTTTATTTATTTATAATACACTTTGTCTAATTTTCGATAAATTTTATACACATCCACACTAATAATTATTGAAATTAAAATCACACCAAAATATGTACAAATAATTTATAATTTTCAATAGCTTTTACTTTATTCTGATTTATTCAATTACCAGAATTTTATATTAAAAAAAAATATGAAAAGGGAAACGAATTCCCGGGTTTCGGCACCAATGTTTATGAATTTAGATTTTTTATTTTATACTATAAAGAAAGCTCTTGAAAATTATATTTTATTTAACTTTACCAGTCTTTAAAAAATGAAATGCCCCTTTTGCTTTAGGTTGTACGACTCTGTTTTATTTAATATTGTAGAAACAATTAGTCAGCTTTGTGTGATGTCCAAAAAAGAAGTGAACGAAAATATTAAAAATTTTAATATGCTAGCCAAACATCATTTAAAAAGAACAATATTAATGCAAATATCAATATCAAAATAAGCTGTTTAACAAGTGAGAATAACGGGGATACAGTTTTCTCATGTTACTAGCGTTGCATTAGGTTGCTATTAAGTCGTCACTAATATACATAGTGAGCTAATGAAACGAAGAGTATATTAGACAAATTAACAAAATCTCAGTTATTAACCTTACAACGGCTACTTAGAATAATAATAATTTTGTTGTTAATGATGATTGTGGTTAATGATAATTACTAAACTATGGTAATTAATTCTTAATTTTTTAAACATAATAATGAAGTTAGAGTTTATGTGATAAAAAATGATTGTGGATAATGAAATGTTATACATAATATTATTAACAAAATAATAATTAGAATCATTAATAATAATATTAATAAATAGTTAATAATAATTATAATAATAAGTTAATAATATTAATTATAATATAAACTGAGTTAGGTACATTTAATTTAGTTTTTTTTTTAGATAATTTAATTAGGCAAACGGTTAAAGATATTAATATTTTCTGCAACAAAATGTTTTCTAAGTTTTAAATGATCCAAAATTTAATTATTTTTTTAATTTAAACTCTGAACTATTTGTTCGTATCATACATACTTCATACCTATGTTAGTTGTTATGTGAAATGGCAATAGAAGACAAAAATACTATTTATTGTAGACTTTATGCAATCTAGTTCTTTGAGTGACCGCTCTTTCTAGTTCAATTGATCTCAACAATCTAGGCATCTCTTCTACTTCAATCGATCGTTGACAATTTCGTTTAATCTTTCGTCAAATTGTTTGTTTGATAAAATTTAAACGAACTATTTGTATATGATATTTCGTATATATTGCTACACACAGAGAAATAAAGTGCCAACCGAATTGAAAAGTGTATTTCAATGGTAACAACTTATAAAATCAGTTAGTACAACGATATTTACATTAGATTTCTGAATATTTTGGGTGTTAGAACTGAAATTCAGTTTAGTTAACCGAACTTTATGGTGAAAACTAATGTTCAATTGTACCAAACGACTGAAAGTCCTTATAACCAAATTTCAGTCCTAATACTCAAATTTCAGTTGGCAAATAGCTAAATTTTTCTCTATGTGTATTAATTATGAACGAAAATGTACGAACAAATTTAAATTTCTATAATACAAATTATATAAAACATGCCGAGAGTAAAACAACGAAATGAATAAAATATAGAAAAATAGTAATCTAGGTCATTTCGTTCAATTGAGTGAGTAGTTTAATTAAACTAGTTCGTTCACGAACAACGCAAATCTAATCTATTTTGTGCGTGTTCTATGTAGAAACATATCCTTCTCTTCTGCATGCAATATATTCTTCTCACTCTCACAAAATATCTGAAGAAGCTTCAAGAACGAATAATCTCATTAGTCGCGTGTATTTATTTGCGATACATTAATGTAAGCGTAAATTTATATACATATTGTTTTTTCAAAAACATTGTTAATCAATTGTTTAATAATATATTTTTCATATTTAATTTTTATCTTCTAACAGTGTATATTACTTTTCAAAAAAACTAGTTAAGCATAAATATATTATGAGTGTTTCTTCTGTAACAAAACCAATCATGATCGAAATTCATGATATATTGGAAAACAACAAGAAAAGTAAGACATTTTGTACCCAGAGACATAGAGGTGAAAAGTATTGAATATTTCACCTCGAATACTATTTTCACCAAAATTATTATTAGAAACGACAAATTTTAGTTTCTTTTAAAATTACACAAAATTCACTTTTATTGTAAAAACTGTCATACACTTTCGAAAGAAATTAAGGATGAATAATAATTATTATTAATTTTTAGACGTCTTTGACAAACTCAGGAAACGCAATTACGTAATTGTCATTACTCGCAATTACGTAGAATTGACCGATTTCCATGACAAATTTTGAGGTAAATAATGTCAAGGTGTAAAACGTTTTAGGTGAAAAATAATTATGGTGAAAAAAGTATTTGAGGTAAAATATTCAAACTAATTTGAAAAAAATTTTGAGGTGAAAAAAGTTTGAGGCGAAAAAAAATTTCGAGGTGAAAAAAGTTTGAGGTGAAAAAAAAATTTGGTGAAAAAAGTACTTGAGGTAAATATTCAACACTATTCATCTCTATATGTCTGGTTACAAAATGGACAAGTCACGTAATTTAGTAAAATTCGCCAATTTGTATGAAACATTTTGAGGCTGCCTTACATTTTCACTCATAACTTTTGAGGCACTAGACCGATTTAACTCATTTTGAATACCACACTTCTAAAGAAGCTACCAAACAGTCTGTGTGAAAATGAGCATCCTCACTTTCGTCGTTATTGCATTTTATTTTTACCCATTTCAACATTTTATTTTCATCCATGGTAAAAAAAGAGCAAAAATATGCTAATAAAGAGTTAACTTCAAGGGCCAATAAAACCACAACAAGAGCAAAGATTTCAAAACCCTTTGGGGGTTTTAGTCTACTAATGGTCCACTTTCATTTTCCGTTGGAATGGAACGGGATGTTTTTTCTTGTTGCACAGTGTTATTTATTAGATTTAATTAACAAATAATGCGAACGACTTTATTATATATTTATAATAGAATGATTAAATTTTCAATAAACATTACGAAAATATAAAAATAAAATATTAACTTTTTTCTGTCATCGCTTTATTGAAATTTTTGAACCATTATTTTCTTGGCAACAACGCAAATTCTCAAACTGTCTAAAGTTGAAGAAAACATCAGCACGTTCGACTTCGGCTTTATCATTATCACTTTTACAATTTTTATACAACAGAACTGTTATGTAAAAAACTGAAAGATCTTCTTGATGTTGGTAGCATGGATCTGATTCGTCGAAAATTTTATTAAATCTCTTATTGTTGTCATTATACGTTTTATTTCAGCAATTATTGTTCGTAGATCAGTAAAAACAAACCAATAAATCTGTAACAACTTTCCAAGAGAATGCAATAAAATATATACCTTTTCTCAGAAAAAATCAAAACAAGGTAACAAACCCATAACCACTTTATTCAAAACAACCGACTTAAACTGTAAGCCTATTTCAATGCAACTAATATCTTAAATAATATAAAGGGTCCGCCATCTAACGTTTTTTTCCACTAGTGCTTATTTCGTGAATGGTAACACTTAGCTCATGTCTGATTTGACAGATAATTAGTATTATCCTTCCGCTAAACGAATATGGTCCATATGTTCGTTATCTTGTGAAAAAAGTGAAAGAAACTGGCATCCTCATCGATAAACCAAAGCGTAAAAAGCCAAAAACAGTGCGTACACCCGAGAATATTGCTGCTGTGGCAGAAAGTGTGCGTGAAGCGCCATCAACATCAATTCACCGTCGTTCTCACCAATTGAACATTTCGGAGATATCATTGAGAAGAATTTTGCATAAAGACCTTGGTATGACGCCATACAAAGTCCAATTGGTTCAGGAGTTCAAAAAAAAAAAAGTTATTTGGCGGACCCTTTATTAATATTTTTTTCTTTTATCCTAACTCTATTCCGTTGCCTACAAAATATGACTTTGACTGCAACATGTAAAATCTGAATTGAACTATAATATTTAAAAGTTTTTTGAAAAAAAATTTAGTTTTTCCAACCACTCTATTTCCTAAATGTTGCACTTTAAAACGGAAAAAAGTTTTTTTTTAAATAATTTTTGGTGTAGAATCAAAACGTGAATCTAAATTTTATACAAATAAAGGTCTTTTTGCTCGGTAGGAAAATTGACCCTAAATCAGGGTTTTTGGCCGCAGTGCGCATGTGAAAAGAGTGAGAATTGAAAGCAAACAAGAACGACAGTTATTTTATTGATGGAAAAACATTTTAAAATAAGATGATATCTCAAAAACACAAAACAAATTATACTTTTCTGATGAACTCTAATATATATTATTGATTCCATGAAAGAGCACTAAAAAATCGACTTTTTTGACCTTATGTGTTCCAATTTTTTTTATATTTAAAACAGGAAGACTCTATGAAGCCAAAGCTTTTAGATCTTAAAATTTTATAAAACTCGCGATTTTATTCACGTTTTTCATTTTTGAAAAACCTAAAAAAATGCAAAAAGTTATGAACTTTGAAGAGAAACAGTTCGTTTAGTAGATGGATTATTTCAAAAATTTACAAAGTTTCTGAAAGCTGCGGTTGTCGATTTTACGACTTGTTTTCTAAATAAATAATCTCTTCTTAAAAATGCACTTAAATTGCATATAGATTTTTTTAACTTATGTTGTACTTTTTTCACCCCTTTGATTTTCAAATTTAAAATGTATAATTTTTTGATTTTTTGGGACAAAAACGTTTGTTTTTAGTGATTTTTTTTAAAAAAAAGGCTCACTAAATTTTTAAATATAAAATGCAAAGTTTTTTAAGATTTCTAATTTTTATTTTTTTTTTTAATATTAATAAAAAGTGTTAACCTTATAGAGCCACAGTTTTTGAGGCAGATGGACTATTTAAAAAATTTAAAAAAAATTCTGAAAGCTGCATTATAATTGTGTACAAACAAATAACCACTTCCTAAAAAGTGCACTTAAATTGTATATGCAATTTTTAAAAGCATACTGCTCTCACCACCCCCCCCCCCCCCCAACGTTTTTTTAAAAACTTGAGATGAATGAAAATTTTTGAATTCAGGGAATAAAATTTTGACAAGAAGGTTTACTATTTTAAAAGATTTTTTTTTTTTGAAAAATGTTACAAAATTCTTCCATAAAAAAGGTAAAAACTTTTATGATTTTATTTATTTTGGGATACGTATATAATAATGTTATGCAAAATACTGTTTAGACAAAATACTGGTAAAAAATCCTTCTTTTCATAATACTGTTTTACAAAATACTGTGTTTCATAAAACATAAAACAAAATACTGGATTTCACAATAGTGTTTTGCAAAATACTGTGAAGTAAAAATGCTGGTTTACAAAATTTATTTTATTAAAAATAACTTCAACAAAAGTGTATAATTTTCAAAAATTAACAAAAAATTTATTTCAATTAATTTTATAAACTTAAATTAGTACAAGATTTTTTGCAATTCGCTTTAGGTAGCCTGTATGGCTTAATTCACACCTTTTCCTTATAACTCTTTTAATGTTTGTGAACGATTTTCTGTTCTTTAAATTTATGTAACGTCTTTCTCCATTCGCGCGTTTTGAAATGGTATTTACAGCTAAAACGACCTCATTACCAAACTGCCTGATAAGGTGGTATAATCCTGACTTTCTACTCCCAACAACAGTTTTCAGTCTTCTATTCCAAGCTTCCACACTATTTTAAGTTCTTTTACAAAAAGACAAGATTACTAAACATATGATTTGATTAACTACATGTGGGTATCAACACGTTTAATGCTGCTTGCAATATCAAAACAGTTGCATATGATAACAACAACACAGGCAGTGTTACCATATTGCCAGTTTTAACTGTTTTTTCCAGTTTTTTTAGGATGCGTAACAGTTTTCCAGTTTTTCATGAAAAAAAAACAGTTTTTGTTTAATGTCAGCCTTTTTTTCAGTTTTTCCAGTTTTCAACAGTTTACCTGCTCGATTTACTTTCTTTTACTTGAATTTATAAATTTAATACAAAAGTTGCACAAAATGTTTCAATAAAAAATAAAACTACTCATTGAATGCAACTGTGTAGTAAGTTTTAATTCCCTTTTTAGCATTTGTTTGTGTTAAAATTTTGTGGAATCAAACGAAATGAAAATCAAATTTAATCAAAAAGTGTATAACTGATATTTTTATGTAATTAAGTAAGATCTCAAAATGTGATGAATTATTTTGTTTTTTTTATGGTATATTTATATTTTTCAAAAAATAAGCAAGTTAAGCAAAGTTAATACATTTTTGTATGGAACCATTTATGAAACTAATGAAATTCAGTTTTTTTAACGCTGGTTTGATGTGCGCGATAAAACAAAAAATTCTGATACCAATATTGCCTATGTAGAGTGTTAGGGTTGCCATTTATATAAAATATGTTAAATATAGCTTAAAAAGCTCTTCGGAAAATGTCGCATAAAAGCCGAACAATTGCGAATGTCGAAAATGGCTCAGACATACTCAATTTAATTTGATAGGCATTAATATACATATTTTTTTTTAGCTTAATCCAACTATAATTCTTTCACAAAATTTCAGTTTTAATATCACTTAAAATAATAAGTTTGTTTTAATTTTTATTAAAAATAAAAATTATGTTTTTTTCGACCTTTAATTGTGCAATGAAAATGAATATTATTCAAGTTCGAGGCCATACTCTATATTTCTTTATTAGGATATTGTCCTAACAAATTATCTATTGATTTTTTTGTTTTCAAATTTATTATTTCTAGGTTCCCATCATCAGAACACGTTTTGAAAGCGGTAACAATCCCATACCAAACATCAAACATCAAACATTCATATAAACTAGTTTACTCACTACATGAGAACTAATATATGAGCTTGAAGTTAAAGATTATCACCATTGATCAAAAAATAAATTTAAAACTTGTTCGTTATGTGCAAGGTCCACCTCTGGTGGATATTCAATACACTTTTTTTTTGTTTTTCTCTCCTTTTTATATTTTGTTTAGTTTATAAACAACAAAGCGGTAACAATCCCATGCCAAACATCAAACATGGCATTGTTACCGCTTTTAAAACGTGTTCTGATGATGGGAACCTAGAAAATTCCCGAAATAGATATATCAACACATTCCTGAATGGGTCAAATAATAAATTTGAAAACAAAAAACTCTATAGATTATTTGTTAGGACAATATCCTAATAAAGAAATATATAGTATGGCCTCGAACTTGAATAATTTTCATTTTCATTACTTAAAATAATTTTTTTTTATTGACAAAAAGACAAGAAAGTTTTCTTACATGTTTCGTATACTAGTTAATGTCTCATAAAAAGCTCTTTCATTTGGTACCCCCATTTGCATAAAATTTCTCTGTAGAGCCGAAAATTCGAAAAATTTCATAATTTTTGATAACAATTTTGAAACCATAAACATGAGATTGGGCCCCATAAAAAAAGGACGTGTCTCGTATTTTTATTTTCTTTACCACGTAAATAAATTACATTAGGTTCGGAGAGCAGCTATTGGGAGACTACCCTTGTAAGACAAAATTTACCTAAATTGTGTTAACCCATTAATGCCTGACCCCCGATTCCATTGTCCAATATCGATGAAATTTCACACATTCTCTACTTAAGGTTTTGGAAGTTATTTGATATAATTTTCTTTTTGATTTCCCATACTTGGGACTTGTGAATTAACCACTAATATAAAATAATTCCTCTGTGGTTTTTTAATTAAATTATTTTGTTATGCTCTTTCATGTAAAATTCTTCATTTTTACTTGAAAATAATCGATATTTCAAGCAAGGGTACTTCATAAAACTGTAAAATACGTATTTTAATGGTCATGTCATGAAATCATACCTGTAGCCCAAGTGAGTAGTCCTACTCAGCCACAAATTTTTTGCATTTTAAAGAATACCTAACACTATTAGCCAACAATAAAGTTTCCCGATGTGTCGCTTCTCCAATTTTTCAGAGGCAATTTCAATTATTTTTTTCAATTTTTCAGAATATGTAAATTTGCAGTCAATTGAACAGACCCAATTTTTACAATTTTTACCAACCCCCAATTTTTACACCAATATTTTTCTAAAGTATTTTAATCCTTTCTCTACCTACCTGTAAAAATCAATTTGATGCAACTCTTACCTGGCTTTAGCTATAATTTTTTTAAGATTACTCCTTTCTGGGTATTTAAATACCCAATAGGCAGGAATGGGTTAATAGTGTTGAAAACTTTCAAAAAATCATATTTTACGATTTCTAATGCTGACTTTAGCGCTTATAAAAAGCTGTGATTTCATGGCTTGCAGTAAAATCATATTTCACGTCTATATTATTACGATTAAAAGTAATTTTATGATAAATAAAAGTAATTATATGAATATAATTTCTTTCAGATAAAACTCTACAGATATTAATTTTTTGTTGTTAAAATTTTAGACATAAAATGTAATCATTTTATTTTTTTACCGCACTACGAGAAACAGTTAAATAACTAATTATTTTTTATTACTTACTCGAAAACACCAAACACAATCGGAAATCACTCGTGAAAATAGTTTTAGAAAAGTTAGAGCCTCCATAATAGGCAGAGTTTTAACAAAAAACCTATTACTCATTAATTTTGCTCCATTCTTGCCTTCTTAGTAATCAAGCATTAATTAATAGGTTTTTTGGTAAAGTTCTGCCTATTATGGAGGCTCTAACTTTTCTAAATTTTCGGGTTCTGATAAGATCTTTAGCCAGATCGAAATACTAGTATCAACCTAGCTAATATGTTTGATTTGCTATATTTATGTAAATATGCGGAGGTAAGAAGCTCGTTAAAAATTAAAAATAACATAAAAATAATCTCGATGTATATGAAAACAAAAAACTGATAAAACTGTAAAAAATATTATTTTTGTTTCTGTAATTTAGAAATTTCCTACTTATGAAAAACGATTAAAAAAATATTGTTCTCAAAGATACTTTTTCGTTTTATCAATGTGCAAAGAACAACATTAATGGAGTTAAGCTTTTTTATATATCAGCAGAACAAATTGAAGGTTCTTTACCTGAACTGGCTGAACTGTGGCAGAATGTTCCAATTATTAAAGGGATTAAAAAATTGCAATAAAATTAACTGAGAAGATCCAACTTTATTAACTATTATTATTACCAAATTTTGTGTGTTTTGTTCTCTTGGAAAAAATTGTCGCGTCCGACAATTTAAAAAAATTAAAAGAAAATTTTCATATTTCATAAATTTACACATAAAAGATATTCTTTCAATGTAATTTTCACTTTTACAAAAAAAAATTTTTTTCACAAATTTCGCTGGCATATGTATATTTCTATAAGGATATAAAAATAACTTATATATTTTCGTTTCCGTTTCTTGCTGATATGTGCTTATATCTTTTTACTTCATTATTGATTCTATCCAATGTTTTTCCTCAAATTTAGTACTCTTCCGAAATGCATTACATCTTTATATTCATTTATTGTTTTTAGCTCAACTTAAAGTGTGCGAATGTAGCGTCAGTTGCCCAGGAATTGCCCATATGCTACCACATAAGAAACATAATAATATATGGCTGTGTATGACACCATAAATAATCACATATTATAACACCGTGCTACAGTAGTTTTCACACATAAAAAAATCAATATATACGAGATCAGTTTTTTTATTTAAATCAAATTTTGTGGATCTTACTACTTTTTATGTGGAATGTAATATTGGGTTAAGCAACTGAATATTAGCTTTCACTATTAAAAATATAATTTAACATTAGAACCGCCAGAATTCGATTGGCAACAAATTCGGTGGCCACAGCTGATACTGTTTTCTAGGTGTTCATTTTTATTTTAAAATAATCAATATTTCAAGTATTATTCATAAATCTGTAAAATGCGTATTTAAATGCAAATGTCACAAAATTACACCTGTAGTCCTGGTAACAAAAAGGTAAATATTGCTTGTACAACAGAGAACACCTAAGATTATTAACCAACAAAAAGTATTAAGATTTTCACTTCAACAATTTCTTAGAGCCATTTTGGAGCAATTTTTTCGACACTGAAAATGTGCAAACTTTTTAACCTCTAAGATTGTGAATTTGTACTGCAACATTTTATTAACCCTGCATTACTATCCTTATTCAACTTACGCCATTACTAGCGTTGGATGTAATCCACCCCTACTTATTAGTATCTGTCATTCATATCAGCAAAATTCAATTATGAAATAATATTTTTTTTTTTAATAATGAACTCCAAAATACAGGAAAAAAATTTTATTTTATAAGTTTGGCAATTCATTTATTTTAAAAAATATATTTTTTTTTTTTAATAATAATATTTTGTTAATGTACATCTCTCTTGAAAAAAACAAAATGTTAGCCTTATGGGTTGATTCCACCCAGACGATAGTACTGCAGGGTTAAGGTAAGATTTATCCTTTCTCAACCTGTCTATGAAAAGCAATTTGATGCAACTGACTCTAGCTATAAGTTTTTACGATGGCTCTCTTTTTGGATAATTAAATACCCAATAGACAGTAATGGGTTAACAAAAGGTAATGAAAATATTATATGGAAAATATAATATTTCAGATAATGAAATGTTCTGATTTGTCAAAATCAATTGCTTAGTCAGTTAACAATATATAATCAGAAGCAAGTGCGTGAAAAAGTTATTTAAACTTTTCGAAATAATCCATGTTGGGCTTTCTAAAAAATCACAAAAAAGTTACACGAGACCAATTAATTGAATTTACTAATTAATTGATGATTTCAATACAATTTCCTTCATAGCAATTGTAATGAAATTATTTTCATTAGCATTTTTTCTAAATAATGGTAATGAATTTCATGTATTTGATTTCATTGATTAAATGTAATGATTTTAAATGTCATTACCATTAGTAATGAATTAATTGAAGGGAACAAATTTCAATTGACTGAATGCAAATATGATAGGTCTGGGAAAGACTCCGATAGATTAATTGTTTATGAAAAAACCACAGGGTGTCTCAATTATTTGTTTACCCAAAAACGGCTCTGTGCAATAACTCCCAGGTGAAAAAAATTCCAAAAAAAAAATTAAATAAGTCCCAAAAATTTTTCATTCAAATTTGGGAGTAATTTCAAATGAAATAATACCCAGTTCTTTTGCAGTTATTTCATTTGTTAAAAAGTTATTTAATTTTTGTTATTAGGTGTTATTTCATAATGCAGTAATTCCGAAATAAAATGAGTTCCAACAGAACTTAGCGTGGGACTTATTTCATTTTATTTTCTTGTTCGGTGTTATTTTATTTGCTGTGGGAGTTATTTAATTTTCAAAAATTCATTATTTTTTTAATATTATTAATATTCCAATCTAATATTCTGATCTTCTTAAATTGACCTAACTTAATCTGTTCTTTAACAAATTTTGAAGGCGTAACGTTATATTCCCCAAAGTCATATTGCCCAAGAAAAAAACAGCATAGCGCCAAAAAAAATTATATGTAAATTGTTGTTGTAAAAATTCTTGTTTTTGGGCAATACGACATTGATTTGAACGAAATAACATTTTTTGTTCGGCGCTATGACGGTTTTTTGTTTGGCCAAAATAAATTTGGGCGCTATGACGATTAAAAAAGAAGTTATTGCCCAAAATCATAATTTATTTATTTTTTTAAATGTCATAAGACCTTAAATGTCAAGGCTGATTCATGAAATCGAACAAAAGAGTTTTAAGGAAACTTAAAAAATTGCTTCAATTTTATTTTTTTGTGTCGCACGCAGAAAAAACTTTATTTCGCGTAGCCGCCTGCCGCGTTCTACGGAGGAAAAAAACCCTAAGAGCGGCCGAAGGCCGCCACACAGAAAAACTTGCTTTTACAAATCCAATGTTTAAATCTTATTTTTAAGACAATAAGTAATATAATTTGACAAGTCATACACACAGAGAAATAAAGTGCCAACCAAATTGAAAAGTGTATTTTGGTGTTAACAACTAATAAATTCGGTTAGTACAACCATATTCAAATTTGATTTCTGAATATTTTGGTTGTTGCAACTAAAATTCAGTTGTATTAACCGAATTTTGTTGTGATAACCAATATTCAGTTGTACCAATCGATTTCAGTTGTAGTATCCGAATTTGAGTCGTAGTAACAGAATTTCAGTTGGCAAATTGCTAAATTTTTCTCTGTGTGTAGCTTTGTCATATAAAAAGCTAATTGATTATTTTTTATCTTAAATAAAAGAAAAAATAAATTATGATTTTGGGCAATAACTTCTTTTTTTACCGTCATAGCGCCCAAAAAAAAAAAAAGTTTTTTCAAAATAAAATGCCATAACACCCAAAAAAAAGTTTTGGATTTTCTGTCATTGATTTGGTCGTTATAACATATTAACATCCACAATCTTGGGGGATATGCGGACATTTTGGCAATATGTCATTTTGATTTTTGGGCAATACGACTTTGGGGAATATAACGACACGCCCTTACTTCATTTGTGTTGCATGGACTATATTTGGGAGTTATTTAATTTTTATTCTTTGGAAATTATTTCATGATTAAATAACAACCAAAACCTAGGATTTGTTTCATTTTTGTTTTGGAAGTTATTTATGTTTTTTAGAATTTATTTCCTTTTTTCGAGACGGGACTTATTTAATTTTTTTAGAATTTATTTTATTGGGAGCTTTTGCACTGGGACTTATTGCATAGAGCCCCCAAAAACGTACGTGAAAATCTAAATTTAATCACTCCGATAATAGAGTGAAATATTGGTCTAAAATGGAACGATATGGACTGAAACGGGGAACGATTGGAATCGAAACTCTTTACACATTTGTGTTGTCGGAAGTCGTATTATTTGGAAGGTTTGCAAAAAGTTTGCCCGTTTTGCGATATCTTTCTTAGTTTTCGAGATACAAACCATTTTACAAAATGGCGATATTTAAAAATGTCCAGTATCTCCAAAACTAAGCGAGATAGAACAATCCGGATAAAATGTTTGATACACAGGAGTATTAATATACTCCTTTAATATAAATAGGCTAGGTCCGACAGAGATTCCGAGTGATATTTTTTTTAAAAAACAGCCACAGGGTGATTTCATTATTTTACTTATTTACGTGATAATACAAACATAACCATATGTTAATGGATAACAGAAAGTAAATTCCTCGTTCCATTTTGTTTTCCGTATTTACACACGATTTTTTTGTAAACAAATGCTTTTTTTGCTCAATTGTAATTAGTTTTTTGGGCATTAGTGTGATTTTATTAGCATTAGTAGGACAAATGCTAATGCCAAAGAATTTCATTACAACTAAATGGTAATGAAATTTTTTTGGTGTTAATATTAGTTAACTAATGTTAACGAAATTCCCAAGTATGACCCACAAGGTCCTAACAATTGGCAGACAACCTGAAACTAGTAAAACAAGGAAACGTCCTGATACACAGGTTTCTGGCCGCGAAGTAGCACAACGCTTGTAATGTTCGAAATATTTTGTGTGCCAAGTTAAAAAAACATTGTTGGGCTTGTTGCATAATGTTACGGATGGTAATGCTAAGAAGAGACTGAAGCCGAAAAATGAACAAACCTACTAAAACAATTTTTTTTTTCAAAAATATTAATGTTGTAAAGGGTCCGCCATGTAACGTTTTTTTTCAACTAGAGCTTATTTCGTGAATGGTAACACTTAGCTCATGTCTGATTTGACAGATAATTAGTTTTATCCTTCCGCTGAACGAATATGGTTGTGTATACGCTTGAACAACGCTGGGAAATATTGCAACATTACTTTGAAAATCATTGCCTGCGATTGACTTACAGAAGATGCCGATTTTGCCAAAAAAACTCATCTTTTCAGATGAAGCTCATTTTTATCTTGGCGGGTATGTAAGCAAGCAAAATTGTTGCATTTGGGGCACAGAAAACCCGCAACCAGACATTGAAAAGCCAATACACCCAAAACGAGTCACTGTTTGGTGCGGATTTTGGTCCAGAGGCATAATTGGGCCATTTTTCTTCGAAAATGAGTAAGGAGTGGCCGTTACAGTCAATGGCGATCGTTATCGGGCCATGTTGAACGAATTTTTGTTCACAAAAATTGATGCACTCGATGTTTTCCGCCCTGTTTTTGAAGATCGCATTATCAGCCGCAGAGCTGATGTTGTTTGGCCACCTCGGAGCTGCGATTTGACACCGTTGGACTATTATTTGTGGGGTGCCGTCAAAGTTAAGTGTTACGCCAACAAGCCAGAGACAATTGACGCTTTAAAGGACAATATTCGTGAAGCCATTGGTGAAATATAGCTGCACACAATCGATAATGTTCTTAAAAAATGGACCGATCGTGTATGCTACTGCATGGCCAGCCGAGGCAGCCATTTGAATGAAATTATTTTCCATTATTAACCGGAAGATTGTACTTTCAAATAAAAAAAAAAATTGAGAAAATATTTAGTAGTTTTTTTTTTATAGCATTTAAAAAAAAAAAGTTATTTGGCGGACCCTTTATTATGGAAAACAAAAGTTATGTACTTGCGGATGAAAGTTTTATGTAATAGATATTTTTAAAGACTTTCCGGAATAGTACCAAACAAAAGAACAATTGGAATTTCCAAAAAAGTTCTCAAATCTATTTACAACTTTCGATAAAAGTTGACAGAAAAATTATAACAGAAATTGCTTATGGGAGGCATTCCAGAAAAAATAAAAAAAATAAATAATATTTAACGATTAACTTTTATATTAGATTGTACAGAATATAAATCTGTATATAATTTAAATAGAAAAAATGTTGTATTTTAAAATATCGCGTTTATTTGGGCTCACACTTTACTCATTTTGCATTTACTATACAAATAAACTTTCTTTAAGATTTGAAATTTCATGCGGTGCAGTAATATTAGCGTATGAGTGATATTTATTCATTCCGTAAAAACAATAACACTCATACGCCTTAGTATAAAACTCATATATCAAGAAATTTATGCCTTTGTTTTGTAAAACGCTACGCATCAATTCACCTTGCGTTGGCCTTATTTGAATTTTTTGAATCACCGCGTTCAAAAAAGCTGCTGCTCGCGTTGCAACAGCTGATTATTACGTTATTTTAAACTCAAATGTTTGAAAAAGCCAATTGTGTAAAACACAATGCTTACTTTTTTATCACTTAAACTGTCAAATTAAACACCCAATTTTTTGAAGCGTTAGCTTACATATTTTTAAATAAGCACAAATAGAAAAAAAAATATTTTAGTTTTCTGTGTTTATTTTCTATAATGTTAACAATTTACCACTTGTAGTATTTTTTAATAAAACAAAAAACTGCTTTTTAATTATCACAATTTAAAAAAATATGTTAATTTTAAATAAAACAAATGAAAAAAAGCTATAAACACAAATTTGAATTTGGTTTTAAATTTTCATCATCTATATTTACATTTGTATTCATAATTACAGCTGATGGAGTTACCAGATCATAAAAAACCTGGTTTTCTCAACTTTTTGTTTTTTTAGTTCAGTACTGTCCTGTATGTAGGAAACCATAATAACGCAATGGTTTGACAATTGAAGTGATAACGTATTAGTTCAGTGTTGAGACAACGCGGTGACGTAGTGATTTATAAAATAACATGTTTTTTACTTAGCGTTTGTGTTGGCGTAGGTGAAGCGTTGAACGCAGGAGAAATACTAAATATGGGCATTAATGTGTTTACTCAGCACACACTCAGGAAAAAAAGTTGCATCGTATTGATGAAATTGTTTCACAAATCCCTTGGTCATAAATTTCTATGACATTTTTCGCATATTTATGAAAACTTCATAAATATGATGAAGAGTTTCAAAAAAATTTATGACAAATATTTCATAGGCCTTCATCATTTCATAAAGAAGATTCATAAGCGTTGTGAAAATAAATTTTTCCTAAGGAAATATAGTGAAATTTAGAAAAAATAAATTTAACTTTTTAGTTTTTGTTTGAAATATAGAGAACATCATTTGCAATTAAATGTTTTAAAAACTCAAAAGTTACGAAAAATTATTTAAAATTATGAAACATCAATTGATTACTATTTGTGTTGTTCTTAATTTCAAATAGAATTTTTTGAATATAATTTAAAATTTCTGAATTTTAGTTGATGTTTTTTGAATAGAAAATTATATTTTTAATAACAAATGAAATTTCTAACTTGAATTGATGTATAAACATTATACACATATAAATATTTTTTTAATTTCATTGAAGAAAAATCCAGAACAAAATGTTAAACATCACATTATTTGTTCATTTTTTGCTTAAGCGAATTCAGAATTGTTAGCTTTTAGATTTTTTATATTTGCTTTTTTATATTTTTTATATTTATTTATTATATATTTATATTTTTATGTTTACTTTTTTAGATTTGTCTATTATTTTCTTCCTTAGCTGGTAAAAAAATATAGGTTTTAGCTGGAAACCTATCGATGGCAAGGCGCAATGGCAAGGGTACATCATAAGACAAAAGGTTCGTCTATTTAAAGAGTGTCGGACAAGCACTAGAGAAACAAAATGTTCAACGTTTTCAAAATGTTAGTAAAACCACGAAATAGCTAGTCCAAATTTTTTTTTTTCCAAAAATAAAATCAAAAAAAGTTCATATAAAATTGTTTAGTCCTCGCCAGGATTTGAACCCTTTGCGCCAGATTGGCAGCCGACAACTCTAAGCACTGACATATAATTATTATTGGTTGGTTTAAACGTAAGTAATTATTAACTGCTGAGTAACAATTGGCTGTTCAAATATGTCAGCACTGGCATAAGGTTGCCCAACTTGCCTAAAATCAATAAAAAAAAGTCAAAATTTAATTGAACAAGCACTGACTTTTCACATTCTTTCAATATCCATTCATTGTTAAAAGAAAAATATTTTTAATATTATTTTATTAATATTTTTACACATTACAAACGATTTTATAAAGACAAAAAAAAAAACTTATTATATTCATTCAATGCAGAAAAAAATCTTTCCCTTTTTTTGAAAAACACTTGAATTTTTTTATAGTTTTATTTATTATTAGTTTATAATAAAATCATTTGCATTAATATTTCTACATATTTTTCATATGCGACGTGTTAACTTCACTTATCTATTTTATACTGACACAATATAAAAAAATACCAACACGAAAAAAATTATCAACTTAAAATATCTAATTAAAGATTTGATTTAATTTATATTTGTTTCTAAGCAAATATTTAATTGAATCAATTAATATTTTAATTGACTTTTAAATATATAAATACATATTTTATTTTAGACTTAATTCTCAAATTATTTTTTCATACACTGTAGCTTAAATAGAAAATTTTCATTATAAAGTACCAAATGCATTTGAAGTTTACAAACAAGCACACACAGAAACATACAAACTCAGCAAACTAAGAGCTGAGGAAGAAGTAGTAAAAACACCACATCTACTGAGCCGGATGTGGTGCAAATTCAGGTGAATCATTAATGATTTTAACATTGTCGTGTCATTGGGCGGATGGAGTGAATATATAAATTCTTTAATAGCATTTTAAACAGTGCACGGATGCTATTTTTCAATAGTTCATGGAAGGTATTTTTCGAATATATATTAACATTTTTATTTAATAAAAATGTGCAGCATACTTTAGGGATGTATCTTTAAATATTACAAAAAAAATAATCTTTTGGTGAAAGCGAGTATTGAACACACGATCTGCTGTATTAAAGTAGACCGCTCTACCATTTGCACCAAATTTACTTATTCAATACAACGAACTTAAAACGAACTTAAGTTGAAAATATTGATATATTTTTATGAAAACAAGAAAAATATGATACACAAATATATAATAAAAAAGAAAAAAATAATGATTTTTTAAACATTTTTTTTTGTGATTTCGTATCACTGAGATATAAATTATTTTTAAAATATTTTTAAGTTTTGATGAGGTTAAAAAAAATATTAAGAAATAATAAAAATGCTCATTTAACAATTTTGAATTCATTGCATATTTTAAAAGATTTTTTTAATAATTAATTTGACGAGAAGTGTCTTTAATAATATAAAATATACTAGACAATGAAAAAAAATATTGGAGAAGTAGTTTAACTACAGGTAGGGAAAAGTGGCCTGCAATGAAACGAGTGTGCCTTGGAACGTAAGATCTTTTAATGTTTCCCGTCGGTAAAAACTCTATAGGTAAATTAAAGTGATATATTTAAATTAAGTAAAAGTTACTAATTAATTAATTTACTAATTAAATAATATTTTTCGTTTTTGCTAATTTTTTGCGATCCGAAACAATAATTCTCAAATAGATTTTTGAAGCCAAAATCAAATTTTTTTACCTAATTTTTTTGAATATTGCACACGTTTTAAAAGTTTATCTTGAAACAAATATGAAAAATTCGATAAACTAATTTTTAGCAGTGAAATACATCTTTGCATTTTCGAATCAACATAACAATAAAAAATATAAAACCTTAGGTTTTTTTTATATTTTTAAATAAGTTTTACAAAAAGTTTCATCGCAAAGACTAAAAATAGATTTTTATCAAAAAATTCTTTATGATTAAAGTCAAGATGTTAATTATTTGGTTGTGTTTAAATAACTTAATTCTCTTAAAATACTCAGAAAAAACTAAATTAAATAAAATATATTAAAAAAAAAATAAATTAGAATTAAAAAAAAAAATAAAAAAAAAATTATCTCCCCGGCCCTGAATTGAACTCGCAAACCTTCTGATTGCAAATCCAACCAATTACCACCTCAACCTCCATATAAAGTAAAATATGTATGAACTTATAAAAAAGTAATTCTTATGATGTTATTAATTTAGATACCAATTAATTTATATGGTGATGCAAATGCTGTTTAAAATAACTTTAATTTAACATTTTTGGGAGTTGTTAACAATAACTTTTATTAAAGTGAAAAATGTGCGTATGCTAATGCTTTGGAAGTCAAGTTAAAGAGGCTCTTAAAGCACTACTTCCAGTTTATTTTGCTGGGAACAGATGCAGCATTAACAAAAACACACATACCAACGTATCGTTTTCCCACATGTTTTTTTTTTTTTGTGAGTATCATATTTTTTTTTTGTAGAAGTTATTTATAACTTTTTTCCTTTTTAATTTTTAATAAAAGTTTTAATAACAAGTTTGTTATAATTTTTATTAAAAATAAAAATTATGTTTTTTCGACCTTTAATTGTGCAATGAAAATGAAAATTATTCAAGTTCGAGGCCATATACTCTATATTTCTTCATTAGGATATTGTCCTAACAAATAATCTATAGAGTTTTTGTTTTCAAATTTATTATTTGACCCTTTCAGGAATGTGTTGATAGATCTATTTCGGGAATTTTCTAGGTTCCCATCATCAGAACACGTTTTGAAAGCGGTAACAATCCCATGTCAAACATCAAGCATTCATATGAACTAGTTTACTCACTACATGAGAACTAATATACATATGATTTTGAAGTTAAAGATTATAACCATTGATCAAAAAATAAATTGAAAACTTGTTTGTGTGTATGTCTACCTTTGGTAAATATTCAATACACGTTTTTGTTTTTTTTCCTCCTTTTTATGTTTTGTTAAGTTTGTAAACAATAATTAATATTATCACTTCCGTGATAGGTGCAAAATCAATTAAAATATTCATTGATTCAATAAATTTTTTAATTAAAACCCGTTTTTAGTTTCTTCTGTGTAAATACTGAAACGCAAATATCAAACTACAACGACATCTGCTGGTTTTTATTATCAAAATAATATTTTTAGACTTTAGTTAATTCAGAAAAAAAAAATTGTTAAAAGTAAGTATTTCATCAAGTCAAAATAGCAATATATTTAACTAAAGTCTCAATTTGAACGAAAAATTAATTTAAGTTTTTTAAAGTTGGATTACTAACGGCTTTACTAATTTTTCTATTAACTTTTTTCAATGAGTGTAATGGTATTTAAAAAGAAGGAAATGGAAGGAAGCAATCCTATCAGGGAGTGAACTTTTCAAATAAAATTCGGTTAGTAGCTGTATACAGTAGAATCAACAAATAAATAATAAAAATAATATTTTTTTAGTTTTACATCCAGTGTTTGTTATGAATTTTCAAAGACTACACTAAAAAAAAACTTTTCGGGGAAAAAATTAGGCTCTGAATCTAAAAATGTAATAGATATTTTTTTGAGGTTGCTACACCTACAGTGGTAATTTTCGAAAAAAAAAATGGGGCAACCCTGCACAAATTTTTGCAACTTGTCTCGGCTCAGCCTTAAAAGGTGTTTTTGTGTATGTACCAATAATGTATAGCGAATTTATGGTAAAAATATAATAATTTCAGAATATATATAAAAATCTTAAATATCTTCATGTTTCTTAGAATTACTTAAGAACTCTTTGTCCGATTTGATAATTTTAAGCGCCAAGCATTAGGTAGTATGTAAACTCAGACGGTTTGAAAAACATTAAGGTTGTTCACAGGGGTTGCACTACGTGTTGTATATTTTTTATCGAAAATAGAGAAGGTAAAATTTTATTCTCAAATACACAACAATAGAGTATATACAAAATGTGTACCTATGTTTGTTTAATGTTCTACGTTCAAGTGTGCTAATAGAGAGAAAACAAAAAAAACGAAATTCAAAATTTGAAAATTAAATTTTACCATCTCTAGTTTTACAATGCTACATACAACATCCATATACATCACTTAATACACCTTGTGAATACCTTTATGTATGTGTATTTTTAATACATTTAATAAGTCAACACACAGTGGGGTATTTGAAAAAATAATGGTAATAGATATAAATTTTCTAAGCACTTCATCCGATCGCTACAATTCAAAATGGAAATGCTAAAAGAGTTATTGATATTTTGTAATATTGTGATTAGGTCACCCTGTTTTAGTACAGGATGTCGTGTAAAAGAAAAATTTTGTGAGTGTAACTTTTGTAAATGTGGACCGATTTCTAAAATTTTAGCCCGGAATAATGTACGTTGTAAGATAAAGACATGCTTAAAGTGATAGGTAAACACCTTTACTTTACTTTTGGTTTAAAAAACTTTTTTTATTTAAAAACAAAAAATTTCACGTGTTAAAAATACAAAAAAAAAGAAATAGCAAACATTATTAAATTAGATTTAATATTTTAGTCGTGAAAAGTTCTTAAATTTCAAAATTGGGAACAATGAAAAGTTTTATTTTTGTCCTAAAAAATATTTATCTATCTTTAAAATTTTTTTGAAACTTTTTAAAAAACCAATTCAAATTTTAAAATTTTCTGAGAAGATATTAAATGTAATATCACTAGTTCTCGGATATTCCTCCTACGTCAAGCTTTGGTCGACAATGACAAATTTTTGAAAAAAAAAATTATTTAAAGAGTGTGTTAAAAAAAATACGACCCGACTTCAGAACGTTTTTTAATTTTGGATTATGAAGCAATGTGTGCTTAATATTTGGTATGAATATGTTGGCAAACGGCTAATAATTACAGTCAGGACAGAAGATTTTGGGAAAAATTACAAATGTTGAAAATAAAATAATTTGATGCCAAAAACAGCCAATTCTGTTTACTTTTTTTAACTTATGTTAATTTTTTTTGAATTATGTAGTATATTTAGAACTTTATTGTTTAAAAGTATTGTTTAAATATCATTTACAGGCACTAGAGAATAGACACAATGCAAAGGTCCCATGTGTTTTCTATGCAATTTGACATTTGATTTTGTGCGCCGATTTCTTGAGAGATAAAACTTATTTTATTTTCTGACCTTAACTTCTTATTCTCTTGTTTTTATACACAAATTCTTTTACTAATGTTGCCAAATTATTTTCTTCTAAAATTCATCAGATGCCAATTTATTCATGATTTCTTTCGTTCCATTACGTTTAACAAAAACTTATATTGGTTCAGAGCCGTCAACTAGTAGAGCTGCAGAGATAGATGTATGGAAGAATGAAATTCCCTCGTCAACAAAATTTTGTAGACCAATAAAGTTTGCTTACAAAAAAGAAACTAAAGATGTCATAACTGAAGAAGTTGGCAAAATAAGAGATGAAAAATTAAAGAACTTCAACCAGTGATATTTGAATTTAATGACCAATGCATCGAAGTTAACTTTAAAATGTCACTTACAATGATCGATGGAAAAGTTGCACAAGCTTTAACCGAAACAAAGTCTTCGTCAAGCTGCACCATATGCCAAAAAACATCAAGTCAATTGAGCCAACCACCAACACAAGACGATAGTTTTAATGAAGCATATGAATTTGGAATGTCACCTCTTCATGCTAGAATTCGTTTTATGGAGCATATTCTTAAATTGGGATACGATTTGGAATTTGGCCCGTTAGGCGAAACAGTGAGAAACAACAAAGAAAATTTGGAAAAAAGAAAGCAAAAAAAAAAAAATATTCAAGAAAAATACCGTGAGATAGGCCTTATAATTGACCAGCCAAAGCAAGGAAAAGGAAATTCTAATGATGGAAACACAGCAAGGAGATTTTCTTCCGATCCAGAAACTGCAGCTTCTATAACTGGAGTAGATTATGATTTAATACGACGATTCCAAATCATATTAGAAGTTATAGCATGTAGCAAAAAGATAGATGCAAAAAAATTTGTTCAGTATGCTAATGAGACAGCAAAAATATTCTTGGAGACATATGCCAACCACAGTTCACAAAATGTTGTTCCATGGGGAACAAATAATTCAGCACAATATGCTTCCAATTGGAGATCTCTCAGAAGAAGCGCAAGAAAAAAGGAACAAAGACTACAGATTCTTTCGCGAGCACAATACAAGAAAAATTTCCAGATATTGTACTAATGAAGATCTTATTAATATTTTGTTGTGCACATCAGACCCATATATGTCCAGTATTCGACAAAAATGGAAATCAACCTCATTAGAGTTAGATGAAGAAGCTAAACAACTACTGCAAAATGAAAATCAAAGCTATTTGGAAGAAATTTTTACTAATATTGTTTAATAAATACTAGTTTAAAGATTATAATTTGTTTCTAATTTTAGTATAAATTTTTATTAATACATTTAAATAAAATATATGTGCACTTTAAATCAATAGTAAAAGTTTACTTAAAATTTTATCGATGTTGTGTTCTGTATATAATATATCCAAATGGTATTGATATTGTTGGGAATTTCAGTGCTATTTTTCAGTCTAATCCTCACAAGAATTAGCTTTCTTCCAAAAAAACCAACCTTTGGCCCCTGTGAATATTGAGACTAAATAAATGTCAGGGTCCAAATGTTGGCATTTTCTGACCAAAATTAAGTTTAGGAATAATAAATAAGTATTGGTTGTAAAATACGATTGAAGAAAATAAGAAATTATAAAAAAAATACCTATTTAAAATGTCAAAATATTCAACTTTTACATGGAAACTCAACAAAAAATTAAAATGCATTTTTAACTCCACATTACTTACGTTCCTATCAGTCGATTTTTACGTTTGAACACACAAATTGAAGCTTAGAGTCCCTCCTATTGAACAAAACAAATTGCGTAAAAAAATACCAATCCGGTCAAAAGTTATAGAGTTTTGACCGCTATCTCGCGAAATTGACCACTGTGCGCTGGTTTTATGTTTGCATAATTCACACCATTTTTTGTACAATTTCTTAATTTTTCGCAAAATCAAGAAGAAATATAGTCTACGCAATTTAAATATGAATCTACACAAAACTATCTTTAATTTGAGTACAATCATGTAAATTCGAAAAATGATAATTCGAGTTTGTATTTGGATCGACTCCTCTCCAGAACATTTTATGAAAATAGCTTATTTTGTCAAAAATTTAACAAACTTTTAATGTTTTCATCAAAGTTTGCACAATTTTCGGAAAAATATCACATAAATTTATTAACAATATAACTATCTTTACTGTTTTATTAAAAATTCGTTAACCATTAGTATCCTGGGGACAAAAAAGTAAAATGAAACTTATTTTTAATTATGACTACAAGCTTGTGAAGCTTTTAAGTTGATAAAAAAAAAAAACAAATAAGCTCTCATCTTCCGATACAGAAGTTGAATATTTTTTTATTTTATATTTACTGTCGTAGCCAAAAAAAAATTAACAATGCAAATTCAATTAATAGTTACTTATGAAATACGCCTACATAAATATGGGCGCATTTATCTGCAAGAACTGTCCCTGCGGGAAACGAAGGGTCCATTGATCCAAATTGACAAATCTGTGATATATGTTTTGGGGGCACGTCACGAAATTGGTGAAACCAAAATTGTGGTGCACCAAAAAGTGTTAATTTAGGTGAAATGTACAATCACGTGACTATAGTTATGGTGACAAAACATTCACTGGTTGGTACCAGATATATCGTGTAACTGGAGAAAAAGTAACATAACATCAAAGTGTACTGAAGCAACTATGGTCGTTGCAGTTGAAGCTGCTAGGGCTCATTGAGCTGGTTCAACACCGTTAGCAGTGGATGAAAACATGGCAATTATTGCCAAAGGATTCAGTCCCTTGACTGCTACACAGCAGACATAACACTGATGGAATTTTATCTGTACCGACTATGTGACAGTGGAAATGAAGACGTAACACTTCACTGGTTTAAAAGAACTGAACACGGAACTGTGACCATGGCGATTTCTCGCCAAACGTCGCGATCTAAAACTTAGTTTTTTGGTTGGGTATAGACAAAATAAGCTAATTATAAAATTGATTTTTGTTGTGCCTTTTTAAGTTTTTTTTTAAACAGGGGGTAAGGCACACTGTTTTGAAAAAGTGCAGTGATTGGTTCTGGACGGGCTATTTAGCAACTCGTGCATAATATGACATACACTGAATAAAAACTGACATGTACCCCTTAGACCAGTGCAGTGGTATGTCTCAAAACTCCCTGCGGGAAATGGACCAGTCACTGGTATGGTCACGTGACTAGAACTTTGTGTGTATGAACCAGTCCAAGTTTCGGTTTTGTTATATGAAAGTGACCGGTACTTTTAACATGGGCTTGTCATAGGAGGTGACAATTGCTACCTTTGGAGCACTGTGTGACGTGGCGAATAACTTGACCAAGGTAGCCTATCACCGTACCGACTGAAATGAATATGGTACGGGACAAGTTAGAATTAGGGATGTTCAAAGTATGACCATTTTAGGATTTATGTGATATGCAACAGGCCCAGTGGGGAAAAGTTATCACGTGACTGGTGTAGGTGTACGTATCGTAGAACTGGAGAAAAATTGTTGAAGGAAAACTGGTCACATATTAAGCGAAATGTGTTCTGTTTTAGGGGTAGTTTGAGTGGAATAGTTTTGTAAAGTACCACTGCACTGGCCTAAGGGGTACATGTCGCCGGGCATGCGGAAAGTAATTAGCAAGTAACTTGTCACTTTTTATTCAGCGTGTGTCATATTATGTACGGGTTGCTAAATAGCCCGTCCGGAACCAGCCGCTGCACTTATTCAAAACAGCGTGTCATACCACCTGCTCAAAAAACGTTCAAAAAGGCACAACAAAAATCAATTATAAAAATTGTTAATTTTGTCTATACCCAACAAAAAACTACAACATTAAATTCATTATAACAATTTAAATTTGGAAAAGTACATAAACTAGACAAGAAGTCCTGATATTCAAAATACAGATTTTTTGCATATTTTTTTCTTTATTTGCTAACATTTTCTACTAATTTATATTTTCCAACACTTCTAAAAAGCACTTCATGAGCATTTTAATTCTGCATTACAATTCAAGTTGACAATAATATCTTTATAAAGAGAAGGAGCTGCAACAATTCAGCACAAATTAAATGTATAACTTATAAAGCAGAGTAACAAAATATATACTCAGTTTCAATTTTGTTCCCAAAGAAATTCTTAGAAATTGCCAATTACTTACACATAAATAATCGTTACCAAAAATCTTGTAAAATATCTTAACAAGATATTTCGAAACCAATATGCAGAAATTTTGAAATTTTAATTTTTGCATATTCTTGTAAAGTGTTTCAAGTTTTCTAATAAGCTGTGCAAAAAACCATATTCTGGTGATAGTTTTTTTGTAGCGCTATTTTATGTGTAAAATCTCCATTCACTCGAAAAATCGGCAGTCGGCATTTCGAAAATGAACTTGCCAAACGAGTTTTAAGATCGCGACGTTTGGCGATAAATCGGCATATCTGTCATCCCTTCAGTGTTAAGTCCACTTTGTAGCAGTCAAGGAACTGCATCCTTTGGTACTAATTGACATGTTTTCATCCACTGCTAACGGGTTTGAGCCAGTTCAATGACCTGTACCAACTACAACTGCAACGACCCTAGTTGCATCAGTACGCTTTGATGTTATGTTATTTTTACTCCAGTTACGTGATGTATCTGGTACCAACCAGTGAATGTTTTGTCACCATAACTAAAGTCACGTGATTGCACATTTCACCCAAATTAACACTTTTTGGTGCACCACAATTTTGGTTTCACCAGTTTAGTGACGTGCTCCCCAATCATATATCACAGAATTACCACTTTGAATCAATCGACCCTTCATTTCCCGCAGGGCTATTTCAGTCAAACTACCCCTGTTACAGAACACATTGCGCTTAATATGTGACTAGGTTTCCTTCAGAAATTGTTCTCCAGTTTAATGATACGTGCACCTACACCAGTCACGTGATCATTTTTTTCCCACTGGTTCTGTCACATATCACATAAATCTTAAAATGGTCATACCTTGACACTACCTACTTCTAACTTGTCCCGCAGCATATTCATTTCAGTCAGTTCGGTGATAGGTTGCATTGGTCAAATTATTCGCCACGTCACACAGTACTTTACAGGTAGCAAATTGTCACCTCCTATGACAAGCCCATGTTAAAAGTACCGGTCACTATCATTACTTTTTAGAAGGTTTTTGCGTCAATAAAAATAATGGCGTTTTTATTTTTGAAAAATTCCAACTCCTTCAATCCTTTGTAGAACAAAAACCGCTAAATATATTTAAAATCCGACTTCACGAATCGATTCTACATGAAAAATTAGGGTTATAAGCAGTTTTTTACAATGCACCGCATAGCCATTACAGTGGTCGGAAAAAATCGATTTTTTTATTCTTTAATTTTTTTTTTAATTTTTTTAATATACACAATTAAAGAGGATTCTTTTCTGAGAAAAATGTTATACTATACTTATTTTTATTACTACCCGTTAAAAAGTTATTAAGCCTTAAATGTTTTTGCAAGTAACAACAACATTTTTTTTGTTTTGTAATTTTTATTGCAAAGTAAATTTTATTTATTAAAAACAAAGTAAAATTTTTTTATTAACAAAGCAATGATAATGAATTTTTGAAACAATAAATAGTAATTATTTAATTATTTAACCAGCCAGAAGTGTTCAACAGCGAAATTTTACCAACAAGTTGTTCGGTGTAAATGCTTGTTGATTAAATATTTCAATTGCATTTAAAAAACTTATTTGGTCTTCTAACTCAGCTGCATTAAAAAGCATAAATAAGATGTTTATTCTAAAATTAACTAGAGTTTTTAAACTCTGAAGAGTTATAAAATCAAACGGCGACTTAGAAAAAAAAAAAGGAATCACTATACGTCATCTTGTGCATTGCATCTACTTTAACATTATTATGCACTTGCTAAACTTCTTCGATTTCAATAAAATCTTTTTCGTAAAGCATTTAATACAAAAAAAAAAACTTTGTAGTAAAAATTTTAAAACAAAAGAAAATAAATGTGGGTATGTAAAAATAAAAGTTTAAGGAATAATAAATAGGTATAGTATACCATTTTTCTCAAGTAAGAATCCTCTTTAAATGTGTATACGAAAAAATAATAAAAATGAAAGAATAAAAAAATCCATTTTTTCCGACTACCCTAATGACTATCCGGTGCATTATAAAAGGGCAAAAGACTGGTTATAAGCTTAATTTTTCATGTAGAATCGATTCGTGAAGTCAGATTTTAAATATATTTAGCGATTTTTGTTGTACAAAGAAAGGTATCCAAAATTTTAGCTGCCGAGAGGGAATTAAAGGAGTTGGAATTTTTCAAAAATAAAAACGCCACTATTTTGGTAAAAACCTTCTAAAAAGTTATGATATCCCAAAATAAAAAAAAAACACTCTAATGTATATAGACTAAATATTTTTCCGAATCATCACATAAAGAAGAAATTGGCAAAGACTTGCAGTGTTGGATATTTTGGTAAAAGTGCATGCTTTTGCATATTCTGACTTTGAATGCATATTTTGCGTTTTTTAATGCATAGTTTGCTCTTTTTAATGAACATTTGTGCATATTTTCCATTTATTTTAAGTATTTTTCTTAATTTGTCAAAAAAATAAAATTTGTATGTAGTTCTATTTATGATAAATCATGTTTACACTTTAAAATTTAGATTACCCGAAGAAAATCGTAAGATTGTGTTGCTGTTTAAAATATATGTATATTGACTGTTGTCCAAAAATCGCTTTTATACTATATTTTAAAATTGTGAAAGGATACAACAAATTTGGAAACACGACTTGGAATCTAAAGATAAAAATTTATAAATATTACTTTTTAAATTAAATCGAACAAAAATTGCTTAAATTTCAATACGCCTAAATAATAAAAACGCTGATGAAAAACATCCTCTTTTTTTTACCTTTTGACGACCAATGGGATATATATATATACCCAAGTGCAAATGCAATAAATTAGAGTTTGCTTAAATTCGTAATTTTTAAATACTTTCTTTTTTGGATCTGTGACTTCACCAAGTTCAAAAGTGACTTAACTCAAAATTTTAATTTTTCGGGTTTATATGCTTAAACTATAAACAGTTCACTTGTTTATCTATAAAAAAAAATATCAGTGTATTTTGTTGTTGTTATGTGTTTCTTTATGTTTCAATTGGTATAAAGTTGCAAATATTTTTTTTCGATTTCTGAAAAATTAAAAATTTTGAGTTGAGTAACTTTTGAACTAGGTGTGCGATAAATGAATCGCAAAAATGAACTTAGCTTTTAAAATTCAAATAATTAATGGACAAAAAATCTTAATATCGTAAATTTTTTTTTTTTTTTTTTATTAATTAATAATCATATAATTACAAATTATATACTATTACCCTAACCGAGCACTAGCTATTATGGCCTTCGGCGCGTTGTTGCGAAAACAGACCAGTGCCTCTGGTGGGAATCAAACCCCAAATTGAGCTGCACCCTTTTCGAAACTCATGATAAAGTAAACACAGAAAAAAAATTTAGCTATTTGCCAACTGAAATTCAGTTACTACGACTCAAATTCGGTTATTACGAATTTCAGTCGGCTGCTACAACTAAACATTAGTTTTCACAATAGAGTTCGGTTAATTCAACTGAATTTTAGTTGCATCACCCAAAATATTTGGAAATCTAATGTAAATAACGATGTACTAACTGAATTTATAGAAGTTGTTGCCATTACCATGAACTTGTCAATTCGGTTGGCACATTATTTATCTGTGTGGACATGCATTTTCATGTGTAGTAGTATGTTTTCATGCACGCAAAGTAAAAATATATTCGAAGAGCATCATACATTTTTGTATTAGTGATTGCGACAACCATGTTACTATGGTTGTCGCTGACCCGGCAAACGTTGTTTTGCCATATAAATAATTTTTAAGTAATTTCTAGTGTAGACAAAAAATAGCTTACTTATTGTAAGTGTGTAAGAATGTGGTATATGCGTGAAATAGGCATGGAGCGATGTGAACGATGAGGGAATATAAAAATAACAAAAGGCAAACATTATTTTTAAGTTATTATAATTTATTCCTTAAAATTATATATCATTAATTAATCAATTACGACAGTAACACTAACAAACAATATCAATCTCTTAATGCTATAGCGTGAACAATATTTTTTGTTAGTCCATCTTTAGCTAACACAAACAAACTGGATGGTTTACCCACTCGAGAGCATGCCACGTATAATAGTCCGTGTGAAAAACATGGTGTTCTCAAATCTAAGCCACAAATAGACATCGTTTGACCTTGGGATTTGTTGATTGTCATTGCAAATGCCAATCTAATCGGAAACTGAATACGTTTGAATTGAATTGGCACATCTGTAGGTATAATAGGAATCTGTGGTATTAATATATTTTCACCTCGGAACTTGCCATTTAAAATGCTGGCTTCGATCACGTTTTTCATTAATTTTTGAATGACTAATCGCGTACTGATGCACAGCCGGGGCGGGTTCAAATTACAAAGCAAGATAATCGCAGATCCAACCTTTAATTGTAAATTATGCGGTGGCATGCCTGGCAAATCCAGTGAGTTCAAAAACTCTGTGGGAAAATTTACTGCTTCGCTGTCGTCGCAAACTGTATCAATAGATTTATATGATACCAAGTTCCCTGGCAACAACATTTGTATCTTCAGATTTAAATTGTCAACATCTACATTTTTTGCCGCTAAAATTGCTATTTCTGCAAGCCACTCATGATTTATGTACTGTGTGTGTACATCGGGAAATATTTGTTCAATGAGAGTATCTTGCGAATCAGCGATTGTGCAGAAATCGGTCGGTAATTTTACGTATCCAGTTTCATCTATAGCAACTTTTCCATCACCGATATCTAAGAGATGTTTTGAAAATGTTTCAGCGGATGGATCTTGAAGCATTTGAACGCGCATATTTACTTTCAGCTGTACTTTTTCAACATTACGCCACAATGGAGATGATTTTAAGCAAGCGTTGATCTCATCAGCGTATATTGAACATGGAAATGCTCGATGTACCTGTTGTCGTTGTTGGTCATTTGTTCTGCGTCTATTGACTGTGAAACGGCGTGATTGTCGTTGTTCTAATCTTATTACTTCATTGCGTTCAGCTCGTGTATCTTCTGACTATTCTTGACGCAATTGCGCCATTCTGACACGTGCATCAGTATTTTGTTGCTGGATTTGTTCTTCGGTTCTTTCGAATCTTCTATTTCCCAAGCTTCGAAATTTACTTGTATTACGGCTCAAATCAGTCCCTTTGCGTTTTCTTGGCATTGCTCACTGTACAAAACACACATAAATAGAATTAATGAAATTACTTAATGATGGAAAATGTTAAAGGTATAATTAGGGCCAGGATTTTTGCCGCAGTTTTGAAATGATTAGTTTGAATTTATAAAATTATAGCAAAAATATAAGTTTAATGAAAAAATTTTTCAGACAAAAGTTGTAAAAAATTAAATTTTACGAAAAAAATTGTCTTTTATAATTTTCTCATACAACCAATATTTCCATCGATATTTCAAAATAAAGATTCATAATGATTGATTCAAATTTTTGGAAACTATGAAAATCTTAATTGTTAAATTACATTTTTTTAATAAAAATTAAATTAAAATTACATTTTTATAAGATCAAATATATTTGCCGTAATGTCAAAAACTTAAGAGCATTAATTGTAAAATGTTAAAATGAAATCACGGCAAAAATCTTGGCCCTAGTTATAATGCATTTAATATTTGGTTGTACACACATTCATTTACATATTCATGTAAACATTAGACTGTTTTACAAAAGCGAAAAATTTTATTTTTCATAATTATATCGAAAATATATGGTTAGAAATGGTAAAAAAAAAAATGAATACAAAAAAAAAGTTTGCCCAATTTTAATAAAAATTAAATTCCACCGAATCTTTTTTGATCGTTTCCAACAATATTTTCGATATAAATAAAAAAAAGTATACTTACAACACAAAAGCTGTTGTTGGTGGAAGCTCGTGTCACGTGTTGAGTACTTTTGAGGTTATGAAAATCACTTGATTAACTAATCGTACAAAATACACTCAAAATTGATAATTTTATTATTATAAATAAAATAGGAATGATTAATAGTTAATATGAGAGTTACACTGAGATAACAAAATAATAATTGTCAACGTTACTAACACACTTGATGCATAAACAATAACGATGGCCGACAACTGTGTAGGGAGTGAGAGAAGTCTTATTGTGTGATAGAAACAAGAGACCGGCTTCGTTCTCATCCCTACTCCGTGCTGTTTACTGGATCAGAAGTGACACCTGTAGACAACTGGCGGGGATAACTAATTAAATGATGATTGATCAGTTATCGACGGGGGATGAAAAATTATTAAATTACTAAAATGGTTATTAAAAAATAGGGGTTGGTGATAAAAGGGTAAAAATTTATGGTTGTTTGTATTTTTTAATGCGACATAATAAAAAAAATAAAGAAATTAAAAAAATGTCAAAAATTAAAGAAAAATGTTAAGGGTGGACAACCCTTATCACTAAGGGGTATGAAAAATAGATGTTAGCCGATTCTCAGACCTACTCAATATGCTCACAAAATTTCATGAGAATCGGTCAAGCCGTTTCGGAGGAGTACGGGAACGAACATTGTCACACGAGAATTTTATATAAAATGTCTAAAAATTAAAGAAAAATGTTAAGGGTGGACAACCCTTATCACTAAGGGGTATCAAAAATAGATGTTGGCCGATTTTCAGACCTACTTAATATGCTCACAAAATTTCATGAAAATCGGTCAAGCCGTTTCGTTTTTCATTAACTAAAGTGCGTATTACTGAACCACTAGATAAAAAAATGTATGTGGTACGAATTTGATAAAAATGTGGCCAAAGCTCCGAGTGTTGTGATCAATAAGTCCGTGACCTTTCGAACTTCCCTCGTAGTTATATAAAATGCAGCACTGCTACCATCAAGTACCACATATTAATAGACTACTGTCAAATTTTGAGCAAGTTCCGTCAAATACTTTGCGTTTAACAGCTGTTCAAAATATACAACCTCGTGGATTTTTTAAAAATGGAAAAAAGTGAATTTCGAGTGCTCATTAAACATTATTTTTTGCGAAAAAAAACGTCAATCACACCAAGGAAAAGCTTGAAAATTACTATGGGAACTCTGCACTATCGATTTCAATGGTAATAAAGTGGTTTACTGACTTTCATTGTGGTCGCACAAGTACAAATAACGCTGAACGTTCTGAACGGCCAATTGAGGTCAATACACCCGAAAATGTCGAAAAAATCCACGATATGGTGTTGGCCGATCGAAGAGTAAAAGTGCGTAAGATTTTTGATGCCACATGCATTTCATATAAGCTGTCTGCAAGATGGGTGCCACGTGTGCTCTCAATAGACCATTATCGTAATCGTGTGACAACTTCAAAGGATTGTTTGGAGTTGTTTAACCGCAATTCGAATGAGTTTTTGCGGCGTTTTGTAACTGTAGATGAAACATGGATCCATTACAACACTCCGGAGACCAAACAGCTGTCTAAACAATGGGTTTCTCCGGGTGAGCCGGCTCCGAAGAAGGCCAAGGAAAGTTTGTCGGCCAATAAGGTAATGGCAGCAGTTTTTTGGGATGCACGCGGGATAATCCACATCGATTACCTTCAAAAGGGAAAAACAATAAACGGCGAATACTATGCCAACTTATTGTACCAATTTAACGAAAATTAAAAAAAAAAAAAAAAAAAACGACCCCATATGGACAAGAAAAAAGTTCTTTTTCATCAAGATAATGCACGGGTGCACACGTGTGCAGTCTCAATGGCAAAATTCCATGAATTGGGCTACGAATGTGCAGTCTCAATGGCAAAATTCCATGAATTGGGCTACGAATTGGTACCTCATCCGCCATATTTTCCGGATTTAGCCCCCAGTGACTATTTCCAAACCTAAGGAAAGAAATGGCTCGGTGGAAAGAGATTTAGCTCCAACGATGAAATTATTGATCAAACAAATGCCTATTTTATGGACCTCGAAAAATCCTATATTTTGGAAGGGATACAAAAATTGGAGAAACGTTGTACTAAGTGTATTGAGCTAAAAGGAGATTATGAAATTATTGATCAAACAAATGCCTATTTTATGGACCTCGAAAAATCCTATTTTTTGGAAGGGATACAAAAATTGGAGAAACGTTGTACTAAGTGTATTGAGCTAAAAGGAGATTATGTTTAAAAATAAATTTTCTTTTTTGCAAAAAAAAACTGTGTTTCATTCAAAAAGTCACGGACTTATTGATCCGCCCTCGTATGTTGTGTGGCACATAATTTTCAACACGATTTTTTTTTTTGTAATTTTTTAAATCGTACTTATGGTTTTTGAAATAATGCGACTTGAATTTTGCTCCAAATGTCGTTTTCCATTTTTACAGAATTTTTTTAAAAATAACTTCGACTTTCATTATATGTACATATATAAGGCAAGATCTAGTATAACTGAGTCCAAAGTTTATGTTGTGCAAATTTCAGCCAAATTTGGTACTGTTAACCTGTTGCGACCATAAAATCGGACCACTTTTACAAAAGTTACATGCCCCAAAACCTTTTTTATTCACGAGGTAGTCAACTTTGACAACCTGTAAGTACATTATGTACTAAAACAGAGTGATTCAATCACAATATTACGAAAGACTAACACATATTTTACAATTTCCAATTTAATTCGTACCGATCGGATCAGCAGTTTAGAAGTTATATATTTATTACCATTGTTTTTTTTTTTTCAAATACTCCACTGTACAACGTTAGTTTGTTGTAACCCCTGTACATACATATATATCTCGCCAACATTTTTTATTTATTTTTACAAAAGCTCAGATAACCTAATAACATTCTTTATTCACATACCAAATAAAAACGATTAATATACAGAAATAAAAAAGTTATGGACTTATGACCACTGTACTTTGTCGAAATAATCGAATTAACTACTGCTAAACTTATAATATCGCTACAGTAATAATCAAAACAACATTCTTCTTAAAATACCGATACCGAAAAATCTGAAATAACGTAGACGTTAACTGACAACCGCATATTTTTATTGGTCGACCATGTCTTAAACAAATTAAGTTGCCTAATATATGAGTTTTATACTAAGGCGTATGAGTGTTATAGTTTTAATTAATGATTAAATATCACTCATACGCTAATATGGTTGGTATGTTTTTAATGAATCCATTACTCATACGAAAATATTAAATTTTACTACATGAAATTGCACTATTAATAGGATTGTCAAACATTTGACCTATTTAAAAAACTGGATTTCGAAAACTTAAATAAAAGAGCCTTTATATTTAAGTTCTTTTCGAAATAAAAGAAGTCTTTGGAAAATCTAAATGTTTGGTAATCGTATATTACAAAAAAAACTGCCGAATGATATCGCGAGAAAAAAAAATACAACGTCTTGCGATTAATTGGACTAAATATCAAACTTACCAAGGTAAAAATTACCAACCCTACCAAAAAAAAGTACTGGCAAACCACTTCTAGTTTTGTAAAACAAAAAAAAAAAAAAAAAAATTACCCCAAGGTTTAACTAATATTGTACTAGGACAACACGATTTTGTTTACAAAAAATGTGGTTTGCAAATATTGTTTTTACCAATATTACAACCAATTATAAGCATTTTTTTTAATATTTTTTTACATTTCACACACTAATATATGATATATAAGACAAAGACTGTACTGTATAACTGCTTTTTAATTGTGTTTTATTATACACGTTTCTCAAAATAAATTTAATTAAAGCTATTTTAAAAGCACAACATTTTTTGAATTACCACCGTTATGCCAACGGTAGCAAGTTCGCTCAAACCAACGCACATAGGTCTGGCGAGCTACTTTTTTGGCCAAAAATAAAAAAATCAAATATATATATTTATATGTCACCAGTTCCAATAGAAAAAACACTTTTTTTTCGGGAAACGTTACCCCGTGCCGCAAGGCGGCCCAAAATGACCCATCTTGGGAATAAAATGTATCATTACAAATTACCAAAATTCGAAGTTAAGAAAAAATATTTTTTTCGTTTACTTATTCATTTAATATACTCAAAACTATTCAGATGTGCAATCCTGACCTCATCGGATATCATTAACCCACTTTAGCCAGGAATCCATATGGAACATATGTCTGGTGAGCTACAGTATTTGGCCAAAACTAACAAAATTTCATATATGCGTGCAATTTATAAAAAATTAAAACACAATTTGTAAAAATAAACATAAATTTTATTTATTGTTCTTAAAAGGAAATTTTTTTTTAATCCATCTTTAGCCAAAGGGACATATTAGTGTCTGTTAAATTTAAGATTTTTTAAAAATATATATATTTGATTAAATTAATTCATTTTTATAAAGTCTACTTATAATAAATTAGTCAGTAAATTCGTTTTTTAAAACTATAATGTCTATTGTAGGATGGAAATATATCAGAGTTCCTTTGCTTGCTTTCCAGTCTTATATTGCAATATTGCCTCTTAGTAAAATTATTTTCCAGAAAAAATGCTAAAGCTTCCTCATCGGAAAGAGCAATGGGAAACATATTATCTTTCAAGCACATTTTTCTTATTTTAGACGGTCTTGTTGGACTTTCTATTGTGTTTTTAAGAACAACCCGTAAATCTTTCTTTCCCTCTTTTCTAGCAGACATTATTGATGCTTGCATTAATAATTCAGTCTCATTTGCTGCGGACTTTGACAGTTCTGCCGCCTCTCTTCTTTTACTGCGATGAGACATGTCCGAAAATTTGATTCGAGGACGTCCACGGTAACATGAAGTTTTGTCTACGTCATCATTTACGTCACCAGCTTCAGGTTTCTTAACTACCATTTCATTTTGCAGCCAGGTGTCATTTTTAGTATTAAAAAGTTGAATTTATCGACAAGATTTCTGCCACTTGTCGTATAGCCTAGCGCAGTATACACGAACTTTATCTTTCAGGTAATTCTCATATTCAGTGGAAACATTTGATTTTCCAATAATTTTAAGAATATAATTAAAAAGAACTTCGATTTTCTCAATTTTGCTTTGTCCAGTCTGCCACACTTTTAGTAGGTCAGAATTTTTGAAACACAAGTTGCCTGAAAAAAAAATAGATTTCTCAAAAACATGCATTTTTTAGCAGAATGTTGTTACTGATTCGGATGCACCACAAATCACTGCAACTTATGGCGTTTTTGGTTCGTTGAACTCTTTTGAACATTTTTAATTATATCTTATAACATAATTTTAAAAAATCAAAAAATCACTAATTTTAAGGTTATGAAAGTTTCAAATTTTTTCTTATCTACATAAAATTTGTTGAATACACCTAATTCTGTTTTTACGCGATAGATACGTTCCTCGAAAACTCGCGTAAAAAAATCGCGTAAAAAAACATAGTGTATCCATATAAAACGAGGGGATAGGTTCCACATGTTAAATTTCAGCTAAAATAAGACGAATAAAGTATGTATAATTCAAATTCACATATTTTATTTTAACAAAAATTAACCAAAAATAATATAAAAAAAAACAGTTCATTTAAAAAAACACATTATAAAAATCATTAAACTTAAAAACTAGAATAAAAATAAATTTTTAATCAGCATCAATTTCTGATAGTATTCGCAGTCGTTTACGATAGACTTCAACATCACTTTCATTACTAGAATTAGACCGCGTTAAATCAAATAAAACCGCGTAAAAACAGAATACAATAATTTTTTGAAATCGCGTTAAATCAAATTAGCGTAAAAAAAGGTCGCGTAAAAACAGAATTTGGTGTATTTCACTATTAAAAATTCAAATACTTACCATTAGGTCCATTCGTTTACACCAAAATTTGCACAAATTTGTACTGGATTTTACTGAAATGCGTTCGCGTACACATAAATTTGCAAAATAGAGCATATACTAAGAGAGTAAAGTGACAGTTGTCAGCAAAAAACCTGCAAATTTTTACTGGACAAATTTTTGCCAGTAAAATCCATTAGAAAACAAAAACATATGATTAAATTAAGTAAACAAACAAAAATAAGCATACATTTAGTAATAAAAACATTTAAAAGAACAAAAGCTGAATTAAAAGTGCGGCAAAAACTAAAAATAATTATTTTCAACCTCAAAAAAAATAAAGTAGTCAGTTACAATTATTATAGTAACAATTTATCAGTTTTCTAATATCTGTGTTAATTGTTTTTATTTACATTAATATATTAGAGATGTAAAGCTAATGAATATATGAATACTTCTTACTGCATATTATTCAGGGTACCTATTATCAAAAATCAAGTATTCATGAATTTTCGTATGTTATTTAACTAGAAACAAAATTAAAAGCCATGTACAAACTAAACAAGTCTAAAAGATTCCACAAAAGTTTATTTAATGAATACAATTGCTACGAATTTATAATTATTAAAATGCAATGCATCAAGTACCAAAAACAATATGTACTGGGTAGTCTAAATAACACATATTTTACAACACTAAGCTTTTTAGCGCTCATATGTTTGAATTAACCTGCAAGTTTTTGCAATTTTTCCGTTCGTTTACTTTTTTGTGCAAGAGCCAGTTTTGAGAGTAAAATTTTCATTTTGCCCAAAATTTACTCATCTACTGGATTTTACTGGAAAAGTAAACGAATGGACCTATTGTCATCAATATCCATTATTTATAGATTTAAAAAGAATATTTATTTTTTAGTAAATTGTGTCACAAAAATATAACAAAATCACAACACGTGTCTTAGTATATCACTGCACTTTTTTAGGCACAAAATTCGACGTTGGTATAGCGATTGAAAAAAATGTGTGTTTACACTTTGGCGTCTATCGAATACGGAATTATAATGACAGATGTTTTTACATAAAATTAATATTTATTAAAAATTTTATATTAACAATATCAAAATATTATTTTAAATACTTAACATTTCTTAAAACTGCGAAATGATGCACCAAAATTGTTTAAAACTAAAAATTAAATTTCTACATATTTATACGTATAATATAGATTAGTAAAAGAGGACTTTTGGATAAAATACAAATCTGACGATTTGTATTTTATCGATAAATCAGAAGCAGTTGTAAATCATATTATACCAAATACCTACACTAACAACTTAAATAAATCTAAATAGGTTAACCCTCTAACTGGCAAACGATGTTTTGCAACGAAAAACAAATAATAAGTTCTTTAACAAAATTTTTTATCGTTGCCTAATTTAGCCGATATGAGCCAAAATATTTTAGGGTGTATTTTGAAAACTAAAGCATATAAAAAAGAAGTTTGGGACAAAAAATATTTTACTTACCAAGATATAACCACGCTCGAAAAACTATTTTTTTACAGCTCCTATTTAAGAAGATATCGGGATTTTAGTTTTTTAGAAAAAGTGAAATTAGGCGAAAAAGTATCTAAACTTCAATTTATATAGTTCAAACTTCAACGCTTTGCTATTAATACTTAATGTCTTCTTTCTGCAAAATTTCATAAAAATCCGGCTATTAGTTTATAAGTTAAGACGGTGTCCTGTGAGTCCGTCGACTAAAGTCAGGACTTATTATTAAATATAAAGCGTCAATATTACTTATATTTTATTATAAAGAGTTTTTAGTCAACTTAAATTGGTGGTTTAGAAACTTTACGAAATTTTGATTTTAAAGCTTTGTCACGAACTTTTCGTTTTCATTGCACAATTAAAAGTCAAAAAAACATAATTTTTATTTTTAATAAACATTATATCAAACTTGAATAAATTTTTAAATTAGAAATTCGTGTTTTAAATCCGTTTTATACCAAGATTTTATAAAATCTCAAAAGGTATATTCAATTAAATTACCCATAACTCAAAAAAAAAATATTTTAAATTTCAGGCTTTTAGACCAAATCTTCCTCTTTTTGTCTCTCCCCGTAAAAATTTTCTAAGAACCAGTTTTAGCGGATACCTGCAACAATTTTTTTTTTTTTTTTGCCAACGGTTTATGTTGTGTGCATAAGTGGAAGAATTTTTCTTTTTTTAACCGCGTTCCTGCTGGAATTTTTAAAAATTAAGCATCTAAAAACTAAATTTTAAGATCGTTTCTTCAGTGACTTTAGCAGGTCGTTTAGGGGAGACTTTTCCCCAAATATACCAGCATTTTAGGCCGTTCCTTTCAAAATTTCCCAAAAAAATATTTAAAATTTAAGGTTTCTAACTAAAAGGGTATAGGCATGTTTTCAGTGGGAATATTTTTACCCCTTCAAGGAATCTCAAAATATCCTGTCTAAGAGGATGGAAGAACAAACTTATCAAAGTTTATTTTTCACCTTTATATCCCTATTTTTTACATTTATTGTGATTATGGGACTATGACATATTCCAAGGAGCATATCTTTTAGACTTAAAACTCGATTTTAGTGGCTCGGTCTGTCAGTTAGGGAAGCAAGTTTTGCCTATTTTAACACATATTTCCACCATGTAAATGAGTTAGGTCGTATTCGAAGAAACAAATAAATAAATTTCAAGATTCTAGGCAAAGAAGAGTTTACAGGCCGTCCAGGAAGAGATTTCCACTATTCTACCCGTAGGAATTTCCAAAAAATAAGTCAAAGCCACATACCAAATTTCAAGATCCTCCCTTAAGAGGAGACTTTCCCCTTTTTGCCTCTCCCCGTTGAAATTTCCAAAAAACCCCATCTATACAGGTGTGTACTATTGATAAGGTACCCACATTCCAAGTTTCAAGTTCCTCGTTGTAGTGCTTGGGCCAGGCTGCCAAGGAGGAGACTTTACACATTTTGTTCTTCCCCGTTGGAATTTCCAAAAACGCGCTCTAGACAGATGTCTAATCTTGATCAAGAACCCACATACTAAATTTGTAGTTCCTAGCTTCAGCGGTTTGGAAAGGGGGTTAAAGGGGAGACTTTTCCCCATATTAGCCGCTATTTTAACACGTTTCTGAGCAAAATTCCAAAAAGTAACATACCGCGGAGTTGGGTCATATCCGAAAGAACACATGTAGAAAATTTGCAGATTTCTATCCCAAATGGGTTGGTCAGACTGCCAAGGGGGAGAATGTCCCCTTATTGTCAATCCCCGTATAAATTTCCGAAAATCCCGTGTTAGCGGACGTCAACACTGGACGATGGACCATCATATCCAATTTCAAGTTCCCAGCTCAAGCGTTGCAGGCTGGACGATTTTGAGTCAGTCAGTCAATGAGTGAGTGACATTATTCTGCTATATATGTACACGCAAAGAAAAAAACTGGGGGAATAGTATCGAAGTGCCTAGTAATTTTACAGCTACATAAGTTTCAAGTTAGTTTTACAAATTTCTTGCAAAATATATGCATTTCTTTAGAAATTTTTCACTTTGCTTGTATATAGTTTACAAAAATTTGTAAATATTTTTATAGAACTTTGTAAAACTAACTTGAAACTTATGCAGTCGTGCAATTACTAACCACTTAGATAGTATTCCTCCAGTTTTTTTCTGCGCGTATATACCCGAGTAAAAATAATGTTATATAATCTTATATAGTGTGATCCAGTTCTGTACAATTTAATGTAGTTAAGTATTACATTATGTATAGTAAGATACAATTTTACTTGTCATTGTAATTTTTCGTAAAACGGCAAATTTAATTGTATATCTATATTAGGCCGGGTCGATTTGTATGGAGGCAAAAAAATCGCTCAACGTTCAAGGAAAATCGTATTCTAGGGATCAAAATAAGAAACTTTGCCGAAGGAACCATACCTCTAAAACGAATTCTGATGTCCCGACTTTTGACCCGTAGTTTCAAATTTTGAAAAATCCCACTTTGACCCATTTAGAGTGCCCCAATCGAATCCAACCCAATCGAATATAATTTATACATTAATCTGCTAGAGCGTCTTCCGGAGAATAAATAGAGACCCTAATCTTGGAAAGACTCCTCCTACTTTCTGAAATATCTCTATCCCGAGATTTGCACATTTTTCTATAAAAACACGACTAAAAAGGCCCTCTTTCAACTTAAATTTTAACCCCTTAACGGTCACCTAGAATGATGTTTTATGTATTAATCTGCTAGCGTGTCTCCCGGAGAAGAAGTAGCTCCCATAATCTTGGATAGATTCCTCCTACTTTCTGAAATATCAAAGTGGGCTTTTTCAAAATTGTACCCTTCGGGCAGGGCCGTCTTAAGGCATGTCGGGGCCCCTGGGCACAATATAATTTGGGGCCCCAATGGAAAGTAAAAAAAAAACGATTGACAAGAATTTTTTTGTTATGATTTTAAATTTATTATGTATAATACAAATTTAATACATGTTATTTAATGTTATAAGAAATATAACCTAGGTATTTATGTTCTGATTTAAATTGGCTACGCTAAAGGTTTTTTTCGGGATTTCTGTGCTGCAAAATCTTCTATTATATCCTCAAAATCAATTTTTTGAAGGACATCACTTTCAATGCACATAATTGACAAGTTAGTTAGGCGTTTTTGTAACATAGACGTTCGTAATTCATTTTTTATTCTCTTTAGCCGAGAAAATGACCGCTCTACACTACAATTAGTGATCAATAAACAAAGAAATATTCTTGTAGCAACTTCAAAATTTGGAAAAGTTTCTTCTAACTTATCGGACTTTATTAGGTTATGTAAAGCTGAGATACTCAAATCCGATGATTCCGTTGCTATGTTCTTGAGGTACTGCCTTTAATGAAAACATTCTGATATGAACTCCTTAGCATTAATGCCTTTGTGGTAGAATTCGGCAAATTCTTTGCATTTTTTTGACAACTGGTCAGAATCAATTGTTATTAATTGAGAAAGAAAACTAAAAATTTCATCAATTTCTTGGTATGCAACAGAACGCTTTTTTAAATGAACATGTAATGTGTCAATTATGGGAATAAACGTTTCTACGCGGAATTTTTGTTTGCCAATTAACTCTACAGTCTCCGCTGATCCGTCAAAAAAAGTAAAACGTGTGCTGCGAATTTTTTTTCTTTCAAACATATCTTTATAGTCACCATTGGGTTTTTTTTCTTTAGCGGCCGATTCGTACTGATCGAAATTATCGCGTGCGTTACTGACATAATCGATTAAAGATGCGTAAAGTTTTGTAGCAACGTCCAGTGTCAAAGTGTTTTTTTTGTAAACGTATGCTTATTTTGTTTATAACTCCTAAAAGATCATTCCAAATCTCCGTTAGAAGCATAGTCTCAAATTTTTCCATTTTTTTGGCTAGGCTTTGAGCTTCGTTTCTTTGATGTCATTTGCAATTGATGTTAAAGCTTCAGATATATGAAAATAACCATTTTGCAAAGCATTAATAGCATTAGCACGTGCAGACCATCTACACTCATAATAATCCATGCTTAAAAATACAAATATATTTTTCGTAAATTTTTTTTCGTAAAATGTACAAACATTTTGTTTATATTACAAAACTTTCGTATAAAACAAATTATATAAATTTACAAATTTCGTAAAAAATACAAACATGATTTCGTAATAATTTTTTAGCACATTGTACAAAAATTTTTAATGTTACAAATATTACATATGGATGTTGATGTGGTTAGAGGTCGGATTTGCAAGCAGAAGGTTGCGAGTTCAACTCCTGGCCAGGACAAATTTTTTTTTTTTTTAGTTTTTATATTTTTTTTTTGTTTATTAATGTTTTTTAAATTTCTATGTTTTATTTTTTTATTTCATTATTACTATTTTTGTGTTTTGATATAAATGGATATTTTGTATTTTGTTTAATAAAGAGGATCCTAAAACAAGTTAAAAAGGACCCGAAAACACTACTTCCACTTTATTTGCCATCAATAAAACAAATATTTAAAAAGATAAAATATTTAATAATAAATTGCAATTAGTTTGAAATTGTTATTTAAGTTTTTTATTATTATTAATTTTTTATTTTGTTTTTTAATTTATTATTTGATATATTTATAAAACAAATATATTATTTTATTTAGTTCAATAAACATAATAAAAATATTTAATTGCCATTTTACCTTTTTTATTAAGTATTTGTAGCATATTTTTCTAGTTTTCATAAAAATTTCATAATATTTTCGACTTAAGTTCCTTTTTAGTTTGTTGTATTGCATCAGCTACTTTGGTGCAAATGGTAGGGGGGGTCTACTTCAACATAGCAGGACGTCACTAAAATCGTGAGTTCGATTCTGGTGTGGCACCATTACATTTTTTTTTTTTAATTTTAAAATAAACCCGTAAGGTATGCACCACATTTTTATTTAAAAAAGTTTTTACAAAACTTTACGAAATGTGATTTGTATATTCTACGAATTTTTTCGTAATGTCAAAATAACCAAAACTTTCGTAAAATGAACAACGGTTTTCGTGTATTTTACCTATAGATTATTATGAGTGTAGTATCCGGAAGAGACTTCAAAACTTTATTTGTTCCCAAATTCGCTGTCATAATTTTCCATCGTTTGGTCGAAGCCGAGAAAAAATTAAATAATTTTTGGACGAATTGGAAGTAGGACACTGCATCTGAAACACATTGAACAGCTTCAACACCTACCAAATTTAATGAATGTGCCGCACATGGAACAAAAATGGCAAATTCACATTTTTCTTTTATTCTTGCCTGAACACCAGAATACTTTCCTGCCATATTTGATGCATTATCGTAACTCTGCCCTCGGCAATCTTTTATAGGAATATCGAGACTTTCAGTAAAGTTTAAAATTGCACCTGCTATGTATTGAGCATTATGTTCATTCATAGGCAAAAATTGCAAAAATCTCACAATAGGCTCTCCGTCTTTGACGTATCTAACGATAAAGGTGAGTTGGTCAACATGTGAAAGATCTGGTGTAGAATCCACACTAATAGAGTAGTATTTTTCAGCTTTTAGTTCATTAACAATCGCTTTTAGCACTTGCTGTCCCATTATATTAATAAATTCATTACAAATGCAGAAAAATGTGATGTATTTTCTTTTCCACTATTTCCGCATTTTCACTGTAGTGTACTCCTTAAGCGTACACTGCATACCAACCACTAATATTGATTTCTCAACATACCGTCTCAAATACTGTAGAGTGAATACCATACAAGTGGCATCAAGTAACAGTCTAGCGACACCTATGACCGCATTCTTTTACTTGCACTCAAATATCTGATGACCGTATGTTGACGATAAGAAAACAATGAATAAAAGTAATTAAGAATAAAAATAAATTGAGTGATTCCTAAAATCACTCAATACTAGACAATAAGTTAGATTGTAAGAATAGTATATAAGACATGTAAATTTGTAAATAAAACAGACTTCAATTTTAGAGTTCCAAAACTACACAAGTCACTGTGTTTTTACTTTTTTTAAAAACTCAAATATTTTGGCAGTTCTTTTGAACGCCTATTTATAAGCTGACCCCCACACAGCTATTAAAATATAGAATTGGGCTATAGGGAACCTTAATAATACACATAACATTACATTACATGGCGATCCTGCCAAATTAACACGTTACTTTACATTACATGGCGATCCTGCCAAACCAATACATTTGGTGAATCTCAATGAGGGTGATTTAAATGCTGAATTAAAAAGTTTGATCCTTCTAATATGAATAACACAGATGCCACCAATGATTTGAATCTCCTTTCGGATGTTGATATTTTGGAAATTTTATCTTATTTAGATCCTCAGCCAGATTTAAATACTCCATCCTCAACCGGTTCTAGCAATAACTATAATAATGAAGATATTTTGGCCTCTTAATTAAATAATTAAAAACAACACCATTTTAACGCTTTAAATAGAAAACAAATATGTAAATATAAATATTCATTTGCATAAACAAAATTTTTCAAAAAAAATGCAAAATTTTTAACTACAAATTATCTAAAAAAAAAAATGTTTAGAAAAATTTATGATTAAAGCATAACAAAAAAAAAAAAAGAACACCAATAGGGAAATTTATAATTGTATAAACATAATTGTTATTTAAAAATATAAATAATATTATACATATAAGTTTATATCTTTTCAATTAATTTCAAACTATATCTAATTTGTTAAAAAAAAAATTTTTTCGTAAAAATGACTTGGTGGAAGAATATTCTACAAACTATCCCTTTAGTTTTTGCGGGATACGAAGTCGGTAAAAATGATAACAATGAAGATAACAAAGAAATCATAAGATATATAAATTCCAGTATAAAACCAAAGGATAATGAAAATCCAAATATTTTTGAGATAACTATGACCATTATGCTAATCCTAATAGTAATAGCTTATATCATAAAAGTTATATTTGCCTTATTTAAAAGAAATTAACAATTTTATAAAAATATATATTTTAAATGCTTTCCAAAAAAATAATATCCTTATTACTGATTACTTTGATCTTATACCTAGTATATAAATTTTTAAAAAATATATATTTAAATAAACCAAAAATTATAATAACAGAAGTATAAATGGAAGAATATCTAACAGAATTAAAAGATATACTAGCAAATTTAAAGAAAAGTCCAGGAAGGACATACTCAGAAAAAACTGTACAAGTAAAGTTAGAATCTATAGACAATATAAGAAAAGAATTTCTGACAGCTCAAAATGAAGGAAGAGAAGAAAAAGAGATAGTAGCATTAAAGTTAGAATTTAATACAATTTATAGAAAAATCAAAGAATATTTAATACCAAATACTAAAAGTTTAGACACCAAAATGGCAGCATTTAGTTTAGAATTAACTTCTAAGGCACTCCCAATTTTTGCTGGAAATTATGAAGAACTAGAAAGTTTCCTAATAACAGCAGAACTCATCGAAAAGACTCTGACTGACGCAGCAAAAACAGATTTCTTGCAATATGTCTACCACGCCAAATTGACCTCAGGTGTAAGGACAGCAATAGGTAGTTACGCAAAACCAGACAATTTCAATACATTAAAAACACTCTTAAAACAAAGATACAAGAATACAAAAACTATCCCAGAATTACAGTCAAAGCTAAACAACATATACCAAGGCAAACAATCAGTAAGTGCATATAAGGACAGAATCATTACCATTATAGATAATCTAAATAGATTAGGAATTGAGGAATTAAACTTAGACGCATCAGAACCAGAGAAAAATGTTATCATTAGATTAAATGCTAAATTAGCGTTAGATTCTTTCAAAAGAGGTATCAATGACCATTTAAAAACAGCCATATTTGCAGCTCGTCCTAAGACTTTGCAAGACGCAGTAGAACTTGCGCTAGAAATAGAAAACGAACATAAGATAAACAACAATTCCGTAATGTACATTCAAACACGAAAACCTAACAGACAACATAACAATAACAGATCCAATAGTTTTTCAAATAAGAATAACAGTAACTTTAACAATAAAAGACCCAATAAATTTTCAAACAACAACAATTTTAACAGTGACAGATCTAATAATTTTCCCAATAGAAACAACACAAATAGAAGATACATACGTACAATAAATAATGAGGGAAACGAGGTAGGCTCGGAATATATGGATATTCCGGACAGCCAAAATTAAAAGTATATAAAGTTTGCAACAATAATACAAATTTCATAATCGCTAAATACAAAAATGAACAATTAACATTTCTTGTCGACACAGGTTCCGACATATCACTTTGTCGTATTCGAACAAACTTTGAAGATGAACCAATTAATAAAGAGAATAGATGTAAATTAACAGGTATTACTACTGAAGAAATACACTCACTAGGGACAATTGGACTGGAACTTTCATTCACAGACCAAAAATGCAAACACAAATTTCATCTTGTAGATGACAACTTTCCAATAGAAACAGACGGAATAATAGGAAGGGACTTTTTAAAAAAATATCTCTGTAAGATAGACTATGAAACTTTCACAATATCATTATTCATAAACAATACTACCATAACTATTCCATTGCAAGCAAAAGCTCTTACGTCATTACAAATAAAAATACCACCAAGAACAGAAATAATACAAGCATTAAAACTAAACCTTAGCGAAGATAGCATAATTTTTAATAATGAAATTAAACCAGGAGTATTTTTAAGTAATTCAATAGCACCTAGTAACGGCATGACCCACATAAAAATTTTAAACACAACAAATGAAATAAACTTAAAAGGCATTATACTCCAAACTGACTCACTTAAAAACTATGACATATTAGGTTACAATAAAGACAATAACCCCAAACGTTTTGAACAAATACTGAATGAACTACAATTAAATAATAATGACGACTATGCAAAAACAGAATTAATAAACATTTTTCGTAAATATCAAAATATTTTTCACCTTGAAAATGAAAAATTAACAGTAAACAATTTTTATGACCAAACAATCACTACGTTAGACAATACACCAGTGTATATAAAAAACTACAGACTACCGCACTCACATACAAACATAATAAACGAACAAGTACAGCATATGCTGGATGACGACATAATAGAACCATCCGTTAGTCCATACAATGCTCCACTACTTTTAGTACCAAAGAAAAATGTGGAAGATAAAAAGAAATGGAGACTTGTAGTAGACTTTAGAAAACTTAACAATAAAATTGTCAATGACAAATTTCCCCTAACTAGATTAGAGGATATTCTAGACAAACTTGGCAGAGCCAAATGGTTTTCTACACTTGACATGACTAGCTCATTCCATCAAATCGAGCTTAACAAAAACTCTAGACCGCTTACAGCCTTTTCGACCTCACAAGGTCATTACCAATTCAAAAGACTCCCTTTCGGACTAAAAATTTCTTCAAACAGCTTTCAAAGAATGCTCACAATAGCACTCTCAGGACTAGAATCAGAAGCATTTCTTTATGTAGACGACATAATTGTTTATGGATGTAGTTTAAATCACCACAACCAAAATTTAATAAAGGTATTAGACAGACTACAAAAATATAATTTAAAACTTAATCCAAAGAAATGTTGTTTTCTAAGACCAGAAGTAGTTTACTTAGGACACTTGATTACAAAAGATGGTGTAAAAACAGACCCATCTAAATATGAAATAATAAAAAATTATCCAATACCAACTAACGCTGACGAAGTAAGACGATTCGTTGCATTCTGCAACTATTACAGAAAATTTATACCCAATTTTGCAGATATAGCCAAAGACCTAAATACATTACTAAAGAAATCAACAAAATTCATATGGACTGAACAATGCCAACACGCTTTTGAAGAGCTAAAAAACAAGTTAATGAATCCTCCAATTTTACAATACCCTGATTTTGAAAAACCATTCATTTTAACAACTGACGCTTCAAACTACGCGTTAGGTGCTGTATTATCACAAGGTGATATAGGTCAAGATTTACCTATTTCATACGCAAGTAAATCTTTACAAAAACATGACATAAATAAACCAATAATCGAAAAAGAACTTTTAGCAATCCATTGGAGTATTAATTTTTTTAGACCATACTTGTACGGACGTAAATTCATAGTAGTAACAGACCACAGACCATTAATCTCTCTGTTCTCACACAAAAATCCATCATCAAAAATGACAAGAATCAGACTAGATTTAAGTGACCACGACTTTACAATAATATATAAAAAAGGGAAAATAAATACCAATGCGGACGCATTGTCCAGAATTGAAATAAATTCAGACATACTAAAACAGATGATACCGTTAGAAAACGTCGATACAGAAAAAAGAACATTAGTTATAACAAGGGCAATGAACAATAAAAAGCGCAATGAGGAAAACATAATAAAAAATAAAGAAAATGAGGAAAACAAGAATAAAAGACATATAGGAAAGAACTACATGGATAAATGTGATTCTCAGAAGTCTGATCAACTTCAAATATGGGAATGCATATCCGTTAATGACATAAAAAATATGAAGAAACTGCAGTTTAATACAATTGAAGAAATAAATGAAAAAGATATATCTATTGAGAATAATATTGTGCACATAGGTCGTAACGATAATTCATCAAAACCAGTTTTGACTAAGAAGAAATTACGTACCCAAATCATAAATAATACAAAGCTAGCAAGATACAGTGATAATTCAGCGAAACTAGGTTCGATACTGAAGAAACTGATATCTAAAATGAATAAAGAGAATATAAAAGAATTAGCACTTGCAAGTGAAGATAAAATATTTGAAAATTACAGCAAAAAGGAATTAATAGAAGCATATGCAAAGATAAAAATAAATAATAAATATCCTCAACTAAAAATATTAATATATAATAAGCCCAAAAGAATCATAGAAGAAATTCAAAAATACAAACTAATCGACGAATTCCACAATGCCACACATGCAGGGCACTTGGGAATAAGAAAGACAATTATCAAACTAAAACAGCGCTACATCTGGAAAAAATTGAATAAGATGTTAAAGCAATTTGTAAAATATTGTAACAAATGCAACAAGAACAAACAAACTAAACACATTAAGGAACCACTTACATTGACAAACACTCCAAGTAACAGTTTTGAAATAGTATCAATTGACACAGTAGGACCTCTTCGAATTTCGAATGAATACAGATATATTTTGACCATACAATGCGAACTAACAAAATTCGTTATTGCACACCCCATGGCGACGAAAGATGCACAGACAACCGCAAAAACAATAGTCGAACACCTAATTCTAAAATTTGGTAAATGCAAAGTACTGAAATCAGACAACGGTACAGAATTTGCAAACGAACTTTTGCGTAATATATGTTTACTACTTGATATTAAACAGACCTTTTCGACACCTTACCACCATGAGACAATTGGGTCATTAGAAAGAAATCATAGAGTCTTAAATGAATTCTTGCTAACATCAGCAACTGATTACGAATGGGATAAATGGATTCCATATTTTACTTTTGCCTACAACACGGCACCCCATATAGACACTGGCTACACGCCATTTGAACTTGTATATGGAAGACTACCATGTTTGCCATCTGAAATATATGACACAAAAGAAACTAAAATATATAATTACGATGATTATGCCATAGAGCTAAAACGTAAATTACAATATTCTTTAAACAGAGCTAAAGAATTAACAATTAGAACAAAAGAGAAAAGAATATTAGAAAATAGATACAACAATAAATTAAACTTAAAGATAGGAGACTTAGTTTTAGTCAAAGTAGGAAATAGGAAAAAGAACCAAAGTCCATATAAAGGACCTTACAAAATAATTAGGAATAATGGTGTAAATACAATAATAGATTACAATGGAAAAGAAAAAGAAATACATAATAATCAATTAAAACCCTATATAGCATTAAGAACTAGTGAATAATAAAAACTTATCATTAATAGAAACAAAGTTATATAAGAATTAATATTAAAAACAAATATATATATATAATACATTAATATACATTATAAAATTATTCATAAGTTAACCAAAAATATAGAAAAATTAAAAAATTAAATACTTTTATAATTTTTCTCTTAAGGGTAAGGGTGTAGTGTACTTCTTAAGCGTACACTGCATACCAACCACTAATATTGATTTCCCAACATACCGTCTCAAATACTGTAGAGTGAATACCATACAAGTGGCATCAAGTAACAGTCTAGCGACACCTATGACCGCATTCTTTTACTTGCACTCAAATATCTGATGACCGTATGTTGACGATAAGAAAACAATGAATAAAAGTAATTAAGAATAAAAATAAATTGAGTGATTCCTAAAATCACTCAATACTAGACAATAAGTTAGATTGTAAGAATAGTATATAAGACATGTAAATTTGTAAATAAAACAGACTTCAATTTTAGAGTTCCAAAACTACACAAGTCACTGTGTTTTTACTTTTTTGAAGACTCAAATATTTTGGCAGTTCTTTTGAACGCCTATTTATAAGCTGACCCCCACACAGCTATTAAAATATAGAATTGGGCTATAGGGAACCTTAATAATACACATAACATTACATTACATCACCAATAAGTTCTAAGCATCCCAAATAATTTCCGTTATTTTGAGACCCTAATATTTCATTATCACCACGAAAAGCAAGTCCTCTGCAAGCCAAAAATTTCACTACTGCAACAATTCTTTTAAGTACATTCTTCCAATAATTGACTTGTGTATTATATTGGGACAAAAAATCGCTGTCAATTCGCCCAGTAGTTTTGCTTCTTGCGACAAATTCCATCATTGATTCCCTGTGTTGTAAAGTGTTCTCATGCTCCATTTGTAAATTACTTATATGTTTCCAGTCTTTATATCCATTTGGAGAAATCAAATTATTACCAGTACCAGTAGTATTAAAAAGACGGCAGCAATAACAGTATACAGAGTTCTTTGACGGTGAAAATAAGAGCCATTTTCTTTCTAAAGACTCACCATTCGTCAATATACGGGTGAACATATTTTTAGTCACGTATCTAGTTTTTGTTTTACCGCTTGAATCTGGAAAAATTTTAGAAGTTTCGGAGAAGTCACACTCTTTATTTTGAAAAAATTCTGGCCCTTTTTGAGTCCAAATATCGCGTACTTCTTCCGTTAAAATTTCATCACAGTACGTACCAGGATCAGGAGATACAGCATCAAATGTACCTGTTACTGTCTTTACATCTGGAACTTGCATAATATTATAATTTTTGTCAGACGTAAGTTCTTTTTCCCGTTGAAATTCGAAAGTAACCGGATCTTGAGATGATGAAGGCGAAGAATCAGTCAGCCTGTTTTTTTCTTCCACCGTAAAAAATGAAGTGAGTTTAGGAAGTTTTTCGGCTATTTCTTTTTGAGCTAGAACTTTTTTGTGAACTACTTAAATATGTTCTTTTCGACATAATTAAATTAATTATAAAACAATATAGACAAGTTGTTTACAACTAAGACGTCAAACTGGTAAAAACTTCTTTTAAATAAGTTCTAGAATTCACATTAAACACATACACGCCTTCCCTGAGTTGACCTTTCACTTATTGACTGAGTTAAACTTTGACATTCATACGGGAAATCCCCTAAATATACACAATGGCAACTATTACTATCTGCACCAGCCAGGGTTGCCAGTTTTTTTTTTTTTTTTGTTTGTATCGCCAAATACAGTTGAAAAATCGCCCAAATACATTTTTTTAGTATTTGTTAATATTTTTTCTATTCCTTTTTGTTTTTGAAATTAACAAAAAAATAAATTAACAAAAAAATTGCTGAAAATCACCAGAAAAATACAAAATATTTAACTTCTTTCTTTCGTGTAATCGAATATATCGGCCTTTTGGGGCCCCCATGAGGTTGGGGCCCTGGGCACGGGCCCCGGGTGCCCTTATGGCAAAGACGGAATTGCCTACGGGTCAAAAGTCGGAACATCAGAATTCGTTTTATAGGTATGGTTCCTTCGGCAAAGTTTCTTATTTTGATCCCTAGAATACGATTTTCCTTCCTTCCCTAATCTATATATATAAAACTCATTTTCTATCTGTTTGTTCTCTATACAAATTTGCAATTCTCAACGGATTTTCCTCAAATTTGGAATGAAAATCATCAGACCTCAACTTAGATTTTAGTATAGTTTTCATCGAGCACGCCCACTTTTACGCCTACTTTTGACAAAAAATCTAAAATTAACATTTTTTCACCTTTTTCAATTTATTTCGTTTTTTTCGAATACAAACTTCTAAGAAAGTTTTACCGGCTTTCTTTGAAATTACTCACATATATTTTACGTTTCCCGAGGAAGGCCTCAGTAAAAGTTTCATTACCATAGCCCACTTCAATACCGACTTTTGATCAAAAACGTCAAAATCAAAAAATTCCACTATTTTTAATAAAGCTTATTTTTTTAATTTGAAAGCATTAAATCTAATCAAAACATTTTAGGAAAAACCATTTCGTTTTAGATTTTTTTTTTTATGATTAAGTTAGTTTTAAATTTAAAAACAACAAAAAAAATTTCTTTAAGGATAAACTTTTTCGAAACCATGCACTAAAATCAATATGAGACATCTTTATTGATAAAGCACATTGATTTATAGTCGTGAATTGCTACTGAAAGCATCATTTTGTATTCAACATATTTAAAGATAAATTAGTTTTTAATTTTGTAACCTTATTTCATAAATTTCAAATGGAATCTTTAATTTCAAGTTTAACGTTAAAATTCTAACTGATTCTGCAAATCACAACAAAATTAAGTCGTCTATTTCCTAGCTTAAAATTTTTTCTGCATTCAAAAATCACAGTTGACCCGGGAAACACCGGGCACTTCAGCTAGTATTATAATATATTATACCATACGTTTTCGTTAAACGGCATATTTAATTGTATATATTATAATATATTATACCATTAGACGGACAATATATAATTGGATTGGCAGAATTAAATGAATTTATGGGATTAAACAAAACAATGTATTTTGCTCTTAATAATCAGACCCATAATACCTAGCCCCCTATATTCAATTAAAAAAATTTATTTTCACTGAATTGAATCGTATCAAATTGTATCAAACTCAAACTTCCACCATTTTTCGGATCGAAATGTATTTCAATCAGTTATAAGGCTTTATTAAATTTGATACATTTCTCTGTTGCATCAAATTAATTTTTTTTAATCGGGATAATAATTTATACACCAGACACTTAGAGCAGAATTGGTAGATATTTAAATCAGGGGTCACCAAAAAAGTTTTGGTTGTGTATTAGTGAGTAAGAGAGAGAAAAAAATTGAGAAAATTACAGTCATAGAAAAATGTTAGTAACAGACGCCATTCTTATATTCATACAAAATAAGAAAATAATTAAGATAATCAAATACACCTGACTAAAAATGGTTTAAATATAACAGTTTATGATATTATATAATTATATGTTATTTTGTGTGGTTAAGGTGATACAAAAATATGTATGCTTTTATATATAATTTCAGCAACATACATAAAATTAAACAACTTACAAGGGAAGTATCTTTCTGCGGACGGTCAGATCCTAATGAAACTAAAGTATATTGTAAAGAACATACAACTTTGGAACCAATTTTTTTTTTAGATATACATATCTAAAGACACAAACAAATTATTAAAAAGTTATCAAACAAAAAAGTTTCGAACAAACTATCGAAATATGTCTTAAAAAAGGCATATCAATTTTACATTTCATTTACATTATACGAGTATTTCGATGACACAAACAACTTGTTCATAAAAATATTTACCAAAAATTATTCTTGTTTTTTGTACGTATTCGACAGCGTCCATAATGTCCAATTTTGAATTATAATTACAATTAATGTGTAATTCAAAAATTTAAATTACAATTAGATGTAATTGTAATTGAGAATTTTCAATTACAATTACCAGTAATTTTAATTCAAAAATATTGAATTACACATTACATGTAATTGTAATTCAAAATTCTCAATTACAATTACATCTAATTAGTGTTTGAGGACGTAATTAATTACAAAACGTAATTCACATCCTCCAAGCCTGCTTAAAAATTAGATTGAGCAACTATGTTTCTTAACAAAAGTTGTTTAGTTTTATCCCGTTTATCACATATCCAATTTTTATTACGATCTGAGGGTCCGCGCAAAGATATTTCACTTGTTAAACTTAATAACATTAGGGCATGTTATTTTTAGGTCTTTACAAGAAGAAAACAAATCTGTTGTTTTACGAAAATCGGTTAAAAAAATAAATAAGGCGACTTTTCAAAAACTTCTTCTTCTTCTAAATAAATAAGTAAATAAATAAATAACTTACCAACTAAATAAAAAAATAAATGAATAAGTAAATAAATAAATAACTAACTATTAAACTACTAACTAACTACACACAGAGAAATAAAGTGCCAACCGAATTTAAAAGTGTATATTAATAGTAAGAACTTATAAATTCAGTTAGTGCAATGATATTTACATTAAATTTCTGAATATTTTGGGTGTAGGAACTAAAATTTAGTTGAATTAACCGAACTTTGTTGTGCAAACTAATGTTAAGTTGTGCCAACTATCTGGAATTCGTAATAACTGAATTTGAGTCGTAGTAACCGAATTTCAGTTGGATATTAGCTAAATCTTTTTCTGTGTGTAATTATTTAACTTTTCGAAGACAATATGTGGAAATTAATAACTGCAAAAGCTATATTGGTGTTGTTGAGAATGGTGTCCCACAGGGCAGTGTGTTAGGCCCACTACTTTTTAAGATTTATATTAATGATTTAATGAATCTGGGATTATTTGGGAATCTATTTTTATATGCTGATGATATATGTCTTTTTTACAATTATAAACACGAAATTGCGTTGAAGGTGCATATGGAACGAGATTCAGCTTTAATAACAGAGTTTGTAAGGTTAAATAAATTGGTTCTAAATGCTGAAAAAAACTAAGTTAATAAGATTTAAGCCTTACTCTGATTACCTAAACTTCAGTATTTTCAAACGAGATACCTAGGTGTGTATTTGCAAAGTAATTTGTCATGAGATACACATATTCAAAGCCTCAAATCAAAAATTGGGTCAGCTATTGGTTTAATTTATAAATTTAAGAATAAGTTTAACACAAGAACTAAGTTACTTATCTATAATGCATTGATACATAGTCATCCCAATTACCTATTACCCATTATATATGGTTGCAAAAAAAGCAACGAGCTTATGTCTTTACAAAGAGTACAAACCAAAGCGCTAAAAACTGTTTTTAATCTACCTCAAATGTATCCAACGTTATCTCTTATCTCTGCCTGTACGTGGATTGTATAAAATGCAACTATTAATACATGTCCTTAAAACTCTGCATAATATTGGCCATCATACCATAAATGTTTCTCCAAATCAATCAGTATTTAATACAAGAAGCAATACGAATCTTTGGATAGCAAGATGTAGGCTGGAAACAACAAAGCAACGTGTGGAACATATGGGTAGTTTGGAGTACAATGGATTGCCTCATAACTTAAAGTGTAGTGAAAGAATATCTCTTTTTAAGAAAAAGCTAAAAGAATATTTACTTCAAAATTTGGAAATGCTTCTTTTGTAATAATTAATTGAATTTGAAAAATTTAACTTTTCTTTTCAAACTTTTTTTATTTTTATTTTTTTTCTTTTTGTATAAAAATCTAAACTTAGTTTTTTAATGTATATAACTTTTTGCCAACTCGCCTCAATAATGTCCTAGCGACGCTGAGGCAACATCTTTATTTGTAATAATTTATTTCTGAATAAAAAAAAAAAAAATTATTTATATTAGTATGAAAACAATCGGAATGTCTTTTAAGAACATATTCCGTACATTCCTTAAATGTTTTATAACATAAAAGGCATTGTATGTTAAAAAAAGCATTTTTGATCATACAATATTTTTTGAGTGTCATCATTAAGTTTTTTTCTGTAAACATGAAAAAAAATGTTAAGGCATCCGCTAAACATGTACACTTGTCGCATTCTCATCGACGACTAAATGAAAGAGCACAAGAATGTGTGTGAGGTAGAGAAATTTAAGTTTGCACAATTCTGCAATGAGATGGCGACCCCTGAGTTAAATACTCCAACTTTATTACAAAATTTAGATGTGTCTCAGGGATGGAAAATCCGATTTTAGAAAAAGTACTGAAACCTGACTAAAAAAGTACTTTTTCGTACCAAATGGTACTACACATTATTTTTTTGTTTTTATTTTTATTTATTACAAACGATTTAAACTCAACAAAAATTAATTATTAATGCATAAAAATAAATATATAATGTACAAATCAAAAATTTTAAATTTCTGAAATATTGATTAGGTACATAAGTTAATCAAAAAAACTCAAATATAAAAAAATTCAGTCATAAGAATTAAAGTAATGATATAAAAAGGCATATGAGATCTAACGTTTTAATCTAATTTTTCTTTAAAAGATCATTAGAAACCTTGTAATTAAAGCAGCAAGTATCGTTTGATCTTAACAGATCCTTTGTTTTTATCAAATTAGAAAGAGTTTGTACTTGCAGACGATTTCTTTCCTTGGTTTTTGTGGAATTTTGGATAGAAAAAATGCGCTCAACATTTGCTGACGAATGGGGGATTGATAAAATACCAACAGCAATACGGGATATATCGGGAAACATATGTTCTCCTAACTCATTGTAGATGCCGCTAACAGTGTTCCAGAAGCTGCAAATTTGTTTGTTTTTCAAATCTTTAAGTTCAGGAAGATCAGCCAACGCTCTAAATTGTAAATTTATATCTTCGAAATTGGATTGTTCCTCTGGAAATAATTTGACCAATAATGAGACTATATTGTTTGTGTTTCCAGATATCACATTTTCCGGAGTAAAATTATTGAGCATCATTAGCATTTTGTTATTGAAATCAAATTTTGTTCTTAATGCATCACAAAACTTAATGTAAAATTTGATGATGTTGTTTTTAAATTCACAAACAGTAGTTTTATCAACATTTTTCGTTTCAATTAAAAGTTCCACTTCTGTTCCACAATATACTTCATCTAAATTTAGATGATTATCATTTAAATTTATATTTTCCACATTTGTACTTTCCAAAACATCTTTTTTAAGAAAATTTCGTGCCACTTGCATAAATAAAAATGTTAGCCTTGGTAATAAAATGTGGATTCTTGCTTCCTCAGACTGCATTTCAAGGTTGATATTATTGACTATTTTCAAAATGTATGACAAAAACATAAAATACATTTTCATTTCGGGTTCTAATATTTGCGATCCAATAAATTGAAGTCTTTCAGATTTTTCTCCTTTTTCGAAATTGTTTAAATTAAAATAGTATTTAAGTGGTTCCCACTGCTCCAAAAAAACGATCAACAACTTCCTGTCTGGAAAGCCAACGTGTTGCAGAGTATTTTAGAATAACATGAGCATCTGTTCCAAAATACTCTTGGAACTTAACGAAGTCATCCTTTCGGCTGGGACTATTGCAAAAATAGTAACTGATTTCCTTCATTAATTTATCAATTTCTGTTGGTAAACAGGAAAATGCAGCACAAGAAACCAAGTTGAGAATGTGGCAAATGCAACCATTAACAAATAAATTTGGAATTGCCAATTTCAATTTGGCTTGCACTCCGTTTAATGCCCCCATCATTACTGCGCAGTTGTCAGCAGTGAAACCCACCATATTTTTTAATGGGATATTATTTTCTTTTAAAATTTCGATTATCTTGTCAGTGATGCCCTGGGCAGTTGAATCAGCTAAAGGTTCTAAAGATAAAAATCGGTCCCGACACTTGCCCTCAAAAATTCTTATTACAATGGCTAAGTTTTTTGAAGCTGAACAATCAGTACTTTCATCTACAACCATTGAGTAATAATTTTCAATACAAAATTTGGAAATAGATTTGGAATTCTCCGGTCCAGTAACGGAAGTAATAAGTTTTTGGGCTTTGTGCCGATTTATTAAAAATTTTTTAGCCACTTGGGAGTCCGGAATACCATTCTTGATGATGCAGTTAAGATGATCCAAAATTGTAAATGGCACATTGTGCTCAGCCACAAATAAGCACAGAGAAATTTCCAATTTTTTTGCCAAATCAGTGGAAGGGCAACTTGTGGTTTTTTTCCAAAAAAGCATTTATTTTAGGAGTACTCTTAGCAATATTTAATTTCTTTAAATGGCATTCTCGGGATGCATGGCGTTCTATGTGGCTTAATCCTCCAGAAATGTTAATGTTACATATGTTGCATTTTTTTCCATTTTTTTCTTTAACCAGCCATGGGAATTTTTCTTTCCATTCCTCACGAAATCCTGCCGCATACTTCTTATTTTTTCTAAAAATAATATAAATGTTATTAACCGAGTAACTTTATTAAAAGCTTTTTATTTTTACCCATCAGTTGTGGACTCCATTGATAGATAGATTTTGTTTTTTTCTTTGTATTTTGTAAAAATCCCTTGCTTTTTTATATTTTTTTCAAGCAAATTGTCAAATGCAAGCGCTCTGTTAGAGATAGTATTAATATCGATAAATTTTTCATTTTTTTTTTTAGTGATGTGAAAAGTCTAATTTCGATACCATCACAAGAAAGTGTTGCCAATGTTATACAAATTATAGGTGTTGAAATGAAACTGAATAAAAAAACACTAAAAGAGAAAAATTATGAAAAGGTACTAAATGGCTCGCGGGGGTACTGCGGTACTTTTGAGGATGAAAAAGGACTGAAAAAAGTACTAAAGTACTGAATTTTCCATGCCTGATGTGTCTCCTTGTTTTTACTCATAAACTTAAAACCACTTGACATATTTTTCTCAATTTTAATACCAAAATGCTTAAAATTTAAAATCTTCAAAGATATTAAAGGATTACATTTTTAAAATCGCAGTTGAGTATTTTTTTGAAGTGAAAAGTTAAATGCGGTCAAGAACGAATTTCGTGCGGCCCTTTATTAATGCCAAAACATAACAATAAAATGAAAATGAAAATTACTCAACAGTTATATTAGTTTTTTGTTTTTATATACATCCAGATTATTTTTATGTTATTTAAAATTTATAACGACCTTTCAACCTCCGTATATTTACAAAAATAAAGCAAATCAAACATATTAGCTAGGTTGATACTAGTATTTCGATCTGGCTAAAGATTTACCCTTTCAGGAATGTGTCAATTAATAGATTTGAAAACAAAACTCTATAGATTATTTGTTAGGACAATATCCTAATAAAGAAATATAGAGTATGGCCTCGAACTTGAATAATTTTCATTTTCATTGCACAATTAAAGGTCGAAAAAACATAATTTTTATTACAAGTTTGTTATAATTTTTATTAAAAATAAAAATTATGTTTTTTTTTACCTTTAATTGTGCAATGAAAATGAAAATTATTCAAGTTCGAGGCCATACTCTATATTTCTTCATTAGGATATTGTCCTAACAAATAATCTATAGAGTTTTTTGTTTTCAAACTTATTATTTGACCCTTTCAGGAATGTGTTGATAGATCTATTTCGGGAATTTTCTAGGTTCCCATCATCAGAACACGTTTTGAAAGCGGTAACAATCCCATGCCAAACATCAAACATTCATATGAACTAGTTTACTCACTACATGTGAACTAATATACATATGAGTTTGAAGTTAAAGATTATAACCATTGATCAAAAAATAAATTGAAAACTTGTTGGATGCGTAAGGTCCACCTCTGGTGGATATTCAACACACGTTTTTTGTTTTTCTCTCCTTTTTATATTTTGTTTAGTTTGTAAACAAAACAGGGGAACTAAACTAGGCGGTACTTTGCCTTTTATACAAGTTTGTTATAATTTTTGTTAAAAATAAAAATTATGTTTTTTTCCGACCTTTAATTGTGCAATGAAAAACGTGTTCTAATGATGGGAACCTAGAAAATTCCCGAAATAGATCTATCAACACATTCCTGAAAGGGTCAAATAATAAATTTGAAAACAAAAAACTCTATAGATTATTTGTTAGGACAATATCCTAATGAAGAAATATAGAGTATGGCCTCGAACTTGAATAATTTTCATTTTCATTGCATAATTTTTATTTTTAATAAAAATTATATCAAACTTGCATAACAATAAAACTTTGAATAAAATTAACAATAAAAAAATAATATTTACCGCCAAAATATTTTGCTACGAAAATTCATTAAATTGCGTATGTGACCCGGAAACTTTGTTTTGCCCACGCTTATACTACAGTTTTGCTGATGTGTGAAAAAAAAATTTAATTTGTTGCAGGGTGTAATATATTTTAAAATGAAAAAGCATATATAATTTTTTTTTTTTTTTTATTTTGAACATTAAAGTGCCGTATTTTATATTTTGTTAAATTTCAAGTAGTATCAGCCTAGTAGTATCAGCCATATTGCTGCAACACATACACAAACAAAATAAATGAAAGGAAAACCAAAATATTTTAAAATTCATTTCCCTAGTCAGCATGTTTCTCCACAAGCCGGTAAAAGTAAATAGGTTGTATTTTTGCCTTCAATAAAATGTTTATTACACTTACAAGTTAAAAGTCATCGACATTTTACATGTGGGTTTTAATATTAGTTAGCATGTGCAAATATTAAATTTCTTTTTAATAAACTTTATTTTCTCTTAAATAACCTTTATTCTCTTACACTTTACATGTGTTGGTAACAGCTGTTTTTCGATATTTTCATACTTATATACAAATGTTTGGTTTTCCTTGATTTATGTTGGGTCTGATATGGTTTCTCTCTATTGACTTGTCTTTTGTTAGTAACATATGTGTCAAGTTCGTTGTTGATTTTGTTTTGCAATGTACTAGTTTCTTGTATGTACCCAGGCAGAAAAATAAGATATGCACAGTGTTGGCAAAGCGTTGGTGACCGTAGGTTAGGTGATGGCAGAACATGGGATTAACAATCTTGACAGTACTGTTCTGTTACGATATTAATCTTGAAATCGTTGGCATAATGTTGGTAATTCAAAAAATGTTGCGTTTTCAAAATACCTGAAATTTAATTAATTTTGAGAAATATTTATAATAAAACACATTTAAGAAGTACCAATACAGTTTGGTATTAGTCTTTTACATCATATCTAAATGTGTGAACTATAATAAAAGGTAAAAATAGATAATGCTTCTAATTGGTTGTAATATTGATGCAAAAAAAAGAAAACAATATTGGAAAAGAATTTAGCGTGTGGTACTGGTAAACCACATGATTTGCAAAAAATTGCGATTTTCTACCAAGCACAATATTAGCTGTTCCTTTGGTAATTTTTAACACGATGGGTCTTACAAAAAATGGCACTACTTTGTCAGTAATATGTTTTCTGTACGGTTGGAAATTTCTACCTGGGTACTTGAGTGCATGCATATTTAAATGTGTTTTGTTATGAATTGTACATTCTCACGTGCATTGTTTGTAGCTTTTTAGTTGTGCTTTGTAAACAATGTTGAATTGTATGAATATGTTCAAGGTTATTTGTAGTTTAAATGCTCCTTTAGGTATTGATTTCTGAATAATTATATGTTAACTACTTTGTGAATATGAGCTATTTCAAAAATGTTCGACACCTGTTGAAACTGACTTTAGATGCTTTTCTCAAGATTTTGTGAATTGATAGGCACTATGTACAGGGTTTGATTGACTATACTTGAAAGCTATGACCTGTAAAGTTTCACGTTGAAACGTCTTCACCAAAAGAACTCATGACCATTTAAAAGTCGAAAACTTACTTGGGACTTGCAATAGTTTTGCATTTATTTTAGTTTTTAGCTCAAAGCTTTTAACTTTCAGATCTAAACCAATACAAAATGTAGTCACTAGACTTGGAAGATACATTCACTAAAAACGGAATTTCGATATCGCTGCTTGGTGAAAAGTTGTACAGCGGTATATAAGTGACCTAAAAATTTTCCGTATTTTTAACTTTCGCTGTTTTTTTCCATAGGGTTTTTCGCTTCCTTTAATGGAATTGATTTAAGAGAACAGTATTTAAAAACTGGAGTATTTTTATAAAGTTTGAGGTATACGAAGTTGAGGCCAGTGCCCCAATAACGGTATACGAACATTACAAACTTAGAGGGAATTGGAGTAAATTTTTTGAAAATGTATTTTTTTTTACGTCTGACTTTCACAATTATATTTGAAATTGGGACTGCCAGTAACGACACCAGCTTACTCTCTGCATTAGTTTAATACAAATAATAATGATTTTCAAATAAGTAGTTAATTTTCTCATTATTTAGTAGTTATTTTTATTAAAAATTTGTATTTTATAGCTCAGTTTTTAGTACAGTTGGAGTAAATTTAGTGAAATTTATTTCAATTGCTAACAAAAATAGGAGATAAAAGATATATCTAAATCAATACAGTCTTAATACAGGATGCTCGGTTTTTGTATCAATAAAAATAATGGCGTTTTTTTTTTTTTAATTTCAACTCCTTCCCGTGCCTATAGGCGACTCAAATCGCGGATTTTGGGTCCCTTTTCCCATACAACAAAAACGGCTAAAAATATGTCAAATCTGACTTCAGTATTCGATTCTACGGGAAAACGTAGGCCCATAAGCTTTTTTTTAGTTTTTGGAATGCACCAGAATGCATAATTAGAGTGGTCCAAAAAAATAATTTTGTAAATAAAAAATTAAAATATTTTTTTTGTTAATATACAATGAAAAATACTTACATCTGACAAAAATGGTCCAAAAATTTTAATTTTGTAGTTACCCGTTCAAAAGTTATTAACGTTTAAAAATTTAATTTTTCTTTATATATACAATCGAAAAGTACTCCTAGCTGAGAAAAATTGTGCAAACATTTTTATTTTATAGCAACCCGTTCAAAAGTTATATAATAAATATAATTATAAATGAGTTGTTGGTTAGTTCGGTTAAAGATCATGAATATTTTTCCATATTAACAGAAAAATTATAATTTTATTTGTGATAATTTACTTTAATTAACAGAAAAAACAATTAGAAAAAAGTTATTTGACACCTGCATGAATGGAGTTAACTTTCTAGCCCGCAACGGCCTTCATCAACATTCTTCGTGCCTTAAAGTGTTAAATTGTAAACATCATCTATTTAACTCAACTAGTTAGGTTAAAAATGTGCCGTAACTTAGTTTTTGAGTATGACGAAATTTACTGCGAACTTATTTTCTATAAAGCTATGTTTAGTTGTTAATTATTACCACAGTTGCCAGTTCAACTAAGTCAAATTTTCAACTTTAATAACTTTTGAACGGGTAACTACAAAATTAAAGTTTTTGGACCATTTTTCTCAGATGTAAGTATTTTTTCATTGTATATTAAGAAAAATAAATATTTTAATTTTTTTTTAAAAATTATTTTTTTGGACCACTCTAATTATGCATTCTGGTGCATTCCAAAAACTGAAAAAAAGCTTATGAGCCTAAGTTTTCCCGCAGAGTCGAATACTGAAGTCAGATTTGGCATACATTAAGCCGTTTTTGTTGTATGGGAAAAGCCGTTTTTGTTGCACAGGAAGGAGTTGGAATTAAAAAAGAAAAAATACGCCATTATTTTTATTGATAAAAAAACCTTCTAAAAAGTGATAATATCCAGAAATCAAAATCAAAAAAAATTTGAAAACGAACTCTAATATATATGTATGCACAGCGCATACTTTAGCGACAAGCCCAAAATTGTTCCCGAAATATGCGGTGTATAAAAAAAATTGTCCTCATCTTAAGCGCTAGATGTATGAGAAGGCGCGAAAACTTTGGGGACTGTACCCAAAGTTTTCGCGCCTTTTCATACATCTAGCGTATGAGATGAGGACAATTTATTCTATACAGCGCATATTTCACATATATATATATATATATATATATATATATATATATATATATATATATGTGCATATGTATGCACAGCGCATATGCTAGAGACATTTATTCGTTCCCCCGCATAGTTTAGGGACACGCCCAAAATTGTTGCCGAATTATGCGGTGTATAGAAAAAATTGTCCTCATCTTATACGCTAGATGTATGAAAAGGCGCGAAAACTTTGGGGATAGTCCCCAAAGTAAGCAAATGTTCCTAAACTATGCGGGGGAACGAATAAATGTCTCTAGAGTATGCGCTGTACATACATATATATATATATATATTTATTCGTTCCCCCGCATAGTTTAGGAACATTTGCTTACTTTGGGGACTGTCCCCAAAGTTTTCGAGCCTTTTCATACATCTATATATATGTATGCACAGCGCATAGTCTAGAGACATTTATTCGTTCCCCCGCATAGTTTAGGGACATTTGCTTACTTTGGGGACTGTCCCCAAAGTTTTCGCGCCTTTTCATACATCTAGCGTATGAGATGAGGACAATTTATTCTATACACCGCATATTTCGGCGACAATTTTGGGCGTGTCCCTAAAGTATGCGCTGTGCATACATATATATATATATATGCACAGCGCATACTGTTGGGAAATTTTTTCGTTCCCCGCATAGTTTAGGGACATTTGCTTACTTTGGTTACTGTCATCAAAGTTTTCATACATCTAGCGTGTAAGATGAGGACAATTGGTTCGATACACCGCATACTTAGGGGACAATTTTGGGTGTATATACAGATGTCTTTATAGTATGTCCCGAATATGCCATAAATATCAAAATATGATATTAAGAGAAAAATATGCTGTAACAAATCAATGAAAGAATTCGTCAATTGTTCTGCAAATCAGACATGGGCGTTAATCTTTACATTTTGTAATTAATTACGCATTCAATTACAAATTACAAGTAATTGTAATTGAAAAGAACTCAATTACAATTACATGTAAGCTGAAACAAAATTTCAATTATAAAAAAATTTAATTGTAATGAAGAAAATATCAATTACTAATTGCATGTAATTGTAATTGAAATAATCTTAATAACTATGTAATTAAATGTAAATTAATTGAAAATGATTTTAAAAAGTAATCATTGCATGAAAAATAAATTAATTTCAAAAATGTATTGAATTACAATTATTATCAATTATAGCATTCAATAATAATGATAATAATAATAAAAAATAATAATAACACTACACTACAAACTTTACCGTAAATCAAAAACAACGGTAGCGAGTAGTGATCCTAAATAATCCGGTCACGCTGATTTCAATGGAGTATCCAGTTTTTTCACTTATGGGCCAGATTTTTCGCAAATTCACATTAAAGTTTTGAATGTTTTAATGTCTTACAGTATATTTTACCATACGTTATTAGACGGGCAATATATAATTGGATTGGCAGAATTAAATTAACATATGATATTATACAAAACAAAATAAAAAATGAAAAATTATTCAAGTTCGAGGCCATACTCTATATTTCTTCATTAGGATATTGTCCTAACAAATAATCTATAGAGTTTTTTGTTTTCAAATTTATTATTTGACGTGTATTGAATATCCACCAGAGGTGGATCTTGCACATCAAACAAGTTTTCAATTTATTTTTTGATCAATGGTTATAATCTTTAACTTCAAACTCATATGTATATTAGTTCTCATGTAGTGAGTAAACTAGTTCATATGAATGTTTGATGTTTGGCATGGGATTGTTACCGCTTTCAAAACGTGTTCTGATGATGGGAACCTAGAAAATTCCCGAAATAGATCTATCAAAACATTCCTGAAAGGGTCAAATAATAAATTTGAAAACAAAAAACTCTATAGATTATTTGTAAGGACAATATCCTAATGAAGAAATATAGAGTATGGCCTCGAACTTGAATAATTTTTCATTTTCATTGCATAATTAAAGGTCGAAAAAACATAATTTTTATTTTTAATAAAAATTATAACAAACTTGCAAAATAAAAAATTATAAATTGTTTAACCTTTTTAACACTGCCGTTGCTTTAAAGCAACACCTTCATTTAAGGTACTATAATTTCGGATCGGAGGGTGGTATATTAACGCAGTAAAAGGCATGTGAAAACTTGAGGTCTTTACTATACAAATAATTAAGAAAAAAAACTATTATTCCATTGCTGCCTTGCACAGAAAAAATTAAAAAATTTATTCAATCAATTAATATCTTAATTTATTTTGCACCTATCACTGCAGTGATACTATCTACTATTATACTATTATACTACAACTATTATACCTTTTATTAAAACTAAGGAGGAAAAAAAAGTTATAAATAACTTCAACAAAAAAAAAAATATGATACTCGCAAAAAAAGTGTTTGACCTATTCGTTGGTATGTGTGTTGTTGCAATGCTGAGTCTGTTTGTATGTGTGCTTGTTTTGTTTGTTAACTTCAAATATATTTGGTATTTTATACTGAAAATTTTCTATTTATGCACACAGTGTATGAAAAAAAAATATGATAATTGCGTCCAAAATAAAATATGTATTTATATATTTAAAAGTCAATAAACATATTTATTGATTCAATTAAATATTTGTTTAGAAACAAATTAAATTCAAATCAAATCTTTCATTAGATATTTTAGGATGATAATTTTTTCTGTGTATTATTAAATATTACAATTTTTGACATTTTTATAGCACTATTTTGAAAAAATATTAATTTATAGAAGAAGATTTGCTTAAGGACATACGGGAAAGTTTTTTGTACAGTATATGCTTTTTATGTAAAATTAAAAGATCGGATCAAGAAATTTCCGATATTGTATAAACTTTGATATTTAGAAAATTACTCAATTTTCTTTTTTAATGTAAAAAATTGTTTATATTCATTCAACAGACAAAAAAAATAAACATTGATTCCCCAGTTTGGGCCACATTAAAATTTTGAAAAATTATCTAAAAACAAAAATATTTTTAAAAAATTCTCAAAAATCATGAAAATCCAATAAATTAAATTGTGTACTACGGTTTGATAGATATTTGCTTTAGCAACAAATAAAAATTATAATTTAAAAAAATCTTAACCCATTAAGTACATACAAAGCGTTAAAGTTTGAATTTTAATTACGAATGCCGCTGCTAGAGAGCACAATAACAAAAAGCTTATTGAAATACCAGTACATCTTTCTACCAAATTTCATTAAAAAATTTCCTAGGGATCGATTAGTAGTAAAAAATTGGTTAAGTTGCGGAAAAGTGACGTCTGTATATTGAAATCCATAACATCCTACCCAAAATTTTAATATCAACTAGAACATTTTCATTGAATTTAATTTAGATGAACATCACAATTTAAATTATCAAACTCCAAAAATTTTAGTTTCACATAAAATTTTTTGATTATTAGATTTAAATTGGGCTTTTAGTAATCAGACTATAATATTTAGCCCAATTTCAAAAAAATTTTGTTTCTCTGGATTGAATCGTATTAAATTATATCAAACTCACTCACAATCCAATTGTATTTCTATTAGATATACACAAATATCAAATTTGACATATTTCTTTGCTGCACCATTATTAATTTCTTTAATCGGTTATAAATACGAGGGCGGAATAATATAAGTCCGTGACTTTTCGAACTTCCCTCGTAGTTATATGTACCACCTGTTAATAGACTACTGTCAAATTTTGAGCAAGTTCCGTCATTTACTTTGCGTTTAACAGCTGTTCAAAACATACAACCTAGTGGATTTTTTTAAAATGGAAAAAAGTGAATTTCGAGTGCTCATTAAACATTATTTTTTGCGAAAAAAAACCGAAATCAAAAGAAAAAAAAGCTTAATTAATACTATGGGGACTCTGCACCATCGCTTTCAATGGTAAAAAAGTGGTTTACTGACTTTCGTTGTGGTCGCACAAATGACGCTAAACGTTCCCCTATGGGTAATGAGGAGTCAATTGTCCTAAAAGTAACAGGTTAAAAAAAGGACTTAACACAGGACTGGTATAATTTAATACTGAAGTGGGTTAAGCCGTGTCAATTGTCCTAAACTTACCAATCATGTGACTGGTAAAGGGAGGACTTACCACTGAACCACAATGCTTATTAATAAAAAAAAGCCAGTTGACCAGAATTTTACCCATTGGAAGCTGTTTAGTTTTCGTTTATTTTATACGACATGACCCTTTTACGACAGTCTTGTGGTATGTCCATCTTTGGTTAGTCCTGTAGCATGCCACTATGTGGTTTAAAGCAGGAGAAATTACCCCCTCCTATGACAAGCCAATGTTAAAGTTGCCAGTTGTTTACATAGGGTAGGGTTTAGCAGAGGACCGGTCTCTGGCACGAAGGGACCGATCCTGTGGCACACGCAGAGCCAATCCCATTCCCCATAGGGTCTGGACGGCCAATTGAGGTCAATACGAAAAAATCCATGATATGGTGTTGGCCGATCGAAGAGTAAAAGTGCGTGAGATTGTTGATGACATAGGCATTTCATATGGCAGTGTGGTTTCGATTTTAAATGATCAGGTGGGTTTAAGAAAGCTGTCTGCAAGATGGGTGCCGCGTTTGCTCTCAATTGACCATTGACCATAAACGTAATCGTGTGACAACTTCAAAAGATTGTTTGTAGTTGCTTAACCGCAATTCAAATGAGTTTTTGAGGCGTTTTGTAACTGTGGATGAAACTTGGATTCATTACAACACTTCGGGGACCAAGCAGCATTCTAACCAATGGGTTTCTCCGGCAGAACCGGCTCCGAGAAGGCCAAGGTAAGTTTGTCGGCCAATAAGGTGATGGTGATGAACAGTTGTTTGGGATGCACGAGGGATAATCCACATCGATTACCTTCAAAAGGGAAAAACAATAAACGGCAAATATTATGCCAACTTATTGGACCGATTTAACGAGGATTGAAAATAAAACGACCCCATATGGCCAAGAAAAAAGTTCTTTTTCATTAAGATAATGCACGGGTGCACACGTGTTCAGTCTCAATGGCAAAATTCCATGATTTGGGCTACGAATTGGTACCTCATCAACCATATTCTCTGGATTTAGCCCCCAGTGACTATTTCCAAACCTAAACAAATGGCTTGGTGGAAAGAGATTTAGCTCCAACGATGAAATTATTGATCAAATAAGTGCCTATTTTATGGACCTCGAAAAATCCTATTTTTTTGGAAGGGATGCAAAAATTGGAGAAACGTTGATCTAAGTGTATTCAGCTAAAAGGAGATTATGTTGGAAAAAAGATTTCTTTTTTGCAAAAAAAAACAGTGTTTCATTCAAAATGTCACGGACTTATTGAGCCGCCCTTGTACAAACCTACAAGTGAATTTTATGAGTGTCCGGATCAGATTTAGTAGAAATGATGAAGTCAGTAGTTGGTATTATGTGGATAGTGTAACTTACCACAGCGAAAATGTTTCGGCAGATTAACTCTTTTTAGCGAATTTTCAAAATAGAAAAATTATATATTTTTATATTTATTTTCATCATTTTCCGTATATTTATATTCCGGTTTTTTCGATCTCTACCTAGAAGAGGTAACTCTTCTCTAGGCACATCGCTATTTTTATTTAACTTAAAAATATAATTAATTACATATTTGTTCAATTATTTTACTTTAATTTCAATTACAAATTACATTAGTAATTAGTAATTGCATTTCTTCCAATTACAATTATATGTAATTGTAATTGATTTTTTTATATGACAATTACAAGTAATTGTAACTTTGTTAGTCCTTCATTTCAATTATAACTACTTGTAATTGTAATTGAAAAAAACCCAATTACTAATTCTAAAGTCTGCTGCAAATGATAAATATCTCATCAATTTTTCAATATACAGAAAAAACTAAAAACGGGTTTCAATTAAAAATTTATTGAATCAATTAATATTTTAATTGATTTTGCACCTACGACTGAAATGATAGTATTAACTAAAAAAATTTGCAGACAGTTTATTAAAACTCTTTCAATTAAAATAATAATAATATCAATTAAAAGAGTTATTGTTTTTCTTTACAACCTCAATTAAAAAGATTAGTTAAATTGATTAAAACTTTAATTGAAACTTGAGAAGAAAACAGTGGTAGTTTTAATTGAAAACTCGTATTTTTTTATTTTTGTTAAATAAAAAAAGAAATGTAGGTTTGTAAATTAAAGTGACATTTTATTTATAATAATAAAGTAAAGTATAAAAATAAAAGTAAAGACAAAATTTTTGTTTTGCTTGTCTTGTCTTGAAATTTTTCTTGTAATTGAATTGCTTTCTTAAAAAAATCACACACAACTTTAAAATGATAGTTTAATGACACTTATACTTATTGAAAATTTAATTATTTACAAAAATAATAGTTTAATTGTCCTTTCTCGATAAGGTTTATTTAAATCCACATGTGCACTTTTATTACCACAGATAAAACACGAAACTAAATTAAGTTTTCGTGCGTACACGAATATCTCAACAAAAAGAGTGTTGCAAACTCTAGTGAAATAACTACGATTTTACGTGTATTTGAAATCGGTAAACTATTCAACTTATTAAAAGTTAATTATTTGCGATTTTTTTTTTCTTTTTATTTACAAATTAAATAAAATAAAAAGAAATAGTTTGCCAAATTTTTAAAAATTTTGTTTATATGTTGTCAACACTGTATGGATATATTAGACAATTCAATAAATTTTTTAATTGAATCAATTAACAAATTGGTTAAATTGCCATTGATATTCAAACAATCGATTAATTAGATATTTTTGGCCCACAATTTTTTCTGTGTACGATACACGGGAAAACCTGATACAACATATTTCGCTTGGAAAATTTGACTTTGGGATATTATAATTTTCTAAAAACTTTTTGGCATTAATAAATTAGTACAACATTTTTTGATTTATTGCCACCCCTTGAAAATTATAAAATTAAAGTAATATTTTTAATTCTACCAAATCTAAGGCTATTATGTTTGGGGTTTCAAATCGTTTTACAGTGGATATATTTAGCCAATGATGAAATTGAGTTTTTAAATCAATTGAGATGTTTAGGTATTGTACTTGATACCACATGTGGTAGAGTGTGGGGGGCATTACGTAGGACTTATTCGTCGAACATGTACTTACCCCTTTCCGTTAAACGTAAGTTGGCGCATGCTCTCTTGATGTCTCAGGTTCTTTATGGCCTCGAGGTATTTTCTGGCACTATTGGTATTAATGTTACATAGTGTCCACACTAGATATTAACTTTAATATTTTTCTGTCAACAAACTTCAAATTCAATTGCAGAGAGAATTATATTACGTGTGGAACACACATTACTGTTAATGTTAGTATTATATCTGATATCTAAATAGAGTTGTTATCATAAATCTCTACACAACAATATTATGATATGAGCTGTCAAAATACACACACATATACGTAAAAGATTGTAAAAAAAAAATAAAAAAAAATTTAAATGCCTAAAACTAAAAAAATGCAAGAAGAAAAAGTGTATTTAAAATTGTTTAACTGTTATAAATCAATTTAAAGTTATTTTTTAATCGCATAGTGGAAAATTTAATGAATAAACGGACGTCTTTACTCAACGGCAGACAGAAAATTATAAGAAGACATGATATAAATTTAAATGCGTGTTCTCCACTCCAAACATTAATATGAGCACATATTATATTAAGGTTAATAACTAATGTGGACACTATGTTACAAGAGTCAGACGTCTGGTGAATACTAGTGTACACTCAAAAAAATAAGTTAGTACAAAGGTTAGTAAAACGTCTTGTAAATCAGGTATACTATTTTTTAGCAAATTTTTTTGCTATAATCGTGTTTTCAGCTAAAGTTTTTGTTATACTTATTCAGCACTTAACTGTTTTATACTAATGCTTTACTAATATACTAATGTTTTACTAATTAATTTTGCTAAAAAAAATTGTGCTGATAAGCACACACTTAGGAAATTATGTTGGTGTAATTAGAAATTATGTTGTGTAGTCAAAAACAAATGAAATTTCATTTAAAAAAAGGACGACTTACATTTCATTAAATTCAACTAACATTGTCATTTGTTTTTTAATGTTCAAAAAATGACTAACAATTGTAGTAAAAATTAACCACATGGTAGTAAAAAATAAACAAACATTTATTTATTTTTATTTTTTTAAATAACAAAAAACAACTGTAAAAAATGAATGTAAAATCATAAAACAGTCATTTGATGTGAGTTATTTTTTTAAATGAACCACAAGGTTAGTTACAAATTTTATTTGTTCTACAAATGACTTACATTTACATTAAAAATAATGAAACTGTATTACAACCCAAACAACTACATATTTTTAAAGCAGAAGTTCCCTGAGCGCATTAATAGTGTGGACGACAACCAGATTGAAAGATATACGCAGAATGAAGCAGATGTCGCGGCATGTCAAGATGTAGTAGATAAGAGGAAAATGATACTAAAAAGTACAACTCTAATAAGACATATAAAAAAATCAACCATGGAAGACTTGTGTATCTGTTTTTCATACATAAAACAAAATTGAGGATTAAAACAACTTAAATTTTGCGTTGTCACCGGCTTGTGAAAATAATTGTCTTTTAATTAAATAAAAGACAAAATAAAATAAAATATTCAAATTTAATATGTATTTCTAAACTAACAGCCGTATTTATAAAAATGTATTTTTGATTTATTAACCGTTTTTAACCAAAATTTGCTATAGTTGTATTTATAAACGAAAAATAGTCTATTAAACCTTTAATAAACCATTCATAAAGTAAGAAATTTTATTGTTGGATTTACCCTTCTTTAAACCAAAAATAAGAAGACATTTTGCATTTAGACATTTTGTTTAAATCTACATACGACTATTGTTTACCTTTTATAAAAATATTTCTGCAGAAATATTTTGAAAGGGATTAAACTGATTAATTTTATTTTCTATATCCTTAACTCTTTTTTTATTAAATCCTGTAACAGCTCCTATAAGAAATTGTAAAATGAAAAAAATTATAAGTATGTGTAATAGACAATTTTAAATATGTTTAATGATCTTTTAGAACCAGCTCACGAAGCTCTTACCTTATCCTCTTCACACCAGTTTTCAGACCTTTGCCTCTTTTTTGTTTCCTTCAAAAAATAGAAAATATACAATTAAAATTATTTTGGTATGTCCATTCATAGTATTTATTAACACACATACCTTGTTTTCCACTTCTTTTACTGGTTTTATTTGTTTTTGGAAATCTAAATCCATTTTGGCACAAATCAGTCTATTTTTGGTAAAAAAATCACAGAAATAAAATAAAAACCTGACAAAATATGTTAGTGATGTAAATCAGATGTAAACAAACTCTTTATTCGATTATTTTTGTTACCATATACTACTAAAATAGAAAACTCAAAACAGTTATGCAATATTTTTGTTGAAATTTTTTTCAGAACTCATTTTATACGTTTTTTATTTTTAAAACATACTTTTTAAGTCGAATGTTGAAAAAAAATTATGGACAAATAAACATATAATTGATTATCGGGTTTATTAATCAGTGGTTTAAAGCGTTACTAACAACTAAATGGCAAGTAAATAAAAAGAGAGAGAGAGAAAATTACTACAAACGCTCAATAGTTATGGAGCTGTTATTGTTTCTTTATGAATTAAAACTTTTATGAGTGATTAATAAGACAAAAAGTCTATAATAGCTATTGCACTCTGTAAACTCACAATAAGACTTTTTTATAAATACGGCTGTAAATGTTTATAGATTTATAATCTAGTGTGGTCAAATTGCAAACAACCATATACAGACATGTAGAAAAAGTAAAGCGAAAGACAAAGACACATCTTAGGTAGATTTTTATGGTTCATTTTTCTTATTGCAAAAAAGGTGTTGTTTTTTCGTTTCGTTTGTTTTTGTTTATATTTTCGTTTCGTTTCTATAATTATCTTCGGCAGTTGCGTCCTTTAAAAGATATCATCATTTAGACTGATGTAAGTAGTTGAAAGAAATTTTTTGTTATGTTATATATATTTATTTCTATATATTTTCAGATATTAAATTAATTCATGTCGTCAATGTGGGAAAATGAAAATTTTTATGTTTCGTAATTATTGTAAATTATTTTTAAAAGAATCACAAAAATATGTTTTATGATTTTCAGCAAATATATTAACTAAATTAAAATTGTTTTACAATTTTTTTGCGTTTTTTTCAGTCTACTAAAATTCAGCAAAAAATTTATTAATTTTCAGCAAGGCTTTTTTATTTCTAATCTACTAAGTGTTAGCAAAACTTTTGCTGAATTTACTAATTTTGTTGCTAAAACTCAGCTCGCTGATTTTCAGCAAAAGATTTTGCTGACATTAGCAATTTTTTTGCTAGCACCCTCCTGACTGAAATTTTGCTGCCTCAGCAAAAATTTTTGCTGACTTTACAAACTTTTTTTTTGAGTGTACGCTTTGTTTGTAATGTTCGTCGTCGTAATCATGTTTCTGACTATGTGAATCGCTTCCTTGGGTGTGCTTTTGATAATTTCGTGAAATATCACTCGTTGCTTTTCTTCCACAAAATCATTAAAAGTCGTAGACCTTTACCTTTATATAGGAACTTTGTTTTTACGCGTTTAAGGCGTAATCCACAGATATTCATTCCCAGGATAAGGAGAACTATTTTTGAAAGATCATTCATAATCAGAATTGCTCGGTGTTTGAATCGGTTGCCCTTAGAATTGCGGGTTTTCTCTCATTCAAATAACGCCTTTCGGTTAAAAATCTTGGAGTATTTCAATGGTTTTTGAACTATTTATTTCTTTTTTGAATAATAATATTTTTTGTGTTTGATAGGGTCAAACGCTTTAATACTTTAATTTTTAAACTTTGTTAATAAAGTTTTTATAAATATTTTTAAGATTAATTCTCAGTTTTTTATTACTATGTAATACTGTTGTTTGGCCTTGTGGGCTTTAGTATTATAGATGAATTATAAATAAATAAATAAATAAATCCATTTTTTCGCAGAACTTTGTTTTTCAATTTTCAATTTATAACGAGCTTTCAACCTCTGTATATTTACAAAAATTAATGCAAATCAAACATATTAGCTAGGTTGATACTAGTATTTCGATCTGGCTAAAGATCTTATTAGAACCCGAAGTTTTAGAAAAGCTAGAGCCTCCATAATAGGCAGAACTTTAACAAAAAACCTATTAATAATCAATTTTGCTCCATTCTTGTCTTCTTAGTAATCAAGCACGTGGTTAGGTCTTTTCCTAACAATGAGTCTTTTCTTTTCAATATTAATAAAAAAAAAAAAAAAACAGTCCAACCATGCCCACTTCACACTCACAATAAATATTAACCATTAACCATCATCGTTCTAGAATTTAAAACAAAAATATATATTTTTTTAAAGTTTCATTGTTTAATTTGACTAATTTTGGTGATATACAGATTTTTATAAATTCTTCGAAGTACCAGTCAATTTCCATTATATATTTCCCTTATAGTTTCCTTTTTTAACTTTTCTGATAATAAAACTTTAAAACTGTTTGGATCATGACTTAAATTCATATGTTTAAACTTTTAACCTTGTAAGTTTGGCACATTGCCAGCGTTGCCACATAATTTTGTTTATTGCATTTTCTGAACGGCTTGGTGTTTTATCATTAAAAATATTACCAATTTCTTAATTTAATTTTTAATTTTTGGATCCATATTGCAATCTAATTGTTATCCCGTGCATGTCAAAAGTGTTTAAAAATATAATTTTATTATTTTATATTTGAAAATTGAATAGTAAAGTAAAACTTCAAGTAAACTCGAATAAAATTTTGTTGAAGTCTTCCCTTTTTACTTGTTACCTACTATGTATAAATTGGGCAAAAATAGACACAATGCGTAACATCAAAATATATTCAGCACAAACATTGTAATGACTATTTATTATTTTTTATGTTGCTTTGTAGTGAGTACTTACTAAATTCTGCATTACTTTAATTATAAAAAAAAATCATCACCTGTAAAAAATTTACCGGTGAACAATAATAAGTTATTCATTTTATTACTTCCAGGTAAAATATAATTATACAACATTTTCTGGAAATCTATTTTTAGACTCATTATAATGCGTATTTTTGTAAGCTATAGGGTAAGGTGTTAGTTTTGGTATATCTTGAACGAATTTATATAAGAGAAAATTCATTTATATTTTAAGCTATCAAATACTTAGCAAAACCACACATTACCAAGTAATGGGTAAAGTAATGTATCGCCATAGGGCTTCACGCATTACATTACACCTTACTTCACTGATGAATTCTACAGGCGAAGAGCCTAAAAGTAATGGGTGGACTCATTACCTTGTAGGTGGTAAAGTAACTGGTTACTTATATGGTTACATGGTGGGAGAAAGTAATGTGTCTATAAATAGATTTTCATAAAAAAAATTAATTAAAACAATTTTTTACCTAATTTTTTTTTAAATTAAATAAATAACTTTTTTTTTATTAAATAAATAACGTGGTCATGCTGGGACTCGAACCTGGGGTCTCTGGTATTTAGCAATTAGTTAGGCGAGAACTCTAACCAACTGAACTATTGATATATACATATATAATATTTTATTGCTTAAAATGTAAATGAGTTGTTGTGCTTAGTGTTTTCGTTCGTGATATTAAAAATATACACCTTACTCTCAAAAATCACAAAGTAATGCGTCTATAAATATATTTTCAAATATATTTATTAATAATTACTTTACGTTTATAATGCATGCATTATGTAATTGATGATCGGTAAGTCATTATTTTATGTTTTGCAGTAATGTAAAATGTAATGAGGTACCATTACAAGGTAATCCATGAGTATTCAATTATCGGTAACTCATTACTTCTTGTTGGAAAATAATGATACAGGTAAGGACTACACATTACAAGGTAATGCATTACTTTATCGCACCCATTACCAAAGTTTTGTTGGGTAGAATATGCCTCTGTGGCTTAGGATATAGTAAAGTCGCCAGTTAATCAGACGACTCGGGATCGATTCCCGACTCGACCATATTTTAAACAAATTAATAACATATTTTTTTTAATTCGTATTTTATTTTAAATCTATTTTTAGACCCATTATATTTTTCCTTCTGGTAATGACTTATTATCCATAACCTTGTATCCATACCCTTGTATGCTTGAATGCAACCCATTATAATTCATATTTACGCTAGGCTGCCAGTATGCATAACTCATTACTTTTGGGACACTTTCAAACATTCGAGTTTAGATTACTAGACTCATTATTTGGTAAAGTGTGTTTTAGTGTTTGAAAATAATAGATACAATGTGTGTAAAAGTATGTTTTTAATTGTATTAAAAGGTTTAGTAACATTTGAATTTATTGAAATTTAAATTTTATGTGTAAAAAAACTACACACAAAAAAAATTGTTGCCAAATAATTAGGGTTGTTTCAATTAATAAAAACTAGTACCATTTTACCAAGACTTTTCTTGCTTCTACTTAATGTTTGAAAAAGCTTTATTAGTTGAAATGCTCTTACCCAGGAAAAAATTACACATTCCAAAAAGAAGGTGATGCCCACACTTGCTTACATATCTCATTGCCAAATTTAGTAACTGCAATACCAAACTCATTCCAACGATAAAGTCAAAAAAGCAAGTAGTATTGTAATCAATGCTTTAAATTTAAACCAGAAAGCATGAACTCAATAACAAAGTAATTATTTGCTAAAAAGAAAACAACAATGTTATTAACTTATATGTATAACTTTTTGTACTCAAGAAGTAATCATATACTTTTTCTTGATAAAAGGACGCTATTGGAAGTAGTTCGTAATTTTGAAAAAAGAAGTTATACAATTTTAAAGAATTTATCCCATATATTTTTTTAAACAAATTTTTATTTGCAGGAAAATAATACTAAAAACAGAAATTGCATGTTGATAAAATTTTGTTAAACTGTGGTCAGGTATAAATTAGGGAAGCGCACGTGAGCAGAAAATTGTGAGTAGAAGTTGAAATTACTGACGTTATCGTGAGTGAGTGTAAAAAAAACTTTCGAGGGTGATTGTGCGTGAGTCATATTTTTGTTTTTCAATTTTGAATTGTTCTTTTTTTTGAAAATTTTATATTTTCGTGGTTTATAGCTCCAAAATTATGACAGACCAATGTTATCATATCAATTCGATGTTTCACTTTTTAGGATTTTATTTCCGTATTAGTTTTGACCGTTATATTTGAATGACCTAGGAGAATCACGTGTGAGTAAAAGTTGAATTTACTTATGGAACTACTTCTTTTTTTTAAATGTAAGTACTTCTTATTTTTTCTAGGGAACTATTTTTTTTTGTAAGTACTTCGTAGTTTTACAATGGAACTATTTCTTTATTAAAAAATGTATGTAGTTCTTAAAAATATAAAGTAAATGGTTCTTCGGTAAAAAAAATAATCAGTTCTAAAGAATCAATTATTTTAGTCTCACGCCCTGTTAAAAGAATCGAGTAGGTAATCTAGTAAGGAATGCGTTCTGCCCAAAATGCTTGATTACAAACCCGCTTACGTTTTTGGAAATTTTTTGCTGGGTAATTACTTGGCAACGATTTTTTTTTTTTTGTGTGTATACTAAATGCTTGAACATATATTTAAGATGGTTAGAAACACGCTTAAAAGTGCATATTTATGTACAATAAATATGCTTGTTATTAAATAATGTGCAGTATATTCCCTTAAAATAATTTTAATTTTAACAAATTTAATGTTCTCATTAACAAAGCAAGATCAGAAGATATTAACATAACAATTTATTATTTATTAACATAACAATTTATAAGAAGTCGTTAAAACCTGAACATTTTTCTATGAAAAAAGTTTTTTTTTGAGAAAATGGTACTCAAAGTCTTAGCGTTGTTCTCTAGCAAAAATTCTTTCGAATCCGACGGTTTCTCTGTTTTCATCTAATTCTGCGGCTTTGAAAAGAAAAAGTTTTAAGAGCCTTACAAGTGAAAGGAAAATTTCACTAGAAGCTAAAAATTTGTACACACAGAGAAATAAACTGCCAACCGAATTAAAAAGTGTATATTAATGGTGACAAGTTATAAATTCAGTTAGTACGATGATATTTACATTCGATTTCTAAAAATGTTGGGTGTTACACTTAAAATTCTGTTGAATTAACCTAACTTTGTTGTGAAAACTAATATAAAATTGTGCGAACTGTCTGAAATTCGTTATAACTGAATTAGAGTCGAAGTAACCGAATTTCAGTTGGCAAATAGCTAAATTTTTTTCTGTGTGTATACAGAAAAAAATCATCTAATTCTAGGTAGTTTTATATAAAAAGTCTTCTGATACAATCGTTTTCTAAATAAAAACGGCATTCGAGTCCGAGGGGTTTCCAAAAAGCAAGTCCTAATAACACTACTCAAAGTCATCATAATTTATGGGTTGTTTTATATAGAAAGTCGTCTGAATACAATGGTTTTCTAAATAAAAAAGGCATTCACGTCCAAGGGGCTTCTACAAAGCAAGTCCTAATACAACGCAAGTCCAACGCCCAAAATCAAAGCAAATCCATCAACGCAAGTCCAACGCCCAAAATAAAAAAAAAAAACGGCTTTGAAACAATATTTTTGCGGAACATTTTAACCCCTTAAATCCCTGTTTTAATGGTGTTTTTTGCTCTTTTTTAAAAGAAGGACAAAAGAGAACATTATACAAAAATGTTCTCCGTAACATTTTACATAAATTTGCTTTACTAGATTTTCAATGCCGATTGACAATACAAAATTTGCATTTGGGGGAAACTTTACCTCCCCCTAAAATGAAACCAAGATGTAAACTTTCAAAACGCCGATACACGTGTTTTTTTTTTTTTTTTTTTGTCTCTTCTATCAAAATTTATAGGTCGGACCTTGTAATTTTGGAAAAAATTTGATATTGTTGAACAGTGTAATCAATGTATTGGCATCATTACGATTCAAGTGACAAATAACAAGTATAGTAGTATTGCCAACCACGAGTTTGAAAAAATCTTAGGACGCTTATAGTTAAAATACTGATTATGAGTATGAGTTTTTTAAAAAAGCCTTTTTTGGCTTAAAATGCGTTTTAACTTAATTGGATTTGAAATCTGAAGTAAGATTTTTCTTTAATATAAAGTTATTACTAAGTGTTTCATATGTCGTATTATAAAAATAGAGATGGTAAAATATTATTTTAAATTTAACGAAGATTTTGGGTTATGTTTTCTCTCTGTTAGCACATTTGTGCATAGTACACAAAACATAGGTAAAAATATTGTATCATACTATCATCATCTATTGTTGTATATTTGTGAATAAAATTTTACCATCTCTATTTTCGATACACTCAGGAAACTTCTGTTTTAAAAACTTGTAGTTGTTTGTGTTGTAATACAGTTTCTTTATTTTTATTGTAAATGTCAGTCATTTGTAAAAAAAAATAGTTTTTTACTAACCTACATTTCATTCATTTAAAAAAACAAACCACATCAAATGACTGTTTTATGATTTTAGATTCATTTTTTACAGTCGTGTTTTGTTATTAAAAAAAAATAAAAAAAAGACACATGCTTGTTTATTTTTTACTAACATATGTGGTTAATTTTAACTACAATTGTTAGTAATTGACAAATGTTAGTTGAATTTAATGAAATATTAGTCGTTCTTTCTTTAAGTGAAATTTCATTTGTTTTTGACTACAATTGCTGTCGTCTTTACCTACATAATATCCTTACTGTACTAGTATACAACACATCCCAACAAAAAAGCAGCAGCAGTTCTGAAGGCAATATTGAATTACCGAGCGCTTCCGAAACAGTTTCAGAAGCCATGATTTTTGTTTGCGATGTCTCAATTGGTGTGTCTCTTTTAAGCTGGTAAAAAGGGCTTCTTTCATGTGCTCTAAGAAGTAATAAATGATGCCTTCGTAGGCAATAATTTTTTGTGTGTTGACAACATTAATGATCCATGTTATGCATTCTTTACTGCTTCATTGTAAGCACTATTCACTGCTTCAACATGTTTATATGCATACAATTTGATACATTATATGCATAATTCTTAAGAAAAAGTGTATAAATTATATTGTTAAACATATCATGCTTAAAAACAAGCATTCTGTGTATTTTTCAACAAAAATTTACACAGTAGTTTACATGCTGTTTTTAAAGTGTATATTTAACTGATTCTAATCTACATAAAAAAGCACTAAAGTCAGCGTTTTTATCCGCCAAGAGCCACGGATAGGAACATTTTTGAAAAAATTTCATAAATCTTTTTCTTAAAAATAGCTGAAATTATTAATTTCTATGCACACAAATCCTTTAAAATTTTTATGAAATTCTGTGGGACAAAATTATAAAACACTAATTTTTTAAGAAAGGAAATGTTCTTTAAATCTAATTTTCAATTGGAAAAATTCCGCAGAATCAGAAATTTTATATAATTAAAAAATGCTAAGATTTCGTTGTAAAAAAAATCATGAGAAGTTAATAGTTTTTCAATGGATTTAAGATATTTTTATAGCATTGAAATTTAGATTGGGTATTTCTTCTCTCAAACACAAATGCTTTTTATAAATGTTGTCGAAATAATTTTATTTATTTCACATACAAAAAAAGTTTTCGCTTTTTTTATAAAAAGCTGTAAATGGTTTAAAATATAATTTGCTTTGTTTGCATTTTTAATCCTGCGATAAACCCCAAATTGTGAGAGTTTAATTTTTTTTCCATATTTCAAATGAAATGATCGAAACAATACTTGTGCGTACGTAGTGTGACCAAACTCCACTTTAGCCACAGTCATCGCTGTGTCGACCGTGGCTCAACCCGTTAAGAGGTGAGATTACGATGCATAGCTTGATGCTAAGGCAGTGAGTTCAAACACCAGTACGACACCAAAAAAACAAACAAAAAGTTTTTCATATAGAGCAAATTAACAATATAAAATACTTTGTTCAATTGACACATAAATTAACCACTGACGAGTCCCAGGAGGGGGACGAAACTACGGCAGTCTGGTGTGTATCCCTTGTGTCCGTAAAATTTTTCAATAAAAATGTTTTCTTCTTCTTCATCCTGTAAAGAGAATAACTAAAGTAATATTCTACAGTAACTAATATAAAAATTAATTACGATTGCCATTATCTGACGGTTGCAAAACACTTTCTAACATGATTTTTTTTTTTTTTTTTTTTAACTTTTCATTATTTTTCTCATCACATACCACACAAAATTAGAGTGTTTTCTTGCTAAAAGCGGTTTAAAGTTGTAAGTCTTTTCCTATTCAAAATTTTGCAAAACTAAAAGCCATAATAAAATAATTTATATACATTTATATACATGATTTTGCTTTAGAATAACTGTTTCATATATATATATAATATGATTGTTACGAATCTGATCTCAAAAAAAGTTCAGCTAATCGCTAGGATTCTGAATTCTTCGCGATGTAAGCACGAAAATAAAAATTATTTGAATATAATTTACATAATTATTAGAACAGTGTTATTTTAACGTCATATAGACAGTCGCAATTAATTTTTAATCAACATGCATTTGACAAATTTATTGTAGAAATGTTGAGGCTAAGAAGAAGAATAAACGTTTTTCTCAAAAAATTATAAACGCTATTAATTTTTAAATCAGACTAGACTAGTTTTTGCATTTCTATGGACAGGCGTCATCAGTGATTTTCCATTTAAATTGTATTATTATTTGTGTCTTATAATTGTCACATTGTCTCTATATGATACATTTTCCTACAACCTGCGGCTGTAAGAATCAAACCTACGCTTCTTCTTACATTACAAACGTAACAATACAAAGTCAGTACGGCTTAGCGATCACACCCAAGTATGGCCTAGAATGTAATGCAGCTAAATTGCAGTTTTATTTCCTACACTTAGCATACCATGTAGGTTAGGCCGGGTCGATTTGTATGGAGGCAAAAAAATCGCTCAACGTTCAAGGAAAATCGTATTCTAGGGATCAAAATAAGAAACTTTGCCGAAGGAACCATACCTCTAAAACGAATTCTGATGTCCCGACTTTTGACCCGTAGGGTGAAATTTTGAAAAATCCCACTTTGACCCATTTAGAGTGCTCCAATCGAATCCAACCCAATCGAATATAATTTATACATTCATCTGCTAGAGTGTCTTCCGGAGAAGAAATAGAGACCCTAATCTTGGAAAGACTCCTCCTACTTTCTGAAATATCTATCCCGAGATTTGTACATTTTGCTATAAAAACACGGCTAAAAAGAACCTCTTTCAACTTACATTTTAACCCCTTAACGTTCACCTAGAATGATGATTTATGCATTAATCTGCTAGCGCGTCTCCCGGAGAAGAAGTAGCTCCCATAATCTTGGAGAGATTCCTCCTACTTTCTGAAATATCAAAATGGGCTTTTTAAAAATTTGACCCTACAGGTCAAAAGTCGGGACATCAGAATTCGTTTTAGAGGTATGGTTCCTTCGGCAAAGTTTCTTATTTTGATCCCTAGAATACGATATTCCTTGAACGTTGAGCGATTTTTAAATCGATCCGCCCTAATGCAGGTAAAGATCACTGCAAATATAGTTAAAAACAAAAGTAATTTCACTGAAAGAAAGGACGTCTTACATTTCAGTAAATTCAACTAACATTGTCATTTGTTTTTTAATGTTAAAAAAATTACTAACAATTGTAATAAAAATTAACCCCATGTTAGTAAAAAATGAACGAACATTTTTGTTTTTATTTCTTTTAAATATCAAAAAACTACCATAACAAATGAATGTAAAATCATAAAACAGTCATTTGATGTGGTTTGTTTTTTTTTTTAAATGAACTACAAGGTTAGTAAAAAATTTAATTTGTTCTGCAAATGACTGACATTTACATTTCAACCCAAACAGCTACATATGTTTGAAGAAGAAGTTCTCTGAGTGTATTAGCTTTATCTGTTATTGTATATTATACTCAGAAGTGACCAACACTAACAAACACAAATATTCTATTTTTAGATTTTTTGTTTATTTTTTAATATCCTCCGTCTCTATTTCACAACGTTACCAGATTGACGTATGGTTTTTAGTACAGTGTTATTTTAACATCATACAGACAGTCGCATTTAATTTTTTAATTAATATGCATTTGACACCCAAGTATGGCCTCGAATGAAAGGCAGCTAAATTGCAGTTTTCTTTTCTATTAGCTTTTATTACGAAGGCGGATCAATAAGTCCGTGACTTTTCGAATTTCCCTCGTAGTTATATGAAATGCAATACTGCTCCCATCAATTACCACCTGTTAATAGACTCCTGTCAAATTTTGAGCAAATTCCGTCAATTACTTTGCGTTTCACACCTGTTCAAAACATACAACTACGTGGATTTTTTTTAAAAATGGAAAAAAGTGAATTTCGAGTGCTCATTAAACATTATTTTTTGCGAAAAAAAAAAGTCAATCAAACCAAGGAAGAGCTTGATAGATAGTATGGTGACTCTGCACCATCGATTTTAATGGTAAATAGGTGGTTTACTGACTTTCTTTGTGGTCGCACAAGTACAAATGACGCTGAACGTTCTGTACGGCCAATTGAGGTCAATACACCCAAAAATGTCGAAAAAATCCACGATATGGATGCATTTCATATTGCAGTGTGGTTTCGATTTTAAATGATCAGTTGGGTTTAAGAAAGCTGCCTGCAAGATGGGTGCCGCGTTTGCACTCAATTGACCATAAACGTAACCGTGTGACAACTTCATAGGATTGTTTGGAGCTGTTTAACCGCAATTCGAATGAGTTTTTGCGGCGTTTTGTAACTGTGGATGAAACCGGCTCCGAAGAAGGCCAAGGTAAGTTTGTCGGCCAATAAGGTGATGGCAACAGTTTTTTGTAATGCAAGCGGGATAATCTACATCGATTACCTTCAAAAGGGAAAAACGATAAACGGCGAATAGTATGCCAACTTGTTGGACCGATTTAACCAGGATTTAAAAAAAAAAACGACCCCCAATGGCCAAGAAAAAAGTTCTTTTCATTAAGATAATGCACGGGTGCACACGAGTGCAGTCTCAATGGCAAAATTCCATGAATTGGGCTACGAATTGGTACCTCATTCGCCATATTCTCCGGATTTAGCCCCTAGTGACTATTTCCTATTTCCAAACCTAAACAAATGGCTCGGTGGAAAGCTCCAACGATGAAATTATTGATCAAACAAATGCCTATTTTATGGACGTCGAAATATCCTATTTTTTTGAAGAGATACAAAAATTGGAGAAACGGACTAAGTGAATTGAGCTAAAAGGAGATTATGTTAAAAAAATAATTTTTTTTTTTTGCAAAAAAACTGTGTTTCATTCAAAAAGTCACGGACTTATTGATCCGCCCTAGTATTAAAGCTAGTCAAAAATTGACCAGCCGGACTTACAGCTAGTTAACTATATTCGAGTACGCTGAATTTATTGTACATAGCCACTATTAAAAGTTAGAACTGTTTTTCGCGTTATTTACGATTTTAAATTTTATATAGAAACCGTTAATATTCAATACATTTTTTGTAGCTTATGTCATAGAATATAGAACACTTTATTGACTAAAAAGCACTTAGAAAAAAATGTTCGCGTTAATTGACTAAAACATGGTTTTGCGTAAATTATTCGCAAAAGTTTTTTTTTTTTAGATTTCGCGTCTTCTTCGTTTCATTCTTCAAATTTAAAAAGAAATTCTCGAAAAAATTTAGTTTTGCGAAAAAAAAAATTGAGATATAATGTAATTTTGTGATTATTTAATAGAGTGAAGTTAATTTAAATTCAATAAATAACTAAATTAAAAAAAAAATCGTTCTGATTACATTTTAAAATGGAACTTTATATCGCGAATATCGGTAAAAGAATCGCTAACTTTTGAAAACGACGAGCACCAGCGCATTTAGCATACTCGACTTGCCTCAAATTGACCGAGAACATATATATGGGAACGCAAAAAAATATGGAAGTAGTTTCACTTTAAGTACCGTAGCAACCATATTTTTTTAAAAATTAAAATAATGAAAACCGTTATTTGTTTACTAAGCAATGCCGAAGACACTATTCGAGTATAAAGAGAATAGCTTAATTAACAAAGCAATGCTGACTTTTAAAACTGATAACAAATTTAAAAATCCGAAACATTCCCGGTTAATTTGGGTTAATAATAATTACCTACTCTCAGTTGAATATTTACAAAACGCGCAACACAGCTTCCATGAAAAATATCTGTATAATATTATTCTGGAAATTATGTTTCGCATCATTTCCGTTATTACAATGCAAAACTTTTTTTAAATCCAAACTAGTAAAAACTACTTATTTCTAATATTAATAAAAATAATTCAAAGTTCAATTTAATCATGTTCAATAATTTTAATTTCAACTGATTTGGCATGCTTAACATCGGCTAACATTTAAACAAAAGGCCATAAATGTCATACAACAAAAAAATATATATAAAATATTTTACCTCAAGTTGTCGAAAAATTTTGGAATTTGTCATATACTTATACATTTGATAGCCAAGCAGCCATTATCATTTAGTTGTTTTCTTCCATTAAATTATCATGATGTTAGAAATATAATATGATTATGACTAACAATCATGCTGTAGGATATAAAAGTAGTTTTATCCACAATTTTGGCACGAGTATTTTTAAATAAAGCATTAAAAACTCTTTGAAATTATAAATACTTTCACAACGGCATCCGTCAATTTAAATTAAATTAATGTATGAATGTACAGTGGGCAATACCACAAATTTTTTGGAAATAATTCGACCATTTCTAACGTAGTGGTTCGATTACAATAAAATTGGAACAATCATAATTGACGTAAAACTCGAGCTTAAGTTTCGATGACAATATGACCCCCAGGTCACTTCTTGCATACAAAGCTAAGAGCGATGGCCATTTTTCTTATCCGATTTTCACAAAAGTAGCATTTTTGTAATCTGCTAGTACACTCACAATGTTTTTCCGTAAAAACTACTGAATATACACATGAAATTTACTGAAAATCAGTTAAAAAAAGGACTACTTACTTTTCGGTTTAAAACAATTGTATTTTTTAGTTTATTTTCAACTGTTGAAAAATTAATTGACAAAATCCCTAAAAACAATAGATTGTTTTCGTTTATTTCAATACTCAATATAATATAACAACTTTTTATTTTAAATAGAAAATTTGAACAAAATATTTTAACTATTACCGAAAGTCCGTTTTTTTTTTTGTTTATTTTGTTTATTGAATAACAGACAGAAAGTTAAAAAATATATTTCTTTGGTAATTTAACTGTATATTTCATTGAAACAACATTACCGATTAAATTTTTAAATAACTGTTAAACTTTTATGGAAAAGTTCTTGTGAGTGTAGAGGCCTACACAGACATGCTTACATATTGGTATCTCTTATAGTTCCCGAAATATTTCCATTTGAAAATGTGAAATTCCAATTTTGGTCCGACTCAGTTTTTGAAGAACAGTGGGACAAAATAAAGGACAATTTTTCTAAAAAATATTGGATATTTAACCAAATATATTGGTTATTTCACCAAGTAAATAAAGTAAAATTAATACTTTGTCTTGTTCCACTCGAAAACTGCATACATTAAAAGTAAAAATTAAAGTAAAAAAACAAAACAAATCATATTTTTGCGATTTTTTTTCTTAAAATGCACCAACAGTTTATTATCTATTGTTAAATATTTTCATTCTAAACAGATACAGTTTGCATACTATTCTGGAATGTTTATTCATTTAAAAGTCGAAAAATTAAAAAAATTACTTGAAACGAAAATTACTTTATCCGAATCATCAAATTTAGAACAAAATGGCATCGATTTATAGTTGCATATTTTTGCATATTTCACCATAAATGCATATTTTTGCAGTTTTAATATTTTTTCATATTTGTGTGGCATATTTTACAAATTTTTACATATTTTACAAAATTTGCAATTTTCAATAGTTAATGTCATAAAAATTGTATCTAAAGAAAATTAAAGAAAGCCAAAAACTATTGTAGTAACCATGAAGACTGGTGGTTAATTTTATTTGTTAAGTTTGTTCATATTTTCAAATTAAAAAAAAAATATATATAATTTTGTATGAACATATTTTGCGTTTTATAAAGCATATTTTTAACGCTTAAAAGTGAATTTTCAATGCATATTTTAGGCGCTTAAAACTAATTTTTTAGAGCATATTTTTGGTTTCCCTAGTTATGAACTTTCAGATATAAACCAATACAAAATGAACTCTAAACTTGGGAGATACTTTCCATTAAAACGTAATTTCCATATCGCTACTTGGTGAAATTTGAAACCAAATTTTTAGATTTTAATCTTTCGCATTTTTTTCTATGGGGTTTTTGGGCCGTTTAATGGAATTGAGTTTTGAGAACAGTATTTTCAAAATGGTGCAATTTTATAGTTGATGTCAGCGCACCAATAGCGGGATACGAACATCACAAACTTATAGGTAATGTTAGTATTTTTTTTTAAATTGATGTTTTTTGCGTCTGAAATTCACAATTACATTTGAAACTGGCTAGCGTATTGCGCGAACTGAGTTAGTTCGTAAATAGCACATCCGAGTCGAAAAGGTATTTTAAAAATTTTAAATTAAAAAATTTTATGAAATTTTTAAAAATTTTGCAACATTTAGTTACTTTGTTTTGCATTTTCTTTTTAAACATGGCCTGAGAGCATAGTTAGGTATCTAGAGTGAGTCCTTAAGACGGACATAATTTATAAAAAAAAAATTAAATTTTTTTCATTAATAGCGGTTACAGCGGCAGCTTTTTCCCAACGCATTTCCCTTCGTATCGATTCCGCCAAAATGTACATTAAATAAAAGATTTTAATGAGCTCAATTTTAGTGAGCTCAATTTAAATTTGATGGAGCAAATAAAATGTTTATAACTTCAAAATCCATCCATACATAAAATTTGTAATTTTGCGAATTCAAAAGTATTTAATATGATTTCCTGCAAATAAGTAACGTTAAACCCAATTACCCAGCAAAATAAAGTGGAAGTAGTGCTTTAAGAACCTCTTTAACTTGACTTCCAAAGCATTAGCATACGCACATTTTTCACTTTAATAAAAGTTATTGTTAACAACTGCCAAAAATGTTAAATTAAAGATATTTTAAACAGCATTTGCATCATCATATAAATTAATTGGTATCTAAGTTAATAACATCCTAATAAGTGCTTTTTCATAAGTACATATATCATTTTTTTTATATGGTGGTTGAGGTGGTAAGTGTTACAAAACCGTTTACTTTCACCATTTAAATTACGATTTGAAGCCTTTCAATTTCGAGTACTAATTTTCACGGAAAATATGTACACTTAGAATACGATTGTAAGTAAAAACCATTGAAAATGTAGTTAAAATCAAATAAAATTTTATTTGAAAAAAAGACGACTAACATTTTCATTTGATTTTTATTGTTCAAAAAATTAACCACAATTGCAATAAAATTTAACTACATATGTAGTAAAAAATAAACAAACGCTTTTATTTCTTTTATTTTTTTTTTTTAAATAAAAAAAACTACTGCATTCAATGACCGTAATATCATAATTCAGTAATTTACAGTGGTTTGCTTCTTTAAATGAACTGAAAATGTAGTCAAAAATTAAATTTCTTCTATAAATGACTTAAAAATAAAGATACTGTATTACAACTTAAACAACTACAAATATTTACAACAGAAGTTCGCTGAGTTTACCAGCTGTTTTGTTTTATACGAATTCAAAACATATGAAGGTGGATATAATATGAGGGCGGATCAATAAGTCCGTGACTTTTTGAATGAAACACAGTTTTTTTTTTTTTTTTCTTTGAATCCTCGTTAAATCGGTTCAATAAGTTGGCATAATATTCGACGTTTATTGTTTTCCCCTTTGAAGGTAATCGATGTGGATTATCCCGCGTGCATCCCAAAAAAACTGTTACCATCACCTTATTGGCCGATAAACTTACCTTGGCCTTCTTCGGACCCGGTTCACCCGGAGAAACCCATTGTTTAGACTGCTGCTTGGTCTCCGGAGTGTTATAATGGATCCATGTTTCATACACAGTTACAAAACGACGCGAAACTCAACTCCAAACAATCTTTTGAAGTTGTCACACGATTACGTTTATGGTCAATTGAGAGTAAACGCGGCACCCATCTTGCAGACAGCTTTCTTAAACCCAACTGATCATTTAAAATCGAAACCACACTGCCATATGAAATGGCTATGGCATCAACAATCTCACGCACTTTTACTCTTCGATCGGCCAACACCATATCGTGGATTTTTTCGACATTTTCGGGTATATTGACCTCAATTGGCCGTCCAGAACGTTCAGCGTAATTTGTACTTGTGCGACTACAATGAAAGTCAGTAAACCACTTTATTACCATTGAAATCGATGGTGCAGAGTCCCCATAGTATTTTTCAAGCATTTCCTTGGTTTAATTGACGGTTTTTTTTCGCAAAAAATAATGTTTAATGAGCACTCGAAATTCACTTTTTTCCATTTTTAAAAAAATCCACGAGGTTTTATGCTTTGAACTAGTATGAAGCTTGACTTCAAAAAGGGTAACAATTTTCAAGAAAGTTTTTCAGAATTTCCCAGCTTTTCTATGAGTGGACTAAAATTGGATAACAGAAATTTAGTTCGAAATTTTTCGTCTTATTTTTGAATATGCGCTAAAAAATTTGATGTTTCTTATTTTAATTTAGTGCTGTGATAAGATTTTTAAATTCTTTCTCTTAGCTAAACGTAAAATAGTTGAATGCAAAATATGCAAAAATACGCAAATAAAATCCAAAAAGATTTTAGTCAAATCGAATTTGTGTTACTGATTACAAACATGTATTTGCATGAAAGTGCTGCCCTGTACATAAGGTGTGAGTTAACAAAAATTAAAAGTTCTTTTTTAATAGTAAAAATTTATATTTATTTAATAATGTACATAATTAACCCTAGAACACACACACACCCGGGTACAAATGTATCCATTTGCAACTATGCAGTGCTGTAACGGCTTAATTTAGGGCATAGAGATTTCGGATCTAGGAAATATAAGTTATTTCTAATCTTTTAAACGTTATTTGATCCAATTCGGATCAGTGGTTCAGGAACTACGAGCTTTCAAAGCCGACACCTACGTAAACACACACAACATGTAGCTATCCCATGCCCGTGACCTTTTTTGCCTATATCTCTTGAACCAGGTAGAATATTTGAATGAAACAAAAACTAGAACATTTGTAAAATTTTAATATAATATATATTTAAAAAAAAGAGAAATTGGACCATTTAAACATTAGAAAAATCCAAAATAAGCTAGTAGGTACAAACGTATTCCGGGTGTGTGTTCTCGTAGAAAAAGTTGGGTATGCATCGTACGGTTAAATTAACTTATTTGAAAATTAATTTAGTAATCAATTTGTCGCTATGCGATGATTATATCTCTTTTGCAGCACACATCTTATTTTGTCAGTAAAAATAAAATAATGGAAGCATGTGATTACAGCATAAAGCTCGCATACAAATGTTGTTAAGAACTCAATTTCACAATACATGTATAATGATTTTAACATGTAGCATCATAATATTTGCATTACAACCGTACACACAGAGAAATTAAGTGCCAACCGAATTGAAAAGTGTATATTAATGGTAACAACTTATAAATTCAGTTAGTACAACGATATTTACATTAGATTTCTGAATATTTTGGGTGTTACAAATAAAATTCAGTTAAAATAACCGAATTTTGTTGTGAAAACTTAACTTAAGTTGTGCCAACCGTCTGAAAGTCGTAATAACCGAATTTGAGTCGTAGTAACCGAATTTTAGTTGGCAAATAGTAAAATTTTTCTCTGTGTGTAGTATTGTCCAAGTTAAGAATTTCGTCATCATTATCATAACATGATTATTTCGTACTACAGACTTAAAAGAACGGGTATTTTGTTTAAATTTTTCTTTCATATTTTTTTTTTTTTTTACCAATTTTTGTCTGCGTAAGCACAACAAATTTTTAACATTGGACTTCACATGCCAACTACCCACAGTATTTATATTACGTTATATTAATAATAGATTTCCTCAAAACATTCGCCGTGAGACGAACGAGTAACTCTGTGTATTTTATTTGTGTATTGCATGTATATTGTCATTGTATTAACCTCAACATTAACAGCACTTAATATTATGTATTATCATATGATGAACACCTGGGCGTATGAATAATAAAATGTTAATAAATATAAATCATACGTCAGTCAGAGTGTTTGTAATTTCTTATTGTTAGGTAACTTCCATAAAATTTTTGTGGCTTTAATAATAAAAAAAAACAATAAATCTGGTACAATCTATACACGCAGAAAAAAACTGGGGGAATATTATCGAAGTGCTTAGTAATTATACAACTACATAAGTTCCAAGTTAAGTTTGGAGAGGAGGGACAATAAGGGGAAAAGTGTCCCCCATGGCTGCCTTCACAAACTCCTTGGTATAGAAAGGTGACATTATCAATATGTGTTCATTCGGATATGTTTCAACTCCATGGAACGGTATTTTTTGGAAGTTTTGCCCAGAAACGTGGTAAAATAGGGGATTATTTTATAGAAAAATTCTTTATGATAAACTCTAAAAATATTATATTTAATATTATCAAAAACCAGCAGAAATGTGATGTTTTCATTTCAGTAGTTGTGTATTTTATTTCGTCAGTATAAAATATCTCTGCGAGAAATGGACCAGTCACTGGTATGACCACATGACTATAACGTTGTGTTTATGAACCTGTCCTAGTTTCGGTTCTGTTATATGAAAGGGACCGGTACTTTTAACATGGACTTGTCATAGGAGGTGACAATTGCTACCTGTGGAGCACTTGTGTGACGTGGCGAATAACATGACCAAGGTAACCTATCACCGTACCGACTGAAATGAATATGCTACGGGACAAGTTAGAAGTAGGTAGTGTTAAAGTAGGACCATTTTAGGATTTGTGTGATATGCCACAGAACTAGTGGGAACAAATTTATCACGAGCCTGGTGTAGGTGTACGTATCGTAGAATTAGAGAAATATTTTTGAATGAAAACTAGTCACATATTAAGCGCAACGTGTTCTGTGATAGGGGTAGTTTGACTGGAATAGTTTTGCGACGTACCACTGCACTGGTCTAAGGGGTACATGTCACAGGGCTTTCGAAAAACAATTATCAATTAACCTGTCACTTTTTATTCAACGTGTGTCATATTATGTACGGGTTGCTGGATTTTTTTTTTTGGTAGCGATATTTTATGTGTAAAATCGCCACTCACTCGAAAAAGTGACAAACTCGCCAGCCGGCATTTCAAAAATTATCTAGCCAAACGACTTTTAAGATCGCGACGTTTGACGAGAAATAGCCACATTTGGCAACTCTGGTCACTGTCTAAACAGTTCCGTATTCAGTTCTTTTAAACCAGTGGAGTGTTGCGTCTTCTTTTCTACTGTCACATAGTCGGTACAGATAAAATTAGTTCAGTGTTATGTCCGGTTTGTAGCAGTCAAGGGACTGCATCCGTTGGCACTAATTGCCATGATTTCATCCACTGCTAACGGTTTTGAACCAGTTCAATGACAGCCAGTAACAAGCAGCCAATGTGTTGTCACCATTATTATAGTCACGTGATTGTTAATTTCTTGGTTTCACCAGTTTCATGACGTGCCCACGAATCACAGAATTACCACTTTGGATCAATCGGACCTACATTTCCCGCAGGGAAACAAGTGGAGTGAACATGTCGTATTAAAAAAATATTTCGAAACATTTATGCAAATGGTTTTATTATAAACTTATTAAAACTACAACTATAAAAAATATTCGAGAGTTTTTTAAAAATGGGAAAGTTTTTTTTATAAAATTAACAATATAATTTTAAAAATAATTTTCTTTTAACAATGTATATTAGGGTTGTCTTTCGTTGTGTGGGCGAAAAATAAAAATGAGATTTTGACTGTACCCTGTAAAATATTTTTTAGGGTGTCAAAATATGCCACGCAAAAAATTAGAGTTCTAGCATAACGGGAAGATGTCCCGCATCGCCCTTGAAAATCGGGCCCTTGGAAAAATGGTCATAATTTAAAAAAAAATTCCAATTTTTTTTTCTTCAAAATTAAAAAATATAAAATAATTTTTGTAATGGTTTAATCATAACTACTCAGATAAAAAATATTACTTTCCCAGAAAATCGCTAACAAAAAAATTAATAAATATTTTGGGGGTACCTAAAAGTGACTTTTTTGCATTTTTGAAAATTTTATTCAACAAAAATCAAAAACCTAAAGTTTTCTGTCAAGTATTTTATTAAACACATCTCAAGTATTAAATAAGCCAAGTACTGTGGATATCCGTTGGCAAATTTTTTTTTAGAGCATTTTGATTCTCAGGGAGTTCAAGGTATTTTTTTATTTTTATACATTTTTACTTTAAAACAAGGTTTTAATAATATTTCATCAATATTATTGTATATGCTCTTTTATATGATTGTAATAACTTTATTATAAAATACAATTTTTTTCTGTTGATAGTTAACCCATGTTAACCTGGGGTCAAATATGATCCACGTAAGAAAAATTCAGCTTTATGGCAAAATTTATAAATTAAATAAAAAAAGGAATAATTCAATTTATAGTTATTCTAAAAAAATTTCGTTAACCGTTTCTAGTCTTCGATTAGGTCAGTTTAGTAAAAATTAGAACTTAAAACTTTTCCATAATAAAAATTTTGAGGGGAAAAAAAATTACACTATTAAATTAAAAATACGTTCTGCGAAAATACTCCTGAAAATGTACAACAAAATCAATTTTAATATGAATACAAATATCTGAATTTATACTAAACAATTAATTATAATTAATAATTAATTTTAAAATGTAAATAAATTACAATTAGAAACATAAACAAAAATTAATTTTATGTCATCTTTTTAATTTTTAACTCTTTAAAATACGAGGGTCAATTGTGACCCCATGAAAACACAGGTTAACTAGGAACACGAACAATTATACTTTATAATAAAGTTATTACAATTATATAAAATAGCATACACAATAACATTTATGAAATATTACAAAAATCTTTAAAAAAAAAAGTCTATACAAATTTAAAAAAACGTTGAACTCCGCTAGAATCAAAACGCGCTAACAAAAATGTTTGCCAACGGATATCCGTAATACTTATGTTATTTAATATTTGGGATGTGTTTAGTAAAACATTTGACAGCAAGAACTAGTTTTTTGGATTTTGTTGAATAAAATTTTCAAAAATGTAAAAAAGTAACTTTTAGGTACACCCCAAATATATGTGCATTTTTTTGACTCCAAGTTAGAATGAGTTAGCGATTTTCTGGGAAGGTAATATTTTTTATCTGAGTAGTTGTTGTTGAACCCAACACAAAAATTATATTACATTTTTAAATTTAGACAAAAAAAATTTTTTTTTTCTTTATATTTGGTAAATTATTCCAAGGAGGCCTGATATTCAAGGGCGATGCGGGACACATTCCCGTTATACTAGCACTCTAATTTTTTGCATGGTGAATTTTTGTATCCAAACAAATTATTTAAGAGGGGGCAGCCCTAAAAATCGCAAGTTGAAAAATAAGGACCACCCTAATGTATATGTATTGAAAGCTTTGGAAAAATCAGTGATTATTGAATTAAATTTATATATAGACAAAGACAGATACAACTCTGTATTGTATTTATCTTATGAATATTGAACTGTATTTTAGTCGTCTTATTATTTATAATAAAATTTTTCACGTATAGATGGCGCTTAGTTTTTGTGCAAAAAACAAAAAATTTTATTTAAATTTTGTAGATTTTACAGTTTTTTTTTTTTCTTGCTATTTTTATTTTACTAATATTTAGCAAAAAGATTTTGCTAATTTTACTGATTTTTTCTGCAACGTAATTATTAACCAAGTTTTAGTAACTTTTCCTGCTATATTTACCAGACGTCAATTGCATTTCATAATCATTCACTTGTGAAATTTTTCTATATCATTAATAATTTCAGACCTACGGTCACACTAAAATTTTCAATTTTCTCAACACCAGACATGGGACATGATACCAATATCTGTGTATTTAATTACAGGCCAATTACTTTTTTATATTCAATTACATGTAATTGGGTGTAATTAAGTAATTTCCCTGTAATTAAATACCCAGATGTTGTTACTAATCCCCATGTTTGGTACTAAACATTTTACAATTTTTCCAATTAACCAGTTAAGCTCACAAGTGTGAGTGTAGGTCTTATCAATGATATAGAAAAATTTCACAAGTGAACGATTGTGAAATGTAATTGACGTCGCCCAAGTCTGATACTAAGAGACTTATATGTATGAATGTGGTTTCCTTATCAGGAGTAGACTTCTGAATAGACCGGAATTCTGTATTGATCGGATTTTTGAAAATTGCCTGGAAGAAGGGAATTAAAGGAAAAGTCTCACCATTTTGCTTAATCATTATTTTGAAATTCGGTATTTAGGTACTTAACACGAGTAGACATCTGTATAGAGCATATTTTTGGAAATTTTTAGGTGGGAGGAGCAAAAATGGTAAAAGTATAAAAATCTATCCCTTTTCTAAAAGCTTACTAGAGGATCTTGAAATATGGTATTTAGGTTCCAGATCCAACGTAGATATCCACTTAGAAGAGATTTTTGGAAATTCCTACGGGGAAGGCCAAAAAGGGGTATAGTCTGACCCTTGACGGCCTGGCAAACCCGTACGACGTACTTGAAATTTGGTGTGTGGGTCTTTAATGGCTAAAAGTTTTAATTTTAAATAATATGTTCCTTGGACCATCTCCTAAATTACTGTTAAGTTCTTTTAGAATTTGTACGAGGAACGTAATAAAAATGTTGGTGCAAAGGCGAAAAAAAATTGATAGGTTTCATCCCCTTAGACAGGATTTTTGAAAATTCCTGCTAGTTAAGGCGAAAAATATCCCTACATAATTTGGAAATATTTGTTCACTGTTGAATGGGCTAATTCTTCGATAAGTTATATTTTGGAAGCTTGGGAAAAAACGGGCGTAAAATGATGGTCTATTTGCTGAAATTTCTGCTCCATAAAGCCGCTAAGGTAATAATCTTAAAATTTAGTTTGCCAGTGCATACATTACAAACCGTTGAATCTAGTAACTTATAATTTTTACAGAGAGGGACACAAACGTCCTTATTGTCCTGCACAAACAATTTATGCAAAATCTGAAATTTGAAATACTTTTTTTTAGGCAAATCTTAATTTATTGAAGGTATCTTTTGGGTTTTTATAAAATCTTGGTATAAATGGGGTTTAAAGGATAGAAATTCCACATTGAATGACCTATGGAATTACACTAAGGTAGAAATCTGAAACATTAAACCTCAAAAACTTCCACTTAAAATTTATAAGCTAATTTATTTAAACAAATTTCATAAAAAACAATTCATTTTCCTCTCTCTCTAACAACAACTCCTTGACACTGGGCTGAGTTCCTGGCCATAAGGGGCATGAGGGCAACGAACGGGCTGACTGCTTAGCCAACTGCGGAGCCCGTCGACAATTCATTGGCCCTGAACCCTTCTGTGGCGTACCCAATGGGTATGTCAGAGAGAGGGTTAGAAGATGTAGGGAGTCGGAGTTTGGGGCATATTGGGCCAGATCGCCTGGGCAGCGACAGGCGAGGCTGTTTATATCTCCCTCTGGGGAGAGGTCGCAAAAACTCTTGTCTATGACGAGCGGCGAACTAAGGACCGTGACGGGTTACCTTACTTACACTGTGGCCTTAGGTATCAATTGTACAAGATGGGACGATCCTCTACGGATACGTGCAGGTTTTGTGAATTGGAACCCGAGACCTCAGAGCATGTTCTCTGCAAATGTCCGAGGCTCTCCGACAGGAGGGTGCGTTATTTTGGTGGTCGAATAGTGACGCCATCAAACGTTTATAACTGTTTGCATGGTAGGATAGTTGGCTTCGTAGGGAGCCTGAACCTATAGGGTGTATTCGCTGGCAGCACAAAATACCAACTTCTGGTCGCGGTGCATATTGCCACTCTAGTCTAATCTAATCTAATTAATTTTCCTTCATAATATACTGTGACATATAAAACTACCGGTAACGAAGTAGCGGGCTTTTAAACTCGTACTTAACAAAAAACACAACAGAGTTGACCTTCTCTTATATTAACGCTCCAAATAAAGCAAACAGATATTAATTAAGATTTCCCTCTTATTCAACAGTTTTCATATACTCACAATATTTTTTCCGTAAAGACTACTGAATGTACACATTAACTTAACTGAAAATCAGTTAAAAACAGGACTACTTACTTTTCGTTTAAAACAATTGTATTTTTTAGTTTATTTTCAACTGTTGAAAAATGAATTGACAAAATCCATAAAAATAATAGATTGTTTTCGTTTATTTCAATACTCAATATAATATAACAACATTTTGTTTTAAATGGTAAATTTTAACTGAATATTTTAACTATTACCGAAAGTCCGTTTTTTGTTTATTTTGTTTATTGAGTAACAGACTGAAAGTTAAAAAATATATTTATTTGGTAATTTAACTGTATATTCCATTGAAAGAACTTTACCGATTAAATTTTTCAATAACTGTTGAACTTTTATGGAAAAGTTCTTGTGAGTGTACGAAATTAAATATTTGGCACTCGCTATATATATTTCGATGATTAGCATTATTTTATCATAATGTTATACATTTATTATTAATAAAATAAAATAAAATAACCATAAACAAAAACAAAAACTTAAATAATAATAAACCTTTAATCAATAAAAAAAAAACAGCACCCCTAAAGCTACAGAATATTTTGTTAGTTAAAATTTAAGGCAAGACTAACCTATGCCAATTTAGTAAATAGACAATTTTAAAACTCTTGTAATTAAAAACCTAATTATTTTTTTTTTTTTTTATTTTTTAAAGTATTTTTGAAACTATAAATAATTAATTTACTTTTTGTAGAAAGGCACTGAACCGCGATCTTCTATTTGGTGTATTTTATGATTGATACCTCCAATCATGCTTTGGACGACATTCATGTCAATTTTTTTACACTGTTTTATTTATTTTTTTTTTTTTTCAATTCTTCAGTGCATTTGGCTTCCCAGCTATTTTCATACACTTTTAGGCATAAAATAGCAAAAAAAAGTCGGCAAATCGGCAAATGACAACTTGTTAAATCTGACCAAAATAATATGTCGTCTATCTCTGATAAGCTTTTCCAGTTTTACTAAAGATTTATTAATGAAAACATCCGTTTTTATAGCCATAGCTTTTGAATCATGGATGTAAAGTTGTGATATATCTTTTGCCGAAATAGATGTTTACACTATTACTTTTGGTTCAAACTTCGCTTTGGCCTAATACCGTACCTTGTCGGTAGGTTTTTGGTACACTCAGGGAACTTCTGCTTTAAAAATATGTAGTTGTTTGGGTTGTAATACAGTTTCATTATTTTTAATGTAAATGTAAGTCATTTGTAGAACAAATAAAATTTTTAACTAACATTGTAGTTCATTTAAAAAAACAACTCACATCAAATGACTGTTTTATGATTTTACATTCATTTTTTACAGTTGTTTTTTGTTATTTAAAAAAATAAAAAAAAAAAATTTGGTTTATTTTTTACTACCATGTGGTTCATTTTTACTACAATGTTAGTCATTTTTTGAACATTAAAAAACAAATGACAATGTTAGTTGAATTTAATGAAATGTAAGTCGTCCTTTTTTTAAATGAAATTTCATTTGTTTTTGACTACAATTGCAGTCGTCTTTACCAACATAATTTCCTAAGTGTACAATTCATCAGAATAAAATCCAGAGTTAATATTCTCAGGCAGACACAGAAAAAGCTTCAGCTGGAGTTCAGTTGGAACCGTCTAGTTTCAGTTAAAAAACATGAAATATATTTAATGTAATAAATTATACATCATTACGAATTAAAGCTTGTCTTTGTAACCATAAATAATCTATGCTATGTGGGCGTTGTGGTGTAATGGTTAGCGGTGTAAATGGTTAGTTGGACTGTGACACAGATGGTCCCGGGTTCGATGAGTTTTATATCTCTCATACATATCGCAGTGCCCACCTTCGGTGTTCCCATACCACTTAACCCCACTGAAGTAAAATAATGAATCAGGGCTATGAACCAAAAAGTTACAATATTTTCGCCAACTCTGCATCAGGTGACTGTTCTAAAACTTATTATGTTGCGCAATTACAGTGTTAACCTTCATCTTTCCCGCATTTAATCTCCTCACTATCCCTTTTCCAAAGATAGCAGCACATTAATAAAAAGGAAGAATTTCCTGAGTGTTGCTTTTGTTTAAAAAAAATAAAAAAAATACAGTCCTTCACTAAAATAATTGGGGACTCCAATTTATATGGGAACAAAAAATTTGTTCAAGATCATTTTAGTCTTGTAATCTAACTCAAAATTATTAAAAAAAAGTCATAGCCCTCATTAATTGGTAATTCCAATAAGTCTAACTTTAAAAAAATTCTGTATTCGTACCTGAAATATTAATTGGGACTATAATTTTAATTATATTATCTATTCAAAATGTAAAAAAGACATTTTATTAAAAAAAAAATTAATTCAAACTGCTTAATAATATAAAATCAATGGAATGCGAAGAAAAACGTCCGGAAGTGTGATAAAAACTATAACTTATGGTTTTATATTGCATTGTTATTTCTTAAAAGTTTAATTAACATTAGAGTCTAAATTTCGTTTTTATATAGGCAGAATTTGATGTTGCAGATAATTCCGTAGAATTAAAATTAATATCTATATTCAAGCAGTATGACAATTAATACACCCTGAAGAAATAAATAGCTTATCTCAAGAAAATCTAAAATCTACTGAAGTGCATAAAACATATCGTGTTGCAGACAATTCTTCATAATTCGTTATTTTCTTAAGATAAAATCAAAACAAAAGTGGCCCGGAATATGTGAAATCTATCTGGATTTCAATCTTTTTTTACTTAAAACATACGAAAAACTGCATCGATGTCTGAGGTGATTTTATTAGGTGATCTATAACCCAGCCAGATATTTGCTTTTTGAAAAATTATCAGAATGTTATAAATACTATCTAATGCTATCTTTCCTTTCAAAACACCTTCTCCAGAATATTGATGTCTTCCAACATATAGTGCTCTTAGAATCCATTTAATTTGAAAAGCGTCTAAGAAATCAAATGATTTTCTATTCGAATTAGAGGTTTATTTCTAAGAATGGAAACGAAAGATTTCCTATGATAAAATTCCTCAGAGTCTAAATTTAATATAAAGATTGTTCAGAAGCTGTGATTTTACAGTAGATAAATTATTCCTAAGTTGATGGTTTTTATATAGGAAAAAGTCATTATAAAGGTTGTTTTTATAAGAGCTTTCCGATTTGATTAAAAAAACACAGAGAAATGTATGAAATCTTTATTTGAGTCAATAGAACGATCTATATAATTCAATGTTTAAAGATGATTTCATGTAAATGTTGACCGCGGATACGTCTCAAATGGTTCATTCGCTGGCTCCAATTTTTTTATACTCTCTAAAACATATCGGCAGGTATTTCACGAATAAATTCTTCAAATGTCATTATAGTCAAAAATGACATTAGACTGCAATTCTAAAGGAGTAAATAATTACTAAGGCCCCAAACGTGAAATAAACTGTTCACCGAACTCGCCTCTCAATTGGACCATTGTTTCGCGTGCTGTGTGGCATGTGGCACCGTTTTGTTGAAACCACATGTCACCCAAGTCCAGCTCTTCCATTTTGTTTAACAGTAATACGTTTAACAGTAATACGTTACACAAAAACAGCTGAGCTGCCAAAGACAATGTTGCCGAAAAGAAAGTTAAAAAAGCTAAAAAAATCACCCGAGGATCATACGAGGATCAAATACAGAAAGCAGATAAGAAAAACTTTTCCTAAAAAAATTCAGTAGAAGATACTTTAATAATTCTTAATACATTCAACTGCCTAATCCAAATGTCCAAAGTAGAAGAAATCAACAATTGTTTAGCATATTTAGATTCGGTGATAAAAAGACAAGACGATTGGCTCAAAGTAGATTGGTACCAGAAACTTACTTGTACTGCTAGACTAATAAATTTTTATTCAAAACACCCTAGATATATATATTATTATCACCACAGCCACAAATTTTATAAGAAGGGTTTTAGGTATTAGTGATAAAATATTTCATAAGGAGAATTTAAAGAAAATCATCGAAATGCAAATGAAAAATTAATTTCCACGAGAAGCTATAGGAGATAAAAAGACGTGAAGAACAAAAATTATAATAATCCAAATACAATTACTGTAGAAGAAGAAAAAGCAGAGTATCAACAAAGGTTATACAAATCACTTGCATATATCCCAGGACTGAAAGGAAGATTAAGAAACTCTGACGTTTATAATAAAGAAAAATACAATTCAGCACTCAAAATATGTAACTCGGTAAATAAACTTTTTAGCAACACAAATTTAAAACAAGAAAGGGGGGAAAATCAAACTTAATTTACAAAATTAATTGTAACGGTGACGGGTCCAACATATGTAACAAAACATATGTTGGCACTACTAAAACAAAATTAAAAAATCGACTTTCTTCACACAAATCGGATCTCAAGGGGATGAACAAAACAATAGAGCAAAAAATTGCATTAGCGGCCCACTGTGCACTTACTGGCCATAAAACAAATTTTGATACAGTAAGCATATTACAACAAGAAAGCAATTGCAAAAAGAGATTTAAATGGGAAATTCTCCACATCATTAATACCCCCCACCCCCACAACGAAGACTTAATTCCAAAACAGATACGGAGAAATGCGCTCAGATATACAGACACACACGATAGACAAATATAAACGACAAAACCAAAAAAATAATTAGTTGTAAAAAAAATTTTGTATAGTTTATTTTTTGTGCAAAAATTAACGTTGTTTAAATCTAATTATAAGTGTCCGACCGAACAGTTCGGCCAGAAAATGCATTTGGTCATAGGGTAATTATATAGAAAATTTCGTAGAGTGTACTGAATATGCTGTTCTAATGTGGTAGACATAACTGCAGATGTCGATAGCTGCAACCGAATAATGTGATAGTACATGTGACTACCTAAATTCGGTTGGCGACAAATTCGGTTATCACAACGAATCCGTTCTCTCTCAGTAAATTTACACAACATTTTTTAATTTAGTTGTTTTGTTCATGTTTTGTAATATTTGTGTATCTATTTTATATTTTACTAATTAAAAAAAAAATAAATATTGGAAACTGTGTTTTTTTTAATTTGATAGAAATTTCAAAAAAAAAATCGGTTGGACCAACAGTTTCATATATTAATTCATTGGTATAACTAAAAATGCCGATAAATACAACCGAATAATGTGATAGTACATGCAACTACCAAAATTCGGTTGTCGACAAATTCTGTTGACAAAAGATAAAAAAAGATAAAAAGTTAATTGAAATTGTCGAACAGAAACAATTTAAAATGCTTTTTAACTTCTTCTCTGTGTGTAGTGTTTCACGTTCATTTAGAGTAAGTTTTTGCCAATTGTTTCCTTGGAAACGCGAAATTTTCTAGCCAACTTACAATTTGATGCGCCAATTTGATTAACCGCCGATTTTTAAATTTAACAAGCTCTGCTTCTGTCAATTTTTTGTACATCCTTTCTTTTTTATCTCGGTTGAAGCCACTCCATTTTCATACCGTTTGAATTTGGAATATATTATTCTACGTGCTACTTGTTTCTTAAGGATACACTTCGTTATTAGGACACCGTCCGAATTTTTTCATAAACTGTTTTGTTCAACTACTTTCGTTTTAATTTTTTTCAGTTCTGAATATTTACAATAATGCTTATAATAAGTCTGTTCGATTACTTTCCCAGTAAAGTCCAGTAAAAATTACTCAGTAACAAAATTACAAAGAGTACACAGAAAAAACTTAAAACGGGTTTCAATTAAAAATTTTTTGAATCAATGAATATTTTAATTGATTTTGCACCTATCACGGCAATGATATTATCAACTAAACCTTTTATTAAAATTAAGAAGGAAAAAAAGTTATAAATAACTTCTACAAAAAAAAATATGATACTCACAAAAAATGTGTGTTAACGATACGTTGGTATGTGTGTTTTTTGTCTGTTTTTTATGTTTGTGTGCACGTTTTGTATGTAAACTTGAAATTTATTTGGTATTTTATACTGAAAATTTTCTATTAAAGCATACAGTGTATGAAAAAATAATTTGAGAATTATGTCTAAAATAAAATATCTATTTATATATTTAAAAGTTAATTAAAACATTAATTGATTCAATATTTGTTTAGAAGCAAATTAAATTCAAATCAAAGCTTTATTTAGATATTTTAGGTTGATAATTTTTTCTGTGTAACACGAATTTACAGAAAAAGTATATGAACGGAAAATTTGTAAGAATTGGTAAAATAGATAAAACTGCTGATTTTAAATGCCAAATACACAGAAAAAATTATGGGCCAAAAATATCTAATTAATCGATTGTTTGAATATCAATGGCAATTTAAATAATTTTTTTAATTGATTCAATTAAAAAATTTATTGAATTTTCTAATATATCCATACAGTGTTGACAACATGTAAACAAAATTTTTAAAAATTTGGCAAACTATTTTTTTTTTATTTTATTTAGATTAAATAATCAAACAAAGGTTTAATTATATCAATATATTATTTAATTTGTAAATAAAAAGAAAAAAAATCGCAAATGATTAACTTTTAATAAGTTGAATAGTTTACCGATTTTAAATACAAGCAAAATCGTAGTTATTTCAGTAGAGTTTGCAACACTCTTTTTGTTGAGATATTCGTGTATACGAGAAGAAACTTAATTTAGTTTCGTGTTTCATCTGTGGTAATAAAAGTGCACATGTGGATTTAAATAAACCTTATCGAAAAAGGTCAATTAAACTATTATTTTTGTAAATAATTAAATTTTCAATAAGTATAAGTGTCAATAAACTATCATTTTAAAGTTGTGTGTAATTTTTTTAAGAAAAGAATTTAATTACAAGAAAAAGTTCAAGACAAGACAAGCAAAACAAAAATTTTGTCTTTACTTTTATTTGCTTTCTTATAATACATTTTTATATTAAAAAGCTTTAATTTTATTATAAATAAAATGTCAATTTAATTTACAAACCTACATTTCTTTTTTTATTTAATGGGGGGCATATAACAAAAATAAAAAAATACGAGGTTTCAATTAAAACTACCATTGTTTTCTTCTCAAGTTTCAATTAAAGTTTTAATCAATTTAACGTAACTTTTTAATTGAGGTTGTAAAGAAAAACAATAACTCTTTTAATTGATATTACTATTACTTTAATTGAAAGAGTTTTAATAAACTGTCTGCAATTTTTTTTAGTTAATACTATCATTTCAGTCGTAGGTGCAAAATCAATTAAAATATTAATTGTTTCAATAAAATTTTTAATTGAAACCCGTTTTTAGTTTTTTCTGTGTACTAAAAAAATGAACGAACGATCAACTGGTCATTATGGAAAAGTTAAAAAGTTAATTGAAATTGTCGACCAGAAACAATTTAAAATGTTTTTTAACTTCTTCCATAGTTAATTCTTTAATATGTTTCACTTTAAATTTATAAACAATTATAATTAAATTCTTCTTATTTTAAACGAGCTTAAGATCATTTATTTATTAATTTTAATTGTTTATTTCCAATATTTCGTCTCCACATTGGATGACTTCTTCAGGAAACAATTATTACAATTTGATTGAAAAACTTGTTTTAATAATTAACAATGTTTTAAAAAAAAATAAAAAGAATTAAATGAAAGAATATCAAAGAAAACTTAAATTAAAACTTAATTATAATTTAATTTAATATTTGTTTTTGTTTACTAAAAATTCAAGCATGTTTTTTCAAGGCGCTACGAAATAACACCCAAACGACAAAATGAAATAACCCCCAATGAAATAAATCCCAAAAAAAATGAAATAAGTCCCAACAAAAAAAAATTAAATAATACCCAAAAGAAATGAAATATTCCCCAAAGGTGAAAATGAAATAACACCCAAAATTTGGGGGTTGTTTCGTAATGAAATAACTTCCAAAGGAAGAAATGAAATAACCCCCAATGAAATAAGCTCCAAAGAAATGAAATAAGTCCCAAATTTTTTTTATTTTTTGTTTTCATATTTTTGATTCTCTTGTTACACTGTTCAGTTTTTCTGCGTGGTGGCCTGCGACCGATGTTAGGGGTTTTCTCCTCCATAGGACGCGGCAGGTGGCTTCGCTGAATACAGTTTTCCTGCGCGAGTCTCATTATCTTCCCTAGTGTGACGCGCGCAAGGAAACTTTATTCAGCGAAGCCACCTGCCGCGTCCCATGGAGGAGAAAACCCCTAAGAGCGGCCGCAGGCCGCCACGCAGAAAAACTAACAAATATTAAAAAAATTTCACTTGTAGCAAAATGAAATATCCCCCAAAAAATATGAAATAACCCCCAAAATAATTGCATATGAAATAATCTCCAAAGAATTTAATTTTTGGGCTTTATTTCATTGGGGGTTGCTTCATAATGAAATAATCTCCAAACCGTAAGATGAAATAATCCCCAAAAAAAAATGAAAAAACCCCCAAACAATTTTACACAATTTTTTTGGGTGTTATTTCATTTTTGGCCGTTGGGGGTTATTTCATTGGGGGTTATTTCGTAGCGCCTTTTTTCAATCATATGTTTTTTTCTTCTTACAAATTCTTACTGGCAAAAATATATCCAGTAAAAACTTATAAGTTCTTTGGCATCACTTTACCGTTACATTACTCTCTGTTTTTACTATTTTTTACTCAGTATTTGTGTAAAAACTTGTGAAAATTTGTAAAAATTTTTGTGTTATCGAACAAACTTAATATAAGATTTTATTGACTTGTATTTTGAAAGAAAAAAAAAACATGCCTACTTAGCAGTAATTTATATTTGAATTTTGTCCATTTACTTAGTTGGCATAGGTTAGTTAGTATACAAATGATATTGGAAGGATATAATGAAAGGAAGGAAATAATGAAAAATTATGTCGTTTTAAGACGCAACAATGGCTAAATGGTACAAAAGTGTATGAATCCAAAAGATAACAAATAAATGAAATTAATTAATAATAAAGTCAATATTAATCTATTAACCCTCTGCAGGTACACTATCATCCAGCATATGTATACACAGGTGCGAATTATGATTTTCATCTTAGGCTTTGAAGAATAAAACGTTTAGCAAGGTATAAGTATGATATATGATTTTAAGGTAGAATTTTGTTGCAAATCCAAAAAACGTTGTCTAAATGTTGGTAAAATTGAACTAAATTAATAAAAAATCAGTTTTAAAAGTTGTATTTTTTAAAAAGAACGATTTAAAAAAATATATATATTTATTTTTCTGATGAATGAATGAACATTATTTCAAGAGAAAAAAGTGATAATAATATAAAAATATACGTAATATTTTTCCCAGTGTGTTAAAATATAGGTACTCGTATGTCTACAGGTATTATTTAGTGAATTAAGTCAGTATATAGATAACTGCAATGCAAGAAGTATATTTTTGTATTCATTTCCACTATTTTTATCAAAAGAAGTCATAATTAATCAAAAAGTTCATTATTTAATATGTTTTAATATATTCGGGTTTCACAATATCAGCAAACGATTTACCGTTATTAAGTATTTCTTATTGTCTTAAACACATATTTTCTCTATTATAAGTTATAATAATGAACGAATTTACTAATTTGTTTACAAATTACAAAAACCGAGATTTATATTTTTTCATTTGACACTCATCAAAGGTACACTTGTGCTAATTCGCACCTATCGAACTTTCTCATGTAATTTTCTTGGCTATGGTCAGGCGAATGAATATCTGAAAGGGGAGAATTATTAAAGGTACTTGTAGAAAAAGTAGTAGTGTTATAAAATGTTCATGGTATCGAATTCTCACCTACCCAGCAAAACTGTGGTACTGGGTACGATAAAGTAATACATTACCTTGTAATGTATACTCCTTACCTGTATCATTATTTTCCAACAAAAAGTAATGAGTTACCAATAGTTGGTTACGTAATGCGTTACTATGTAAGAAAAACAATACCTTTTACATTATTTCAAAACATAAAATAATGACTAACCGATCATCGATTACATAATGCATGAAATATAAACGTAAAGTAATGTTTAAAATATTATTTTGAAAATCTATATAGACACATTGATTTGATATTTTTTGTAATCATGAGGGTAAGGTATATATTTTTAGAATCACAAACAGAAAATCGAAGCACAAAAATTCATTTACATTTTAAGCAACTTATTACTATATGTGACGATAGCTCAGTGGGTAGAGTTGTCGGCTATCAACCAAAGGACCCCAAGTTCGAATCTCAGTAAGACCACGTTATTTATTTAATTTAAAAAAAAATGTTTGTAATAATTTTTTTTAATGCTGTTTTTTATGAAAATCTATTTATAGACCCATTACTTTTGCTCACCATGTAGCCAAATAATTAACCAGTTACTTTACCCCCTACAAGGTAATGGGTCCACCCATTACTTTTAGGATCATCGCCTGTAAAATTCATCAATGAAGTAAGGTGTATTGTAATGAGTGAAGCCCTATGACGATACATTACTTTATCCATTATTTGGTAATGTGTGGATTTGCTGGGTATGTACCGGTTGAGGGTTAATATATTTTTTCTTTTATCAGTTAAAATAATGAACAAATTTACTTACCTTTTAATCCAATTAATTTTTTAAGACACAAAAATCACTTTTTTATTTTTTATAAACCAATATTTGACACACATAAACGGTAAGCTGGTGCAAGTGCGAGTGCGTACCTATTCAACTTTCTCCAACCTGTCCCCTTCCTGTATGCAGGCGAATTAGCATAGGGTTAGGCGTGGTGATTTTGCTAGGTTGTAGACATATTTAGCGCAAATAAAAGAAACACTAGAAGTACTTGTAGAAAAAGTTACACCGTTTTGAAATTATCATGGCTGCGAATTAGCACCTGTATAACGTCTGAGGGTTAAAATTTGAAAAAGATAAGCTTATTAGGTTGTCAATTAAAAATAGATTTATTATTACACATCTTGATTTATTGCAAATGGTTCCAATGGTTACACAGTTTTACGGTCGACCGCTCTAGGCCATGGTTTTATTATAATGGGTTTTTTTTTTTAAGAGAAGCAACACTCAGGAAACTCGTCCTATTAATTAACGTGTTACTTTCTTTGGAAATGGGATAGTAGAGAGGTGAAAGGTGGGGAACGATGAAGGTCTTCAAACATGGCAACACTGTAATTGCGGGAGAGTTTTCGACTTTATTAAAGCTTTTTAGTTCATAGCAATGATTCAGTATTCTACTTTGGTGGCTTTAAGTGCTATGGGAACACCGTAGGCGGGCGCTGCGATACATATGAGGGATAGAAAACTAATGTGTATTATTTTTCTAAATTGTTGATGTCGTCACCAGGAATCGAACCCCGGACCATTTGTGTAACAGTACGACGCGCTAACCATTACACCACAACGGCCAAGAACTTCAGTGTGTTTGCACTTTAAATATTAATATCACTTTGTCATTGTAATTTTAAGGGCTTAAAATGTGACTAATTAATAAATTCGTGTAGTGAACTGTTAGGTAGAGTATATCGAAGTTTCTTGATTTTGAAATGTTATTGTTCTGAGAAACATCACAAACGACAGTCTTTGGTAATTAGTCCATGGTCTACAGGCCGACCGGTCTACCCGGTCGGTCTAGACCTGTCGATCGGTCGACCGGTTGTCCGCGTAGACTGGTTTAAGTATGAATTACAAAATGGTATGTGTTTTGGTACTTTTTGGAAAAGTATCCTAAAAAAAATAGAAATTAATATAAGAAATCTATGTTTTGAAAAAAGCATTAAATTAAAAAAAATAATAAAAAAATTAAAAAAAAAAAAATAAACAAAAGAAAAGAAAAATTAAACAAACTTTTTGTAAAAATTTAAAATTTTTTAAAAAATCCAAATTTTTACAAAATTCGACAAATTTTCCAAACTAATTTTTATATGTCATGAAAATTGATAATTTGTTTGAAAATTAATAAATAATTTTTAACTTGATAATTATAACAGATATTTAATTTACCAAGGGCTGCAAAAGTTAGTAAAACGTTTTGTAAATCAAGTATTCTCTTTTTCAGCAAATTTGTTTGTTGAAGTTGTGGTTATACTTATTCAGCACTTAAATGTGTTTGTACTAGTGTTTAACTAATTGTTTACAAATGTATTACTAATATATTTTGCTAAAAAAAATTGTGTTGTTAATAGTGTGGACAACAACCAGAATAATAAATATATACGCAGAATTAAGTAGATGTCGCGGCATGTCAAGATGTAGTAGAGACGAGGAAAATTATACTAAAAAGCATAGCTTTAAAGTAATGTTTACTAATCGTAATAATTAGTAATTAGATTATTTTTTTTTTTTTGAAAGGTGAAGTAATGATTATATTACGATTACAGATAATCCAAAAATAATCAAGAATAATAAAAATTACGACAAAATAATCAAAAATAATAGAAAATAATCAAAAATAATTCGAAATAATGACAATACTGTCACAAATAAATTTTTCTACATGAAACTCTACTACACTACACTACTACTACATTAAATACTAATGTTAGTTGTTGTTTTTATTTTTTGTTATTATTATTGTCGTTTATCGATTTGATAACACGGTACAGCATGATTTTGTGACTCAATTCTGAGAATTGCACGTGAAAGTAGCCCCAAAAATAAGAACTTCTGAATCATTCGATTTGTCAAGTTAGCTACAGTAATAATTTAATGGTCATACGAATTTTTTGGCTCGAGGCGGATTTTTAGCCAAAATGCCCACTTTTTCCCATTTTGAACCTTTTTTGCTCAATAACTGGATTACAAATCCACAAATATGCTGTTTTTTTTTTTCTTTATAAATTTTGTTTTGCATGAAAATAAAAATTCCTATTTTTTTTTTTATTTTTTAGTGTGGTCAAACAAATGTGCGTTCAGGTAGACAGACTAAAGCGAAAGACAAAGGCACATGTCTTAGGTAATTCTTTTTGTTTAATTTCTCTTATTGCAAAAAGGGTTGTAACTATATGTCATATTTTGTTATTTTTTTTTTTTTGTTTCGTATCTAGAATTATTGTCACTTAGAATCATTTAGAGTCATTTAGAATCATAATATGATTGATACGATCATATTATGATTGTTATGAATTGTAGTCATGTAGTTCAGCCTAAAAATGTATATTCATTGTAAGTTTTGTGAATATTTAAGGAGCTTTTTTATATAGTGACCAACATGTGGATTTTTTTTTTTTGAAAAATTTACATTATTTTCCGAAAAATGAGGAGATTTATCTCTTTTTGGCTTTCTCCGTTGGAATATCCAAAAATCGCTTCTTGGTTGAGGTGCATATGTGACAAATTTTAAGTTTCTATGTAAAGAAGTCTTGACTGGGCGATATTGAATCACTCAGTCACTCAGACACGTCACTCTTATAAAAGTTATAAGTGTTACGTCCCTGATAGAAATATATCCGCAAACAAAAAGTAGGTACTGAAAGGGTACAAAGTCGCAAATTTTTTTAACTTTTCTGCTAAAACTTGGAATATTTATTTACAGGAAATTTTTCCTATTTTGTATTTTATCAACACAATATTTTGTTAAAACTGTTTCAGCAAATAGTTATAAACTATTCTGCACTCAGAAATGTAAGTTATTGTTTGTAGTTTAATAAAACAGTTTTCAATTGAGCTAAAAATAGGGGAACATATACACACAGAGAAATAAAGTGCCAACTGAATTGAAAAGTGTATATTAATGGTAACAACTTATAAATTCAGTTAGTACAACGATATTAACATTAGATTTCTAAATATTTTGGGTGTTGAAACTTACATTCAGTTGAATTAACCGAATTTTGCTTTGAAAACTAATGTTAAGTTGTACGAACCGACTGAATTTCGTAATAACCGAATTTCAGTTGGCAAATAGCTAAATTTTTCTCTGTGTGTACTAATTTTTTAAATAAATATTTATTTCACCCTTTTCATACATTGGTTTAGTTTCATATATTATTTTCATTTATTTAAAGGTTTATACACATTTAACCAGAAAAACGGAATATTCTAGTTTATTTGTTTCCGACATAATTATTAATATTTTAAATTTTTATTTGTTGCCTGCTTCACAAAAAAATTTTGAAAAAATTCCAGTCTGGTTTTTTTTATTAAAATGGTTTGTTTATATACTATTTAAATTATTCCAAATTCATATTATAAGAAATTTAAAAAGTTTATATAAATACGACAGCCATTTAAACAAAATGTGTATATAGTGTGTGTCTACATTTTGTAGAACAATCAAAAAACTAAAAGAATTTCAAATAACTGAATTTCGATTCAGTTTATTTTTATTGATTTAAGGTTAAAATTTGAGCATTTATTTTTAGCTTACTATTCATTTGTTCTTACGGATTTGTTTTATTTAAACAATATTTAAAAATAAATAACAAGAAACATTTGATTTAAATGAAAAGTAAGTAGACCGGCTTTTAAGTGCATTATCATTGATTTTAAATTATATTTTCAGTTAATTTAAACTACAAACTTGTTTGAGTGTACTAAAATGTTTTCTCTGATGGCACTTTTTTGGTTCAAAAAAAATTCGTTATCTGGTATTTAAAGAGATTAATAAGTTTGATAATTGTTTGCCATTTAACATGACTTGGTTAAATATTTGAAATTTTGGTACATATCAAACAGAACTTAGCATACACTCAAAAAAATAAGTTATTAGAAAAGTTAGTAAAACGTCTTCTAAATCAGGTATACTATTTTTTAGCAAATTTTTTTGCTAAAATCGTGTTTTCAGCTAAAATTTTTGTTATACTTATTCAGCACTTTACTGTTTTATACTAATGCTTTACTAATATACTAATGTTTTACTAATTAATTTTGCTAAAAAAAATTGTGCTGATAAGCACATCAATAGTGTGGACGACAACCAGATTGAAAGATATACGCAGAATGAATCAGATGTCGCGGCATGTCAAGATGTAGTAGACAAGGGAAAATTATACTAAAAAGTACAACTCTAATAAGACATATAAAAAAATCAACCATGGAAGACTTTTGTATCTGTTTTTCATACATAAAACAAAATTGAGGATTAAAACAACTTAAATTTTGCGTTGTCACCGGCTTGTGAAAATAATTGTCTTTTAATTAAATAAAAGACAAAATAAAATATTTAAATTTAATATGTATTTCTAAACTAAATGTTTATAGATTTATAATCTAGTGTGGTCAAATTGCAAACAAACAAACATATACAGACATGTAGACAGAGTAAAGCGAAAGACACACTTCTTAGGTAGATTTTTATGGTTCCTTTTTCTTATTGCAAAAAGGGTTGTTTTTTTCGTTTCGTTTGTTTTTGTTTATTTTTTCGTTTCGTTTCTATAATTATCTTCGGCAGTTGCGTCCATTAAAAGAAAGCATCATTTAGACAGCCACTCATGTAATTAGTTGAAAGAAAATTTTTGTTATACTATATATATTTATTTCTATATATGTTCAGATATTAAATTAATTCATGTCGTCAATGTGGGAAAATGAAAATTTTTATATTTCGTAATTATTGTAAATTATTTTTAAAAGAATCACAAAAATATGTTTTATGATTTTCAGCAAATATATTAATTAAATTACAATTTTTTGCGTTTTTTTCAGTCTACTAAAATTCAGCAAAAAATTTATTAATTTTTAGCAAGGCTTTTTTATTTCTAATCTACTAAATGTTAGCAAAACTTTTGCTGAATCTACTAATTTTGCTGACATTAGCAATTTTTTTGCTAGCACCCTCCTGACTAAAATTTTGTTGACTCAGCAAAAATTTTGTTGACTCAGCAAAAATTTTTGCTGACTTTACAAACTTTTTTTGAGTGTTGACTATTGGTTCACATATTACTGGGATGTGCAATTAAGTAGGTTCTTTACCTTATAAAACAATAACTAAACTAAGCATTTATATGATTTTTAAGCATATTTAATTTGAATAATTCTGCCGAACAGTGCTATTAGTCGGTATTAGGCCGAATAATCAAAACATGAAGAATATGCGGAACACCGAATAATAACCGAATATTCGTGACAGCTATATCTTAAACACATTAAGTTCATTAATATTTGAGTTTTATACTAAGGCGTATGAGTGTTATTGTTTTGAATGAATGTATAAATATCACTCATACGCTAATATTTCTTAACTGCATGAAACTCTAGATCGTACTGAAAGTTTTTTTTTGATAGTGAATGGAAAACAAGTAAGTATTTCAGAGTTTTTCGAAATTTTTACTCTTATCATGCATGGGACTAATTAATTGATCATTTTATTACCATTGCATTAATATCAAATGTAATAGAAATACTATAATTACCATTTCTGAATCTATTACTGCCTATTGGATATTTAACTACTCAAAAAGAGAGCAATCTTAAAAAAATATGAAAATGAAAATTGATTTACTAATTACTAAGAAGACAAGAATGGAGCAAAATTGATTATTAATAGGTTTTTTGTTAAAGTTCTGCCTATTATGGAGGCTCTAACTTTTCTAAAACTTCGGGTTCTGATGAGATCTTTAGCCAGATCGAAATACTAGTATCAACCTAGCTAATATGTTTGATTTGCTTTATTTTTGTAAATATACGGAGGTTGAAAGCTCGTTATAAATTGAAAATAACATAAAAATAATCTCGATGTGTATAAAAACAAAAAACTAATATAACTGTAAAAAATATTACTTGAGCCAGAGTACAAACTAAAAATTTTTTATATAAATAGAACATTTTTGGTCTTCAAAGTTTAGTAACGTCATGATGCTTGTTAGGAAAAGACCTAACCACGTGCTTGATTACTAAGAAGACAAGAATGGAGCAAAATTGATTATTAATAGGTTTTTTGTTAAAGTTCTGCCTATTATGGAGGCTCTAACTTTTCTAAAACTTCGGGTTCTGATGAGATCTTTAGCCAGATCGAAATACTAGTATCAACCTAGCTAATATGTTTGATTTGCTTTATTTTTGTAAATATACGGAGGTTGAAAGCTCGTTATAAATTGAAAATAACATAAAAATAATCTCGATGTGTATAAAAACAAAAAACTAATATAACTGGAAAATTATTCAAGTTCGAGGCCATACTCTATATTTCTTTATTAGGATATTGTCCTAACAAATAATCTATAGAGTTTTTTTGTTTTCAAATTTATTATTTGACCCTTTCAGGAATGTGTTTATTGATCTATTTCGTGAATTTTCTAGGTTCCCATCATCAGAGCACGTTTTGAAAGCGGTAACAATCCCATGCCAAACATCAAACATTCATATAAACTAGTTTACTCACTACATGAGAACTAATATATGAGCTTGAAGTTAAAGATTATAACCATTGATCAAAAAAATAAATTGAAAACTTGTTTGTTATGTGCAAGGTCCACCTCTGGTGAATATTCATTCTATCATTTTATTGAATATTCACCAGAGGTGGACCTTGCACATAACAAACAAGTTTTCAATTTATTTTTTGATCAATGGTTATAAATTCCCGAAATAGATCTATCAACACATTCCTGAAAGGGTCAAATAATAAATTTGTAAACAAAAAAACTCTATAGATTATTTGTTAGGACAATATCCTAATAAAGAAATATAGAGTATGGCCTCGAACTTCAATAATTTTCATTTTCATTGCACAATTAAAGGTCGGAAAAAAATGTAGCTAGAGCCAGGTAAGAGTTGCATCAAATTGCTTTTCTTAGACAGGTATACACAGAGAGAAATTCAGATATTTGCCAACTGAAATTCGGTTACTACGACTCAAATTCAGTTAATACGAATTTCAGCCAGTTAGCACAACTTACCATTAGTTTCCACAACAAAGTTCGGTTAAGTCAACTGAATTTTAATTGCAACACCCATATTATTCAGAAATCTAATGTAAATATCGTTGTAATAACTGAATTTATAAGTTTTTACCATTACTATACACTTTTCAATTCGGTTGGCACTTTATTTATCTGTGCCTAGAGAAAGGATAAAATAAAATGTTGCTGTAAAAATTAACACCCTTACAGGTTCAAAAGTCTGCACATTGTCGAAAAAATTGCTGTAAACTGGCTCTGAAAAATTGTGGAAGTGAAAAATCTGAAAACTTTATTGTTGGCTAATAGTCTTACACTCAAAATAGTTTCTAGTTTAAGTTAACTGAAAATTAAATTTAACATAATTGTTAAATCACTTAATAGCTGGTTTGCTTACTTTTCATTTAAATCAAATGTTTCTTGTTATTTATTTTTAAATATTGTTTAAATCATTAAAAATCCATAAGAACAGTATCCAGTATCCAGAACAGTAATCCATAAGAACAGTAAGTTAAAAATAATTATTCAAATTTTAACTATTGATCAGTAAAAATAAAAGTTATATTCAGTTATTTGAAATTATTTCAGGTTTTTGGTTTTGTTTGTCTTTTTTTTACTAATTGTATACACAAAAAAATACATGTGTAAAATTGTTCAATTTCTTGTAATTTGAATTGAAATAATTTTATATGTAAAGAAACCATTTTAATATAAAAAACAGACAAAAAATTTTTTTGAATATTTTGTATTTGAAAAAAATTTATAATAACTGTAATGGAAACAAATTATGAAACATTAAATATATAAAAATAATAAATGGAACTAAAAAAAATCGGTAAATGGTAGTAAATTATTTTGAACGAGTGTATATTAGGGTGGGTCGGTCCACATACAAGAAAAAAAAGTTGAGCCAGTCACCCCCTAGGATTAAAGATAAGTTAAAGACGATTCTAGAAATATATATTTTTTTCTTACCACGCCCCTACATTAGGGTTGCCCACGCTTGTATGGAAAAGTAAAAGTATAGTCAAATACTTTCTCCACAAGCCTGATTTTGTTTCTTTTACTTAAATATATGTGTATACCAAAAATTGGCTCACTGGGACAATATTTAGAGGTCGCGATAAATGGCGACTTTTATGTTTCACATATTTTATTACATGCATTTACTACTGGCTTATCATTATTGTACTTGTTAATATATTGGAGATACTTTTTCACACTTTTCTTTGATTTTTACTAGATTTACATTCGTTAAAATTCAAATATATTGATCCCTTTATATAATTATATAACTTATTTTGCATGCAGAATTACAAGAAACGAGTTTATGTTAGCAAAATTTCAGAATTTCTTATTTTTCTTTCATGCACTTACTTTCCTCGTATCAAAACAAAATACTGTATTAATAAGGGACATCCCCTGATTGTTGTTTCAAAAGTAATTTCAGAATTTCTTGTTTTTCTTTTATGCACTTAGAACATGCTAACGCTTGTTTGGGTGTCTGTACCGATTGGTCAATAAAAAACCAAATTCGAGGACTATGCTTTGACACTACCGCCTCCAATACTGGTTTAAAGCTAGGTGCATGTACTTTAATTGAAAAAGGATTAAATAAAGACCTAATATGGATTGCTTGTCGCCATCATATGTTTGAGGTCATGCCTTCTAATGTTTTTAAAGAGTATTTTGGCCCAAGCGGAGGACCCGAAGTGCAACTATTTAAAAGATTTGAAAATCAATGGCCAAATATTGATAAAGAAAACTTCAAAGTTGGAGATGATACTCTATTCCATACAAGTTACTTGCTTCAACTCCAACAGGAAATGTATGAATATTATACCGATGCCATCAAAAGTCAACAGCCAAGAAACGATTACCGTGAACTCCTTACGCTTTGTCTAAATTTCCTTGCTGGTGGAAATAAAGCAGGAACAATGAAAGTTAAATTTTATGCACCAGGCGCGTGCCATCTTGCTCGTTGGATGACGAAGGCGATCTATTGCATAAAAATATGTATGTTACAAAATCAATTTGATCTCACAGACGAGGAAAGGAAAGCAGTTACCGAAATAAGTTTGTTTGTAAGTCTTATATATGGCCGATATTGGAATGAAGCTTCTTTAGCAATAAATGCTCCTCTTAATGACCAAAACCTCCTTAAACAACTTAAAAACTATCCAAATGAAAAAATCACAAAGAGAAAAAAGTAGCTCTTGACAATCCATGAACAACGATATGCATTATGTTACGATCGGACTTCAAATGACGACGCAGTGCACAAAAAACAAAAAGGGCGGTATGTACACAGAAAAAATTATGGGCCAAAAATATCTAATTAATCGATTGTTTGAATATCAATGGTAATTTAAACAGTTTTTTTAATTGATTCAATTAAAAAATTTATTGAATTTTCTAATATATCCATACAGTGTTGACAACATATAAACAAAATTTTTAAAAATTTGGCAAACTATTTTTTTTATTTTATTTAGATTAAATAATCAAACAAAGGTTTAATTATATCAATATATTATTTAATTTGTAAATAAAAGGAAAAAAAATCGCAAATGATTAACTTTTAATAAGTTGAATAGTTTACCGATTTTAAATACACGCAAAATCGTAGTTATTTCACTAGAGTTTGCAACACTCTTTTTGTTGAGATATTCGTGTACGCACGAAAACTTGATTCAGTTTCGTGTTTTATCTGTGGTAATAAAAGTGCACATGTGGATTTAAATAAACCTTATCAAAAAAGGACAATTAAACTATTATTTTTGTAAATAATTATATTTTCAATAAGTATAAGTGTCATTAAACTATCATTTTAAAGTTGTGTGTGATTTTTTTAGGAAAGCAATTCAATTACAAGAAAAAGTTTAAGACAAGACAAGCAGAACAAAAATTTTGTCTTTACTTTTATTTGTTTTTTTATAATACATTTTTATATTAAAAAGCTTTAATTTTATTATAAATAAAATGTCAATTTAATTTACAAACCTACATTTCTTTTTTTATTTAATGGGGGCATATAACAAACATAAAAAATACGAGTTTTCAATTAAAACTACCATTGTTTTCTTCTCAAGTTCCAACTAAAGTTTTAATTAATTTAACTAAACTTTTTAATTGAGGTTGTAAAGAAAAACAATAACTCTTTTAATTGGTATTATTATTTTTTTTTTTTTTTTTTTTTTTTTAATTTAACCAATACTCAGGGGATGCCCCCTACTCATGCAGTGCATTGTATTGATCAGGAAAATAAGGTATGGGAAGGAGGAAAGAGTGAGTAGTGTTTGTGGATATTTGATTTAAATTTTTCTAAATTGTAAGTAACAGGGAAGACTTCTGCGGGAAGTTTGTTCCACATACGAATCGTTCGACTAAAAAACGAATTTTCTCTGTAATGCGTTGTGCGAAACACAGGACAATCAACTACAAACGGATGTGCTCTACGAGATAAGCGAGTATTACGAATAAAAACTCGGGCTCGTGGAATAAGTTCACTTATCTCAGAAGAGCATCTCCCATGGTAATATCGATAGAAAAGTGTCACACAACCCACATTCCGACGATGCTCCAATGAATCAATAGAGTTGGATACACTACTGTCATTGATAAGCTTCACCGCCCTCCCCTGAACACGGTCCAGAAGCTTCAGAATAGACAATGGAGCCCCTGCCCATATATGAGAGTTGTATTCCATTTTTGGCCGGATATAGCTGGTATAAATAGTAAGGAGATCGGATGGAGTGAAGTAAGTCTTGCACCGTTTTAGAAAACCGAGACACTTGAATGCCTCTTTCGACACTTGAAATACGTGCTTATTCCAACGGACATCACACTGTATTCTCATGCCCAGAACATCAAGAGTATCCGATTCCTCAATACCTATACCATCCATAGTTACAGATGACAATGTCAATTCCACAGCCCGTCTGTGGGTTAACATACAACATTGGGTCTTGCGTGCATTAAAATCGACCTTATTCGCGCGACCCCACTCGGAGATTGTAGAAAGGTCTTGATTGAGTGTGTCATTCATGTTCTGCCGCATGCCCTCTATCTCCAAAGAGTTTGGCCTGTGATCGAATGAAAATGAATGACAAATGTTGCTGTCATCTGCAAAAGAGTAGATAGGGTTGATGGTCTGACCAAGAAGGTCATTAATAAAAATAAGAAAAAGGGTAGGAGAAAGAACAGAACCTTGCGGTACCCCTGAATTTAGCTGAAACTCGTTTGATGAGACCCCATCTAAAACAACACGTATAGTGCGGTCTCTGAGAAAACTCGTTATAAATCGAGAGAAGACATTACCGACACCAAAAGCAACTAGCTTAGTCACGAGTGCCCCGTGCCACACACGATCGAACGCCTTAGAAATATCTAGAGCAACCACTTTACTCTCACCAAAGCGGTGGATTGACCGGCTCCAACGTTCCGATAGAAACGCCAACAGGTCTCCCGTAGATCGACCACTACGGAAGCCATACTGCCGATCATTTAAAAGTGAATTGGTCTCTAAATATTTCACAAGATGGTGGTTAACCATGGTCTCCATCACTTTGGAGAGCGCAGAGCAAATTGCGATTGGGCGGTAATTTTCAGGGTTGTTAGCCGCACCCTTTTTAGGGATAGGCTGGACATTGGCCACCTTCCAGCATGAGGGGAAAATTCCCGCACGGTACGAAGAGCTGAAAAGTTTTGCCAATGGACGTGCCAACGTTAAAGAGCACTGTTTCAGCACCAGTGCTGATATGCCATCCGGCCCCGGTGACTTATTTACGTTGAGATCCGCAAGAACCCTTTTGACTGCCCGGGCCCGAAAGAAAATCGAAGGCATAGTATAGGATACCCTTTCGAGAACGGGCAGTGGTTGATCGCTTTCCGGCAAGAAAGAATTTCTTGCAAAAAGTTCAGCGAGAAGGTTGGCCTTATCAACCGGGTCAGTGAATGATTGATCGTCCTTTAAAAGAGTTGGAATAGAAGAACTAGCATTATCCCTTACTCTTTTAACAAACGACCAAAAGGTCTTACTGCCCCGAGGAGCAGAAAGAACTTTGGCACGTAGACGCTGTTCGTATAAAACCTTTTCGCGTCTTAGTACCTTGGCACACTCGGTTCTCGCCTTTTTGCGGTGCAGATCAGTAACGGCGTTCTTATTCGAACGCCAATTACTAAACGCTGCCTCTCTGGATCTGACTGCATTTTTGCACGTCTGGTTAAACCAACACTTGTGTTTTGATTTAGCCGAAATATGCTTCGTTGGAATAAAAAGTTTCATTCCTAGCATAATAATATTGACTACCATTTCTGCAGCGGCATCGACGTTGTCGTCGAGAAAACAGATTTTCCAGTTAAAATGCCGAAAGAAATCGTTGAGCTCGGCCCAACGAGCTTTTTCATAGAGGAAAATAGAGCGTTTTGGCGCTAAGTTGGAAACGCTACGAAGAGTAGAATATGAAAAAGATGCAGAAATAGTACTGTGATCCGAATTGCCGAGAGGTGCAAGTATTTTCACTTCGTACTTTTCAGGGTGAGAAGTGAGGAAGAGGTCGAGAGTGTTCCGCGATTGCCCTTCAACACATACATTGTGTGTTGGCTCATTCACAAGTTGCGCAAGATCATTATATAGATTATATAGATGCAATCTATATTTCATATAGATGCAATCAAACAATAAAAACCATAACAAATAATTACAGTATTGTCAAAAAGGATTACTGATGAAGGTTGTGTTACCAGAAACTGCGCAGTCTAATTCAATAAAAAAATTTACAATGTAGTTATGATTTTTAGAAAAGTATGCTTAATCTTCTCTACCACGCCTATCTCAAAATAATAATTGATTCAATAAAATTTTTAATTGAAACCCGTTTTAAGTTTTTTCTGTGTAGGGGCGTGGAAAAAAATATTTATTTCTAGAATCGTCTTTAACTTATCTTTAATCCTAGGGGGTGACTGATTCAATTTTTTTTTTCGACCCACCCTAGTGTATGTAACAGTTGAAATAAATATTTTTTTGAAAAATAAATGCATGTTCCTTTATATTCAACTCAGCTGAAGCCTTTTTTATTAAACTACAATTAGTAAGCTACATAATATTTTGAGTGTAGGTGTTTTCTGTCGCACTCGACCTAGGTCGAAAGTGTGCACTCCCTCTAGCGCTGGTTTCACAAGATTTTTTTTTTTCATCTTATCTTACATTTATTAAAAATTAGTATTTCCTATTTGTGATAGTAACATTTAATTATGATCTCAAACCTGACAATTCAAAAAGAAAATATTTTCTCTGAGTTTTTTATGGTAAATATTGATAAGTAGTGTCCAACAGAAGACTTCGGCCAGAAATGCTTTTTGTTGGCATTTTAAAGCATTGTGGACAAATTTGACAAATAGAAAAATTTTTATTGGGCTTATGAGATGCGATTTTGAGTACCAAATTTAAAGAAAACGTTCGGCCAAATCGAAATTATTTAACTTTAGAGCTGATCTTTGGCTTTTTCTTAAATTTCTAACTCAAAATTGAATTAAAACTGCTCAACAAATATGTTTTTTTAATATCATAATTAGTCCATGCTGTCTCCAAATACCAAAAAATATTTTTTTGGCCGAAGTCTTTTGTCGGACACTATTGAGAATAACGTTAGCAACATTCGGTTATCAACTTTCGTTATTAAGTGTGCATCATTAACAAACTAATCCGCGTGTTTTTTCAGTGTTTACTATATTTTACTATTTTTGCACTATTTATAATCACATTAATATTCGTAATCGATCAAATCATTTTTGTGCATAACCAAAAACACAAATATTTTAAAATATTATTTTAAAAATGTATGATTTTAAAATAAAATTTTAAAATATTTGGTAGACATTCAATGTCGTGAATGTTTTTGTTAAAATAACTCGCAAATATTAACTTTTTTGTCTGCATTTTGTTACACGTAATTTTTTTTGGGTAGTTACATACATATTATACTGAATGACAAACTCATAGGTCATCCTTTTTCTCTATGCTGTCATATAAATATAAGGCACATTTCGAGTTTTCACATTAAATGGACTAGCTTTTTTATTATTTTTTACACGAAATAATTGTTTCGATTTGTCTTTTAGCTTATGCACAAAAATACGTTGATTCATTCCGAAATAGGATGATAAATTATGCAAAACTAGTAAAATATAGTAAGAACTAATAAAAACCGAGGATTTACTTGTTAATGATTCACATTTGTTAACCAAATTTCATACCCGAATATTTCTGAATGTGTAACATGCCGTTACAAAGAACCTACTTAATCTTATACCTAACAACCATACTAGTGCCCATAGCCAACACTTTGGCTAATAATTTTGAACAAGTTAATAGAACTTTATTCGAGCCAGAATTCAGTTGAAGTTTTAAGCTATACTTCGTGGTGAAGCCGAAGTATACCCTATAAACCGACCAGATTCCTATTAGCGACACGTGCCGTTGTAAGACAGGTAACCCGACTCACCTGCCGATTATTCACGTGAGTGACTTAGAAATATTTACTAATCGTATTTTAGAACCTTATTCGCATTTCACGATCTCATCCGACTTAGAAAGATCTACTAATCGTATTCAGAACCTTTTTCCCATTTCACGATCTAGCCCGACTCACCTGCAGATTATTTTCGAGAGTTACTAAGAAATATTTACTAATCGTATTTAGAACCCTTTTCCCACTTCACGATCTAACCCGACTCACATGCCGATTATTATCGGCACTCACTTACTCACTTACCGACCATCGTCGTGAGTCTGTTAGTTTAAATTCGGAGGAACTGCAACCACCTTCAGAGTTGCCGAAGACCGATGCTATAATCTTAGGACCAGAGTTGCCGAAGCCGTTTTAAAGAAGCCGGGTCAGTAGATTAAGTATACTTGGTAAATATAAACTGTATGCGATATACGATCATACAGTTTAAGTAACTTAAACGACCGTTGTTTTATAATTTCAAAGGAAGCAGGCCTTTAACAAATACGGACAGACTGAGTCGTGCCCAGCCTTGCCCAGTATTTACCTTAAAAAATTAACATGGAAACTACGCAGTGGTGAATTCGCAAATTTGAATGAAACTTGGATATGTTCTAAAGCACAAAAAATATAAGACATTTATTTGTTTTTATGTGAGCAATCGTAAGTTTAGGGGTTAAAAAGTGGGTTCAAAAATTAAACAATTTAAAGTTTTTTTAATATATTACTTTAGGCAAATGGGGTATCAAATGAAAGGTATTTTCAAGACGCATCCACTGGTACACTCAAAAAAATAAGTTATTAGAAAAGTTAGTAAAACGTCTTCTAAATGAGGTATACTATTTTTTAGCAAATTTTTTGCTAAAATCGTGTTTTCAGCTAAAATTTTTGTTATACTTATTCAGCACTTAACTGTTTTATACTAATGCTTTACTAATATTATATTGTTTTACTAATTAATTTTGCTAAAAAAAAATTGTGCTGATAAGCACATTAATAGTGTGGACGACAACCAGATTGAAAGATATACGCAGAATGAAGCAGATGTCGCGGCATGTCAAGATGTAGTAGAGAAGAGGAAAATGATACTAAAAAGTACAACTCTAATAAGACATGTAAAAAAATCAACCTGGAAGACTTTTGTGTCTGTTTTTCATACATAAAACAAAATTGAGGATTAAAACAACTTAAATTTTGCGTTGTCACCGGCTTTTGAAAATAATTGTCTATTAATTAAATAAAAGACAAAATAAAATATTTAAGTTTAATATGTATTTCTAAACTCAATGTTTATAGATTAATAATCTAGTGTGGTCAAATTGCAAACAACAATCAAAACAGACATGTAGACAGAGTAAAGCGAAAGACAAAGACACACATCGTTTCGTTTGTTTTTGTTTATTTTTTGTTTCGTTTCTATAATTATCTTCGGCAGTTGCGTCCTTTAAAAGATAGCATCATTTAGACAACCATTGATGTAAGTAGTTGATAGAAAATTTTTGTTATGTTATATATATTTATTTCTATATATTTTCAGATATTAAATTAATTCATGTCGTTAATGTGGGAAAATGAAAATTTTTAATTATTGTATGTTGTTTTTAAAAGAATCACAAAAATATGTTTTATGATTTTCAGCAAATAAATTAACTTAATTACAATTTTTCTACAAATTTTTTGCGTTTTTTTCAGTCTACTAAAATTCAGCAAAAACTTTATTAATTAATTTTTACCAACGCTTTTTTATTTCTAATCTACTAAGTGTTAGCAAAACTTTTGCTGAATCTACTAATTTTGTTGCTAAAAATCAGCTCGCTGATTTTCAGCAAAAGATTTTGCTGACATTAGCAATTTTTTTGCAAGCACCCTCCTGACTAAAATTTTGCTGACTTTACAAACTTTTTTTTTGAGTGTATATAAAACATACGTATGTCCTAACATTTTTGTTATTCAAAAACAAACACCAAATTTGTGTGGAAAATTGCTGTTGTTTTGAGTTTAAATTAGCATATAATAATGCTTATTTAATTTCATTGACGGGGTGTCTGGGCTTTTTTCAATTTTCATAACCGTTTGGCTTTAACACGACTTTTTCCGAAGAGTTTTTATAACCCATATATTAAATAGTTTTCATAAGTGGCAACCCTGGGCACACAACATAGGCAATATGAATATCACAATTTATATTTTCTCGAGTACTTTAATACTGCGTACAAAAAATTTGAATTTCTTAAATTTTAGACATGTTTTCACACAAAAATGTTTCAATTTTGGACATAAATGTGCGATTGTGCACCAAAAAAAAAATAAGTTTCTAAAAATTTGTTTGTGTTCAACAGCAAATCCCAGTCTCATAAAAATATGCGGATTCACCACTTTCCTTGTTATATAAAATATTTTATTTTTAAAACTGTATGTATAAAAAACTTCGTTAAAAAATGCGAAAAATCTGGGCCATAAGTGAAAACTGGGTAAGCCATTAAAATCAGCGTGGCCGAAATATTTAGGATTAATGGTTGGTGTTAGTGTTTTTAATTTTAGAGCTTAATTTTGTAGCACTGTGTTATTTTTTCATCATTAATTTTCTACTTGAAATTCTTAAATATAAAAACACAATTTTAAATTTTTTCTGTTTAATTTTATTTTTTCTCAAAAAAAAGGAAGAAAAAATTCTATATATTTATTTAAAAGCTCAATATTTATATTAATATAGTTTTTATATAATTTTTTTAATTTTTTTTTTTATTTTGTTTTAAACTTATTTCTTATGTATTTATAAGTTGAGTTAAGATGTTTGTTCTAATTTTACACACAAAAATTTGCATAAAATAAAACTAAAGTAGTGAATAAACTTAAAAGATTTATTTAATTACTAGTTATTTCACCTAAAACAATTAAAGAAATAAATTTAAGGAATTAATTGATAGATTGATTGATAGATTAATTGATAGATCTATTTCGGGAATTTTCTAGAATCCCTTCATCAGAACACGTATTGAAAGAAGCGGCAGTCCCAATAAAGAAATATAGCATGGCCTCGAACTTGAATAATTTACATTTATATTAGACAATTAAAGGTCGAAAAACCATAATTTTTGTTTAGAAAATTTGAGGTTAAGAAAAAGAATAAACGTTTTTCTCTAAAAACTATAAACACTATTAAATTTCAAATCAGACTAGACTAGTTTCTGTCTTTTTTAATGGACAGTCGTCATCAATGATTTTCCATTTAAATTGTATTATTATTTGTTATTTTTATCTTGTCAGATTACCCCTATATGACAAATTTTTCAACAACCTGGCGGCCGTAAAAATCGAAGCTGCGTTTGTTCTTATATTGCAAACGTTACAATACCAAGTCATGACCGCTTAACGATCATACCCAAGTATGACCTCGTATGCAATGCAGCAAAATTGCAGTTTTCTTTATTATTAGCTTTTCTGTTATTGCATATTATACTCAAACATTCTATTTTTAGATTTTTGTTTATTTTTCTAATCTCATCTGTCTCTATTTTACAACGTTACCAGATGGACGTATGGTTTGTACGTTTAGTGTAGCCAACTTTGCGCTTATGTTGAGACATCGTCACACGCCAAATATTGTAATGTATTTTAGTACAGTGCTACTTTAACGTCATATAGCAAGGTTGAGGTTAAGAAGAAGAATAAACTTTTTTCTCTAAAAATTATAAACACTATTATTTTTAATAAAATTTATATGAAACTAGTTAAAATAAAATGAAACAAAACAATCCCGGGAAATAATTCAGGAATTCCCGGGATTTTTTTTCGTAATGTTATTAATCAACATACTTGTTTAAAGAGTGTAAATTCAAAATTGTAAACAGAGAATTTTCTTGGACGAGTTTTAATGAATTTCTTCACTAAACTAATGAAGTGTTCTACAAACAGTGAATTCAAAATTTATTTAATTATCTGAAAAAGCTTCACAATTTTTATGAAATAAATTTTGGCAAAGCTGCACTTTATGGGGCGTTGCACAGTGGCGCCATTTGAGTTTTTTCGTTGCAAAAATCATAACTTTCGAACCAAATGAGATAATCAACAAATTTAAAAAGCATATGATAGATAATCGATCAACCTATGAAATGAGTGTTTGAAAAGTGTTCTACGCCTCTTAGGTGCCTACTTATAGGTTAGCAAAGTTGATATTTGTAAAAAAATCATTTTCATGGGTAGTAAAAAAAAAATATTTTTTATTTTTTTTTTAAATTTTTGTCTCTTTTAAAGGCTTTTATGATTTAAAACTATTCCAGAAAAAATTTAATTTTTTTTTTTTATTTATTTTTCAATTTTTTTTTTCAATATTGCTCACAGTCCGTAAAGGAAGGTATATCTAAAAGACTTATCATTTCTGAACTATAATTATTTTCTAACTCTTTTCGTGACTTTATATGCCGCAGTGATGAAATAAGTGGGTCGGAAGATGCTGCTAACATGTTGTAGAGATCCTCATTTTGTCTTACCCTTGAAAGTGTTCAGTAGTCTATATTTTTTATAAAATTTGTTTAGGGACTTCTGTGCTTCTTCAGAAAGCTCTCCAATTGGCAAAGGCTGATATTCAATTATATCTTTTCCATGTGACAATATTTTGTGAACTGTCGGGGTCAACTTTTTCTGTGAATATAAGTTTGCTAAAAGAGATGCAGTTCTCGAGGCATATTCTGCATACTTTTCAGAATCAACCTTTTCCTTGCAGTTTAAAATATTCAAGATCGTTCCCAATCTCTTAATGATTTCATTGTCTATTCCAGTGATTCGAGTTACAGCCTCATCATTTTCAAAAAATCTTCTCGAAGTGTTTCCATCGTTTGAGTTTCCGAATCCGTGCTTGTTCTAGTCTACTTTTAGTCCAACTTGTTTGAAAAACTCATTATTATAAAAACTCATTATTATAAAAACTCATTATTATAAAAGAAATATTTGATAATATAATATAAAACAAAATTAAGATAATTAACAAATTAACAAATTAAAAGTAGAACAATATAAAACATTTTAATCAAATAAAACGGGTATAAAGTATAATTAAAAGAGGAGAAATTATTAGTGACATTCATAAAATATATAACTACGGGATTATGATATTTTTTTTTCAAATATATAGTCTAATCTACCTAATCTAGACTAATCACGGGATAATGATAGTTTTTAAATATATAGTCTAATCTACCTTGAATTAAAAACAAAAATCTACCTAATGTACAAACATTTTCATAATCTACCTAACCTTGACTAATAACGGGATTATGGTTGTTTTATAATATATAGTATAATCTACCTAAACTCATAAACAAAAATTATATATATTAACAATAATAATAAGAATGGGTTTCCGCGTTTATATGTCATTAATTGCCCAAAAATGCATGCGACACCTTTTTTGAACCATGTCTTTTTTCAAAAGTTTACCTCTAGCAAAATGGGGCAAGGACGGGCAGCTGGAAATTTTTGCAATAGGTAAAGGGCTAATCAAAGAACTTATTTTGAAAATATGGCAAATATAGTTTTTAATAGTTTTTTTTTTATTTTCCACCAAAGTTGAGAAATATTGAAAAAATGGATAGTTTGTAAATATCAAAGTACCTGGACCAATACAAAGCAAACAGTCTAATTTTTTTTTAATCTTCTCTTAATAAATATATCTATCAATAACATTAAAAAGAATGACGATCCGTTATCTAGTTTTCGAGATTCGGCATCTGAAAGCGGACAAAATTACATAAAAATGTTCTGTTTTTTTGAACACTGAAAATCGGTCATCTTTGAAGGGCTATATCTTCTGAACCAAAAATCTGATTGTAATAATAGTGGCATATTTGAAATCGTTGGACAATTTCCTATAAAATAGGTTTATTCAATATTTTTTAGGGGCACATGAAATTTTTGATTTTTGCCACCTCACTTGTTCTACAGGCGCTACTGTGCGTTGCTAAAAAAAAAATATGACCGCCTCTGAAATTAAAAAAGAAATAACCGCGTGTAGGTGATAGTACAAAAAATTAGCTTAAGGGCTTTCTCCTGCAGTCCGTCCAAAGCCCGGCTTCGCTGAGGAAGGTTTTTCTGCGTGACTGGGCTTACGGGTTTTCTTCTATGTAACCGGACTTCGGGCGGACTTAGGGATTTTAACCTATGTGATATGCAGTTTAGTGGCTTCGCTGAGTAACGTTTTTCTGCGTGACAAGCCTTCGCCGGGCTTAGGGGTTTTCTCCTATGTGATAGGCAGTTTAGCGGTTTCGCTGAATAAAGTTTATCCATTTAGCGGTTTTATCAGAAAAAAATATATTTTGTTGTGATTTCGATGTATTTGTAAGTGTTTTCGAAAATAGCGCTCCATGCAAAGTTTTTAAACGGGTGTAGAGGGCGCTAAAAATACTATAATTTTTGAAATCATAATTAAATTTACTTTCATTAGAGTACCCACACTTGTATGTTACTATGCATACCGGTTTTTGGGCCCTTAATCGAAAATAGAAAAAAAATTGAATTCTGGAGGGGACCAACTATTTTTTTTTTTTTTTTCAGAACGCCTTCTAAAGTGCAGTTTACCCACAAATTTTAATGCAACTTTTTCATTAGGCGTATGGAATTTTCAATAAATAAAATGGAATTTTTCAAAAAAAAAATTATGAAAAACTGCATTAATTTAATGAAAAGTTTCAATTGTCGAGTTCCAGTGATACTTCTTAGATTTATTGCAAAAACACATTGATATAATGCTGATAATTCTTTCAGTTGTGCGCCCCGTTAGGTTAGTGTTGGTAGCGTGCTGGCTTATCAGTGCGGGGGTCGTGGGTTCGATTCCCACCAGAGGCACTGGTCTGTTTTCGCTACAATGCGCCGAAGGCCATAGTAGCTAGTTCTCGGTTATGGAAATAGTATATAATTTGTAATTATATAATTATTAATTAATAAAAAAAAATTCTTTCAGTCTATACACAGACTAAGATACATATTTGAAGAATCCTGATATATTCAATGATGAAAATGATCAAAATAAGCTATGAAATGCCTCAAAAACTACATGATAGCAATGAAAATGCAATCTCAAATTCTAAGTCACTCTATTACGAATGACTTATATCAGTTTTAAGGGTCCTTAATGGTACCAAATGCACGGATATTATTTGATTCGATAACCTTCTGTAGAAATTGTTCGAACGTATTTTTTGAAATCGATATCAGTACGACTACTTCTTAATCATCATTCGGCTGCTATCAGCTATATAATTTAAGATTTTTCTTAGCTACTGAGAGATTTGCTATTTCTCTTTTTTTTTAATCAATATGGATAAGTCTACACTGAAAGAATTATCTTCACTTCAGTTATGAATTTCTTCATAGCTTTAATGAAAATTATCATTGGTCCATTAAAACTTTTCATGGAATCTATGAAACAGGTTTCATTAAAATCAATGTTTATAAAATGCTTGTAGAATTAATGAAAAGCTTCATAAAACTATTAAATCATTCCGAAAATCAAGCGATTATGAAATTTACGCAACATTAAATTTTTTAATATGAAGAGTTTGCATTAATAAAACTCTTCATGAATGTCTTGAAAAATACATTGGAATTAAGCCAATGAACCGCTTCGTAAGTTTTTTTATTTTTAAATTTACTAGAAGTCCAAATTTAATAAAAGGTTACATTGAAATAATAAAGCACTTTATAATATATATTTAACACTTGAGAATTAAATCTCAAAAGCAAGGTTTGAATAAAATTATGAAATTTTATGAAAAAATAAAAAAATTAAGTCTTTGAAATAATTGTATAGCTCTAAAGAAAATTTTCGTTAAATTTATGAAGAAACAATTAATGAAAACGAATGAATTTTTATGAAACTCTGAAATTTTTTGAAAAAAAGTTAATGAAAAATTTCATATTATTAAAACTTCTTGGATATAATGAAATTCTTCATTAAATCTACGAAAAAATTAAATTGTTTCATTCATGTCATGATGGGTAATTCTATCATGAAAAACTCTAATAATAGTATTAACAAAAATAATAAAGGAAAGGTGTACTATTTTAATATGTAATTTTTATTTAAAATATTAAAAAATTGAAGATTCTGATTAAAAGCGTTGTAAAAATTTACTAATAAACCGGAGATAATGCGATTTAAAAGTTTGTAAACGAATAATAATTTTATTCAAAATTTTGAAACTTAAAATTAATACAAATTCATAGTTTATTTGATAATTTGAATTTATAAATATTTTAATTTTGTTGAGTGACTGGTCGTCACATTACTCCCCTTCCAGTGATGACATTAGGCATAACGATTAATCAAGAAGAATATGTTGGAATCCAGTTATGTAGTTTGTTGGAAAGCATTTTAATTGTTGCTAACTTGAAGCAAGTGCTAGACGACGTTAGGATTTACTATTCATATTGAAAATAGTTGTGTGACCGTTGCAAGATGGAACTAAGATGTAGATTATAGACGTGTCGTTGTGGCTAAAAAGTCTCCAATCCGACAATAAGGAATGCGATTCATTGAAAAGTAGACGAAATTTTCGTGGAGCTGTAATTAAAACCAGGACTGTTGATCGTTGCCTTGGCATTGTGACAGGTAGGCCTCCAAAACCGACCAAAGTTTTTTAGTGTATTTTTGTTGTATTTCGCTGATGATTCTCGATCAAGTGACGTTTTTATGTGATATGCCTATGTACCAGGAGGGTCTTGTGAAAATCCTCTTAGATTGTAGAGCTAATAGTCCAACAGCATGGCATTGTGGAAAGTTAGTTTGATTGAAGATGATGATGATGCTGTTCGTTGTATTTGCATTGCTCGGATTTTTTGAGCCATTTTATGTATACAAGTTAATTTCTGTTCATTATTCCATTAGGTTTTTTTATTCTTTATTCTTTATTGTTTGATAGCATACTTAAAACTAAACTAAATACTCACAAAAACATATAATTATATCAGCAAAAAGCATGATCGCGTAGTTGAATTGGATCAGCACTTTTACGCCGCGCGTGTAGTGTAATCCAATTCTTTTGTTTTCTTTTAAATAAAATATTTATTTTTGCAGACATAGTGTCAGCAAAATATTGTGAGAATTATCTGTTGGCAAGCCGTTGCCTTAACTCCCCCCTCCGTAAGTTGAATCGTCCCGATTCTTAATGAACAGGAAGATCGTTGATGCTACGAAATTCACATCTTAATTTGGATGAAGTATTTGGCTCCTCAAGACTAGGAGGATTGCTCTCATTTATTATGTTCGTAACTATCAATCCACTTTTGTTCTTAAACCAAATTTTGTAAGCAATCATAAATATACAAAAAATCAACACAAACAAAAGACCAAAATTGAGGGAAAACATCAATTTATTCCCAGATGACAGTGATGTCAATTTATTAATATTATTGATCTGCAAGTCCTTCATTAATTCTAATGAAAGAACTTCTTCGATTTCCCGATTATTTTTTATTGGTTGCAATAACGCCGGAAGCGGCTTCCAATCAGATATTTCCTTTGAAACAAATGTCTTGTTACCTACTGTTATGGTATCATTATGAAACTTAAGTAAATAAGTCCCTGATAATTCATTTGTTTCGTTATTCGAAGTTTTTATAAAACCTTTAAATTGATTTAACAAAATAGTTCCGGAAGATAATTCTTGTATTGAATTAATATGCTGGTTATTCAAGAAAACGCAATCATGATTTTTGCTGGATAAGAGAGCTGGAATACAATTTGTTTTACTTATATCTATTAGGGTTTCTTTATTGCAAATACATAACCCATTATATTCTTTACAATTTTCTTTTTCTTCATAAATTTCTTTATTACATCTAATTATATTTTCAGTATTGATTTTAACAATTTTTTCTTGTATTTTTATAGGCTTTATTAACAATTTCTCACAGTTATTATTTTCTATAGAAGGAAGATTTATTATATAAATTAGAGCTACGTTATCAGTGGCTATTTTTACTGTTGCAAAACTTAGAGCTTGTTGAAGATCAGTGTAAGGAAATTTTTCCTCATCCAAAAATTGTCTAACTTCCATTATTTCCCTCTCAGATAAAATAAAAGAATTTATAATACCCACTTTTGACCATTGTAGGGCATATTCCACATTAATAATTTCCTCCTTTAAAATTCTCAATTTATTTGTTAATGTTTCCTCATATGTTCTTCTAACCTCGTCCAAAGATTGAACAGACTTGATGACATGATTCATTGAATTTGATAATAAATTTACTCTTTCTACAACATTCCTATTGATTATTCTTTGTTTATCATTATTTTGTAGTAACCCTGCCATTTGATCGGTTACTATCTTATGATCGTCATGATCTGGGGTACCAGCTATCCACTTCCAAGCTGTGCCCAAAAAATTGATCGAACGCTTTTTCCGAGGCTTCATAATCTCGATATGTTCCCTTATTTGTTTGACATCATGGGAAAGAAATGGTAGTATGGTGCTATTTTTAAAAATTTTGAGTTGGATCTCGGACTCTATTTCACTAATTGCTGATTCATAATCTGTGAAATTCAGAACATGGATCAGTTTGAAGTTTCCATTTTGTAGTCTAGCCTGTCCCATATGTATTGAGATCAGCTGCGAATTTGAATAATCCAATATCTGTACCTCGGATAGGCAGACATTGTATATCGTAAGTAGTATTACCAGTTTAGGTATCATTATCTGTAGAGAAGAAAGAAAACCTATGATCTTATGTTTTCCTTATGAATGATTCTATTTCTGCTAAAAACCTTAACCTTATTTCCTAAATCTTCCTGAATTTTCTGTTTCTTATATCTATTATCTAATTTATTTCTTTTACCAATAAGCTTTTCATAAATCTCCTGATCTGGCTGATAGGTTCTTACCTTAGAGACCTTGTTCCTATTTAAAATTTGCAATTGTGCTCGGCGAAGTTTCTCTCCTACATCATCATGCGATACCCTGTTGTAAAATATATCAAAAGGTCTCCTATTTGTCACTGAATGGATTGTTAAATTATACTGTTGTGCAGCTTTGTAGAATACTTCTACTGTACTTATAATACGAAATTCTTCTTTAATGCAGCGTGCGATTTCGACAAGGGTCGAGTGAAATCTTTCCACTTGGCCATTCGTTTTACTATGGCGTGGATCGCAAAAATACAATTGTATCCCTGATCTCTGCATTAAGGACTTAAATTGTGGGGTTGTGAAACCCGGTTCATTATCCAAGGTGAGTTTATTTGCACTTGGAAAGCTCTGTAAAATTTCCTGAACTTTATCTCCAAGGTTCAGTTTATCCTCTATGTGTTTTATGACTACAAATTTTGAGTAAGAGTCTAAACAAGTAAGAAACTTATGATTCTGCGCATAAAATATATCAATGTGAAGGAACTCCCCCACGTTTTTGGGAATTGGAGCCTCTCCAATTGGAAGTTTGATAGGTTTCCTATCATACTTTGTCTTATTACATATATCGCAATGCCTAATATACTGTTTTATGTCATCTAACATTTTAGGCCAATAGTATTTTTGACATATTTGTCTATGGTTTTCCCTACTACTCCTATGAGCACGAGAGTGTGTTTGTTTTATTATATCCAATCGATCATCCTGATTGGTAATATCAATGGCGAGTATTCTGGTAAAAATAAATTTATTTTTAAATAAATTTCTAACAGTTTCCTTAAATTCGTAAAGGGTTTCTTGTGTGCAATGAATTGCTGTAACCAGGCTGGGCCTAAGAAATTCTAACAGGATATTTTTCAAATTTGCCCTAGTATCGAAGTCTATCACATGGCGAGTTCTACCGAAGGTTGTAAGGGATTCGTGAAGTGTAAAATTAGCCCTATTTAGTAAAATCTGTTGTTTAAACTCATTTAGTGGTTTATTAACCTCAGGAATATTAAAAGTTTCACTGCTCTCAACGGAATGTTGTGTGCTCTGTAGTGACCCTTTGTCTGAAATATTATTCAAGACTTGTCTAGAAAGTGCATCGGCCACGACATTAGTTGCACCTGGTTTATATATAAACTTAGGAGCATATTCCTCAATAAATGACATCCATCGCTTAATTTTGGCGTTAGGATTTTTAGTCGAAATCGCAAAAGTAAGGGGTTGATGATCTGTGTGTATTTCCAGATCAGTCACGCCATATAAATAATTTCTGAGATTTCTGATCGCCCAGACTATAGCATACAACTCTTTTTCGTTTGTAGCGTAATTGCGCTCAGTAGAATTCAGAGTTTTTGATATAAATATTATAGGTTTGCCTTCCTGTGTTAGAACAGCGCCGACAGCCGCATTTGAAGCATCGGTCGTTAAGACGAATTTTTTCCCAAAATCGGGTTGGTTAAGTTCTACCTGGTCAGCTAGCAGGTTCTTTAATCTATTAAATGCTGAAATTCCCTCATTATCCAGTTCTATTTTGACCCTTTTCGACATATTGGTCGATATTCTACCGTTTTTCCCCCGCTAGAAAGCTAGTCAATGGTTTTGCCACCTTAGCATAGTCTTTTATAAATTTCCGGTAATAACCCGTTAACCCTAGAAAACTTCGAAGTTGTCTAAGAGTTTGTGGTTGTGGATAATCTTTAATAGTCTCTATTTTATTTGGATCCGTTCTTATTACCCCGTGTGCTATTACATAGCCCAGAAATTCTACTTCTTTCCCAAAAAAATTAGACTTCTCCAATGAGATTTTCATATTCGCCTCCCTTAAGGTGTTAATTACTATATTCAAATGTTGTCTATGTTCCTCCAAAGTTTTGGAGTAAACTATAATATCGTCTATATAGACATGACAAAATTTACCAATAAACCTTCGCAAAATATCATCCATCGCATTCTGAAAAATACTTGGGGCATTTTTCAGACCAAATGGCATTCGGACGAACTCATATTTTCCGTTATTAACGGAAAAAGCAGTTTTTCCCACATCATCCTCCTTCATAAGGATTTGATGGAAACCAGATTCGAGATCAATGGTCGAGAAATATTTGGCTTTCCCTAAATTGGACAATATAACATTACAGTCCGGAATAGGATATTTATAAGATGTCGTTTTACTATTCAATTTTTTATAATCAATTACCAAGCGGAGCCTTTGTGTTCCATCATCGTTCAATCCCTTTTTCGGAACGACCCATACAGGTGAATTATAAGGACCCCTGCTTTCACGTATGATACCTGTCTCCAGTAACTTTTGTATTTCACTATTTACAAAACAGTTTGCAGACAGAGGATATGGGTATTGTTTACTCCATACCGGATTTTCATCGATAGTACTTATTTCCGCCCTAATATCCGTTCTAAACGGTAAATTTAAATCTATATTTGAGTGTAACTTAGACACTGTCTTACATATATCTTCGCGTAGTTTTGAAAGGGTATTCAGTTCATGGTCCTCATTCTCAATTGAGGCATTTGCGATCAATCCCCCATGATAATCTTCATCAATAATTTTATTCAAAATATTCAAATCTTCCCTATTTTCCCTTGAGGTATTTTTATCGTCACCTTTAATATTGTGACTTTTCCCCGAAATATTGTTTTCAATATTTCCCGCTTTGAAATTTACAAATTTCTCGCAATAATTTTTACAGGTTATCGTTCCGTGTTTGAAGTCCAATATTGCATTGGCCTTTTTCAAAAAATTGTAACCTATAAGCACATCTGTTTCCAGGTTTGAAATTTCATAAAACCTCTGATTAATTTCAAAAATACTTGCTTCGTAATAATGATTAATGAGAGTGTAACCATTGATAGTTCTAACTCTCTTCCTAATAGCTAAATCCCTTCTGTTCGCAAGAACTCCGGGTCTGCAGTAGCTGCTTGTAGCGCCACTGTCAATTAAAACTGTGATTTTTCGTCCATTTCTTGCTGTCCTGACGATGTAGGGCAGCATGGATCTATCTCTAAAAAAGTATCTTCATTTATGTTATTGATTCTCTGAGCCTTTTGATTAGGCTGATAACTCATTTGAGAGTTAACAAACGGACGCTTTGTGGCCGGTTTAAAGTTGCTCTGGTTGTTAAAATTCGTCCTTTGGGCGTTATGGGAAGGCTGAGGTGGTTTTTTATAAACCGAACTTCCTAAATCCATTGGTTCGGGTTTGGTCTGAACCTGACGATAATTGATCTGTGAATTATTATGGTTTCGTGGAAAACGCAACGAATTAGGATGTCTATTATTATAATTATTATTGTTATATTGTATCGTCTTATTAAATTGTGAAGCGAAATTCGCTCTAATATTATTGGACTCGAGCTCTTGGGCTCTCGCCAACGCACTTGGTAGATCACTTGGTGATAATGAAAAAATTATATTGGCCAATGGAGCGTTTAATCCAGTGATAAACACCCTGAGAGCATATTGCCTATTCTTCTTATTAAGTTCCTTTGTCAATTCTGACTCCGAACCGTGAGTCATTAAAGTTTTGTTAATAAGAGCGGTTAGCTTCTTATTTATCTCATTATAATAATCGATTAATGACAAGGAACCCTGTCTCATGACGCTTAGTTCCTGTTCGATCAGGTGAAGTGGCCTCTTATCGGCGTAAGCAAAATCTAATCTACTTATAATTGCCTCAAAATTTAGGACAGTTCCATGATTTGTGAGGATATCATAAGCATCCTGTGTTACCTTGTTCCGTAAAATTGTAAGTGCAGCAAAATATTTTCTGCTGCCTTTCTTATATAATTGCATTGAATTGCTGGCGGCCTCCCGCCAACTAACATATGAATCTTTACCATCGAAATTGGGCAATGATTTTATAACATCCAAAGGCTCATCGCACTTGATATTTTCATCAATAGGCTGGATTTTATATTCCGTTACTGTATTTATATTGACTATATCAGACAACTGCTGAGAAAGTCTATCTATGACCTCCCTTAATGGGGCGGTCTGGGCACGAATTAACTCCGTGATCTGAGCATTGGTAGCCATGTTTAGATTTCTAAACAAGTCCGCCAAATCGTCCACAGATCTACTTAAATCTTCCTCCCCTGGCAAGTAACCTATTTCGTCCCTAATATTAGCCAGCGTTTTTGTTACCATAAATTTATCGAAAAGAAAAAAAAATTTTTTAAAGGGAAGCCCTATGCTCTTTATTAAGGATTTAGTTCTACTGATCTTGCAACGAAATTTAATTTATCTAAGCTGTATTTTAAATCAAATATTGCCAATATAATTTAGTTCTTATTCAACTTATACTAACAATTATTATATTATTATTATATTTATAGCTTACTGGTAGTTGTTGTTATTGTTGACCCACTTGTTCCTTATAGCTGTTTCGATAGGCTGCTTTAAGCTGACCCGGTTCCACTCGTACCGGGGTGATGCTGCCCAGCTTTGGCAGTGAACCAAATTCACACTATCAGTTTTTTTAATAAAAAACAGTATTTCTTTTTTTCCACACTGCGTAAACTATTTTAATTTTTTTGGTTTTTATATTTTCGTTGTTTCTTTTTAAATATAGTTAAAATAGTATTTTTAAATATAGTTAGAATAGTATTTCGGTTTTTTTTTTACACAATTTTTTTGGTTTTTATATTTTTGTTGTCTCTTTTTAAATAAAATTAAAATAGTATTTTTGAATATAGTTAAAATAGTATTTCGGTTTTTTTTTTTTTTTTTACACAATTTTTTGGTTTTTATATTTTTGTTGTCTCTTTTTAAATATAGTTAAAATAGTATTTTTGAATGTAGTTAAAATAGTATTTCGGTTTTTTTTTCTTTTCACACAATTTTTTGGTTTTTATATTTTTGCTGTCTCTTTTTAAATATAGTTAAAATAGTATTTTTGAATATAGTTAAAATAGTATTTCGGGTTTTTTTTTTCACACAATTTTTTTTGGTTTTTATATTTTTGTTGTCTCTTTTCTCCTTTCCTAAGGATACTTGTTTTTTTCACTTTTCTCCTTTTCTAAGGATACTTGTTTTTTTTTCACTTTTCTCCTTTTCTAAGGATACTTGTTTTTTTCACTTTTCTCCTTTTCTAAGGATACTTGTTTTTTTGTTTGGCTATCCCGGTTGAGCCCCCAGTTAATTTCTGTTCATTATTCCATTAGGTTTTTTTATTCTTTATTCTTTATTGTTTGATAGCATACTTAAAACTAAACTAAATACTCACAAAAACATATAATTATATCAGCAAAAAGCATGATCGCGTAGTTGAATTGGATCAGCACTTTTACGCCGCGCGTGTAGTGTAATCCAATTCTTTTGTTTTCTTTTAAATAAAATATTTATTTTTGCAGACATAGTGTCAGCAAAATATTGTGAGAATTATCTGTTGGCAAGCCGTTGCCTTAACTTACATGCGTTCAAAAAGATTTGGATTTATTCACGAAAGAATTGATGGAAAACAACGATTTAATAAACACCGCGAACATTAATTGCGCGTTCCTCAGGCATGCTTGTTTTGCATATCCTGAGTTTGACGGTGTCACCAGTTATAGAGACTACGAAATAAAGTCTTCTATATTTAAAAGTTTGTAAACGAATAATAATTTTATTAAAAATTTTGAAACTTAAAATTAATACAAATTCAAAGTGACTGGTCGCCACACAAACTTTGTCAATTAAAAAGAAGCTTTAATCATTTTCTTACTGGGCAGGAGTTCCCGGGATCCCGGGTAATTCAAAAACAAATCCCGCTTTCCCGGGAAAAGAAAACCCCTAATTGTATATCTAACAAGAGCTCACAAAACAAACATCATTGGTGAACTCAGGAAATTAAGAAGGTAGAAATGACTTAAAATGACAGTTTAAATGCCCAGGTAGAAATTTGGGATGGTACAAAAAACGAAAAGTTTCCAAAACGTTTGTTTTTGATGGTACTAAAATAAAAGCGTTTCCAAAGCGATAATTGCAAATAATACGAAAAAAAAGCATTTAAAAAACATTATTTTGGATTGCTATTCGAACGTTCGGACAAAGTATTTTAGGAATACTTTTTATACAAAACTTACAAATATTTGTGAAATAAAAACACTGTAAAAACATTGGTTCAAAGCGTTTTTCCAACGTTTGTAAAAAGTACTTTAGAAGTGCTTATAGTACAAAATTTACAACGGTTTATAAAATAAAACCAATGTAAAACCATTGCGTTAAAGCGTTTTTCTAACATTTGCCAATAGTACTTTAGAAATACTTTTTTTTTTGCGATTACAGCTGTTCTCTCTGTTATAATGTCAAACGAGTTGCAACAACAGTTTAGTGGATGCGGAAAACCAAATAAGGGTGTAGGCAAAGAAAATTTCAGTTCAACCCAAGTATATGAAGAATTAAAGGGTAATAAGTACATAACTTGTGAAAAAAGTATTTTTTTACAACATTTATTTTCTACAGATTTTTTATTACATCAGTTTGAAACTGAAACACCATCCAACATTTTGACACAGACAAGCCGCTGGTTGGCGACTGCTAAGTACAGAAACTGCTCAAAACAATCTATTTTCAATCAAATTTGTCTTTCGAGCGTTTTGACAATGTTCAAAATTACAACCCTCAAAGCGGTTATCATTTGGGTCGTTTTCATAACGCTTAATAACTGTAAGCCAAAATGTTCTGCAAATACTTATTTAACGATTGAAAAAGCATTTCAAAAATTTTGTTTTGCAATGTTTTGAGAACGTTATAAAATACCATCCTCAGACCGTAAATTTGGGTTATCATTTTGCACATTATCAAAACGCTTTAAATTTGTAATTTGGTATGTTCTGAAAACGCTTGTACCATCATGAAAAATGCTTTTAAAACGTTTTAAAGATTGTATTTTTCTACCTGGGTGGCTACAAATCTAGTTAAAAAGGCGAGGACTGTATTTGTCATAAAAATGACTAACCGTGTAGTAATTTTTAACTATTGATAAAACAATGGCAGCAAAAACGACTATCGAATAGGCAAAAAAACAACTAACCTTAAGTGATGCATAAACCATAAAAACAAGCAACAAAACAATAAAAACAATAAACATAAAACGACTACATAAGTTGTAAAAACTAATGATTTTAACAGTTATTTTTTCGGTATTTTAAAAAAAATGTTAAATAAAAAACATTTTTTTTTGTTAAATTACAATACAAATTTGTATTTCCTGCATCATATTTTATTTTGTTTATTTATTTATTATATTATTATTATACAATTTTAAACCAAGCCACTGAGACCAAATATGGCTCATATAACACTCACTAAAAAGTACTACTATACAAATATTTAACAATAAATCAAATCTTAACACAAACTAAACAATTTTCAGAAAAAAAAATAAAGATAGATATAAATAGATATAAATAGATATAAATAGATATAAATATAAATATACAAACAATACTTATAGAAATAGTCCTCATTTAAAGTTTTTCCCTAATAAATCCCAGTATTTAATTGCGTTCAAATATCTAACATACGATTGTGGATCAATAAGTCCGTGACTTTTCGAACTTCCCTCGTAGTTATATGAAATGCAACACTTCTCCCATCAAGTACCACCTGTTAATAGACTACTGTCAAATTTTGAGCAAGTTCCGTCATTTACTTTGCGTTTAATAGCTGTTCAAAACAAACAACCTCGTGGTTTTTTTACAAATGAAAAAAGTGAATTTCGAGTGCTCATTAAACATTATTTTATATAAACCGTCAACCAAACCAAGGAAAAGCTTGATATATACTATGGGGACTCTGCACCATCGATTTCAATGGTAAAAAAGTGGTTTACTGACTTTCGTTGTGGTCGCACAAGTACAAATGACGCTGAACGTTCTGGAGAGGTCAATACACCCGAAAATGTCGAAAAAATCCACGATATGGTGTTGGCCGATCGAAGAGTAAAAGTGCGTGAGATTGTTGATGCCATACGGCAGTGTGGTTTCGATTTTAACTGATCAGTTGGTTTGCAGCTGTCTGTAAAATGGGTGTAGCGTTTGCCCTCAATTGACCATAAACGTAAACGTAGCCAATAAGGTTATGACAGCAGATTTTTGGGATGCACGATGGATAATCCACATCGATTACCTTCAAAAGGCAAAAACAATAAACGGCGAATATTATGTCAACTTATTGGACCGATTTAACGAGGATTTAAAATAAAACGACCTCATATGACCAAGAAATGCCTATTTTATGGACATCGAAAAATCCTATTTTTTGGAAGATATACAAAAATTGTATTAAGCTAAAAGGATATTATGTTGAAAAATAATTTTTTTTTTTTTGCAATAAAACTGTGTTTCATTCAAAAAGTCACGGACTTATTGATCTGCCCTCGTATATATAAAAAAAAAGTTTAAATATTGTTGCAGCAGGCATACTCTTTAAATTTGGTTTTAAATACATTGACAGAAAAGTCAAAATTTCTAAGTAATAATGGCAAATAATTCCAAATTTTTGCTACCCTGTATTGAAAAGATCGTTGAAGAACTGATGTATTATGAAGAGGATACATCAATTGGGGGTTTCTTAAAGATCTTGAAAATATAAAATGTTTTAATAAATATTTCGGACATTTAGCCCTAAAAAACTTTATAAAAATATAATAACAATCGCATGTGAATAAAACGTTTAAAATTGCATTCGAGAAAGTCTGATATCAAAATTTACGCCAGACCTAGGAGATTTAAAAAGCATTGCCTTTTTTTTTCTTCCTATTAATTAATGTGTTGCTTTCTTTGGAAAGGGGATAGTAGAGAGATGAAAGGTGTTGAAAGATGAAGGGCTTCAAACATGGCAACACTGTAATTGCGCGAGTAGATAAGTCTTAGAACAGTTGTTGCTCGCCACCTGATGTAGAGTTGGCGAATTTATTGAAGCTTTTTGTTTCATAGCCCTGATTCATTATTTTACTTCGGTGGGGTTATTTTACTTCGGTGTTCCCATAGCAATTAACATACATATTATTTTTTTAAATTGATATTGTCGTCACCGGGAATCGAACCCGGGACCATCTGTGTAACAGTCCAACGCCCTAACCATTACACCACAACGCCCACAATTAGACAACCAATCTGAGATATGTAACTTTAAAAAAGTAACATAACATCAGAAAACTCACCAGAAAAAAGAAGATGAATATCATCCGAAAAAATAAAAACCGCACAAGAAAACCGTTCAACAATATTCATTATATCATTCATATATAGTAAAAATAGTAGCGGTCCATTCACAGATCACTGTGGAACACCACTTGTTACTGTCGACCAACCAGAGACACAGACTCCTTACAATGAACATATTGACGTCTTTCTACCAAATAAGAAAAAATCAGCATACAAGCTGATTAGGAGAATTTAAAGAATTAAAATTCCTTGACCTATTCGGTCAAAGGCTTTGGATAAATCGAGTTATAACAAAACTCATATATCATTTTTATCCAGAATTCTTCTAATTGAATCTGTAAAACCTACACAAAAAAAAAAAATCTAGGGTAAAGTTTATCAAAAAAATGTTATAATATTACCAAGTACAGTAGCAGCATTTCAACTAATAACTATTTGTAGGAAAGCTTGTCAATCAACTTAGGAAAATGGTTTGAAGACATATATAATGACATTTAACTACAAAAACTTGATAATTCCTCTTTTTTATTTTATTATATTTAACCCTAGAACACACACCCGGGTATAAAAGTATCCACTTGCAACTTTGCAGTGCTGAAACTCAGGAACGGCTTAACTTAGGGCATAGAGATTTCGGATCTAGTATATATAAGTCAGCTACGAGCTTCCAAAGTCGACACCTACGTAAACACACACAACATTTGGCTATCCCATGCCTGTGACCTTTTTTGCCTATATCTCTTGAACCAGGTAGAATATTTGCATGAATGAAATTAATATACCCATTTAAAATAAAATAATGAAATTGGGCCATTTAAATATTAAAAAAAAACCAAAATAAATAAATACAAACGTATCCCGGGTGTGTGTTCTCGTAGAAAAAGTTGGGTATGCATCGTGCTGTTAAGAAAAACATATTTATTATAGTTCTACTTTGTTTGTATACAAATCCTTATATAGCTTTATAGAAAGTCCTATTTTTTTGGGTTTAAAATGCAGCTTTTTCATTTTGATGTAATAATATTATAATTTATTTATTAAATATTTAAGAAACACATTAAATTAATTATAATTAATACCTTTACTAATAAATTGTTGAACCATTCATCACATTTAGCACCAAGAGCAAAAGCCAGAAAATAACCCAGTACCAATGTTTAAGTTTAAACTGCAAAAAATAAAATTGGGGTTAGAATTTGACTTTTTAACAACTTGCATACATATACTTACTTCTTTTCATAGCTTTTCATTTCGAGTTACTGTTGAGAAACGCACAATAATTTGAATATCAGTTCCATTTATTTTATTGTTATATTTTACTTTACAAATATTAAATTCAATAGCACCATTTGGACTTTATGTTGCATCTTATTTTTTTATTCATGAAAAAAACATTTCTAGATTTTAACACTCATAAACATGAAATGATCTATTATCTGTTATCTGTTATGTTCGTACAAATTTATTTTGTTACATTTTACCAAGTATTACTTGATTTAAATATGTTGATAAAATGTTATAGCTACGCAATATAAGTTTGACATTTTGTTAAGAGATATTTTATAATGTGTGAAATGAATTGTTACGTGGAAAGTGGTTTAGGAAAATTTTGTAAACGCAAATACAAAATTAACAAAGTGGGATGTACAATTAAGTGATTGGCATCCAGATATACTAACATTTGTATCTTCCTAACATGTTCAACAATTTTGGATAATATAGGTACTATAGATATTGACCTTAATTCATTAATTGTTCCATTTGTGGCAATGGGAATAATCTTTGCAACTTTCCATTCGGACGGAAACACAGAACAAGTAAGAAAATTATTAACTAAATGTAAAAATTGATGCTGAACATACTTGAGCATAATTTTCAGAAATCTTAACGGTAAACCATTTTAGAGATAGCAAAACATAATTCACCCATATCAATAGCACGAAATGAAAAGCTAATATCAACGAAACTCAAATTAAAGTTAAAAGTGTCGATGGCGTCAACTGTCCTATAAGACAAAAATTGCCTATTTAAGTCACCTGCATCTAAATCATCTACAGATTCCATACTTTCCACATATCCTTAGCATCAAGTTTATTAAATTTATTAAACTGAGCATTCCTCTTTGCATTATGAATAACAGTTTTAGTCCTTTTCCTAGTGTTACAATAAATTCTCCAGTTCTCCTGTGAAGGGAAACAAAGATATTCCTTAAAAGAAAAATCGAGGAGGCGCCAGCCTCCTCCGCGGGCTTTTTAGACGTATTTTGTATTACGTATTTTGTAACAGCATTCCATAGGAAGTAGGAGGAGCTTATCCAAGATTTTGGTATCAATCTCTTCTTTGGAAGATTCTCTACCAGATTAATACCACAATCATATTTGTGGGTGGGGTTTAAGGGGTTAATTTTTAATATCAAAATATGCCTTTTTTTGCCGTATTTTGTGAAAGTAACTATGTGTGGGATGGCCATATCTAAGGAAGTAGGAGCTTATCCAGGATTATGGTATCAATCTCTTCTTTGGAAGATTCTCTAGCAGATTAATGCATCAATCATAATTGTGGGTGGGATTTAAGGGGTTAATTTTTAATTTCAAAATAGGCCTATTTGGCGAAAGTAGCAACGTGTGGGATGGCCATATCTAAGGAAGTAGGAGGAGCTTATCCAAGATTTTGGTTTCAATCTCTTCTTTGGAAGATTCTCTACCAGATTAATACCACAATCATATTTGTGGGTGGGGTTTAAGGGGTTAATTTGTAATATCAAAATAGTAGCAACGTGTGGGATGGCCATATCTAAGGAAGTAGGAGGAGCTTATCCAAGATTTTGGTATCAATCTCTTCTTTGGAAGATTCTCTACCAGATTAATACCACAATCATATTTGTGGGTGGGGTTTAAGGGGTTAATTTGTAATATCAAAATATGCCTTTTTTTGCCGTATTTTGTGAAAGTAACTATGTGTGGGATGGCCATATCTAAGGAAGTAGGAGGAGATTATCCAGGATTATGGTATCAATCTCTTCTTTGGAAGATTCTCTAGCAGATTAATGCATCAATCATAATTGTGGGTGGGATTTAGGGGGTTAATTTTTAATTTCAAAATAGGCATATTTGGCGAAAGTAGCAACGTGTGGGATGGCCATATCTAAGGAAGTAGGAGGAGCTTATCCAAGATTTTGGCATCAATCTCTTCTTTGGAAGATTCTCTACCAGATTAATACCACAATCATATTTGTGGGTGGGGTTTAAGGGGTTAATTTTTAATATCAAAATAGGCCTTTTTTGCCGTATTTTGTGAAAGTAACTATGTGTGGGATGGCCATATCTAAGGAAGTAGGAGGAGCTTATCCAAGATTTTGGTATCAATCTCTTCTTTCGAAGATTCTCTAGCAGACTAATGCATCAATCATAATTACGGGTGGGATTTAAGGGGTTAATTTTTAATTTCAAAATAGGCCTATTTGGAGAAAGTAGCAACGTGTGGGATGGCCATATCTAAGGAAGTAGGAGGAGCTTATCCAAGATTTTGGCATCAATCTCTTCTTTGGAAGATTCTCTACCAGATTAATACCACAATCATATTTGTGGGTGGGGTTTAAGGAGTTAATTTTTAATATCAAAATAGGCCTTTTTTGCCGTATTTTGTGAAAGTAACTATGTGTGGGATGGCCATATCTAAGGAAGTAGGATGAGCTTATCCAGGATTATGGTATCAATCTCTTCTTTGGAAGATTCTCTAGCAGATTAATGCATCAATCATAATTGTGGGTGGGATTTAAGGGGTTAATTTTTAATTTCAAAATAGGCCTATTTGGCGAAAGTAGCAACGTGTGGGATGGCCATATCTAAGGAAGTAGGAGGAGCTTATCCAAGATTTTGGTATCAATCTCTTCTTTGGAAGATTCTCTACCAGATTAATACCACAATCATATTTGTGGGTGGGGTTTAAGGGGTTAATTTGTAATATCAAAATATGCCTTTTTTTGCCGTATTTTGTGAAAGTAACTATGTGTGGGATGGCCATATCTAATGAAGTAGGATGAGCTTATCCAGGATTATGGTATCAATCTCTTCTTTGGAAGATTCTCTAGCAGATTAATGCATCAATCATAATTGTGGGTGGGATTTAAGGGGTTAATTTTTAATTTCAAAATAGGCCTATTTGGCGAAAGTAGCAACGTGTGGGATGGCCATATCTAAGGAAGTAGGAGGAGCTTATCCAAGATTTTGGTATCAATCTCTTCTTTGGAAGATTCTCTACCAGATTATCGAAAAATCGAAAATAGATTAAATCGAATAACTGGTGTATCAAACCAGTTTTAATTAGCAACGTGAATTTTACACCTTTTGATGGGAACCTGTGAATGCAAAAGGTCAATACATTCCGTTACTGTATGCGTTATATTTGAACGACTTATATGACCACTTAGAAGGAGGGATAAATATTGAAAACCTGAATATTCGTCTACTGTTATATGCAGATGACATCGTTATTCTATCAGACGAAGTTAGTATCTTGCAGATAATGATTCATAAATTAGAAGAATACTATAAAATGTGGGACGTTGAAGTAAATATAAGCAAGTCAAAAATTATGGTATTAAGAAAAGGTGGAAAATTGTCACGAAGTGAAAAATGGTATTTTAATGGAGAAGAGATACAAATAGTTTCCGAGTATTGTTACCTAGGCGTCACACTGTCTCCCACAATAATTTTTAGGATACATGTGGAAAATAGAACCATTACAGCGAAAAATAGCATAAATATTACTTGGAACAACTTTCTCAATAAATCTAATATATCGCTAAGATCTAAATGGAAACTCTTTTTGGCAGTCAGTATAGCTGTTCAAAGTCATGGGGCTCGAGTATGGGGATTTTCAAGACGTTGATAAACTGCAGCTGTTTTTTATAAAGAAAATTTTGAAACTACCCAGCTTTACACCAACCTATATACTTATGCCAGAAACTGGGATGGAAAACGGGCATCTGTACACACTAGACCTTCACTTAATGTATATTTCTAGGACTAAGTTTGAATACAACCAACAGACTTAAAAATCAGCTCACTAAACTCCTAGAACAGCAGCAACTACTTTGGGTTAAGGATCTGAACAGAATAAGTACAGATTATGGAATGTCATGGGCACAGAATCTTAACAAAACACAATGGAATTCAAATCGTGTAAATTTACTGAATGCGTTAAGAACTAAATATAAGCAAAAGGAGCTGGCACAAGTAGAATTTTAAGAAAACTAGATCCACTTGCAGGGGTCAAATATATGACCGATAACACAAAGATTGAAGATATAACATGGGTATTTAAGGCAAGAAGTGATATGATCAAGCTAAATGGTAATAATTTTAATAACAATACTTCAATTTTATGCTCACTTTGTAATTTAAGAGAAAAAGAAGACATAGAACATTTTATGGGTCGTTGTTACGCTTTAAGGGAATTTAGGGCTTCAAATTTTGGAAAAAACTGTACTAAGTGAAGAGGAAACAATTAATTTATTAGATGGTAAAACACACTCTTGGAAGTTATTGGCAAATTATATAAAAACATGTGTAATATAGGGTCCGCCAAATAACTTTTTTTTTTTGAAAATGCTATAAAAAAAACTACTGAATATTTTCTCAAATTTCTTTTTTATTTGAAAGTACAATCCTTCCGGTTAATAATGGAAAATAATTTCTTTCAAATGGCTGCCTCGGCTGGCCATGCAGTCTGAGCTTCATCTGAAAAGATGATTTTTTTGGCAAAATCGGCATCAGAAAAAAAAAAACGTTACATGGCGGACCCTTTATATCAAAATTATTTAATAGCTGAATTTAATGTATAAAAATTAATCTATTCATGTGTAAAGTGATTACCAAATAGTATACCGACTGACGACATAGAGTCAAAGTTGGATTTACAAATTATTCTTAAAATCTTTTATATTGAAATTAAAAAAGTACATATATTGCTAAATTTGAAATGAAAATAAAGAATACTGCAACTACTATATTAATTCAAACTACAAAGTTGGGTATCAATGTTAGGATTTCAAAAAAAATCTGATTTTCCAAAAACTGATTTTCCAAAAACTCAAAGTTGACATTGTTGTAGTCTTTAAACTCGACATAATCATCCACAGGTGTAATAAAAGTAGAAACACTCATGAAAATAAAAGAATGATGTGATATTGCTAGGCACTACATCTAATTAGACAATACTTCACCAGCATATCACTTAAACTTTTCTACATAATTTAAATGTTCTGAAGATGGCAACCTGGAAAATTCCAAAAACATATCTATCAATACATTCCTGAAAGTGGTCAATTAATAAATTTGAAAACAAAGACTCTATAGATTATTTGTTAGGACAATATCCTATTAAGGAAATATAGAGTATGGCCTCGAACTTGAATAATTTAAATTTTTATTACAAAATGAAAAGTCGAAAACACATAATTTTTATTTTTAATAAAACTTATATCAAACTGAAAAAAAAAGTTTTTAAAAATCAGAATTCTCTCTTTTCCGGACATTTTATGAAAATTGATTATTTTGTCAATTAAAAGATAGTGATAAAAGGTACTAAACTAACAAGCAAATCAAATTCTTTATTGTACCAATCTTACTTTTAGGCCTAGTTTTTGGAATGACCTTATTTTATAAGCCTGTTAAGTTAATCTCAAAACAAAATTAAACTGAATTTTAGTAGACCTGGGGGTTATTATGTAATTCGATTCGAAAATTTTTGTTCGAATTCGGAAATCTTAAAACTCTTGTAAGATGATATCTGTATTTAAAAGTACAACTTTTTTTTTACTTTTCGCATTTACTAGAACATTGTCTACACGTTCTTAAAATGTGTACCCATTAAAAAGTACTTTTTATTACATTATTTTCAATGTGAAAATTCTGTTCGAATCGAATTTCCTTTCGAATCGAATTTCTTTTCGAATCGAATTCTAGTTTAAGAAATGTCAAATTGCACGATGATGCCACATTAAATTAGAAACAAATTTTTAATTTCCGGTTGGAATTGCCTTAAAAATGCCAATTTTCTTTGTAAATACGTTACAATGTGCCATCACATAAACAAATCTAACAGCTGCCTTTTGTTGACAAATTTATACTTTAGTTTAACTGACCAACCAGGATGGGTTAAACCTTAATTAAAACCCATATAAACCGCATCTGAAAAACAAAATTGTAGGTTTAACTAACGCTTAACTAACAAATATGTTTAAACTACATCCTAAAAACAAGGCCTTACGTTTTAAAAAGATGGGGTTGCAGTTTCCTTTTTATTACATTTATTACAAAAAAAACTATACAAAAATGGTATAAAATTAAATGTCTAACGATTTGCCAATTTAAGGGGCCTATGTTTATTTGTGTTTCTTGGGTCCGTTTACGACACCACCTTTGTATCCCTTTTTTCTATAATTACAACTATTATATTATAAAAAATAGTAATCGACATATCCAATTTAGGCATTTTTAAAAATCGTTTAAATTAATTAAAAAAAAAAAAACACATTTTCGCATTTTTATCAAATTTGTGCGTCATGTTTGATTCCAGGCTAAAGTGGGTTATTGATATACGATGAAGTCAGAAATAAGTATCAGAAAAGTCTTGAGTATATTAAAGGAACAAATGAATATAAAAAACTTAATTTTGAAAATTTCGAATTTTTAATGAAAATACACTTTTATTAAAAAATGGGACATTTTCGGCGGCCAAAATTCGGCACGGGATGTTTTCCAAAAAAAAATTGATTTCTTTCATTTGCAACTACAGTAGTGGTCAAAACATTTGGAACTGAGATCGCATTTGTTGTTTTTATTGAATTATTTTCTTCAAATCACACTTAGTTCCTTAAATTTATTTTTTACATATTCTTCATACATTGTTTTATGTTAAACAAATAAAAAAAAAATTAATTCCGTTAAATTAAAACAACAAAAAAATTAATAATAATAGATGTATTCAAAATGCAGGTGTTCAAAACATTTGCAACTCTCATTATTTTTACTCTTAACGAAAAAATTTATACTAACAAATGCTAGGATATAACGGTAATCGCATTCTTTTTTAATATGAGATTCAGGCCGTTACATTTTTTAAACAAATTTATTATAATTATTGTTCTTTATTAGTTGTAATAAGATGTTGGAAGCATAAACATCGTAAGAATAATTTTTGTAAAAAATGGCAAGAAATAAATACAATTCTGATTTTAAATCAAAAGTTTTAAATAATTTTCAAAAAGAAATTTCTATAAAGTACTCCGTTCCAAAATCAACGATTTGCCGCATTGTTAATAGTGGTAACATCCACACAAATCTTAAAGGTGGAAGACCCCGTATTACAACTGTAGGAGAAGATCGGAAAATCAAGAATTTTTTTACGAAATATCCCAAAGCAGTTCCCAGAGAAGCTAAAACTGAGCTTTTAATAGATGCCAGTCTTCCCACCATTAAAAGAAGAGCCCTGAATATGGTCTTAGAAGTTATAGATGTACAAAAAAACCATTTGTGTCGGAAAAAAAACGGAAAAGTTCGGCTTGACTTTGCACGCACCCATTTGAACTGGACTCAACAGCAATGGAAAAATGTATTGTGGTCAGATGAGTCTAAATTCAACCTCCGGGGATCAGATGAAAGAGCAAATGTTCGAAGACCACGAGGCGAAAAGTTTAATCCCAGATACACAATCGCCACAGTGAAGCACGGAGGTGGAAACATTATGGTGAGTGGGTGTTTTTCAGGAAATGGGATTGGCCCAATTCACCGCATTACTAACACAATGACGGCCACAATCTATAGAGATATTTTGAGTTCAGTTGTGCTTCCGTATGCTGAATGGGAAATGCCACTCTCATGGACCTTCCTGCATGACAACGACCCAAAACACACGGCGGGGTTGTAAAAGTTTGGCTGCAAGAAAATGAAATTAATATCATGTCGTGGTCGGCTCAATCTCCCGATCTCAACCCGATTGAGAACATGTGGATGATTGTAAAACGGAATATCGGCAATAAAGTATTCCGAAATGGTGATAAGCTTTTCGTCGAGTTGGAGAAGCAGTGGAATGAAATTTCTGACGATTATATTAAAAAGCTCATTGCCTCAATCAATGCCTAAGAGGTGTTCAGAAGTTATAAAAAATAATGGCTACGCTACAAAATACAGAGCGTTAAAACCATTGTTTGTATTTCCTGTTAATTACTTTAAGAGTTGCAAATGTTTTGAACACTGCACTATCGACTTATTTTGTTAAAATTACTTTTTTATATTTTTGAGAAGTTATGAATAATTTTTTTGTATTTGTAAAATAATATGCTATAACTGAATTTAATAAAAAAAACAAAAACTTATAACACAAACCTTTTTGATCAAAAAAATTATAATTACCTAAATCATGATTTCAGTTGCAAATGTTTTGAACACCACTGTATATATAAAACCGTTGGGGGGTATATTGTAATGAACGAATATCGTCAAGTCGTTGTTTTAAAGGACATACATATTGCAAATTTTTGTGTGTTGTGATGATGTATAATCCATAAAATTTATTTATACAAATTTAACACGATTTCAAAAGAGACGCAAAATAGAAAACTTTTAAAAAAATAAGATAATTAATATAATTTTTATTTTATTTTAATTGATTTTTATTTTTAATTTTAGTGAAGTTAAAAAAAAACTTTAATCAAAACTGTAATCGTTAAAATTTAGTTTTAAATAAAACAGTTTTAAATTATATAAAACCCTTTTATGTAATTAGAAATAAATCAAAATTTTAGAAACAATATTTAACTTTTAGAATTTATAACAAATAAAGTAGATTTCCAAAAATAATCATTTATAACAGGAAACAATCAAATTTTCAATTTAAATATTTGTAATTGATATTAACTTAATAAAAAATATCTTATGAAATTAAAAACAAATTATTTTAAACAATAATTTTATATTAATATTCAGAATATACAATTAGAATTTAAACCCAAAAATAGTGCCAAATTCAGCAAAACCAAATTTCTTAAAAAAAAACCCCTCCACAAACAAAAGGAAAATATAAAATTTTTATAAAAAAAAAAATATATAATTGAAAATGTTGCAGTGTAGATTACATTTAAATCGTAAATTTCTTTAAAAAGGTTAGTTTTTGTTTTGTGAATTGTTACTTTATAAAAGTTCATCTCTAACCAAATCTTGTACCAATTGTTGGCGTTCCACTTCTTGTCTACGACGCCTTTCCAATTCTGCCTGCTCGACTATATTGGCAATGGGCACTTGTTCCAATTCCTCTTGTTCGCGAGCAGCAGCCGCCGCATCGGCGGCCTCCTGTTGTCTCTTACGATGCTCATAATTAACCAAACGTTGACCTACTAAATATTTGTCCACCTTAATGGCAACATATAATTTTTTAAATTGTCTTATTTGAAAATAAATTAAACCGATAGCTCCTATAACCGAAAAGAATACGGGATAAACAAAATGGGCAATTTCCAATTGTACCCAAGGGTCTTGAAAAAATATGGGTAAAATGGAATGAGCCAATACATAAGGTATGGCTAAAGCTAAACCGAAACAGGTTATAACAGGCGTGGCCAATTCGGAGATTAAAAATGTTAAATCAATATCTCTCAGGCCATCACGATAGGCACGCTCTAAAGCTCGTTTCAAACGCCAATCGGGACCCATCAATGTCAAAGCAATGGCAATTTTGGTATATAATACTCCTAAAGCCCAGTCTTGCCATATAAAATATATGGGTGTCTGGTGTAAACCCACTCGTACCGGTATAACCACCACCAATTCCAATAGCATGCCAAAGAGCAAAGGTATTACGCCTAACATTAATACAAATATCAACACAGGTAGAGCATATGAGGCACCCACTTTAAGCCATTGTTTAATTTTATCCATAACAGCAGCTCTGCCTTGAGGTAATAATGTTACAGCTATGGCTATACCACGTGTTATCATCCAACATAAATATGTACCCAAGGCGGCTGTATATAATTCATGTGGTCTGGGTGTTACTTCGACACTTTGAACTACCACCTGTGTCGTTATACTGCCCACGGACCATAATGACATCACTTGACGTCCTATCCATACGGGTACGGTTAGCGTTAGCAATGAGGCCACCACCAATGATATACACATGAAAAATATTAAACCACATAAACGTATAGGAAATATGGATGGTTTTTCATAAGGCTGAAATGCCACCGGTACATCACGATGTATGATGGCATGATGTACGGCGGCTAAATTACGTTCTTGGGCTGGTGGTGGTGGTGGCGGCGGAGGAGGTGGTGGTTGTGCTTGCACAGCGGGTGCTGGTACTGGATTAGCTGCTACTGCTTCTGCATTAGGATTATTTTCATTGTTTTCTTGTTGTTGAGCATCACCCTGTTCATTATTTTCCACTGGAATTTCAGCATTATTATTTGGTAGATCATTGGTGGGCTCTGGAGGATCGTTACTCAAAAGATAACTGCGTATACCCAATATCCAAGAAACACAAATACACCATACATGTAATATTTTTTTAAGCCACACTCTTGTATGTGATTGTTCAAAGAAGCCAGGTAATATGATCTAAAAGAAAAGAGTAAAAAGTAAATTTATGAGGCTATTATAACCAAATCAGTATCTTAATTCTCAAAGGTTTTCGTAACTTATATCTAGAGTTGTTCAAGGGACTGAATTTCTCTTGAATTTCCGACCTTTTTCAATCCTGAAATCCTGGGAAATACTTAAGGAAAGTTTGGTTTTTTTTTTTGTAATGTTATTAACGAATATTCTTTTAAGTAAAGTAGACTTAAAATTGTATATAAAGGGTGTTTTTTATACAGGTATAGAACTTTAAGTTGGCAACACTTTTTTAACTGGCAGCCATTTTGTCAGCTGTCAAGTGATTTATGTTTAGTTTGGCATTTCTTATGAAATTAAAAAAAACAACGCTTCCAAATTGTGCAATTTTTTTTTGAAAATCATGGCTCTGTTCGAAATACGTATTGCGCACTTCGTCCATATTACGGTCAACATAATCGTCCATCAGAGCAATCTATTCGATTAACTATGGAACGTTCTCGCACCACGTTTACTCTAAATGATAATATGCATCCACAGAAACGTAGTACAGTGCGTACAGAAGAAGTCTTTGCTGCTGTAGCGTAAAGAAAACCACAATCAGTCTATCCGCCATTGTGCACAGGAATTGGATATGTGTCCATCCACTTTATGGAAGAAGAAAGAATCTTGGTTTGCGTGATGTTCAGGAGCTGTGGTTTCAACAAGACGGCGCAGCATGTCACACAACTCGTGCCACAATTGATTTATTGAAGGAAACGTTTGGTAAAAGCATAGTTTCACGTTTCGGACCCGCAAATTGGCCTCCAAGATCATGGACTATTTTCTATGGGGATATGTGAAGTCCCTAGTCTAAGACCGAATCGATTGATCATGTAATGATGAAAATAAATAAACGGTTGTTCTGTGTTTGAGCTCTTATGAGCGACTCTTGCTTTATTTAATTAAAAAATACTTAGAACTACTTAAACATAAACTATATAGTGTGTGATATTGCTTAGCTTGCAATTCACACGCTAGTAGGGTTGGTCTGTTGTTGACAAACAACATTCCACAAAGTGTGGGTCTCTAGTTACATACAGACGGTATGGTAACGCAGACTTGTCAAACACACTACACCTCCCCTTTTCAGGAAAAAGATTGATCAATTAGAGTAGCTTATTGATCGATCTTTTTATATAACTTATTTAATATAACTTATTTAATAAAATACTACATTGCGTTAACAAGAGGATCTTAAGAAATGAATTATCAAAATAAAAGATAATTAGAGAAAGTATACAAGAGACGATTTAAATTATTGAAATTCGTCTTTATAAAGAAATTTTGTTCAAAAATAAAATGTATCAACCAACATTTTTATTTCTGTATTATTTGTAACTTATGTTATCATTTTTCTTTATAATACTGTAATTTTTAAATTATTTGTGAAGATCAAAAACGTCACATGCTTTTCAATTCCATGTACCCGCCGGTATGGCCATTACCGCAAGGTCATTAATGTCAAAGAATGCGATGTTTTCAAAGAAAAATGGGACTTGGTAATGATTGTATTTTCCAGTGTCCAAGTTCATAAGTAATAATTCAGGTAATAAATTTGTTGCTTGAAGTGTTATTAAAGAGATGCGAGAATTATCAGCGATATTTATTATATATTGTGGGTATTTTAATACCATAAATAATTGCGCTGTGTATTAATCAATGAATGTTTGCTGTTTACAGCTAGTTAACCGAAAAATTAAAATAAATTTTAGATTTATAAAATAATTTATAGATTTTATTAGAAAATCAAATTGTCAGTGCAGCTAGTTGGTCACTGAAAGGTTAACTTTTTACCCTTTTTCCTCTTACTGAATCGTTATATTACTGTTTTTTTTTTTTTTTATTATTATTATTAACGTAGTATTGTTAATATTTATATATATATATGGTGCTGCTAATGTCTAATGTGATGTTCGAATACATTAGCAATTTATTTGTGTTGTTAATTTGTTTTGCACGTCGTTTTTTTCTATTAAGTTTTAAGAAGAGGACTCTAATTGCCGGTCTCGGGACCTGAGGCGTGTGGAATTATTTCCAATGCCTTTAGCAATAGCTTGCCTTAACTTCAACACTAAGTCTATTTAATAGACTTGGTATACAACTTCTTCGGAATTCTAGTTCCGGTATTGGGTTTCCTGTCTCTATTTGACATAATATTTAAGCTTTGATCAGACCAGAGCACTCAAGCTGCTCTATCAATTTAAGATCAGAACTCTAAATATTTTTTTTTTGGAATACCCCGGTACTTATAACAATCGCGATTGCGCATTTCTATAATGCTTATCAAAAAGTGCACTTTTTATTATACCATCCAAAATATGTGGCCTATTTAACGGGCTCCGTTCACCTCGCCTTGCCGTCTAATTTTTCAAGACTTAGGATGATTGAGTCTAGGTCAATATCCTATTAACAAAGGGGCTGGCTAATGTACCGTAATATAATTCATTAAGAATTATCTTCATAACGCGCTGCCATTTATTATTTAAAAAAAATTGATGGACGTCTCCCTCAAATTTTTATTAGTCTCATTTGAAACTATTAGCACCTTTAACAAAATTCAGTAAGGGTAAATATACTGTTAGTAATTTCTAACGTATTTGTATCTGGGTAGAGATGTTATGAAATAATGAAGTACGAAAATCAATTTTTGATGTTTGATGCATCCGTATAGTATGCACAATTTTTGAATCTGTTGCTTTTTGAGAGCAATGAAATCGAATCAATTTTTGATTCCGAAAATGGGATCCATTCCTGGTTCGTAGGAACCAATAACGTGAATCATACAAATATGACGGAAACCGAGTCCGTATCGCACAGTTTCATTTGAGTCTACATGAAATATATAGGCGGAAACTGAGTCGAAATTGCATGGTTTCATTTAAGTCGTGTAAAGTATATAAATACTTTTAATATGTGGATTAATTCAACGTTATTACATTACGTAATAGTCCGTAATTGGATCAATTTGCACGTATTACGCAAATAGTGCGTTGTAAGGAAATTGTTAATCTCAAAAAAAATAATTGTGAAACGAACATAGAATTTAGCATTAAGTAAATTGAAGTATTTAAAAATACAAAATTACAAGTTACAAAAAATATTAGTAGAATAAGATATATATAAAGATATAAATAAATAAATAAATATTTCTCTATGCATTGAAAATAAATGAGTGGAGACAAGCATAATGGAACATGTACTGATGAAATCTAAACTCACGGCTCAATAGCCTACAGTGATTACATCAGTGTAAAGATTCCAACCAAATATGATTTGGTTTTCTTGAGTTTCCATAAAAGATTATGGGTATATTGACTAATAAGTGAAATGTGTGAGTTTGTTTTAGAGAAGATAATTCCCACAGGTTTCTCATGTCTTTATTACTCCACAAAATAGGCTAAGCATTGCAGAGCCAAAAGGGTTAAAAGTCAAGTAAGAAAATCAAAATCAAGGATAGTTCATAGGCGAACTAGCAGAACGTATATTATTTGATTTTGATATAATTGGAACAAAAGTAAAGGGTAGTTTTGCTAATGCAAATCTAACGGTACAATTGTTACATGATGAGATAGGAAAAGAAATAAGACGTGTCATGCATCATGATTTATACGATAGGAGTATTAGCTACAAATCATACAAAATATAAAATTTTTGATACAAAATTTTCAAATTTTTTTTTTTAAATAAAATTTTTAAGTATTTTAAATTAAAAACTTTTAATGCAAATCTTTAAATTTTTTTTAGCAAATTTACAAAATTTGTATTCAAGTTTTTCAAAAAAAATTTTTTTTTTAAAAACGTAGTGTTTTAAATATTTAAAAAAATATGCTAAAAACAATTTGAAAATAATTCAAAATTAACAATTCTACAACTTTAAGAAGATTTATGTAGTTTTAAATTTTATTAATTTTATATTAGCAACCACGGTAGTTAATTAATTACTTTTCAATATTTTCAAAAAAAATTTAACTTATAAAAATTTTTTTTTTTTTATAATTTATGATTTATAATTTTTAAATACAATAATTTTCAAATTTTATAACTTTATAACTTTAAATTTAAAATTTTTAAATTTATATTAAAACTTATAACTTTCAAATTAAAATTTATAATTTTTAAATTTTAATTTAGAATGATTTAAAAGTTTTAACTTTAATTTAAAACAAAAAAATGTAGTTAGGAAAAAAAATTTAATATTTGACATCTGAACTTGTACTGTACGGATCAGACGATGCTATATCTTAAACTATGTTTACCTTGTTTAAATCTGTTATTATCTGTTGTTGTATTGCTGTAGGTTGTATTAGCATTTTTCTTCTTCCAAACCATTATTGAAGAACATTAATATGTGTTGATTTTGTCCATTAGTTTCACGATATTCAAATATATCAATCATACCGTTGAAGAATTAGAAGTTCTTGAAATGACCCAAAGTATCTTTCATTACTTTGTTCTGTTTTCCTGGTTTTCCTGGTGGTGTTTTGGTTTTCCTGGTGGTGTTTTGGCCACACCACCCTTGGAGCACTTGGCGTGTGTCTCCGGCAATACACATCCGCATTGCTTCTTCATTGATGGATGGCAACAACTTTTATTCTTGATTATTTGTATGGTTGAAAGCAATTTTTTTTTTGTGTGTTTTAGAGCAAACATATTAAAATTTTTTGTTAACGACATCATAATTTTTTATATTTCACTAACAAACAGTATTTTTGTTTTCACTAACAACTTTTTTTTTATTAAAATTAAAATTGTATATATATTAGTTTAGGCACATATTTTAATATAATTATTCATTTTCATTATTCATTGTTTATATTTTTTTTTTTTTTATTTGATTTATTTAATTTTTTTTAAATTTTTAGTTTTTTTTTTTAAAAATTGTTTTTATTTTGAAGTCATTTTTAAAAATTTTTTTTTTTGATTTTAATATCAAAATTTATTTTTTTTTAAAGATTTTTTTCAGGGTCAGGTCCTGTTGGACCCAACCCTTTATGCGCTTTTATTTACTGTACCCTCCTGGCAGGATCGCCATGTAATGATGAAAATAAATAAATGGTTGTTCTGTGTTTGAGCTCTTATGAGCGACTCTTGCTTTATTTAATTAAAAAATACTTAGAACTACTTAAACATAAACTATATAGTGTGTGATATTGCTTAGCTTGCAATTCACACGCTAGTAGGGTTGGTCTGTTGTTGACAAACAACATTCCACAAAGTGTGGGTCTCTAGTTACATACAGACGGTATGGTAACGCAGACTTGTCAAACACACTACAATCACTTGGAGGACAACATTCGCCGCATTATTGCCAATACGGCCACAAATGTTTGAAAATTGGACCTTCAGATTAGACTACGTCCGAGCCAGCCGTGGCGGTCATATGTCAGAAGTCATATTGAAACTATAATGCCAGAAGATTATCTTTCGAATAAAGTAAATTTCATTTCAATTTAAAAAAAAAACCATATTTGTTTTATTTAATTTCAAAGTTCTATACCTCTATAAAAAACATCCTTTACTAATAAGATTTTTGAAGAATCCTGATATCTTTAATAATGAAAATATTCAAAATTTGCATTAATATGGCTAAAAAAAACCCATACTTTAATATGCAGAACACCTTTTAAATGTATTTCTTATGCCGAAATGTACAGTGGTGGTCATCTAATTAGCCCACCCAGCACACAAAATTTTTGGTCAAACTCTTTTTTTCGAAAAAGTTATTGTTGCAACGTAAAAAACAAAACAAAAAAAACAACATAACAATTCACTGAGAAGAAATTATTTTCTTTAAAAGCTAAAAATATTACATGGACAACTATTTAGCCCAACTATTAAAATGTGTTAACCAAACTTTCATAATTTTTTTTTTTTCATATTTTATAGGGTAACCATTTTGTTTAATCACCGCCTCTAATCTTCGTGGCACACTTTCAACAAGAGCTTTGCATCAGGAGGCAGGAATTGATTTCCAAGCACTTTGAATTGCTTGCCACAATATTTTGGTTGTTTTAGTAGTAGTAGTAACTCTACAGATTGTTGTTCTTCACACATTTTTCATTTTCATTTCAATTAGAAGGCACCCTAAAGCATTATGGAACCGCCACTATGCTTAATTGTTCTTAATGTTTAGCGAGGATTGAACTTCTATTTGGAAGGGCAACACACATTTTTCTTTCCATCTTATCAAAACTGATTAAATTTTGTCTCGTCACTCCAAAAAACGTTTTTGCAGAATGAAATTGGCTTGGTGATATAATGTTTTGTAAAATTGAGTAGAGCCTTTATATTTTTGTTTGAAACAAGCGGCTCGTGCTGTGCTACGCATCCAATTGAACTGTTTTCATTTAGCCGGCGGCTGATGGTTTTGGTACTTACGGATGTAAGTCAGACAGATTTTTTTTTCATTTCTGAAGATCGTATGAAAGGATTCTTCATTGCATAATTGATTATTTCATCTTACATACCTGTGGTCTTTCTCGGTCTCTTAATTCTTTTTTTTTTTAAGAGAAGCAACACTCAGGAAATTCTTCCTATTAATTAATGAGTTGCTTTCTTTGGAAAGGGGATAGTGGAGAGATGAAAGGTGGTGAAAGATGAAGGGCTTCAAACATGGCAACACTGTAATTGCGCGAGATGATAAGTCTTAGAACAGTTGTTGCTCGCACCTGATGGAGAGTTGGCGAATTTATTGAAGCTTTTTGTTTCATAGCCCTGATTCATTCCGTTGGGTTAAGTGCTATGGGAACACCGAAGGTGGGAGCTGCAGTGCATATGAGGGATAGAAAACTCATACATATTATTTTTCTAAATTGATGTTGCCGTCACCGGGAATCGAACCCGAGACTATCTGTGTAACAGTCTAACGCTTGAATAGCTTCGCATGTTTTGCATTTTTCTTGGTCATTTAAAGCATTTCTGACCATTTTTCGGGAGCTGCCGATGTTTCTTTCTATTTCCGAAATGTTTTTACATTGATTTTTCAGGTTTAATATAATTTTTCGGATATCTGGAGTACACACGACTAATATTTACCCATTATCACTTAAATTAAAGTTTTCCTGACAGCAAAACGATTTTATTTTAATGCAATTTTTTTTTATAAAACATTTTTGCAAAGGTTGCTTATATTTTATTAAAAATATTTCAGAGAGGGCTATTAAGTTGTCTGTCAGATTTTAAAAGAATTTTTTGTAAATAATGTTTCTTAATATTGTAATCGTGTAATATTTTAAGTACATTATATACATTATATTTACATTATAAAAAATGTAAATAATCTTTTAAAAGTAAAGGAAAAGAAAGACAAAAAAATGTATTGATGAGTGGGCTAATTAGGTCACCAACACTGTATATTTTTCATTTCAAAACAAGTTTCTTATATATTTTTCAAAATGTTTTACTTTTAAATTTTAAAAAATTAAAACCAAAAATTTATTTTTCAAAATTTTAATTTTTGCTGAAAAAAAGAGATTTTTTCGTGAAATTTCGAAGTATAGGTCCAAAACTACTAAATCGATTTAAAAACAGTATTCCAAAGATATGTTGCACATTAAATGGTATTTGTTTAGCAATTTGACTGACCAAAATAACTTGATCCTAAATGGAGATATAGTCATATTACTCAAAAATTAATTAAAAAACTGCTCGATTTTGGGAGGCCTTAAGAGATCATAAAAAAATAGTCGCATGTAGGGGACATTTTTCTTGTAAACTAACGTTATTAAAGCCATGACTTTACTGCATCTTTGAAGGTGAAAATAAAGCGCATTTGTTTCCTAAAGACGTCTGATTTCATTAATTACAAGGAGTCATGAAATAAGCGCAGTTTACCTGTCAAAATGAGACCTAACAAGTGGCGTTCGTGAATAAAAATCATATAAAAATCTTACAAAACTGCTGCAGGATAAACAATATCTTTTGAAGGGGTCCCTCAAATTCACATTAACAGGATTCTTTTAGGGGAGAGGGCACCCAGATGGACATGGTTTTGAATAGAGCTGGTTTTTATAGAGCCCAAACTGAATAAGATATCTTAAAGTATTATATACCATCTGAACGTACAATAGGATGGGTATCTTTTGGCCACAGATATAAATTTTTATTTTGCACACAAGCCATTTTTTAACTATATTTGTAAAATGTTCAAAATTTTGATTTTTAAAAAAGTGGCTCCAAGATGGACACTAGGGTTGTTTTATAAAACCAAAATTCGATTTGTCGGGTTTCTTTCTTTTATATATACAAATAATATATATCAAATTTGCTGCCAATCGGATAAAGAAAAGTCGTGCCGGAAATCGATTGAAAATTTATACTGTTTTTATTGGGGGAAAATTACTTTTTTCAGTTTTTGTAAAATTTTTTAAATGTCGTAATAGTTGTTATTCTAGGTGTTAAATTATACCTAAATCCAAAATCGGCTAAGAACTAGCCCAGTAATAAAAAGTATCACAGGCCACTAATGTGCCAACTACCACTTGTCCCCAAAATTCGACCATACATCATCCTAAACGTTTTTGAAATTAATTACAGCTACAAATTTTTTTTATTTAATAGTCATAAATTTTGAAAGAATCAGGAAAATTGAGATTTGAACTTCATGGAATTGCTAAATACATTTTAAAGAATGAAAATAAAAAATCCCCCGGTACACTTGGGCTCATTTGTTGCCATCAAATATTTAAAATCGAAAATTAGCTACTTTTGTACCGTTTGTTGATTTATTTTATCATCATTTATTTTACTTTACAAAAAAATGTCAAAGCTTTGCTTACAACTATTGAATTTTAAGAAAGATGATTTGAAATACTATGACACAATCTGTGAAGCTGATGTGTTAAAAATGTTGGCCAAATTAAACAACGTTATCCAGGGCAGTGCCGCATTGAGATTAAAGGAGATACTGTGAATTTTATATATATTTAAACAAAAAATATTTCAACTCTTTTTTTATTTTGCATACGTTGCCAAAGCCATTCTTTAAATTCATTAAAACAATATTCTGAACTAAATTAACAATTAGATGGTTTTAAAGAACTTTCAATTGAGGGTCATTTTGACACTAAGAGTATGTTACTATGGAAGTATACCATATACCATAGTCACATACGTTACAGTCGTACGGTTCAATGATTTGAAAATGAGCAAAAACATAATTTTTTTTATTCTTTATATTTTTATGTAGAACGTAAGCTCTTCTAAAATAAGAAAGCAATCGAACTGCATGGTCCTAAAATATAAGCAATTAAAATGGGTGACGTGATTTGACCAAAATAGAAGTTGGTGTTTTCGTATTTTACAAAAACATAAAACTCTTTTACATTCCATAGTGTGAAACGTGAAGTTGCGTAGCGTGTTGTGTAGTCTCCTATTAGGTTATTTTTAGCATTTATTAAAAAAAATAATGTTTTATTGTTTATAAAACTCAAAAATATAATAAATTTTATGTTGTGAATTTGTTTTTAAGAATTACATTGGATAGCATGTAATTTAAATAAAATCAATTACACAGGACAACAACTTTTCCGGTCCTGATACTAGAGTATTCGGAAATAAATTACAAAATTCTGTTTGGAGTATTAAACAAGTGTCAGAGAATTTTTGGAAAAAAAAATTTTTTGATTATTATTATTTAAATTAGCACCAACAATGGGGATTTGTAAATACAAACACACTTTTGTTGATTTTTTGTAATTTTGAATTTTTCTTTTTAAAAATTTTTATATGAAAAACTACAATTTACAAGCATTTCAAAAAAAAAATTTGTTGGAAATAAATCTGAATTTAAAAATTAGGGTGTTTGAATTTACAAATTCCATTGTTGGTGGCTAGTGTTTTTTCTGTGTATACTTTACAATAGTTTTGATGTGCGCAGAATCCAAACAGATAGTACTCAGATAACATAAACGAATTTGTAAATAAAGCTGAATTCGATATGTTACAACGTCCCTAATATAACGAAAAACTTTAGGTTAAGATATTTCGAAAATCTGATATGATGAAGAAATTCAGATTGGACTCAGCGCATATCAAACCTTCAGTAAAGTATACTCTAGTCCCAGAGTATTGAGGTTTTTAACTTATTATGGTCTGTGTTTTTAGCATAATATATGAAATTTTATATGTGACTGTCCTGTTTTTACTTTTTCTCTGTGACATCGTGTGTTTGCCTTCCTCTTATTAGCTAAGGATGTCATCTACGTAAAATATTTATAATTTTAAATATCAATATTTTACTTCTCAAAAATAAAATATTTGCCAGGTGACGCGACAAAGTTTGATATTTAAAAAAAAAATTAACTCTCTCTAAAAGTTATGTAACAATTTTTTTTTTATTAAATTATTCACAACTTGATTTAAATTAAAAGTTTTAACCACCAGCTACCAGCGACGCAGAAGTTATGAGAACAAATGTTATTTTGCGGTGACGAACGTGACATAGAATGTCAATGAAAGCACATCCAAAACTTCTCGTTTATTGATCTTTATTCACTACGTTTGCATTTTTTTGAGTTATTTGTAGTTGTAACAAATATTTAATATTTTTAAGAAATAATTTTACTGCAAATGAAAAAAGTTGACTCAAAACATGAACGCAACTTTGTAGTCTATTTTATCATCATGGCAAATAAAATATGCTTTGGACTTTTTAATTTATGAAATTTAAATATTTTTCTTTAATAATAAAGGGTGATTTTTTGAGAGCTTTCGGATTTGATTTAAAAAAAAAAAACATAATATTTAGAGAAATATATGAAATCTTTATTTGAGACGATAGAATGATCTGTATAGTTCACTTTTTAAAGATGATTTCATGTAAATGCTGACCGCGGTTACGCCTCAAATGGTTCATACGCTGGGTCCAATTTTGACATACTCTCTCCAACATATCGGCCGGTATTCTTCAATATTGGCTTCTAGTGCGTCAACCGTTGCGGGCTTGTCCCTATAGACATGAGCATTAACATAGCCAAACAAAAAATAGTCTAAAGGCGTTAAATTGCACGATCTAGGCGTGTGTCATGTGGCACCGTCTTGTTGAAATCACATGTCACAAAAGTTCAGCTCTTCCATTTTGGGCAAAAAAATCTCAGTACGGTCCAATGATGCCACCGGCCCATAATCCACACCAAACAGTGCATTTTTCGCTATGCATTGGCAGTTCTTGCAATGCTTCTGGCGGCTCTTCACACCAAATACGGTGATTTTGCTTGTTCACGTATCCATTCAACCAGAAATGAGGTTCGTCGCTGAACACAATTTGCACTTTCTTAACCGAGCATGAATTTTGATAATAAAATTCAATAATCTGCAAGCGTTGTTCGTTTGTAAGTCGATTCATGGTTAAATTATAGACCAAACTGAACATGTTTAACAGTAACATGTTACACGAAAACAGCTGAGCTGCCAAAAACAGTGTTGCCAAAAAGAAAGTTGTTAAAAAAATCACTATTTATATCAAGGATCGATTACTTTTTCGTATATTAAGTGTACTTCTCTCTTACACTCGCTTTTTTTTTGCGAAAAATTATTTTGGAGTAAAAAATTTTTAAAGTTTAAAAAAATTATAAGAAAACAACTTTTTTGAAAAAATATTCGCATATTTATGCATATTTTTGATTAATTTAAAGTATTTTTTAATTTGTAACAAAAAAAATGTAATACATTTTTATATTTTGATTTAACAAAACCATTTTTACATTTAAAAAATCTAGCTGCGCCGATGAAAAGCGTTATATTCTATTAATTTCGGAAAAATAACGACCCAATTCACATTCTTTTATTTTCCCTGTTTTAAAGTGTGGGATTTTTGCAAAATATTTAGTTTTAAGTGCATAATTTTAAGTACATAATACATGAAAGTCCTTGCCTTACTCATAACTTATAAAACATTTGACAGATTTTATTAAAATTTAAAACTCCTAGAAAAAACTTTAAAATCTAAAATGCTTGTGTAAATTTGTTAATATTTACCTGCAGTAAAAGCAGCTGCAAACTTAGTTCATTAACTTCTGAATCTCCCGACAGAGTATAGGGTAAAAATGTTGGCCATATAGATTTCAAGATACGTATGGGCATCCAAAGCATAAGCAATACAACTGAACCAAATATCATAGCCGATGAAATTAAACGTCTCACATGTCTTAATATTGGTAAATGGATCATTTCCTGTGATTTAATGAAAATTATTAATGTAAAACTAAATATTAAATTATATGTCCACAAACCTGTATAGGACTAAAATCAGGATCATTAAGATTTCTTAAAAACCATAAAACGCCAGGACGTAATACTTCTCTCAGTAGAGAAATAAAGGCTGCAAAATAATATACATAAACCATGCCAAACATCCAATGAACAAATAGAGAGGTGCCTGGAGCAGCAGTAAAGCTGGCTTTGCGATCTTTAAGACTAAAGAGAAACAAAATTTTAATAACAAAGACAATGTAATTGATTTAAACATTTGTCCTAACAAGTAATCTATAGAGTTTTTGTTTTCAAATTTATTAATTGACCCTTTCAGGATCCTGAAAGGGTCAATTAATAAATTTATTTTCATTGCACAATTTATTTTCATTGCACAATTAAAAGTCGAAAAAAACATAATTTTTATTTTTAATAAAAATTATATCAAACTTGTAAAATTTACATTTATAATTTAACAGTTTTTGTTCTAAATAAGGAAGTATAATTAAAAACAAAGGATATTAACCCCCTGTTATTATTAACCCCCTGTTATTATTTTGTTATTGCAACAAAAACCAAAATACACCCATTCCTATAGAGGAATTTTTAAGATCGCTTTAGGCGGTCGTTTATAATCACAGTGGAAAAAAATACTAGTACGATACAAGTTGTACTAGATAATTAAAACCATACAGCTTGTACCACCTCTCCGTTCAAACAACTGTAAAATTCTATATGGAGATGTCATACAAATGGGGGCCATTGTCCACAAATTCCGAATTTGAAACTAGTTGTTGAACCAAAGGGTGTTTTTTTATTGACGTATAGAACATTCAAATGGAATAAAACAAAGATAATTTTTTTAAATTGACATGAAATTTACTTTATTCGAAAGATAATCTTCTGGCATATGACCACCACAGCTGGCTCGGACGTAGTCTAATCTGGAGGTCAAATTTTCGATGACTTTTTCCAACATTTGTGGCCGTATATTGGCAATAACGCGGCGAATGTTGTCCTCCAAGTAGTCAATCGTTTCAGGCTTATCGGCGTAGACTTGCGACTTCACATATCGCCACAGAAAATAGTCCAGCGGAGTTAAATCGCACTATCTTGGAGGCCAACTCACGGGTCCGAATCGTGAAACTATGCGGTTACCAAACGTTTCCTTCAATAAATCAATTGTGGCACGAGCTGTGTGACATGTTGCGACGATTATGTTGATTGGACGATTATGCGCGATACGTATTTTGAAAGCGTTGTTCAGGCGTCAGTCTATTCATGTTCAAATGCCAAACAAAACTAAACATAAATCACTTGACAGCTGACAAAATGGCCGCCTGTTAAAAAAAGTGTTGCCAACTTAAAGTTTTATACATGTATAAAAAACACCCTTTAGAAGCTTTTAAAATAGATCCTACCATTTCAATTAGTGAAGTCGCGAGTAAAAAGAAAAATACTGTGAGTCCTTGGACTAAAGTAAGGACTTATTATTAAAGATAAAGCTTCAATCTTACTTATATTTTATTATTAAGAGTTTTTAGTCAACTTAAATTGGTTTTTTATATTTTTGAGAACTATATTTTTTAAAAATAATTAGTTATTGAAATTTTACGTTATTTTGAAGCTTTCTCGCTTCCAAACCGTGGACGGCACACGAAAAATTTCTTCGCAAGATATTTAGCAAATTTAGTTTTCTATCGGAATATATTAATTTGTAAGTATAAAACGCTCATTTTACGCATTTGTGGTAAATTTTATGAAGACTGTCCTGAGGCAGCCTTACCCGTTAGAGGGTTAAACAAAGCAACAAGACTGTCAAATACAACATAATTTTTAAGCTTTATTTCTTTTGTTTCATGTCAAAACGTTATCCCGATTATTTGTATAATTTGTATAATACAAATAAAATTGAATCGGACATAGAATTAATAAAAAAAAAAACTTTTTGTACAAATTTGAATCAAAATAATCGTGTTATTATTGTGGATAATTCGAGTGCTATTAAAAATTGCGTTTATGCAAATAATATCGTTGTACTCAAAGCAACAATATCGTGTAAATCTGTAGAAAATTATCGAGTTATCCAATTAAAAGTGTAACTTTTTTCGATAGAAGTTTCGACAAGATTTAACGAATAAATTGCTGTACGGAAACCATGTATAATTTTTTATTATCGGGGCCGTAAAAGAATTTTTTTTTATTTGTGCATTTAGGACAGGACATTTTTGCTGTTTTTTGCAATTTTGCGAAAAAAAAGCAATGAGCTGGAACCGCCATTGTGGAAAATATAAGAGAAGTCTTGACTAGGTTTAACTACCAAATTTTTGTCCGAAAATTTTAATAGCAGTTTTATGAACAAATTTTTATTGCCAGGGCCGTAAAGTGCTTTTTTGGCAGCTTTGCCAGGAAGCTTCGTATATGACTTCAATATATGTACTTAAAATGCACAATTTTTTAATCATAAAATTCTATAAATTTAAAATGTATTATCCTTTTCTATGGACCGCCTATTATTCTAGGTGTCGTAGCATTTAATAAAAAAAATTGTTAATGTTGACTTTTATTTAATTTTTATTTTATTTATGGACTAAATAAAGCTTTTAAATTGAAGGGCTTATTGTAAAAACTAGATAAGCCACATTTACTGTTTTATAGTTTCTCGCTGTTTCTCGCTAGATGTTCATTAATTAATTATTTAAAGAAATCTTGCTTAAACAATTATTACATGTTCCTAGATTATGAACGTCCTGCAAATGTCAGGATTTTTTTATTTTTTAAACCTTAAGAAAGCGAAAACCTTCCTAAAATAAAATGTGGCATATCAAGTTTTTACAATAAGCCCTTCAATTGTATTCATAAAAAATCTTAATTCAGATTTCAAAAACATTTTAGTTAAAACACATTTTAAGCTTTAAAACTGTATTCATAAACTAATATAAGCTTAAAATACCTATTTTAAACCATGTGTAAAAGTGTTTTTTAATTAAAAATGTATTTGGAATGTTGTTTAATATTTTTACGATTTAGTTTCAAAATCTTGGAAGATACCTAAAATATAACTTAAAAAATATGTACAAATGTACAGATTTTATTTTCTGGAGAAAGACAATTCTTTGATGTTCTGGAGGCAAATATAGAATTTTACCTTGTTCAGATTGCACGATGGATGGACACAAATGGGTTAGACATAAATCCCAGCAAAATGTAGGCTATGTGCTTCGGTTTTGATTCCCGTGATTTAAGTGTATCATGGAAAGGTGTTAGTATCAATTTTGTTTCAGAAATGAAGTGTTTGGTTGTTTTTGTAGATGATAAGTTACGTTTTTAGAAACACGTTGATTACGTGTGTGCTCGTGTGAATGCTACGTTGAGGAGATTATGGTCTCTTGATCTATGTTTGCCTCTACATGTAAGGAAACGTGTAGCTAGTGCTTTTCTTATACCCCAGTTAATTTATGCTTTGGAGGTAGTTATGGGTACGAACAGTAACATTCTTAGACGTCTTTATGTTAAATTTAACCGTATAGTGAGATATGGTTACAGATTGAGGATTAGAGAACATGTCTCTTCGTTTGTGTTCGATTTTCTTGTTTTTTCTTTTGAGAATTTTATAATACTGAGAATCTTGTGATTGTTTTACAAGCTAATTAGAGAGAAATATCCTGGTTACATTGATGAAAACTTTAGATTGACAAGATCGAGTAGCAACCCTCAGATAGTTTTTCATCGTATAAATTCTTCTATATACGAGAGATCCTTTAATGTGAGAATAAGTAGTCCGGAATACGTTATCTAGACATCTTAAAAGCTTTGTAGTTGGCCACACTGCAAATCATGTGGTACGAAAATTAACTACAATCAAAATAGGGGATTTCCCTTCTAAAGAGTGATTTTTTAGGAACTTTCGGATTTGCTTTAAAAAAAACATAAAATTTAGAGAAATGTATGAAATCTTTATTTGGGTCAATAGAACGATCTATATAATTCCATGTTTAAAGATGATTTCATGTAAATGTTGACCTCGGCTATGCCTCAAATGATTAATACGCTGGATCCAATTTTGGCATTCTCTCTCCAACATATCGGCCGGTATCTCACGAATAAATTCTTCAATATTGGCTTCCAGTACGTCAACTGTTGCAGTATTGTCCCTATAGACATGAGCCTTAACATAACCCCGTTATGTTAAGGCTCATGTCTCGTGTTAAAACACACGATCTAGACGGCCAATTTACCTGCCCAAACGTGAAATAAACTGTTCACAGAACTCGCCTCTACCTCGCCCATAATTCACACTAAACTGTATATTTTTCGGGATTCATTGGCAGTTCTTGCAATTCTTCTGGCTGCTCTTTACACCAAATACGGCAATTTTGCTTGTTCACTTATCCATTCAACCAGAAATGAGCTTCGTCGCTGAACACTATTTCCGATAAAAAAGTGGATCTTCATCCAACTTTGCCAGCGCCCATTCACCAAAAGTTAGCCGTTGTGGTAGGTCGTATGGCTTCAATTCTTGCACCAGCTGTATTTGAAAAGGTTTTACACCCAAATCCTTCCTCAATTTTCCATGTAGTGGAGTAACAGAGGCCCAATTGGTGCGAACGGCGCCGAATCGATAATTCACGGTCATCAACAACATTGGCGGATACAGTTGCGATATTTTCCTCTGTCCGCACTCTGCATATGAGTCATTCCATGTCAGACCGAACGATTTTTGCTAAAAATTGACTTTCATGTCTCTGATGCCTTTCAAAATTTTACTACGTATTTTTTACACGTGTTTCCAGAAAAAAATTAAACATTTTTTTTTTTTTCAAAAAGTTGTGTGCATTTGAAAATCGTCAAAATCGTGAAAAATCTTTTGACATGACAACTTTTAAACTTATGTTTTTCTAAAACTAGTGAATGGATTTTAAAGTTTGATACCTTATGTTAAAGGTATTTAAACCTTCTTTTTAGAAATTATTTATTTTTTTTTTTTTTTGATTTATTTTTTTTATTTTTAAAGTTTGGTTTTTTACTTAATTTCTGTTTTCCACCATCTTCGAACAAATCGACAAATCTGAAAAAATATTTTCTGTAAGCTCAATATAACCTTAATATTCCCTGTAAATTTCAGAATGGAATTTGAATTGATTCTATTTTTTTCCGATTTTTTTCCATTGTAGTACCACGAAAAATTACATTTTGTATGTGAACATTATATTTTCAAGCGTGTTAACGAAAATGTTAATGCATCCATGTATGCAAAAACTCGCGCTAACAAATTCATATTGTTTTTGAGCATTATTTGTTTTACTTTTTCTGTCTGCCGTTACATACATACATATTTGCCATGTATTTATTTATTACGTGCAAATTAATTATTTTTATATAATAACTAATCACAATTTAAAATGTCAGCTACAAAACAAACTAAAAGAAAGGATATTACTGGAGAAGGTGCTACTGGAGAAGGTGCTACTTCAGTAGGAAAACGTTTTAGTTTGAACGAATCTACTATAAAGATGATAAATACACAAGAGACATTGTAAAAGAGAAAACGGAGAGGGCTCTTGTAATATGGATTGAGAATTGGCTCACAAAAACAGATACCAGTTGGCGGAAATACCATAAAACATATGGCATTAAGATTTTATAACCAGATAAAAGAAAAGGAACCGCAACCATCAGTCCAGATAGATAAGATATTTGAATTTTCTGCATCTGCTGATGAGCCGGCAGCTAAAGACTTTCCCGCAAAACTGGCTTAAATAATTGAAGATGGTGGCTATACTCCGGATGAGGTATGTAATGCGGATGAAACAGGCCTTTTCTGGAAACGAATTCAGAGTCGAAAATATGTTGATAAAACCCAGAAAACCGCTAGTGGATTAAAAGTAGCCAAAGATCGTGCAACATTTTTATTCTGCTCCAACGCTTCAAAACGCTGTAAATCGAGCTCTCAAGCCACGGTCTATGCAAGGCGTAAATATGCACTCATTACCCGTTCACTGGGCAGCTAATAAAAGGCGTGGGTTACAACTCAGCTTTTTAACTAATGGTTTCTAAAATATTTTGTACCGGAAGTTCGGCGCTATATAAGCGATAAGGGCCTTGATTTTAAAGTTATGTTAATTATACACCAGGTCATCCACATTTAGAGCATTCAAATGTCAAATTTTTTTTTTCTACCTCCAAATACAACATCGTTAATACAGCCACTGCTTCAAGGAATTGTTGCAACTTTTAAGATCTACTATGTCAATCAAACATTCAGGTACATTTTAGAGAAATTAATGAATGATGAAAATTTAAAAGTTATAGATGCGTGGAAGAAATTTTCTATTAATGACTGTATCAAACATGCTGCATTAGCACTATCAGAATTAAAAGAATCAACGTTAAACGCATGTTGGAGAGCAATGTGTCCAGAATGAGTTAAAACTAACAGCCCATTGCCTTTTAATACGGTTGATTATTCCAACACCATAGCCTTAGCTCATGATGTAGGCGGTGAAGGCTTTGATGATTTATCGTCTGCAGATATTAACGAATTATTGTTAAACAAGCCGGCTAAAGCCGGGCTTGCCCGGAGTGCACCTACACGCAGAGAAAAATATAATGTTTATACATGATTGCGGACACAAAATTATCATATTATGAATCTAATTATCATATACATGATTCTGGATGATCATATTATGATTACCGAAGTTGATTTTATCGTCATTTAGAATGATAATATGATTGCTATGATTTCCAATATACCGATTTTCAAAATACCACATGACGTATGGATACGTGCACACTATGGACCGAACCATAGCGGCTTAAGATGTGTTTTCATTACTAATCAAAAGATTTCTAAACATTTTTTTAAGAACGGTCCCCGCCTCACACTTACCCACCCTAACCAACCGAGGGGGCTCAACCTCATGATGTGGTTATACGTACACACTATGGTCCGAACCATAGCGGGTTGAGATGCATTTTTATTACTAATAGGGAGCATGCCCGCTACATTGTTAGCGTGGGGACGACATTGTTTTGCCTTCAAGTTTAAAATGTAATTAATTTTGTATAAGAAGTTAATCTTTTAAGGAAAACAAAACAAAGCAGGTATAGCCTGGATTATCACCATTTCCAATTTGGGGATTACGAATGAAAATATTTCTGTCTTAACTCCCAAATCAAAATGGCAGCTATGTCTTACATAGTTATGTTAACTTTTCCCATAAAGATCGTTTTTTAAACGAACATTGTGTGAATATTACAGTTTTTCTGGATAGACATACCGCTATGTCCTACTTAAACGCCTTAAGCTATCTGAAATTTCAATCGCATTAGCCCATAATCTAGCACTTAAAATATACCTTTAGGAATTTCCAATAAAAAAAATAAAAAAAAGATAAAAATGTGGTAGAGAGACAAATATGTTCCCGGCATGTAGGTTCCTCCTTTGGCATAGACACCCACAAAGATGGGATTATAGTAAATGTTTACGCAATTTTGCAAAAAGTAAAAAAGGTTTCCTCTTAATTTCCTGTCCAAAACAGTTTTGTTTAGAAATCTGAATTTTATAATATGTATTCCCTGAGGTATAGGCTAATTTAATGGATACTTTTAAGAATTTCCAATAATAACGTGGTAAAAATTGTAAAAAGTATTGAACTTGAAATTTGGATTAAATCAGACACTAAGGCGGGGTTGTAAACATTTTATTGACGGGTAAAGAGGAAGAAAGAAGTCCGCTTCTGTTCCGAAAAATTTTGGAACTCACCAAAAACACGGCTGTTAAATAAGAAAAATTGAGATTTATCACAAAACTTAAACCACTGGAGTAAGGGACTTGAAATTTGGCTTGAATGTTAATTGTCCGGCGCATACGTTACCTAAGAAGAAATTTATATGTTGAAATATCTTACGGTAAGGGGCAAAAATCTCCCTTTTAATATTCTGCCAAATATCATTTGGCAACAAATCTGACTTTTAAAATATGTGTGTTCTTTGAACTTCTAATTAAAACGTTGTAAAAATGGGATTAAAAAATCAAAAATGTCCGTTAATAGCCCGGCTCCAATCGCAGGGGGTAGGAACTTGAGATTTGACATGAAAGTACTTAATTAAGCGTAGACATCAACCAAGAGAGGGGCAAAAAGAGACAGTGTCTCCTTAACGTCATAATCAAAGCCATTTGGCAATTATATCGTAATTCACTGAATATATACTTTTTTCATTTTTGATCAAAACTTGTCATAAATAGGGATTTAAAGGGAAAAAGGTCCTCTTAATGACATGTACAATTGCTTCATGCTTACAATTTAAAACATCTTCTCGAAATGGTTAAACAAAATAATTAAAACAGAAAATCATTTTCTTTTAAATGTATTCCGAAATTAAAAAGTATTGGTAACGATATATTGGACATTTAAGCTAGTCGAGTAATAATAAAAATTAAATTATAAAATGTTTTGGATATTTAGAAGTTAACTGTAGAAAAAGGGATAAAAGTTGGTACTAATTCATAACTTTTAAATACATTTATATATATTAAAAAACTGAAATTTTTAGATTCCAAGTGCTGCAAAATTATATACTCTTTTTGACAAATAAACACAGAAGCACAAAATTTGTAAAAAAAAAAATATTTGGTCCTGGACGATTTTTATAAGTAGTTAATCTTTTATCCCAATTTCCGATTTATGGATTATGGATTAAAATGTTTCCATCCAAAATATGAAATATGCCTTACATGATTATGCTAATAATCCCCAGTTAAAAATAGACATATTCTTCATAGACAAAGTTTTCAAAGGAACATTGGGTGAATATTAAAGTTTTTCTGCGTAGACGGCCTGCGGCCGGACTTAGAGGTTTTTTACTCTGTGGTATGTCCGAAGCAGGCTTCGCTGAGTACAATATTTCTGCAAAACTGTAAAATAAAATACGTAATACCTTATTGTATTTTCCAATAAAAATTACATTTTGAAATTTAACGCAAAAAACGTTTTATTTACGGTAACAACCTTGTGGGCATTTTTGAAATTTGAAATAAAAACACACACTCAAAAAAATAAGTTAGTAGAAAAGTTAGTCAAACGTCTTGTAAATCAGGTATACTATTTTTTAGCAAAATTTTTTGCTAAAATCGTGTTTTCAGCTAAAATTTTTGTTATACTTATTCAGCACTTAACTGTTTTATACTAATGCTTTACTAATATACTAATGTTTTACTAATTAATTTTGCTAAAAAAAATTGTGCTGATAAGCACATTAATAGTGTGGACGACAACCAGATTGAAAGATATACGCAGAATGAAGTAGATGTCGCGGCATGTCAAGATGTAGTAGAGAAGAGGAATATGATACTAAAAACTACAACTCTAATAAGACATATAAAAAAATCAACCATGGAAGTTTTTGTATCTCTTTTTCAGACATAAAACAAAATTGAGGATTAAAACAACTTAAATTTTGCGTTGCCACCGTCTTGTGAAAATAGTTGTCTATTAATTAAATAAAAGACAAAATAAAATATTTATTTATTTAAACTAAATGTTTATAGATTAAAAATAGTGTGGTCAAATTGCAAACAAACATATACAGACATGTAGACAGAGTAAAGCGAAAGACAAAGACACACATCTTAGGTAGATTTTTATGGTTCCTTTTTCTTATTGCAAAAAAGGGTTGTTTTTTCGTTTCGTTTGTTTTTGTTTATTTTTTCGTTTCGTTTCTATAATTATCTTCGGCAGTTGCGTCCTTTAAAAGATAGCATCATTTAGACAACCATTGATGTAAGTAGTTGAAAGAAAATTTTTGTTATGTTATATATATTTATTTCTATATATTTTCAGATATTAAGTTAATTCAAGTCGTCAATGTGGGAAAATGAAAATTTTTATATTTCGTTATTATAGTAAATTATTTTTAAAAGAATCAGAAAAATATGTTTTATGATTTTCAGCAAATAAATTAACTAAATTACAATTTTTCTACAAATTTTTTGCGTTTTTTTCAGTCTACTAAAATTCAGCAAAAAATTTATTAATTTTTAGCAAGGCTTTTTTATTTCTAATCTACTAAGTGTTAGCAAAACTTTTGCTGAATCTACAAATTTTGTTGCTAAAAATCAGCTCGCTGATTTTCAGCAAAAGATTTTGGTGACATTAGCAACTTTTTTGCAAGCATCCTCCTGACTAAAATTTTGCTGACTCAGCAAAATTTTTTGCTGACTTTACAAACTTTTTTTTTTGAGTGCAGTAAACATGGGGTTCAAAGGTTAATAAGTGCCTCCTAATCACCCAGCTTTAACGGCATGAACTTGGAACTACAAATTTAGTATGAAGGTTCCGATTTTTGGAAACACGATTTTTGGAAATAATTAGAAGGTTGCACAAAAACGATAAAAAGTCTTTTGCTTAACGTTCTGCTTAAACCTCTTCGCTAGAAATCTGAAATTTCAAATACATAAAGAAAATAGATTCGGTCGTAGTAACCGTATTTGGGTAGTAGCTATCGAATTTTTTGGTAGTTATCACCAAATTTCTGTTGAAGCAATCGAAATGTTATTGTCATGTCAGAATGACTGTTGCTTCAGCCAATTTTACAAGTAGGTTCCTCCTTCATCGTAGATGATTTTTAGAAATTGTTAGGATAAAAAATATCCCTCTTATCTTTCTGCTTAAACCCCTACTGCTAAAAATCTGTAATTTCAAATAGAGTAATGGATAATGCACTTAAATATAGTTTTTGGAATTCACAATAAAAACTCAATGAAAATGTGGTACAAAGAAAAAATGTCCAATTAAGCCGCTTTAGATAGCAACTTGAAATTTGGCATGTAGGTTCATCCCCTCGCATAATCCACTAAGATGGGATTTTTGGAAATGTTTCCGGGAAAAGTCTCATTATGTCCAAAACCCTTCAGGGAATTCCCAAAAGAAAAACTTTTTAGAATCCATCATAAAACCATGGTAAGACATGGCTCAAAGGGCATAAATGGCCATTAATCACATAGTTCAAACCACTGGAGCTAAGAACTTGGAATTAGGCAAACAATTTTAATGTTTAATTATTAAAAGATGAAATCTTAATATATTCCGATATTAAAAACTACCGTTAACGTCGTCTCGGATTTTTAAGCTAGTCGAGTGATAATAAAAATTAAGTTATAAAAGATTTTGGATATACAGAAGTGAGGAATTAAAAAAGAGCAAAAAGTGGTAAATGGTGCTCTTTACAATTATTAAAAAAAAATTACATATTCACTTAAAACTTGTAGGTTTCAACTACTTCAAAATTATTTACTTTTTTAAACAAATCAACAGCAAAGCATGAAATTGGGAACATGTAAAAAAATATTAGGTCTTGGACAACCAATGAACACAAATGCATGAAATTTAGAACCAGTAAACAAAATTAGGTCCTAGACGATTTTTATCTCCCGTTCCTAAATTTGTTTTTAAAATTTTTCTCTTTTCAATATTAAGACGACATCCTCATTATGAGCCTTCAAGATTTCGAGATTTTTTTGCGTAAATCTATAGTAAAAACTTTTCCACAAAAACTGTTATACTAAAATTTCAGAACGAAATTCAATGTATTTTCAAAACAATAAACATAAAAACTCTATTAAATGTGTTTTAAATCGAGTTGCCTATTTTTGAACCAATTTTTTATTTAAAAACTGACTTAAGCATAGATTTAAGTTACCCTGATTTAACAAAATAGTTAAAATTCCCAATGCGTTAACCATTTTTAAGTGTTATTTTTCAAAATTAATTTTTTAGAACTTATTTATTATTATTATTGTTAAAATATGATATTACCTAGTAAATGGCGTCATCAGCTTATGCGAAGTTTTCAAGACGGCGCTATTTTCTCCTTATCTGATTTTAGAATATGACCCATAGCTTGAAAACTGATAAAGTTAAAGGAAAATGGATGAAAATTTGTATTACTCCTAGCTTCACCATACGCCCGTTATAATTACATCCCTATCCAAAATTGGAAATTGGTTAGGACCAGGAGCCTCGGAATTTTTTCTAAAAATATTCTATTTTATAAAACGGACAAAATGTTCGTTTCTTCGGAGTATCCACAAATGTTCTTAATATATATGGACCAGGGCTGGTAAAGCTTCCACGATCCTTTTGAACAAAGAGCCCAAAATGAAAATGTAATGACGTAAATGAAAGACCAAATTTTATTATTATATTTTACATCAATGTAGCATTGTTTTTGGCTTAAATAAAAATTGTGTGTAAATATACATCTAAACCAGTTAACCGGTTAAATTTGAAGAATGTAAATAAAATACTTTGTAAGAGTGGTAATAAAACTGTAATAAAACTGTAGATATACCAATTTTATTCATTAATTAAGAATTGTAAAAATTAACAAAAAAATACTGATTCTGAGCCATAAAAAATGGAATACATTTTGTTAAATGTAATAAATTTTTCTGTTGAGCGAATAGATATATTATTTTGAGTGTATGTTTCTGAACTCAAAAACTTCAGTGAAGTTGTATGTGGGCTTAAATTTGAATAATATTGTCCTTAACCTGTATTTCGAAAAGTATAATTTTTGTATTTTTTTTTTTCAACTTGGATAGAAATTGCTAGACGAAAAATAAGGTTTGAGAAAAATGATAATGAAAATTAAAAAATACATACAATGTGAATTAAGTTTTTGAGTTCAAAAGAATATATCGAGGGCTTATATTCAATACCGTCTATCTACATTTTCACGAATTTTTTTTTTTTATGCCAAACTCATCTCTGACCCCATCTGCATGTACTGTAAAAATTTCAGTGGAAAAAAACTATTTTTAGTACTATATATCCTGTATTTTATCATTTGTCTATCTACAAAGATACTTATTTATGAATTTTATGACGGCAATACCGTCTATCTACATCATAGAATTTTGTCGTTTTATTTAATTTCAGGCTATTTCTCTGTTTGATATCTATTTATTCACTGTTCGTTTTTCGGATACATACTTCTCTTGTCGAACGATCAATACCTACCATAATACGCTGTGTATGCGGTGGTGTGCCCTTTATATAATTTTCTAGCACAAGTGCACAACTTTACCGTGTACAATCTCGCCACGCATCAATGTCCAAAATACTTGTGGAACAAGACTGATGGAGACCTCTCCGCTCCGACGTTTATTTCGTGCATAATGCACCATTTGTCAACACACTGTCTAACAGATACCCTACCAATAATAATTTACTCCGATGGTTGCGGTTACCAAAACCGTAATCACTTTTTGTAGAATACTTTGTCTAATTTTTCAATAGAAAACAACAAAATCATAGAACAAAAATACTTGCAGAAAGGACACACCCAGATGGAGTGTGACAGTGCCCATGCAAAGATAGAGGCTAAGTTCAAAAATCAAACCATATATTTGCCATACGACTACGTCAGGGTAACCAAAGATGCCCGCAAAAGAGTCAAAATCAAGAACAAAATTATTAAAATGCCATTTGATGCATTACATTTAAAGTATGATTTTTTTAAGAACTATAAGGATACGAACCTTATTCGATTTTCCAGTATTAGACCTGGTCGAGCAAAAAATGATCCCACAGTATCCCAACTAAGATCTCTCTTATATTCCTCAAGTGGTACCATTAAGTTTAAAGTGAATTTTGATCATAATTACACTGAACTACCTATTAGAATAAAGCAATATGAAGGTCACATAGAACCAAAACAATTGTATACCGGTCGACTACCAATTCAGCAAAACAAATGGAAACATTTACAGGAGTTAAAGGCGGTAATTCCAGAGGAGTATCACTACTTCTATTATAATCTTAGCCACGCGCACTAAAAATTATAATAAATTATAATAAAAAAATTATAAAAAACATTGTCTTTGAATTTAAACTGGTTAAACAATTCTTCTGAACACACCTACCCTCTATCTGACACCCTTTTTGAGACACCCATGCCAAAAACAAACAAAATCTAGTCAAAAACAACCCCTAGCTCCCTGAAGGGTTCAAATGTTAGAACAGGTCCTACTATTTTTCTATCCCCAACATTTCTTGTGAACATATCTACCCCCTATCTCCCACCTTTTTCGGGGTCCCCATACAAAAACCGTAATACAAACTTAATTTTAAAATAAGGCAATACCGTCTATCTACATATTATTTTCCTACACAATTATTTTATTTTTGAGGCAATACCGTCTTTCTATCATAGAAGCTAAAATAACGCGAATTTCAAGAAACTTTTTAGTTAGAACGTTTGTTAGACACATTCTGTTAATATTGTAGAAGATGAGTTCATCGAAATTGTTGCTTATTTGCGAATAAAACAGTTTTTTGGCTCTCCTGAAAAATTGTGTTTTTGTAGATAGACGGTATTGAATATAAGCCCTCGATATGAATGCTTGATGTTTTGCATGGGATTGTTCCCTCTTTCAAAACGTGTTCTGATGATGGGATCCTATAAAATTACCGAAATAGATCTATCAACACATTCCTGAAAGTGGTCAGTTAATAAATTTGAAAACAAAAACTCTATAGATTATTTGCTAGGACGATATCCTAATAAAGAAATATAGAGTATGGCCTCGAACTTGAATAATTTTCTTTGCAATTTATAACGAGCTTTCAACCTCCGTATATTTACAAAAATAAAGCAAATCAAACATATTAGCTAGGTTGATACTAGTATTTCGATCTGGCTAAAGATCTCATCAGAACCCGAAGTTTTAGAAAAGTTAGAGCCTCCATAATAGGCAGAACTTTAACAAAAAACCTATTAATAATCAATTTTGCTCCATTCTTGTCTTCTTAGTAATCAAGCACGTGGTTAGGTCTTTTCCTAACAAGCATCATGACGTTACTAAACTTTGAAGACCAAAAATGTTCTATTTATATAAAAAAATTTTAGTTTGTACTCTGGCTCAAGTAATATTTTTTACAGTTATATTAGTTTTTTGTTTTTATATACATCGAGATTATTTTTATGTTATTTTCAATTTATAACGAGCTTTCAACCTCCGTATATTTACAAAAATAAAGCAAATCATACATATTAGCTAGGTTGATACTAGTATTTCGATCTGGCTAAAGATCTCATCAGAACCCGAAGTTTTAGAAAAGTTAGAGCCTCCATAATAGGCAGAACTTTAACAAAAAACCTATTAATAATCAATTTTGCTCCATTCTTGTCTTCTTAGTAATCAAGCACGTGGTTAGGTCTTTTCCTAACAAGCATCATGACCATTTTAAATTTATTTGGTATTTTTTTTGGTAAAAAGGTAAATTTTTTGGTAGTTTTTTTTTTAATTTAATTTAATTTATTTATTAATTTCAATAACCTAGCCTGAAGGCCATAATCGGTTACAAATGTCTACTAAATTATACAAAGTAAACAATAAAATTTGATATAAATAAAATAATAAGAAAGAGATAATAATTAAAATACAATAATATTAAAAATAAACAAAAAATATAAAAAAAGGAGTGATAATAGTTTTTTTATTTATTAAGTCCCCAAATTTTACGAAAAAAAACATGAACAAGCCTTAGTTAAAAAAAAAAAAAAAACCCCCAAACCTAAAAAATTAAGTGTCTTGTGAAAATAATAGAAAAAATTTCTTCCTATACGTATTTATTAATAGAAAAATCGAACGACTTTAAAGTAAGTGGCAATTTGTTATACTCACGGGCAACTCTAACAAAAAAGGAAACTTTTTCGTTACCTATTTTTGGAAAAGGTACTTTTTTGGAAAAGATACTTATTTTTTTTGGAAAAATGTACTTTTTTTAGGGAAAATGTACAATTTCGAAATTTATACTTAAAAAAAAAAAAAACATTTGTTTGGTACTTTTTTCCAATAGTTTTTGGTACTTTTTTCTGAATAGGGTACATTTTTGGTGCTTTTTTTGGAAAAGGGATTTTTTCGGTAATTATTTTTTTGAGAAAGGTACTTTTTGAAAATGACCGTACTTTTTTGGCGAAAGGTAAATTTTTGAAATTGGTACTTTTTTTAGATAACTGAATTTTTTGGTACTTTTTTGCCAATAGTTTTGTTACTTTTTTTGGTAAAAATGTAGATTTGTTGGTACTTTTTTTGTTTCAAAATTAACTTTCTTGGTACTTTTTCTCTTGGAAAATGTACTTTTTTTACAATGCTTTTTGGTACTTTTTTTGGAAAAAGGTACTTTTTTGGAAAAATGAACATTATTTTCCGAGAAAGAAGTTTTTCCACTTTTAGGCCTTGTCCGTTGGAATATCCAAAAATCGATTCGGAGGAGGAACATATGTTCCAAATTTCAAGTTCCTAGGTCCAGTGGTCTTGGCTTGGCGATGTTGAATCACTCAGTCACTCAGTCAAGCCACTCTTATATAGTTATAGACAAGGCAGTTAGCGATGATGAACTCATTGGTTTTGTGATTGAGACACCCGATACCAATGAATAAGACGAACCCTCACTGGATCCCCAGTTAAAGAAGGACTCCAAATGGCTGCTAAATTGGGCGATCATTTTCGCAAGTATGATCCTAATGAGTAAAGAGCAGCGAAATTTCAACATGATGTGAAATTATTAATGGGCAATTATCGTGAATTACATAACAGTCTTATCAAAACTGGAAGTCAACGATTGATGACGGAATTTGTGACTAAAATAACTGAACCATTGCCACCAATTGAGCATGAATTTGAAAATAAAATAAAACTAATGCGATTACTACCAAAAAGTGATCCTGATTCAAAATTACTTTTTATGTTAAACAGTTTATTTTTATTTATTTATTGTTTTTTTTTTAATGAACTGTTTTCTTTCTATTATTTTTTGTTAAAATAAAATATGTGTATGAAGCAACATGAATTTGAATTATACTTTATTCATCTTAGTTTAGCTGATACTTAATATCTGGAACCGATCCCGATGAGAGAATTAGGAGTATAACTGTATTGTACTATTTTTTGTAAAAATTTATTGTAGAATACCCACCATATTTGGCCGTATGGGCTTGGTTTTTGAATTAATAAATGAAATGAAATAATAAATTATACTTACGTAGCATCAAATAAAGGCAACGAACAAATATCCAACCACCAGCCGCAAACCAAAGGCAAAACTCCAATTTCTACCACCGACAGCAGAGATACCTTCACTACTATGTAACATAAACCAATTAGACTGCGTACTCTGCGCATATGGAATGCTTTAGCCAAAAAATGTAATACTACCAATATATGACCAATAAAACAATAACCAAATAAAGTCGTTAAAAGGCCATGGAAATGTAATAATGGTTTATCGGGGTGTAATAAATTCATAGACTGCAATATAAAGTGGCCAATACAATACGGACAAAAAGCAAAGGCAAATATTAACATTGTATTAAGGGATATTATCCAAAATACATGTTCGAGAAATACCAAAGAGCCATCTAAGCCAAGAAGACGTTCCCAAGTTAATTCCTCAGCAGCACGATCCCATTCCATAGGATTCCAATTGGGTTCATCATTGTCATTATCGGCAACATTAGCAGCAGCATTGTTCTGGTTATTGTTACCGGCGCCGCCAGCTAAAGCTGGTGGTAATTGAGGACCAAATTCTAGAGGAGGATCACCTTCATTTTCAGCAGGATCTGCTACAGCGGGAGCATTATTATTAATAGGTTCTACAACAGGTGCATCCCCAGCATTATTATCGTTGTTAACTGCAGCTTCATTAATTTGTACATTAGCTGCTTCTTCTGCTACAACAACTGGTTCAGCTTCTCCTACAACATTTGCATGACCTTGATTTTGTGCCCCAACATTATCTTCTCCTTCCCCTGCGGCGGCGGCGGCTTCTTCTGCTCTTGGTATAGGCTCAACTTCAACATCAGCATCGTTATTCGCGCCAGCTTCACCATTACCCTCACCATTAACAACTGGAGCATCATCTCGTTCTAACCAATCTGGACCACCACCCAGTAATATTTGTTCCCGCAACCATACCAATCCAATAAATGACAACAGCGTACAAGTGACTACAAAGCAACCACGAAAAACATCCGAAGCTAAATTTTCCGTTGAAAATACATCAAAGGGCAGCGAAAGTATCATATCAAACGATGATGCTCGAAACAAATAACGATACGTACGATACGCTGACAATGGTACGACTACAAACCAAGCCAATCCGACTAAGGAATAATGGGCCCACGATTTAGCAGCCTTCATAATGGCCGATATTAAACCTCCGGCTACATCACGCAATGGCAACACTCGTGGCATATCCGGGGAATATATCGGCTGGAAACTAAAACGATGACCACACAATTCACAATATTCCTTGTGTGAATAACGCATCCATTGCATTAGGCAATCCTGATGTATGTACTTGATACTACCCGTACAGACGCATGGATAAAATAATGGACGATCGGATTGAGCCTCACAACGACATACGCGACAAATGTCGCCTTGTGACAAATCATCCATTTTTCGTTATTTTGTTCAAGTTATTGAACTTTAGTTGCTTAAACGAGATCTTTATTTAAACATGTGTTGATTTTTAAAAAATTATTTTGTTTTTTCCACTAATTTTAAATTTTTCTTTTGTTTTTTTTTCACTAGAGCACAATATTTTCTATACTATTTTTTCTTTAATTTATTCAATTGCAATACGTCAATCTATCACACAGCTGTTTTTTATCTTTACATAAAATTTACGTGCGTGCACATAGCAACGCTTTTTTTTAATATTTAGCAAAGATTTTTTGATATGGCAATGCCCTACAAGTTTGACAGATGTTACACAATTCCTCCAAATGATGTCCGATGTCCATGGGAGTGACATCATCGGCTTGGAAATTTAAACCCTATTTTCATACCAAATAACCTGTATTTTTTATTAATAAATAAAAAAAGTGTAAAGAAAAAACAAAATTCGTAACTTTTATTATTTTATATGAAAGATTCGGACACAGACCCTGGAATGAAATCAAAAAGTCCGAAGATGAAATGTATGTCCACAGAATGATTTTAAACTGGACAACACATTTACAATGCGTACAAATGGATTCCAGGGCACAATTTTTTTTAATCTGTAAAAATATCCGCTGTTATGGAATAAAAATGTTTTCTTGGCCGGCTGTAGGATGGAATTAAAAAGTCCGAAGATATATGTCCAAAATATGGTATTAAACTGGTCAATATATTTACAATGCGTGCAAATTGATTCCAGGTCACAAAATATCCGTTTTTATGAAATAAAAATGTTTTCTAGGCAGGCTGTGGGATGGAATCAAAAAGTCCGAAGATGAAATATATGTCCAAAATATGGTATTAAACTAGGCAACATATTTACAATGCACGCAAATTGATTCCAGGTCAGCATTTTTTTAAATCTTTAATTTAAACGAAATAAATAGAAACTTGCCATCACTTAAGTTTTTCCACATTTTATGAGATAAGTTGTCGCTTACTTTAACAGCGTTTTTCATGTACAAAAATGCAACCTTTTATCTATCCACTGAACATACCCATAATACATTCTTTCATAAACTAACGTGTTTTTGAAATTTATGTTTTATAATGTAGTAAATTTGTTTTTAAAAATATATGCCGAAATGCAAATAAACATTTAAATTTTGTATTCTGAGTTGGGCTGAACTGCACATAAGCTGGTGACAAAAAGTCACTGCGGAATTATTTTGTAACCAGTTTCGTTTCCTATTTTGCTTTCCAAAACAATAGTTTTGAACCAGTTGTACTAGTTTTATAGGAAATATGTGTCTGTTTAAAAAGTACTCTATTTTAAAACGAGTTCTAAATTTGTTAACATTTGTTTTTAATTATATATTCTGAGATGGCAAATAAACGCATATACTTTTTATTCTGAATAGGAATTATAAACATTAAAATTAAAAACACAAACTCGTAAAACATGAATAGTGCGTAATAATTGTCAAACGAACGACACATTTCACAACACACAGATCAGTCACAAGTCAAGTCAAAAAAGAACAATTGAACGAACTAGTTCACTAATACGAATTGAACGATAATGACCGAGTCACCAAAATGAACGATTAATCCCAACTCTATTCGAATTGCTTAAATATTAAAATGTTAAAAGTGAATGTACAAGACGAGGACTGTAAGTACTGAACATACCCAATAACATAATTTTTCAACACTGTTGCCACATTAAAACTTTTTGTATTAATCCCGCGTTTTTTTTTAAGCAGCAAACATTTCTTAGCTTCTACTGGGAATTATGAGTTTTTAAAGGAGAAAATGAGAAAAAAATAAAAAATTTTCATTTAAAAATTGTTTCCATAATATTTAAAGATGCACTGGAAAAAATAATCATCTACCCTTTCAGAGTTTTATATGGCGTTCATACCTTAACAGTTAAGTAGAATTCGATTTTTCTTTGACATGACTTTTTGGAGTATAGGTCAAACCAATAATAAGCTGACTAATTGTAAAATGACAGAATGCATTATGTACGTTCAGTGGCTAAATAAAGGGTTGCATTTTTTACATGAAAACCGCTGTTAAAGTAAGCTACAACTTATCTCATAAATTGTGGAAAAATTTAAGTTATGCCAAGTTTCTATTTATTTCGTTTAAATTAAAGATTTAAAAAAATACAGACCTTTAATCCATTTGAACGCATTGTAAATGTGTTGTCCAGTTTAATACCATTCTTTGGCCATATATTTCATCTTCGGACTTTTTGATTAAATACCACAGCCTGCCCAGAAACATTTTTGGTTTTATAAAAACGGATATTTTTAAAAATTAAAAAATAACTGTGACCTGGAATCCATTTGCACGCATTGTAAATATGTTGTCCAGTTTAATACCATTCTTTGGACAAACATTTTATCTTCGGACTTTTTGATTACATTCCAGGGGGGTTACCGCGTAACTCGATTCGAAAAGAAAAATGTACGAATACGAACAAATTGTACCGCGTAATACGATTTTCGTACTTTTTTCTCGAAAGTACGGACATTTTTTTTCTCCCTTTTCGAACAAAAAAATCCCTTTCGAAAATGCAACTCTGTATTACGAAGATCAACTGTTTTTGCGATAAAAACGTTCGGAAATTGTTCGAAAGCTATTTTGCTAGTGACAAGTGAAAAAATATTAAAATGTAAGTATTTACACATTTAAAAAATAAAAAATGATTAACAAATAAAGAAAATATTGTTTATTTATACAAAAATATTTATTAACTTACCTAATAAACATGTTATATTAAATGTAATAATATTTGTGTTTTCAATTTATAAAGGCAAGCTCAAGATAAATTAAATATAAATTAAATATATCTTGGGCAAGCTCCAAAAAGAAATTTATACACAAATAAAAACAATATGAGGTAATGGTAGACTTCATGGTCAAGCATTCAGACTTGGCAAAAGGGCATCTAAAAGTCCCAGATGCTAAGAATAAGTTGTTACGAGCGGTTTCTTACAAATGTCAAAATTCCGTTAAAATTTGAAATTCGTATAAATTTAAAAATTTATAAAATTTCAAAAGCCGTTAAAATGCATATGAATTCAAAAATTCATAATAATTCAAAAGCCGTTAAAATTCGTTCAAATTCAAAAATTCATATAAATCTTAAAATTTGTTAAAATTGAGAAGATTGTAAAATTACAAAAATTCATAAAATTTAAAAAAAAAAATTTTGTAAAATTTAAAAATTCAAATATTCGGAAAGTATGGTGGCGGCGGCATGCTGGCTGTTCATCGACTAGCTCTGTCGGGTGTGGCGTGGTTCTTTACCAACTTTCACGAAAAACTCGTAATCATAAAAAAAAATACTTCATGCCATATGATCATTAGCCACAAACACTGTTGTCAACCTGTTTCTAAAAAAAAAGACCGTTGGTATATCAAACGAGAAATATCACTATAAAATAGCAAATAAATTGTTATCAGTTAAATTCAAGAAAAACCGTCAAGGCTGACTTAAAAATAGCTGGATTTGCGAGAAAACAGCTAAAATGACAACAGTGATTATAAATTATGTGCAAAATTGCAAAAAACAAAAAAAAATTATAATTTCATTAAAACTGTCCAATTATTCCGTGACTAGATGTTATGTCACTAAAGAGTGTAATTTTCCCACCCAAGCTACTTATAGCTACGCCATTGGTAATCCAACCACTCTGAAATTACGTAGATTACCCCTTTTATTAAAAGAGTACCTAAATTACTCTAGCAACCCTGTCAATCGCATTCCTCAATAATAAGACCTTTAGCAATTCATTTTAAATTCAATAACCAAATAATTTTATTGATATAAAGACATGAGAAAAATTCATTATATTAACAATAATATTGTTAATAATATGTAGAATAAGTATAATTTTGAACGTAAGTGTAATGGTAAGTATGAAAAAAATAGCAATAAGTATAGTTATAAATGTAGTTATAAGTGTAAATAGAGGGTTAGGTGTATATAGAATAAGAATACAGTTTAAGTAGAAATATAAAGATAGGTATAGTTTAAGTAATAATAATAAACATAACAATTTGAAATATATCAGTAAGGTAGTTATATTTATAATAATACATTTCAATTTTTTTCTTTTTTTTTATTAATATAAATCTTATCTGTTGTTTTATGGCAATACACCGTATGGCATTTTACCTTTCTTTCTTCTTCCCTTTTCTAGCGTTACACATGTCGTAAGCCCATTGGTTAAAATAGGCATAACGGGACAATCACCAGTTTCATTACGAATGATGCGAAGAATCGTAATAGAAACAATGTAAATTTCCAATAGGAACAGGGTTGCCAGTGTTCAGAATTTAAGATGACATTACCAGTGTTGGGTAATGATCACCATGTAATGTCCCGATCACACTGAACAAAATCATAAATCATGCAATTTTAATACAAAACTTATGTGTGCCAAAATTTTTGGATACACTAAAAAAAAACATTGTAAAATCTGAAGAACATTTACAGAATTACAGTGTATACGAATTTGATCCGCAACAAACCTGCTTCATTAAGAAATCCCTGATTGAATAAAGAACAGGAAATAAGGATTAAACTAGAAAAGAAATTTAATAAATAACGCTCGTGTGGCACGACCCACGCATAGCCGGGTAAAATAAAATTATAATAAAACTATGGACGCAAATCTGAAGCATGAAATCTTCCAACCAATTTTCCTGAACAATCTTCGACATCATAGAGGGAATTTCCAATTTTAGCTCGTATTCTACACTTTATATATTTAGGAGTAAATTTTGCATTTATTGCATCTTTAAAACTACTTTGAGAATGATTTTTACGAAAAATTTCTTGACCAACACGGTAAATTTGAGGTTTTGAGCGAGTATTATAAATTCCTGTCGCTTTCTCATGCGCCAAATCTAGATTTTTAGAGATTTTCTCTCTCAGCTGATTTAATTTATCTGCGCGTCGTATGATTGTGTCATCTTCTAACATTTGCAATTTATCTAAAAGTGGATAAGTAGACCCATGTAAACACATGTTTTGCCCAAATAAGGCATAATATGGGGAACACTGAATGGAGGTGTGGTGATCACTCCGCAAAACACTAAGTATTCGAGAAATACATTGGTCCCAGTTTAGGTGATGAGGTTCATTTTTCAAATAAAAACGTATTTTAGAGATGATCTCACGATTAGCACGCTCTGAGGCGTTAGCCTGAGGAGAGTAAAGACCAGTTTTTATATGGGTTATTCCATATAAATTCAGAACATCAGACATTTCCTTAGAAACGAATTGTTTCCCGTTATCGCTGTGTAGACACTGAGGAACCCCAAAAGTATTAAAAACATAATTTTGAAAAAAATCTATGACATTAATTGACGTGGCAGTTTTCATGGGTTTTAAAAAAAGAAATTTTGTGAAATGATCTATAGCAATGAACAATTGTGTATTTTTAGATTTTGAGGACGGATATGGACCAAGAAAGTCGCAATACAGACGTTGAAATGGACGAACAGTAATAAAAGCTTCACCCATTGGTGGACGGAGAATTTGATTTGTCGGTTTAATTGCTTTGCATTCATCGCATTGGCTAACAAAAAGCTTTACATCTCGGGCCATCATGGGCCAAAAGTATTTTTCCCTGACTCGTGAAAGAGTCTTAAAATAACCACCATGACAACTTGTATCATGAGCCAATTTTATTGCTTTTTTCGTTAAGGAATGTGGCAACCACAATCTCCAGAGGCTTTCCTCTTCATCTTGGCAACCTTGACGAAATTTTACTCTTTTAAAAACTAAATTTTCTGATAAACGCACATCAGGAAGATTATCCTTATTCTCGGCCACTGTCTTAACTAAATTTTCATAATCTAAATCTTTAAATTCAGCTGACGTTAACGGAATTTCTGGAAAGCTACGTTCAATACTAAGCTCATCTACGTCAAACCTTGAAAGTGTGTCTGGAACCACGTTAAGAGACCCTTTTCTATGTTCCATGCGGAAATCAAATCCTTGGAGCTTCAAACTCCACCTCGCAAGCCTACCACTCAGGTCCTTTTGAGACATCAACCATTTTAAACTTGAATGATCGGTGATGATCCTAAAAGGGAGCCCTTCGATGTAGGGTCGAAACTTTTTAACACAGAAAACTGCAGCCAAACACTCTAACTCTGTTACCGTATAGTTACGTTGAGCACGGTTCAATTTTTGGGACACAAAAGATATTGGTCGTTCCCTACCATCCTCATCTACCTGATACAATACGCCACCAACTCCAACTCTCGATGCATCGCATTGCACTATAAATTCTTTTGAGAAGTCGGGTTGTGCCAATACTGGAGCACTTGAAAGAGCAGTTTTAAGTTTTTCAAAAGATTCCAGAGCAAACGGGGTAATAATAAACGGGCCTTTACCTTTGCGAAGACAGTCTGTCAAAGGTCCAGCAAGGCTAGCAAAATTGCCAATAAAAGAACGGTACCAATTTGCCATACCTATAAAACGGCGCAATTGACGGGGAGTTTTTGGCAAAGGAAAATCCACTATTGCCGAAACTTTATCCGGATCGACTTTTAAACAACCCTTACCTATACGATATCCCAAATATTTGATTTCATTTTGACAAAATTTGCTCTTATTTACATTTATAGTGAGTCCCGCAGTTTTCAAGCACTTGGCAACCTCACTAAGCACTTCCAAATGTCCCTCAAACGTTGAACTACAAACCAAAAGGTCGTCCAAATAAATGAAGACGTTCTCTCTAAGTCTAGAGGGGATGGTTTTATCCATTAATCTACTCATCGCTTGTGGTCCATTGCATAGCCCAAATGGCATAACTTTATATTGGTAGAGAGGTCTACCTGGAACTGCAAAAGCTGTCTTCTCTTTAGATGACTCGGTGAGGGGAATTTGAAAAAATGCATCTTTTAAATCGATACCACTGATAAAGTGAGTATCTTTTAATCTGCTCAATAAACCGTTGATATGAGGGAGAGGGTAGGAATCCTTCTTTGTAACCTCATTTAACTTTCTTGAGTCTAGGCAGAGACGAACTTTGCCAGGTTTCCTAACGTTAACAATTGGAAAGCACCAAGGAGAATTTGATTCTTCGATCACCCCCATTTCTAAAAGACGGTCTAACTCCTGATATACCTCGGCTTGGCGGGGAGGCGAAAGAGGGTAATGACGACATTTAATGGGTACAGCATCGCCTGTGTCAATGTGGTGCTCTACAAGTGTAGTACGACCAAGACCTAATTTTTCGAAAGAAGGAAATTTCTGAACAACAATATCAAGTTCAAGTTTTTGTTCCGGAGATAAATTATGGAAACAACTATCATTATCCTTAGGGATTTCCAGGTTGACAGATTCAATGGGTGGTATAATATTTGGAGCAATAGCGAAATGACGCCAGAAATCAAGGCCTAAGTACAAGGTTTGGGATAAAGAGGGCACTATATAAAATACTATTGGCTTTGTTACACCTTTATAGGTAATTGGAAGTTCGCAGTAGCCTAAAACTTTTTGTTTAGAACCGCTGGCAGTAGATACAAAAGATCGAAAAGGTTTTAATGTTATTGAATTACGTTGAATAAACTCCATGCTATTTTTGCCTAAAACTGAAACACTGGCACCGGAATCTAACAAGCCATACAGACTTTCATTCAAAATATTAACGTTAGCAAAAGGTCTTTCATCTGCGCTATCGCATAAAATAGAGGACTCAATTAATTTTCTATAAAATTTTCGTTTTTTATAACGATCTCTACACGCTGCTATGGCCTTACTTAAAGTATTAAAAATAAAATTTAAATATTCAGAAGAAGTAGAATTAGAACTAGTTTCCGAGATCGAAGATCTCGATTTGTCTTCCGGTGGAAGACTCCTCAATTGATCTATTGTGAACTCAGGGTTTTGCTCTTTGAACGAGAGTCCCCGGTAGCCATCTCGCTCCGTTTCCGGTTTCCCAAATGGGTATTAGTACATTTGACTGTATTTACGCCACGTTGGCCACATTTAAAACAAAAAAGATTTACAGTTTCCTCGGGGCAATATATATACGAATGTCCAAAAGCAAGACAATTCCAACACTTGATTTTTGAATAATCAGGTTTTGTGACACGTCTAGGTAATTGTAATGCCTCGATCTGAGGATCGATATCAAAATCACTATCCTCATCATCCTCTACATTTGCCTCAATTTCATTTACTTGACGAGTCGTGCTAACACTAGGCAAAGAAACCTTGGTTTCACGTAAAACTTTTTCGGCATTTCTAGCACTATCTCTTAACTCGTGAAGAGTTTGTGGAGAGGTGTTGAACAGTAACAATTTTAAATTTGTGTGAACATTACGTTTCAAAATGTCAATAAGAGTTTTTTCCGCAATGGGTTCTCGCATACGGGAATTCATTGATACCACATTGGTATGAAAATCATCATACGACTCTTTCGACTGTTGTCTACGATTTGAAATGCGAAGTAAAACATCATGGTCGGTTTCTATATTACCATACTCTTTTGTAATAGAAGATTTAAGTAAAGAGTAGGAAGCTGAACGATTGTTCCTAATAAAGTCCCAGAACCATGTTTCTGCTTTACCATTTAGAAAAATATGAAAGTTAGCCATCAAATGTTCATCACTACATTGTGTGCGCTCACATAACGTATCAATTTTAAAGAGAAAATCGGCAACACTACCAGTTCCGTCAAAATTAACTTTCCACTTCTCAATTTTAGTGTTTACTCCCGTAGAGGGTGTGAAATTACTCGAGCCGTGAGAAGGATTATGAAAAACAGATGAAGTAGCGGTTGCCTGAGCACCTACTGGTTGTGAAATACTAGAAATAGTTTGCTTCATAGCCGTGATTTCATTTCTCATTTCATCTTGAGTAGATCTAACCGTTTGTTCCAAAATTCTTATGAGATTTTCAATTGAATTTCCAGCCGCTTGGGCACTGGTAGTAGCGTCATTTGGATTCATGGTTAAATTATCTAAAATTCTGACTTGATTATTAATCACTCCAGTTGGAGCTAAAAGATCTTTAAGTGACGTTTGAATTAAATTTTGAAGTGAAACTTCAAGTAAATTTGTTTGATTTATGGAAGCAGACAAAGCACTATTGTCCTCTGTTTGAGAATCTATATCTGACTCAGTGGGTACTTGTTCAATCTGGGTATCTATGTTTACAAGTAGAGTATTTGGGTCAACTAGTGGAGGATTTTCCACTACAGCTTTCGGCTGAATTTGTTCCGAAGATGCAATCTCTTCAAACTGATTACCTAAATTCGAGGGATTAAGTTTTGAATCTGGGTTTTTTCTACTTGGAGGAGGAGTTCGTTTAATTTTGGGTTTACTTACTGATGGATCTTGTTCCAAGCGCGAGCTGGGAGTAGAAGTTGGTTTGCCTCTACCTCGTGAAGAGTTTAAACTATTACTAGAACCTCGAGGAGTACTACGAGTAATTTTACTCATGGTACGTAATGGACAAATATATATAGACTATTTTTCCTTAATAACGGTTTTAGAAGACGGGAAGAAGAAAAAAAAAGAAAAAAAAAATTTAAGATTTAAAATTAAAATTTGCAACTTTGAAAGTTAATTAATGGAAAGGATTGAAAAAAAATACAACTAATGAAAAATAATTTTTTTATTATATTAACGATCGAAACTATGTGTGTGTATTATTTCATGAAAACAATTGAGGAATTTGATTGACAGTTATGCATTTGAGAAACTCTGATACTTTTTTTCGAACACGCTAATAAAAACTTTTATTATAAAGTTAAAATGACTTTGCTCGAAATTAAACACAAGGTGCATTAAAAAACCAAATAATCTGATGTAAATTAAAGTCTCTTGTGTATTTAATAAAAATTTATTTATCTCTCTTTAAACTCGATTATTGTGACAAAAGTCACTTTGATACTAAGAAATTAATATAGTTAACTGCTACAAAAACTAACGTTTTAAATCATAAGTTTCCGGACTTGAAAACTATAAAAAAAAATCTTAATTCAATAGTTTGAATTGAAAATTTTGTCGCAACAAAAGATTCAGAAAATAATCTAAAAAAATTTCGGACTTACAAAATTCCAGAACGAACTAATGAATTTGATGTTATTATAAAAAAAGAGTTAGTTTATCTCTTAAGAATGTGATAATAAGAATCAATTTAGATTCTCATCGAATTCCACTTTTCCTAAAAGAAAACTAGAGTATTGGACATATTTTAATAAAATGGTGTAAAAAAAAAATTTAAAAAATTTTGTTTTGCAAATAGGGAAAACGTTTTAATAAAAAAAATTTACTTATAACGTTTGGAACGTTGGAACGTTTTAACGTTGGACGTTGCACCGTTGGGACGTTGCGTCGTTGGGCGCCATCTATGTTACGAGCGGTTTCTTACAAATGTCAAAATTCCGTTAAAATTTGAAATTCGTATAAATTTAAAAATTTATAAAATTTCAAAAGCCGTTAAAATGCATATGAATTCAAAAATTCATAATAATTCAAAAGCCGTTAAAATTCGTTCAAATTCAAAAATTCATATAAATCTTAAAATTTGTTAAAATTGAGAAGATTGTAAAATTACAAAAATTCATAAAATTTAAAAAAAAAATTTTGTAAAATTTAAAAATTCAAATATTCGGAAAGTATGGTGGCGGCGGCATGCTGGCTGTTCATCGACTAGCTCTGTCGGGTGTGGCGTGGTTCTTTACCAACTTTCACGAAAAACTCGTAATCATAAAAAAAAATACTTCATGCCATATGATCATTAGCCACAAACACTGTTGTCAACCTGTTTCTAAAAAAAAAGACCGTTGGTATATCAAACGAGAAATATCACTATAAAATAGCAAATAAATTGTTATCAGTTAAATTCAAGAAAAACCGTCAAGGCTGACTTAAAAATAGCTGGATTTGCGAGAAAACAGCTAAAATGACAACAGTGATTATAAATTATGTGCAAAATTGCAAAAAACAAAAAAAAATTATAATTTCATTAAAACTGTCCAATTATTCCGTGACTAGATGTTATGTCACTAAAGAGTGTAATTTTCCCACCCAAGCTACTTATAGCTACGCCATTGGTAATCCAACCACTCTGAAATTACGTAGATTACCCCTTTTATTAAAAGAGTACCTAAATTACTCTAGCAACCCTGTCAATCGCATTCCTCAATAATAAGACCTTTAGCAATTCATTTTAAATTCAATAACCAAATAATTTTATTGATATAAAGACATGAGAAAAATTCATTATATTAACAATAATATTGTTAATAATATGTAGAATAAGTATAATTTTGAACGTAAGTGTAATGGTAAGTATGAAAAAAATAGCAATAAGTATAGTTATAAATGTAGTTATAAGTGTAAATAGAGGGTTAGGTGTATATAGAATAAGAATACAGTTTAAGTAGAAATATAAAGATAGGTATAGTTTAAGTAATAATAATAAACATAACAATTTGAAATATATCAGTAAGGTAGTTATATTTATAATAATACATTTCAATTTTTTTCTTTTTTTTTATTAATATAAATCTTATCTGTTGTTTTATGGTGCTTACGCCGCCGTTGACATTTTAACGCCGCTGTTTATAATTTTGTTGTTTTATGGTGCTTACGCCGCCGTTGACATTTCAACGCCGCTGTTTATATTTTTGATGTTTTATGGTGCTTACGCCGCCGTTGACATTTTATATCGTTGTTGTTTTATCAAAGATTATTTTATACTGTTTAAAATTTTAAGTTTGATCATTTTCATTTTGAATAATAATTCTTAATTATTTTAATGTACTTTATTTTGTCTTTTTCAAAATGCTTTTAACTTTTATGCACATATTATTTTGGTTAAAAAAAAATTGTAATTTATTTCTTCTTTTATTCATGTTAATAATACCATTTTTTCACTATTTATTTAAAATGTTTCGTGTGTTTTTTTATGAAGTTTTGCCCAGTTTCCAGTTGTTTTAATTTATTACGGTACAGTTATTGTTGTATCAATCTTTACATTATTATGTTAATGCTGCATTTTTTATCACTTAGTTGAGAAGTTATTATTCTTAAGTTTAGGCAATGATCTTTTCATTAAAAAAAAAAAAACGTTTAAAATGTTAAAGGGCAAATTTGGCAATGAGTTTTTTTTTTTTCCTCTTTATGCATAATTACATAATTTTTTTTTTGCGTTGATTTTTTTTTCATTTTATTTATCTAGTTTTTAATACATCATATAGACTTTAAGATTTTAATTTTGTACACATTTGTTTTCTGTGATTTTAATTTTAGTAATAACTTAGTAGTACAATAGTTTTAGAAATTAGCTTTAATACGTTTTAAATCATTCGTTAACAAAATGTTTTTCTCCAAAAAATTAACTTTTGTTTAAAGCACATGGTGGGAATTGAACTTTTCACTTATCTTTCTTTTGGGTTTCATTTCTTAATTGTGCATTTAAAATTTTAAATTTAAGTTAATGTTTTCTTTTAATTTAAACCCAAAAGAATTTAAAACGGTTAATAAAAAAAAATTTTTATTTTACACTTTGCACAGTATTTAATACTTTTCACACATTATGTTAATTTTAATTAAATTAAATTATTTTGAGAAGGTTAAGTCATTTTATCCGAGTTAAGAAAAATTTCCGTCTGTACCGAGCAGTGTTCAAAATCTAACTGATTGCCATCTGCAAAATTATTTGGCAATACACCGTATGGCATTTTACCTTTCTTTCTTCTTCCCTTTTCTAGCGTTACACATGTCGTAAGCCCATTGGTTAAAATAGGCATAACGGGACAATCACCAGTTTCATTACGAATGATGCGAAGAATCGTAATAGAAACAATGTAAATTTCCAATAGGAACAGGGTTGCCAGTGTTCAGAATTTAAGATGACATTACCAGTGTTGGGTAATGATCACCATGTAATGTCCCGATCACACTGAACAAAATCATAAATCATGCAATTTTAATACAAAACTTATGTGTGCCAAAATTTTTGGATACACTAAAAAAAAACATTGTAAAATCTGAAGAACATTTACAGAATTACAGTGTATACGAATTTGATCCGCAACAAAGTCAAACAATTTGTGGCAAAAGTTGTGTTCGGATTTGAATGCTTTCGGACCACCCGAAAGAAATGTCAATGGCTGGAAAAAAGTAAGTTTGTGTAATGAGCGTTTTTAATAATATATTTTAAAACATATTTTTCCAATAGGTTTGGGCTGATTACAAGACTCATGTAAAAGCTAAATGCCGTCGTAACCGAAGCAGCATTTCTGGAACCGGAGGTGGTCCAAGCAGATACTTTGAAGAGGCCGTTAGTGGTATAAGTTTAAGATAAGGTTCTTTAGAGTTTGGGGCCAGAACTTCTTTAAACACCATTTCATCAACAAGTGGAAATTCCACTCTTGAAACTGGCATTGAAAATGAAACTGATGTCAATATTAGTTCAAATTCTTCATCTGAAGAGGAAAGTAATGAAGTATCCACTTCACAGCAGCCAAAAAGAAACGTTTTTAACAAAGATACCCTTCTGGAAAAACAAGTACAAAACCAAGTAACGTATCATGAAAATTCCACTAAAGTTTTAACTGAAATCAATGAAAATCTTGCTGGGGTTCAAAAATATTTGAGAAGAAGCTATGATGTTCAAGACCGTAGATATAAGCTGGAGGTAAACAAATTTGAACGTGAAAAAGAAAAATTTTAATTTAAAAAACAAAAATTTGTATTTAAGAAACACACGGAACTAGAGAAATCAAAACGCAAACTGCAACAATTGGAAATAAAATATCGAACTAGAAAAACATCGTATTTCTAAGTAAAGTTTAACGTTTAATTTTATTTTTACTTTATTTTGCCTTTAGAATTTTGTTATTTTTTGAACTGTGAATTTTTTTTTTTGTTTTTATGTAAATAAATACTTATATTACATCTTTTTTATTAATAAAATAAAATAAATAAACGCAATCAATTTGTATGTTTCAAAACGAAAAAACAATTTCTTTTTTGATTTAAAATTTTGTTTGTTTTGGGATTTTTTGTAATTTTGACATTTGATAATAGTGTTGCCAAGTTTGTTCAATTTGTTCCCTCTTTATTATGAATACAACTCTGTAGTCGTTCCGAACGAATTACACAGTACGCATTTACTTTCGATTCGGAAGTTCTTTTCGAAAAATTTTGATTTTCGATTCGAGTTACGCGGTAACCCCCCTGTATGTCAAAGTGTGGCACAAAAAACTGCCAAACAGTGATGCGATTTTCGCACTAGATTTAATTACCCAGCGCTTTTTATAAAAAAGTCGCCAAATTAGTACTGGTAAAGGAATAAGTAGTGGCTATCGAGTGTTTGCCTTATTTTTAGAAAGCGATACTTAAGAGATACAGTAAACCTAGGTTAATTACCTCTTCAAAATTTTCAAGATTTTTGAGTAATTATCCGGGGAAAGCAATAAAGCGTATACGTTTAATTACCTCATAGAGGTAATTATACGAATACGCTTAAATACCCATAAAGATGCAATTATCCGAATATATTTAGTAGTTTCATTTGAAGGGCTATTATCTTATATAAAGTATTTAAAACAAAGTTATTTAGTTAACAAAAACATTTTATTGAACAAAATTAATTCATTTCACTACTTAAAGAAACTAAGAAACAAAAAAGTAATTCAACAAACTAAAAAGATTGCTATAATAAAAAAACATTTGTACAAAATTTAAGGGAAATTTCATTTTGGGAATGTTCAGTAGAGGTGTTCAACTTTGTATGGCCGTTTTTCAAATTGAGTTCTAAAGTCAACGAATGTGCTAGTTTGGTTCCTTTGTACATAAAAACATTTAATATGAAGTTTGGTGCCAATCGGACAAAGAAAAGTCGAGGCGGAAATCGATTGAAAATTGACAGTGTGTTTTGTATGGGAAAAAAAATGACTTTTTTGCATTTTTTCAAAAAAGAAGTAACCGCGAAGCAGTTTTTGTGCCATATTATAAATTAATCGAGACGAAGACACAAAAACGTTTTCAAAAAGATATAAAAATCCAAAATCGGTGAAGAATTAGTCCAGTAATAAATAATATCCCAGACCACTAATGTGCCAAATACCACTTGATCACAAATTTCGAGCCCACATTCTAAACGTTTTCGAAATTAATTACCGAAATATTTTTTTTTTACTTAGTGGACTCATTAACTGTGATATATGAAATACATTATTTTTTGGATGTCGTTAACCTGTCCTAAGGTGACGTCAAAAACCAAAAATATTTTTAGGGTATTTTTCAAATCTCCAAAATCAAATTTTAAAAAATTTTGTTCAACAAAAATGGAAAAAAATAATTTTGCACACTAAGGTTTTATTAAGCATAAAATTCTAAATTAAACTACCAAAAATTAGACATATCCCCCGGTTAATTTAGTTAGGGCACCTATTTAAATTCGGCGGATTTCGATGAAAATGGCTTTTTTTGCACAAAATTTAATATAAGGGTAAAATTTTTCTACTTTTGGGGTTTGATAACACAAGCTACAAGAAGTATATTCGGAAAATTTTGTCAAAATCGACCCACTCCAAAGGTCAAAACACAAGGTCAAAGGTAAATTTTTTGGAAATTTTGAAGATTTCATGAAATTGATAACGAAAAATCGTGTGGTATCTTCAAATTTTGATGAAAGTTGACTAAATTATTTTTCGTAGTTGGTATTTGTTATTTAAAAAGAAAACACCTAAATTAACCCTTTTGTGCACTTGGGGCCAAAAATGTACCAATATTTTTTAACATTAAAAAAAACGTAGTTTCTTTTAAATATCTGCATAATAAAGGTAAAATTTTTGAATTATAAAGAAAAAAATACAGATTTACTTACTTAGAAATCGAAATTTACCCTGTTATGCACTTTGGGCCAAAAATTACTCAGTATTTTGTAACATTAATTAAAGTTTAATTTTTAATTTAAAAACATAGTTATATAAATTCTTTTATATTTCCTAAAAATATTTATTTTTTATTTACATATACAAGGTGGCGCAAAAGTAATCCTCCTATCAGAAAATGCTATAAATTTTGCGATTGGCCCCTAATGTCAGTTCTGTTTTGACATTTGTGTAGTAAACACATGCGAAATACACGTTAATAAACAATGTTACGCTACACTGCTCCAGAACGCGGAATATTGGTGACTATTTATTTGACCAATAATCGGTCGGTGACTTTGGCACAACGTGAATTTCGTCGCAGATTTCCTGGCCGTCCGACGCCTACTGGTGAAACACTGCGACGTTTAGCCGCTCGCCTCGAAGAGACTGGCACAGCACGAGATGCTGCCAGGCGTGGCAGACCCCGGAGTAGCCGTTCTGCAGAGAATATTGCTGCTGTAGCCGAGGATGTCATGGAAGCGCCGTCGACATCGACCAGACGACGTGCCACGCAAATGGGTATCAGTCGACGGTCTTTACAGCGAATTTTGGTACCAGATTTGAAGATGTTTCCGTACAAAGTCCAGACGGTGCATTAGCTGTTAGCTGCTGACCGCCAATCGCGTGTAACATACGCTCAAGCCATCCTTAATCACCACCAAGAGGAAGATGATTTTTCATCAAAAATAATCATGAGTGATGAGGCCCATTTCCATCTTAGCGGGTACGTAAATAAGCAAAATTTACGCTTCTGGGGCACTGAAAATCCGCGTGTAACCCACAAAGAGCCATTACACCCGCTCAAAGTCACTGTATGGTGTGCTGTTTTCGCTGGAGGAGTCATCGGACCTTTTTTCTTCGAAGACGTCGCGGGCCAAACGGTTACTGTGAATGGTGAGCGCTACAGAGCAATGATCAACGAGTTCTTTTTGCCGCAACTTGATGAATTGGGATTGGAAAACATGTGGTTCCAACAGGACGGTGCAACGGCACACACTGCACGTGCCACAACCGATATGCTGAAGGATTTATGTCAACAAGCCTCAGACTCTTGCAGCTCTTAAAGACAATATCCGTCAAGAATGTGAGGACCTATCGCCGGAAGTTTTGGCCAAATTGATGGAAAATGCCATAAAAAGGGCTCAAATGACAATCAACTGTGGCGGCGGCCATTTACATGACATCATATTCTCGACTTGATGTAAAAAAAATTAAAATACCAAATAAAAATAATCCACAAGAAGAATCAAAGTTTTTCATTTTTTTTTTTAAATTACAGCCAAAAAGCATCGGAAGGTTATTTTTGCGCCACCTTGTACAAAAAAGTATATAAGTGTTTATGAAATAATAAACAATTTAAAAAAACTTTATATTTCTTCTATCATAGTGTACCACATGAAGAGTTCAATTGTACCAAATTAACCACACTTACGGTGAACTTTGTGCAACTATTCATTAGAGCGACTCAAGTTGTATGGAAGCGAAATTCGTGCAAGGTGTACCCCCTCAAAATTAACATTGGTATTTTTTATGATGACATCTAAAATATTTCGGGTTTAGCTTTGACCTCTTGTGAGCTGGACCATTTTGAAAAAGGGTCCATTTTTGCATGTTTTGTTAATTTAAGAATCTGTTTCCTTACCAACATATACAATATGGGTATCATAAGAAAGGTTTTTTTAAGGCGCGTCCAACTGTATATACAGTTTGTCCAAGGACGATCATCCATTTTCTTTTTTTTAAGGATAGTTTGTAAAAAAACAGTTTTTGAATTTTTTGTTCCGGGTTGTTTGTAATAAAAATGCCAAATTAACATATTTTAATCTTTAGTCGATTTAATTAAATACGGGTCTCAGCTTTTTTTGAAATTCGTGGTAGTTTGCGTTTTGACAAAAATGCAATGGGTGGTAACTCTTCGTTTTAAAAAGGACAATATGGGTATTAAATTTTTTCTTTTGCCAAAGACAATATCCTAATAAAGAAATATATACCCAAGAAACATTTTTACGGACTCTCCGGCATGTACGGATTCTTGAATCCGGGGTTTACGGTACGTTTTCGGACCGTTTAATCGGATTTTCGAAAACACGTTTTTAGTCCGTTTGGGGATATCAGTTTTCGTGCCGTTTAATACGGACTTCACCGATTTTCATCCGTTTCAAGTCAGTCACAATCGGTAACAATTTTTTTCAATTTGTTTTATTAAAATAAAATTAAGTAAATAATATAAAAGATCGGGGCGCCAAATAAATTCAGATAGCATGCATAATATGCATTGCATACGTTAGATGGTAAGTATTTATATAATTTAAAACGCTCAAATGAGATTGCAAACAAAAATATATTTGTTCATAGAATCCATCGTTTTTAAACCCCACTTAATATTTTTTACATGTAGATATCTGATTCAATAATGGGCCACAAACTAACAATGATGCTCTTGGTGGAAACAAAAAACTGCATCGAAAAAGTAAGTATCAATTTTTTTTTTAAATAAAAAAAATATATTCCAAGAAAACTCTTACTATCTCTTGAAACTAAAATAATAAATTCTTTTTTCCTTTTAGATTTTGAATATTATCGACCACAAATGTTCCGTGATGCTGCTAAGCTGGATACAAATAGTAGCTGTGGCGAATTTCGTATTTAATTAAAGTTAAATGAAGTATATTTTAATATTTTTTCTAATAAATTAATAAATGTATAAAAAAAAATAAAATCCATTGAGTTTTTTGTAAAAAAATGGTTGGAATACGGACCAAATAAGTATTTTCAACGATCCGTTTATTGTCCGTTTTATATCCGTAAAAAACGGAATCATCCGTTTTCAGCACGACAAAACGGTCCGGAAACGGTCCGTATTTGACGGACTTTAAACGGATTTGAGTCAGTTTTTAACACTACCCAACGGTCCGTAAACGGTCCGTCATTGACGGACTTGCAACGGATTCGAATCCGTATTCGATGTTCCTTTTAATCCGTTTTCTGGTCCGTATACTGATCCGGAAAACGGTACGGAAACGGACTCCGGATCCGACTATGATGTACCGAAAACGGCACATAAACGGACCGGATTGTTTGCTGGGTAGTATGGCCTCGAACTTGAATAATTTTCATTTTCATTTTCATTGCACCATTAAAGGTCGAAAAAACATAATTTTTATTTTTAATAAAAATTATATCAAACTTGTAAAAAAAAATAATTAAAAACAATCAAAAGTAATCTTTGAAAGTAGTCGAATTATTTTTTGATTACTTTTTATTATTTTTGATTATTTTCTCGTAATTTTTATTAATCTTGATTATTTTTGGATTATCTGTAATCGTAATCAATTATTAATCGTGCGAATTTGAAAATAATCGTAATCTAATCATTACTTCACCTTTAAAAAAAAAATAATCTAATTACTAATTATTATGATTAGTAATCATTACTTAACAGCTATGGTTTGTATATGGGAACTTATCAACGGAGATATAATTATATTAAACGGCAACTAATATTTAAAATTTAAAATTTTTACCCGGGATACAAATTAACTTTAAAATTTAATTACATTTTTTTAAAAACATGAAAATAATTGATTAACAAATTTTTTAAGTGCATATTTTTTTAATTTTTATTGCACATTTGAAAATTGTTCATGCTTATTATAGGCGCCTAAAACCAGAGTTCAGAAAATACACACATCATACACACAATGTACTGTTTAAAAGAAACCCACACATATTTTTATTTTCATATCAATTATGTGTGTATCTAAATTTTGCGCATTTTATTACACAGACACGAGTGTTTATTGTTTTAATATTTGCTTGAGTACACGAACATGTATAGTTCACGTATTGTTTGATCGGAACATACTTCAACCACACATGTGCAGCTATACTTTGAGTTCGTGAACTTGTAGGTGTACAGCTAAAAAAAAGTACATGAACGGTAGACATGTAGAGTTCACGTATTGTTTGATCGGAACATACTTCAACCACACATGTGTAGCTATACTTTGAGTTCGTGTACTTGTAGGTGTACAGCTAAAAAAAAGTACATGAACGGTAGACATGTAGAGTTCACGTATTGTTTGATCGGAACATACATGAACGATAGACATGTTAGATTGTAGCTATATTTTAAGTACGTAAACTTATTACAGAAAATTTGTCTATTTTAAGCCCTGATGTTGAAATTAGTTGACAAATTTGTAAAGGTTACTAAATTTTAGTAAAGTTTTTGTAGAACGAAAATTAAAAATCGATTTGCTAAAATCAGCAAAACATTTTGCTAAATATTAGTAAAATGCCACAATAAACTTTTTTTATTCAAATTTAACCGTAATTTTTAATTTTTTAAAAGTTTTAATAAATAAAGTTGAAATATAGTAGTATATTGGATGTTCGTTGTATTTTTGTTAATATTCTTAATTACAAAAATATCTGATTTAAAAATTCAAAAAAAGAAAATAGTTAGTAATATTTTTGTTAATTTTAGCAAATCGTTTTTAAAAAATTAGTAAATTATTTTGCAACGAAAATTAGTAAAATAAACTATAATTTGTAAAATGGGGATAGAATAAAATTTGTACTAGGTACTAACTTCATACTAAAAATTAGTAGAAAAACTGTAAATTAGGATTAACAAGGGGAAGCATTAAAGTCCGATGTGCCAAATTTGGTATTAAAAAGATTAAATTCGGCTGTGCCGAATTTTTGGATACTCTCCATCTAATATCTTCAGATTAAGTATGCACCTTATATGTTTTAAATAAAAAAGTTCTGAAAGTGAATGTCCTTTAAATTTAATGGGGTTTTAAATAAATGTAATTAGAGTTTAAGAGTTTCCTTGCAAATTTATTAAAGGTAGAGAATGAGAATAAGTAAAAATAGTGTGCGAATAAAAGTTATGAATTTACATTGTTGAATTCGGGGATTTTGTTTCTGGATATTTTTTTTGATCTGATAACGATTAAAGTGTCTGGCAACTCTGGTTAATGCAGTCAAATAAATAAAGAATTATAACTCAACTATTTTGTTCACACTTTTTCTTATTAATGATTCAAACTATCAACAAACAATTTGACTGAAAATTAGCAACACCTCTTCTGTATTGGCGGAGTATTTTGAGTTAACACAGACAGATGGTCAGACGGAATTTAAAATTAAGTCAGCTTGCCGAAGTGGTACTTGCTGTACCTGCAACTCAAGTCTCTGTAGAACGTGCATTTAGTGCACTTGCTACAGTCTTGACCAAGTTAAGATCTAAGCTCTCAAAGAAATCTCTTTCTAATATTTTAATAACAAAATTAAACTTTGACTTGCTCGACTGCTCAGCTCTTAAAATACGAAACAGCGAATAAAAACAGTTTAATTTTAACCTCACAGAGAAACTTATACCATCCATTATCCGATTATCGCCATTTAAATTGCATTATAATAAATAATTGAAAAAAATTAAAAACTCAAAAGGGACTATATATAAAAAAGCATTTAAAATAAAAACAGCATTAAAATTTATAATAATATTTATTTATTTATATTTAAATATTTATTTAAATTTATAGTAATAAAAAAATGCAGGTCTTCAAAATCAGATGACGATCAAAACCTTTAATTTATTTTAATTTAATTTCTATATAATTTTTTTTATTGTTTTTAATGAATTCTGTAATTTAATTTTTTGTTGTTGTTATTTTTTTTATTATTTAACACAACTGATCTCAAAAGAATTTTTAAAAAGAAAATTTTATTGTAATGGATTGTTTTAAAATAAAATAAAATTTTTTGTTTGAGTTACATTCGAAATAAAATCAAATATCAACCTTTATTTAAGTGTTCTACACTCCCACAAAAAAAGTTAGTATAAAAAATTGTAAACGGTTTTTATATCACTTTGTCAAATGTTTGTAATTCTTTTGAAAAATATCTGGGACCCCATAAACTATATATATTCTTGATCAGCATGAATAGAGAAGTCGTCTGTCCGTCTGACCATCTGTCTGTGTTAACTCAAAATACTCCGCCAATACAGAAGAGGTGTTGCTAATTTTCAGTCAAATTGTTTGTTGATAGTTTGAATCATTAATAAGAAAAAGTGTGAACAAAATAGTTGAGTTATAATTCTTTATTTATTTGACTGCATTAACCAGAGTTGCCAGACACTTTAATCGTTATCAGATCAAAAAAAATATCCAGAAACAAAATCCCCGAATTCAACAATGTAAATTCATAACTTTTATTCGCACACTATTTTTACTTATTCTCATTCTCTACCTTTAATAAATTTGCAAGGAAACTCTTAAACTCTAATTACATTTATTTAAAACCCCATTAAATTTAAAGGACATTCACTTTCAGAACTTTTTTATTTAAAACATATAAGGTGCATACTTAATCTGAAGATATTAGATGGAGAGTATCCAAAAATTCGGCACAGCCGAATTTAATCTTTTTAATACCAAATTTGGCACATCGGACTTTAATGCTTCCCCTTGTTAATCCTAATTTACAGTTTTTCTACTAATTTTTAGTATGAAGTTAGTACCTAGTACAAATTTTATTCTATCCCCATTTTACAAATTATAGTTTATTTTACTAATTTTCGTTGCAAAATAATTTACTAATTTTTTAAAAACGATTTGCTAAAATTAACAAAAATATTACTAACTATTTTCTTTTTTTGAATTTTTAAATCAGATATTTTTGTAATTAAGAATATTAACAAAAATACAACGAACATCCAATATACTACTATATTTCAACTTTATTTATTAAAACTTTTAAAAAATTAAAAATTACGGTTAAATTTGAATAAAAAAAGTTTATTGTGGCATTTTACTAATATTTAGCAAAATGTTTTGCTGATTTTAGCAAATCGATTTTTAATTTTCGTTCTACAAAAACTTTACTAAAATTTAGTAACCTTTACAAATTTGTCAACTAATTTCAACATCAGGGCTTAAAATAGACAAATTTTCTGTAATAAGTTTACGTACTTAAAATATAGCTACAATCTAACATGTCTATCGTTCATGTATGTTCCGATCAAACAATACGTGAACTCTACATGTCTACCGTTCATGTACTTTTTTTTAGCTGTACACCTACAAGTACACGAACTCAAAGTATAGCTACACATGTGTGGTTGAAGTATGTTCCGATCAAACAATACGTGAACTCTACATGTCTACCGTTCATGTACTTTTTTTTAGCTGTACACCTACAAGTTCACGAACTCAAAGTATAGCTGCACATGTGTGGTTGAAGTATGTTCCGATCAAACAATACGTGAACTATACATGTTCGTGTACTCAAGCAAATATTAAAACAATAAACACTCGTGTCTGTGTAATAAAATGCGCAAAATTTAGATAAACACATAATTGATATGAAAATAAAAATATGTGTTTGTTGCTTTTAGTTGTGTTTGTTTACATTTATGTACAAGTTTTTTATTCAGTGTGTGTATTTTTCTGAACTCTGCCTAAAACATTATTTTTTAGTGCATAAAGTGCCTGTCCCTAAAAATAGCAAATATAAACTAATCGAGAATTTTTAAAAACTCGACATAATCTTCTATTTTTAAATAACTAACAAAAGTTGACTGTTTACCTGTTTTCGTAGTTGTTTCTTAAAATAATAAAATACCTTCTCAAAACAACTGTTACTCAAGTACAGTATTTTTGGTTAGTTATTTTTTGAAATTTTTGTCTAAATTAGTCGATTTTCATTTTCTCATTGAAAAATGACTACAATAGCAGTTAAAACAACTACTACTGTTTACTACCAGAAAAACCCACATGTAGTTACTGTAAGAATATTCTGAGTGTACAACATTTAATAATATTCAAGTAAATAAGTTTATTTTCTACACAAAATCTTACCTTTATATTGTATTTATTTAATAAAATTTACAGCGTTTTCATTTAATTGACATATATTTTTAACATTCTCTTGTACACAAAAAATAAAAGAGAACAAATTTAAAAACAAGCCGCTGCACAGTGGGTTCGATGGTACCCAAAGTGGCGAAAAATTCATAGAAGCCGTAGTTTTAAGATATTATATTTTTTTATTGATGAGTTTATTATAAGCACATAAAAACACAGAGTTTTAGAAAATAAAGTTAAAAAAAAAAAACTTAACCCCTTAAGAGGATACAAATTGATCCGAAAAATGGGTCATCTACATGGTTCTAATTATATCAAATTTGAAATAATTTGGTTAAATTTTATCCGAGATTTGTCCATATCCGGCACATACAATTATATCTAATTGGATATAGATAGATATGATGTTATATAATTTTAGCCGATAGTTGGTATGTTTTTGTGACTTGAATTTATGCTTAAAAGTGTTTAAGTTGAAAATTCAAATTTCTAGAAATCAACCCACATTTTGTAAATGAAACAACGAAATGTTTAAAAATGAAGTGTTTAAAAAATGTAATAATACATTTGCCTTATGAAATGTACCAATTTTTTATAAGAAATTATATATAAAAAACACTTGAAAATGATTTCGTAATACAATTAATATGGGAAGCCATATCGTCGTATGAATATTGGTGAGACCTATAGACCATTTCTGGCAAAATTGAGTTAGGAATTGATTATATATGATTAATGTGTTCTCTTTCTAAATCTTTAATCCGTTTTTATATACCTCGTATCAATTAGGAGATATCCAGCCCCATATGTGCTGCGTATCCCTATTTTTACAAATTTCTTAACATTGGTATGGTGTATTGACCACTTTTTGGCCAATGAGTCAAACTTCCTATAGAAAAATAAAAACATTATTCGTCAATCTTGGTTTGACACATTTGAAATAAGCAACGCATATGAAACAAAAAACAATAAAAAAGTTTAAGCATTGGTTTGCACTAAGACAACCTAGTTTTATAATGGTTAAAAGAAAAAAAAAAACTTTTGACCTACTTGAAAGAAAAACAATAAAATTGTGATAAAAACGGCTTATAGGCCATATAATAAAAAAATCTTTTTTTAAAAAATTGTTAATAACTCTGGATACTCAGTGCAAAAAGGCGTAAAAATTAACAATATTGTTTATAATAAATGCAGCTATAGATATAGCAAACAAAAAAGAAAACCTATCTTGTAGAAATTTAATAGTTTTGTTGTAAACTTTCTTTATCGTTTTTCTCGCAAAAATGTTTTTGGTCGGTGCGGCTCTCCAATAATCAATCGACGATATGTAATAAAGTCTTAACTTGCAGATAACTTAATTTGATATTGAACTTTACCAAAATATGTATTGTATTATATATATAAATCTATATAAAATTATAAAGAACATAGTTTAAGTATGAAGTCATATATAGTTTAATAAGACTTAGTATGGGACCATATATAATCATATCGATCACCACATATATTTGGATTATTATTATTATATGGCTAATGTAGATTTGAAGATATATAGTTATATCAAGGACCATATAAAATATTCTCTTAATAAAAATTAACAATATACGTATATAATTATATAAGGCGTAATGTGATTCCATTCAAAGTCAGACATGACTTTATCATATTATATATGACTAGATATAACCATTTCTACCCGGGATTATATAAAAGAAAACATTTAAAAATGATTTCGTTATAAAATTAATATTTTTATTTGCATATACATATGTAATAAAGTCTTAACTTGTAGATAACTTGATTTGATATTGAACTTTACCAAAATACGTATGTGTTTATTAGGGTGGGGCGATTTGAACATCTTAATGGGCGCTTCGCGTTTCTGATTCTTGGGATTGTACTGAGCAAAAAAGTCCACTAGACCATGCGTCTACGGTTAAAATCGAGCTTCCAGATTTTGACTTTTTAGCCGTATTTTGTGAAAGTAACAATGTGTGGGATGGTATGTCTCAGGAAGTAGGAGGAGCTTATCCAAGATTATGTTATCAATCTCTTCTTTGGAAGATTCTCTAGCAGATTAATGCATCAATCATATTTGTGGGTGGGGTTTAAGGGGTTAATTTTTAATTTCAAAATAGGGCTTTTTTGCCGTATTTTGTGGAAGTAACAATGTATGGGATGGACATATCTCAGGAAGAATGAGGAGCTTATCCAAGATTATGGTATCAATCTCTTCTTTTTAAGATTCCCTAGCAGATTAATGCATCAATCATATTTGTGGGTGGGGTTTAAGGGGTTAATTTTAATTTTAAAATAGGGCTTTTTTGCCGTAAAGTCAAAATCTGGAAGCTCGATTTTCTCCGTAGACGTATGGTCTAGTGGACTTTTTTGCTCAGTACAATCCCAAGAATCAGAAACGCGAAGCGCCCATTAAGATTTTTTTCCTTCCATACTAATCGAACCACCCTAGTGTTTATATATAAAGCTATATAAAATTTGGGATTTCACAATCTTACGGACGGCCGCACTATATTAAACTAATCCCAAAAATAACAAAGAAAAGAGGAGAGCATTTTTTTTTAATTAATTTTGCTCTCCTAAAAGGGAAAATATCTTATGTGTCAGTTTTTTTGGAGAATTATATCAACATCTTTTATGTTTTTATGGATATAAATTCCAGATAAAATTACCATTTCGGAAAACGTACTAACATGTTTAAAAGACCCCGTTAGGATCTTTAAAATTGAATTTTACGGATTTGTTCTTTTAAAACATAAATTTTCTTCAAAATTTTATTACATAAAATCTGTATTCATACCAATGTTGCCACCAGAAAAACAAAAAATTACACAAATTATACAACACCATATGAAATTACACAAAAAAATCTAATTTTTTCTAAATAAAATTTCAAATAATCATTATGTTTCATCCATCTAAAAAATACATACACAATATGAGTCCCTTTAGACTGGATCTAATGTTTTAACAAAATTGTTTTCTGATCAAAGGCCAACTAATGATAGCTTTTTCTCTCATGCTCACAACAGCAAACAAATTTTGCGCTAGGTAGGGCCCTTACCGCAATAAAAACTAAAATTTTAGGTGAAAACGCGATGTCAGCAAACAAATTGCTGAACTAAACGTCTATTTTAAATAGACGTTTAACAAAATGTTCAACTAAGTTTTTTTTGAGTGTACTTAATAAGTGAGTAATTAATTTATTTAATTATTTGAGTGTATTTTATTTAAAAATGTTCGTAAAAAAATAAAAATAATAAAATATATTTATAAAATATATCATATATATGAATTAAAACATGAAATAATAATGGATTTAACTATGAGTTTTTTTCTCTATGTACGCAATTTATACAAAGAAAACGATTTTATTATAAGTATTATCAGTTTAATAATTCAAAAGTCTATACATATATAATTAATTCTACTTTTGCTAGACTTAAATTTACATACAAACTTACGACGTGTCAAATAAAACAATTATCAAAAAAAGAAATAAATTGCACATCAACAAAAATTTAAATTTTGCCATGTCTACAGTAAAATTAAATATTTTACAAAAATTGATTAAGCTTAATTTACAAAATTTGGAAAATTTATAAACTAATCTAAATATATTATTATATAGATAATAATTAGCTTTATATCAATTTGTACGTTAGAGTGGATCGAAATTTAAACTTTAAGATTTTCAAAATCTGTTATAAAGGCTCAATTAGTCTTGCCGTTTCGTGCCGCAATGAATCAGCTGTTTTGTTCATTGTTTATGAGACGTGATTTTATAAAAAATCAATAAAGCAAAATCAAAACACCTGTTTCGTTACGGCACGGAACGGCAAGACTAATTTTACCTTAAAGGGTGAATTAGCCAAGCGTAAACGTAAACGTATCTCGGTGTACGAAATTTAATAAGTAAAATAAGAATAGAAGATATTTTGTGTATCTTGTTGTTTCATTCATATTCATTAAACATATAGAATACGTAAAACGTTTTCTCGTAATATCAAACTATATCTAAATAATAACCGATTTGCTCCAAATTTGGCGCATCTTCATTGGATTCAGATTTTAATATTGTATGCCAAGATTCAACCGAATCGTATACAATTTTTGGATATTCGTAATTTTTTTTTTAATTTTTGTGAAAATGTTAAACTTTTATTTTGCAATAAACTATTTTTTAATGAACATATTGTAATGAAATTTAATACTAAGCTGTACTTTGCTATTGTTTTTTGTTAAAGCAGAAAAAATTGACATAGGATTAAAGAAAATCCCACAATTCTCAAACAACTTTAAAAAATTTTGTAAAATTGTATTACATTTATTTCTGTTTTGTCCACATTTGAAGAAATGTTAAAAAACGATAATGTTATAATATTTGGTCTAAATTTGTGGACCATTTCCAGATTTCAGTTTTTTGATTTCAGTGGTGCACTCAGAGAAAAAGTTGGCTGAAGTTGAAATTTGAGTACAAAAATTGTCAAATTCGGAGGGGTCTGCGGGTAGTACAATAATTACCTAAGGAATATAATTTCCATAAACGAAACTCAATTAAGTAATCTTTCAGAAATATATACTTTTAATCTAGAGGCAAAAGAGTCTTGCTACTTTTTTGACCAAAAAATTACTGAAATCATATTTTTTACAATTTAATGAACACGATATTGCATTGAAGTTTTTTTTTAATGAATTTAATTACTTGCTGTTAATATCACCAACACTTTTCAAATTTGCCATTTCTATTATCAAAAAACAGGACCAGGTTATTGCAAAAATGTAAAATTTTGATTTTCAAATGCGGATAATTTTTGCTTTTTAAGTGATAACCCACATGAGTGAGCGTATTTATTGTTGAAAATTGCGAGTAGATTACAAAAATATTTCATTGATCGGTTGATACATATAAATTTGGCAAGCTCTAAAAAATTTTGAATACTGACAACTTTATTTAAAATGCTAAAATTAGAAATCCTCGATAAATAATTTTAGTTACAACAATATCTAATAATCCATATTTAAGTACATTCTTTATCTAGTCTTTCATCTAGAAGACTTCCGCTTTTAACAGTTTATGTGGAAAATCACACTATCAAGTTTCCGGTTAAATTAAACTTAAAAAAAAATCACGAGCTTTTTCTGTATTTTCAAATTTTGAAGTTTTAATTTTTAAAATTTAAGATTTTTTCATACAAGTTTCAAACGATTTTAAATTTTAAGTTTATATTTTGTACTTAATATCCGTACAAAAGATATTTATGGAAATACAAAATTACCATTTTCAATTTAAAATATGATTGAAGTAAAAAAAAATTTAAAGATACCAATTAAATAGACGAAAATATTAATAATTTTTGAATTCCAAATACTTTTTTTAATGAAAATTTTAATTATTTTTAATAATTTTTCTTCAATTTTAAATATTTATTACTTAAAATAATTCAGAAAATTTAAATAAGCCTGTTTCAATTTCAAATACAACACAAATTCTGTGAAATAATAAAAAAAGTACCTTTCAATCCCGCACAAACTACCCGGGAATTTCCGGGGCAAAAATCCTAATCACAATATAAAAACTGTTTATAGCAAATAGATTAGATTTGTTTGAATTCAGATATTCAGATATTGCGATATTTGATATTTTTCATAACTTTTCTACAAGAGCTGATTTTTTTAAATCCAATTTAAAATTCGGCCCACACTAGTGTATATACATATTCATATATGAGCGTATGTATGTATGTATGTACATAACACATGCGACATTATTTAAATAATTATTGTTCGTCTGATACAGATTAACAAGGAATTGAAATCAGTCTTCAGTAAATTGTTAAACGTTGTTTTTTTTTTTTTTTTTTTTGATTATTACTGATGAACTTGATGAACTGCTTGAGCACGACCAGATGGATCTTCGGGACATCCCCAATCAAGACGTGGTACCCAACGCTTGACCGTCTTAGCTGCATCGTTTCCGGGAAACATCTCGGTGAATATGCATCGGTAGTAGTAGGCTTCTTTGGTAGTAGGTGTATTGATGGGAAACTTTTGGGATGCTTTGGCAAATTCATCCTCTGTAATGTGATCTGTGGCTACTCGGCGAATACTGTCAATCCAGTCGTAGCCAACACCATCGGAAAATTGTTCTTTTTGTCTCCACAAAACTTCATCTGGAAGATATTGATTTGCAAAAGCGGCACGTAGTATGTGCTTTTCTATGCAATACTTTTTTTTTTCACCAAAACAATTTAGATTACCAGGTATCTTGTCCTCCGGTCGTATAGACATTACATAATTTACAAACGCTGTGTCCAAAAAGGGTACACGCAACTCGATACCCTTGGCCATTGATACTTTATTGGCTCGCAAACAATCCGAGTTATTTAATTGGGCCACACGTTTCACTAACTCCTTGTGAAACTCATCATAGTCGGGTGCTTTGAAGAAATACAAATAACCACCGAAAATTTCATCTGCCCCTTCACCGGATAGAATCATTTTAATGCCAGTACTTTTGATATATCGGGCTAAAAGCAACATCGGTAGACTACAACGTACGGTTGTCACATCATATGTCTCCAAATGATAGATAATATCTCGTATACCATCTAAGGCGTCTTCGATTTTAAAGACTACTTCCGTGTGTTCGCTATCGATAAAATCAGCTACTTGTCGAGCAGCTTTAAAGTCGGGAGCATTTTCCAAACCCACTGAAAATGTCTTTAATCTAAAGTTGGGATCACGTTCTCGACGAATTTTCGTAGCAATCGATGCTATCAAACTACTATCGACACCGCCAGACAGTAACGCTGCAAATTGTACATCACAATGCAAATGAGATCTTACAGCATTTTCTAAAGTAGTTCTTAATAACGTCAAATCGGCCCTCATGTCCGGTATTTCCCGCATCCACGGCTGTTGGAAGTATGTTCTTCTCACTAGATTATCAGCTTTTCCCAAACGAAATTCACCTGGTGTAAATGATTCAACTTTAGGGCAAACTTCTACCAGACATTTCATTTCGGAAGCTGCCCAAACATTGCCATCGCTATCTTCTCCAATATACATTGGTATAATACCAAATGGATCTCTGGCCATTAAGATGGTTTTTAAGCGCTTGTCATACAAAACGAATGCAAACATACCCGTTACATGTTCCAGCAAACGTTCACCATATTCTTCATACAACTCGATTATAACATTACAATCACTTTTGGGTTTGTAATGACCACGACTTTTGGCAATTTTAGACGACAATTCCAAATAGTTATAAATCTCTCCATTCGCTACCAAAATGACATTTTCATTTTCAGAATATAACGGCTGATGGCCGGTTTGCACACCCACAATGGCCAAACGTTCGTGCATCATTATAACTCCATGTTCGGGAATGTGGCACACCCCCGTATAGTCTGGTCCACGATGGCGTTGCTTACCGCTTTGTCGATAAGCGATTTCACGCAGGCTATGCAAACTTCCATGATACATTTTCGGTTTGATGGCTTCGCCATCTTTGGAGAAAATTGAAAATATTCCACACATTATTGTTATGGCAATGTCCTATTTGACTTGTTTTTTGTATATGAAATGTCCACAATATCAATTTAAATTTTACCGACCAATTTCACTAAACTTTAACCGTAACACTGACCAACGATGTTTCAAGTTCAATATAGACTAAAAGAAAACATTGATTGTCGTTGCTTTTAAAGCACTCACCGTTACAAATAAACACACACGTGGTTAAAACATTTCAATCGGAGAGATATTCATTTTTTGTGAGCATTAAAAAAAATAAAAAATTATGAGTATTGTGCATTTTAAAAGTAGCGTAAGTCCATAAAACAATAATTTAAGATCTGTTCGACGTCGTTACCGCGGGTTCCCGCTGGAACCAAATTTACCCGAAACGACAAAAATTTACACACAGATTTTGCAATAGAAAAACTTTATAGGAAAACTGGGTACCCGCAGTAACGTACGTCGAACAAGGGAATATATTTGGAAAAAAGCTCTTACAATCTAACAAACTTTAGATCATTTCATAAAATATCAGCTAGATTGCCAAATGAAACTGTCGATTCAATAATATATTTATATGACTCAAGCTCAGAATAGAAAAATAAACACATCGATTCAGACTTTTACTTTTATACACTCAAAAAAATAAGTTAGTAAAAAAGTTAGTAAAACGTCTTGTAAATCAGGTATACTATTTTTTAGCAAAATTTTTTGCTAAAATCGTGTTTTCAGCAAAAATTTTTGTTATACTTATTCAGCACTTAACTGTTTTATACTAATGCTTTACTAATATACTAATGTTTTACTAATTAATTTTGCTAAAAAAATTAATTAGTAAAGCTCGCTGATTTTCAGCAAAAGATTTTGCTGACATTAGTAACTTTTTTGCAAGCATCCTCCTGACTAAAATTTTGCTGACTCAGCAAAATTTTTTGCTAACTTTACAAACTTTTTTTTTTGAGTGTACGATGCATTTCTAATTTAAAATTTTTATTTTAATTTTTTTATGTTACGTTTTTCTTATGAATTGTTATATTTTTTATTTTAATAAAAACTTTTTCTTCCAAAAAAAATAAAAAAGTTTTATTTTTTAATGAAAGAACGTTTTTTTATTGAGAAATAATTTTTTTACCGAAAAATATTTTTTTTTTAGCTCAAATAAAGGGAAATGGAACCAATTAAATGAAAATCAGTACACATGTATTTAAAATCGTTCTTCGGGTTGCGTAGCATTTCTCTGCTCCCCATTACCGGCGCAAACCGGGGTATTAGTGTATACAAAAATATGATTTAAAGTCATAACCGATGGTTTTTGTATGATTATAATTAAACGATGCGATTTCGATTGCTATTATAATAGATTTGCAATCTCTAAAAAAAAAACAGTGCAACAGTACTGCTTATGCAATGCAGATTTATCCACTGACAGGTCTTCACATGTTTCTGATTACCGAACTTTCTCAGAAAATCAATGTCGTATATTTGGCTAACATGGGTCACCCAATTTGGATTAGATGAGGAAATTAAAAATTCAATTTTGTATAAAAATTACTAAAAAAAATCAAAGGATTGTTTAATTTAGTTGAAATTGGTTGATGGTTTTATAACCTTCACAGTAATTATCAGAGGAGGCAGAAAAGGTAAATTCATTCAGCCTTACTATTAAAATTTGCCAAATGTGAATTTTCGTTAAAATTATCTTTATTTTAGAGAAAGGGGCTTCCTTTTTTTTGTACCATATAAAATACTTAAAATTATAAATTTTTAATAATGTCAAACTCATGCATTCAAAACTTTTGTTTTGTTTATTTAAGCTCAAAAGAGCAAAATCTAACATATGGGTAAAGAAAGCATCAAAAAGGCAAAAAAGGAACAAATCAAATTTGTCTTCTGAGTGTTTTACACTTGCTAACGTTTAAAATTGAGCGTTTCAAATTATACCAAAAAATACTAACTTCTCTGAAATTTTTAGCTTAAAAACTATTCGAACATGCCGAATTATTCGAGACGAAAAAACCGGTTTATCGACTAACTCGAAAATGGTAATTTTTCAAAAACCGAAAAATAGGTTTTGAAAACTCTAGTCGTAAATCTTTTACAAAAATTTGCAAATGCAAGAAATCGGATTTTTTCTTTTGAAATTTAAGGACAAGACCAGTGTTAATATTAATGGTACATATTTCATCCCCAAATCTTAAAATCAAACTCGCTGTTTAGCGTTTTTTCTAATTTCCGGGAATTGTATCGCTAAATTATTAATCAACCTAACCAAATGTACACACAGTGAAAAAAGAGTTGTTTATGAAGAGGTCTGCTAGTAAAAGAAAGTTATATTATTAAAGCGGTTTTTATAAATAATTCGTGATTTCTCAAAAATTGTACATGACACCATAGCTTTCCAGGATGACACCAAGGTCCAGTTTTTAGTTTTAATTTTTTACTTAAAAAAAAAGTCAGGAGTAGTTTTGTAAACTAGCACCTTAAAAAAAGTTTATCCTTAGAATCCACTGAAAATTACAGTTAAAACAAAGGTAAATGCAAATAAAAAGTTGACAGAATAATAACCACCCAGTGCAGAAACGGTATTGATATCTCATTACTTTTCTCACTACCAGTAATGACACTAGCTTACTCTCTGCATTATTTTAACACAAATAATAAGGGCTTACTAATAACTGGTTAATTTTCCTAATATTTCAATACAAAAAATAATGCGCTACCCATAAGTACTTATTTTTATCATCATTATTTGAAATAAAGTAATGATCTAATTTTTTTTTTTAAATCTCTTTTAAGACTCATTATTTTTTTACTTCTAGTAAGTACATATATAACAAGTAGGTACATATATAACTACAGCAATCAGCTCGCTGATTTTTAGCAACAACTTTAGTAGATTCAGCAAAAGTTTTGCTAACACTTAGTGGATTATAAGTTAAAAAAAACACTTGCTAAAAATTAATGAAATAATATTAGTTCATATTTATATTAATTCATTTGGCGTATACCTTTCAAGGTGGGGTTCAATAACGCCTTACGAAATAAGGCCTTTAAGGCTTTATTTCACTTCCAATTGAGAAATAAGGCCTTTATTGCGAAAAGGGCTTTATTGCACTTTGCAAGTGACATAAGGCCTTTATTGAAATTTAGCCAATGGTGCAATAAAGCCTTTATTTTGTATTTTTTGATTCTGTTACACTGTTCAGTTTTTCTGCGTGGCGGCCTGCGGCCGATCTTAGGGGGTTTCTCCTCCATAGGACGCGGCAGGTGGCTTCGCTGAATACAGTTTTCCTGCGCGCGTCTCATTATCTTCCCTAGTGTGACGCGCGCAGGGAAACTTTATTTAGCGAAGCCACCTGCCGCGTCCCATGGAGGAGAAAACCCCTAAGAGCGGCCGCAGGCCGCCACGCAGAAAAACTTTATAAAGCAAAGATTTTCAATATTGTTGCAGTTAAATTTTTTGTTGAATTATTAATGTTCTATTAATTTTTGCTTATCATCATATTTGCAAAAATGTGTAATGATTAAAGTGATTTTTTTTTCATTTTGGTGGGATTTATTTCGTTTCCAGAAGTGGGATTAATTATTAATGTTCTATTAATTTTTGTTAATATGAAATTTTTTTATAATTGTTCAATAAAATATAAGAAGAATAAGAATAAGAAATTTTATTGCTTCATTAAAAAAAAAATTAAGTGAAATAAGACCTTTACGGCTTTATTTCACTTTCAAAGTGCAAACCTTTTTGGAAATAAAGGCCTTATTTCACTTTCCATTGAGAACTAAAGCCTTTAAGGCCGTATTTCGTAAGGTGTTATTGCACCCCATCACCTTTCAATCTGGTTGTCGTCCACACTATTAATGTGTTTATCAGCACAATTTTTTTTTTAACCAAAATAAATTAGTAAAACATTAGTTAGTAATTAGTAAAACATTAGTTCAAAACAGTTAAGTGCTGAATAAGTATAAATGAAATTTTGGCTGAAAACATAATTTTAGCAAAAAAATTTGCTGAAAAATAGTATACCTGAGTTACAAGACGTTTTACTAACTTTTCTACTAACTTATTTGTTTGTTTATATAGTAAAATCCAAATAACAGGTTGCAGGACAACTTACACTGTATGATTACAGGTTTTAATTTATGTTCTGCAACCGATTGTTTTTATATGGAGTTTGTCCTATTTGCAATCTTTACCTCCAATGTCGAACAGGTTGTTTAGAACCGCTTCTAGAACCAGTTATGAAACTGGTTCTGCGGCAGTGGAACCTTACATTTTTAATTCCAGGAACCTGTTGTAGAACCGGTCCCATGTAACCGGTGGTAAAAGAAGCTGTTCTAGACCAGGTTAAAAGGTAATTTGTTCTAAATAATTTTGCTGTGTGGTATACTGAGAGTGTTCTCTGAATGATAACAACGAATTTTTTCATTAGATCTAAATGTTACTGTTATGCCCGTAATTTCAAGCAATAGGTACCTACCGGTGCTTAGATACCTACCCGATTTTGTTCGTGTACACGGTAGGTATCTAAGCACCAGTAGGTATATATTGCTTGAAATTACGGCCATAACTCGTCGATTTCACACTAGCAATAGAAAAGTTTCATTAAAAACAGTTTCATAACAGTTAAGAAGCTTTTTCATAAAGTTTAAGAAATTTTTCATTCATTTTGTGAAGAATACTTCATTATTTTAGAGAAAAATTTCATTAAAACTCGTCAAAGAAAATTCTCTTAGTGTAGTGGTTTATTAAAATACTAAAATAACTGCTTTAAACAACTGTTACGACAATACAGTTATTTTCTTTAGTCGTTTTTTTTTTAAACAACTCTCATAATAGTTGTTTAAACAACTCTCATAATAGTTGTTTTTTGAATTATTGCATAGAAAAAATAACTAATTGCAGTTAAAAACAACAACTACTGATTACTACACAATAACTGTCATATTAGTAGTAGCTGTGAAAGCTTTTTGAGTGCAGAATTTTTAAATGAATATTCATGTACAAAAATAAAAAAGTTTACTTCAATGTAAAAGTTGATGTGACTTACGCCACTTTTAAAATTAACGGTTTATTTGTATAATATATGTTATCTCGTCTAACACTATCCAACAAATTTAATAAATTAAGTATACCTTATTGTTCAATATTAGTTTTTAAATATAAGTTCTAGGACATGTTAATAGACCACCGATTTTAATCGTGACATAACAATTTTTTCAACTGATAAAGAGTTAAAAAAAAGAACAATGTATAAACTTTGAAATTGGAAGTATTTCCTCCAGATTCATTTATAACACTTATTTTAAAATCTGAAACTTTACATTACAGTTTTTAAAATTTAAATGCCTCGCTCGAATAAGGCTATAAGCGACATTTTTTTAAAACGCGTTTTTTGCATAGTATGGTTTATCCAGCAATAATACTTACACTCAAAAAAATAAGTTAGTAGAAAAGTTAGTAAAACGTCTTGTAAATCAAGTATACTATTTTTCAGCTAATTTTTTGTTGAAATTGTGTTTTCAGTTAAAATTTTAGTTTTTTTTTTTTTCATAAATCTTAATATAACCCAGGGTTGTCCCGTCAAAAATTCGACGTTTTTAAAAATAAGAGCAGCCTAATGTATATGTATGTATGACGCGATTTAAGTTTTTTCAATTGAAGATAATTCTAAAATACAAAAAAGAATTATTCAAAATATCGGTAAATATTATATATAATATAATATATAAATATTATACCTTGACATTTATTGTTTTGTACAGTCTGACCAAAGCGTAGTTTATATTTGGTTTTGCCTGCATCCTCAATTTAACAAAATATGGTTTTGTACAGCTGCACCAAAGGGTATTTTATTTTTGACTGCATCTTCAATTTTCAAATTTATCAAAATATTATTCATTTAGTAATTTTTTTAAATTTGTTTATTTAATTTATTTATTGTTTTATTTATATTTTTTAACATTCACAATTTTTAGGAGCACATGCGTGCCTTTGTTTGATGTGTGGTATACAAAAGAAAAAAATAAATGAACAAAATCAAACTCGCTTGCATTTTGTGTAAGTCTTGTAATGGTTGTGTTTGTTTGTATCTTTTTTTTCTCTAATTCTTTCATACAAGCTGCGACATCTATATCTCGCCTTTTTACTTGTTCTCCATGCTATAAATGTGTTTATCAGCACAACTTTGGTAGCAACGTTAGTTAGTTCAAAAAAGTGTTTAACTAAAATTTTAGCTGAAAACTCGAAGGCAGCAAAAAATTTGCTGAAAGTTAGATAAATATTTTTAATAGACGTGTAACAAAATTTCAATTCATTTTTTTTTTTTTGAGTGTACCCTTATTGCACTAAAGAAAAATTTCAAGTGCAATATTTTGCTACTTCTACTTAATTTTTTTCAAAATTAAATTTTGTGCACCGGTACATGTGACCTATATTTGTAGAATAGTAAAAAAATTATAGAAACTCAAATTTTTTACCGTTTCCTACTTTTTTTTACCTCTCTTGAATACGTTGGCTTTTGGATTTTATACCCTTGTTCGAGTGAGGCATTCATTTGTTGTTCAGTGTGTTAATTTCTTAAACTTTATGTATAAATATCAAGTTAGATCACAACTAACTCCACGTGAAAGTGTGAGAAATTATATTTTGTATATTCCTGAAAGTCCAAAAACGTTAATTCGAAAGCGCTCAAACTGATTAAAAATATAAGAGCATTTTTTCAATACGCTTTCTATAACATAAAGCCATGATAAAATTGTGGTAAAATCAATGCTGGCTAGTGTTTTAGATATACGCACGATTGTATCTATAGTATATATATTTAGTGTTTTTATATCCTATACCATATGTAGGTGGTATAATCATTTGGTTATTTCGTTTGTAACAAGGTACCTTTGCAATATTATTACACTCGAAAACGACAGTTGTTTGTGTAGTAATCAGTAGTGATGTTTTTAACTGCAACTGCAGTTGATTTTCTATGAAATAATGTTATGACAGTTATTGATAAAAACAACTCAAGGAAAATACTGTGTTTTTGTAACAGTTGTTGGAAACAGTTATTTTAGTGTTTTAATGAAAAACTTTGAATTAGTATTTTTGCAGTAACTAGTAAATTTATGTTAGTTATTTAAAAAATACAACATTTCGTAGAGTTTTTAGTTTATATATGTTATTATTGAAATATTCATACACTCAGGGCAAAAAGTTTCATTAAATTGATGAAACTGTTTTATAAATCATTTGACATCAATATTTATCATATTAATAAAGTTTTCATGGATTTGATGAAGGGTTTCATACAAATTTATGTCAAATGTTTCATAAATCTTCACAATTTCATCAAAACGTTTCATAAACCGTGTGAACATATGTTTTTGTTTTCCTAATAATTGAAATTCAGAATTTCCATTTTAAATTTAAAACTCAGCAATAGAAATTAACAATTTTTGTTTCAAATTAAGAAATTGTAATTTAAAATTTAGATTTTCTATTTAAACTTTAGAAACTAGTAACTAGTAGAAATAACATCAACTGAAAGTCAGAAATACTAATTAATTGTATGGAATTTTACAGACGCTGATCCAGGGTTAGAGAAATTGGGACATTTCCTCCCCCAAAATAAGTACAAAAATGTGAAAAATATTTAAGAGAATAATCAAAAATACTCTAACTTCCCACCACAAATTTCCTGAATCCGCGCCTGAATTTAATGAATATAAAATTTAAGTTTTATAAATTTCAGTGGAAGTGCAGTTTCTAAATATCAATTAATGTTTTTAAATTTCAAATGAAAATTCTTAATTTAATTAATTTTTTCTGAATTAAAAAAAAATAAATATCAATTGGTATTTTCTAAATTTAAATTTGAAATTTTGACTTTTTATTGATATATTCTAAATTCTAGTTGGGTTTTAAAAATAATGCATAAAAAATAAATTTTCGTTATTGGCAGTAGCCTTTATTGTTTTTGTACGTTACCAAAAGAATAAATTCATTTCATAAAAATTCATGAATTTGCTTCATCATATTTATAAAGCGTCCTATTCATTTTTATTAAACATTTCATAAATATGATGAAGCTTGTCATCAATTTTAACTTTTAAGAAATGGTTTCATCATATATATGAATTGTTACATTGGAGAAAAATCAATTAAGTTTTTCATCATATATATAAAACTTTTCATAAATATGATGAAGCTTTTTCTTTGAGTGTAGTTTGGAAATTATAACTGCATTGGAGGTTAAATTGAAGTAGGATGTAGAATACTTTTTTTTAGAATCGAATGAAATTTTTTTTATTAAAATATATTTTTTATACGGCATTCAGACTTCATTGCAAAACACTTAATTTGACAAAACGAATAGAAAAAATAAAGAACCATTGGAATATAATAAAGAGCTTAAATATGTGTTTTGGCAAAATACGTGTTTTGCTATCTATTATGAATGTGGCTTTAGTACCGAAAAAATAACTGAAAATTTTTTTTTAAGAATTTTTTAGACATCTGTGCATTTTTAAACAGTTTTAGAAAATTGTTATTGCGCAACTCTAATCGCTCAAATTTATATGTTGCTTTGCTGGTTGAGAGAAAAATCACATTTTTACTTCACTCTGTGCAAAGACAGAAAAATCTTGATTCGATTAGTAAATTTTTTTCAAAAAGTACATGTTGAATGTAAAATTTTTCTATTTTTATTCAACCTCCATATATTTACAAATCTGGCTAAAGATCACACCAGAACCTGAAGTTTTAGAAAAGCTGGAGCCTCCAGAATAGGCAGAGCTTTAACAAATAAACCTATTAATCATAAATTTTGCTCCATTCGTGTCTTCTTAGTAATCAAACACGTGGCTAGGGTCTTTTCCTAGCAAGCATCATCAATTTTGCTCCATTCTTGTCTTCTTAATAATTAAACACGTGACTAGGATCTTTTCCTAACAAGCATCATGACGTTACTAAACTTTAAAAACCAAAAATGTTCTATTTATATAAAAATTTTTCTTTTCTATTTCTAAAAGTTTTCATGCACTTACACACAGAGAAATAAAGTGCCAACCGAATTGAAAAGTGCATTTTAATGGTAACAACTTATTAATTCAGTTAGTACAACGATATTTAAATTAGATTTCTGAATATTTTGGGTGTTGCAACTAAAATTCAGTTGAATTAACAGAACTTTGTTGTGAAAACTAATGTTAAGTTGTGCCAACCGACTGAAATTCGTAATAACCGAATTTGAGTCATAGTAACCGAATTTCAGTTGGCAAGTAGCTAATTTTTTCTCTGTGCGTATAAATCAAGTTTAATATTTGTCAGCTAAGTTTTTACTGAAATTGTGTTTTCAGCTAAAATTTTAGTTAGTTTAGCACTTAACTGTTTCCAACTAATGTTTTACTAATATTTAACTAATGTTTTACTAATTTATTTTACTAAAAAAAAATTGTGCTGATAAGCACATTAATAATATGGACGGCAACCAGGTTGAAAGATATACGCAGAATCTAGTAGATGTCGCGGCATGTCAAGATGTAGACGAGAAAAATTATACTAAAAAGTACAACATTTGTAAGACATAAAAAAAACAATTAAAGATTTTTTTTATCTGTTTTACATACGTAAGAACGCTAACAATGATAATGTATCTTTGGATTAAAAAACCTTTAATGTTATGTTGTCACCGGCTTGTCAAAGTTATTGTCTATTAATTAAGTTAAATATGAAATAAAATATTTAAATTTATGAAACATTAAATGTGTATTTGTAAACTAAATCTTTAAAGTGATTATTAATGTACGTTAGGCATCTACAGTGAATTTTCAGGACGGACTAAATTGATACAGTGCAAAAATTAAAATTTGTTTCATTCCTAGCGGGTTCAGCGTCATATTTCGCTTTGTGACAACAACTACGACAAGAAATCGAAAAGCCATCAACAACTTTTAAGGACTTACAAATTTATTGAGCAAACCTAATTTTCATAACCTCAAAAATTATTCTTATATACAATTTTGCGAATTTAAAAGTATTCCAAAATAATCGAGGGTTTCTTTTTAAGTTCTAATATACTGTATGAAACAAAATTTTGTGAGTGTATTTTTATATTTTTTGATGGTATAATCAGCACAGCCAACTTTGACGATTTGTCTCCATTTTGACGATTTTTGAAGTGAAATATGATAAAATGACCATTGATAATTTTACTAAATTCATTGTATGGAAAATAACGATAAAAACTTGCTAATGTTATTGAATTTTTCAATGTTTTTCTCTATATTTTACTGACAAAATTTTATTAAGTTTCTTTTCATTTAAAACATCTTTAGAAAAAAGTGCAACAGAAAGTAAAGGGTTCGCCATCTAACGTTTTTTTTTCAACTAGTGCTTATTTCGTGAATGGGAACACTTAGCTCATGTCTGATTTGACAGATAATTAGTTTTATCCTTCCGCTGAACGAATATGGTTGTGTATACACTGATAGAATTTTCCTTCATAGTATTAATGAAACGATTTCATTAAAATCGATTCATTGGTTTAGTGAAAAATGTCATTAACTGAATGAAAATTCATTAATATTGGTATTTTTTTCATTAACATTTTTTATGATTTTTTTCCTAATTTCATAAAAAAATTCATTAAATCAATGAAAACTTTTCAAATTTTTTTCAATAAAAATTTTGACTTGTAATAAGAAAAAAATTTTTTTTTTTGTACTAACATTTTGAAATAAAAAAAACTGAAAAATTTCTTTTAAACAGAATTAACCAAAACTTTGATATAAATAATTTTTTTTTATTAAACTTGACTAGAGCTAACAGTTTTTGACGAATTTGAATAGTTGGTCACTAAATTCCAGGGAACAGATTATCCATGAAAAACGATAGTTTTGCTCAAAACGAGACCTAAATTGTTATCGTTTTGACGATGTTACACAAAAACGTTATGCTGAACGATAATAATTTTATGTTTTTTAACAACATTGTTAACAATATTTAACATTTTTATCTAATAATGTCGTAACTAACTACAAAAAGTGGACTATCATCTTCGATCGTTCTACAGAATTCCAATCCAGATCGATAAAAAAATTACATATTTTGTACCGACATATAAGAAAATATCATCTTTAAATACAAATTATAAAAAATGTAAAGAAAGGTTGAACAATTTTGTAAAAATAAAAGAATAAAAACAGAAATAAATTAAAATTGTTTTTTTTAGTTCAGCTTTTAATATTTTAATGCCTGTTAATTTTATTTAAACCATATTTTCAATCATTAAAGTTCTTAATATACATAATTTAAAAAAAGTACAATAATTAAAATATTTATTTTTTATGGATAAAAAAATTTTAATTTTCAAAATTTGTAATCTGTATACTACAATAATCATAAAAAGTGCTAATTATAAAATATCAACGAAAATATTTCATACAAACTATGATTTTTATTCATTAAACACATGAAACTTTCATAACGATTAGGCTAGGATTAATGAAAAAAATTTCATAATTCATTAATACTACGCACAAATTTCTATCAGTGTACGCTTGAACAACGCTGGGAAATATTGCGACATTACTTTGAAAATCATGGTAATGCTGCAGAATGTGTGCGAAATTCACCGTCGTTCTCAACAATTGAACATTTCGGAGACATCATTGAGACGAATTTTGCATAAAGACCTTGGTATGACGCCATACAAAGTCCAATTGGTTCAGGAGTTGAAGCCAACTGACCATCCAATGCGTTTTCGCTCGCTAAGTGGGTCTGCAATCGACTTACAGAAGATTCCGATATTTTTACTAAATTTTTAGTTATTTTAACGGTAGTAATCTTTGTTGCCTTTTTAATGACATTTACCTTTGATTTAACTGTAATTTTCAGTAGATTATACTGACAAACTTTTTGAGTCTAGTAAATGAATTTTCCTGTATTAATTATAGGCTTGTTTTTTTCTCTACATGTTACGAAATCCCATACAAAATTTGACATTAAGCATGTTAAGTGTTAACTCTTTTAATTTTTCAACTTCGATATGTTATCAGTTTGTATTCAAATATATTAAAAGTACTGACAATCTATTTTTTTCACATCCATGTTAAGTGTTAGGAACAAAACAAGGCTTATATTAATAATTTCAATTGTTTGTTAATTAATTTGAATTTATTAAAGGTATTATCAAGTTGTGCTAAGTGATGTATACGTTGTATTGTATAAATGGAGATGGTAAAATTTTATTTTCAATTTGAGGAAATTTTTGAATTATTTGTGTTGAGGATTCGCTCTGTTAGCACACTTGAACATATTACACTAAATATGAGTACAAATGTTGTATCGTACTATCATCTATTGTTGTATATTTTAAAATAAAATACTTCCATCTCTATTTTCAACATTTAGTACACCCCTGGTGAACAACCTTATTGGAAATTTTGATGTCATTATTTCTTTTTGTATATAAAGGGTCCGCCAAATAAGTTTTTTTTGAAGTCCTGAACCAATTGGACTTTGTGTGGCGTCATACCAAGGTCTTTATGCAAAATGCGTCTCAATGATGTCTCCGAAATGTTCAATTGTTGAAAACGACGGTGAATTGATGTTGATGGCGCTTCACGCACACTTTCTGCCACAGCAGCAAATTTTCTCGGGTGTACGCACTGTTTTTGGCTTTTCACGCTTTGGTTTATCGATGAGGATGCCAGTTTCTTTCACTTTTTTCACAAGATAACGAACATACGAACCATATTCGTTCAGCGGAAGGATAAAACTAATTATCTGTCAAATCAGACATGAGCTAAGTGTTACCATTCACGAAATAAGCACTAGTTGAAAAAAAAAACGTTAGATGGCGGACCCTTTATATATATTTTTGTTTGTATATACTGCAAACTGAAAAAATGTTTCTAGCAATTATAGCAATAATGGTGGAGCGTACAGTAGATTCGTCATGACCGAATCTAATACTTTTTTTTTTTGTTCTTTAGTACACACATTATACTAGTGCTCTCGTGAGCAAACGTTTTAAAATACGTTTACGTTTTTAAGCATTAAATCCAACCATATGGAATATGAATCTCAATTATACCAAAATGTTCGAGATATAATTTGACCCTTTGAGGACCGAACTGAAACCGCAAAAACGAAACTTTTTGGATACTAAGGTTACACTGCTCCACCCATAGGAGAAATAAAGTATTACTACAGTTCAAATAATGAATGAATGGGTTAAGATGTTAACATTTTGTATTTGGTCTTAAATTATGCATAATACCTCATTTATACAATAGTATAACCAAAAACTTTTAGTTTTTGAGAACATCTAGTTTTTGATTAAAAATTTTAATGCAATTTGACAATTAAATAATAGTAGATTTTGAAAACTACTTGTATTTATTTGTCAAATTCCAAAACAAACTTTAAATAAAAACCAGTAGTTTTCAAAAACTACCAGTTTTTGGTTGTACTGTAAATGAGGTATAACCCTAAAATAATAACTATTTTAGTCTAAATTTAATACTACATTTTTTTCTCACCAAAACACATATTTTGCTCAAAACACGTAAGTGGAAACATAGTATAACACTGAATTAAAAAAAAAAAACTTAAAACCAAAAAATTTTAAAATCCAAGGTTGGTGACTGTTTCAGTTTTAAAATAAACGTAATGGCTTATCATGTCAATGTCATAGCCGATTTGAACGTTTTAAAGGAAACCATAAAGGGTAATCACTCTCATATATTAAATTGTTTAGTTTGTTATAAAATATATGAACAACACCGTTATAAATGTGTGTTTAAACGGTCTTATAACGTTGTGGGACATATATTTTGAATTAGAACAGGAAAAATATTAGACATATGCCTGCTAACTTATCTCAAAATAACCAAAGATTAGGGCTTCACCATAGTTCTGAATGTCAAATTTATATGAAAATACATGTGGTTAAATTTAAACTCAGGGTTTTTTTTTCAGAAAAGTTACTCTAACTAAAAGTTTTAAAAAAATTTTAAGAGTGGAAACCCTTTATGGTATACATACTTTAAAACGTTAATAACAACCAATACCTTTATTTACTGATGGTAAAACGGTGACCAACCTTGGAAAAATCATAAAACAAAAATTTTAAATGTTCACTTTGTGTTGACCATGTGAGGCTGTGACTCATAGCAGGTAAAGCTACATCTCCTGTGAGTCGATCATAACAACCCGATCAAAAAAAGTTACATTCTTATCCAAGTCTATCTCAAAATTGGGGTATTTGAGTAATATCTGATTAGATCCCTCAAATATATTACAGGATTATGGTAGATCAAAATTTATCTCAAAATTGGAGAATCCAAAAATATCTAGTTTAAGATCCCAAAACATCCCGTGGGATGAATTTATATCTACTTGGATATAATTAGATCCAAAAATATAAGTAATTTATGGTTGATAGAATGAGATATTTTGAGATTAAATTGGATTTACTTATATCCCATAATATATATTATTTTTAATAAAAATATAAAGAAAAAATTAAGGAAAAATAACGGCCTGTTTATCTAAAAAGAACGAAAAATATAGAAACGATAGGGAAACGAACGAATCACGAGTTATAATTTTCGTCTAGACTTATTTGCTTTACGTTAGATAGGGAAACGAACGAATCACGATTTATAATTTTCGTCTAGACTTACGTGCTTTATGTTATACATCAACTGTGTTTTTTTTTTAATAAATAAATAAAGTTTCAAAACTTTTTTGTGTCAAAAGAATAATCGATTGTAAACTTTTTATATTGTTTTGACAATCATATGTATAAATAAATAAAAATTGTTTCAAAAATAAAATAATATAAATATAAAATAATATAAAATTAATAAAATAAATAAATTAAATTTCTGTTTAATATACAAAAAGTGAAAAATGTGTGGGTTTGATTATTTACAAAATTAAAGTGCATTAAAACGGATATCAGTCAACAAAATAAGTTAAAAATTTAAACAAATAAAAAGGTTCATTTTACATTTATCTTTTGTGTTGATTTGTTAATTTCAAGTTTCATTGAATATTGGTAAGAAAAATCCTCGGAAAATTTCTCATTATTTATCGTTTTATAACGAAAGCAAGTTTGTTATCGTCTGATTTTGACTTAACTGACAATTTGTTTCGTTATAGATAAACCAAAATTTTAAGGAAAGTTTTAAACGATTACGTTATTGTTATCGTTCGTTGAAAAGTGTCATTCGCTGTACATAATCCAAAAACGGATCATCTTTCGTAAAAAAATTTCTTTTCGTTCGTACTAGATAAACAGACCGTAATTTGAACATCTGCGCATATATAATTATTAGAGTTAATTTTGAAAAATAGATTTTTGGATATTATAAGTTTTTAGAAGGTTTTTGTATCAATAAAAATAATGGCGTATTTTTTTTTTTTTTAATTCCAACTCCTTCCCGTGCCTATAGGCGACTGAAATCCAATAAACTATTATATAAACCAATAAATTATTTTGTATTCACTAAAAAATTAAATTTTTAAACTTTAATAACTTTTGAACGGGTAACTACAAAATTAAAATTTTTGGACCATTTTTTCTCAGATGTAAGTATTTTGTCATTGTATATTAACAAAAAAAAATATTTTAATTTTTCTTTTAAAAATTATTTTTTTGGATCACTCTAATTATGCATTCTGGTGCATTCCAAAAACTAAAAAAAAGCTTATGGGCCTACGTTTCCCCGTAGAATCGAATACTGAAGTCAGATTTGACATATATTTAGCCGTTTTTGTTGTATGGGAAAAGGGACCCAAAATCCGCGATTTGAGTCGCCTATAGGCACGGAAAGGAGTTGGAATTAAAAAAAAAAAAATACGCCATTATTTTTACTGATACAAAAACCTTCTAAAAAGTGATAATATCCAGAAATCAAAATAAAAAAAAAAATTGGAAAACGAACTCTAATAATTATATATAGGGTAATATAATTAGAATTACTTGTTTGAAACTAAATGATGTTGTGGTGGGCCAAAATTGATCTATGGGAATTTTATAAATGTTTTTCCCATAATATGCTCAAAATACACTACGAATGCCACGGATAGCTACTATAAGTACTCGAATGTACCTTCAAAAAATTTTTGGTTTTTATCCACAAACAGCTCAATAATACCTATCGTTTGAGTACGTGACGAAATTTGCAAATTTTTTTAAATACGGGACAGGCTAATATACATCCATCAGACTTTAAATGATGCAATATATAGTTTTATCCAAAATATGATATACATTTTTCTGGTATGTAACGACATATAACTATGAATAGGTTAAGATGTAGTTTTATCCAAAAAGAAATACATTTTTTTTTAATGTCACACTATATCTTATTATATATAATTTTGATTTGTGTTATATCTAATAATACACGTATTCGTACATAATTAGATTTACCATATATAGTTGACTATGCGTTTATATATTGGTCGATATATAATAAGATGTAATTATATGTGGCATCGTATTAAAAATATTATACAACTTGTTTATATAAACTTATATATTCACATAATACAATAGCATGCGATAACATAAATATTTATCGAAAATAATGCATGATTATATGTAAACTTTTTTACTACGGGCAGCATATAGTATTATATCTTAACCATATATGATTACATAATGTGTTATATATGAGAATGTATTATTATATATGACAATATATCCATCATATCTATATACCTATATATATAGCATATATGCTTGATATCTTATTTTGTAAAGGTTAATATTTAACAATATATCGTTATATATATCATCACATAAGAAATATATAATAATATATGGATATACATGACACAATATATATTCATATATTATTATATATGTTAAGATGAAAAAATATAAAACCATATATAATTTATTTTACTCGGAAAGTCTTGTTAAAATCGCCCAGCAAGCTTTTATAATACTACGTTTCCACTGGATGTGTTTTAGACATGTTTTGAAACAAAACATTTATATTTTACATGTTTTCCCATACATTTTTTTTTAACCAAAACACATGTTTTGCTCAAAACACGTAATTGAAAACATAGTATTAAACAGCAAAAAGTTAAAGTGGGACATTTATCAGCCATTGGATCTTAAAGGGGTAAATATGATTATTTTCCTTGTTTAATTGCATCATGTATTTACAGAATGGTTTTGTCTTCTTCTCTGTGTTATACTCATATTTCACATTTGTTTAAAAATATTCTCGTGTCTCAAAATAAATCTCTGCTCTTTGTTTTGTATCTTAAAGTATGCATAAAATATGCGCAAACTAGCAGTAGGTCGGCATGTACAAAATAGTCGGCATGTTTTTATTTCAAATATGGTTATATAAGGTGGCGCAAAAATAACCTTCCGATGTTTTTTTTTTATTATGTATTTATTATGTATAGCATTTTCGGATAGGAGGATTACTTTTGCGCCACCTTATATATCAGGGGTGGACACGTAAATGGCGCGAAGGTCCAAATTTGGAATTTCACAATCTTTCGGAAGGCCGCACTGAAAAGTGTTAATTTTTTTCTTAACTAATTTTTCTCTCCTAGGTTCAAATTTAAAGTCAAACAAGTTTTAACGTATTTATTTTCATTCTTTTTTTAGTCCCTCAGCCAAGGAAAAACATTTCTTGTGTCCGTTTTTTTTTTTGAGAATTACATCAACATATTTTTTTATGGATATAATTTGCAAATAAAATTATCATATCGGCAAAGGTTTAAGCTTGTTAAAAAGACGCCGTTAGTATCTTCAAAATTAAATTTTTTTTGATTTGTCCTTCTAAAACTTTTATTGGCTTAACAATTTTGACACTTAAAATCTGCGTTCATACTGGACACATAATCTCATAGTAAGACTTGCAAACAACATGTCTAAATTTTGAACCAAATTTGTGGAAAGTAATAGATTTCTTATATATAGGGTGATTTTTTAACAACTTTCTTTTTGGCAACACTGTTTTTGGCAGCACAGCTGTTTTCGTGTAACATGTTACTGTTAAACATGTTCAGTTTGGTCTATTATTAAACCATGAATCGACTTACAAATGAACAACGCTTGCAGGTTATTGAATTTTATTATCAAAATTCATGCTCGGTTAAGAAAGTGCAAATTGTGTTCAGCGACAAAGCTCATTTCTGGTTGAATGGAAACGTGAACAAGCAAAATTGGCATATTTGGTGTGAAGAGCAGCCGAAAAATGCACTGTTCGGTATGGATTATGGGTTGGTGGCATCATTGGACCGTACTTTTTTAAAGACGACGAAGGCAGGAACGTTATTGTGAATGGCGAGCGCTACCGTGCTATAATTACACATTGTTTTTGCTCAAACTGGAAGAGCTGGACTTGGGTGACATGTGGTTTCAACAAGACGGTGCCACATGACACACAGCACGCGAAACAATGGCCCAATTGAGCGGCGAGTTCGGTGAACAGTTTATTTCACGTTTGGGGCCTGTCAATTGGCCTTTAGACTAGTTTTGTTTGGCTATATTAAGGCTCATGTCTATAGCGGCAAGCCCGCAACAGTTGACGCACTGGAAGCCAATATTGAAGAATATATTCGTGAGATACCGGCCGATATGTTGGAGACAGTAAAAATTGGACCTAGCGTTTAAACCATTTGAGGCGTAGCCGCGGTCAACATTTACATCAAATCATATTTAAACATTGAATTATATAGATCGTTCTATAGACTCAAATAAAGATTTTACACATTTCTCTAAATTTTATGTGTTTTCTTTTTAATTCAAATCCGAAAGATCCTAAAAAATCTCCACTAACGACTTTTTGCCTCCCAAATACGAATATGAAGCAAAAAACTATCAAATCCATGTTATGAAAAAACCAGTTTTATATTTTTTTCTTTATCTGATAAAAAAATTTTATTTTTAAAATGGCCCATATCTTAAATATTTACAGAGATAGAGCAAAATGGACTTTTTTATTTACTGGAGTATATTTGTCGAGGCTGTCATACAAACAATAAAGCTTTCCTCTCTGTGTAATAAGAATAATAATGAATTTACACTTCGACGAAATTTAGTTTAAAATCTAGTTAAATCCTGTTTCAAATCTCCCTCGTTTACATTATAAAATTTAGCAGGCAAACTGGATGTTGGCTTGACAAAAACAACATTTTGAAAACAAACAAAATAAATAAAATAATCTAGAATTAAATTTTTTTTTAAAAATTAATAGAGAAAAATTTGCAGCGATTATAAAAAAACAATGTTAATTTTGCTGAAAAAAATGTTTGGTGATGACTTCTTGGAAGCACAATATTTCTTTTTGTTCTTCTGGTCACCATGACAATGTTTGTACAAATTGTCTCCGCTGGAAACAAAAACAAGTAACTGGATGATGACTTGTATTTTTCTTTCAATAAAAAATTTAATTTTATTTAGTTTTCCTAAATTAAATAATTTTTTGTATTTTTTTACATTTTTTTTCCACAAGGTGATGCCACATTTTGAAAATTTCTCTCCCAAAATAGGGGAAAATACAGTGTTGTATCGCTACAGCCTAATTTTGAACGTAATTTAAGAACAGATTTTAGTTATGAATTCGTATGGAAAATCTGGTTTGAAATTACGTTTTATAACCAGATTCACCAAAATTCGGTCCAAACCAGATTTCAGGTATAATGTAAATTTATTATAAGGTTCAAATGTGTCCAAATGGTTTATCAAATTTAAGTACAATAATGAAAATTCCTCAAAATGCAGTTTTCGTATTATTGCCAAGTAACTGATTTTTTTAAAACCGAAAACTTAAATTAACTTTCAATTTTTAATATTTTGTATTAAAAAGATTATATTTTTTATGTAAAAATGCAAAGCGGTTACGTTATTTTTTAAATCAATTGATACGGTATTGGTATCGGTGTCGGTTATAGTTTTAAGTCGGGTAACGGTATTAAAAAGGTATCAGTACCCAACCATGGTTTAAACGGACGATGGCTAAATTTTAGCTGTTTTTAAAAACATGTGGAAAGAAAACGGCAAATGATTTTTTAATTCTGTTTTCTGTATTTGGTTGCACAATTCAGCAGAAAAATAGAATATTAACAATTAGTCAATTATCGGCCTAAAAAGTAGGGTCTACCATTAAAAGCTATGTTATTGCTACGCAGATTTCCGCTACTCACGTTTATGTGAAAGCATAACTTAAAACGGGCAATTGGTTAGTCTGAATACCTTTATCGTTCCATGCTCAATCATAAAAAAAAATTATTTTTCAAAATGGCGCCCGTTTGAAACTTAATATTTTCTGCATTTCCGTAGACATTTTCTGAATTTCAATAGATATTTTCTTAATATCAATTGATATATTCTGAATTTCAATTTATGTGATTCTGAATTTCAATTAGAATTTTTTGAATTTCAAATGATATTTTCATGGATGATTTCCGGCTTCGCTGAGGAAAGTTTTCTGGTTTAACAAGCTTTCCCGTAGCCGGCCTTCGGCCGCACTTAGGGGTTGTTTCTGTGCGATAGGCAGTTTAGCGGCTTCGCTGAAGAAAGTTTTTCAAAATACATATTTTGCAACATAGTGTGAATGTCGTATAAACTCTAAACTTCAAATTGGTTAAAAAAAAAAAATACAGTGTGTTCGTTTACATGATATTTTTTTTACTAGTTTTACCATTTGTACATTTAAAAAAATCGAATAAAACATTTAGGAGAAATTTTACTACCCAGAGAGCAAAAGGGCTCAAAAATGGGGTTAAAAAAAGATTATTAAATATTAACGTTTTTGTATGAAAGTGGATCCAAAAATGACTCAGAAAAATAAGTGTGTCAAAAAAAATGTCCTCATAAATTGGAGTCTTTTTCGAGACATACATATTTGAGTCAAAAAAAAAAAATTAATCTAAATTTCCCTCGTAGATTGGAGATTCTTTTGTGTCATTTCTGAGTCCGAAAAAATCATTTTGGAGTCTTGTTTGAGGGATTTTGGATTAAAAATTATGTATTTTTATGTCTTTTAAATTTATTCCAAAATCAATAAGACCACGAGTTAAGGGTTCATATTTGCATGTCCATTTCATTTTATTATTAACATCTACAATAGGTTTACAATTGTATAATCAGAGACCGTAAGTTCATGCAAATATATGTTTTTTCCTTAAATGTGAGAATAATTCTTTTTTCGATTTTTTTTGCATACTTTTTAGCTTAGATATTCAAAAATAAAGAGTATTTTTTGACAAAAACGAGTGTTTTTTGAGAACAAATTTTTTAAACCTCAAAAAAAAAGATTAAGAGGGTTTTCTGGTTTTCGTTTTTTTTTGCATATTTTGAGCTTAGATACTCAAAAATATTATCCCAAAGGATTTTTCGAAATTCGAAATAGTTTGGGAGATACAGACATTTTTATGAAGCAATGTTTTTGCCTAAATGGGGCATTCACAAAACACTAAAGTACTTAAACACGTTTTTCTCGAAACCATGTTTTTCAAACAGGTACTCAGGTTTTCCAAAGTTCTACTGAACCCATATGGCGCTTAATCGACACAGAATTAATGTGTCTATCGGAAAAAATTGTTTACTATTTGTTTTTTATACTAGACTTCAAAAAATGAAATAGTTGAAAAAACCGTTATCCGTAAAATACTGTTACCGATATATCTAAAATACCAATATCCTTAAAATACCGTTACCGAAACAACTAAAATACCGTTATCGCTAAAATACCGTTACCGAAATAATTAAAATAGCGTTATCCTTAAAATACCATTACTGAAATAATCTGACAAAATCAGAAAAACTAATTGTTGTAAATAGATATACATATATATTTTCACAAAGCTTAAACATAAACTAGATAGTCATTGGAATTCGGCCATAATGGGACTAAAATTGTCGATGTGCATTGACATTACCTGAATAAATAAAATAACGTTATCCTTAAAATATCGTTACCGAAATAACTGAAAACCCGTTATCCCTAATATAACGTTACCGATATAATTACAATAACGTTACCGCTAAAATACCGATACCAAAATAAGGAAAATATTGTTAACGCTAAAAAACCGTCACGGAAATAACTGAAATACCGTTACCCCTAAAATACTGTTACCGATACCCGCATCGAATCGGTCACCATCCATGTTAAAAACTGTGAAATTTTTAAAGTTTTTTTTAATGCGTTAAAGTCTGTCCTTATGAAATCAGCAATCTAAAATTTTTGTTGATTTAGCAAACTATTTGCATTTTAATAAATTTGAGGTAAAAAGTGCAAAAATATTGTTAATATTAAAGTTTTTGTTTGCTATTTTGAGTCTACAAATATTTAGTAAAAGTGTTTTCTAATTTTACAGCGTAAAATGCTATTTTGAATTAACTAAAATTCACATCGAATATAGCTAAACTTTTGTTGAATTAACAGATTTATTTTTGCTGTTCTTTTTATTAATATTTAGCAAAAGTTAGCTAAGTTTAGCAGTTTTTTCTGCAATGTCATTTTAAACTAGTTTTGAATAGCTTTTTCTGCTATTTTTACAGGTTTATTTCTATGAGTGTACCATGGCTTAACAATACAAGGTAAAGGCATTATAAATAAGGGTTTTTATTTTACTTTCTATGGTTTTCTCTTTACTTTTTTTATGAAATTTTGTCATTTTGTTTTTGTAAACGAGAGAAAATTTTCTAATAAGTCTTTCAGGTATTGTTTTGATATGTTAGTAACTACACTCAGGGAAAAAGAAGTTTCATAACTTTTTATGAAATGCTTTATAAGTATTATGAAACTTTTCATAAATAAAATGATGCTGCTTCATAAGCTTTTATTAAATGTTTCATAAATATTTTTATACATCAATTAAAGTTAAAACCGTGAATTCAAGTTAAAAACTTCCATTTGAAATTAAAAAATATAATTTTCTATTTAAAAACCATCAATTAAAATTACGAAATTTTATATTAATTTCTTTATTTGTTTTAACGTTAATTATATTTAAATTTAAGAACAACTTAAGTAATATTTTATTGATGTTTCAGAATTTATCGTAGATTTTTAGTTTTTACAAGACTTAACTGCAAATAATATTTTCTGTTTCAAATCAAAAATAAAAATTTAAATTTATGGTTTCTAAATTTCTCCATTTTCCCTAAAAAGGAAAAACTTATTTTCACACAGTTTCTGAAACCTTTTTATGAAATGATGAAGGACTATGGAACATTTCTCATACATTTTTATGAAACTCTTCATCATATTTATGAAAATTCATAAATATGTTGAATAATTGATAACAATCGACGTATGAAACAATTTCATCAATATGATACACTTTTTTCTCTGAGTGTTTATATAAATATTCTGTACGCAGATACTAGGGTATTCAAATTACTCGGGTATTCAAATTACTCGGGTTTGGTTTTGTTCGAGTAAACGTGTAACTCGTTTTTGAGGTTTTTAACTTACTCGATTAATCGAGTAAGATTTTAAAATTACTCGAGTAATTCGAATAATTAAAATTTTTTTATTTCATTAATTTTTCCTTAAAAATTCTTAATAAAACAGAAAATAAATACAAAATCATGAGAAAAAAGTTAGGTAATTATTTTAAATTTAAAAGATTCTTCTGAAATAATATACAATTGAAGTATTTCACTTTATTTTCTCATTTTTATAAAGTTAAACTTTAAGAAATTGTAATTGTTTAAGAATATTTTTTCAAATGTCTTTAGATATTGCTAAAAATGTGATATTTTAGGCATTGGCCTCGGTGCCGAACGTTTTTTTTCTCTAAAGAAAACTACTTTACTAATATAATATTTGAATTAAAACCGTAACTGACACATTGCTTTATATTTTATACTAGGTTCATAAAGAGCCCCAGAATACGTATTTTCGTGTTTTTTTTTCAAATTTTCGATTTAAAATTTGTATGGAATTTGAAAGAAAGAAAATGAAAATACGTATTTTGGGGTTCAGTCTGAATGTTGTTTTATAAAAAAAAATATTTTAAAAAAATTCGAAACAATTTAAGTTGTTTTTTAACGAAATATAAACTGAAATAGATTGTGATTTCATCAATTAATCGAGCAACCGTTAACCGATTAATTACGTTAGTAGAGACATATATAAATATATATGTCCTTAGGTCCTACGTGTTTTAATTTGGATTAAAAGTAATTAATTAATATATAAAAAACATTATATCTTAAAATTATAAAAATTGCATTTAAAACATCGTATCATTCACTGTACTCCTTCAAACGATTTGCATGGGCCTCTTGAGCTCTACCAGAAGGATCTTCCGGACAGCCCCAATCTAAACGGGGTGCCCACTTTTCAACTGTTAAAGATGGAGATTTTCCAGGATACTGTTCTTCAAATATACATCTGTAGTAAAAAGCTTCTTTTGTTTTTGGTGTATTAATAGGAAATCGAACAGATGCCGTGGCGAATTCCGCGTCACTAACATGTTTAGCAGCAAAACGAGGCAAGGCTTCAATAAGATCATATCCAACACCATCGGAAAATTGTTCCTTTTGACGCCACAACACTTCGGATGGAAGATATTTATTTTCGAATGCTTCGCGCAATATAAACTTTTCCATACGAGCACGTACAGATCCCGTATAGGAGTTAAGTGGCCCCGGAATCTTGTCTTCTGGTCTTATAGACATTACATAATCTACGAAACTTGTGTCAAGAAAAGGAACCCTTAATTCTAAACCTTTTGACATTGTAACTTTGTTTGCTCGCAGAATATCAGAGACATGCAACTGATCCACTCGTGTTACCATTTCCTTGTGAAATTCTTCATAATTGGGTGCCTTGAAAAAGTACAAGTAACCGCCGAATATTTCATCAGCACCTTCACCAGATAAAATCATTTTTATACCAGTGCTCTTGACGTAGCGTGCCAAATAGAACATGGGCAAACTACAACGAACCGTGGCTATGTCATACGATTCCAAATGATAAATCAAATCTCGAACGCCATCTAAACAGTCAGCGACAGTGAAAGTAACTTCAGTGTGATCACTATTAATATAATCGGCCACCATGCGGGCATATTTAAAATCCGGAGAACCCTTCATACCAACTGAAAATGTACGCAATCGGTAATTTGGATCACGCTCACGCATTATTTTAGTAGCAATGGATGCAATAAGACTGGAGTCAACACCTCCTGAGAGTAAAGCTCCAAACGGCACATCACACTGTAGATGCGAACGTACTGCGGCCTCTAAACGTCCACGTAATTCGTTAACATTTGCTGTTTCACTGGGAATTTCTTGTTGCCACGTTGGACTGTAAAAACGACGAGGATTCAAATTTCCTGGTTGACCCATGACAAAATGTCCTGGTGGGAAATTTTTTATTGCTACACAAAATTCCACCATACACTTCATTTCAGATGATATCCACATATTACCTTCAGCATCCTCGCCGATATAGAGCGGATTTATTCCAAAAGGATCACGAGCAATCAATACAGTTTCAGAGCGTTTATCATATAGAACAAAAGCATACATTCCAGTTATGAGATCAAAAAGACCTTCGCCGTATTCTTCGTATAGTTCAATAATGACATTACAATCACTTTTGGGTTTGTAATTGGGACGTTTTTTCGAAATCTGAGCACTCAATTCCAAGTAATTGTAAATTTCGGCATTTGCAATCAATGCGATATTGCCATCTTCAGAGTATAGAGGCTGGCGACCGGTCTTAACACCGATCACCGCAAGACGTTCATGCACCAATGCCACACCATGTTCAGGAATTATTTGGACGCCGGTCTCATCAGGTCCTCGATGACGTTGTTTTCCACTTTGGCGATATGAAATTTCGCGTAATGTATGTACAGAACCATGATAAAGTTTTGGTAATATGGGTTGACCATCCCTTGAGAGTATTGCGAAAATTCCACACATTATTTCTAATTGTTCAACTTCCTACTGTTTTATATTTAATTCCTACTGTCAATCTGGTTGTATGAGAACTGAAATATTTGTCAATTTTTGTGTGGTTTTTATATTTTTGAAAAGTAGAAACTGTTAATTAGAAACTTATTAAAATTTCGTCTGATTTGTATTCCATTTTTATTGTTGTTTATTTTAATTTATTTGTTTTTGCTACTGTTTATAGTTATGTGAAACCAAATCATATTTTTAAAAGTTACACAGCTGGTAGTTATACATTATTGACATAATACTTTTCTTTTTTTCCAATTGTACTTACAGACACGTCCCAGCAAAAAAAAGGGCTTACACAAAAGCAGCTCTGGAAGTCATTATTTAATTACCGAGTGCTTCCGGAACAATTTCTGATGGCATGATTTTTGTTCGCTGTGTCCTACTTGGTATGTCTATTTTTAGCAGCTGAAAAGCGCTTCTTTCATGTGGTCGAATATGCAATAAATTCATTCCATACAACATTAATGCTTCATTGTATGCATTCTAAACTGCGTCATTGTATGTATTATTTACTGCTTCTAAAGTATGCATTCAGCGAATCACAGCAAAGTGCTTTCCCAATTGCTTTATTGTAAACAATTCCAGAAGGCATGCTTTTTGTTTGCAATGTTCCACTTGGTATGTCTATTTTCAGCAGGTGAAAAGCGCTTCCTTCATGTGCTCTAAGAAGCAATAAATTCATGCGTTCTTTGGCTATAAAAAGCGATTTTTGGGGAATTGACAACATTAATGCTTCATTGTATGTACTCTTAACTGCTTCATTGTATGCATTATTTACTGCTTCCAAAGAATTCATTCAGGGAATCACAGCAAGGTGCTTTCTAATTGATTTATTGTATGAAATACGGTTAAGCGCTTTCTTGCAAGCGTACAAGTGCAGTTAATGCTTACCAAATCGAGGTTATTTTATTCATAGTTTGCACATAATAAGTAGATAATTTTATTGTATCTCCAATGCAAAAAACCGTCATAACTGAAATACCGTTTGGAATTTTGAAATGCATTTTAAATAGGATGTACACTGATAGAAATTTGTGCGTAGTATTAATGAATTCCATCACTAATCCAATGAATTTCTTCATAAAAAAGTCCCCAAAGAAACGTTTCATTGAGTCAATGAAAGGTGTTTCATTAAATCAATTTTAATGAATGGTTTCAATGACCCAATGAAAATTTCTTAAAGTATATGACATTTTTTTCATTAATTAATAAGGTTCATGTGTTTAATGAATAAAATTCATAGTTTGTAGAAATGTTTTCGTTGATATTTAATAATTTGCACTTTTTATGATTATTTTAGCATAGAATTAATTTGGTGGTTATTGAGAAATTATCATTCGTGGATATTATTTCTAAGGTCTGGTCTGGACCAATTTTAATTTATTTCTGCTGTTATTGCTTTATTTTTACAAAATTGTTCAAGCTTTCTTTACCACTTTTTTAGTTAAATTACGACCATATTAGAACAAAATGTTAAATATTGTTAACAATGTTGTTAAAAAACAAAAATTTTTTATCGTTTAGCATAAAGGTTTGGGTAACATCGTCAAAACGATAACAATTTAGGTCTCGTTTTGAACAAAATTATATCGTTTTTCTTTGATAATCTGTTCCCTGGAATTTCGTCAAAAACTGTTAGCTCTAGGCAAATTTAATAAAAAAAAATTATTTATATCAAAGTTTTGGTTAATTCTGCTTAGAAGAAATTTTTCAGTTTTTTTTTAGTTTCAAAAAAAATATTTTTTTCTTATTACAAGTCAAAATTTTTATTGAAAAAAATTTTAAAATTTTTCATTGATTTAATGAATTTTTTTTATGAAGTTATGAAAAAATCATAAAAAATGTTAATGAAAAAAATAACAATATTAGTGAATTTTCATTCAGTTAATGAAATTTTTTAAACCAATGAATCGATTTTAATGAAATCGTTTCATTAATACTATGAAGGAAAATTCTATCAGTGTAGGGAATACAAATTTGTAGTGTAATTATATATAAATTTTAAGTTTTCTTTGATCTTTATTTTATTTAATTCTTCTTATTTTAAACGAGCTTAATTAATTATAATTATTTATTTCCAATATTTCGTCTCCACACTGGGTGACTTCTTCAGGGAACAATTATTACCATTTGATTGTAAAAAATAAGAAGAAGTAAAGTACAGAAAAAATAACTGTTAAAGTGGTAGTTTTTACAACTTATGTAGTCGTTTTATGTTAATTGTTTTTACTGGTTTGTTTCTCGATTTTATGGTTTATACATTAATTTAAGGTAAGTTGTTTTTAAACGTTTCGATAGTCGTACCATTGTAGTTGTTTTATTAATAGTTAAAAGAGACTGCATGGTTAGTAATTCTTATGACAAATACTTCATCGCCTTTTTGATTGCATTTGTTGTCATTTTAACTGTAATTTTTAGTAATTTCAACCTTCTTAATTTCCTGAGTGTATTACATCTCTTTAAGACAGACAGAAATGATTTGGAAAAATATAGTGATTCTTGATATTTGTTGATATTTTATGTAAATATAGTTTTACCATAGTGTGTTATATTTATGAATAAAATCAGGTTAAGAATATTTACAAAAAAGTTCTTTTTGATTATTTTTTTTTGAAATGTTGTTTTAACTGCATTTGTAGTTGTTATTACTACATCTGGCAGTTTTTTTTTAACAGTTAAAAAAACCTACACATTGCAGCGGATTTAAAAGCAAATGTAGTGTACACCTTTTCAACTGCAAATGTAGTCATTTCAATTGCCATTTGCAGTTCCACCTACATTTCTAAGTATAAAAACTACTGTTTTCAAATATAGTTATTTTTAATCAAATAAGTTTTGGATTTAATTTTGTGTAAAAGCAAAATTGTAAAATAAAATTTTGTCATTCTGATTTCTGAAAACAACCCGGAAAAACTTTGGTAATGTGTGATACAAAGTACAAAGTATCTTATAATGTGTACTCCTTATTAGTATCATTATTATCCAATAAAAAACAATGTGTTACCGATAATTGGTTACATAATGCATACTTTTGTAATGAATACTGCTTACATTCAGCATTATTTCATAAAGTAATGTGGCTATAAATCTCATCGCGACCACAATATTTATTTAATTAAAAAAATATTAATTTATTGACACATTACTTTTCCCAAGCCAGTAACGATAAGTAACCAGTTACTTTATCCCCTACTAGGTAATGAGTCCCCCAATTACTTGTAGGCTCATCGCCTGTAAAATTCATTAGTGAAGTAAAAAGTATTGTAATGCGTGTAGCCCTATAGCGATACATTACTTTACTCATTTTTAAGAAAGGTATGTTGTGGCTGGGTAGCTTTTTTCGATACTTTTATTCTCGTTACCCAGCAAAACTACACATTACCAAATAATGGGTAAAGTAATGTGTCGCCATGCGTATAGCCCACGAATTACAATACACCTTACTTCGCTGGTATATTTTACAGGCGATGCGCCTAAAACTAATCAGTGGACTTATTACCTAGTAAAGTCTAATGTTTGGTTACCGGGTTGGAAGAAGTAATGTGTCTATAAATAGATTTTCTTAAAAAAAATTTATAACAAAAAAAAAATGTTAACAAAGTTTTGCTGGGTATTTAACTCTTCTGTCCTGTTTGGGGCAAAATTACCCCATTTTCAAAAACAAAGGTAAACGTTTGCTGTAAATATATGTAGTTGTTTGAGTAGTTATACAGTATCTTTGATTCAAGTGAAAAAAACAGTAATTTGTAAAAGAAATTTAATTTTTGACTACATTTGTAGTTTATTTGAAAAAAAAAACAAACCATATTAAATTACTTTTCTATGAATTTACATTAATTTTATGCAGTTGCTTCATTTTGCATTCAAAAAATAAACATATGTATAAACTTTTCTCAATTGTTTACTACATTTTTGGGTATTTTTTTTTAGTATCCAGGGAAGCTTTGGTAATGGGTGCAATAAAGTACTGCATTATCTTTTAATGTAAAGTCCTTACCTGTATAATTATTTTTCAGCAAAATTAAATGAGTTACCGATAATTTGATACATAATGCCTTACTACACTCAAAAACAAGTTAGTAAAGTCACAATTTTAGTCACGATGGTGCTTGCAAAAAATAGATAATGTCAGCAAAATCTTTTGCTGAAAATCAGCGAACTGATAACTCAGTAGATTCAGCAAAAATAGAAATAATTATATATAACATAAACAAAATTATCTCTCAAATACTTACATCAATGGTTCTCTAAATGTATGATGTAATCTTTTAAATGAAGACAAATGCTGTACATAATTCTTAGAACGAAACGAAAAAATATGACATACGAGTATACAACCCTCTTTTTGCAATAAGAAAAAGGAAACATAGAAAATTACCTAAGATGCTAGTCCTTGTCTTTTGCTTTTGCCTGTCTACATAAACGTATTTTTGTTTGCAATTTGAACTCACTACACTCATAATAATCCATACTAAAAATACGAAAAAAATGTCAAAACAACGAAATCTTTTGTAAAATGAACAAATTTTCGTTTATTTTACAAAATTTTTGGTTATTTTGACATTTATTTGTATTTTTACGCATGGATTATTATCAGTGTACATTATTAATCACTATAATGATTTAGATTACAAATACACATTTATTCTTTATTAAATTTAAATATTTTATTTTGTCTTTAATTTAATCAATAGGCAGTTACTTTCAAAAGCCGGTGACAACACAAAATTTAAGTTGTTTTTATCCACAATTTTGTTCTATGTATGAAAAAACAGACACAAAAATCTTCAAGGGCTGATTTTTTATATGTCTTGCAAGAGTTGCACGTTTTAGTATTATTTCAATCGTCTCTTCTTCATCTTGACATGCCGCGACATCTAATTCATTCTGCGTATATTTTTCAATCTGGTTGTCATCCACACTAATCAGAACATTTTTTTTTAGCAAAATAAATTAGTCAAACATTAGTAAAATATTAGTAAAACATTTTTTTAAGTATAACTAAAATTGTTGATGAACACATAATTTTAGAAAAAAAATTGCTGAAAAATAGTATACTTGATTTACAGGACGTTTTACTAACATTTCTACTACCTTATATTTTTGAGTGTATGCAGTGATGGTACTTACCTTCATCATTATTTTGAAACATAAAGTTATGAATTACTAATAGTTTGTTACATAATTCAGTTCACTGTAACCTTACCTTCAACATTATTTTGAAGCATAAAGTAATGAGTTACTAATAATTGACCACTAACTTTTAACTTTTTCTTGATAATGACTATGGCTCGGAAGTAATTTTACTTAGAAAACATAAAACATGCATTAAAAATTTTAAAATATGTAGCAAAAATAAATTTGTTAAATCTCAAAATTTTTTGTTATATTTGAGCTAAATTTTAGTTAATTTAAAACTACAAATTAATCTGCTAAAATCAGAAAAAAATTTGCTAAATATTAATTGACAAATATAATAATTAAAAAATTTTAAATTTTCAAAGTTTGTTTTTATGGTATGCCCTTCTGAAATCAGCAGTCTACATTTTTTTTTTATAATTTTAAAGGTGTATTTATATTTGCGCATAGTTATCAAACTGTCTGCAGAAGTAACCCGTGAAATGTATTGGACATACTTCCTATCCATACACAAAAAATATTTGAATGTGTATGAACTTGTTTTGGAAAGTTTAGTAGTTTTTTTCTTTGGTTGTCCTGGATTACGAAATTAACACAAAAAGTTTATCGGAAAATATCCGAAATAGAAATATAGCTTTAGGAGCTAGGTTAAGCCTAGTTCACATTGTCACACAAGTGTGTTATACATGTCAAAAATGTGTTGCATAAAGCAAATGTGTAATGTGTGTGAACACAATTCGTTACACACATATCAAAATATCGAAAAGCATTTAAAAATATTGAAACACATATTTGGACAAGCTTTAGTATTTGAAATGTTTTATAAAGTTACCACATGTCTCAACACAAGTGTTATTCACAAATAAAAATTAACAAATATTAAAATCAGCAAATGGTGTAAAAAAAAAATAATTAGAAGAAAAAATAGCTGTTTAAATGTATTTTTTGTGTATGTAGATAACAGTCTGAACCATCAAACGATTTTTCTTTTATGCATTTTTGACAGACAGGCAGACAGACAGAGAATCTTATCACACCTTTCTCTATACTTGTGAGATAATGCAAACAGGGCTTTAATACGATTTTCGTAAGCATGTACGAAATTATTTTCGAAAATAATACCTGCTTGTGTAGTTGTATGTTTACTTAATTATTACTTGTTAAAAATTGACAACTACTGCTTTCCAACTCTGCTGTTAAAAAACATATAATATACATTTTATATTTTATATTTTATGAGTAATACATATTTATTAAATCAAAACAAATTTCTAATAAAGAATACATTTGAATACATTTAATTTTTTTTTTTTTAATTTATTATTTTCATATTTGTATCAAAAATTTTGTTTACACTATTTAAGCCTCTTCCACATTGCCTTGATTTATGTATATTCTATATTCTATATTATATTTTAATTAAATACTTGAAGAAACTTTAAATTGTGTAATTTATAACATTTTTTGTTAATCACGTGAGATTAATTCATTATGATCGATAAAGCTGTTTAACTTGTGTACTATAAATGTTAACCCTCAAACCGACCTAGGCTTTTTAGCAATGCTACAAAAACAAATAATTATTCCTTATCCCAAGATATATAAATACAGCTCAAACGTTACACTTTTTGTGCTTTTACTTAAGAAAATATGGCGATTTTCGTTTTTCGAAAAAACTCGAAGTTGAGCGAAAAGCACCTTAGCTTCCATATATATTGATCACAGGCTTTGCTACTATTACTACTACTACTACTACTACTACTACTACTACTACTACTAAATACAATCTTTCTTCCAAATTTCATTAAAATCCGTCCATACGTTTTCAAGTTAAGACAATGTCCTTTAGAGACATCCTATGAGAATCCTGGACCAAAATAAAAGATTTTTTTAAAAGCTTAAGCTTCAATATTACTTTCTGTTTACTATCAACGATTTAACATCAATATGTTTTTGAAAATTGTGTTAATTTCAAAATATTTATTTTTTGAAAATTTATGAAATTTTAATTTGGTTTTCTATCGAAAGAGCTTAATTTCTTTTTATAAATTACTTATTTGGCACATTTATGGCTAATTTGAAATACCCTGCCCGGAGGCGTGCTTGCCGGTTTGAGGGTTAACTAATTTCAAATATATATCCATTAAGTTCACACTTCATTATTGTCGGTGACAATTTATTAAATATTTTTGCGTACGATAATATTGTAAAAACTTAAAAGAAATGCCAATTTGAAATCTAAAATATTATGTAAAATGGTAATTTTAAACTTCTAAAGGGCAGTTAGAACGTCATTTTACAGTCGATACTAACTTTTTGGTTAGTATATGTATAAGACTTACTTACACTCAAATGTAAAAGTTGGTAGAACAATTAGCAAAACTTTTATATTCCAATTTACAGTGTTTGTACTAATTTTTAGTACAACGAAATTTGTTAGTAAACATTTTTCCTATTCTCTGGTTTTAAAGTACAAACATTTTAAGTTTGTTATAATTTTTATTAAAAATAAAAATTATGTTTTTTTCGACTCCTGACGAGTCCCAAAAGGGGGACGAAACTGCGGCAGTCTGGTGTATCCCTTGTGTCCGTTAAATTTTTCAATAAAAATGTTTTCTTCTTCATCTTCCTGTAAAGAGACTAACTAAAGTAATATTCTACAGTACTTAATTAAAAATTAATTACGATTGTCATTATCTGACGGTTGCAAAACACTTTCTAACAAGAAAATTATTCAAGTTCGAGGCCATACTCTATATTTCTTCATTAGGATATTGTAATAACAAATAATCTATAGAGTTTTTTGTTTTCAAATTTATTATTTGACCCTTTTAGGAATGTGTTGATAGATATATTTCGGGAATTTTCTAGGTTCCCATCATCAGAACACGTTTTGAAAGCGGTAACAATCCCATGCCAAACATCAAACATTCATATGAACTAGTTTACTCACTACATGAGAACTAATATACATATGAGTTTGAAGTTAAAGATTATAACCATTGATCAAAAAATAAATTGAAAACTTGTTTGATGTGCAAGGTACACCTCTGGTGGATATTCAATACACGTTTTTTGTTTTTCTCTCCTTTTTATATTTTGTTTAGTTTGTAAACAAAACAGGGGAAGTAAACTAGGCGGTAATTTACCTTTTATACAAGTTTGTTATAATTTTTATTAAAACTAAAAATTATGTTTTTAATAATTTTCTTAGCTGATTTTAGCAAAATAGTTTACTAATTTTTAAGACTCAAGGTTGCCAATATTAACATACATGTTTACTAATTTTATTTTTTCATATTTAAGAGCAAAGTCTTTTTTTTCATTTTAAACATTTTTTTTTTAATCTAAAATATAAAGAAAATGTTTAAGAATAATAAAAATTAATTTGAAAGAAACAAAAAAAACTTAAATATTTTGTAGTAAGAAAGCTTGCTGACTTTAGCAAATCGAATATTTATTTAAGGTTTATTAATTTTTCAACTATTTCCACTTTACTAATAATTACAGACACGTTTTGCGTAAATTAGCAAAGCGTAAAATCACAGATTTTTCCATAACTTTTACAGGCGTTCTTATGAGAGTGTAGACAATATTTTAAATTTGTGTGTATTATCTTTGAAATCACTAGACCTTGACACAAAAATACACCAAAATGTAAATAAATCGAATGATATGAAACTAAGTAATTCACTACTGAATTAGCTTTTTTTATTCAATCAAAACACGGTTCTACAAAATAAAAAAAAAGTTTAGCTGCCAAGGAAAGTATCCCAACTGATACACTCCGATTTCAATGAAATTCGGATATGTTATAAAGAAAAAAAAAAAAAAATAAGTTTGATCGTTTTTTCTTAAGTGCCATATTTAGGTTTAGGGTAAAAATTACTCCATTTTCAGTTTTTTTTTTAACTCTTCGGTATTTCTACCATAGAAACATGGTATCCACGGAAAGGGATTTCAGAGGAGCATCTGCTGATATACCGCTTTTGTTTTGTGAAAAATGTACTAAGTTTTATCACGACCAAATTTATATATGTAAATCTTTATTATGATTAAGTGGATACTAAAGAGGAGCACACACATATTCGTTTTTACATATTCACTAAAGATTATGCTTCAATAAACCTTTTTAACCTTTTTGGCTCACGCACCCCTAATTTAAAATTTTGGCAACTGCGTACCCCTACGAGTTTTTTGGTTTTGTCAATAAATTTCACTTATAAATATGGTAAGTAAATTAGAACAACTTATATTGTAAGGTTTAATTAATTGTGTTACTTTTACTTGTATATGAAACTTAAAGTTTATAAAAAACAAAACAAAAGAATTCAAAATTAACAAAAACTTAAAAGTTTATAATAGTAAAATGGATTTTTTTAAATATCCTTAAGAAGATAAGAAAAAATATTTGGCGCTGAACCTGTGATAAAAGAATATCAATATTTTTCTCAATTTTGCTTAATTAAAGTCTCATATTAGGTTCTAAATGCAATTTATTTCTAAATTTTGCTTTTATTCCTACCATAGATGAAAATCCAGCTTCACGCAAATATGTGGATGTGAATTATAAAAAGATATTTATAGCTTCGTTGTATAACGAATTATATTCAAGTTTTTGTTTTATCCAGAAAGAGTGCAGGTCGGTATTTTCGAAAATCAGTTTCTGCATAGGATCGCAAGAGAGCTCAATTAATGCCTCTTAGCCTTTAAATCACATTATAGAAGGTTGTTGTTCTAAAAATGCGGATGAATACACAAGCATTCCCCATATTCTTTATTAAAATATTGATCGAAATTGCTAATTAACATTTTGCAATGTTTTATAATTGAAGTATTAATTTAACATGATTCTTAAATTTGCTTTTCGATTAAAAATGTTTCTTAGTTTGGCAAGGACTGATAATTATTTTGAGCTACAGTATCCACTATTAGTTTCAAGTTCTCCTTCATAGCATTTATTTTTCCCTCTACAATAAAAGGTGTTTTTGATGGACCTTGTAAATACAGGTATAAGTCATTTAATCGGGTAAAAATATCAGCAAGTTATGATAATTTTTGTAACCAAATATCATCCAAAAATCGTTTGTGCAACTCTAATTTCATTTAATTTAAAAATATTTCTACTTCTGTTCTTAGTTCTAACAAACGATTTAACATTTTTCCTCTTGACATCTTACTTCAGTGTTACTTACTTATTTGTAAACCTTTAAAAAAAAGGTTTATAATGAAATGGCTACCAGGGTTGCCATGATAGTCCGAATTCTAAATTATAATTCTAAATATAAATAAATCGGGAAATTCCACCACCTCATTAAAGTCGAAAAAAAGGAAAAGAGGTAAAGAAATAAAAAAGGGAGAACGGGGGAAAGGAGAGAATAAATGGTGAAGCAAATGAAAACAAAAAACAGTTTTAAATCGGCAAACACGCGAGTTTCTATTCTAATTCGATTCCTATTTTAATTCGCATTTGTTTCGATTGAATTCTTATTAGATTTTGTTTTTAGTGACTTATAAAAAATTTTTATTAAATAAACTTTACAAATCATTTTAAATACAAATTAGCAAAAAAAATTGTGTAAATCTGTGTGTTTTTGGTGGTAATTATGCAATACAGCGTCCCCTCGTTTAATTAAAGCAGCACAAATTTTCGTAAAATTATTAATGTTTGCTTTGAAATGATTCATAAAAAAAAACAAATGAAATGATTCATAAAAACGACACCAAAAATTAGATAAAAGTTACGTTTCAAAAAAAAAAAAAAATATTGCTAAAATTAGCAGAACAGCAAAAATAAAACTGTTAATCTAACAAAACTTTAGTTATATTCGAGCAAATTTTAGTTAATTGAAAATAGAAATTTACTCTGCTAAAATCAGCAAAAACTTTTACTAAATATTTTTAGCAAACAAAAACTGTAAAACAACTACAAAATTATTGTTATATTTTCCTTAAATTTTGTTGAATGAAAATAACAGTATATTTTGCTAAAATAAACAAAAATGTTTGCTAAAAAATTGTAGACTGATTTCGAAAGGGCAAATTTTTTTTCGCATAAAAAAAATTCTAAAAAAAACTTTAAAATTTTTTACATATTTTGTGATTTTATTGTAAAATTTTTGTTAAAAATTTGGTTGCTGATTTCAGCAGAATAATTTGTTATTTTCAATTGTGCTAAATTTAGTTAAAATATAACAAAATTTTCTAAATTCAACAGATATATTCGTTCCATTTTTTTTTTTACTAATTATTAGCAAAAATAAATTTGTTAATTTTAGCACTTTTTCTTGCAACGTCATTTTAAACTTATTTTTAGTAGTTTTAGCAAACAATTTTACTAATTTTTGATCAATTAGTGTAACATTAATAACACAGGCCTACAATGATTTTGGTGCCGCTAAAAATAACACAGATTTCAAGTACGTTCGGTACCCTGATAAAAAATTGATACTTACTTTTTTAATGCTACGTGTAGTTTTCGAGCATTCATCTCTATATTAAAGTCTTCTTCACTGCATCTGTTATAGGTTTTCTAAACTTTTGTACTACATATTCACCACAAATATAACAAAATGTATTTGGATTATTTACACAACACCTTCTCGACGACGGCATATCGATATTATCATTTAATCAAAGAAATTAATTGACTATAATGACATTAAGTATAATAAAATACATTTTTTAGGTTATGATTTTGACAGCTAACCATGACGTCTTGCGGACTAATTAACCAAATTATAACATAGAATTAGCGGCACCAAACAAAAAATTTTTTTTTGTAGGCCTGTGTAATAGATCTACATATTTTGTAACACAAAAAAAAAAAAAATTGTTTCTAAAATTCTTTTTAGTTTTGACATTGTTAAATTCAACGCATTTTATTTAAATAAGAGGGAAATTACAACTTTTCAGTGTCAAAACAGCCGCTTCTCTATTTTATAGTAGGGTAAAAAAGATTTTAAAAAGGTGCAGATTTTTTGGAAAAAAATTATTTACCAGTTTTGAGAGCGATTTATTAGCTGTATAAGAAATTTCTATTTTAAAACTGATCTATTTTAGCTATATGTACTAAATTTTTCTAAAATGCTCTGAACTAATGCCATTTGAACAATAAATTTATAATTTCAATTTCAAAGCGACAATTTCTATAATTAATTAAAATTATTTTGAACTTCCTTGCTAAAACTGTGAATAATAATAGGAAATTTTTCCTATTTTGTACTTTATTATTATCCAGAAAGTACTCCGTTAGAACTTTTACATCACAAAATTATTCTACTAAAGTGTTTTCTCTGATGCCACTTTCTTCGTTCAACGTAAGAAATTTATGAAATTTTGTGGTTATTTTGATTTTACAGTTATTATTAGAAATTAATAAGTTCGATCATTTTTTGTACTTGTACACGATTTTTATCGAAATGTTTCTTGGTGGAATATCCGAAATTTTGATCCGGATCGAACAAAACTTAGCACAGATTATTGATTCACATTTTATTAGTGCAAATTCGATGAAAATCGGTTCATATTAGGACAAAGTTAACCCATAAATGAAACACTTATATTGAAAGTGGTATGAGGCCTTTTAAAAAAAAAAAAAAAAAACTGAGGTAATGATGGGGATAAACAGTATTCCATGGCTTCTACAAACTGCACAAAATTTATTTGTCAAAAAGATTTCAAATATGTTCTTCAATTCTTTCCAGTACGTAAATTCGCAATTTCGTTATTTTTTTAAAAAAATAAATTAATTCAAGAAGATTGATCATGTACAGATTATGTTCAATATATATGAACTAATTATGTGAAAAAACTCGCTAATTTTCCCCATTTCTTAGAAAATATACAATAAAACTAAAAAATATTATGTTTATGTACAAAAGTTTTTGAAAGTGGTATGTGTCCATTCTATACTAAAAAAAGAACATTTTCGCAATAAATATATTATTTTTTTTTAAGTGTAAATAAATTTTATGAGCCTTGATGAGATGTGTGTAAAAAAAATTAACAAAAGTTGACGTTTAAAGTTTCAAAAATTTTGAAATGCAAAACGATTTATAACTCACTTTAAAAACATATAAATTACTTTTAAAATAAATAGTTCAAACGCTAAGCTCAACGTTTCACACAGTAAAAACAACCAACTTAATATTAAAAAATACACTTTTTTAGGTTGTAATTGATAATATGCTTACTAAGGGCGGGGATCGTGGGTATAAATGCCACCAAGAATCTGTTCTGTTATTTTTAAGAGAAGCACAATTCTTCTATTAATGTGTTGCTGTCTTTGAAAAGGGGATAGAGTAGAGAGGAAATGTGGCGAAACATGTAGGGCTTCAAATATTGAAACAAGGTAATTGCGCGAAATAATATTTTATAGCACAGCTGTTGCGTTCCATATGATGGAGATTTGATCGTTGATGTGTTTGAGTTCATAATCAAGTTATGTTGTTTTACTTGGGTGGGGTAAGTGTTACGTGAACACTAAGGAAAATTAAATATTGTATTCAGAAACAATTCTTGGATTGAATTTTTTTTTCAAATTTATAAAAAAATAAAGAAATGTCAACACTGGTGGCCATTTCATTATATACCCTTTTTTTAAAGGCTACATCGGGTGCCATAGTATAACCTTGGGAACTCACCAGAGAAAAAAAAAATAAAATTTTTTTAAACAGGAATAAATTCTTTAGTCCCTAATGTAGCCAGATTCTAAAACTTTGGTTTTACATGCGGGTAAACTCAAAAGCTAAAAAAAAAGAAAATCGTTGTTTTTTATTAAAAATTTATACATTTCTCTACATTATGGACTTAATTTTTTAGTACTCTACAAGAAAAAAAAGACCGCTTGAAAACCGGTAGCTCCGTTAAAGCTCCCCCCAGTGTCTACCGATTTTCAATATGTTTTTTATGCTGAGTAAACCCCTCCAACAATGTTTGGGACACATTTTTTTTTGTGGACTTTTTATGTAAGAAACTGAATCCAATAACCTGTTTTTGCGGATTTTACCGTAAGTTTTGATTATTTATAGATGATGTTGCATATGAATGAAAAGACTATAAAAAGCTATATAACATGATATAGATATAACCTTAATACTTCACACAAAAAAAGTTTTATGAGAAAACCCGATTAATTGACACATTTTGTGCTCCCATACATACGGTCTGAAATTTACGAAATAACAAACAAAATGTATGTGATTTTAATATAATCTAAAAAATATGAAGATTGATATGAATAATGCTTTTGTTTGGAACACAAATATTTCTCTTGCTTTTTTTTGTAAGAACATTTTATCAAAAAACACATTTTTGCGTATTTTTTGTAAGTTTTAAATATTTATGAAATGTGAAGCACATCAATGGAAAACATACTACATAATTTGACGTAGAAATAAATCTAATGCTTTATATAAAAAAAATAAAGTTACATGGAAAAACCGATTTGTTGGCACTTTTTGTATGAAAGCATGTCTTAAATTTACAGAAACAAAACAAAAATGTATTCAATTTTAATGTACTCATAAAAATATGAAGTGTGATATGCATATTGCCTATATTATGTTCACATAGCTCTCAGGAAACCACTAAATGTAGTTCTTCGGGAAAATCGCAGAAAAAGCCGAAGTAGCCCGAATATTAGAAAACGAAAAAAATATGGATGCACCTAAACTTAGCAAGGATTTACATATATATATATTTGGTAGTGATACTAGTATACTCTTCATATAAAGTACCCAAAAATTAGTACATTTTTTACAATAACAACAACAAGAATTAGAAATGTTACAAAAACGATATATCAGCAGAGGCTTCTCTGAAATCCCTTTCCAAGTATACCAAATTTTGCCTATTGTTCCTATGGTAGAAATATCAAAATGTTGCAAAAAAAAAAAAAACTAAAAATGGGGTAATTTTTGACCCCACTTTTTAACCTCTAAACAAACATAAGAAAAACCCTGTAGATCTTAGATGTTTGTTCTTTATAACATATTCGAATTTAATTGAAATCGTAGTGTATCAGCTGGGATACTTTCCTTGTAAGTGATTTACTATTGGATTAGCTTTTTTGATTCAATTATAACACTATGCTACACAAAATTAAAAATTGCAAATGTTTTAAGTTGTAAGTTTAGCTGATAGTATTACAAATCGTTTTGAGAAGTTGCAATCAGTGTTGCCAGGTTTGACGATTTTTAGTACCCAACAGAACTAAATGACGATTGGGCGATTTTTGCTTCCAAAATGACAATTTTAATATGTCAGCAAAATATATTTATTTATCAGTCTTATGAAATTACCGGCTCTATTTTTGGATTTATATTATTTCGTTAAAAATTAAAAAAAAATATATTTTTTTATATCGTGTTGCTCAATGTTGCCAAGTGGGAATTTCGGGGTTAAAAATCTGATTAAAATTTTTTTCGTTTTATCAAATTTTTGGTAAACTTTAAACTGTGTTAAAATAAAATTTCAGACTTTGACTATAAAAACAGTAAAACTCTAATGAAATTAATGTATTATAACATTTTTATTCAAAGAATTTGAAATAAAAACTAAAAAATTTACCTGATTTTAGAAAAAATAATTTTTTTGGAGGATTCTGTTGGTAGCAGAGTAAATCTAGGGGTTTTTTCGGACAATTTAGGGGGATTTGTAAAAAAAATACTTGGCAACACTGATATATAATGTAAATAAAAATTTTGCAAAAATGCAAATACCAGAATTAAATAAAACTAAAACCAAAACGGATTTATTTATTTTATAAATTCATTTTGAGTTTAGCCAACGAGCATTTAGATAAAGAGGAACCAATATACTCAGTTGCTGTTAAATTTTATGTGTGAACTGGGTCTGGAAAAAACTGTTAATAGTGCTGTTTTAATTGGTTAATTTTCTATATAAATAATTCAAAGTTTGTGTTAATTATGCATTAATTATGCAGAGAATGAAAAACACAAATTAACTTTAAAATTTAATTTAAACGACCTTAAAACTTGAAAATAATTCAATTAGTCCAGTCCACTTTTAACAAATTGTTTACACTTTCTACAAAAACTCTCAAAAAAAAAACAGTGCAGGTTTTAGATGTGAGCGTTGGAATCGGCTTGGTTTAGCAAAAGAAGAACCAAGGTACTCAACATCTTTTAAATTTTATAAGAGAGAGAGACAGTTTTTTTTAAGAGAAACAGTTTTTAATGGTTTTTTTTAATGCATATTTTTTAGTGTATATAAACAAAATTTTGTGTTAATTATACAAAACTTTAGCACAGAATACATTAAACAAAACAAATTAACTTTACAATTTAATTAAAATTGCTTAAAAGCATAACATTAATTAATTAAAAGTGACACTGTTAACACATTTTTTTCGAAACTCTCTTAAAACCAGTTAAGGTTTTTAGAAGAGAGCGTTGGAATGGCGTTGGTTTAGTTTAGTTTAGTTTAATTTAATTTTATTTTTTACATTTAAAAAAAAAAGTTAATTACTATAAGATTTAAAGAAAAATAAAATATTTTTAAATTTAAAAATCATGCATGGAATTTATTGCGAAACAAACACACCTCGAGCTGGAATATTCTTATTTATAAAATAAATACTACTTTATACTACTAATAATAAGTGTGTTCGATTACTTTCCCAGTAAAGTCCAGTAAAAATTATTCAGTAACAAAATTACAAAGAGTAAAGGCCTCATTAGTTGTTACTTTCTGTTGCCGTTCTGTGTCGTTCTGTTCTGAAGGTAATATTTTGTAATTACTGTTTCTGTGAAAAGAATCAGCTGTTTTTAAAAGTAAAAGAAAATCCAACCGAAAACATTCAAATCAGGGATGATAAATGAGATTTTAAAATAGTACCAACCTGCATATAAAATAGTACTTTTTCGGCATCCAAAGTATAAACAAAAAATCAAATATAAATTAACAAACAAGTGCATGCATAAATTTGGTTTTACCAATTTTTAACTTTGTACCCTCCAAAATGAAATGAAACAACAAACATATATTAAAAAAAAATATGCTAAGAGGTGAAAACAAAATTTTGAGTTGAAAAAGTTTTTTGGATGTAAAAAATAAATTGTGTGGTGAAAAAACATATTTGAGGTAATAAAACAATTTTTAGGTGAAAAAACTAATTTTTTTGTGAAGAAAAAAGAATTTGCTGTGAATTTTAAATATTATTCACCTCTTAGCGTCTGGTGGAAAAATACGACGTTATATTTTTTACACCGACACTACAATGAATTCTAATAATATACAGTGCTTTATACACCAATTTGTATGGAAAATTTAGAGGTACTTTCACATTGTCACTCATTACTTTTGAACTGCTGGATCGATTTTGCTCATTTTCAATACCAAATTTTTCGGAAAAATGTACATAAAGCTATGTAAAAATGAGCAGTATGTACTAAGAAAATTAGCCGATATTGATTTAAAATATTATTAAAATTTGGAGATTTTTTCTTAAATTCACCAAATTTTTAATATTTTTTGAATGTGCTATTAATATCTTGCTGTATTGAATTACGTTTCTCACAGTTTTTTGCGAATTCCATCCTTGTGATTGCTAGCAAACAAATTTGTTCGTGAACTCATTCGATTTTAAAAACACGCAGCTAATAGTCAATTTCACATTTTTATAAGATTTTTATTATTCACCTTTTTGAAAATTAAAATTAGTTAATAATAATTATAACCCTTAGTGATTGAATTTAATAATTGGTTTAATCGATTAATAAAACTCTAATACAATCGTCTGTAATCAGTCGCACTCAGTGAATTCATGTGATTGAATTCACAGCGTTTGGTTCCAATTTAATTCCATGTTTATTGAATTTTAAAGGGGCCAAGAAATTCATACATAGAAAAATTTATAAATCGTACTAAATGAGTCATAGGAGTATCATGGAACATTTGAGGTTCAAATAGCACCATAAAAAGTACTATAGTACCAACTTTATCATCCCTGATTCAAATACTGAGAAAAAGATTTCACAACAAACTAATACATACGCACTTTAGGCTGTCACTTAACGTTGAATTCTATTTTCAACAGATTTGTCCGCAACAGAACAGAACGACAAAGTGATAACTAACCACACGTACAGACTTTCAATTGAACAGAAACAAAACAGCTGATTCGTAACAGAACAGAACGTACAAACTAATTCTGCCTTAAGACAAATTTACAAAAAAGTAAACGAATGGAAAATTTGTAACAAAATATATAAAACAGCTGATTTTAAATAAAAAAAATATTAAAAAAAAACCAACTGGTCATTATGGAGAAGATAAAAGTTAATTGAAATTGTCGACCAGAAATAATTTAGAATGTTTTTTAATTTCTTCCATAGTTAGTTCTTTAATATTTTGCACTTTAAATCCATGGACAATTAAAATTAAATTTAATATTTGTTTTTGTTTACAAAAAATACAAGCATATTTTTTTAATCATATGCTTTTTTCTTATTACAAATTTTTACTGGCAAAAATGTGTCCAGTAAAAACTTGTAATTTTTTTGACAACAACCTGTCATTTTACTCTCTCTTCTTACTATTTTTTACTGAATATTTGTGTAAACGAACACCTTCCAGTAAAACCTTTTACAAATTTGTACAAATTTTTGCGTAAGCGAACAAACTTAATATAAAAAAAGTGTTCCAAAGTAAAACTTTAGAATTTGTATTTGAAATGGAAAAACATGCAGTATAAACAATTTTTAAATACAAAAAACTTATATTTAAAAATATCAAAAAAGACCCAAAATGAAAAACATTAAATAATCAAAAATTTCGAAATCTATTGTCATCAAATGTAAAGCGATTTGTATTTGATAAAAAAAATGTAATTTAATTGTTAAGAATTTCCAAGTTTTATAGAAAAATGTAAGATTTAAAAAATTGTGCTATTGAAATGCAGTTCACAGAATTATGTACACTCAAAAAAAAGTCAGTAGAGTCAGCAACATTTCTACTGGGAGGATCCTTGCATAAAAATTGATAATATCAGCAAAAAAATTTGCCAAATTCAGCAAAATTTTTGTTGAATTTTTCAAAATTCACTAAATTTTCAACAAAGCGATTTAATTGAAAAAAGTAGTGAAATATGTTTTGCATGAACAAATTTGAGGGTATATGCAACTTTTTAAATCACGTTTGTAATGCACTTAACTAGACTTACAAACTACACTAGGTCACTGGAAAAGTGATTTTGCAGTATAGCACAGTGTAATAGGTGATAAATATTAAAAAATTAAAATCATATTGAAATTTGTTATGAGAAAATATTTGGCCATTGTTAAGACTCAACCCAACAAAAACAAAAATGTGAATAAATAAATGGGATTAAATAATTTATTTTAATTAGCAGCTAGCACCATGCGACCAAACAAGTAGAGTGCTTGATGACTTCGTTTTTGGGAAATAATAAGGGGATTAATTTACAAAGTAACAAAAAACGTGAAAAGAAAGTAAATTTAAATATATAGCTTTATTTTGATGTTTTTGAGCAATTTTATTAAAAGTTTAAAGATATTTGAAATGCAAGTTTGCTATAAATTTTTATTAAAAATAAAAATTATGTTTTTTTCGACCTTAATGCTATAAACACATAGACCACATAGAACACATAGAACAACCTGCATGGTTGTAGACACGTATATAAAGTTGACTTCAAAATACAATTTTTTATTTATAATATATTATTATAACGTAAAAATATTTATAATTTATCTAACCCCTTTTGAATATTAATGCAATTATAGCATTTAATGTTGCAACGTTTTTTGTGTTTAACAATATAAAATATTTTTAAGCACTAATTTGTTACATATTTTGTTTTGTTGTCCACACTATTTTTGTTTTGTAGCCAACAAAACTAGAAATTATCCTAAGTTGACTACAGCGGCAAAAGTAGTCGGGTAGCCGTGTAGCTGTGTTGGTGTCAAAATAATCGTTTTCATATAAACGTGTGTATTTTGACAGGCTGTAGTCGTGTAGCTGCAGTCTTGTATGTGTTTATAGCAGTGACAGGCAAAAGCACTACGCGGCGTTTTTGCTCTCACACCTACATGCGCTCACACATTAAAAAAAATGAAAAACAACAATCAGTCTCGCATGAGCATTCGAACGAACAGGTTCATTCGACGCTTTGTGTTTGAGGTACACTGACAGAATGGATGAATGTTTTGAATATGAATTTTTGTTTAATTTTTTTTTATTGAAAGATTGATAGTTTTTAATCAAATATAACTGTTTTAAATCTAAGAATCTGCAAATTTTTTTTTGTTATTGAAAGATTGATAGTTTTTAATCAAATATAACTGTTTTAAATCTAAGAATCTGCAAATTTTTTTTTGTTAGTGGAAATTATTTTTGTATGTTATTTATTTTTTTTTTTCGTTATTTATTTTATTATTCATTATTTATTTTTTTTGTTATTTAGTTTTTTTTTTTATTTTTTGTTTATTTACTTTTTTGTTTATTAAAAAAAACATAAAGTTTATATGAAATACTTTTTTTGTTTATGTACGTTTTCTTATTATTATTACAATTTTTGCTAAGTGCATTGAGTAAGAGAGAGGTACAGCTCACTTACACAACTACAAAATACGATTGTATGTGTTTGCCTATCGCTGGTTTATAGCATTAATTGTGCAACGAAAATGAAAATTATTCAAGTTCGAGGCCATACTCTATATTTCCTTATTAGGATATTGTCCTAACAAATAATCTATAGAGTTTTTTGTTTTCAAATTTACACACAGAAAATAGATTCGTTGCTACAACCGAATTTTTTGCCAACCGAATTCTTGTTGTTACATGTACCAATATAATATCCCAGGAAAAAATTACACATTCCAAAAAGAAGGTGATGCCCACACTTGCTTACATATCTCATTGCCAAATTTAGTAACTGCAATACCAAACTCATTCCAACGATAGAGTCAAAAAAGCAAGTAGTATAGTAATCAATTCTTTAAATTTAAACCAGAAAGCATGAACTCAATAACAAAGTAATCATTTACTTAAAAGAAAACAACAATGTTATTAACTTATATGTATAACTTTTTGTACTCAAGAAGTAATCATATACTCGTTATTGGAAGTAGTTCCTAATTTTGAAAAAAATAAGTTATACAATTTTAAAGAATTTATCTCATATATTTTTTCAAACAAATTTTTATTTGCAGGAAAATAATACTTAAAACAGAAATTACATTTTTTTTTTGAAAAATTTATATTTTCGTGGTTTATAGCTCCAAAATTATGACAGACCCATGTTATCATATCAATTCGGTGTTTCACTTTTTAGGATTTTATTTCCGTATGAGTTTTGATCGTTATATTTGAGTGACCTAGGAGAATCACGTGTGAGTAAAAGTTGAATTTCCTTATGGAACTACTTCTTTTTTTAAATGTAAGTACTTCTTATTTTTTCTAGGGAACTATTTATATTTTTTTTTTTTTGTGTAAGTACTTCGTAATTTTACAATGGAACTATTTCTTTATTAAAAAATGTATGTAGTTCTTAAAAATATAAAGTAAATGGTTCTTTGGTAAAAAAAATAATCAATTCTAAAGAATCAATTATTTTAGTCTCACGCCCTGTTAAAAGAATCGAGTAGGTAATCTAGTAAGGAATGCGTTCTGCCCAAAATGCTTGATTACAAACCCGCTTACCTTTTTGGAAATTTTTTGCTGGGATTTGTTATAGATTCAATTGGAACGACTAATATTTGGTGATGAACATCAACATATGTAATTATCCCAGCCGAATTAGAAAAAAATTATTTAGTAAACCCAATCGAATTCATAAAAGAAGTACACCATATCCATCATTTTTTTTTTTAATTTTTTATATTTTATGTTATTTGAAGAAAATATTACAATACAGTTTATTTAATAAAAATATTAATATCAAAAAAAATTATAAAAAATTCAAGATTTTTGTAGCTAGTTTGACATCATCTTGGAGATAGAGAAAATCCGTAGAACCTCATTTTTATTTGTACAAAAAATCGTCAGAAATTTAAACATTTCTACAGAAAAAAATTGCCGCATCTGGGTTTTTTGCAATAATCTTTTCTTTGGATTTTTAGAAAAAGTTTTACCTAAAAAACACACATCATAGAATTTTTATAAGAAATTCCTATAACTTTTTTCTATGAAAAGGGAAATTAAAATCCGAGACAACTCTGAATCTGCGTTTTTTTATAAAAAAAAACAATAAAATCTAAAAATCCTTGAAACTGAACTTTTATTTAATCTTAGATTCTGGAGATAAAACTTTACTTTTTAAAAACATTTTCCTTACAAAAACTTGTTTCTTAGAACCTTACCTATATAAGATTCTGAAAATATTTTTTACATAAATGGACCACAAATTCTGAGAACAATTATCTATATTGATTTTTTTTATTTAACCACCTTCTTTCTTTAACCAGCTTCTGAACTATTTTAATAAAATTCAAATTAAAAGATCAAAGATTCTAAGCTGTTTATCCTTAGGATTAACTCTGACTCTTTCATTCATACACTTAAAAACACATATTGTTTTTCCATTTTTACACCCTTTTCAGTTTCTTGAATGGAAATGAAATAGAAAAACAGTACATTAGTTTCGCAAACGAGCCTTCAGAGTCTTTGATCTCTGTTTTTAAACAAATATTCCAAAAATATTAGATTTTCATGACGAAAACTTTCCAATGAAAATGTTCACCATCTCAACAATTTCTATCCTTATGCTTTATCTTCGAGGAAGTCTTCTAAGTACTGTCTATAAAGGCTATAACGATATTATTCAGCTTTAGCTGTAAAAATAAGATAACTAAAAACAATATTTTTACATGCTATTACATATTACCTTTTTGAATTGTTTTTCATTATGATTAAATGAAAATTTTTCATATTAAATGTTTCTGTACATTTTTCTGTTGTTTTGAAATACATATCGCACTTGATCAACAAGAGGGTATTAACTAAAAATTTTTAAAATATCACTTTTTTGAAGAAATCAACTAACAACATCAATATCTATCTATTGTAAAAATTTCAACGTATTCCGATTACTCTTTCATCTCGAAAACCACTTTTGAGACCATTTTCATGATAATGTAGTGATTACCTTTATTTCAACAAAAAGGTATTATTTCGAGTTAATGCAAAAGTTCAAATAGAAATGAGTCGTATATTTTCATAAAAAAGGTATTATTTTGATTTGAGCCTTTATTTATGTTAAAAATAATCAAACTGTTTTATTTATATTTGGTTGTATTTTGAGTTGATACTGTTTTGTTGATAAAATTTGTTTTATTCTATAAATTTAAATCGATAAAATTTCAAAAAAATGGAATTAACTAAAAAAATTGGTTTTTTTTTGCGATGAGTGGAAAAATTTAAAACAAAAACAATGTATACATATATATTTTCAAATGGAATTTGCTTATTATGATATGTTTGAATTTTTAAATTTTGTTAAAATGTGGCCATAAACAGCTTTTTGACTCTACTGAAAATTTTAAAATTTTGAGTTAATACCCTCTTGTTGATCAAGTGCGATATGTATGTTTTTTTTTATATTATTATTTTTTTTTTTGACAAATTATTCAAAACCAATTTACATTTGCTTTAGAAAAGAAAAAGTGTTCATAAAAAAAAATATATACCGACAGTTTATGTACTCAACCGATAAATCACAAAATTTAAGTTTTTAAAACAAAAAAATTATTCTAACTGGAATTTGATGATTGTTGTCACTACATAATAATAATAATTATTAATTATGATGTCTTTTTATGGTTGTGTCTCTGGAAACGAAATACCAAAAATAATTTCTACAAGTATTGGTTGGAAAAACAATCGCTTTTGCCTGTTGCACCAACTTTTCGTAATGTGTATTTTCTTTTTATAATAAAGATATTTTGTTAGTTTCGATTATAACAATATTACAATAACAATTATATTTTAAGATAACCAATTGATTTTAAGTAACTATACCCGACCTCCAACTGATTATTTCCCTGTGTGTATTAATTGACCCTTTCAGGAATGTGTTGATAGTCTATTTCAGGAATTTTCTAGGTTCCCATCATCAGAACACGTTTTGAAAGAGGTAACAATCCCATGTAAAACATCAAGTATTCATACAAACTAGATTCCTCACTACATGATAACTAATATATATACTGGGTGATCCAAGTAGAGATACTTTTTTCAATAGCCTCTTTTTGACAGATCACGTGTGAGTCGTGTCATGCTATCATGTTATTTTTGTTTAGTATTGTTTGGCATTTCATAATGGAAAGACTTACGCCTGAATAACGTTTATAAATCGTTCAACTTTATTACGAAAATTCACGTTCTGTGAGGAATGTGTTTCGTGCACTTCGCTTAACTTATGGCCAACATAATCGGCCTACTGAGCGTACTATTCGCAACACCATCACACATTTTGAGACCCAGCATTCATTATTGGATAATATTCGACCGAATAGACCACGTGCAGCACGCTGTGAAGAAAATATAGCGGCCGTAGCTGAGAGTGTACACGAAGACCGTGGAGAGTCGATTCGGCGCCGTTCGCAGCAACTTGGACTGACGTATGGAATGACTTGGCGCATTTTACGTCGATATCTTAAATTGAAAGCGTACAAAATACAGCTTGTGCAACAACTGAAGCCGCTCGACCTTCCCAAGCGACATCGCTTCGCTCTATGGGCTCTTGAAAAGTTTCAAGAAGATCCGACGTTTTCCAGGCAAATTTTGTTCAGCGATGAGATCGTGTGATATTACACCGTTAGACTTTTCCTGTGGGGATATGTAAAGTCTAAAGTTTATGCTTACAAACCCGCTTCGATTCAGGCCTTGGAGGAAAACATCACGCGTGTCATTCGCCAGTTACCAGTCGAAATGCTCGAACGAGTCATCGAAAATTGGACTCAACGGATGGACCATCTGCGACGTAGCAACGGCAAACATTTGATAGACATAATCTTCAAAAATTAAATGCCAAAGAATGTTCCTACAAATAATAATAAACACTCCCCATTAAATTTGAATTTTCTGTGTTTTTTCCTTTAAAAAAGTAGGGAACCTCGAAATGGATCACGCTTTATATGAGCTAAAAGTTAAAGATTATCACCACTGATCAAAAAATAAATTGAAATCTTGTTTTTTGTGTGTATGTCTACCTTTGGTAAATATTCAATATTCGATTTTGTTTCTTTTCCGTTTTTGTTTCTTTTCGAGCTCATATATGTATATATTAGTTCTCATGTAGTGAGTAAACTAGTTTATATGAATGTTTGATGTTTGGCATGGGATTTTTACCTCTTTCAAAACGTGTTCTGATGATGGGAACCTAGAAAATTCCCGAAATAGTTCTTTCGACACATTCCTGAAAGGGTCAAAAAATAAATTTGAAAACAAAAACTGTATAGATTATTTGTTAGGACAATATCCTAATAAAGAACTGTAGAGAATTTTTCGTCAAACTTGAATAATTTTCATTATTTGGAATGTTTAATATATTCTTTACATACGTACTACAAAATTAACGCAAACATTAAATTAAATTACGCAACCTAACATTGAAACATATCTTTTTAAACCAACCTACGTAAGCTAAATCTAGAGTGGTGAAAAAAAAAACGACGAATTCAGAAAACCGACTTTCCGTTTAAAATAAATTAGATTTTAAAAAAACCGGTTACGATTACGGTTTTTATTAAAAATCGGTTGAAACCGATTTTGTTTTTTTTTGTTTTTACATGGCATTTTGTAGCTTTTCAAGTAAGAAAACCTAATGTACTCCATATACAAAATATTTTTCGTGTTCACAAATTTTGCAAAGGTACTTTTACTATTTTTTTTAAATTTTAAAATATTTGTTATTTTTTAGTAAATGATTTCTAAAACATATTTTCGAATCACTCAACCGCTAATCTAAAATTTTGGAAGCGATCAAATTCGGACATTAACGAATTTTCAACAAAATATGGGCATTATTTTCTTCTTTCTTCTGAAAATAGTCGCCCCATAATTTAAATTCGTTCTAACAACAAATGATACTGTGTATTTTCCATTATATTTGTTGTAACATTTAAGATTATCAATTTAACTGGGAAACATTTAACTTGACACGATTATACTTTAGGCAGAAAGCAAAATTATTTTCTGTTAAAGTAAAGTACAATTTTTAAGTTACTTAAAATTCGTGTAAAATTGACTATTTGAGGGAAATTTTCTGTGATGGTCAAAAATGACGAATAACAACATGCAACAAGAAAAAACAGCCTCCCTCAATGGTTCCAATTGGAAAACAAAGTAGACCATTGAATAAAGAAGATTGCCAAAGGGGTTTACAAAGTTAGTTCGAATTTATTTTTTATGGCCTCTTGAAGTTGGCATATTTTTGACTATTTTTCCACTATGAGCAAAAATCCAAATTAAATATAAACGTATTTGTTGAAATATAATTTTCGGTAGACCTACATTTATTGTCTTCTTCGGAACAATTTCAAACAATTCTAGCTCGAATGCATTATAAAGTCTATTTCATGGGCTCCTGAATAGTGAAATTAATTTTTTCAAAATAGAATCGATTTTTAACAAAAAAAATGTTGTTATTTTTCTTTTATGAAAAAGTTTTATTTCAAAAATATGTGTTTTAGGAGCTTAATTCCAATTAAAAATTCATAGTTGCCATTATGTTCACATAGAACAAACAAAAAGATTTTAAACTATGTTGATTTTAAACTATGTTTTCGACGTTTATGGGACCTGGAAATTTTGGCTATCGTCATAAACGTGACCAGTTTTAACAAATCACACATGGAAAGGGAGAGCATTACGTAAACCCACAAATGGCAATGTCTCTCAAGAACCTTTAGTACCCCAATATAAAGTTTTATTGCCACCCTTTCACGTTTTGGCATTGTGAAATTTTTCGTCAGCTTGGCGCTCAATTAAAGAAGTTAAAAAAGGATTTATGGCGACAAATACATCTGATAGCTCATAACGCACAATAATGGCAGCTTTTTCTAAAATTTCCAGTTCCCATCAACTTTGAAACATTTGTTACATTTGAACAGAATATCAAATATCATTTGAACAGAATATTGTTTTTTTAATAAAACTATTTCTTAAAAAACAAATTTAAGACCTGTTAACTTATCTCAAAATCACCAACGTTTAGCGCTTATCTTCTTTATTTATTTGAAATTCTATACACAAGACTATTGTCTCTTATTACAGTATATAATTAAATATATGAAGGATGGTAATGGGTGCGATAAAGTAATGCATTACCTTGTAATGTATAATCCTTACCTGTATCATTACTTTCCAACAAGAAGTAATGAGTTACTTATAGTTGGTTACATAATGCATTATATTGTAATGTATACTCCTTTCATTCAACATTATTTTAAAACCTAAAGTAATGAGTTAGCGATAATTGAACACTCATGGTTTACCTTGTAATGATACCTCATTACATTTTACATAACTTCAAAACATAAAATAATGACTTACCGATCATCAATTACATAATGCATGAATTATAAACGTAAAGTAATTATTAATATATATTTTTGAAAATCTATTTATAGACACATTACATTGTGATTTTTTGTAAGCATGAGGGTAATTATATTACGAGCGAAAACACGAAGCACAACAACTCATTTACATTTTAAGCAATAATATATTATATGTATCGATAGCTCAGTACCTAATTGTTAAATACCAGAGACCCCAGGTTCGAATCCCAGCATGACCACGTTATTTATTTAATAAAAAAAAAGTTATTTATATAATTAAAAAAAATCTGTAAAAAAAAATTTTATGAATTTTTTTTATGAAAATCTATTTATAGACACATTACTTTTTCCCACCATGTTACCATAGAAGTAACCAGTTACTTTACCCTCTACAAGGTAATGAGTTCACGCATTACTTTTAGGCGTTGAGCCTGTAAAATTCATCAGTGAAGTAAGGTGTAATGTAATGCGTGAAGCCCTATGGCGATACATTACTTTACTCATTATTTGGTAATGTGTGGTTTTGCGGGGGAAAGCTGTTTCATTCGAAATAATACAAAAAATAATAATATCAACTTAACCTTAAATGATCAAATATTATTAAAATAGTAAAATATAAAATAGACAAAAGTATAAATAATAAATATATAATACCATAGTTATGAATGTCGAATTTATATGGAAATTTCTGTGGTTAAAGTTATTTTTAGAAAAGTTACCAGCTCTAAAAATATATTTTTTTAAATCGATTCCAATCGTTTGCAAAATATTTAGAATAAATTCCAAAAATAAATTCTACATACAATATACTTTCAAATGCATTTGATCTAAAATTCTTTGGAATTGTTGCCAAAAATATATGTCTACCAAAATGTATGATTTATTTATGTTTGACCACGCCTATCTCGCCAACTATTTGTTGAAATATATAAAAAAAATATATTTTTCGACATTGGGTTCCACGGAACAATTAGTAGACACCATTACATTCCAATAAATATATTATTATTATTATTGTTGTTGGTTTTCCAAATAATCAAGCTGGATGTCTTAATTGTTTTAAAAGTATTTTATTTATTTAAAAATTCCTTAATCAAGCCAATATTTCAAATAGCTTCGCTATTCATCTTCTGGGCGGATATTGAATGTTTACACACAGAACATTAAAATAAACTTAAGATATGCTTGTTTCCTCCTCGTCTGTATTAAAAGCACAGTGCTTCTATAGGAGTTAAAGTATGCAAATCTATCCTTTCTTTAACCGTTAAAAGAGATTATAGACGAGGATTTTTGGAAATTCTTACGGCGAGGGCCCAAAGGGGTATAGTCTGCCTCTCGATTGCCTGTCAAAATTACTTATGCGACGTACTTGAAATTTGGTATGTGGGTATTGAAAATGTTTTGTACTCGGGAGGTTAACGATGGCCATTTTCATAATTTGTCATTAATAACTACAGACGAATGAAGTTTGTAAAAGTTACAGAAAAATCGGTAATTTTACAGAAAAATTAACTATCTCTGCGCCAGCAGATTAATTCAATTTGCAAATTTTCTACATCAGCCACTGTTTTTTTTACAAAAATTATTAAACTTTTTAAAATTTATTTTTATTTATATTTCTAAAGTATGTAAATTTTGTAAAAAAAAATCAACTTTAAACAACTTTGATCTCAATTTAAAATTAGTAAAATAGTTTACAATATCCAGTAATGATAATTACACTTAAAATACTATGTTTTTTTTTTTTTTTTTTAAAAAAGAGAGGCAACACTCAGGAAATACTTCCTATATTTAGTGTGTTGCTTTCTTTGGAAAGGGATAGTATAGAGATGAAAGGTGGGGAAAGATGAAGGGCTTCAGACATGGCAACACTGTAATTGCGCGAGATGATAAGTCTTAGAACAGTTGTTGCTCGCCACCTGATGGAGAGTTGGCGAACTTATTGAAGCTTTTTGGTTCATAGCCCTGATTCATTATTTTACTTCGGTGGGGTTAATTGCTATGGGAACACCGAAGGTGGACATTGCGATACGTATTAGGGATAGAAAAAACTCATACATATTATTTTGATGTTGCCGGCACCGGGGATCGAACCCGGGACCTTCTGTGTAAAAGTCCAACGCGCTAACCATTACACCACAATGCCCACACTGCAAATGTAGTTAAAAACAAATGAAATTTCACTTGACAAAAGGACGACTTACATTTCAGTAAATTCAATTAACATTGTCATTTGTTTTTTACTGTTCAAAAAATGAACCACAATTGTAGTAAAAACGAACAACATATGTTAGTAAAAAACAAACAAACATTTATTTGTTTTATTTTTTAAATAATAATATTTTTATACAGTAGGTATAAAATGAATCTAAAATCATAATACTGTAATTTGATGTGGTTTGTTTTTTTAAATGAACTACAATTGCAGTCAAAACTGAAATTTCTTCTACAAATGGCTGTTTTTCACTTAAAAATAAAGATACTGTATTACAACTCAAATTTTTGCAAAAAAAAAAAAAAAAAAACCAATATAAAGTGTAATTTTTCGTAAACATAAAATCTAAATAACAAAAAAGTTTTAAATAATTTTTAAAATCGGACTTTTTTAAACGGTAAGAATTTTATTGACAACTTTAATGAAACAAATTGATTTCATAAAAAAATAATAAATAAGAAAACAATTTGAAAAATTAAATTTGCATAACTTTCCATAAAGTGGACCTTTGTTATATTTTCGAGAATTTTCAGTATTTTAAATATTTTCCTGTAGATTTTGAGTTTCTAAAAAATTGAGTTGCAAATGATTTTTTTCTATATTTCAAATCAAAAATAAAAATTTAAATTTATGGTTTCTAAATTTCACTATTTTCCATAAAAGGGGAAACATTTTTTTTCACACAGTTTATGAAACTTTTTTATGAAATGATAAAGGTCTATGAAACATTTGTCAAACATTTTTATGAAACTCTTTTTCATATTTTTGAAAACTTGAAAACTTTCATCAATGTGATGAAACTATTTGGTATATTCGGCATGTTTTTGCAATTCTGCCGATAGTAGCACTATCCGGCAGAATTATTTGGTTAAAATAAAATAGCTTAAATTTAGAAATTCACGGCTGTTTGTATTGATTTTATCAACTCTAAAAAGTTAAATTATTTTATTTTATTGTGTCTATATCTAAAGTACAGAGCTATTCGGCAAATATCCGGTTTTCTAATACCGAATACACTATTCGTGACATCTCTAATACAGACGAAATATTCTCCGAATCATCAAATTAAGAACAAAGTGGTATCGACTTGTAGTTGTATAATTTGGCAAAAGTGCATGTTTTTGCATATTTTGACTTCGAATGCATATTTTGTGCTTTTTTAATGTATATTTTGCATTAAAGTGGCAATATCTCGAAAACCGTTAGTCCGACTTAAACAAATTATAAATATTCGTGGTCAGCATGCCAAAATTAATTGAATATGATTTGTCGCAAGACACATTTTTATTAAAACGGTTTAAGAAAAAGTTTAAAAAATCAAAAACGTTGTACGCGGGCCGCCACGGGTTAATGCTATCCGATTTTTCTCATATTCGCACCATCTAACTTTTAGACCTAGTTCTACAATAATCGCAACAATAATTGATAAAAATCGAAAGTTGAAAAAAAATAATGCAGCTCCACTGTATACAGGGTAATTCAGTTACGACCGGCCGAAATTCACCAGCGTATTCCTTGGCTCATTTCATAAAAATATGCCCACTACGTCCATCTCCGAAAAGGCAGTGGTTTGAAAACTTTTGGATTGATTGTCGGAGGGTAGTGGTGTAAAATTGCTAACTTCTGAACAAATGGTCGGATTTTTTGTTTTTGGGCTTGCTGGAAAGGTCTTTGGGACCCCTTTCAGAATCAATAAAAAATTAAAAAAAGTTAAATCGCCGAGATACAGAGCTTTAAAAAAATAAATGGAAAAAAAGATATTAGAACGTGAACATAACCTCAATTTGCTTTGCCAGATGGCAGGGAACTTATGTATTTTTCTCTTAAAAGATAGCCCTACCACTTACCTTTCCAAAATGCCCTAACCGAAGCTCAGAGGTCTTACTGTTCTAGAGTTATGACCATTTGACTGAAATGCAAACATTTTTTGTTTTGTTTTTGGAAGCGAATTTATTTGTTTATGTAATTTTGTAATTTTGCTTCCAAAAACAAAAAAAAAAAATGTTTGCATTTCAGTCAAATGGTCATAACTTTAGAGCAGTAAGACCTCTGGGCTTCGTTTAGGGCATTTTTGGAAAGGTAAGAGGTAAGGCTATCTTTTAAGAGAAAAATAAATAAGTTCCCTGCCATCTGCCAAAGCAAATTGAGGTTATGTGCACGTTCAGTCATTTAGGTCATTTTTTAAAAGCCCAAAAACAAAAAAATCTGACCACTGGTTCAAATGTTAGCAATTTTACCCTACTACCCTCCGACCACCAATCCGAAAATTTTCAAACCACTGCCATTTTACACACGTGCATTTTCGGAGATGGTCGTAGTGGACATATTTTCATTAAATGAGCCAAGAATACGCTGATGAAATTCGGCATGTCATGACTGAATCACCCTGTATACTGTGGTACAGTTTTTGAATAATTATTCAAAAAGTGGCAACACTGTAAACAACATATCAATACAACAATACATATGGCAATATAAATCAACAGGCTGTTCATTTTATTTATTTCAATTGAGCTTACACTTAACATAAAGCTTTGGTTGCCTTATGTTAAATTTTATATAAAGCTTTTTTTAACTGTTGAATACAAATTCACATGTTGCTACTGAATTTTAACGCTCATACTAAGTGGTTTGTTGGATATAAATTCAGTTGCTGCCAGTAAACTAAACCGTACTAGACGTTGTAACGGAAATTGAGTATACGCCGTGTGATATTAGTTAATGAACCAATCGACACTCGTACTTACACACAAACACCCACATTTATAGTTGACAGTCATTTAATGTTTAAATATACCGCGTTTAGTGTCAATTTTAAATTAAAATAAAATATCGGTTAAAAAAAAAAAATAAAAAATCAAAATATAATAATTTTAAAAGAAAAAGTGCTGTAAAATTTATTTGCTCCAAAATCTAAAATATTGTTAAATCTTTATTATAATCAGTTAATTGTTTGTTGAACAAACAACAATGTTGTTTGCAAGATAAAAATAAAGAAATAAAAAAAAAAAAAAAAAAAATTACGGATATTTTCAAATTAATTAAAAATAAGTGGATTGCAGTACCTTCAATGTTTAAGTCTACTCAGATCGTGGTACTAAGTAAATATTGCTTTTTTCTGTTGATTCTTTTTCTTATTTATGTTTATATTTGTTTTTTGTTAGTAAATTTAAAATTTTATTTTTGGCCTTTTACCTTCTATTCTTACTTTGTATATCATTCATTCTTTGATAGATAATGAAACATTTTTAATTTTTTGACCTTATGTCTTCCGATTTCCAGCAAAATTTTTTTAGAACTGCCCAGCCAGAAATTGCCAATGGTCTGAAAAATCTAGCACTGGCACAGCACTGTATGCCAATAGTCCAACAAATAAAGTGCTGGCAAAGCACTGATTTCGAACGCTCTGCCAACGTTAGTAAAAAGTGCTTTGCCAGTACTTAATTAACAAAATTTACAACAGTAAAAATAATAAAAGCACTGGCACAGCCCTGGCTTAGAACGCTCTGCCAACTTTCGTAAAAAGTGTTTTGCCAGTACTTGATTTATAAAATTTACAACCGTAAAAATAAAAAAGCACTGGCACAGCACTGGCTTAGAACGCTTTTCCAACATTGACACAAAGTGCATTGCCAGTACTTATTCGACAAAATTTACAACCGTTAACATAATAAAAGCAGTGGCACAGCCCTTGTTCCCAACGCTTTCCCAACGCTGGCCAAAAGTGCTTTGCCGGTGCTCGATTTACTAAATTTACAACCGTTAATAAAAACGAAATTTAATGCATTTACTTGTTTTTAAATAAGTTAGTAGGTTTTAATAAAAATAACAAATGTATAATATTTTTGAAATTTATTTTACATACTTTATTGCTATTATTTATGTAAAAGAGTTATGGCAAATGTTTCATTATTTCCAGTAGTAAGAATACACTTAATTAAATTCTACCATATTTATATTTATTTCAAAATTATTTTCAATCATATTTTTAACTGTGAATATTCCAATTTCTTTTGATGATACTGGATAATTAAATGAATCGCTAACTTCATTAAAAACATTGCCTTTTAAATGAATATCAAAAACTTTGTATTTAGAACGTTTTGTGCTAAAAATTTCGTTTACTATCATAATGTTGCCATTGTCATTGTAAACAAACATTGTCAGGATGAACGGATGTAATCTGGAAACCGGAAATGTTAACATACGAAAAAACTACTCTCGATTCCAAGGTTTCTTAAACATTTCCCAAAGAAAAAATCAATTTTTTTTCGAAAATTTCCCAATTTCCCAATTTTTAATTTAAAAGTTTGAATTTACCCAATTTTAAAAGAAAATCTTTTTTTTTTATAAATTTAAATTTTCTCTATGAAAAATTACAAGTTCACAGTCAGAATACAAATGATTTTTTTAATTGAATTTAATTTAAATTTATGTTGCAGAAATTGAATTTGTATGTTTATTTTTTGAAATAATTTTATTATTTTAAATAATAAAACTAAAATTTTATAAAAAATTATAATAAGTACACTGTTTTTTTTATTATTAATTTACTATTAACTTTATTAGTTTATTTGCCAACGTTTTAAAGTTATGATTTTGGTACTGGCGAAGCACTCATTGCCAGTAATTTGCCAACGTTTTAAAAAAAAACTGCCAAGCCCTGCACGGTGTTTTCATTTTGGGGTTGGCAAAGCACTTATTTTATCATTAAAAAAGCACTTTATTGGTTGTTCTCCCAATGATTTGCCAACGTTTTAAAATTGTGGTTTTGGTACTGGCACAGCGTTCATTGCCAGTGCTTTGCCAAAGTATTAAAAAAGAAACGGCCAAGCCCTGCCCGGTGTTATCATTTTGGGGTTGGCAAAGCACTTATTTTATCATTAAAAAAGCACTTTATACCAATGCTTTGCCAACGTTTTAAAGTTATGGTTTTGGTACTGGCAAAGCGCTCATTGCCAGTGCTTTGCCAACGTTTTAAAAAAGGAAGGGCCAAGCCCTGCCCGGTGTTATCATTTTGGGGTTTTGCAAAGCACTTAAATCTTCAGAAATCCAACGCTCTGCCAACGCTCATACCACCGTTGAAAGCACTGGGCCAATACTTTGCCGTTCGTATTTTTCTGGCTGGGTGGTTACCTCTGAATCTATTCCAGAACTGTTCTTCTTTGGAGGTAAAGAACCTATTGCACATAAATCATAACCTATTATATGGCGGTATAAGTTGTTCTGCAACCTGTTATTTGGATTTTAATATTTTACTGGGGTTTCTTTATATTAAAAACATATATTCTCTATGGAGCTTATAAACCATCATCATATACAGTTTTTTAATTTGTACAAAAATCGCAATTTTTCACGGCTTAAATTTTTACAAAAAATTCAAAAAATCCCAAAATTATATCCGAAAGTTGGGATCGAATTTCCCTAATTCAAAAAGCATTCGATTACTACGGTTGTCTGTTTTCATCTGTATGCAATTAAATATTTAAAAACTGCATTTGTTATGCAAATACAATATTTGCATATATTTTCGAAATTGTTCTCTCCATTCAAAATTTGTTAAACACGAATTAATCGAAAACCTAAAAATTTTTTATATAAAATTAAATTTTGCTTCTTTAATTTTCCCGATTTTTTTTTTTTTTTGAAATCATTACCTTTTATTTCCATACAAAAGAGCTTATTTTTTGCATAAGTCAGAAAAAGACAAACGAGCACTTTATTTAACAGGTCCGGGTAAAAATTTTAATATGGAGTCTAATATAATTTGATAAGTTCCCATATATAAACACATACAAATTGATCCGAAAAATGGGTCATCTACATGCATCTAATTATATCAAATTAGATATAATTTGTTACAATTTTATCCGAGGTTTGTCCTTATCAGGGACATTACATTATATCTAATTTGATCAAAATTTATCTGACTTCATATAATTTTAGCCGATAGTAAGTATGCTTTTGGTGCTTAAAAGTATTAAAGTTTAGTTAATTTTAAAGACCCACAAAGTTTTATATAAAACATAACTAAATGTTTAAAAATTATCAAGAAAATATTGAGTCCCGGGTAAAAAAGTTTATATGAAATTATATATGATAAGAAATATCTATATATATAAAACTCATTTTCTGTTTGTTTATTTGTTCTCTACACAAATTTGCAATTCTCAACGGATTTGCCTCAAATTTGGCATGAATTTCCTCGGAGCTCAACTTAGATCGTTGTCTAGTTTTCATCGACCACGCATGCTTACCTATCAACATGTAATGGACAATAATGTATTAAAAAAAGAAATTGCTTTTTCAGGTCATTTGAAACAAAAACTTCCCGTATTAAGTACAATTCCTCAAAATGCTAGTTTTAACATTAAAGTTGTACTAGTTGACCAATAATACTGCACAACATATGCAATGAAAATGAAAATTATTCAAGTTCGAGGCCATACTCTATATTTCTTTATTAGGATATTTTCCTAACAAAAAATCTATAGAAGTTTTTTGTTTTCAAATTTATTATTTGACCCTTTCAGGAATGTGTTGATAGATCTATTTCAGGAATTTTCTAGGTTCCCATCATCAGAACACGCTTTTAAAGAGGTAACAATCCCATGCCAAACATCAAACATTCATATAAACTAGTTTACTCACTACATGAGAACTAATGTATGAGCTCGTGATATATATAATTTTATATGATTTTTTATAAAAACATTTTTAATTATATATGATACCGTGTTAAAAAATTCCGAGCATATCTAACTACATATGGTACATATAAATATGTATAGGAAAGTATGTTCCCATTTCAGATTTCTTTAGATTTAAAATTTCCGATTAAAACTTAACATATATGCATCCATTTATGGACATGTATGAACTCATTCATGGTTATATATCAAGGCATTCGAGTTCATACATGCTTATATACTACCATATATGATTCATATATGCTCATAAGTGTTCATATGTTATCATACATGTAAATATTACCTCAATTTTCGTTAATGTACACATATGAACATGTATGGAAATGTATGGACATGATTATATATGTAAATATTACCAACATTTCGGTAATGCACACGCATGCACATATATGATTCCTCATATGAACATGTATAAATCATTTATGAACACTTATGAATCATGTATGGATATATGTCGGCATGTATGAAGCATGAACTCTCATGGATCCATATATGGCGATTTTTAACAGGGTTGTTAAAAAACTGAAAGTTATATATAATTATATCCACACAAATATAATACCACACTTTGCTATATAGAATCATATTTTTACTCGGGAATACAAAAAATGTGATTTTTTTATGTTTATCTATAAAAAAATAATCCGTGATGCTGGTGCAATTTTTGAATACATTTTTCAATTTAATGCAAATCAAAATTTAAGTTTATAAAAATTACAAATTATACAAAAATTAATTTTTTGTGTTGAAATAATAAATAAGGTTTTTCAAAAAATCGGGAAAATTATTTGGCATTAGCGTCACAAAGAAAGCTAAATTTAATTTTATAGAAAAAATTATAAACTTTAGATTCAGGCATGTTTAGAAATTTTTGAAGGGGGAGAACAAATTCAAAAATGCATCTTAAAATAATAATATAAATTTTTTTATTGCATAAGTGTCAAAGAGGAATATGAATCGAAAGCTGTTTGAGTCAGAGAAATCCGATAAAAACTTTCGAATATAGAGATCTTCAAAATTGCATTTTTAATTGATTTTTTAAATTTATTTGAAAATTAAAAACGCAAAAAAATCGGCAGTTTTTTAAAAATTTAAATAACTGATGTTATGGGCTCCACGGACTAGGTGTGTACAAAAAATTAATAAAAATTTTAAGACCCTTAATAAATTCCATTTGTGATTTATCAAAGAACACATGATATTGAATAACGTTAAGACAATTTGACTATGGTAAATCTACTAAATAGTATAACAACATTAGGCTGCTTCTTAAAAAGCAAATTGACCAATTTTGTACAGTACTACCCTGGATTAGATTAAGATTCATAAGAAAATGCTATAATTTTTTAAAAATTTTGTAAAAAAAAAATTAGAAATCGCCTTCAAAGAGGACATATTTTGATAAATTTTTTTTTTTTTTTAAATTAAAAAAAAAATAATTTTGTTATTTTTTTTTATTATACTTAACGCCAAATACCCAGGAAAACATATTTAGTTCTTTTGAGATTGTTAAACCAAAAATATGTCGAAATTTTATGCAGTATTTTCAAAGCTTCAACTTTGAATAAATAATTAAAAAAAAATAAAGAATGCAAACTAGGCTGCTTCTTATTTAAAAAAAAACTTTGAATTTTTGACGGTACAACTCTGAGTTTAGATTAAGGTTAGATTAAGATTCATGAAAAAAAAAATTCTCAAATTTTTCCAGATTTTGAAAATTTTCCCGATTTGCAAAAAAAGGTATATTTTTGTAAAAATGGTTTATTTTAAAAAACTCCAAAAAAATTAAAGTTAATTATTTTTGAATTATATTTAATCCCAAATACTCAGAAATCTTTTTTTTTTAGTTTTTATAAGTTTGTCAATCCTTAACCTAAGCCAAAAAAATGTCAAAAATTTCGCATTATTTTGAAAGCTCCAAAAATGAATAACAAATTAAAAAAAAAATTAAAGATTGCAAACATTAAAACAAATTTGGGCTCTTTGCTTTAAACATATCATGAGAATTAAAAAACAAATAATACTGAAGGGATCCCTTAGTTCACTTAGCGACCGATTTAATTTTGGCGGATTTGGAGGAAAGTCAGTATTTTAGATAAAAAATATTTGAAAAATATATTTTTGGAGAAAGAAACTAATTTAACATTGTACATTTTTAATCCCAATTACATTTGATCCCAATTACTCAGTTCCAAAACAATAAATATTTGGCGCATCGTTAACATAAGTTTTCCGTAGGTCTAAAATGTTACATAAAATAAATCTAATGGTTAAAACTGAATGTTTTTTGTACACATAAGGCAAAAAATGGAAATTTTTATAATATTATTCACTTTTTTCTCTGTTGGAATCCTAATACTTGGCAAAAATTGCTCATCATCAAAATCACCCCATGTACAAAATCCGTTTTCGATTTTTTGTAGGGACTTTTTCGGGCTTCGGTCAACAAGGGTTTGATTCATTCATCAGTTGGTCAAATTAAACAAATTCAGTTATAATCATAAATTTTTTTTTTGAGGGACAATTTTGACCTCCGGTTTACAGGGGTTAACGATGCGCCAAATATTTAATATTCCAGAACTAAGTAATTTTGATCTAATAAAACATTGTACAATTTAAAATCAGTTGCTTTCACCCAAAATATTTTTTTATATTTAAAACTACTGCCTTTCCTCAAAATCCGCCAAAATTAAATCAATCCACAAGCTAAGTGGATTGTGGGATCCCTTCAGTTTTATTTATTTTTTAGTTCTTATGATGTATTTAAAGAATAGCATCTGACAATTTATATATAATTGTAGCTTTGAAAATAATCCATAATTTTAGACATTTGTTTGGACTGGTGTGGTTAAGGGTTAAAACAATATTATAAAAACTAAATATTTTTTCCACGAGTATTTGGCATTAAATATATATAAAAACAAAATTTAGTATTATTTTTTTTTTGAAGTTTTTTAAAATAACTATTTTTATGAAAATATGTTCTTTTTGAAAATCGGTAAAATTTTTAAGTCTGGTAGCGACCACTAAATTTTTTTTTCGAAAATTTGGAAAATATTGGAGAATTTTCTTAATGTAAGAATCAGCCTAATACAACATACTTAGTTTTTAAAAATACTTAATACATAATAATAGTGTAATTCGTATTCTTGTTTATTGTTCAAAAATAATAAAAAGTGGAAAACGTAAAATAAATAAATAGAAATTTGCACAAGTTTCATGCGCGGTGGATATGCAGTTAGTAAGCAAAAGTGTTATTTGTCAACAAATATGCAAATATTCTTATTATTCTATCATTGTCATTATTAACAGTAATATAAAAAAAAAATATTTTTAGTAAAATAGTAATATTTAGTAATAACAACAACACTAAAGAGATGCATGAATAAGATGATATACAACAAAAGTACGAGGGAGGATCAATAAGTCCGTGACTTTGCGAACTTCCCTCGTAGTTATATGAAATGCAACACTGCTCCCATCAAGTGCCACCTGTTAATAGATTACTGTCAAATTTTGAGCAAGTTACGTCATTTACTTTGCGTTTAACAGCTGTTCAAAACATACAACCTTGTGGATTTTTTTAAAAACGGAAAAAAGTTAATTTCGAGTGCTCATTAAACATTATTTTACTGACTTTCGTTGTGGTCGCACAAGTACAAATGACGCTGAACGTTCTGGATGGACAATTGAAATGTCGAAAAATCCACGATACGGTACGTGAGATTGTTGATGCCATAGGCATTTCATATATATATTTCATATATTTCATATATTTCATATGTGGCCAATAAGGTGATGGCAAAAGTTTTTTGGGATGCACGCGGGATAATCCACATCGATTACCTTCAAAAGGGAAAAACAATAAACGGCGTTTAGTATGCCAACTTATTGGACCGTTTTAACGAGGATTTAAAAAAAGCGACCCCATATGGCCAAGAAATACCTTTTTTATGGACCTCGAAAAATCCTATTTTTTGGAAGGGATACAAAAATTGGAGAAACGTTGGACTTAGTGTATTGAGCTAAAAGGAGATTATGTTGGAAAATATTTTTTTTTTTTGCAAAGAAAACTGTGTTTCATTCAGAAAGTCACGGACTTATTGAGCCGCCCTCGTATAAACAAATATTGTTGCAAAATAAATATTTATTTAAATATTAATGATTATAATATGATATGAATAAATAAAATAATATTGCTATAAAATATAATTGTCTGTTGTTGATAACTATTTGATTTTTTTATGCAAATATTTAGGAAAGTAATTAATTTATTAACTAAATTTTTTTGACAACAGTTAGGGCGGGTGGCTTTGCTGTAACTAACCAGAGTTTAACTTCAGCCACAGATATTGCCATATAAATTTTACATTCATAACTATACACTCAGGCAAAAAAGTTAGAAGAAAAAAACCTGTAAAGATTTTAATTCCGCTTTACTTATTTTTTTTTACGAATTTTTAGTAACAATTTTTCACATATATTTTTTATGAAAAACTTCAAATAGTTTCAAATATCGAAACGTAACATTTTCTACATATTTGAAACTTATTTGTTGGGAAAGTCCGATAGATTTCATTGAAAATTGAATACAAGACAAAAAGGAATAAAAGTAATACAAAAGTGAAAAGAAACACAACGGCCCAATGGCCTATTTAATGTTTAAAAAAGGATTTCAAAGTTGCTCGGAACTTGTTTGTTTTAAAACCTTTCAATATTTATACTCTCACAAGAACTTTTCCATAAAATTGCAACAGTTATTTAAAAAGTTAATCGGTAAAGTTGTATCAATGGAATATACAGGTCAATTAACAAAGAAATATATTTTTCAACTTTCTGTCTGTTATTCAATAAACAAAAAAAAAAGAAAACAGAGTGAGCCCCGTTAGGCTAGTTGGTAGCGAGCTGGATTATATGTGCGGGGACACTGGTCTGTTTTCGCTGAAGGTCATAGTAGCTAGTGCTCGGTTAGTTTATTTATTTATTCGGAATTCTATACACAAGACTATTGTCTCTTATTACAGTATAGAATTATATATATGAAGGAAAGGCGTTTCGTTCGAAATAATACAAAAAATAATAATAATAATAATATTAACTTAATCTTAAATAATCAAATATTATTAAAATAGTGAAATATAAAGTGGACAAAAATATCAATAATATAGTTTACAAAAACAAATTAACAAAATGATCAAAAAAAAAAAAAAAAAAAAGTAATTACATTAATAAAAAATAAAATAATAAAAATAAAATAATAAATATAAAAGTATAAAAGTAATCATCATCATCCAATCAAACATTAATGTTTAAAGTTTAAAATAATTAATTTGAAAACAAAATAATAATGTTTTTTTTGATAATAGGGTAATAGTATATAATTTGTAATTGTATGATTATTAATAAATAAAATTAAAATATTCGGTTAAAATTTTCTATCTAAAGCAAAAAGTTGTTAAATTATATTGAGTATTAAAATAAACGAAAATAATCTATTGTTTTTATGGATTTTGCCAATTAACTTTTTAACAGTTGAAAATAGACTAAAAAATACAATTGTTTTAAACGAAAAGTAAGTAGTCCTGTTTTTAACTGATTTTCACTTAATTTAATGTGTATATTCAGTCGTCTTTACGGAAAAAATATTGTGAGTAAAGTATTCCAATGGAAAGGTTGACACCAGTTTGTATTTTATTTCATACCAAATTTGTTTATTGTTTCCTTCAAAGAAGCACGAAAACACGCAAATCACGGAAAATTGGGATTTCCCCCCATTTTAAATACTAAACGTGAAATTGGCCGCTTAATAGATACCCCTTCTTAATAATTTTGCCGGCACTATTACTTCTATTTTTTGACCTATTTACTAATATTTGCTTATTTTGCCATTTTTTATTTTAAATTTTTTGTCTTTAAACAAGATTTTTCTTACGATTTTGAGCTTTACGATTGCATTTTTTTAATTAACTTCGTTTGAAATGCCTTTTTTTCTCAAAATTTGTAGATTTTTCTTTTAAAAAGTCTAATTTTCTACCTTTGCTAGTTTTTTGCTCTTTTCCAATTTTTTTGCTATACACATTCAGATTTGGCCATTTTTTTCTCTGGTTATTAACTTTGTTTTTTTTATTTAATAAAGAAACTTATCAATTTTATTTAACTGTATTTAGAGTGTCCGAAACCTTAAACGGCTAATCTGCTTTTTTATTTTCAAAAACCGAACCGGTTTCGAATATTTTGCGTTTTCGAGTATTTAAGAAACCGTTTTTTTTTGGGTTTTTTGGTTAACAGTTTATTTTGTAACAAGATAGTTTACTTGAAAAACTATATAAACCTTTAAAAATTCGCTAATTTTATACTATATTAAAAATTTGATAAATTTTTTTCTTCAATTTTTTGACATTTTACAAAATCATATTTTAACAAAACCGGTATTCGATACCGGGTTTTTAAAGATCTGATTTTTCGAACAAACCGATTACCGGTTTGCTAAATTCGTGGGACACTCTAATTGTATTCTTTTGATTTTTGACACATTAATTAATATTATTTCGCAAAAATAATTATATCACGACAAAACTCGTCTTGTAAACAACAGCGCTGTTTTATTTCAATTTGCATTGACTAAAGCGATTTTTTGAGTGTATTTTAATTAAAACAATCTTTTTTGAAATTACTTTATTTGTTGTTTATTTATCTAAACTTAAGTCTAACAATGAGGGACGTCCATTTTTAGGAGGATACAATTCATTTATATACAATTCGAAACGTCAGTGTAATAACCTTTGACTTATAAGCTGACATGTGCTAGTTTAGTGTCATATGGTTCGAATCTGCAAATTTCTTTAGAAAACATCATCTCAACATGGACGGCCATCTTTGTTAGCTTTGAGTTCCAACATATAGATAATACATAAAGTAATTTCAAAAGAGATTCCGATGTCTTCTACTTAAAATACACTCAAAAAATCGCTTGAGTCAATGCAAATTTAAAGTTAAAACCAATTTTTATTATGACCTAACCTTTTAAAACGGAGTATAGCACTGTATTCTACAACCCAAAATTAAGTTCACCTGTTCCGGGGTTTTGGTGTGCCATTTCAGAAGTTAAAATTTTACTTACAGTGTTATTAATCATATTTATGTAGTTTTCATAAATACGTCAACATTTTTATAAAAATTTAAGACACAAATTGTATAGATCATTTCATAAAAATGTTTCATATGCTTTGTGAAAAGAATTTTATTCAAAGTAAATCAACTTTATTGATTATTATATTGATAAGATTTAAACAATATTAAATTTTTTTATTTATCATAATAGCATTTAAAAAATATAGATTACATGGAATTATTTAAAAAATCTATTATTTTAATTTGCCTAAACAATCGCTTAATATCAATTGAAATTCCTATTTTTCGTTTAAATTTAGAAACCATTGAATGAAATCTTGATTTTCCATTTGAAATTAAAAATATTTCATTTGTAATTCGGTTACTTTTGGAAACTCAATAATTATCAGAAATAGTTTCAAATTCTGGAGCAATTTTTCTGAATTACAAATAGTGTTGCTTTTTTATAAAAATAATATTTTATGAAATTCAATTCATATTTTCTGAATATTATTTTGATGTGTTCTATGAAATGGAATTTTTTTAACATATCTAAATTTAAATTTTTAAACGAATATTATTAATATTATGTTATGCATGAAATGTATTATTTTCAGTGTGAAGTTATGACTCTCGTAAATTAAATAGAAAACCGCGATTATTTTGGAAAATACGAATTTTTGGCGGACTCTATGGTATTACATTGGGCTTAGGGTTACTTATTTGCAGAAAATTATATTAAAAACTTTAAAATTCGCAAAATTAAAAATTTTATATAAAGATGCTGAGGTTTTGCATATTTTGTTTCCTCCATAAAATTTAACACACATCAATTTGATGTGTCAACTTGACACAAACGACGGATGCGTATTAAAGTACTCAACACTTGTTAATGCCTTTTCGATTTTAGTATTAAGCTTATTAAAGAATTGATACAGTGTTTGAGTTGTCACAAAGCTAAATTTGTTTGAAAAATACTGTCGCCTGTAGCCGCTAGGAATGAAAAAAATATTTGTTATTTTTACATTATCAATTAAGTCCGTCGTGAAGATTCACTCTAGACACCTATGTATGTTCCCAAGCCATTTATTTCAAAAGTCATTATTTTATAAAATGGGGAAAAAAAATTAAATTTCGCAAAATTTTTATAAAGTTTATAAAAATTTTGGGTTTTAAAATTTTTAAATGCTTTCTTTACTCGGAGTTGCTCTTACTAAGAAAATCAGTACGCTAGCCAATTTCAAATATAACGACAATTCCTTATAAGTTTGTGATGTTTGTAACCGGTTGTTGGTACGCTGACATCATCTTAATATACCTTAAAATATATAAAATAACACAATTTTTTAAATACTGTTCTCAAAACTCAATTCCATAAACGGTGCAAAAACACTATGAAAAAAACTGCGTAAGTTAAAAATCGCGACATTTTGGTTTCAGTTGTAAACCAATATATAACTTTCCGGTCATACTCATTTCTTTATTAGGATATTGTCCTAACAAATAATCTATAGAGTTTTTTTGTTTTCAAATTTATTATTTGTGTTGATAGATCTATTTCGGGAATTTTCTAGGTTCCCATCATCAGAACACGTTTTGAAAGCGGTAACAATCCCATGCCAAACATCAAACATGCATATAAGCTAGTTTACTCACTACATGAGAACTAATATATGAGCTTGAAGTTAAAGATTATAACCATTGATCAAAAAATAAATTGAAAACTTGTTTGTTATGTGCAATTAAAGGTAAAAAAAAATAATTTTTATTTTTAATAAAAATTATATCAAACAAAAAAAAAAACTTTTCAACAATCATATATGAAAATTATAAATTCATTTTCATCGGGATAAACATTAATTGCATTTATAGTAATTAAATGTGCTAAAGTCCCAAAACTTATTTCACAAATTGTGAAAACAATCTGCTGTAGGCTTGTCCCTACCCGGATTTCATTCCTGCCCAAGGAAATCTTCAGGGGCTTTGTTATTAGAATTTCTAGAGATATTTGTGATGTTAAATCACAATCTCAATGAGAATTTCTTGTCCTCGTCTAGGAGCGTGATTCAAAATTTAAAATATTAAAGAAAAAACAAAAACAACAACAAAATATTATCACAATTGGCTTTGTCATCTTCCAAATACTACTCTTTTTTTTTGACAGACCTAGCAATGTAGTGACGTTTATTCAAGTAAATCAACAATAGAAAATCATATGCTTTCTATTAGTGTCAGTTGCATTTAAATTTGCACAAGCACCTTCATATTTGTTATTATAAATTCATTTTCATCGGGATAAACATTAATTGCATTTATAGTAATTAAATGTGCTAAAGTCCCAAAACTTATTTAAAAAATTGTGAAAACAATCTGCTGTAGGCTTGTCCCTATTTGGATTTCATTCCTGCCCAAGGAATGAAACCTCCAAGTCTAGTGACACCGTTCCGTATTAGTTCGAATCTGGAAGTTAAAAACTATGAGCAAAAAATAAAATGAATGAAAAAACTCTTGTAAGTAGCTTTTGTTTTGATTTTGCGACTTTTAAATGGCAATCAGTTCTTTAGATGAAGACTTTTTAACGTGTTTTCTAAGTATAGTCTACTTAACCCTAAGAAATAAGAGGCATCTAAAGTCAGTTTCAACAGGTGTCGAAAATTTTTGAAGTAGCTCATATAACGTTTTTAAACCAATGAATTTTTGCTTTAGATCAATGACATGTCACTGGAATTCGTCCATTGAAAGTTTTTATTAAATTAATGGAGTTTTTAATAAAATTTAATTAAAAATGTCATGTTATTGAATAAAAATTTCATACGACTAATGCCCGTAATTTCAAGCAATATTTACCTACCGGTGCTTAGATACCTACCCGATTTTGTTCGTGTATACGGTAGATATCTAAGCACCGGTAGGTATCTATTGCTTGAAATTACGGGCATAAGGAATAAGTTTCATTAAAAATGGTCAACTTGGTCGATATACGGCTTGGGCCCAAAAAAGTACCTTCGGTCTTATATTATTTTTTATATTCCCTCTTTTATCAACAAACACTTTATAAAACCCCTAATAAATATTTATGAAGGACGTATGAGTGTTATTATTTCGAATATAAATTAAAAACACTCATACGCAACATAATAAAAAATAATCACAACAAAGCGAAAAACAGAATTCGTGATATTACTTTTTCGTTAGAAATTAGTTTTTGGATTCTGAAAAGCGAACATTAAAATTAAATTTTCTTGATCAGGGTTGTTGTATTTGGGACCTGCATTGGAAATAAAAGCGTGGTGTTTTCATTTTTAGTGAGGGAATTCATAAACAATTGCTGCCGCATTTTGTTTCTGCTTAAACACTACCATTTTTTCATTGGAAAAATATTTCTTTATGCTATAGTTGGGATTAGTTACTTGAATGGACTAATTAATTAATGATTTAATTGGAAGTATTTAATGTCAACGGTAATTTAATTTGTTTTCATTAAAGTTGTTTAGAAACAATGCCAACGAAATAGTTTTCAATTGGCATTGATCTTTATTCGTAAGAAAAAAGGCATTTCTTGTGAATTTTTTGTGACGACACAGTTAACATCTCTTTATTAAAACTAATAGAACATTAAAGCATGACATAAAATTTTCACGAAGAAATATTAAAAAACACGGCAATGGCAGCAATTATTCGGACGTGTCTCAAAAAAAGTAGAATTGCGTTGCCCCTCATAACTTGGTGCTGGGTCATCTAGATAATGGTTTCCCCCAGGTAACTCTAAGAGGGTTTTTTCGAAATGTTTTATTTTTTTGGAACACTTTAAATAAAAAAACGCGATTTTTAGTGAAAAAAATCGGCTAATTTGTTATTGTAAAATAAAAATTATTAACAAATTTTAATTTGAATTAATTATGTACAAAAATAGTGTTCAAAATTTCAAAAGAATCGGTGCAGTAGTTTTGAATTTATGAGGGGCACCGACTTTGAAAACGTGAGTTGTGGGAAATACGCTTTGAACACTAAAAAATCCGGTATTAAACGTTTATAAGCAAATTTTATCGGCTTACCTCACACTGAATCATCAATACCAGGCCCATAAAGGATGTTGCTATCATCCATGATGTCTAAAGCACCTTTGTGCTCCTGTCTACACTGATAGAATTTTCCTTCATAGTATTAATGAAACGATTTCATTAAAATCGATTCATTGGTTTAATGAAAAATTTCATTAACTGAATGAAAACTCATTAATATTGGTATTTTTGTCATTAATATTTTTTATGATTTTTTCATAATTTCATAAAAAATTCATTAAATCAATGCAAAAATTTCAAATTTTTTTCAATAAAAATTTTGACTTGAATAAGAAAAAAAAATTTTTTTTTTGTACTATTATTTTTAATAAAAAACTAAACTTTTATACAGAATTAACCAAAACTTTGATATAAACAAATTTTTTTTATTAAATTTGCCTGGAGCTAACAGTTTTTGACGAATTTGAATAGAGTTGGTCACTAAATTCCAGGGAACAGATTCTCTAAGAAAAACGATATAGTTTTGTCCAAAACGAGACCTAAATTGTTATCGTTTTGACGATGTTACATAAAAAAAATATGCTAAACGATAATAAATTTTTGTTTTTTAACAACATTGTTAACAATATTTAACATTTTTATCTAATATGGTCGTAATTTAACTACAAATAGTGGACTATAATCGTCGATCGTTCTACAGAATTCCAAGCCAGATCAATAAAAAATTACATATTTTGTAACGACATATAAGAAAATATGTCATCTTTTAACACAAATTATAAAAATGTAAAGAAAGGCTGAACAATTTTGTAAAAATAAAACAATAAAAACAGAAATAAATTAAAATTCGATTTTTAAGTTCAGCTATTTTATTTTTTTTTTATTTGTTTTAATGCCTGTTAATTATATTTAAACGATTTTTTCAATCATTAAAGTTCTTAATATACATAATTTAAAAAAAGTACATTAATTAAAATAGTTCTTTTTTATGAATAAAAAAATTTTATTTTCAAAATTTGTAATTTGTATGCTAAAATAATCATAAAAAGTGCAAATTATTAAATATTAACGAAAGTATTTCATACAAACTATGAACTTTATTCATAAAACACATGAAACTTTCGTAAGGATTAGGCAAGGATTATTGAAGAAAATTTCATATACTTTATGAAATTTTCATTGGATCAATGAAACCATTCATTAAAATTCATTTAATGAAACACCTTTCATTGACTCAATGAAACGTTTCTTTGGGGACTTTTTTATGAATTAAAATTCATTGGATTAATGAAGGAATTCATTAATACTACGCACAAATTTCTATCAGTGAACGACGAATCCTGCCTTCTTTAGTTTGTCTATTAGCTTCCTGCTCTGCTCTGCTTATACGTATGGAGTCAGTTGATCGCGCCCAGTCATGAGCACTTGATCCACTATTGATTCTCATGTATTGCATGAAGGTTAGTAAAGCAAAAGAACCTTCATTGAAGACACAGGCTGCCACATAAGCTGCAATTTCAATGATGACAGAGGTTCCACTCAAGTGCTTTGGTGAGATTTTCCAAATAAGTTGGTTTAAACTCTCATTGTTGTTCTGCCTGAAGCCTCTGACACATCTGACAAGAGGGCATCTTTGCTCAGATCTTCATAGATAGGCTTGATGGCATTCAAAAAATCCTCGGGAAGAAAGCAAGCACGTGTACGACTGCTCGATAGAATATTTACTGCTTCACTAAATTGTATACTCTACACTGACATACTTAACATAAAAATACTCGTCACTTCGTTAATTTTGCTCCAATCGACTTGAAATTTTAACACAATATTCTTAACATATTAAGCATTTTTTTAAAAAAATAAAAAACAAAAAAATACAATTTTCGAGACCTCTTCCGGTGTTCCGAAATACTCTTGCACATTTCCCGACATAGTTTTTCTCAAATTAGAGTTAAATTTATGTAGGATTCAAATCCACAAAATATAAAAAAGATTTTAAAGACATCTAAGCAATATTGATAATGAATAATTTTTGCCCGGAAAAGATTGTTAAAAAAAGAATGATCCATAACTGGGAAAAGCGAGCCGGTGTAACGTTTTTGACTTCAGATTCGGATTTAGGAGGTCAAACTACTTAAAAAAAAATTTAAACTCATCGGCAATATGTGCACTTGAATTAACTTTATTTTCACTCATTTGAAAATTTTTAATTCTGCCCTCAGAATACCTTAAATAATTATTGAGAGGGAGTTTACAACAAAATGCCCAATTATATATAAAAACAGCAAAAAGTTTGCAGTTTTTTAAGTTAATATTCAAAAATTCTTAACAAAACTATCAAAAATTAAACGGGTGCAAAAGTGTAACATTTGTCTTAATATAGAAAAATGTGATTATTTTCTTCGTTATATAAAGAGGTTTAAAATTAGTTTTTGATCTATATATATAAAACTCATTTTCTGTTTGTTTGTTTGTTCTCCATACAAATTTGCAATTCTCAACGGATTTTCCTCAAATTTTGCATGAATAATATTTGGACCTTAACTTACATCGTAGTATAGTCTTCATCGACCAAGTCCACTTCTACACCTACTTTTGACAAAAAATGTAAAATTAAAATTTTTTTCCCCTTTTGTAACTTTTTTCGTTTTTTTTCGAATACAAACTTCTAAGAAAGTTTTAACCGATTTCTTTGAAATTACTCACATATATTCTACGTTTCCCGAGGAAGGCCTCAGTAAAAGTTGCATTACCATAGCCTATTCAATACTGACGTTTGATAAAAAACGTCAAAACCAAAAAATTTCACAATTTTTAATAAAGCTTTGTTTTTTTAATTTGAAAGTATTAAATCCAATCAAAACATTTTAAGAAAAACCATTTCCTTTTTAAGAATTTTTTCCCCCCGCATAATATACCTACTGATTTTTTCGCAATGTCTGTATGATTTAATTTTTAAAAAAATTTATTTTACCTTACCGTTTTTGGCAATAACCAAAAAAAATTTCTTTAAGGATAAACTTTTTGGAAACCCTGCACTAAAATCAATATGAGACATCTTCTATATACATATATAAAATTAATTTTCTGTTTGTTTGTTTGTTCGCCATACAAACTTTTATTTCTCAACGGATTTCTCTGAAATATTATATACTTGATCCTATTACTACAGGGAAGGTTGCTGTTATGCTGTTTAACGGCCACGCACACTTTTACGACCACTTCAAACAAAATATGAATTTGTTATTTAATAGTAACATTTTAATTTTTCAAGGGATTTTGCTCGAACTTTGTACACATGTTCCTTATACCTCAATGGATATCGCCAAAACTTTGTATACAAAATCCCTTGACCACGGGTCATGTTTCCATACAATTTCTAATTGATCACTCCTACTTTTCAAAAAACATGTGAAATTTGTACAGCCCACATTCGTTGTTTGCTATTTTTTATTTTCTTACCGATTTTGTTAAATTTGGCATTCATAGTTTGTACACCTAGGGCGAGGTCACCAAATACTAATCTCCTACCGCTCCCATTTGAAGGCCAACTGTGGATTTCCCATATCAAATGATATTTTTCAAAGTGTGACAATTTATAAAATTATAGGGTCCACTTTGGATGTTCCATAAACAAATTTTTATTTTTACCAGATTCCGCACAAATTTTAAAAAGATGTCCCTCCAAAAGATCGCTTTATATTTTTTTATGTAATTGAAATAATATTAGATTAACTATATATACAGCCATTCAGTTTTTTTTTTTAGTTTTCATACAAATTTTCACAATTTTGAAAGAAAATTCTCATAATCATTAGAAAATTATAAACATTCATGTACTTTAGTAGAGCTTTAAAATTATGCTTTAAGATTTTCACAGTATCATAAAAACAGCGAACACTGCAATGAGTGATGTGGCGTCGTCGTCGGCAGCGGCAGCGGTCGCAGGAGCTCCTGGGCTGTCATAATAATAAAGATAACTAATTGGAGAAAAGTTGGTATATATTTTAAGTCGTTGTTTTCAATATGTGTTATTCCAAAAATATTTGAGTTCCGGGCAAGACCGGGTACAAGCAGCTAGTTTTGAACAAGGACATACTTATAAAGCAATTTATCTGAAGAAAGTGATCCCTGTTACACTTTTGCTCCTTACTGTATGTAAACAAAATCTTAAACAACCATAATTAGAACATCAAAAGAAAAAACTGTTAGAAAATGTTCCTTTTTTAATTTGCACACCCCTCACCAAGTCATTTTTTTTTAATAAATTTGCTATAAATAAATATAAAACTAAATAATTTTACTACTCCAAGAAATTCCTACAAATATGTATAGAACAACGCAAAAAATCCATACAAATAAATATACAGTGTATCACAAAAATTAGTATACAGCTGTATAAATTATACATTTTATTAAGTTTTTTTTTAAATGAAACAATTTATTTTAGTTCAATAATAAAAAGAATAGTATTAAGTATTAACAACAAAAAAATAACTACAATTCTCGTAGTTATATACACTCAAAAAAAAGTCAGCAAAATATTTAGCTGAGTCCGCAATATTTTAGCCAAAAAATTGCTATTGCCAGTAAAATTGAAAAATTAGTCAAACTCAACCTATAATTAAATAAGAACTAAGAAAATCCTTATGATGTGCGCAAGATTATTCAAGATCATTTGTTTTTTGTTAAACAAAAATTCGTGCAATGTTTATTTATTAATTAAATAAGTTTTCCATCCGCTAATTTAAAGCAGACTTTATCTACAGACATATCCTTACATGTTTCATTTCACGTCACCGAAAATCTTCAGCGAACCAATGTGGAAGGGGTAGAAAATTTTACCCAAATTTTTAAGGAAAAATATCAACGCTTTACGCGTATTGTTTTATGAGAAGTTTTAGTTTCAATTTTTTAAAATTTAAAAGTAAAACATTTGCAAATTTGCAGAGTACGGCAAAACTGGCTTATGGCCCTAATACTATAGTCAGAAAATGTTGTTGTTTATTTAATAAACAACAACAGAGAAGACAAAAAAAAGCAAAATACAATGTATTTATGACAAATGAAAACTAAAAAAAAAGCTGTAAAAAATTGAGAAAAAAGCAAAAAAAAAGCAGTAAAAAATTGAGAAAAAATTAAAGAAAAAGACCAACAAACTTAGAAAAATAAAAAGAAAACACTTTTTATATATGTTTTTTATGTGTGTTTCATTCTAATTCTTCGATACAATCAAACTTATTGCAATACACTGTCATATGAGTTTTTATATTTTAAAATTTTAGTTTTTTACGTCGTTCTGTCAAAAGATTTTTGTACATGGAAAAGCTTCTTTCGACATCGACAGACGTTGATCGGGCAAATTTAAATTTTAAAATTTCATTCGATGACAAGCTTTTCACATATTCATCCTTTGGAACGGTTCCTGATTCCAAAATCTCGTTAATTTCCAAAAACTGTTGATATCCTGGATTCCTTTTTTAAAACTGCATTAAATTTCTTTGCAAATTTTTTATCATTCAGCTTCTCTAAGCCTTCGTAAACACTTGATACAGTATTTATGCTTTCAGATATTGATAATCCAACTGTTTGTAGTTTTTTTAAGGCAACTAAAATATTGGCAAAATTGTTTTTTATAAATACAAGCTGGGAATTTAATTCAATTTTTTCAACTATTTGCTGAGCTTGTATTATAGAATCGGCTTCTTCCCTATTAAGTTCGGAAACAACCGCTTTACTTCTTCAAGGTGTTCTGCGTAGTACATTGCCGCCTCTAGCCATGTACTCCAACGAGTAGGACATGGAGCCGGCGGAAGTTCCAACTCAGGAAACATTTTTAAAAATAGTTGCTTTCTTCGTGGTGCCTGTAATATATTATTTTAGAATTTTGATGTGTGTAATTGCCGAAAGTACTATTTACTTTTAAAAAAATATTTTTTACACTGGATACAAGTTTATTAACGTCTTCAAAATTTAATCGAATGAAGTCTGCAACTCGATGTATGCCATGAGCAAAGCATGTCAAGTGTAGCATCTTAAGAGAATTGATTCCACTAAGCATATATGCGGCTGCGTCTGTTAAAACCAGAAGCACTTTATTGTATTTTATGCCTACACAAGTATTAAAAAAAAAAAAATAATTTAATTTAAGTCGAAGTGAATTAGTTCGCAATTTACCATCAAGCCATAATATTTGTAACGAATCATTACAAAATGCTGCAATTGAAGCACTATTAGCAGTTTCCAGGACATCCATATTCAATAAATAAGATTTATTCTCGCCAGAATTTTCCAAGATACCGAAAATAAAATTAGCAACATATCTCTGCTCGCTATCGGTAGTTTCATCAACAGAAATCCAAATGTATTTGTCTTTGGCTTTTTCACGCTTTTGGTCTATGGATTCCTTGTACAGTTCCGGAATGTATTTATTACGAATACTAGACTCAGAGGGAACTGGTAAATTCGAATATTTTTCAAGAAAATTTTTGAAGCTAGGGCAGCTAATTTTTTTGATTGGTATGTTGGATACAAGTAGGGCTTTGCAAAGATTCTTATGAAACATTGTGGTAGTCATGTTCACAGGATATTCCGTAATTAGTTTTTGTGGCCGGATTTCTTGTGGCCGGATTTCTTCTTCTTCAATCTTTAAAACCCCTTTGAAAGATTGCACCATTTTTAACAAAAAAAATCTATTGTTTTTTTTTTTTGGCATATTTTTTTAAGTTTTTTGGTTTTCTACTAGGTTTTGTTTCAAAATATTTAAAGCAGCAATATTTTCTTTTAATTAAAACAGAGTTGCAAAAAAGGTAGTACAGTGTTCCCACATATGATTTTTTTAAACCAAAAAACGCATACAAACAAATAAAGCACTTGGTGGAAAATGGCAAAAAAAGCACTATGATGCGGAAAATGGCAATAATATGCTAATATGATTAGAAATGGCAAAAAAGCAAAAAGGGCATTTTTGTCCTCTCTGGTTAAAGTTGTTTTATTTTTGATTTGAATTAGTTCAATTCTTTTAATTTTGTTTTTTACTTCTCATAGGGTAAATAAAACAATACAATAAAACAATTTGTAGAACAATTATTTTTTATTTAATCTATTTGCTGAAAATCCTAAAAAAATTTGTGATTCTTTAAACAAAAATTGACAATATAGTAAAAAATATAAAAATGGTCATACATTGACGACATGAATTAATTTAATATCCGAAAATATGTAGAAATAATTATATATAACATAAACAAAAATATATTTCAACTACTTACATCCATGGTTGTATAAATAATGATAACTTGAACTGAAGCTAAATGATGTAGATAATTCTAACAAAACAAAAAATAACAAAATATAACATACACATAAACAACACTTTGTTTTGCAAATAGAGAAAGGAAATGTAACCAATTGCCTAAGATGTGTGTCATTCTCTTTAGCTTCAGTCTGTCTACCTAAAGGTATATTTGTTTGCAATTTTTCCACATTTCATAAAATACCACTATAAAAATTTAGTTTACAAATACACATTTTATTTTAATTAAATTTAATTGTGTGAGATTTTATTTGTTCGGTTTGAGATCATGACAAATTTTTCTCTAAATTAACAGAATTTTATCTTTAATTTAATTAATAATCAATTTCTTTGGCAAGCCGGAATCAACACAATATTTGAGTTTATTAGATCAACAATTTATTTGAATGAATACACATTTTTGGCGTCCTTTGGTATGAATTTTCATCGTCTCTACTGTATTACAACATTATTTCAAAACAGTTAAGTGCTAAATAGGCATAACTAAAATTTTAGCTAAATACACAACTTCGGCAAAAAATTAGCTGAAAAATAGTATACTTGATTTACAAGACGTTTTACAAATTTTTCTACCAACTTATTTTTTTGAGTGTAATTATATGAGATAACGTTAAAAAGGCATGAAATTGACATCACAAAATACACTATGTTTGATATTTAGTTTTTTCATAACAATTTATGGAATTAGAATTTAGTGGGATTCGGTCTTAGTTTGAGAATGTACAGCAGCATCTGGGGTCGGGAAACTAGTTTTTATTGACGAAAATATGGACAAATACTTGTTCCTCAATATTATAAAAAACAACTTGAAAGAAAGCACCACAAAATTAGGACTTTTTTTTTTTTTTTTTTAAAAAAAGAGAAGCAACACTCAGGAAATTCTACCTATTAATTAATGTGTTGCTTTCTTTGGAAAGGGGATAGTGGAGAGATGAAAGGTGGTGAAAGATGAAGGGCTTCAAACATGGCAACACTGTAATTGCGCGAGTAGATAAGTCTTAGAACAGTTGTTGCTCGCCACCTGATGTAGAGTTGGCGAATTTTTTGAAGCTTTTTGTTTTTTAGCCCTGATTTATTATTTTACTTCGGTGGGGTTAAGTGCTATGGGAACACCGAAGGTGGGCGCAGCGATACATATAAGTGATAGAAAACTCATACATATTAATTTTCTAAATTGATGTCGTCACCGGGAATCGAACCCGGCACCATCTGTGTAATAGTCCAACGCGCAAACCATTACACCACAGCGCACTCCAATTTCATCAGGACTCATATTTCATCAGGACAATGATCCAAAGCATACGGTCCTCATTGTCAAGGAATGGCTGTTGTATTATATTACAAAGCAACTTTAAGCTACACCACAATCGCCAGATGTTAATCCCAACGAGCCCAATGTTGTCATATTGGCAGTCAAGTACAAAAACGAGGATAAGACGAAGGAATTATCTCAAAAATGGTATAATTTAAGAATGGTCCAAAATTCCCAGTTTTAGGCCTCAACGTTTAGTGGATTCAATGCAATCAAGGCTTTAAGAAATTATACAAAATAAGGGGTAACCCACTAAATACTTATTCCATAACATTAAAAAAAAAACGCATGCATTTTTATTACATGTCAAGATATCATATATAGTGTATACTAATTTTTGTGGTGTTAATTTCATACCTTTTATACTTTAACTCATATAATTAATTTTTTGTTGTTGTTTTTTCTTTGATATTTTAAATTTTGAATCTCGCTCCTAGACGAGGACAAGAAATTCTCATTGAGTTTGTGATTTAACATAACAAATATCTCTAGAAATTCTAATAACAAAGTCCCCTGAAGATTTCCTTGGGCAGGAATGAAATCCGGATAGGGACACGCCTACATCAGATTGCTTTTCACAATTTGTTAAATAAGTTTTGGGACTTTAGCACATTTAATTACTATAAATACAAGAATTATAGTTATTTTGTTGTTCTTAATATTTAATATTTTCTTTATTATTATTAAACTAAAATAAATTGTTTCATTTTACAAAATTTAAAGGCATATTTTTGTTTTTAAATATATAGTTTATTCAGCTTTATACGTATTTTTGTGATACACTGTACCTACTAATATTGTCGATTAACTAAACATTTTGAATGTGCTTGTGTATGTGTGTGTCATTATCAGGGATGGAACAGTTAATACCATTATAATTTTGTTTAAATTTTACTTTCTGAACCTTTAACAATTAACTTTAGGAAACAAACAACATTGTTTCCTCCAGATTTCGATGATATTCAGATATAAGATATGGGAGACGAAAGTTTTAAAAGTTTTTAGTGCTTGCCTTTTCAGCTGCATTTTATAAGCGCATATTTTCTGGTTTAGATTGAATGAAATTCCTTACACTGGGTATCAAAACTGGTAAAAGTTGTTTGTCTTCCATCGCAGAGGGTATTTGAAAAAAATAATGGTAATAAATATAGAACTTCTAAACTACTGATCCAATCGATACGAATCAATTTGGAAATTGTAAAAGAGGTGTTTTTATTTTGTAATATTGTGACACTATTTTACAGGTTTTTAAAGTTGACTACCTCGTGTATAAAAACCTTTTAGGGAGAGTATCTTTTTTAAATGTCGACCGATTTCTAAAATTTAGGCTGAGGTAACGTACGTTGTAAGATAAAGAAAAAACATGCTTATAGTTATAGGTTATCTCCTCTACTGTAAAAGTTACTTGAATTTAAATATAAAAGCCGCATTCATGTAATTTTGTACACAGTTTAAACATCGTACTTTCATCATATTAGTGTCAAAAATGTTTAACCAACCCTGGAAAGTTTATTTAATATATTTTTTTTTTCTGTATTTCAACAAAATAAAAGGAAAATAAATAATAATTTTGAATAGTTTTTCTAACAATGTTATATTTAATATATAAAAAGGAATATTTTTTTAAAGAATTAATTGAGATATTTAAAAAAAAGAAACTATTAAAAACAATTGCAAATTTACGTACCTGCAAATACGAAAGTTTTATGAAACCCCCAAAAATTTGTGTTAATTTAATTTCTTTATTTATAACAATAACCTAGCCTAATGGCCATAATCGGTTACAAATTTCTACTACTAGTTTACAAAATAACATAAGAAATATACCAAAAAAACTTTATTATTAAATCGATTTAAGAAGAAAAAAATCTCGGTATTACTAATACTGCATGATAACAGAAATAGCAAACTTTTTTTTAAATTAGCTTTAATAGTTTAATCGTGAAAAAATCTTAATGTTAAAATTTTTCAAAATTTATGAAAAAATTTTATTTTTGGCCAAAAAGGTAATTCTATTTCTTTACAATTTTTATGCAACTTTGTACAAAAATCCATACAAATTTTAATATTTTCTGAAGGATTGGGCTTTTGAAAAAATTTTAAACGTAATCTCACTAGATTTTGGACATGCGCCCTACGTCAAGCATTGACCGATAATGACAAACTTCAGACAAAAAAATTAATTTTAGAATGTGGTAAAAAAAATTGCTAGCAGATTTCAGAACATTTTTTATTTTGGATTATGAAAAAAAATCTTCTGAATATTTGGTAAGAATATATTGACATACGGCTTATAACACAGTACAACAAGTGAAGACTTTTGGAAAAATGCACGAACTCGACAGTATAGGGTCGATTGTGCTACCAAAGGTTAGTAATTAAAGTCATAACGGAAGATTTTGTGAAAAATTACAAATTTTGAAAATAAAATAGTTTGATCCAAAAAAAAAAACATATTTTAATTAGTTTTTTTAACTGATTTTTTTATAATTTGTGTTAAAAGAAGACATATTTTCTTATCTGTCGGTATTAAATTATATATATTGTACGTAATAACAAGTAAAAAACATTAACGCAAAAATTATTTCTTCTCTTATTACCTATCTATTACTGGATTTAAGTGATCATATACTTATTCATAATACAATTTTTAATATTGTTTTCTATGTTATACTATTAACTATGATACAAAACTCTTCTTAGAACTTTAACATTGGGAACTCGATCTACCCACGATACACCTCGGACTAAAATTTTATTATTTTACTACTTTGAATATGGAAATTTTATTTAAAATTTCGATTTACATTAAATATTGCACGAATGATTGTACCTCTAGATAAAAAATTATGTGGTATTAATTTGAGAAAATTGAAAAGCTTAACCTTTGGTGACCTGCTAACAAAGTTTACGAATTTTGAAACATTTTTAAAATTCTCTTAACAAAAATATGTTGTGTGACACATCATTTTTAATACGATTTTTTTTTAAATTTGTTTAATCGCCTTAATGGCTTTTGTGATCTTGCGACTTGAAATTCTCTCAAAATGGCGTTTTTTTTCATTTTTATAGATTTTTTTTTAAAAAACTCCGAATTTTGACTTACATTAGATATTGGTCAAGTTCTTGTACAACTAGGTCCAAAGATTCGGATAATGCTAACCTGTTGCGAAGATTTTTTAAATACGAGGTAGTCAACTTTGACAACCTGTAAGTACTCCCTGTACTAAAACAGGGTGACCTCATTACAATATTGCAATAGATTAACACCTCTTTTATAAAGTTTAAAGTTTAGAAGTTCTATATTTATTATCATTATTTTTTTCAAATACCCCACTGTGCAGGTATTTGAAAACGAAATTATCAAATTAATAAAAAGATTACAAAAATCCCAAAACAAATGTATGCCTGGAACCGGCTAGAACTTGAAACCTTCTGACCATTATTTTTATAAAAAACATTTCGGACGGTTTCGCAACCAAAAACACCTTTTGGCAAACATTAAAATAGACCACCGAAAATAATACACTCAAAATAGTTTGTAGTTTAAATTAACTGAAAATTTAATTTAACATAAATGATAAATTACTTAATACTTCTCATTTAAATCAAATGTTTCTTGTAATTTATTTTTAAATATTGTTTAAATAACAAACAAATCCATAACAACAAATGGATAGCAAGTTAAAAGTTCAAATTTTAACTACAGATCAGTAAAAATAAAAGTTATGTTCAGTTATTTGAAATTATTTAAGTTTTTTGTTTTAGTTTGTTTTTTTACAAAATGTACACAAGCACACTGCATGTGTAAAATTTTTAAATTTCTTAAAAACAGACACGAATTTTTTGAATATTTTTTTTTTGAAAAATAAACAACTAACTTAAAAAAAAAATGTGGTTTATAATAACTATAACGGAAACAAATAAACTACAATATTTCGTTTTTGTGGTTAAATTTGTATGAAACTTTAAATTAATGAAAATAATAAATTCAACTAAAAAATCGGCAAATGGTAGTAAATTATTTTCAACAAATGTATAAAAATGTTGAAATAAATATTTATTTGCTAAATAAATGCACGTTCCTTTGTTTTCAACTCACCAGAAAACTTTATTTTATTAAACTACAAACAGTAAACTACATAATATTCTGGGTGTAGACTCAATTTAGCGAACATGCTTGCTAAAGTGAGCTTATAATAAAAAATTTACAAAAGCGTATAAACTACAGTCGAACTTTTCTAACTCGAATTTTCTCTAGCTCGAACTAATTAGGTTGGTAGTAGTGCTAAGAGAATAAATAACATACAATTCTTCTTCCGTAACTCGAACTTCAATAACTCGAACGAAATACATACATACGAATTCTATAACTCGAATTTTTTTGCTTGGTTTACTGGTTTATTGATTTTACTTTTTTGTTTTGGTTTGTTTGCTTTCTTTTGCCTGTTTAGCTGGTTTGTATATTTTGCTTGCTTTTTTCCGGGGAAATACCTTTTTGTATATCATGTGCTTCTTTTTGTTTGCTTAAGTATCACTACTTTGCATAAATGTCATTTGCCTTAGATGATAAATGTTAAAATCGCATTTTATTTTATTATCATGGCAACTAAACGTGTTTTAAAATGTTTGTCAATTGAAGAAAAATACAAACTAATAAAAGATGTCGAAGGTGGGTTAAAGAAAAAGGATGCGGCTGATAAATATGGCTAGTACGGTGTCAATGATTTTTAAAAACAGAGAATCAATTATCAACTCTTTTGGATCTTTATTTCGTCTACATAGTAAACGAGTTATGACCCAAATATTCCAAAATATCGACAAAGCAGTCCTCGATTGGTTTACAGCAGCTAGAAGTCAAAACATGACTTTATCTGGAGGAATAATAAAGGAAAAGGCAATGGAGTTCGCAAAGCGTTTTGGGGATGATAATTTTACAGCGAGCACAGGTTGGCTTGATAAATGGAAGCAAAGGCATAGAGCAAAACGTTTAATTGATGAAACGTTCAATTAATTTTTTTAATTTTAGACATGAAGTGGGCTATAAAAAAGCGTGCGGTGAACGTAATGACGTTAATGAAGTGGACTGCGAAAAGTGGAAAAAAGACGTTTTGCCGAATTTAATACAAAAGTACTGTGAACATGATATTTTTAATGCGGATGAAACAGGATTGTTTTTTAAATGTTTGCCAAATAAAACCCTAACTTTTAAAAACCAGCAATGCCACGGGGGCAAAAATAGCCAGCAGCTTGTTACGTTAATGTTGGCAGCAAATATGGATGGTTCTGAAAAACTTAAAATTCTATTGATTGGAAAAAGTGCAAAACCTTGCTGCTTTCGTGGTGTTAAGTGGTTAACCGTAGATTATAAAAGAAACTGCAAGGCCTGGATGATTGAACAACTTTTTGAAGAATGGGTTCTAAAATTAGATAAGCACTTTCAAAGAAGTGGCCGAAAAATTTTATCGTTTATTGATAATTGTCCAGCACATCCAAAAGACGTACAAAGCAAATTGAATGCCATTGAATTGGCATTTTTTACACCGAATATGACGTCTAAATTACAACCTCTTGATCAGGCAGTTATTCAAAACTTGAAAGTTTTCTATCGTAGCAGAATAGTAAAAGAAACACTAAAGCGCATATAGGCAAACGAAAAACAGGATATTACACTATTGGATTGTATCAATCATGTAACAAAAGCTTGGGATATTCATGTCAGTAAACAAACCATAGCGAATTGCTTCAAAAAGCTGGATTTGGTCAGTATTCTGAATGGGAAGAAGAAGATGACATGCCTCTATTTTTTTTGAGTAATATTGATGAAAATGAAAACGTAATTGAAGCTGGCTAAGAAGCATGGTTAAAAGCAAACAAAATAACTTGTAATGCTACTCTTCAGGATTATATTGAAGTTGATAATGAGCTTTGCACAACTGACTTTCCGACAGATGATGATATTGTTGAGCGTATCACAGGATCCAGTCTTGAGCGGATCGGAGAGTGATGGCGAGGGTTCGGTGGAAGAAACTATTTATCAGCCTTCCAGAAATGATATAGAAAATTCTTTCCGAACATTGAATTTATATTTTAATACGAATGACACTACTACTGATGAGCATTATAAGGCTTTAAACAAGTAAGAGTAATTTTTTACTGAAAATAACAAAAAAAAATTTCAGTCACTAATTTCAAAAAATTGTACTTCATTGTAACTTGGTATGTAGTTTTCAGTTAGTACCTGTTTGAAATAAAAAATTCAAACTGTAAACACATTGAATTTTTTTTTCAAATTCTTTTCTGTAACTCGAAGTCTCCGTAAGTCGAAGTTTTTTGGTGGGATAATGATGATTCGAGTTATGGAAGTTCGACTGTAGTTAGAAGAAGTATGTAAAAAAGTCGAAAGTTCGATTCAAATTTTAATTAATTTTTGTTTTGTTTAATGCAACTATTGAAACTGTTGTAAGGTTTATGAAATACAATAGCAGCAGAATACTGCTTTTATTTTATAATACTAACTTTTTTAATGGAAAAATTTTCTGAATTCTTTAATCTTTATTTAACATTTCTAAAATGAGTATACAATTATATAACAATGTTTTTAGGGCATAGAAATTATTTTGCTTTGCTACAAAAAAAATTAAATAACAATTAGTTATAATTTTTAGGCTTTATAATATGTGGACAATATTGTAAAAATTGTTTTCAGAAACCCTCTATGAACTTTTTTCGTTTTTTTTTTTTTTATTTAGATAAAACTTAAGGATATTGATTCAATTTGCGTTGAGATTAGCTTATTAATGTGCTCGAACTCAGATTGTCGACATCTGTTAACAACATTACAAGTAAGTCTTGGTGTTCGACTGTTGACAGTTTCGACGTTTGCTAGAGTATGTAGCCGTTGAGTAGAAAAATACCAAGGCAGATTGTATATCATATTCAATTTTTTCAATTTCAATTTTCAACAGCCTAAAAAATTGTTTTAAATAAAACGTTTTTGTTTTCAATGCTAAGTTTAGAATTTCTGTTGATTAACGGATTCAGAAGTCTTATTCTTTTGTTTATTTTATCAATAACATAGGATACATGATCTGTAAATTGAAATTTTTAAGCCATGTTTCAGGAACCAGGCAAAAGTGGATATTATTCTGTACTAAGAAATTAGTAAGTTTTTCTATCCTTTTTCGAAGGCCTCTGGCGTTCCATGATGCATGTTAGTATTCATTTATATGGAAATTTACAAGCAGGGGAGCTAATTACTAGTATACGACCGAGTATTCGGCTTCAGCTTCGGAGTTCGTCCAAAAAGTGAAGTTCGGCCAAGTTTGGTGTGCGGCCAAATTTTGGCCGAAGCTCAAATAAATAACAACTGTGGTTATATTTACTTTTCAGAATTTACAAAAAAAACTACATAAAAAATACAACGTTGAACATGATAAAATACCAAAAAAAAAAACAACGATATGTGTGTGTGTGTGTGTGTGTGTGTGTGTGTGTGTGTGTGTGTGTGTGTGTGTGTGTGTGTGCGTGTGTGTGTGAATGTGTGTCCAATGTATGTTTGTGTGAAAAAATTTCAAAAAGCCAAAAGAGTTTAAAAAAAAATTTCCAGAAATATACCTACAAGACTTATAAGCAAATAATCAAATTTAATGCAATATAATATTTTTTTTTATTAATTAATAACACTGTGCTAGTTCAAAAACGTAACAAGCGGGGCACCCGGCGGGTAAAGCTAATTCGAGTACGCTGAATCCAGTGGTGCTAACCGTTTTTTTAGGTTAGCTCTCGTTTAAAAAATAATTAAGATTGAAAATTATGGTTCCAAGTTCTTAAAAAAACAATTTTTTTAAGTTTTTTTTACCATTTATTGATTTTAAATGTATGAAATTGAGAACATTTTATGAAACAACATCAACAATAAACCATTTGCAACAAAATTTAATTGACTACAACAATTTTAAAGTGATTTATAATTTTTTTTTTTTTTAATAAATAAATTTTTCATGATTTTTTCAATTTTCATTTCCTGATTCTTCTATATCATTATCTTCCTCTTGCAAATTCCAACAAATGTCACCTAAAAGTGAATGTAGCTTTTTGCCACTATACCAATGTTCGAGCCTTGCAGTCACTTGAAAAAAACGTTCGCCATGTTCATCGGAACAACATTATTAAATAACCTTGCAAAAAGTCTTGAATGTGATAATTTATTTTAATACTTTTTTGTTTTTTGCTTTTGGTACCACGCCCATTTATCGCATTCCGCCCATTTTCAGTTCGACTACCAATATTTGTAATTGATGGACTCGTACAAAATTTGAAGGCTATATAGCTAATATAGAACCCTAGATATTTAATATTAATATTAATTTTGTATATGAGCTTAATATTCACTTTGTATGGGAGCTGCCACGCCCACTGGTATGATCCCGCCCAATTTTCCCATGACTATTCATAATATAATCCACGTGCACAACTTTCTAAGACTCTGGCTATTATAGAACTGCAGATATATGATATTAAATATTTACTTTGTATGGGAGCTGACACGCCCACTGGTCCGATCACGCCCATTTTTCCCATGACTATTAACACTATCAAATAATCAACGTGCACAAATTTCTAAGACTAAGACTATTATAGTACTGTAGATATATGATATTAAATATTTACTTTGTTTGGAAGGAACCATCATTTTCAATCTTAATTATCTTTTAAACAAGAGCTAACCTAAAAAAACGGTTAGCACCACAGGATTCAGCGTACTCGAATTAGGTTTACCCACCGGGTGCCCCGTTTGTTACAAAAAAAAAGTGTCCGATTCGAGCACAGTGTAATCATATAATTACAAATTATATACTATTACCCTAACCGAGCACTAGCTACTATGGCCTTCGGCGCGTTGTAGCGAAAACAGACCAGTGCCTCTGGTGGGAATCGAACCAGAATTAAAATGTTTATTACGGAGCCTTTAAGTCCCAGAAATATAAATATATTTGAGTATTGGAATTCAAGTCCATTTACAAATTCAAAAGCTGTAGCAATAAAATATTTATCAATCCCACCAACTAGTGTAGCTAGCGAACAGTTTTTTAGCGCTGCCGGACAGCTGTATTCTGATAGACGAAGCAATTCACATGGTTTGCATGCGGAAAAATTGCTTTTCTGTCATTATAATATCAAACTTTTTAATTTTAAATATTTTTTCTATATTAACTTAAAAATATATCAAATAATGAAAATGAAAATTATTCAAGTTCGAGGCCATACTCTATATTTCTTCATTATGATATTGTCCTAACAAATAATCTATAGAGTTTTTTGTTTTCAAATTTATTATTTGACCCTTTCAGGAATGTGTTGATAGATCTATTTCTGGAATTTTCTAGGTTCCCATCATCAGAACACGTTTTGAAAGCGGTAACAATCCCATGCCAAACATACATATGAACTAGTTTACTCACTACATGAGAACTAATATACATATGAGTTTGAAGTTAAAGATTATAACCATTGATCAAAAAATAAATTGAAAACTTGTTTGATGTGCAAGATCCACCTCTGATGGATATTCAATACACGTTTTTTTGTTTCTCTCTCCTTTTTATATTTTGTTTAGTTTGTAAGCAAAACAGGGGAAGTAAACTTGGCGGTACTCTGCCTTTTATACAAGTTTGTTATAATTTTTATTAAAAATAAAAATTATGTTTTTTTTTGACCTTTAATTGTGCAATGAAAATGAAAATTATTAAAGTTCGAGGCCATACTCTATATTTCTTCATTAGGTATTGTATTTGAAAACAAAAAACTCTATAGATTATTTGTTAGGACAATATCCTAATGAAGAAATATAGAGTATGGCCTCGAACTTGAATAATTTTCATTTTCATTGCACAATTAAAGGTCGAAAAAAAACATAATTTTTATTTTTAATAAAAATTATAACAAACTTGTAGAAAAGGCAGAGTACCGCCAAGTTTACTTCCCCTGTTTTGCTTACAAACTAAACAAAATATAAAAAGGAGAGAGAAACAAAAAAACGTGTATTGAATATCCACCAGAGGTGGATCTTGCACATCAAACAAGTTTTCAATTTATTTTTTGATCAATGGTTATAATCTTTAACTTCAAACTCATATGTATATTAGTTCTCATGTAGTGAGTAAACTAGTTCATATGTATGTTTGATGTTTGGCATGGGATTGTTACCGCTTTCAAAACGTGTTCTGATGATGGCAACCTAGAAAATTCCCGAAATAGATCTATCAACACATTCCTGAAAGGGTCAAATAATAAATTTGAAAACAAAAACTCTATAGATTATTTGTTAGGACAATATCCTAATGAAGAAATATAGAGTATGGCCTCGAACTTGAATAATTTTCATTTTCATTGCACAATTAAAGGTCGAACAAAAAACATAATTTTTATTTTTAATAAAAATTATAACAAACTTAATATATCAAATATTTTTCTTTGACTATAAAATATAGTACAATACAAATATTTTTTTTTTTTTGCTTAAAATAGTACAACTATTTTCCAAATATGATTTAAAAAAAAAAATATACCTATGAATTTTTATGTTTGTTTATGTTTAATAACTTTTTGGTTTAAATTTATTGATCTAAAAAAACAATTTATATTTTTTTTATTAAAACAAAAGGTTCGGCTTGGGCCGAACATTGATATTATGGCCGAAGTTCGGCTTCGGCCGAAAAAAATGAGTTCGTTCGGACACTATTAATTACTTCAAATTGATCTTCCTTTGATTTACAATTTTTTAGTTTAGAGATTAACTCCATTGTTAGGCTTTAAATTTCGTTTAAAGAAAGTAAATTGTTGTTATGTTGTTGATTCCATTCACGGTTAATATTATTGTTTCCTTGATTTGATGTATTTGGGAATTCTTTATTATAATTATTATGTATACAAGTTAATAATGTAGATTTATTTGCTTGAAAAATGCATTTATTATAATAACAAAATGAATTGATACATTATTCAAAGTATTGTCCATCGTTGGCCACTACTTTTTCCCATCTTTCTGGTAGCATATGGATTCCGCGCCAAAACAACTGCTCCGGTTTTGAGGTAAAGAATGAATCAAGAAAATTTCTGATACCCTGTTCTGAAGTGAAGCATATTCCAGTATGGGAGTTCTGCATCGATCCAAACAAATGGTAGTCAGAAGAATCGAGGTCTGGGCTATAAGGCGGGTAAGCCAAAACTTCCCATCCACTGTTTTCCAAATAGATTTTGACCGGTCTTGCAACATGTGGCCGAGCGTTGTCATGATGAAAGATTATGACCTCATGTCTGGTCGAATATTCTGGTCTTTTTTCGTTGATTGCTCTCTTCAAACGAATCAATTGTGTTCGGTACAGGTCCCCTGTGATCGTCTGACCTGATTTCAACAGTTCATAATACAAAACACCCTTCTGATCCCACGAAATACAGAACACTGCCTTGGAGCCATGGATATTAGGCTTCGGCGTTGATTTGGCCGGGCTTTACATATGTATTTTTGCTCTTGCGGTTATCGTAACGTATCCATTTTTCATCACCAGTAATAATACTATGCAAAAATTACTTCTTTTTGTAGCGTTCAAGCAGTATTTCCGACATGCAAAATCGCCTTTCAACGTCTCTCGGCTTCAATTCATATGGGACCCAATTTCCTTGCTTTTGAATGAATCCCAATGCCTTTAAACATAGGGAAATGGTTTGTTGTGTGACTCCAAATGATAATGCAAGTTCTTCTTGCGTATGACAACAATCTTAGTGCAGTAATGCTTCCAATTCCTCATCTTCACACTTTTTCGGCTGACCAGGCCTCTCCTTGTCTTCTGTGTAGAAATCACCACTTTTGAATCTCGCAAACCATCGTTCACAAGTTTTTTGAGTTGGTGCGTGTTGACCGTAAGTTTCTACAAACACTCGATAACTTTCAGCAGCCGTTTTCTTCAAATGAAAGAAGGTTATCAGACTTCCCCATAAAACATCTGGTTTAGGCACTAAATTCGACATTATTATAGCGATTTAAAAAATTTGTGCTTACACTTTGGCGTCTATCGAGTACTGAATTATATATATTTGTTATTATTGACACAAACCATATGTGATAGTTATGCCATATGTTGTCCAAATCGACATTATTAACTTGTATACGCAATACCATTATTATTAACGAAATTTACGTTATGATGTTGATGACGGGTTCTGAAGGATCTAGGCTGAGTTCGCTGTCTAATATGATCAAAATTTTTCCTACTTGGACATTCAGGGGAAGACGATTTGTGGTTTCTTTTGCAGTTTGCACATAATATTATATCAGATTTACAATCCGCAGTGATGTGGGCACCAGCGCACCAGCGTGAATTATCGATTCGGCGCCTTTCGCAGCAATTGGGCCACTGTTACTCCACCACGTGGAAAATTTTGCGGAAGGATTTGGGTGTAAAACGTTTTAAGATATAGCTGGTGCAAGAATTTAATCCACATGACCTACCACAACGGCTAAATTTTGGTTAATGGGCGCTGGCAAAGATGGATGAATATCCAATTTTTTTATAGGAAAATTGTGTTCAGCGACGAAGCTCATTTCTGGTTGAATGGATACTTGAACAAGCCAAATTGCCGTATTTGGTGTGAAGAGCAACCAGAAGCATTGCAAGAACTGCCAATGCATCCCGAAAAATGCACTGTTTGGTGTGGATTACGGGCCGGTGGAATCATTGGATCGTACTTTTTCAAAGACGACGTAGGCATGAACGTTTCTGTGAATGGCGAGCGTTAAAGTGCGATGATTACAAATTTCGCCCAAAATGAGCTGTACTTGGGTGAGATGTGGTTTCAACAAGTGCCACATGCCACACCAGACAAGTTCGGTGAACAGTTTATTTTTTTTTTTTTTTTTAACGCCTTTAGACTATTTTTTGTGTTGCTATGTTAAGGATCATTTCTGTAGGGACCAGCCCGCAACGGTTGAGACACTGGAAGCCAATATTGAAAAATTTATTCGTGAGATACCGGCCGATATGTTGGAGAGAGTATGCCAGTAGAGTAGCCGCGGTAAACATTTACATGAAACCATCTTTAAACATTGAATTATATAGATCGTTCTATCAACTCAAATAAAGATTTTATACATTTCTCTATATTTTATGTGTGTTTTTTTTTAAATCAAATCCGAAAGCTTTTAAAAAATCACCCTTAATTTAGTATAAATTTTTTAATATATTTTATGTTATGCCCTGTATCATCACATACACGTTTTATGTTGTTGTTTTATTTTATATTAAGTGGGGGATTTAGTTAGTCTTTTGTTTTTAACAAAATGTTAATCCGTTTTTTTTTTAAACGACAATGTTTAATTGTTGTTTTTTATTTAACTATTAAGAGACAAGATATTACGCACAGAATTCGTCTGGTTTTGAGAAGAAAAATTACAGAATAATTAATGTAATTTCAAAACCATTACCAAATATTTCCTTTGAAGTTTAATATGATAGTACTGGAGCACTTTGACTGTAAACTCCTTCATTGTTATTTTTTATTAAACATTTAAAAAGGCAACTGGAAATAAATTGGTATTTTTTATTAATTTTGTATTTCTGGTGACAATTTTGCGGGGTTTCCGTGTCATTTTGGCAGCCATTTTAAACATGTTTTGTGTAATTTTAAACTTTTATTGCTAATCGCTATATAGTTAAAAATATGCAGTTTAATGTTAGTAGAAAATTAGAGAAAATATAAGTGAATTTTTAAATTACTTCTATGTTGTAGTTTGCAATTATTTTTAGCATCGCAAGTTGGCACTTAAACTGTGAATTGCTTTGTTGCTATCATTTAGATTTCAATAAAAAATATTGTTTTTCCATCCCTGATTCTTGTATGTGTAACACTAACACACACGCATACATTAAGCACTTTGTAATTTTATTTTCGGCTGATCACTGATGCTTTAATAATTTGAATTGATTTTGTTAACAATTTATAATAAATAAAGGTTGAATACACAATAAAATTTGGACACTGTTAAAGCCGAATGCACAATGGAATACTCTACTCTGCAGAGTGGAGTATACCAAATTTGGGGTGTAAAAAAGTGTCAAAAGGAAAGGAACAAAATCCACGCTTTAGAGCAAAGTACTCTATCGTGGTGAATCCAACTTAAAAGTTAATGTTTTTTAAAGTTTTTAGTAAAAACTGTTTATCCAATTAAAATAAAATGTATGACATGTATATTAGAGTTCGTCACGGTTATTTGATTTTGGGATATCATCACTTGTTTACGGGGTTTGCACCATATACACACGCTTGCCAAAAACTCTGAGCTATAATCAATGTTTTAATATGAAATTTAAAGTCGACATTCTATTCTAAGCCAAAAAATTCATTTAAAAAACATTTTTTCCCAATTTTTAAAGTGCACTGCTTAAGCAATAGAGTGAACGGCAAACTCTTTTTTTTCAAAAACTTTTAAAAATTATTTTTTTAATCACACACAATAAAAATGTATTACCAACTGAGAATAATAATAGACTCGAAAAACAAATCCGTTAAGTTAGCAAAAAAGTTAGTTGAGCCAGCAAAATTATTGCTATGAGGATCCTTGCAGAGAAATTGCTAATATCTGCAAAAGTGTTTTGCTGAACAGCAGAGAGCGGATTTTTAGCAAAAAATTAATAAATTCAACAAAATTGTTTGCTGACACTTAGTTTAATACAAATTAAAATCGACTTGTTGAAATCAACAAAATTGTTTGCTGGAGCTTAGTAGATTGAAGAAAACTAAAAAGTTTAGTATACAATTTTTAGTTTATTTAATTTGTTGTGCTGAAATATAAATCTATTTTTTTCTGTGATTGTTTTAAACATATATTAAAAAATTTGGACTTCCACATCGTTAACACAATGCAATTAAATAAAAAATTTGGAAATAAAAAAAATATTTCATTAATAACATTAAGAACAAAAAGTAATAATTCCCAATTACTGACATGCACGTATGTATATGTATGTATGAAGCAATTTAACATTTTTCAAATTAAGATAATTCTAAAATGCAAAAAAAAAAATATTCAAAATATCGCTAAATATCATAAAAACCCTATATCATTTAAAAACAACCACCAGAGACTGGCATTTATGGTTTTGTACAGTCGGACCAAAGCGTAGTTTATATTTTATTTTTGCATGCCTCCTCAATTTATCAAAATATTATTTTGTACAGCAGCACCAAAGCGTATTTTATTTTTGCCTGCATCTTCAATTTTCAAATTTATCAAAATATCATTCGTTTAGTAAAATTTTTAAATTAGTTTATTTAATTTATTTATTGTGTTATTTATATTTTTTAATATTCACAATTTTTATGTAAACATGCGTGCCATTGTTTGATGTGTGGTATACAAAAGAAAAAATTAAATGAACGGAATCAATCTCGCTTGCGTTTTGTGTAAGTCTTATAATGGTTGTGTTTGTTTGTATCTTTTGTATCGTCTGGAATGTTCGTCATGCTATAAATGTGTTTATCAACACAATTTCGGTAGCTACGTAAATTCGTTAAACATTAGTTCAAAATTCGTTTTTTGGTAAAAGCGTTTAACTAAAATTTTAGCTGAAAACGAGATGTCAGCCAAAAAATTGCTGAAACTTAGTTAAATAGAAACTGACAAAAAATAGGTAAATATGTAAATCAACTAACTGTTTTTTTTTTTTTTAAGTGTACAACAATTTTTGATTTATCGCGAGGCGTTAAAATGTTATTAAGGTATCAATTTTGTAAAATATAATAAAAATATATTTTGTTAATACACACACACACAATGAAAATGTATCTGGAGCTTCGAAAAATGCTTAAATCATTTTCGATGCATCGCGGCCCGTTAATAAGTTGTAAATCAATAAAATATTGCATTTTAGTAAAGACAACATTTTGAAAACTTAATTAATCTTTACTGGGTTTCTCTAAATCGAACATTTTTGCAAATACTTTACAAGTTTTTTGAAAAAATTTAATTTTTTCCGACCACACTATTTTCTAAATGGTGAACTTTAAAAACTGAAAAACATTTTTTTTTCTTAAATAATTTCTGGTGTAGAATCGAAAGGTGAATTAAAATTTCATATAAAAAAAATAAAGCTCTGTTTGATCTGTAGGAAAAGGGATGCAAAATCTTAATTTTTTTCAGCCGCTCTCATATGGAAGGAGTTGAAAAAAAAAAAAAAAAAATAATGACTTGAAATAAGCTTAATTAAATTTTCCAAAAATATTTGTAGCCAATTTTTTTAAAATTGATATAATAGAATATATCCTTAAGAGGGATGTCAAAATACAATTTATTCCTGTTTTTTTTTTTTAAATTGTCTTATTTAGGTTACATTTTGTTATTGTTTGGATTTAGATTTGGGTGTGTATGTTGTAACATATAGTTACGAAGATATATAGTGTGGACTGTGTATTTGTGCTATTTTCTTATGGGTTAAATTATAAATAATTTCCATTTATTTTACATTAATGCAATAAATTTTCTATAAACAACAAGGACAATATTAAATAATTACAACAAATAGCGACACATCATATCCAGTCACATACACTGTCAGAAAAATGTAATAAAATTAATTAAAAATTTATTTTCTTTCATAATTTCATTTGAAGTCAATATAAGCTATTACAAAAAGTGTAAAAATAATAATGAAAAGTTATGGACAAAATTAGTGGACCGGAGTTAAGGGTTGCACAATGGTTTCAAATCGTAGATTTTATTTTTGTCAGCAATTAAAAATAAATTTAGAAATTGCAATAAATACAATAAAACAAATTAGGTGACGATACTGTTGGTGTATTTAGCTTTCAAAGTTGGAAGTTAACCTTTTCAGGACCACTCATTGAAGTTTAATGAATAAAAAAAAAAACTACAATTTTATTTGTTTTATTTTACTATTCTTACAAAAATAGCATTGAAGCTGATTAACAAATTTAAAAAAATAAAAAATATATTAAGATAAAAAAAACTAATGTAGACATTTGGACATTGGGCTTTAGTGAAACTATTTGTGAAAATTTCAACTTTATGTTTTTGCGAAAACAGTGTAATTGTGGTAAATGTAGTTGGCATTTTTCTTAAATTGTTCAGAGGAGTTTTAAAAAAGAACAAAAATCACATTTTTGGGATATTGGTACACCGATTTTCTTAAATATGAGTTATAATGTTGATCGAATATTTTAAGTCCTTTCTTTACCAACTTTTTGTTTGTATATATATTTCTATTTTGACTTTAGATTTATTTTAATGGTCCTTTAATTAAAAAGAAAAAGATATATGCCCCTCCCCTCATATTCTAAAAATATAGGATGGAAAATCAAATTCTCTTTCCAGTTTAAGCACTAACCAAAAATGCTTTGCTTTATTATGTTCTGGTCATTAACTCATTTTTTACCAAAGTGCCTGGCAACAGCTTTTAAGAACCTATAAGTTTTGATGGGAAGGCGCAATAAAAAGCTTGTACAAGTTTAAGGTCTTGGCTGCAAACGTGATTTAAAAAAATTTTAAATTTATAATTCCAGGGTTGCCATAACGTGATTTGAAAAAAACTATTTTTGACTTTTGTATAGCATTTTTTTTTCAAAAATCTTTTAACATATAAGCAAGAAGGGCATAATAACCTTGATTTTAATTTTTTATTATTATTTTTGTTTTCTGTGATATTTTTATTTTTATTAATTTTGATTTCTGGGATATTTTTATGTTTTCATATTGACAGAAAATATTTTTTTGATTTCCCGCACTGATAGAATTTTGCTTCATAGTATTAATGAAACGATTTCATTAAAATCGATTCATTGGTTTAATGAAAAATTTCATTAACTGAATGAAAATTCATTAATATTAGTATTATTTTCATTAACATTTTTTATGATTTTTTCATAACTTCATAAAAAAAATTCATTAAATCAATGAAAAATTTTCAAATTTTTTTCAATAAAAATTTTGTCTTGTAATAAGAAAAAAAAAATTTTTTTTGTACTATCATGTTGAAATAAAAAAAAAACTGAAAAATTTCTTTTAAACAAAATTAACCAAAACTTTGATATAAATAAATTTTTTTTATTAAATTTGCCTAGAGCTAACAGTTTTTGGTCATTAATTCCAGGGAACAGATTTCTATGAAGAACGACATATTTTGTACCGACATCTCGATAAATTAAAATTGGACCAGACCAGACCTTATAAGTAATATTAACGAGGGATAATTTCTCAATAACCAACAAATTAATGCTATGCTAAAATAATCATAAAAAGTGCAAATTAATAACTATCAATGAAACTATGAATTTTCTTTATAAAACACATGAAACTTTCATAACGATTAGGCAAGAATTAATGAAAAAAATTTCATATACTTTATGAAATTTTCATTGGCTCAATGAAATCATTCATTAAAATTGATTTAATGAAACGCCTTTCATTGACTCAATGAAAAGTTTCTTTGGGGACTTTTTTATGAAAAAAATCATTGGATTAATGAAGGAATTCATTAATACTACGCACAAATTTCTATCAGTGCGCCTGTTTTAAAAAATTTTATTATATGTATATAAATTTTTCAATTATTAAAATTAGTTTTTTCAAATTTTAATATTTGTTCCCTGAAGAAGTCACCCAATGTGGAGACGAAATATTGGAAATAAATAATTAATAAATAAATGATCTTAAGTTCGTTTAAACTAAAAAGAATGACATATAAAAATATTAAGAAATAGAACAATTTTTCTTTTAACATGTACTTTTTGAGAAAAATTAACTGATCGAATCAATATTTTGCCATTATTGTAAAAATGGAAGTAACCCGTGTAAAAAATATCAGATATGATCATATACAATTATATATGAGGAGTCAGATCCGTAATTTGACTCTATCCAAACATATCTGACATATATGAATCTTATCTGATTCTATATAAAGATCCAGATAATACTAGTATTTCTCAACAAAAGTAATTTTTTACTTAATTGTGTAATCTGTTTATTTGATTTAAATATTAATTTAATAGACAAAAGAAATTATAAAAAAAATTATCCGCAAGGAGTACGATAAGTATTTTAAAACGCATTATTCCCAATGAAAAACAAATTCAACGAATTATATTAGAAAGTTATAACAGTTTCATTAAAATTAAAATAACAACTTCGCGCTAGATTTTAAACCTGAGAGCCGTTCTGTATCAAATGTAATTAGATCAAAATTGCATATTACCAAAATTTGATGTGGCAAAGTTGCACTTTTTGGTGCGAAAACTTCTCACATTAGATACTTAATCTATTAGTTTTTTAAAAATTAAGTTTATTGCTATCAAGGAAGGTATTCCGAGGCGATTTGTCGCATATTGAGGTATGAATATGTAGAGAAAAGAAACTTGTGAACAAATATGCAAAAAAAGTGAAAAATTAACCCGTTTCTGACCCCACTTTTAAACACCTAAAAATGAGAAAAAAAACCTTTTCTTTATTTTTTCATCTACAGCTTTTTAAATTTGAGAGGTCGCTTTTGGATAATTTATTTGTAGGTTTTTTTCCTGTACCGCAGCGAAAATGTGTTCAACAAAGGTCAGATTTTATTGGTTTTTAATTTTATTAATTAATAATTATATAATTACAAATTATATACTATTACCCAAACCGAGCACTAGCTACTATGGCCTTCGGCGCGTTGTAGCGAAAACAGACCAGTGCTTCTGGTGGGAATCGAACCCACAACCCCCACACAGATAAGCCAGCACACTACCAACTAGCCTACCGGGGCGCACACATCTCAACTTTTATTTGCGTGCTTTGTTAAATTAAATGTAATTTATATCACATCTAAATTTTTAAAATCTTATTATTCAATTATGTTTCCGTCGTGGGCTTGGAAAACAATAATTATAGATGGAGCAGGGCCATCGATGTAATAGAAGCAGTAGACGATAGAGGAATGGTAATTTCTTATTTGAAACTGGGAATACTGCACTTAAAAAACTTATACTTATGTTGCAATATTTGGCAGTTGGATTTGCTAAACACAAAGGGATTTTGAACGAACATTTTCTGTCATCTAAATCGTTAATAATCTGCATTCTGCATTTGTGATGAAATATATTTGTTAACATGTTTAAATAGAATTTTTTGCATGGTAATTAATGTTTTGTTTACCTTTTATGTCGCATTTTAGCGATTGGTTAACACTACAAAGGATTACGGTTTCCTACTTCATTCATCCTGTGCCCAGGCAAAATATCAAAATTATGTGGATGTTTATCATTTTTTTAAGTTTCTTTCAATTTCAATGTTTTTATGTTTGTTGAATTTTTTTTTGTTTTAGCCACTAAAAAATTTAAAAATAAATATATTTTATTTTTTGGCATTAACTAGAACGAAAATAAAAATTTACAATAATAACAACAGCAGACATCCAAAAAAAATTTAAGCTAATTTTTTAACAGTGAAATTAACGATTCGTTAAAAGATCACTAAATGCTGATTAAAACACGACAACCATATTAATTTTATGTGTCATAAATCACATTATACATAAACAGATATAATGCCATGTATGATCCAACCAACCCAATTTCAAAGTAAACATATATAACCATATATGGATCGAGATATGATCAGATATACGCATATATGGATAATTATATAATTAGATATACTCATATATAGTTCCATATATGTTCAGATATGACTGTATATAATTAGATATAATTATATCTGGCCTGTTTTACACGGATATGTAGAAAATTAATCTGTTTCTGTTTTTAATGTCAAAAATGAGAGATTTTATCTCAACTAGCAAAAGAACATATAAATTTGAGTAATTAGAATTGCCAAATAGTAATTTGTAAAAAATGTCTAAAAAAAAACAATATGTTTTAAAGGTTCCAATTTTTATTTTTAAAGATTTGTGAATACATAAACATTAGATTTACAAAATATTTACCCTTTAAGTTCGCACAAAGAATCGAAGTTTACATTTTAATTAATTATACCCACTCTTGAGCGCGCGATTAAGCTATACAATTTACTGAAATTGTTTACTGGTAAACAATCTTCCTACCAAGTTTTTAAAAAAAATTTCCCCCGGAATCTATAGGTGTTAAAAAGTGGGGTCAACAATTATCCCATTTTTCGATTTACCCTCTTATTTCGAATTGTTTCAGAAAAATTTTAGGCAAATGAGAGAGCTTTTGGACATGCATTAACTGGTATACGAAACATGCCCGATAACTTTCTAGTATTTTTGTTATTCAAAAAATATGTTTTAAGTTGAATTAATCTAAAAGTTATATGCATTAATGTCTAATAAATTTAATTGATGGGGTGTCTGCGCTTTTTCCAACATTCGTTGTTGTTCGGCCTTTATGCGACTTTTTCCGAAGAGCTATTTTTCCTACATTTTAAATATTTTAAATAAATGGCAGTCCTAACACACTACATAGGTAATATTGATATAAAAATTTTTGTGTTCTCGAGTACATAAAAAAACTGAGTTCAAATAAATCTAAATTTTATTAGTTTTTAGACATGTTTCCATACTAACACGTTTCCATACTAACATCACCTTTTAACCCTTAAACGTGAAATGGGTGCGCTAAAAAAATGCCCCTTATTTTTTTGTATTTTCTAATTAAAATAATGAAATTGCACTAGATTTCGTTTATTGAAAATGTTCATTAAGTTGCCGCAAATTTTCTTAAAATTGTACGAAGAATAATAATTTTCAATTTATAACGTGCTTTCAACCTCCGTATATTTACAAAAATAAAACAAATCAGACATATTAGCTAGGTTGATACTAGTGTTTCGATCTGGCTAAAGATCTCATCAGAACCCGATGTTTTGGAAAAGCTAGAGCCTCCATAATAGGCAGAACTTTAACAAAAAAAATATTTTTTTTGCACTTTATTAAAAAGTTTGATTAAAAAACTGGTTTCATAAAAAATTTGTAGCTTTTCATAAATTTTAAGAAAATTTTTATTGTTTTTGTGAAGAAATGTTTAAAAAATTAATTTTTTTTCGTCCAAAAAAATTATCTTTGTGAGATTATGAATGTCAAATTTTATGAAAAACAAGAAAGCTATAAAGCAAATTGTATTTCAAACTTTTTCCGATTTTGCCGAAAGTTCGGCAGGAAAAGAGTAAATTCGTTGCTCAACTTTGGACTTTAAATTAAATTTGTAAAATGTCGTACTGAATGGGTAAAATATCGTATTGAACACATAAAAACTTAAGATTACTCACCTAAAAAATACGTGCCTAATATTTTTTTGTCCTTAACAACATATCGAAGTTTCATTCAAATCAATCTACCACTGTGTAGTTTCCTTGTGCGTAAACTTACTAAAGAATAAGAAACAAAAATTCACTTGAAATTTCACACTCATAAAAAAATCCTTTAGAAAATAAGTGAAGCTGAAAGTTCAATTACGACAATAGAATTTTCAATGAAGTTTAGAATCACAGTCTGCTAAACATATGTGACTTAATTTTTAGAAGAACTAAACTTTGGTTGCCAGTTGTAGTTCAATTAACTAATAATATAGCTAAATTAACAGAATTTGTAAGCTAAATTAACAGAAAGTTTCTGCTAAAATGTTCTCTCCGGATCTGTTCGAGGCAAGTCCATATTTATTACTAGAAATATAAGAGGTTAATAAAGAGAGCTTAATAGGTACGAAGAACTCTCTTTGGTATATTTAGCTCTATATAGCATAGTTACCGAGATATAGCCTATTTTGAGATTATAAAAAAAAAAAACTGTTAGAAAATAACCCCATCTACAAGTGAGACTGATAGCGGAGCCACAAAAAACATTTTTTGAAAACAATTGTGGTTAAAATTAACTGGCAAATGTATAAATTTAAAAATCACGAATTACCAAATTTTATTTTGAAACATTATTTCAGTTACAAATAAAATTTGGTTTCGTGGGGAAATAAGACGACTAAGAACACAGAAAAAACTATATTCACCAACAATGGAATTTTGAAATTCAAACACCATTATTTTTAAATTCAAATGTATTTTTTTTTTTTAATGGTTATAAATTGTAGTTGTTCATATAAAAATTCTTTAAAAACAAAAATTCCAAATTACCAAACAGCAACAAATTTAAAAATCGAAAACAAGTTTTCAATATATTTTTTGATCAATGGTAATAATCTTTAACTTCGACCTCATATATTAGTTCTCATTTAGTGAGAAAACTAGTTTATATGAATGTTTGATGTTTTGCATGGGATTGTCACTTCTTTCAAAACGTGTTCTGATGATGGGAACCTAGAAAATTCCCGCAATAGATCGATCAACACATTCCTGAAAGTGGTTAATTAAAAAATTTGAAAAAATAAAAGCTCTATAGATTATTTGTTAGGACAATATCCTAATAAACAAATATAGAGTATGGCCTCGAAATTGAATAATTTTCATTTTCATTGCACAATTAAAAGTCGGAAAAACATAATTTTTATTTTTAGTAAAAATTATATCAAACTTAAAATTTAATTTTTTTTTTTTTTTGTATTGACAAAAATGCTCTATGACACTTAATATTGTATTATTATTATAATATTATTTAATATTACAAACAGAATTTTGTAATTTATTTCTGTGAAAACATTAGTTCAACCTGTTTCACAGACTTTTTAACTAACTTTTTTTATTAGTGCACACAAAAATAGCGGGAGAGAAATATTAACATAGAGCCGGGGTATCCCGTCTCTAGTGTTTCCATTAAAACCCTAATCAGCGGATGACATTTGGCAGACTACTTTGTAAAAGTGAAGAAACTTTCTATTGTGTGCGCTTATAGTATTTAGTATTTGGACTTTTAGCAATTTGTAAATTTATGTATTTGCACTTTCTTTTCATTTCATTTCTTCGAATTATTATTATTATTATTTTACCTTTAACATTTTTTGTTGTTCCTGCTGAATTTTTCAATAATTATGCACAAAAAACCGCTATGAATTTTACTAATTAATTCTATAAAAACACAACGACATAGAAACGTACTTATAAGAAAAAAGGAAACAACAAGAGCAACAACAAAACAAACCATTAAAATTTCTTTCAAGTGTCCTTTTCATTTAACGATTAAATATTCTCGCATTTCTAGGTGACTCCAATAGCTAAACCTAACTAACTAACCAAATAGTGAGTCAGTCAGTCAGTCAGTCGGTCAAGTCAATGCAAAACCGCCATTAAAGGTGCCACTAATAAAATACAACAACATACATTTTAATACAAAATATATTAAAGAGCCCAGTGTAGAAAATCATTAACATATAAGTTGCTATATAAGTACATATTTAGTAATGGAAAGTACTTTCAATTGTCATTACCAGGAACCGGAATTTCATTGAAATTCATGTTTTTTCACTTAAGAGAACAGAGTTAACAAAATATTTTTGCGAATCAAAGAATTTGAGTTAAAGTGCACTGAAAAAATTTACTTCATGATATCAATTAAGAATTTCTTTATGTACAAGCAATTTTATTAATTTAGTGAAATTTTTCATTAACTTCTTTTCATTTATAGTCTCATAAAAAATATTCATTCGATTTTATAAAGTATCTCTTCATAAATATAATGAAAATTTTCTTTACAGCTATGAAATTGTTTCAAAGACTTAACTTTTAATATTTTTTTTAAAAAAATTGAAAAATTCCGTTAATTTTCATACATTTCAAACTTTATTTTCAAGATTTATTTCTTAAATGCAATGAAAATTATTCAAGTTCGAGGCCATACTCTATATTTCTTCATTAGGATATTGTCCTAACAAATAATCTATAGAGTTTTTTGTTTTCAAATTTGTTATTTGACCCTTTCAGGAATGTGTTGATATATCTATTTCGGGAATTTTCTAGGTTCCTATCGTCAGAACACGTTTTGAAAGCGGTAACAATCCTATGCCAAACATCAAACATTCATATGAACTAGTTTACTCACTACATGAGAACTAATATACATATGAGCTTGAAGTTGAAGATTATTACAAACTAAACAAAATATAAAAAGGAGAGAAAAACAAAAAACGTGTATTGAATATCCACCAGAGGTGGACCTTGCACACATAACAAATAAGTTTTCAATTTATTTTGTGATCAATGGTTATAATCTTTAACTTCAAGCTCATATGTATATTAGTTCTCATGTAGTGAGTAAACTAGTTCATATGAATGTAGTGAGTAAACTAGTTCATATGAATGAAGAAATATAGAGTATGGCCTCGAACTTGAATAATTTTCATTGCACAATTAAAGGTCGAAAAAACATAATTTTTGTTTTTAATAAAAATTATATCAAACTTAATTTATTTCTTAAGTTTTCAACTTATAAAGGGCTTTATTAATTCCACGAAGACTTTTTTGATTTTGGACTTCTAAGATATTGTTTCATAAATTATATGAAGCGTTTCATTGGCTTAATTCCAATGCATTCTATCAAGACTTTCATTAATGCAATGAAACTTTTAAATATTATAAAATTTTATAAAACTGTTTCATAAATTCTATTAACGCTTCATTGTCGGAACTATTCATTGGGCTTATGAAGATTTTCATTAATTATACAAAGCATTATGTATTTTTATTGAATATATTTACAAATTTTGCTATAAATGCATATTTTTATACCATTTTACTTAGATTTTCGTAAAAAAATCAGTTTCTAAATTTTAGTTTTGACCAACGAGCGTGAAGACTAAAGATAATTCGAGCTGCTCAAGGCCTTTTAAGTATTTTCTTCAATATTATATGCAAACTGGAATTAAAAGAAACAGTTTTTAGTGTTTTTTTAATTGAGTATTTTGTTAACATTGTGGAAAACATGTGCACAATATTTGCAATAAAATATAATATAATATTGAATGGAATATTATAGTTATATATTGAAAGGGTTATTATAGGATACAACTCATTGTGTATATGTTTTCATCAGGTCAGGCATAATTTTATACCATTAGATAAAATCGGATTAAGTTGTATCGAGCCATTAGGCGGATGCAATTTAATCTGATAGTATCAAATTAGAACTAAACTAACGCAAACTTATACAATTATATGGGCCCATTTATTAGATAAAACTGTATAAAGATACATATTATATTATAACTCCTACTTATTCCATCATTGTGAATAACCACTTATTCTTTATATAAAAGTAAGCACTTATTATTTCACTATATGTTGCCAATCAGTATGTCATTATTCTCACGATCTTGGTAAGCGAGAGGGTAATGACCACCCATGAATTTTGGAAAATCGCGAACAAAATTAATTAAGCGAGTAAATAGCCTGGTAACTAGTGAAACCATTTATGAGCAACTTACACGCTTAATTACTTGGTAACGCCAGTTTTTGCTAGGCTTATAGCAGCAATGTAAAAAAAATGTAAATTTTCATGACTTTTACTATATAATAACACATAAGTATAAATTGCTTACTAAGGATAAATAAATCTGCTAACTAAATGAGAATTTCTTGAATTCAATGTTATAAAATTCAATCTATAAAAAAACTTTTGGTATGGCAACAACACTTTTATAAAACGCATTTGGTATGGCAACAAAACAGGTGGTGTTTTGGGAAGGTATACGATATTTATTGATCACTTTTTAATCAAATGAATTATTATTTTAGAAAGGTTGAGGTTAGGGAGAAGAATAAATGTGTTTTCTCTAAAAATTATAAACACTATTAATTTTTAAATCAGACTGTCCTAGTTTGTGCCTTTTTATGGACAGGCGTCATCAGTGATTTTCTATTTAAATTGTTTTATTACATGTGTCTTATAATTGTCAGATTGTCTCTATATGATAAATTTTTTTCAACAACCTGCGGCTGTAGGAATCAAACCTGCGGTGTTTTTTTTTTTTTTAAAGAGAGGCAACACTCAGGAAATACTTCCTATATTTTAGTGTGTTGCTTCCTTTGGAAAGGGATAGTAGAGAGATGAAAGGTGGGGCAACACTGTAATTGCGCGAGATGATAAGTATTAGAACAGTTGTTGCTCGCCACCTGATGGAGAGTTGGCGAACTTATTGAAGCTTTTTGGTTCATAGCCCTCACTCATTATTTTACTTCGGTGGGGTTAATTGCTATGGGAACACCGAAGGTGGACATTGCGATACGTATGAGGGATATAAAAAACTCATAAAAAATTTAGCTATTCGCCAACTAAAACTCGTGTACTAGGACTCAAATTCCGTTATTACGAGGTTCAGACGGTTGGCACAACTTAAAATAGGTTTTCATAACAAAGTTCGGTTAATTCAACTGAATTTTAGTTGCAACACCCAAAATACTCAGAAATCGAATGTAAATATCGTTGTACTAACTGAATTTATGAGTTGCTACCATTAACGTACACTTTTCCATTCGGTTGGCACTTTATTTCTCTGTGTGTATTATTTTGATGTTGCCGGCACCGGGAATCGAACCCGGGACCATCTGTGTAATAGTCCAACGCGCTAACCATAACACCATTACATAACATTATTTAATTATTTATTTAATTGAAAAATAATTTAATTAAAGAGCTATCAATTTCTAATTGAATAAGGAATTTTCGTTGTTGTCGGAATTTCAGCAATTAAAGTCATTGAATCGGTGGTTTTCGTGATTGAAATGGATTTTTATATTTTTGTGTGAAACATAGGAATTATAATCGCAAAAACATACACCGATCACTGAGGTCAACTTTCGGCGGTCATTTTCTATGTTCGAAAACTTGTTGCGAACAAATATATATTATATTTGAAAATAAAATAATAACGATTTTATTAAGTCTCTTTTAATGTATTCAATCGGTTAACCGATACTCGATTAGTCAATGAATTTTATTCACACAAATGTTAGAGTAAATTAAAATGACCAATTTCAGGTAACGAATAACTCGAACAATTTTGGTCGATTAATCGAGTTAATCTAGTGAATAAAAATATGTTCTATTCTATTATATTTTCTAAAAAAAAAACCTAAATTGTTTCGTATTTAAAAAAAAAAAAAACTAAATTTGCAATGAAAATGAAAATTATTCAAGTCCGATGCCATAGTCTATATTTCTTTATTAGGATATTGTCCTAACAAATAATCTATAGAGTTTTTTGTTTTCAAATTTATTATTTGACCCTTTCCGGAATGTGTTGATAGATCTATTTCGGGAATTTTCTAGGTTCCCATCATCAGAACACGTTTTAAAGGAGGAAACAATCCCATGCCAATCATCAAACATTCACATAAACTAGTTTACTCACTACATGAGAACTAATATATATTATATGAGCTCGAAGTAAAAAAGATAATCACCATTGATCAAAAAATAAATTGAAAACTTGTTTGTTATGTGCAAGGTCCACTTCTGGTGGATATTCAATACACGTTTTTTTTGTTTTTTCTGCCTTTTTATTTTTTGTTTCGTTTATAAACAAAAGCAGGCGGAGTAACCTGGACTATACTTTGAAAGGGTCAAATAATAAAATTGAAAACAAAAAAACTCTATAGATTATTTGTTAGGACAATATCCTAATAAAGATATATAGAGTATGGCCTCGTACTTGAATAATTTTCATTTTCATTGCACGATTAAAGGTCGAAAAAAACATAATTTTTATTTATTAATTAATATCGCAAAATTTTTAACTCAAATAACCTTTTGACTTTATGACTCAAATAATCTCAGTTTACGAAATACGGCATGTGTTTGATTGTTGAGAAGACAATAATGGAACAAAATTTATGATTAATACGTTTTTTGTTAAGGCTCTGCCTATTCTGGAGGCTCTAGCTTTTCTAAAACTTCGGGGTCTGATGAGATCTTTAGCCATATCGAAATTCATGTATCAAACATACTTTGCTTTATTTTTTGTAAATATACGGAGGTTGCCAATTCCTTATAAGTTTGTGATGTTCGTATCGTTATTAATGCCCTCAAACTGTATAAAAATTACACCATTTTTAAAATACTGTTTTTAAAACTCAATTCCATTAAACGTAGCAAAAACCATATGGAAAAAAACTGCGCAAGTTTAAAAACCGGAAAATGTGTTATAGTAATACAATTTAATACAATTTAAAAAATAAAAAAAAGTATGACAATTTTTAAAAATAAAAAATTAAAAACAGTTTTAAAAACTACAAAAAAAAAAAAAAAAAATTACATAGTTTAACAATATTTAACAATAGTGCAAATTAATTGTTAATTTTAGTTTAAAGTGTGTAGTTACGTTGTATTATTGTTCAAATGTTTTGTTATTTCGGTTTTAAAAGTGTTTACGTTGCTGTTCCATAGATAGATCGCGTTATAGTAAAATTGCCATTCCGTTATCTTACTTCTGTGTGCAATAGGTATAACCTTATTCCCCCTATCGGACCTTGCAAAAGTTATCCGATTATATAAATATGACGGTACTTTTGTATACACGATTTTGTGCAGAAGTGTAAGAGTCCTGATGTTGACCAGATTATTAAAAGTCAAGTTGTAAAGTTTTTACTTAAGGTTGCAATTCTATCAATAGTGTGAAGACCAAATACATATCTAGCCATGTTATTGAAAAGAGTATTTAACTTTTGCTTACTAGTGGAATCACAATTAGCACAAAATCCATAAAGAAGTAACGGCATTAAATAAGTTTTAGCAATTTGCATTCTAATATTAACTGGAGTGCAAAAGTGTGTTGCCCACAGAGTACGAAGCATTGAGTACGTTTTACCTACTACAATATTAACGTGATTATCCCAACTGAGCGTGTTGTTAAATGTAATGCCCAAATTCTTTGCTGAAGTTACGATTTCAATTATTTCATTGTTAATACGAATGTCAACGTTAATATTTTGTTTTAAGGTTTTTTTACGGATTATTAAACATTTAGATTTTTGTGGGTTCAGGCATAGACCATTTCGTGATGCCCAGCAATAAATACTGTCAAGATCAGAATTAAGCTTGCATACATTTTCATTTATAGTTTTAAGCGATGTGTTGATGTATAGCTGCACGTCATCGGCATATAAATGAATTTTACTATGGGATACATTATCAGGTAAGTCATTAACGTACAAAGAAAATAAAAGTGGGCCCAGAATTGAACCTTGTGGTACTCCCCAGATAAAGCTCCAGAATAAGAATCAATTAAGAACACAGATTGAGAACGATTATCAAGGTACGATTTAATTAATGATACTAATGTGTCACAGAATGAGAATTGATAATAGAGCTTTGAACAAAGTAATGAATGGTCAACAGAATCAAAAGCTTTTGAGTGATCTAAAAGAACCAAAAGTGTTAAATTCCCACCATCAATAGAACAACGTATATCTTCAGTAACGTCAATTAAAGCTGTGATGCAACTGTGTTTCTGTCGAAATCCGGATTGCTTGCTGGTGAGCAGATTATATTGTGCTAAGTGGTCACTTATCTGTTTATGTACTATTTTCTCAAAGACTTTGGACAGAAATGGTAAAATTTCTATCGGCCTGAACTCAGAATTAGACTTTGAAGTTGGTATTATTTTTGCATGTTTCCAATTAGTTGGAATGACACTAGTCATGAGGATGGTGTTAAATAAATGAGTGATGAATGGTAACAGCTCAGGAAGTAGGATTATAAGAAATTTTGGGTTGATGTTATCATAGCCAATAGCATTAGACTTAATCGAAATAATATTTTGTAAAACCTCAGATTCATTTACACAGCAAAATTCAAAATTGTCAGTGCGGTTATGGTTATTATCAAAATTATAGTTGTGCTGTCCAAGAGCAGGAATAGGTGGTCTTGTAAAAACATCATTGAGTTAATCTCTTCTATATTTGCAGATAATGTTATTATTTTTGATCTTGTAAGCCACTATACAACTTTTCACCAAGCGGCTATATGGGAATTCCATTTTTAGTGAACGTATCTCCCAAGTCTAGTGACTCAATTTTGTATTTATTTGGATCTAAAAGTTAAAAGCTACACACAGAAAAAAATTGTGCCGTTTGCCAACAGAAATTTGGTTTCAACGACTTGTAACGGTAGGTACAACAAAATATTGGTTTTCACAACAAATTTAGGTTAATACAATTTAATTTTAGATGCAACAATCAAACTATTCAGAAATCACAATTGAATATAATTGTATCCACTGAATTAATTAGTTACAACTGCCAAAGTACACTTTTCAATTCGGCTGTGCCCATTTATTTTTCTGTGTGTATGAGCAACAAAAAAAACAAATTAAAAAACTTGTTTTAAGTTTTAAGTAATTGTTTTTCATTTTCGACTTTTAAGTCGGCATCAATTCTATTGCTGAAGACTTTTCAACGTAAAACTTTGCATATAAGTATAGCCAACCTAAATGTGACCATCGTTTCTCACAATTCATAAAGCCTTGAGAAATAAGAGACATCTAAAGTCCGTTTCAACAGTCGAGCATTTTTGAGGTGGGTCATACATATATTCTTACTAGAGTTCTAAAAATAATGAGTCTAAAAATAGATTTTAAAAAAAGTTATAAAATCGTTACTTTATAATTAAAATAACGATACAAAATAAATTCTAAGGAGTAACGCATTATTTTTTGTACCGAAATAATGAAATAATTAACTAATTATTATTAGTATTAAAGTAATGCAGAGAGTAAACTGTAGTCATTACTGGTAGTCCAAAAAATAATAATATGTCACTAACGTTTTTACACTGGGAGTGAAGGGACCTCATACTACAACAATAACATGTATCAAACCTAACCTAACCACGCAATTGGAGAAACCAACAATAGGAACAGACCCCAAATGGTGCAACTATTAAAGAGACTATTGTAAAATGTGTAGCAAATGTGACAACAAAACGAAAAACTGTTCTATAACAACATGAACACAAGCAACAACAACAACAACAACAGTGTTAAAAAGAATGTATGAAAAAGTCTATAGCGGTATGACTAAAACAATTACATCTATAACTATAATAAAGTGTTTAATTACAATATGTTCAAAAAGTATCGATTAAATATAATTTTGTTGAAGAAAAATGTTAAGAAAACTATTAAAAAACAAAATTAGGCAAATTACATTAGCCGGATGCATGTAATGTCGTATACAGTCAGTGTTGCCAGGTTTGTTAAGCATAAAATCGTCTAATGTTCCAGGAAAAAAAAAACCTCATAATATTTTGAAAAATCGTCAAAATAAAAAAAATTTTAGAAATGTTGAGGTTAAGAAGAAGAATAAACGTTTTTCTCTAAAAATTATAAACACTATTCATTTTTAAATCAGACTAGACTAGTTTCTGCCTTTTTATGGACAGGCTCATCAGTTATAAGAGGAATACATTTTTATTAAGAAATAAAAGGCAATGTAATTTATGTTCATTTCAAGTGCTAACGTGCGTAACGTTGTAATATATTACAACTTTGCAACCTAAACTGTTAATTACTTCTATATAATTCTTAAGAAATACAAGAATCTTTAATGCTCGTCAAGAGGCAAGAAAAAAATATGCTTTGTCAAGATTTTTAAAGTCCAACACATACAATAACAATAACACCATAAAAACAGTATTTTTAAAATTTTTTCAAAATTTTCATTAAACACAGTTTTGTAAGAAGTAAAAACCAAAAAAAAACATTGAAATCGTGCTTTTTGCAGGCCAATTATTCGATGTATTGTGTGTGTTTGAATAAAATAAACTACGTAGAGGAAAATGGGATCGTTGTTGAACATATATGATCATGTATGGACTTGTTTATGAAAATACTTTATGGAATTTTTTTTTTGTGTAACTTATTTTTATATGCAGAAAACTAGTTTTATTTTAAGAAAATCCATTGTTAAAAGGAATATAATTAAAAATAGGCTTATAACCCCAACAAAAAATAACCTGGATTTGGCAAGCAGTAACTACATTTGTATGCTTCCAAAATAGCCCTTCACCGCCTTGCATACTATAAAGCAATTAGGGGAGGCATTTTTTCGTGCTTCGCAGAATGCCTTCTTTGAAGCAGTGAATAATGCTTACAATGAAGCAATAAAGTATGCATACCATGAAGCACTAATGCTGTTAACATACAAAAAAGCGTTTCTTACTACCTAATAAGGCTTAAATATATATTAATTCTAAGAGCACATGAAAGAAGCGCTTTAAAAGAGACATACCAAAAAGCATGCCCTCTTTATTTGCCTTGGAAGCGCTTCATTATTAAATAATGCCTTCCGGAAGCGCTTCTGGATAAGCATTATTTTTTTGCTGGGACTTTACAAACTGAGAATACAAATATGTTTTTTTTTGCTTTTTTTGACAGTTTACCCCATATTACTTAAACCATTTTTACTTAAAAACACCTTTTTGTTAAGGTTTTGAGCTTTAACATTGCCTTCTTCAGATATTCTTCGCTTTTAAAGCTTTTTTTATTAAAATCTTTTAATTCTGGTTTTAAAAGTGTAAAAATTTTAGCTTTTTTTGCTTTTTCCAATATTTTCTTGCAATAAACACAATGGATTTTGATATTTTTTGTCTTCTCTGATTATAAATTATAAAAATTATTAATATCACAATTAATATCACAGCAAGATTTAAAAATGCAACACATATTTTTATTAAACTTAAATATCACTCATACGTCTGGGCCTCTTTGTTTTCATAAAATGTTTCTCGAAAGTATGCACCACTAATACTCACGCAATACAATTTATACGAAATATTTATATATCACTCATTCGCCTGGGTGTGTTTTATTTTTTTTTTCTTTATAATAAGCGTTTCTTAAGTATGAAACAGCCGGTACTGATATTTTTTTATTTTTTTTTTTATTTTTAAAATTTGGAAGACAAGTCTAAATGCTTAGTTCGAATTTTTTAGTAAAAAAATTATACATATTTTAGAATACGAAAACTTAAAAAAAACTATTTTTGTATACATTAAATAATCTTTTTAACTATTAATTTTTAATCATAATGCTAAGTTTTCAAAACCATTTGGGGGTTTCGGTCTACTGATAGTATAGTTGTACTACCCTAACCACAAAAGGTTCGTACACCACTATTAAATTTTAGTATTTAATTTTGGAGAATCTGTATACTCCACAAAAGTTAAAGGATTTTAATAAAAAGAAACTTTTTTTAGAGATAATTTTATTATCTTTTGAAAAAATAAACATAAGGCACTTTTATTCAAAGATTTTAAAATAAAATAACAAAAATTTCATATACCTAAAATTAATTATTGTTTGATTTTGACCATTAAAGGTTCGTACTGTATATTAAATAAAAATTAATACTGAGTAACGTCACCCTTAGCTTCAATCACGGCATGGATTCTCCGGTTCATAGAATTAATTAAAGTTTGACACTCATCAGGGGTTATGGATTCCCAAATTTCGCGAATTTTCGCTTTCAAACCGGCGATCGTTGTTTGCGGTTCGTTTCTTAACCGTCTTTTCATTATCGCCCATACAGATTCTATTGGATTTAGATCTGGACTGGATGATGGCCAGTCCAGGACACTTATATTATTTTCTGCGAACCATTTTTTCGTTACTTTCGCCGTATGAGCTGGTGCTCCATCTTGTTGAAAGGTGTATTCCCCGAATGATGTTATGATGGGTACTGAAGCCATTAAGTGTTCTTCAAGTATTTTTATGTAGCAGACTGCGTTAACTGTGTTTTCTATAAAACTCATCTGTCCGACCCCTTTGGCAGACATGCAACCCCAAATCATCACACTCGCTGGGAATTTGACAGTGCGTCTTAGGCAATCTCTATGAAATGCCTCTTGTCTCGTTCGAATGACTTTTGTAGAAGTGTCACAGCTCAAACCGGGATTCATCACTAAAAATTATTGCGTCCCACTCTCTTTGGGTCCATTTTTGTCGCTCATTTGCCCACAGTAAGCGTCTTCGTTTTTGTACTTTGGTTAGAAAAGGTTTTGCTTTTGGCTACAAAAAAATTTTATTTTTGATTCAAAAGTGTAGTTTTTATACGAAATAAACTCTTACCTTGTAAAAAGCGTAATTAAGTTTTTTTAAATTTTTTCTTGTAGTTTCCCGTCCCACAGACTTTCCAATAGACGATGACCACTCAACCGCTAATTTGCGTACCGTAGTTCGTCTATTAGTCTTTATGATTTTTTCTAAATGTCTTAAATTACGTGGTGTTATCTTAGACACTCTTCCACATTTTTTTAAATTAGGGCTAACTGATTTATTTTTTTTGTAAAACTTTACAATGTATTGAACAGTTGACTTTGCCAAATGCAGTTCCGAAGAAATATCTGAATAACTTTTCCCATCTTTGGATTTTTGGATTATGAGTTCCCGAATTTCTTTTGAAATAGCTTTACCACGCGCCATTTCGTTTTTTTTTTTAGTTTATTTGGTGTTACTTATATTTTTTTTCTTTTTCTGATCACACACGTTAATTGACTAAGAAAGATTTTACAGAAAAGCACGTTTTTAAACAAACATAACGGAACTTTCTTAATAGTACGAACCTTTTATGGTCAATTTAAAAACTTCCCATTTTAAGGGATATTTAAAAAAATCATTGCTGGGGAAATGGGAAATAATCACAAATGTAAATTTAAGTATTGCATTTTTTGGTAATAGTAGTAGATTATATTTAAAAAGGCAAATTATAAAAAAACGTTAATATTTGAATTTTCGCAGAATATTGAAAATGTGATATTTAATCTTTTAAAGGGGGTACGAGCCTTTTGTGGTTAGGGTAGTATATCCAGCTGGTCTCGTTAGGAATACAATTTTACGTTGCACAGTGTAATTAAATACATTATCCAGCTGGCAAATAGTGAGTTCATTTGTTTATATTTTTCTTTTAACTGCCCAGGTAGAAATTGCCAACCATATTAAAAAAAATAGTACTGGAAAACCACTGATATTTTTATAAAACCCAACATGTTAAAAACTACCAAAGGTACAACTAATATCGAAACTCTGAAAACATTATTTGGTTTGCCAGTACCACCCCCAAAATTCATTGCAAATATTGTTTTTACCAATATTACAGAAAATTAGAAGCAATTGTTTAAAATGTTTTTAAGACCAAATAATACTAAACCAAACCAAACTGTATTGCTGCTTTTTAAATGTGTTTAATTTTATATATATTTCTCAAAATTAATTTTATTTAAGCTATTTTAAAAGCACACAATTTTTAGAATTACCACCGTTATGCCAACTGTGCCAAGTTCGTTCAAACCAACGGTTGGCCACTGTTATCAATCGGGTAACAGGACAATAGTGTCAAGATTGTTAGTCCCACGTTCTGCCAACGAATAACCGAACGTCGCCAATGCTTTGCCAACACTGTGACGATTTTATTTGTCTACCTGGGTGGACATTTAATTCGTGGAAATACATCGAAAATAATGAGGATGTTGGACCAACAAAAAATGCAAAATATACAGTTTATTTGAAAAATTTAATAATTAATCGGATTATTCCAACTGCTAATTTTGTATACCATTTTTTAAATTAAATAGAAATACAATTACTAACGTAAACGAGCTTTTAATTGGAAGATTTTTTTCCAAATCAAGAGTTTTTTGGTGAATGTCAAGCATTTTCCAAGTTTGAATATGGCAACCCTAAGTTTGATGCTTCTTCAAAGCAAATTTACTAATTTTGTAACATAATAGTTGTTATTAAATAAAAAAAATAAATAAATTGAAAAAATGATAATTCGAGTTGGTATTTGGAGCAACTCCTTTCATTTTTAACAAAATTTGAATATTTCATCAAAGATTGCATAATTTTCGGAAAAACTAAGACGACAATTATCTTTACTGTTATTTAAAAAATGTTTAACACTTAGTGGTCTGTGGACAAAAAAGCCCCATGAAACTTAATTTTAAATATGACTGCAGGATTGTAAAGCTTTTAAATTGATAAAAGATCTCAACTTGATAGAAATAATTATTTTATGATTTTTACACTTTTGGCCAAAAAATACACACTATTAAATTTACAGAATAACAACTTTCATAAATTCCGAAAAAATGTTTAACCCTTATTAGCAGGGGGACAAAAGGGTCCCATTAAACCTAATGTTAAATTCTCAATGTAATTAAAAAGACAGAAGATAACCAAAAGTGTAAAAGGCTGGAAAAACACTTATAGAACAGCAAAACAAAACTTTTTAAAGCCAGAAAATCTTAATAAAAATTTACACGAGCGCTCGAAAATTAAAAACCCAAAAACGACAAATTACTTTTCTCTGGTTAAAAAAAAAAAAAAGTAAAACGTCTTGCAAATCAAGTATTCTATTTTTCAGCAAATTTGTTGCTAAAATTGTGTATTTAGCTAACATTTTAGTTACACTAATTTTTTACTAATATTTTACTAATGTTTTACTAATTTATTTTGTTAAAAAAAAAATTGCTGATAAGCACATTAATAGTGAGGACGACAACCGAATTGAAAGATATACGCAAAATTAACCATGTCGCGGCATGTCTAGATGTAGTAGAGACGAGGAAAATGGTACTAAAAAGTACAACTCTTGTAAGACATAAAAAAATCAACAGTGTTAACTATTTTTTTTATCTGTTTTTCACAAATAAATCAAAATTGTATATTAAAACAACTTAAATTTTTTGTTTATCTACGGCATTTGTCTTGTTTTAAAAGATGCACTAATTTAGACAACCATTGGTGTAAGTAGTTGAAAAATTATTTTGTTTATGTTATACATATATACTTATTTCTATATATTTTAAGATATTATATTAAAAGAAGTCGTCAATGTCGGAGTATTAACATTTTTATATTTTGTTACGTATTGTAAATTATTTTAAAACGAATCACAAAATTTTTTTTTTAGGATTTTCAGCAAATAAATTAATAATTTTTCTACAAATTCTTCGAGTTTTTTTTAAATCTCTTAGCAATGATTATTTAATTTTTAATCAACTAAGTGTTAGCAAAAAGCTTGCTGAATCTACTAATATTGTTGCTGAAAATCAGCGTGCTGATGTTGCTGACATTAGCAATTTTTATTCATGCAAAATTTTTTGCCGACTTTGCTAACTTTTTTTTGAGTGTAATAATTTGATTAACGAATAATTTTTATTAGTAGCCTCGAACTCTCTTGAATAGAGAATTGTACGGTTTTGCGAAAATAGAAGACAAGAAAAAAACAAAAAATTTTGTATTTCATATCCTAATTTTTCGGATTAAAAAAATCGGAAAATTTTTTTAAAATTTACAAAAATGTTCAAAAAATATCCATCCCCGAAATTGGGGACTGGATCCGCCACTGCAAAAGTAAATCAAATCAAACTAGTATTTCGATCTGGCTAGAGATCTCATCAAAACCCGAAGTTTAGAAAAGCTAAAACCTAAAGAATAGGCAGAGCTTTAACAAAAAACCTACACTCAGGGAACTTCTGCTTTAAAAATATGTAGTTGTTTGCGTTGTAAAACAGTTTCATTATTTTTAATGTAAATGTAAGTCGTTTGTAGAACAAATAAAATTTTTAACTAACCTTGTAGTTCATTTAAAAAAACAACTAACATCAAATGACTGTTTTATGATTTTACATTCATTTTTTACAGTTGTTTTTTGTTATTTAAAAAAATGAAAAAAAAAAATAAATGTTTGTTTATTTTTTACTACCATGTGGTTCATTTTTACTACAATTGTTAGTCATTTTTTGAACATTAAAAAAACAAATGACAATGTTAGTTGAATTTAATGAAATGTAAGTCGTCCGTTTTTTAAGTGAAATTTCATTTGTTTTCAACTACAATTGCAGTGGTCTTTACCTACATAGTATTCTAAGTGTATTAATCATCAACTTTGCTCCATTCTTGTCTTCTTAGTAATTAAACAGTTTTATAACTTTTCTACTAACTTATTTTTTGACTGTAATTGCTCAAATAATCTCAAATTGTATCAGGTTAGATCTAATATCATACAATTAAATCTTCTCATTTTTCGGATATAATGATTTATAATAAGAAAATTCACAAAATATTTTCTTTACATATGAAATAACAAGGTGTTGTCGATTGACACACTTTAGACATCTTGTGACTTGTTAAGTGGTGTATCTGCAAATAGATTTTAAGTAAATAATTAAAAAAACTTAATAGTTTTACTAGGCGGCAGTAGTGCTTGATTACTGAACGTTCTGCTTACAGGGAATATGTGTTACTATCTGAGCAAAGGTTGCTTACAAAGGTTGCATACGGGCTGGCTAACCGCATAGTTATATGTTTTGGGTGTGTGTGCTAAATACAAAAGAAAAAATAAAAAGTACAAATATTTTTTTTTTTAAATGAAAAGTAGTGTTTGTAGCATTAGAGTTTGTGTTTGTAGCACAAGATAAATTTGAAGTGCAGTTATATGGTCTTGGTTGACTTTTCACGGGATAAGTCCTCTGAGGCCAATTACTTCATTTGTTTTTTCATTTTAACTAATAAAATGTTCTTTAAAATAAATAAAATTGTTTTCAAACAATGCAAATTTATTAGATTTTAATTTATTCATAGTTTTCATTAACTCAAATAAAGCATTTTCTTTAGTTTTCCTTTCTTGGTTTGCCGAAAGATTCACACCAAATCTTATTTTGCCAATATACTCGTACTCTGAAGAAGGCAACAAAAAAATTGGTAGAAGAAAATTTGCAAAAAAAAGTTGGGCAAAATTATTTAAATTTTTGAATTATTTTAGAATTATTTTAAAAATGTTTAATTTAAACATTAAAATATGCAATTATAATATCATAAAGCAATAATAATTGTTTGGTTCGACCTTAACAAACTGAATATTTAAGTTTAAGCACACGCATTTGATGATTATCTGCTTAATAATAATAATTTCAAAAGCTTTAGTAAACTTGATATGGGTTGTATGTGTCAATAGTAGAGTAGAAGGGGCAGGAGTCGCCACTGGGACACATATATCACCCCCGATTTTCGCAGTATTTAAAAGTGTTATTAAAATGTTCATAAAATGTAGAAGGGGCAGGATTCGCCACTGGGTCACATATGTCACCCCCTATTTTCGCAGTATTTAAAAAGAGTTATTAAAATATTCATCTTGCATGTCACCAAATTTTACAATTGTACTTTACACCTGGTCCAGGAAAGCCATGTTTTTGTGTTTTTTGGCTGCAAAAAAAATATTAGAGAGTTAGCATATTTGATACAACTTTTTTATTTCGTGTATTACAAAAAAATACCCTTTAAGGTGCCGAAGCGTTGATATTAATGTATAATATTAACACGAATTAACAAACAAAAATTCTTAAAAGTGTAATAAAAAATAAATAATATGAGCGTCTGATTATGGGGCACATAAGCCTGACCACGAGGCGCAGTGGTGGAAAATTGGAGCTTTTTTGCGCAAATTTGCCTACAGCTCATAGTTTTAAGCGGATTTGAGAAAACTAAAATTTGGAAAGTAATCAAATTCCAGGTCGTTTCCTCCTGGCCAATTTTTAAATGTCATTTAGTTTATATCCTTGATAAAGCGTCAAAATCAGCGAAATTTCCGATTTGTTTTTGTTGATATTTCTGATATAAAACATTTAAAAATTGTATGATACAAACGAAATATATCTCAACTTTTAGTTAATTTTATTCCCTATTGATAATCGTTATCAAATCCGAGGTGGCTTTTTTATTTTGCCTTTTATAAATAACTTAAGTTGGAAATAGAGCCATTTTATTTTCAATACATCTTCAACAATTTTCCAATCGTTTTGGTCTTTTATGAAGATGAATTTGGATGAATGCAGAATCATTATCGATGTGCATCTTTACAATTTTTAAAAATACGACTAAAGAGCTTTTAAAGATCAAAGAAATTTACATAATTTTACTAACAAATTTGTTAACTTTTTTGAAATTTATTTATGACAAATATTAGGTATTTTACACAAAAAAAATAAATTTGTCATGTTTTCATTAAAAATTCAACATTTTGAAAGTTTTTTAAAATGCTTTTAATGATGGGCATTTGTAGAGCAAAATATTGGTTTTTCTATAAAAAATCACAAAGTAATGTGTCTATAAATAGATTTTCAAAAATATATATTAATAATTACTTTACGTTTATAATTCATGCATTATGTAATTGATGATCGGTAAGTCATTACTTTATGTTTTGAAGTAATGTAAAATGTAATGAGGTATCAGTACAAGGTAATCCATGAGTGTTCAATTATCGGCAACTCATTACTTCTTGTTGGAAAATAATGATACAGGTAAGGAGTACACATTACAAGGTAATGCATTACTTTATCGCACCCATTACCAAAGTTTTGCTGGGAGTCATGCCCAATAAGGGGTTTTTCCCACACTTTTTCGTTTCCCGGAAAAGGGGGAAATTTTTTTAAATTTCCCGGGATCCCCGGATCCCGCTCCATAGAAATAATAAAAATAAGTTTAGTTTGTTTTAATAAGAAACTTTTTATTAAAATGCATAAATTTACTTGCTTAAAAAGTAAAACAATATTAAATACTACTAAAACCAATTTTAATTTAAAATTAAAATAGAAATTAAGATTATTTAATTTTAACTTTTAATAAAGAAAAAGTATTATTCTCTAGATATGAGATCAAAAACAAAAACATAAACATCACAATTCAATTAAATTTATTATAGAATATAAAAAATACAGGCATTATGAGATCGAAAACAAAAACATAAAAATTCAATTCTTAAAATACGTAAAATATTTTAGAAAACTTAAACTAAAATTTATTTTGACGGCTTAGGAAATAGTTCTTTAATACACTCAAAGCATTTATTGACTCGTTTGAAAGTCTATTTCTGAATTTATTAACAAATTATCCTGTTACGGAAAACACTCGTTCACTTTCCACAGAAGTTGGACAAACAGTTAGAAGGGCATTAAACAACTGTTCAATATTTTGAGTTTTTTGACCACTTCCTTCAAAAAATTTGTGTTTTTTTTACGGAACATTTTGCAGGTTTTTTGGACTTAGATTAAGAGCATAAATTCAAATGTTTTATTTTCTATAGCAACACATTCTTCAACATCGTCATAATCATCAATTTCCTCAGTATCATTAGATCCGCCAAAAAGACGAGTAAATAGAATTTCTGCATATACAATTACCGAGCATTTAGAAGCATAGGAAAACAAACTATTTTCATTATTGTCGTTGAAGAAATCCGGTTCTTTTAAATATTTTACCAATGTATACAATTTTGTCTCTCTCCTTTTATCAATACGTAGATGAATAGCTTGAAACAATTTTTTCGCCAAGAATTGATAGAATCGATTGAATTTCTTTACATACGGTGTTGATAATAATATCAGATGTTACATTTTTTATATCACGGCTACTCAACCTTTCCACAGCTAGTTTTTTAGGTTTTAAGACTTCAAGCATATATAATTCAAGCAAGGTAATTATAACAATTGAAATTCCCGGGATCCAGCAAGGAAAATCCCGGGAAAGTAAAATAATTGAAATTCCCGGGACGGGATTTCCCGGGAAAAACCAATATGCCCAATCGATCTGCAATTTATTCAATTATTTTTGAATTTTTTTTTTTTTTCAAATTCGTTTAAAACTGACGGCTGAAGGCAAGTTTGCTTAAAAAAAGTTAAATTTATACCTACTGTTCCAGGTGGCGTAGTCTCATCAGCAAAAATTGGTAGCACTTTCAAAGACGTATACAAAATATTAATTCGTTACATGGTTGTATGTGTTACACGGTTCAGACGTAATTTTCTTTCAACAAAGTCGAAGAAAATAAACTTTTTTGAATTTTTTTGCTAAAATTTCAGCTTTTTATATCCATCTTTATGATTATTTAATGTAAATTGTAATCTTTTCACCAGAACCGTTTTATTTATAGTTGACATTAAGCAGTGGGCGTTGTGGTGTAATGGTTAGCGCGTTGGACTGTTACACAGATGGTCACGGGTTCGATTCCCGGTGACGACAACATCAATTTAGAAAAATAATATATATGAGTTTTCTATCACTTATATGTATCGCTGCGCCCACCTTCGGTGTTCCCATAGCACTTAACCCCACCGAAGCAAAATAATGAATCAGGGCTATGAAACAAAAAGCTTCAATTAATTCGCCAACTCTACATCAGGTGGCGAGCAACAACTGTTCTAAGACTTATCTACTCGCGCAATTACAGTGTTGCCATGTTTGAAGCCCTTCATCTTTCACCACCTTTCATCTCTCCACTATCCCCTTTCCAAAGAAAGCAACACATTAATGAAAAGGAAGAATTTCCTGAGTGTTGCTTCTCTTAAAAAAAAAAAAAAACTTTTTTGAATTTTTTTGCTGAAATTTCAGGTTTTTATATCCATCTTAATGATTATTTATAGCTGAACCGTTTTATAATATTATAGCTGAAATTAAGCAAGCAACATTAACTTGAAGAATTTATCCCATCATTCGATCAGACTTTATGTTTTTTTGGTATAAAAATTCATATTTGTTTAAAGTTAAATGGGAAATATTTATGCAAGTACCTAAACGTTATTGTTGTAGGGTAGAAGGCGGAGCATTATCCGGGTTTTTTTAAAGCGCTGTCGTTACTCAAGCAAATTTTTTTTTTTGAAAAATTCTTTTTTATCTGAAATTTTTTACATCTTAACTTTAGTTTGTATAATTAAAACATAAACTTTCTCTATTCCTCATATTTATTTTTGTGAGATTTCCAAAGTCACCTAAATCGGCTAAACTCATAGGTAGTTTGTTTTGGGGGTGAGGTAGTTTGCTTGAGTAACGACAATTTGCTAGAATAACGACAGCGCTTTAAAAAAAACCGGAGAATGCTCCCTCTTCTACCCTACAAATCAACAATAACGTTTATGTACTTGCATAATTATTTCTCATTTAACTTTAAAAAAATATGAATTTTTTTACCAAAATACATAAAGTCTGATCGAAAAATACAAAAAGTTGAATTTAAAAAAAAAAAAAAAATGGCGGTAGTGACAAGATGCCGTTGAATCAAAAATACCTTTTCGCATAAAACTTTCTATACTAACAGGTTATCATGAATATCTTTCTATATCGATCAGAAAAACCAGAAGTTTTTAAAATCCACTAATTTTAAGTTGTGGTTTTTGGTTATATTTTGGAGTTTTATATTTTTTTATTTTTTTGTAAAAGGTTTGTTAAAAAAAAATGCCACCTTAATTTGCTAACAACGTGTATGTATTTTTGAATGTAAATACTTATTAAATTCAATTGCTATATTTATTTATTTTTTATCACGTGCATTTACAAACAATTCGTTTATAAATATTTAATCAGATCCTCTACATATGGGCGTATAAGAGATTTTTATTGAAACTTTTTAAAACCGCAACCAAAGCAACAGCAAATTGCAAAATTATGGAAAACAGACAACAAAAAATCCAGAAAATCTTTTAAGTCAACATATTTATGGTAGAATCCAAATAAAACCATCACAATTTTTTTTTGGTGAACTTTTTGTTTGTACAAATTTTTATTTCTATTTATGGAACAAGGCAAGTAAACAGTAGTTAATTGCAATTTTTTTTCGAACAAATTTATAAAAACTCGTGCTGAAATCAACCAGTTCACTCAGTAAGAGTGAAATCTAAGGGACACGTGTTCTTTTTCCAACTGACCAATATCAAATTTGGAGGTTACTAAGTGGTTTCAAAAATGACCCAGTTTTTTTTGTTTTTTTTCGAATTATTCCAATATATTTAAAGAAACTATAGGCAACTATTAAATGAAAAGTTTTTGAAGACATTTACTGGTATATAATTAGTGTAATTATTCAAATTTGGAAATTTCAAAGTAGGATGTGCTCCATACCAATTCCATACCATTCCAGGGGGGTTCGCGAGGAGTTCCGACAAAATGATTGTTTAAAACAAAATTAAATTTATTTCACAATATTTTTTTAAATTGTATTATTAATAACTCGAATTATTTAAAAAAAAAAATTAATTGAATAATTGAAAATTTGTTTGGACTCCATTGGCGGGTTAAAATCACTTACAATAAGTATGTGTTTTTAATAATGGTGCACCATAATTTATATTTAATTGATTGCATAAAAAATTTTAAAAATTGTTTTTAATTTTTTTGAATTTAAAAAAATGTTTTTTAATTAAATTTTAAGGCCCAGCAATCAAATTATTGTCAATAAAAATAAAAATAAACGTTTATTTGATTTCAAACTCACTTTCAATTAAAAATTTAATTATATCTATTAAGTGTTTAATTGAAAATGAATTTGGTGCACACAAAATTTCCAGTTTTCATAACCAATAATGACAACAAAAAAAAAAAACTAAATTTAAAAAAAAAATCACCAAAATTGAAAAAAAATCCATTAAATTAAAAATTTCTGTAATGAAAATAAAAATTATTCTATTTCGCTAATATTTAAAAAATTTGCCAAAATTAGAAAAACCTTCAAAATTTAAGAAAATAGCTAAAACTTAAACATCTCTAAAAATAAAAAATACTAAAACTGAAATAATACGCCAAGATAGTTGAAAAAATCGCCAAATTTAAATAAATCACCATAAATTAAAAAAATCAAAAAATTTTAAAAAAAATTTCGATATATATTTTAGTAATTTTTAGTGATTTTTTTATATTGACATTTGTTTTCTAATTTTTCAAAATTTTGCCGTTTTTTTCTTAAATTTCAATTTTTTTTTTTTAATTTCTGCAATTTTGAGTTTTTTGTTTTAAATTTGGCGATTTTTTTAAATTTTTGAAATTTTTTCTAAAACTATCGATTTTTAAAATTTTGAAGGAAAAATAATTTTCCTACTTTTAGCGATTTTTTCCAACTTTGGATTTTTCCAATTTTGATGACTTTTTTTCAAATTTGGCGTTTTTTTTAATAGTAATGTTTTCTTATAATTATGGCGATTTTTTTTTACAATTTTGATAATATTTTTAAATTTTGTAATTTTTTTGATTTTGTCGTTTTTTCCAATTCTTATAGATTTTTTCTGAAAATTTTTAATAAAAGTTTTAATAGTATGTACAAAAAAATTGTTTGAAACTTAAAGCAATATTCAATTAAATTTAAAAAATTATCGTAATTGAAGATGAAATCAATTAACTAGTTTCCAATTTATTTTAATTGATACTAATTCAATTAAACATTTAATTGAACCAACAAATATTTTAATTGAAAGTCGATTTTTTTTTTTTGGTGTAGAAAACGAGCTCTAAAATGATATTAAAACTTATTTCTACAAATTTTTAAATATTGTATTTAAGTAGTTCATCAAAAAGAGTTTTTTCATTCAAAAACACTTTAAGAAGATTAAAAAATTTGATGGCTCAAATATTAAAACTTTTTTTTTTAATTTTTAAATTGTTCACAAAATATACTAATTTTCTTCACACTTTCGAGTTTCTGATGATTACGAGACAGCAAAACTCGGTTAAGACAAATTTGGTTACGACGAATCCGCAGATATTACGAACTAATTTGAAAGTCCTAATGTTTTGGTATAAATTTCAAAGTAAGATCAGATTACAAACTTGCTTAAGATTAAGATTATGAACTATTTTTGACAGTCCCACTAACAAATTTTAACATAATTTCCCATTTTTAATACCAACAGTTTTGCAAATATTACAACAATTTTGTTGAATTTTAACAAATTTTAAACCGTACACTGAAATTCTTTCTCAAATGTGTCGAAATCAATATAAAGGGTATTTTTTTTATAGCGGCATAGAACTTTGAAATGGAGTAAAACAAAGATACATTTTTTAAATTGACAGGAAATTTACTTTATTCGAAAGATAATCTTCTGGCATTATAATTTAAATATGACTTCTGTCATATGACCGCCACGGCTGGCTCGGACGTAGTCTAATCTGGAGGTCCAATTTTCGAAAACTTTTTCCAACATTTGTGGCCTTATATTGGCAATAACACGGCTTATCGGTGTAGACTAGCGACTTCACACATCACCACAGAAAATAGTCCAGCGGCGTTAAGTCGCACGATCTTGGAAGCCATTTTACTTGTCCGAAACGTGAAACTATGCGGTTACCAAACGTTTGTGACATGTTGCGCCGTCTTGTTGAAACCACAGCTCCTGCACATCATGTTTGTGCAATTGATGAACGAAAAAGTCAGTAGTCACCCTATGGGGAATGGGACCGGTCCTACGTGTGCCACAGGATCGGTCCCTTCGTGCTAGAGACCGGTCCTCTGCTAAACCCTACCCTATGTAAACAAATTGGCAACTTTAACATGGGCTTGTCATAAGAGGGGGTCATTTGTCCTGCTTTAAACCACATAGTGGCATGCCACAGGACTAACAGGACTAAAGATGGGCATAAAAATAAACGAAAACTAAACAGCTTCCAATGGGTAAAATTCTGGGCAACTGGATTTTTCTTGTTAATAAGCATTCTGGTTAAGTGGTATGTCCTCCCTTTACCAGTCACAGGATTGGTAATTTTAGGACAGTTGACACTGCTTAACCCACTTCAGTATTAAATAATACCAGTCCTGTGATAAGTCCTTCTTTGACCAGTCTCTTTTAGGTCAATTGAATCCTCAATCCCCATAGGGCATGGCTCTATAGCGGTCACCATTGACTATAACGTTCTGACCAGCATCGTTTTTAAAGAAGTACGGACCAATGATTCAACCAGCAAATAAAGCACACCAAACAGTCAGTTTTGCTGGATGTAACGGTGTCTCAACATACACTTGAGGGTTATCATCACTCCAAATACGGTAGTTTTGTTTATTGACGTATCCATTTATTTTATTTATTTATTTATTTATTTAAGTGTACGGAATAAATCCTTACAGACTATTAACATAATAATTACAAAATTATAAATTAATATAAGTACAATATTTAAATTTTTTTTTCAAATAGAAGAATTTAAAAACAAAATGATGTTGCGTTTAATAATATTAATATTTGAAGAAAAATCTAAGAAATTATAAAGATTATTAAAATCATTACACATTCTTATAAACGGATCAGCATCAGCATTCATTTGACGATAGAATGGAGTATATAATGGAGTATAATTACGTGTTGATCTTGGAGGAACGAAAAGTACAAAATTTTCTAACAGGAAATCGGAGCATATATAACCATTAATCAAATCTAATAAAAATGTAACGTTTAGCATTATCCTTCTACTTTTCAGAGTGGGAAGCTTAACGAGGTTTAGTCTGGTTGTAAATGAAGGTAGATTATTAATGGTATTAGGGTAGGTGCTTCGTAAGCAGAACAGCAAAAATTGTTTTTGCACTGATTCAATTTTTCCAATTTGAACAATGGATAATGGATCCCAAATCACAGATCCATATTCCAAAAGTGAGCTTCATCGCTAAACAAAATTCGCAAAATTTCGAGAGCGATACGTATTTCGAACAGAACCATGATTTTGTTGTTCAGGCGCCAGTGTATTCATGTTGAAATGACAAGTCAAACTAAACATAATTCACTTGAGAGCTGACAAAATGGATGCCAGTTAAAAAAGTGTTGCCAACTTAAAGTTATATACCTGTATAAAAGACAAATCAAATGAAATTCTTTCAAAAAGTTGGTAAATAAATATATAAATCGTGCAAAATGTTTTCGTTTTCGTAACGATTTCTGTGTGTTTGTTGTTGAAAAACGAAAAAAAAAATTCAAAATACTTTTCTTCGACATGCCTGAATATTTTGTGGACAATTAAAAAATTGTTAAGAACTTTTTCTCCAGTAAATACGAACCTCGATTACACCGAATTAATCATAGAAATAAATATTAAATTTTCGTTTCTTTTAAATTTATTTTTTTGGGGCCGGTGAACCAGTGGGTCCGTGAAGCAAAAGTTGGTGGGAACCGCTGCTACAAACCATTAAAAATATAATAAAAAATTTAAGTAGAATATTCAGTAACTTTTATAATTGTGTCAACATAAAATTTTTATTATCTGGAGTGATAGTTTATGAGCAATAAAGAATCAATTGTCACGACGAAAATTATTGAAATTATCAACAATTGGAATAGAAATTCAAAGCGACCAAAACATTTTATTGCAAAAAAATTTAAAATGGCAAGAATTACGGTAGATTGTATTTTAGGACGTTATTTCAAAATATCTATTGGCATTGTAAAGTTTGGTTTAAGGCATATTGTTAGACAATGCGGCGAAAAGTCATATGCATATATACCAACAGGTAAAAAAGCATGGTGGATCCGATCTATTTTGGCATGATTTGGTTACTACTGATTTTGCTGCAACTACCTAGAATATTCTCAGACCATATAACATTTTATTATTTGTTAAAGACATGAAACCCACTAAATGAACCCATACAATGTCAACCCGTTGAAAGACATTGGGCTCTAATAAAAGGCATATAAAGAAATACCTAACAGACTACTACACAGACAACGGTGTCGTCAAACAAATTTTAATTAAACCTGTGTTTGATTTCAAACTCATTTTCAATTAAAAGTTTAATAATAAGTATTAAATGTTTAATTGAAAATTAATTTAGTGCATACAAAATTTCCAGTTTTTTAACCCACAATGACAACAAAGAACTGCCGAATTCCCAATTCGTTCCCAGTAATGGCAACATTGGCAGTTGGACTGGCAACCCTGCCAAATAAAAAATACTAGTATCAACCTAGCTAATATGTTTGATTTGCTTTATTTTTGTAAATATACGGAGGTTGAAAGCTCGTTATAAATTGAAAATAACATAAAAATAATCTCGATGTATATAAAAACAAAAAACTAATATAACTATAAAAAGCTTTAAGATTTAATCAAAGCTGTTGGGTAAACTTGTAAGACAAGACGGAATGTTGTTCGGGTATTCATTACCATCACAGATTTTCTGTGGTTGGTTGATATATACCTGATCAAACCTTGAGGTGCTTTTGGTGGATTAGAATGAGGCTGAAGATGGCCTAGTCGAAAAGGCCTATTTAACATATAATTATAATTTCAAGCCTGACAATTCAAAATTAAATACGAAGAAAAAAATTCAAAAATTTTAAAAATCACCAAAGTTGAAAAATGTGGTCAAATTTCAAATATCGCTAAATTGAAAAAAAATCACCAAAGTTAAAAAAAATGGTCCAAAATTAAAAAAAATTAAAAATGTTTTCGTGATAAAGACATTTTAAATTTTGTTTAGTTGATTTTTTTTCATTTTACGCAATTTTGTGGATTTTTTTTTTTTTTTTTGAATTATTGCGATTTCTTATCAAATATTGCTGCTTTTTTGTTTTGGCGATTTTTGTAAAATTTTGAAAATTTTTGAAATATTAGCAATTTTTCATTTTTGTCGATTTTTTAAATCTTACCGTTTTTTTAAATTAAAAAAAAAATGTTTTTATATTTTTTTAGCAATTGAAAAAAAAATCACCCAAGAGAAAAAAATGGTCCAAAATTAAAAAAAAATTACAAAAATTAAAAATGTTTTCGTGATAAAGACATTTTGAATTTTGTTTAGTTGATTTTTTTTTTCATTTTCCGCAATTTCGTGGATTTTTTTTTTTAATTTTTGCGATTTTTTTATCAAATATTGCTGCTTTTTTGTTTTGGCGATTTTTGTAAAATTTTGAAAATGTTTGAAATATTAGCGATTTTCATTTTTGTCGATTTTTTTAAATCTTACCGTTTTTTTTTTTATTAAAAAAAAATGTTTTTATATTTTTTTAGCGACTTTTTTTTACATTTTGGAGATTTTTAGAATTACGTTTTTTTATTTTTTTGACGATTTTTTCCAAATTAGCGATTTTTCTAAACTTTAATAGTATTTACTAAAAAAAATTGTTTGAAATTAAAAACAATATTCAATTAAATTTTTAATAGATATGATTAACACTTTAATTCCAAATAAAATCAATTAAATAGTAACAAATTATTTTAAATGATACTAAAATTTCTTTAATAGGACCGAATTCAATTAACATTTTTTTAACTGACGGCCATTTTGTCAGCTGTCAGGTGATTTATGTTAGTTTGGTTTGGCATTTCAACTTGAAAAGACTAACGATTGAACAAAGCTTCCAAATTGTGCAAATTTATTTTGAAAATCATGGTTTTGTTCGAAATACGTATCGCGCAATACGTCTATTTAACGGTAAACAAAATCGTTCATCAGAGCAATTAATTCGAATAACTATGGAACGTTTTCGCACGTTTACTCTATATGATAATATTCATCCACAGAGACGTTGTACAGTGCGTACAGAATAAGTCATTGTCCAGATTAGACTACGTCCGAGCCAGCCGTGGCGGTCATATGCCAGAAGTCATATTTAAATTATAATGCCAGAATATTATCTTTCGAATAAAGTTAATTTCATTTCAATTTAAAAAATTCATCTTTGTTTTATTCCATTTCAAAGTTCTATACCTCTATAAAAAATACTCTTTATATCACTTCGAACATTTGCCTAAGCATTTTGACAAAATTATCGTTAATTTTAAGTAGTTGTATAATTACCACGAAACTTTGTAAACTATTACTCTAATTATTAAAAAAAGATGTAACAAATTAAATTAAATGATTCTTATATCTATATTATTAAGTAATGAAAAGATTATAGAATTTTATCCATAGTTTGCACTCTGTGCAAAAAAAAAATAATATAATCATTAGAAATCTCTTAATTTTCTCCAAACATTACTCTATTTAACTCTTTTATTAAAAGAATTTATTTACTATTCAGCGAATAATATTTATAAATTTTATGTTAACTATATTAAGTAAAATGTGCAATAAAATATCTTTTTTTATGAAAAAAAATCAAATTATAAGCGGTCATGACTTGGTACGTTTGTAATTTAAGAAGAAGTGCAGGTTTTATTGTTGAAAAATTTATCATATCGCTCATTTGCTGCAATAACGTCATAACTCAAAAATTTTGAATTTGTAGAAAACGAGTTTAAAGATTTTTATTTACTCCCACCTTGAAGAAAAAATAATCACATAATTTTTTCTCAAATGGTGAGTATTCAAGATATTAATACGATTATTTTACAGAATATAAAGCGTGGTATAACGAATGATTCTGCGCCATTATCTCAAAAATCATAAGTTTAGAGTTATGTCGTTTTTTCATGAAATGAACGATATAGAGGCAATCCGATAAGACAGAAATAATAATATAATTTAAATGGAAAATCACTGATAACGCCTGTCCATCAAAAAGGCAGAAACAAGTCTAGTCTGATTTGAAAATTAATAGTGTTTATAATTTTTTTGAGGAAAAACTTTTTTTCTTCTTCTTAACCTCAACCTTTCTAAGTTAAATTTATCAAATGCATAGTAATTAAGAATTAATTGCGACTGTCTATGTTACGTTAAAATAACACTGTACTAAAATTATATATGACTTTTGAAAAAAAAATTTTTTTTTGATCACACACAAAAAAAAACTTACATCAACGCTACCTTGGGTTAGTTTATTACCTCAGCTCCTCTTTGAAGTTGATTTTTTAATACAAGCGTTTGCTAAGGTACTTTTTTGCCTGACGTTGTCAGTACTGATGTCGTTTAAAAATACCTAAAATAACAGAGTTGCCAGACTTTTTAATAAAAAGTTAAAATAAAAACAAAATTTGTCTGGAATAGTAAACTACCCCATGGTAGCTTTCATATGTTAAAATTGGGCTCTGCGCAATAATTACCAGGTAAAAAAGTCCCAAAAAAAAAAAATGAAATAAGTCCCAAAATTTTTCATACAAATTTGGGAGTAATTTCAAATGGGTATTATACCCAGTTCTTTTGCAGTTATTTCATTTTTTTATAAGTTATTTCATTTTTGTTATTAGGTGTTATTTCATAATGCAGTAATTCCGAAATGAAATAAGTCCCAACAGAACTTAGCGTGGGACTTATTTCATTTTATTTTCTTGTTCGGTGTTATTTCATTTGCTGTGGGAGTTATTTTATTTTTAGTAGGAGTTATTTCATTTTGAAAAATTCATTATTTTTTTAATATTATTAATATTCTAATCTAATATTCTGATCTTCTTTAATTTACCTAACTTAATCTGTTCTTTAACAAATTTTGAAGGCGTAACGTTATATTCCCCAAAGTCATATTGCCCAAGAAAAAAAAGACATAGCGCCCAAAAAATTATATGTAAATTGTTGTTGTAAAAATGTTCTTGTTTTTGGGCAATATGTTGGGCGCTATGACGGTTTTTTGTTTAGCCAAAATAAATTTTAGCGCTATGACGAAAAAAAAGAAGTTATTGCCCAAAATCATAATTTTTTTTTTTTTTTTTAAATGTCATAAGACCTTAAATGTTAAGGCTGATTCATGAAATCAAACAAAAGAGTTCTAAGGAAACTTAAAAAAAATTGTTTCAATTTTATTTTTTTGTGTCGCACACAGAAAAAACTTTATTTAGCGTAGCCGCCTGCCGCGTTCTACGGAGGAAAACCCCCTAAGAGCGGCCGAAGGCCGCCACACGGAAAAACTTGTTTTTACAAATCCAATGTCGAATCCGTTGAAATCTTATTTTTAAGACAATAAGTAATATAATTTGACCAGTCATAGCTTTATCTAACCTTGGTGTGGGTTGGGATTTTGGGACATAAAAAGTTATGACAGGTCAAATAAATGTTAGTTGATGTCTTAAAATTATAAGATTTCAACGGATTTGACATCTGATTTGAAAAACAAGTTCTTCTAGGTGTTTTAGGGGTTTTTTTTCCTCTGTAGAACGGGGCAGGCGGCTTCGCGAAATAAAGTTTTTTCTGCGTGCGACATAAAAGACATTATATCTTATGACATTTAAAAAAATAATAAATTATGATTTTGGGCAATAACTTCTTTTTTTTTTACCGTCAGCGGCCAAAAAAAAAAAAAAAATTTCAAAATAAAATACCATAGCACCCAAAAAAAAGTTTTGGATTTTCTGTCATTGATTTGGTCGTTATAACATATTAACATCCACAATTTTGGGGGATATGCGTACATTTGGACAATATGTCATTTTGGTTTTTGGGCAATACGACTTTGGGGAATATAACGGTACGCCCTTACTTTATTTGTGTTTCATGGACTTGTTTTGGTAGTTATTTAATTTTTATTCTTTGGAAATTATTTCATGATGAAATAACAACCAAAATCTAGGATTTGTTTCATTTTTGTTTTGGAAATTATTTCATTTTTTTAGAATTTATTTCACTTTTTCGAGACGGGACTTATTTCATTTTTTTAGAATTTATTTCATTGTGAGCTTTTGCACTGGGACTTTTTGCACCTGGGACTTACTGCATAGAGCCTTAAAATTGTACATTTTACCAAAGCAATAAGCCTTTAAAAAAATGTTCATATATTTGTAATTAACCTACAAAAATTTAGTGGAAATAAAAGTTTGCAAAATATTTGAACATTTAAAAATTTATTTTTTTAACTCCAAAATTAAATAATTTTGGATGCAATTGGGCATACGAATGATGATGTTTTTCATAAATAATGTTTTTTGTTTTTACATTTGAATACATATTTACAGGGCAGCGCTTTTCGTGCACCTAAATCGAAACATGCACTAAGAACCAAAAAGAAATACTAAACTTTGAGACCAAAAATTATTCGATTTATATAAAAAAAATTATAGTTTTTACTCTGGCTCAAGTAATATTTTTTACAGTTTTATTAGTTTTTTTGTTTTTATATACATTTAGGGCCGTTATTACAACTTGCCTTTAAAGTAAATATTAGTAAAAAGTAACTTTAGCTAAAGTGAGAAATAAAGTGAGCTATAATGTTTTTCGTTATTACAACTTCCCAATAAAATAAAATTAATATTTTTGATAATGTGGCAGCACCAAACTAAAATCCGATTATTGGTTTATGAATTGGTTTATAAAAATACGTAGTGGCAACGTACTTTTATTTATTTGTTTAAAAACAAACAATAATTTGTGAAATTCGATTGTGAAATTCGGTATTTTCTTCTTTTTCTTTATAGAGCAGAAAATGTGGTAACTTTAAACACATAAACCTTACGTTTAAAGTAAAAGGCAACAATGTCTTCCCTTTAGCTTATGGGTAACTTTTAGCTTAAAGTATACTTATAATAACGAAAACCTAATAATCTGTCAGATAACATCCGAACTTTAGCTATTGGCAAGTTGTAATAATGGCCCTTAGATTATTTTTATGTTATTTTAAATATATATAACGAGCTTTTGAACTCCGTATATTTACAAAAATAAATTGAGTTTTTTATTTGAAAAATTTGAATTCATTTTGAATTAGCTCGAGAAAAAATTTTCTATGTTTTTCAAAAAACAATTATTTTTATAAATCATTTAAAATTTTTATTTGCGAGCGCTACGACGTTATTGGCTAAGATATACCTTTTGCCTGTGCCTTTTACATTCAAAGCAATTAATTAAGAACCATTCCTTACGAAAACGACTCCAATAAAACATATTTTAAAGAAAAACATTTTACTAAAGACTGACAACATACACACAGAGAAATTAAATGTCAACCGAGTTGAAAAGTGTATATTAATGGTAGCAACTTATAAATTCAGTTAGTACAGCGATATTTACATTAGATTTCTGAATATTTTGAGTGTTGCAACTAAAATTCAGTTGAATTAACCGAACTTTGTTGTGAAAACGAATGTTAAGTTGTGCCAACCGTCTCATATTCGAAATAACTTCTTGATTTACTCTACCCCTTCTGATTTCAACCAAACTTGATATAGAAGATACACATCATATAACTATAACCTCGCCCACGAAAAATCGAGTTTCAAAATATGAAAAATATTCGAAAATTTGATAACTCATTTTAAAGCTACTTAAATTGTGGTTTTACAAATGCACACAAATTATTCCCTTCCTTTATGAAAAATGCATCGTTTTTAAAAACCGCCGCTCAAAAAGCTGTAATTTAAAACAATGGTTTTTAAAATTTTTAAAAATAATATATTTAATTATCAATTATTTCCCTGTGTCGTGTCCAATTTCCGATGTGGAGCTTTTACAGTATCCTGAGTTATATATCAAAATGTGAAAAAACTAAAAAGACGATAACTCAAAAAAATACAGGAGTGTCACATAGGGATTTGTTCACGGTATAGAAGAATAATTTGTAATTAATATATATTTTTTTAAAAATTTTAGAAAACCAGTTTTTGGAAATACAGCGGTTTAAACGAAGGACTATGAAGATGCACAGACCGGTGCGCGACGCGCACCTCATCGTGCCAACGTGCCAACACCCCAACAGGCCAACTCGCACAAAGGTAGTTATAAAGGAGGTCACAGTGGTTTTTGTTACCCATTATTGATATAATTAATTTATTTATTTATTTTTTAGTAATTTTTAAGCTATTTCAATTGATAATAGTTTTTAAAATAGTTGAAAAATAATGTTTTTCTATTTTATTTCTATTATAAATTGAAATAGCTTAAAAATTACTAAAAAATAAATAAATAAATTAACTATATGAGCAAGATTATTCGAGTTCAAGATCATTTGTTTTTTGTTAAACAAAAAACCGTGCAATATTTATTTATTACTCAAAAAAGTTTTTGCCCGCTTTCTTATAGCAGACTTTATCTACTGACAGGTCCTTACATGTTTCATTTCGCGTCACCGAAAATCATCAGAGAACCAATGTAGAAGGGCTAGAATTATTCTACCCAAATTTTGAAGGAAAAAGATCAACGCTTTACCCGTATTGTTATATTTACTCGATGAGAAGTAAAAAACAAAATTGGAAGAATTGAACTAATTCAAATCAAAAATAAAATAATCCTGCTCACATCATAATGTATGATAAAAGATCGAAAAATAAACTTTTGGTTTTAATTTTTAAAATTTAAAAGTAAAACATTTAAATTAATTATATCAATAATGGGTAACAAAAATCACTGTGACCTCCTTTATAACTACCTTTGTGCGCGTTGGCATGTTGGGGTGTTGGCACGTTGGCACGATGAGGTGCGTGTCGCGCACCGGTCTGTGCATCCTAGTTCTTCATAGTCCTTGGTTTAAACCACGGATTTTGAAAAAAAAAATAGATTTTCCCGTCAAAAAATGATTTTTTTTTGTAAACCAGTAAACCACGAATTTATTAGCTTTAAAATGAGGTATCAATGATTCTTGTAACTTAAACCATTAAAAAGATATGCCGAATTATGTGCAACTACCCAGCCAGAAAAATACGAACGGCAAAGCATTGGCCCAGTGCTTTCAACGGTGGTATGAGCGTTGGCAGAGCATTGGATATCTTAAGATTTAAGTGCTTTGCCAACCCCAAAATGATAACACCGGGCAGGGCTTGGAAGTTCCTTTTTTAAAACATTGGCAAAGCACTGGCAATGAGAGCTTTGCCAGTACCAAAGCCATAATTTTAAAACGTTGCCAAAGCATTGGTAGAACAACCAATAAAGTGCTTTTTTAATAATATAATAAGTGCTTTGCCAACCCCAAAATTATAACACCGGGCATGGCTTGGAAGTTTCTTTTTTAAAACTTTGGCAAAGCACTGGCAATAAGCGCTTTGTCAATACCAAAACCAAAAACGACCAATAAAGTCCTACTTAGTAATTCACTTCAGTAAAGAGTTGTATTATTTCTTATTGAATGATTTTGGTAATTTGAACAGAAATAACAATAGGCTTGCTTCAGCTAAGTTAATTACAAAATAACTGAATATTTTTTTTATCAAATTATTTTTGTGATAAGTTAGCACGATTTTTTACTACAATTTTAGTAAAGAAAGAAATTTGAAAATAAATTTCTTAAGTAAAATTTTAGTACAAAAACTATACTTTGTGCTAACTATAATAGGAGACCTTAATATTCTTAACTTCAAATCATAAATTGCAATTTAATTTTGAATTTTTCCACTCTTGTTGTGAAAAAGGGATGTGCCACAGTTTTTATTAAGTTAACGGTTGTAAATTTTGTAAATAAGTATTGGCAATGCACTTTTTGCCAATGTTGGGAAAGCGTTCTAAGTCAGTACTGCGCCAGTGCTTTTTTATTTTTATGGTTCTAAATTTTGTAAATCAAGTACTGACAAACTTTGGCAGAGCGTTTTGATCCAGAGCTGTGCCAGTGCTTTTATTATTTTTACTGTTGCAAATTTTGTTAATTAAGCACTGGCAAAGCACTTTTTACTGACGTTGTGCTTTGCCAGCACTTTATTTGTTGGATCATTGGCAAATGGTGCTCTGCCAGTGCTTGATTTTTCAGACCATTGGCAATTTCTGGCTGGGTAGTTACTTTTGCAAAACATTTTTTTTAAATAATTTTGTTTTTTTTTATGTAAATCTTTTTTTCTACTATGTTTAGAATTTTTACTTAGATTTTTTTCCATAACTTTGAATCCCATAAGAGTTCCTCATATTTATTTGGGAACGGCATAGCGGAATAAATTATGAATAACATATATATTTTTGGAAATTAAAAGAAATAAAAACAGTTGTTTTAAATACAGAGGTTTAAACTAATGCTTCCAAATATTCGACCAAGGCGTTTAACCGGTTACGGCTTTATTCGAAAAAACGCTCAAATGGATTAACTGGTTAATCGGGATCAATCAATTAATCGTTTAATGCAACTTAATGTGCTGTTTTTCTTTTTTACTAATAAAAACACACAAGGCTTTATAAAATATCAGGGCTGGGCCTTTAACACGTTAATGTTTAATTAGTAGTAAAGTAAAAGTAGTACACTCAAAGAAAAAAGTTAGTAAAACGTTTTATATCCTAATTTACAGTTTTTGTACTAATTTTTAGTACAAAATCATTTTTTAGTAAATATTTTTCATATTCTTTATTTACAAATTACAATTTTTACGAATTATTGCTGCTGATTTTAACAAACTATTTGATTTTCAAAACCTAGTTGCTACAATTAGCAAAACTTTAACTAATTTTTAATTTTATAGTTGAAAATTTCAAAAATCTTAAGTACAAAGAAAATGCAATGTTTTAATTAAAAATGTATTACGAATTTTTAGTAATAATTTTTGCTGAAATTTGAAATTCACAAATGAAAAATGGAATTAACACATTTTTGCCTTGATTATTTGTTTGATTTTGCTTTTGTTTTATATAATTTTTGTTTTTAATAAAAATTATATCAAACTTGTATAATTTTCAATTTTTATATAATTTTTTTTATTATGAACTTAATATTTTATTAAATAAACTTATGTTTGAGATTTTAATAATATTTTTTATTCTTAATTGTTTTGTAACTTCTTCTTTTTTTTAATTTGATTTTTTGATGATTTTTTTATATTAAATATATGTAACAAATTAACTTTTTTTTAATTCTGTCCTGTAATTATAAGATTTTATATTGCAGCATAGAAATGCCATTGCAAAAAATAAATACAAAATTAGATAAACGGTCTGCTGGACTGTAAAATCACAGACTGTCATTTTTACAGACTTTTTTATTGAGTAAAGTAAAGAAATTGTAAACGTTTTTAAAATTTAATAAAAATTTTAGTAAATCCTTAATGGAAATAGATTTGCTAATAGCCATTTTGTTATTAAATAAAACAGGACAAGAGCTAGACCTGGAACTAGAGTAGCTTTTATCAAAGTTTGTTGTTTGTTGTATCCGAATCTGACCTCATAATTTCTTCATTACAACAGGTTCTCGAAATGTCTGAACATAATGTGTTAAAAAAAGTCCGGTTTTTCGCTATATTCGGGACGTTATATCATCGCGAATTAAGCTATATTCAAAAATATAGCTTAATATCTTTGGTTTTCAATTGAGATTTAACCTATCTAATATATTTTTTCCTTTTTTTGAAATCATGCGCTGAAATTCATTGGTATGGTATTTTCGCTATTACCATAAAAACCATAAATACCAAATTACCATAAATACCACACCAATAAATTTCAGCAAACGATTTCTTCAAGAAGGTTCTGAAATATCGTATTTTATAGGCACCACATAGGACTTTCTCAAGTTAAAACAAAGTTTTGTGAATACAGCTTGATTCGCGATGTTTTGACGTTCCAAATATAGCAAAAAATTGGGATTTTTAAATTTTGTTCAACTCTAGATTTTGTCGGCCTGTGTAATTTTAAATATTTTTATTTGTTTTTTTTAAAGTAAATGAAAAAACATTGATAATGTTACTTAAAGTAATATATCTTAAGAAGCTGTTTTACTCTATTTTCAAAATAATTTGACATTATTTTAATTAGGGCTTATTTTTTCAAAGCTTTTCGTGCCATTAATTATGTTAGCCAAACTTATGAAAAATAAGATAAACCGAGCCGAATGATCGGTAAATTATTCGGGTCGAATAATTATTTGAGTTCTAAATTATTTGTTTCGACATTAACCGTAACGGAGGCGATTAATCGAGGAATCGGTTAATCGATTTACCGAATTGGAAACACTACTTTAAACTGCGAATTTTGAAAAAATGTATTGTTTTTATTTAAAGCTTTTTCTATTTAAAGCACGACAAAAAAAGCTATCAACGAAACACTATAACTGTTAAAAATATATGAACGATTACACTCTAAAAAATGATTGTAAATTTACTACTATAAAACGAGTAAGCTTTCATGTATTATTACACAAATTCGGTAAATTTATTTATCAAAATGTGTAAAACTATTTTGCGCACACTTAAATGTACAATAGTACACGCTTACAGTATTTTCACCTACTATGTGTTTACAATTAAACACATTATGTCTAAAATTAATATTCATTTGTTAAATAAAATTTTTACGCACAAAGTTTGTAAATATACTAAATTGTAATAGTAATAAAAACTCAGCATTTTTAAATTGAAAAAAAAAATCAAACAAATTCAAAAGGATTAAATAAAACTAAAAATTATTAATTATTGTGTGTCTTTGTGTTACTATGCTAGAAAGATAAATTCTTTAAGTGTATTTAACTTGGCTTAACTCTTTCATTTATTTTTTTTAATTGTATTGTTTTCTTTAAAAAACTATTTTTATTCCATTTAAAATAATTTTCGTTTCACTAGTGTAAGATTTCTTTTAATTTATAACATTGCTGTTTTTCATTCTTACCACAGCAATGGTAAATATACGCTTTTTTGGGGATTTTTACGCATATAAATATGTATTTTTACGTTTATAAACATGTATTTTTACGCATTTTATACTTATAATTGCACGTTAATGATGTTTTTTTACACAAAAATTTGGTAAAATTACTCATTTATTTATAAATTTTATCAAAATTTCACGCACTTTCATTGTAAATTTACCAACTTTGTGTTCACCAACTTACTCTCAATGTGCGTATTTTTTTATTTACACACATAGAGTAAATTTCCTCAACTTATAGTAGGAGTACAGTTTCCTACTATAAGTTGGGTAAATTTCAACAGAAATTAGAGTGTAAGTACGACCACTTTTTTTAAATTTTGGATTTTAATAGTGAATTTTATCGTTGATCTATAAATTTATGTGTGAGATTTTATTTGTTCGGTTTTAGATCATGACAAATTTTTCTCTAAATTAACAGAAAAATTATAGTTTTTATATGATAATTTACTTTGACTATTAGAAAAAAACACAGAAAAAGTTATTAGACACTAGCATGAATGGAATGCATTTTGTGACCCACAACGGTCTTCATCAACATTCTTCGTGCCATTTTAGTGTTAATCGTAAATATCATCTATTTAACTCACACGTTAAAGAAATTATGTAACGTTAAATCCCACATTACTCTGTGTATTGAGTTAGAATGAAATTTACCACGAACGATTTCTATTTATTTTTTCATATTTTAAAACGCGATATTTCCATAACCGTTACAGATAACAACCCAAAACTTGTACGATGACATATATATATATGACACTTACCTTCCTTTCCAAGTTTGGTTAAGATGTTTTTATTTTTGATGGTTTTATATGGAATGAGTCTAAACAACATTTTTTTAAAACTTATGTGCCATGATTTTTTTTTAAAAATTAAACATTTTATCGATCATCCTAATAAATAGCAAACAAATTACAACCAGATGCTATGTGAAGGATTGCAAATGCCTTATATAAATTTTAATTTTTACAAAATATGCAATTAAATTGCTTAAAATAAGCATTTATAGCAAAATATGCATTTATAACAAACTATGCGTAAATGTGCTAAAACAAATGCTATTTTATAGCAAATTCTTTGATTCGGAAAATTATTTGATTAAAATCGATTTTTGGCTACCGACTATAAACAAGCATCTGCACATTTACAATCAAAATTGATGCATGTTATTTTTTTTATATCATATGTGGCGTATGAGTGTTATTTTTTTTTTACCATACAAAATAATAACACTCATACGCCATCAGTTACTATCAAACTAATTTCTATAACAAACTGATTCTGTCTGACACAAATTGCTAACAAATGAAAAATATGCTAAAAACTTTTACAAAAATTTTATTTTCATGAAAAAGTTTTTTTTTTCTATTTATTTACAGAGACAAAACAATATTCACTAGTTAAGCCTCTATTTTAAAACAAAAAAGCTAGAAACAAAACAGTAAAAATCCTTAGAAAAACATGAAAACTTTTTTTTAACTTTAATCTTATTAGTTGCTAATTAGTTTTAATAAATTGTGTGGTAACTAGAACTATCAACTGGTAGTTAAAGGAGTGGTCTGAAGTAGACTGGCGTGGTGTGTGAAGCAGTTGTGGTGGTGTTTAATATGAATAACGATGAGGAAGAACGTGTTTGTTTGCGGTAAGTTTTACATATTAATATACATAGTTACTTGCAACATTGAGCGTAAATGTAAATACAGTGTCGCGCAAAACAAAAGCAACAAAATACACGTAAATCTTTGTTTTGAAACATTTCAAATTCCAAGCCGGTTAGAAAAAAGTTTTAATTGGATATTTCATACTATTGAACAGATTATATAGAAGAATATAAAAAAACTGATAAAAAAAATATGCTAAAACAAAAGTTGGATGCTCCTAATATGAGACTGTGCAAAACATAAACAACACAATGAAAAATGATTAAGAATTTTATGAAAAAAGGAATTTTATAAGAATTTTATAAACTTATATATAAAGTTTGTAGTCAGAAGGTTCCGGGTTCCATGCCGATTCCAGGCTTATTTTTTTTTTTTGTAATTTTTCTTTACTTTTTAAAATATGTTTTATATACAATTAATTAATTTTTTTTGGAAAAGCTCTTTAAGACCAATTTTTTTTTTAGTTTCGCAACGGTGGAAAGTTGATTCCACTAAACCTTATGCCAGTGCTGACATATTTGATCAGCCAACTGTTAGCCAAGAGTTATCGTCCACTTACATTTTAAGCTACGAGTATAAGGTATTATATGTGTCGTTAGCTCAGTGGGTAGAGCTGTTGGCAGCTACCTGGCAGCCAGGGTTCAATGCCGGCGGGACCAAACAAGTTATAAATAAACTTTTTTTTTAATTTTATTTTGGAACATTTATTATAGACCACCGTGGTTTTACCAACATTTTGTCAACGTTGGAAATTTTGTATGTTCAGTGCTAGTCCGAAACTTTTCAAACAGAGGGACCTCTTGTTGCCAGTACTTGCACCACCTGTTTAAGTGCCTTTCCAGCGCTAGTCAGTTTGTCTTTTTCAGACTGGATTATTTTCAATAATTTTCTCTTCTGTATTCGTAATTTTAAAGTGTATGAATTTTAAAAATTCACTACATCAGAATTTTAATGATTTTGTACTCCGGTCGGTAATTTTTTCCACCCAAATTTTTAACCTTAAAATCGCAAATTTTATAACCGTTTTATGTCCAAACAATTGTCACATATCTTTTGGCTAAATAAACGTATAATTATGTTGGATTTTGTAAAAAATGTAATTCTTTCTTTTCACTGAAGTTGACAGCAGGACCAAATTTATTTGTTAATACACTGCTCAGCACAATTCTTACATCTCTATGCGTGCTAATTTTTATCGCAGACTCTGGTGTAATTAAAAGCACATTTCGATTTCCACATCGCTAATTCGTTCCATTAACGATCTTTAAAATTGTTTTTGTTATTTATATTTAGTTTTGAGTTTTTGGAGATATATAATTGATATATAATAAGTAAACCATTTAAATTGTCTTCGGTTGCCCTATATTTTGCAAAATTTTAATTGCCAATTCGGAACTAAAAATGGTAAACCAATTTCTTAAAATAACAGTTGATTAAAGGTATAATACGTATTTATAAAAAACAGTAATGAAGGAATTTACAGTTAAAGTGCTAAAGTGTTATCGTAGTTACGATAATTAGTATGAACTTAAATAGTTTTAAATTTCAGTCTTTCGAAATTTAATTTCTATAAACATTTAAAAAAGTATACAAATTTGCAAAAATGGCTTATTCTGGCAAGGATACAAAAAATGCAATTCTAAAAATATAATTGGAAAAGTGGAAATATTCCACAAAAAAAAAAAACAAATTTAACTACTTACTCAAAAAGATTTTTTAGGGGGTCGATGAAAAGAATTCGTGCTTTAATTTAACAGAACTACACCTTCTGCAATTGTAATTCAGAAAATATCAATTAAACTTTTAAGTTTCAAATTCAGCTTTTCTATTTGAAATTCAGCTTTTCCTTTTGAAATTCAGAAAATATTAATTGAAATTTAGAAACCCATCAATTGTTGTTCAGAAAATATAAATTGAAACTCTGAAAATTTCAATTGAAACTTCGAAAATATCACTCGAAATTCAAAATACATCAATTGATATTCAGTAAACATTTTATATCAATTTCATTTAATATTTTCTGACTTTCAAATAATATTTTCTGAATTTTAATTTATATTTTCTGAATTGCACATGATGTTTCCTGAATTTCAAATGAATTTTGTAAAACTAAATTTCAATTAATGGTTGCTAAATTTCCAATGGAAATTCTTAAATTCAAGTGGTGTTTTCTGAATTTCAAATAGAATTTCTGAATTTCAATTGAGTTGTCAAAGGTGTAGACAAATCACTAATGTAGACAAATCACTTTTTTTTCATATTCCGCTTTAAGAGTAGCAAATATCACAAAAAAAAGGTTTTCGGTAAAACGCTCAAATTTTTTTGATTCCCATATAAAATTTGAATTTAAGCATTCGGTAAATTTTAACGGAACTTTCATTAATTGGGCCTCATAAATTTTATTTTCGTATTAAAAAAAATCTTTTTTATAAAAGTTTAATAAATTCAAACTTTATTATGATTAAAAGGGGAACGGTGAACGGAACTTTCATTAATTGGGCCTCATAAATTTTATTTTCGTATAAAAAAAATTCTTTTTTATGAAAGTTTAATAAATTCAACCTTTATTATGGTTTAAAGAGGTTTCCATTCTTTATCAATGATTTGGTAATACCGATATCGAATAAAATACCGGTACCAAAACCGAAATAAGTAATGAATCTTTACTAAATCCGTTATTCGAAAATTTTAAAAAATTATAGTTTACTGGTATAGTCGCAATAAATCGGTTTAACAAATATTTTTTGACAGAGAAAATTTTGTTGGCCAAAAAGAAGAATTTTTTCAGTAAGTCAATAAAACTTTTCTTCACAAAATAAACGAAAATTTTCTTAAAATGAATAAAAAGTTTCATATTTTTTTGTGGAACAAAGTTTCCATGGACTAACTCAAGTTCAATTTCATTGAATTAATGCAAAATTTCTTTAATATCATGCAAAGAATTCTCTCAGTGCAATATCGAAACATTTCTAGTTATGCTGTCTCTAAATGCCAAAAAATAAAAAAGATAAAATATAATTGTTGGCCAAACTGTTCGCTGGAAAATATACTGAGAGAATTTTCTCACGCATGATATTTATGAATTTTTGCATAAAAGCAACTGGAACTCGTCCATTGAAACTTTTAATTAAACTAATGCAAGTTTTCACAAAATTTTATGAAAAATATCATTTCATTAATAAATAGTTTAATTCATTACATGAAAAAATTGCATTAAAAATCTAGTGTCGTAAAAAGTAATAAGCTCTTCCTTAATTTTAAGACATTTTTCATTGACTTTATAAAGAAAAGTTACATTAATTTACTGGGCATTTTCATGATTTTTTTTAGAATTTTCGAATATTTTTCATACTTTGGAACGCAATATTTCAAAAATTAACTATCCTACATTTAGATGAGGTTATAGTTATATGATGTCCATCTTCTATACCAAGTTTGGTTGAAATCAGAAGGGGTTAATAAAATCGAGTGGTTAATTTTATATGTTTTCTTTCAAATATGTTGTCTGTTATAGAATTTTAAATTTCAAAATATCTATTTAATAAATAAGAAGGAAAAATAATTTCTTAAAAAATAATTCAGATTCCTTAGAGTAAATGTTAAAAATAAATTTTAGTGTCCGACCGAACAGTTCGGCCAGAAAATGCATTTGGGCTGTATTCGGTATTTTAAAGCATTATGGACAAATTTGGCGGATGGAAAAATGTTTATTGGACTGATTAGATGCTATTTTGAGTGTCAAATTTGAAGAAAAGTCTGTAGTTAAGCAATGAATTCACTGTCCGGCCTCAGAAAGTTCGGCCAAATCGAAAATAGTTCGGCGGCCGAACTTTTAACTTTATAGCTAAACTTCGGCTTTTCTCTTAAATTTTATACACAAAATCGAAATAAATCGGCTCAACAAACATGTTTCCAATACCAAAATTTGTCATCATTGCCTCTAGATATCAAAAAACCGACAAAATATAGTTTTTTGGCCGAACTGTTCGGTCGGACACTAATAAATTTCTGTGAATTTACTTTATGTGCTTTAATGTGTTAAAAACATTCATTTTACAAAAAAAAAATAAAAACAATTTAGAGTCCTTTAGTAATTCCTTAGTAAATAAGCTTTGTAAAATTAATTACTCCATTTAGGATTGTCCAAATATGTTTGCATGTGTAAAATATATTCTCTGATATATGTGTGTACTATTTTATAGGGTAGAAGGGGGCCGGATTCGCAACTTTTTTTTAAAATTCTTTTTTCAAAGTGGTGTAAACCATACAAAAAAAAACAACATTTACACGCAGCTTAAATTTACACATTTCTGTTTTATAATTCGCCGAGTTTGAAAAAAAAAATTTTTCCAAAAACTTTTTTTTTTTTTATATATTGACCTATACAAAAAAGGTAGCTTTTAAAAACTTTCGACACAATTCTTTCGCGAAAAGGATAACTTAATTGAAAAAATTTCCTTATAATCTCAAAAAACCCATAAATATTTTTTTCTGAAATTCATTTTGCAATTAAATCAAAGTATCACTTAAAACATATAAAAATTTCAAGTTGGGAATCATATGTGTTCAAAAATAAACAACATTTTTCCAAAAGTATATTTTATAGAAAATTTTCTATATTCTCATAGCATACTATGACAAATTTCATTTTTTTCCACGCATGTAGATATGCCTGTCAAACAGGAGACCGAAAGTTGTTAACCTGAGTACTCAGATTATCGTTATCACATCCTAAGTCCTTTTCAAAGGACATTAAATGGTATTTGTTTTTAACAAATTACTTAAATAGTTGTACTCCTTAAATGATGCCAATATGAATATCAGGTGAAAGATAACAATTTGTGCTATTCCATAGAATTATTTGTCGAAATATTTCAGCACCAACAATTTTAAAAATGTCCTTTTAGAAATTTGATACTTCAGTATCCCTGACTGTTTTAAATAAGTTCGTCAAAAGAAAAAGTTCATGTTAAAAGTTTGATTACACTGTAATACATTCTCAAATTTTAGCCTTCTAACTTTATTAGTTTAGCAAACTTTGAGATATTCTATAAAAGAGTAGTTTTGTCTAAGTTCTTTAGGAATTATTGATTGCCGTTTAAAATATAATATGTGGTCAGTGTTTCCTTTACTGAGCTTTGAAGCATTTTAACGTAAATGCATTCTAAACCCATATTTATGAGTTGAGTTTTGTTTTTAGTATAGAGACATCAGTTCTTTCTAAGCCAAAAAGTAAGGCTTTATATGACCTATCAGATTTTGTAGCATAAGTAAAGAACTTAAATTTATTACTTGATAAGTTCTTAGCAATTTCATTAAAATCATCTTGAGTTTGACAAAAACATTTCAAAACAATTGAAATTTTTCTAATTGCCTAATTACCCAGCAAAACTTTGATAATGCATTACCTTGTAATATATACTCCATAGGTAGTGTCATTATTTTCCAACAAAAACTAATGAGTTACTGTTAATGGGTTACATAACGCATTACTTTGTAATGCATACTCCTTATCTTCAAGATTATTTTGAAACATAAAGTAATGAGTTACCAATAATTGGACACTCATATATTACCTAGTAGTGATATATGATTACCTTTTACATTATATGAAAACATAAAATAATGACTTACCGATCATCAATTACATTTTTTTTATTATTATTTATTTATTTATTTTTTTTTTAAGTGAAGCAACACTCAGGAAATTCTTCCTATTAATTAATGCGTTGTTTTCTTTGGAAAGGAGTTATATATATATAATGTCCTATGGTTCCTTAAGAGGAACAAAGGGCCAGGTAAAGGAGTTAGTAGAGACGTAAAATGTGTGGACAGATGAAGGGCTTCAAACATGGCAACACTGTAATTGCGCGAGATGATAAGTCTTTTGTTGCTCGCCACCTGATAAAGAGTTGGCGAATTTAATGAAGTTTTTTAATTCATAGCCCTCATTCATTATTTTACTTCGGTGGGGTTAAGTGCTATAGGAACCCGAAGGCGGGCGCTGCGATACATATGAGGGATAGAAAACTCATATCGCACTTGATCAACAAGAGGGTATTAACTCAAAATTTTAAAATTTTCAGTAGAGTCAAAAAACTGTTTATGGCCACATTTTAACAGAATTTAAAAATTCAAACATGTCATAATAAGCAAATTCCATTTGAATATATATATACATTGTTTTTGTTTTAAATTTTACCACTCATTGCAAAAAAAATCAATTTTTTGAGTTAATACCATTTTTTTGAAATTTTATCGATTTAAATTTATAGAATAAAACAAATTTTATCAACAAAACAGTATCAACTCAAAATACAACCAAATATAAATAAAACAGTTTGATTAATTTTAACATAAATAAAGGCTCAAATCAAAATAATATTGATTGTGTTTGTGATTTAACATAACAAATATCTCTAGAAATTCTAATAACAAAGTCCCCTGAAGATTTCCTTGGGCAGGAATGAAATCCGGATAGGGACACGCCTACATCAGATTGCTTTTCACAATTTGTTAAATAAGTTTTGGGACTTTAGCACATTTAATTACTATAAATGCAATAATACCTTTTTTCTGAAAATATACGATTCATTTCTATTTGAACTTTTTTTTGTATTAACTCGAAATAATACCTTTTTGTTGAAATAAAGATAATCACTACATTATCATGAAAATGGTCTCAAAAGTGGACCAGCTATGTAACAGTCCAACGCGCTGACCATTAACCATTGTTAGACGAGAACTCTACCCACTGAGCTATCGTCACATATAATAATAAGTTGCTTAAAATGTAAATGAATTGTTGTGCTTTGAGTTTCCGTTTGCGATGTTAAAAATATATACCTTACCCTCATGCTTACAAAAAATCACAAAGTAATGTGTCTAAATGTAAATTTAAAACAAAAAAAATATTTTAAAATAACTTTATGTTTATTTTTCATGCATTATGTAATTAATGATCGGTAAGTTATTATTTTATGGATTACAAGGCAATCCATGAGTACACAATTATTGGTAACTCATTACTTTATATTGCAAAATAATGCTGAAGGTAACTAGTGTACATTACAAAGTAATACATTATGTAACCAATTATCGGTAACTTATTACTTTTTGCTGGAAAATAATGCTACAGGTAAGGAGTATACATTGTAGGGTAATGCATTACTTTATCGCACCCATTACCAAAGTTTTGCTTTGCTGAATCAAAATAGTTAAACTTATTGCCTAACGGGAAAAAAATGAGATTCGAAAATTGAGGTGAATGCTGAAAGAGAGAACCAGAATCGTCATAAATTACACTTTCAAATACATCAAATATCGGGAGTGACATACGTATGTGCCAAAGTGGCTAATGCTCCCTCTTTCACCCTATACTACAAAAGTAAATAAGACTTTATGCGTTTTTATAAACGATTTTAGTTTATTTCCTGCAGGAATTGGAACAGTCACTGATATGGTCACGTGACTAAAACTTTATGTTATGAAAGTGACCGGTACTTGGGCTTGTTATAGGAGGTGGCAATTGCTGCCTTTGAAGCACATTGCAACGTGGCGAATAACTTGACGAATGTAACATAGTTATCACCGTACCGATTGAAATTAATAAGCTACGTGAAAAGTTAGAAGTAGGTACCCTGCTGGCAATTAAGGGTCGATGGATCCAAAGTGACAATTCTGTGATATATGATTGGCGGGCACGTCACGAAACTGGTGAAACCAAAATTATGATGTATCAAAAATTGTTAATTTGGGTGAAATGGCCAATTACGTGACTATAGTAATGGTGACAAAATATGGGCTGGTTGGTACCAGATATATCATGTAACGGGAGAAAAAGTAACATAACATTAAAATGTAAAGAGGCAACTAGGGACATTGCATTTGTAACTTGTCATTAAAGTAGTTCAAAACCGTTAGTAGTGGATGAAAACATGGCAATTAGTGCCAAAAGATACAAAAAGGTGTCGAACAAAGCAAATAAATGAAAAAATGGGTTGTTTTAAATTTTTTGTAAAAAAAAAAAATACTGGCAAAACGCTTTTGAAACTCTGGAAAAGCGTTTAAAAAAAGTGTACTGCCAGTATTTTATTTGCTACATTTTTGGTAACACTGGCAGTCTCGGACTGGGTACTTTTACACACGAAAAAATTTATTAGTTTTAAAAAAAAATGTACCTCTTTTTACCAACGGTTTTTATTTTTTTAAAGAGTTAAGAATGAAATTAGAAAAATTAACGATTTTAAAGTTCCATTTCTTGCAATCTTAGATAGGTTGTTAAAAAATGAATTATTTTACAAGTATTTTATTTTTTTTATTTGCTAACATTGGCATTATCAAACAATTTCTAAGAATTTTTTGTTCCAACACTTCTAAAAAGCACTTCATGAGCATTTAAATTTTGTATGCTGCATTATAATTATACAGTCATAAAAATAAACCTGTAATAGCAGTAAAAGATACTAAAAATTAGTTAAAAATTTTCTTGCAGACATATAGCGGATTGTTTTGCTTAAAATTAATAAAATAAGAACACCAAAAATAAATCTGTTAACTTTGCAAAATTTTAGTTATATTCGATGTGACTTTTAGTTAATTGAAATATTTGTAGACTCAAAATAGCAAACAAAAACTGTAATAATAACAATTTTTTTGCTATATTTACCTTAAATTTAGTAGAATGCAGGTAACACTTTATTTTGATAAAATCAACAGAAATTTTTGCTAAAAAATGGTAGATTGCTGATTTCATAAGGCAGACTTTTATTTGCATTAAAAAAAAAACTAAAAAAATTTGAAATATTTTAATGACTTTTTGTCTACTAATATTTTGTAAATGTTTTGGCTGATTTACTTTCAATTCACTAAAATTAAGCTCAAATATAACTAAATGTTTTTAAATTCAAAAGATTTATTTTTGCAATTCCTATATTACTTATATTTAGTAAACATTTTTTCCTAATATTAGCAGTTTTTTCTTCAATGTATTTTTTAACTAAGTTTTATTAGCGTTTTTTTTTTTGTGCTATTTTCACAGGTTTATTTCTATGAATGCAGTTCACAATAGTATCTATATCAAAAGAAGGAGCTGCAACAAAACAGCACAAATTTAATGTATAACTTGTAAAGCAGAGTATCAAAAAATATGCTCCTTTATTACCCGCAGGGTTCTTTTACTGTACTTAAACAATATTTTAAACATTTTACCATAATATTAAAGTCAATGAAAAGATCTCAAAGATATTTACCACAAAAACATAAATTTTAATTAATTAACAAAGCCATTGTCAACAAAATACCCAGCAAAATTTGCTAAAACTGCTAGCCTCTGAATATATTTCAGAACAGTTTTTATAACACCGGTTGCATGGAACCGGTTCTAAAACATATTCCTCAGAGTCAAAGTGTACACTCAAAAAAAAAAATTTTTGTACTAATTTTTAGTACAATTTTGTATCCTAATAACATTTTTTGCTTTTCTCATTTTACAAATTGCTGAATTTTGTACTTATTTTTGTTGCTGAATTTATCAAAATATTTCACTAATTTTTGAACATTAATTTCTGCACTCAAAAAAATAAGTTAGTAGAAAAGTTAGCATAAACGTCTTGTAAATCAGGTATACTATTTTTTCAGCTAATTTTTTGCTAAAATTATGTTTTCAGCTAAAATTATAGTTATACTTATTTAGCACTTAACTGTTTTGAACTAATGTTTTACTAATATTTTACTAATGTCAACTAATTTATTTTGCTAAAAAAATTGTGCTGGTAGGCACATTAATAGTGGGGACGACAACCAGATTGAAAGGTATATGCAGAATGAATTAGATGTCGCGACATTTCAAGATGTTGTAGCGGCGAAGAAAATGATACTAAAAAGTACAACTCTAGTAAAAAAACTGAACCATGGAAGATTTTTGAATCTGTTTTTCATACATAAAACAAAATTGTTGTCACCGGCTTGTGAAAGTTATTGTCTATTAATTAAATAAAAGACAAAATAAAATATTTAAATTTAATAGAGATTAAATGTGTATTTGTAAACTAAATATTTATAGAGATTAATAACCTAGTGTGTGGTTAAATCGTAAACAAATATTCGGCAGGCAGACAGACTAAAGCGAAAGACAAAGATACACATCTTGGGTAGATTTTTATGTTTCCTTTTTCTTATTGCAAAAAAGGGTTGTATATGTTATATTTTGTTATTTTTACGTTTCGTTTATATAATTATATGCGGCATTTGCGTTCCTTTAAAAGAAAGCATCACTTAGAAAACCATTGATGTAAGTAGTTGAAAGATAATTTTGTTTATGTTATATATAATTATTTCTATATATGTGGGACTAGGGTTAAACGAACGAACGAACGACTAGAAGCGGACAGAAATACTAATAATTGCAACACTGTGCTTAGCAATTAGACGAGTAGATTTAGTGAGTAGTGGTTGAAGAGACGGACGGGAGAAAGTTTGAATTTAGTCTGGTTTTGATACTTGAACAGTTTACAACAATCGACAATAATCCATTTTGTAATATTTAAACATTTACTTATAATTTTTTTTTATTCAATAAATTAATTAAAATCAAAATAAGTAAATACGTGTTTTCATTAAAAAACATTAAATCAAGTGAGAAACCTACATACACTGAGGAGCATAAGTGTATCACAAACCAACAACTATCACTTTAACAACCTATCATTTCTATAAATTTTACTCAAATGCAATTAAATTTTTCATATTTTTCTTTCAAAAAGGTTTTATTAAGATCTGATCACAACAACAAATACACGAAGGCAATAAATCAAAATGATACAGTTTTGCACTCACTATTTATTTTTATATTTTTAAAACAATAATATATTTTTAATAACTGGTCCAGTAACCCTTTGCCTTCTTAAGCTCCTGGATGCGATTAGGTAGACTTTGTGTGTACCTCTGCACAAATTCTGGAGGAATCACCTCCCACACTTCCTTCGTCCGCTCCCACAACTCGTTCACGCCTTTTGAAGGACGGGCATATTTTGCAAGCTGCGATTTGACGTGACTCCACAAATTCTCGATCGGATTCATATCTGGAGATTGTGGATTCCACGTCATCCCACCAAATTTTTGCTTTTTAAGCCAGTCTTTCACTACATGTGCGGTATGTTTGGGGTCATTTTCAAGACCCATTTTTTCCACTACATCAGGAAGATTTTGTTGCAGGATGGACAAATATTGTTCCTTGCGCATAATTCCATCGATGCGCACCACGGGTCCCACTGCATCTTTGGATATAGAACCCCAAACCATGATACAGCCACCACCGTGTTTAACGGTTTGGCGTACCTTATTTGCAGTATGACTCAAAATATATGGCTTTAATATTCAGTAGCCATTACATATTTTTTTTACTCTGAACTATGGGTCTTGAGTTTGCGAAATTTAAAATTTGTGCGTCTTGAAGAAAATTATTTTTTTTTTAGAAAATGATATGAGAATTTCTTACTAAATTCTAAATATTTATGGACCCTCTGAAGAACCCGCTCCAAATTTTGGATATGTTATATAAGACAATATGATATTTCACCCACAAATTGTTTAAGAAAAATCGAAGACATATTTTTTGAAATATTAGCTAACTTTATGTAAAGAGACTGTATAATATTCCAACAAATATTTCAAAGCATAATTTCCAATATTTCATATGAAATATGATTTGTAAACATCGGATCAAAACTTTAAAAGTTTGAGCAGTTTGCACATGAAGTATCTCTCTCAGTTTTGATATTGAACTTTTAGCCGCTATTTAACGCGAACTGTATCGAATTTTGAAAAACTTAATACAGCACATATTCCAAAGGAATATCGACGTGTGTATTTTCAACGATATTCATAGTCACATATCCGTAGACCGTATCGGAATGACTCATAATAAAAAGCTTAAAATTAAATATGAAGACTATTAATTATCCTTAAAGTAAAATTTACATTAAAACCAACTAAAAGAAAACAGCGACGAGTCATCAGTAAATTGTGGCTAAAAATATGGTGACCTTTATTGAAAGCTTTGTTTAGTTTTCATCTGCTTAAAACCAGCGAATTAATCTTATTTTAATTAAATTTTTATATATCAGCCATTCTACGCAAGATCGGCCAAATTCTGACCTTGGGTCATCCGATTTAAATTATATTTTGCATGCAGAAACTCTACGGATTAAGATTAGCGTTTTAATTTCCTCGAAATTCCAAAAAACCATTGTTTTATACGCGATTTTCGTTTTTTAAAAAATAAAAAATATGCAAAATGTAAGTTTCAACATTTGTAGTTTTTTTTTTAATATGTATCGGATCATTATCATTTAAAATGCATTGGAATGTACTTTCATATTGTGGAATAAATTTTATTTTCAGCTCCAAAAAGATATGATTTTTTTATGCAATTTATTTTTAAAATGCATTTTTCTAAAATTTCGCCACTCTCGATTTAAAAAAGGAATGCATATTTTCAAACTATGTAATTTTTACCATAAAGTTACACTTTCACTTATTTGGATCCCGTGGTTTAACTATTTTTAATGATGTTTTAAAAATGCTAATACATTTTTACATAGAAATAAGAAAAAAAAAAATAGTTATTTTTTGTATTTTTCAGATTTCAGAAAGCTTAAAAATAAATGGATATTCTTTAAAATAGCGTACACTGGTACATTTGATCCAAAATAGCATTTTTCTGTGTTTTTGTAAAGTTATTACTTTTGTTGATTTTTCCTCAGTTTAAAGTTTCATATTTTTATTAACTTCGGGTAATAATGATAGCAGATATAAACTGTTTTATTCTGTATTTTTTTTTTTATAATTTTAAGATTAGGGTATGTTTTTAATGAAAATTTTCGCCTTTGTTGGAGTATAACTAATTTGCTTCAAAAATTTTCAAAACTGATTTTATATTGTCAGAAAGACCATATTATCCTTTATAAGTACATACCAAACACTTTTGCGCAAGTTTGTGCTCAGAGTAGTTAGAGCCATTCGATAAAACTTGCAAATTTTAAGTTATTTTCAAACTTCATAGAAACTTGTTAATATAAATAAATTTACAAGTTTGTTATAATTTTTATTAAAAATAAAAATTATGTTTTTTTCGACCTTTAATTGTGCAATGAAAATTATTCAAGTTCGAGGCCATACTCTATATTTCTTCATTAGGATATTGTCCTAACAAATAATCTATAGAGTTTTTTGTTTTCAAATTTATTATTTGACCCTTTCAGGTATGTGTTGATAGATCCATTTCGGGAATTTTCTAGGTTCCCATCATCAGAACACGTTTTGAAAGCGGTAACAATCCCATGCCAAACATCAAACATTCATATGAACTGCTTTACTCACTACATGAGAACTAATATACATATGAGTTTGAAGTTAAAGACCATTGATCAAAAAATAAATTGAAAACTTGTTTGATGTGCAAGATCCACCTCTGGTGGATATTCAAATTTGAAAACAAAAAACTCTATAGATTATTTGTTAGGACAATATCCTAATGAAGAAATATAGAGTATGGCCTCGAACTTGAATAATTTTCATTTTCATTGCACAATTAAAGGACGAAAAAAACATAATTTTTATTTTTAATAAAAATTATAACAAACTTGTAAAAAAGGCAAAGTACCGCCTAGTTTACTTCCCCTGTTTTGTTTACAAACTAAACAAAATACAAAAAGGAGAGAAAAACAAAAAAACGTGTATTGAATATCCACCAGAGGTGGATCTTGCACATCAAACAAGTTTTCAATTTATTTTTTGATCAATGGTTATAATCTTTAACTTCAAACTCATATGTATATTAGTTCTCATGTAGTGAGTAAACTAGTTCATATGAATGTTTGATGTTTGGCATGGGATTGTTACCGCTTTCAAAACGTGTTCTGATAATGGGAACCTAGAAAATTCCCAAAATAGATCTATCAACACATTCCTGAAAAGGTCAAATAATAAATTTGAAAACAAAAAACTCTATAGATTATTTGTTAGGACAATATAATAATGAAGAAATATAGAGTGTTTTGGGGTCTCTTTAGTTTGTAGTTATCCAAGCACATGAACTTGTACAACTTACTAAGGCGAGACTGTTGATTTGTATCTTCCTACAGCACTTTAACTGTAACAAGATTGATTGTATCGTTTGGTTGAAATTAAACACTTGAACGTTGTGTTAATGACTAACGAAAACATTTATTTATTTTTGGGTTTATATACAGTAAAAAATGCAGAATTGCAATAAGGTAATATGATAACTAATTAATGTATAAAAAATATTAATATAACAAGAATTACTGACTAGGCATAACATGTTTAATTCGTTGACTTTTATTCTATATTTTTATGCAAACAAACAGTATTTAAGTTATTGAACTTAGTCTAGATGTTTGTATGTTGAATTGTATTTAGGTTGTTGAATCATATCAATGATTAACCCATGTAGGCCTGAACATTCTCCCCGGCGTTGAACGGAGGTTCAACTAAGATGCCAATCCATTTGGTTATAATGGAATTAAGTATCTATGATGTCGATTGTTATTGGCCTTGGTTGTGGGATTGGTCTTGCTGTTACTTGGTCAATATTTTTAGGATCGTTCCGGTGATATCGTTGTAATAGTTTCATTCCTATGAAAATAAGCGCCAACAGGATTGAAAGGATTAGGGCAGTGTAACTTACTGCATGATGATGTTGGCTATTAGAGTTGATAATTTTCGGGATATGAATAAGGGCTGACTCATTTAGTTGCCTTTGCAGATCGGTTAGTTGATCTAGTTGGGTTTTGAATTGATGATTTGTTGTATTAAAAACCCTTCTTATTTCATGAGGTGTGCTGATTGATTCGATTTGCTTAAATTTGGCATACGAGAGGTGCAAATTGGTTGATGCCCCAAAATGGCCTTGTATTGTTATCGTGTTGGTTTTGATAATACAACTTGGTCCTACTTCCAGGATTCCACAACCCGATAATGTAGCTTGTACAGTTTCAGTGCCGCAAACTGCAGAGAATTCGGTGGTTGTTGTCATAGAAAATTTGTTTGGGTTGTTTAGTTGAGTCCATGCAGATGTACCTGGTAGTCGGGCTAACTTGCAGCTAGTTGTATTTTTGTTGTTGAACATGTTGATGTCACATGAATTTATGTCTGAATCCCTTCCTAACTTGGATTGCTTGTTTTTGCATATGTAAATGTCAGGTTTGGCCTTTAGACAGTTGGTGACATCTTCAGTAGACAATGGAATGTACTGATCTCTGTGTGAATTTACTGCTATGAAGGAGCTATCTGGTATGATGGCGATGAGGGTTTGGTTCTTTTGATTGGAACCGGAATTATCTTAAATAAATCTAAGACTTGCTGGTCAACTAGTGGTAGCTTAATTTCGAAAACTACTTCTCCTTTGGTAACAGCACCCCTGGCATTCATTAACTTGTAGAGCTGAATCAGATTGTCGTCGTCAATTGGAAGTGAATGAAAGGCCGGGAGATGAGCCTTGATGGTAGCTAACTCGGCTTTAAGCTGGTGAGGTGATAATAGCAGTGGACTTATTCTTCCATTATGTGCGTCTGTGAGCACATTAATGATTTCAGATTCTGTTCTTTGAAGATTTGTTGCTATTAGTGCGAGATGAGTTGACAGAATTCCGAATAGTTGTGTTTTGCTGATTTGTTGCGATTCTTTGTCTAATAGAATCGCTTCTTGATTGATTCTTTCCAAGATTTTGTTAATGCTTTCTTGGGTTCTGCCTTCGTCTTGTTTTATGACGTTTATGGTTGAGTCTATGATTGATGTCTGATTTTTAAATAATTGGAGGATGTGGCCTTTCTCGGTTTTAGCTTGATTAATGGTTCTGGACATTTCTTCGGCATAGTCTGAATCCAAAACACCGAATAATGATCGTGCTATATTTCCGATAATGTTAAATGCTGCTCTTTTTGCTCGATGTATTGTAAATATCTCCTTCTCTTGGCGCAATTCATTGCTTATTTGGCCAAGGTTGTTGGTAAGGACCTCGCACATAGACTGATATTTGATTTCTGGGCACAACTGTTGTAGTGCTTGTATTCCTGATAAAAGAGACTCTAGTTCTGATGAAAACGGAGCTAAATCATAGTACACCATCATTTTCCATTCAGATGTAACTAATTTCGTTGTTCCAATTCCTTCAAAGTAGAGTCCTGGATCAGTGTGAAACTTGCTGATCTGGATGTTGCTACTTATGACTGCTGGGATGAGTAAAAGTGTTATGAGCATGGTAACTAACGTCGACTTCTTAATTGAATGAGCCTTATCGTGTTTGTGTTTCTTCGGTGGAACAACCTCTGCCCTCGTCTATAGGCACAGGTCGAATTTTTAATATTTCCCTGACTGGAGTTTTTTCTTCATCTTCGTGAAATAATGGTGCCAGTCTGGTAATGGAACGCCTTGATGTTCCTGATGATGTTTTGAGATCTACCACCCGAACCTTACCGTCGTTTCCCGGGTAAGTCTTGATGATTCTTCCGAGTGGCCATCGCATAACAGGTACGTTGTCCTCCTTTATGATGACCAATTGTCCTTCCCTTACATTCTCGGAAGACCCTTTCCATTTCCGTTTTTCTTGAAGATGGTGTAGGTACTCTGTTGACCAGTTTCTCCAGAACTCGTGTTTAAGTTGAGACACATGTTCCCACCTTTTTGTAAGTGATTTCATGGGTTGTGTAGCTCCGGTATCCACCTGAGCTGTTAGTGGCTCTCCAATTAAAAAATGACCTGGCGTTAACGCGGTTAAGTCGTTCGGGTTCGTTGAAAGTGGTGTGAGCGGTCTAGAATTCAGGATGGCTTCGATCTCAGTTATAACTGTTTCAAGCTCTTCGTGAGTTAATGACGCTGTTGATACACTTCGCATTAACAGTTGTTTGGCGGATTTTACTGCTGCCTCCCATAATCCTCCAAAGTGAGGTGTTCTAGGGGGTATGAATTTGAACTCGATGTTTTCCTTGCTGCAAGATCGGATGATCGTTTCTTGTGACGTCTTAGAAAAGATAGCCTTGTCCAATTCTTCTAATTGATTTCGTGCACCTACGAAATTTGTGGCGTTGTCTGAATATATTGTCTGACAACGTCCGCGTCGTGCTAAGAACCTCTTAAGGGCTCCAATAAATGCATCAGTGGTGAGGTCTGTCACCACTTCTAAATGTACGGCTTTTGTTGTAAAACAGACGAACACTGCTACATAGACCTTATGTGGTCTTTTACCTCTTAATTTATAATGGACCGAGAAGGGGCCACAGTAATCGACTCCTGACTTGATAAATGGCCGAGCTGGTGTGACTCTGCTTGATGGTAGTTCACCCATGACCTGGGTGAGTAATTTTGGTTTCGACCTTGTGCATCGTACGCAGCTTTGTACTATGCTTCTTGCCATTGATTTTCCTTTGATGATCCAAAATTGCTGTCTGGAAATTGCCAATTAATGCTTGTGGACCACAGTGATGATTGTCCTTATGCATCATCTTCAATATCAATTTTGATATTGTATCGCTGTATGGCAACAGTATTGGATGCTTCGCGTTGTATGACAAATTTGAAGCCTCTAATCTTCCCCCGACTCGAAGAACACCGTTTTCGTCAAGGAAAGGAGATAGGCTACTGATTGGACTGGAGTTGCTCACTTCCTTGGTTGTTTTCAGTTTGATTATGTCATCTTTGAAGTCGGCTGCTTGCATGGTTTTGGCGATAATATTTAATGCTGAAGTTAATTCAGTTGGGCTTAGTGTCTTGGTTAATGTTCGTTCGTCCTTTTTGAGCCTTGAGTTCTGAATAAAGCGCAAGGCATACGCTACCACCCGTTGAAGGACCTTGAAGGAATCCCGATGGTTGATTTTGTATATGATATCTTCTAATCCTGCGCACGCTACTGACGCTGTGGTAACTGTATTTTGCTTAAATTCCATTTCGATCGTCGGTTGTAGTTTTCTTGAGAATTGTTGAGGCCAATGACTTTCCTTACCATGTAAGAAAATTGGTCCATAGAACCACAACGTGCATTCTGATAGTTTCTCGGGGCTTAAACCTCTAGAGATTAAGTCTGCCGGATTTTGCTTGGAACTAACGTGGCGCCATTGCGTGTCTATCGTTAATTCCTGTATTTTGCTGATTCGATTGGCTACGAAGGTACGGAGTGAAGACGAAGGTGAGTTGATCCAATGTAGTACTATTTCAGAATCGGACCAGAAGTATGTTTGATTGTTTCCAAATTGTAGCTCTTTCCGAACTCTAGTTGTCAGTTCGGCTCCAAGTACCGCAGCACATAACTCCAACCTGGGGAGAGTTAATTTCTTGAGGGGGGCAACTCGTGACTTAGAGCATAACAGTCTGACTATAATTCTGCCATCCTTCAAAACGGAGCGTAGATAAACTGAGGCACCATAAGCCTTTTCGGATGCGTCTACGAACGTATGTATTTGAGTGCGTGTAGGGATGTGACCATCAAAAATATGTCTTTTGGTCCTCAAGTTGTTTAAGTGGGTTAAGTTTTGACGGAATATAGTCCAAAATGAACTCAGATTTGCTGGGTAACGGCTCATCCCATGTGATTTGTAATTCCCATAATTGTTGTATAAAATTTTTGCCGCTACTACCACAGGACCTGCTATTCCTAATGGATCAAATATTCTTGCAACGTCCGATGTAACAGAACGTTTTGTTATTGTCTTCTTGTCTTGGACTTCTGCCTTAAGACAGAACAAATCTGATTTGGGAGTCCATGTCAATCCTAAAACCTTGGTTGATTGATTGTCAAAGTCTAGGTTAACCTCCAGGTCTTCAGGTGGGATGCCCTTTAATAATTGAGAATGGTTTTGCGCACCATTTTCTGAGTTTAAATCCAGCTTCTTGAAGTAATCTAGTGAGTTGTTGCTGCATCTCGATGGCTGTTCTTAAACAGTTAGAGCCACTCATGCCGTCGTCCACATAAAAGTCATATCTCAAAGTATGAGCACCAAGCGGGTATCTTTCCATGTTCCGTTCTGCTAATTGTTGTAAACATTTTGTTGCGAGATATGGTGCTGCAGACGTTCCATACGTTACGGTATTTAGCTTGTATATTTGAATTGCCTCTGTTGAATTCCTCCTCCACCATATCAGCTGCATATGCCGGTCGGCAGGATCAATTAGAATCTGACGGTACATTTTCTCTATGTCTGTACAGAATACAAATCTTGGCAGTCGAAATCTTAACAACATGCCAAACAAGTCACCCTGAGTTTGCGGGCCAGTGTGTAATATGTCATTGAGTGATAGTCCTGATGATGACTTTGCTGAAGCGTCAAAAACTACTCGAAGCTTAGTGGTGCTACTTTCTGGCTTAAGCACACAATGATGAGGGATGAAAAAATGGGGTGTTTCTATTTCCTTGTCGTTGATGCGAGTCATGTGACCTAATGCTTCATATTGGTCCATGAAATCGGTTGTATTGGGATTTTAAAGTTGGATCCTTAGATAACCTTCGTTCTAAGGCTTGGAACCTCGAGAGGGCGATATTTCTTGTTTCCCCTAGGGCGCTTGGGTTCTCTGAGAATGGCAATCTAACTGTAAACCTACCATTTTCGTCTCTGGTTGTGTTTTGAGCAAAGTGCGTCTCACACCTTTGTTCGTCGATTGTAAGATTTTTATCTGTCTCGAAATCGTCTAACTTCCAAAATCGTTGTATTAGTTCATTTGTGGTTTCTTCATCTTCACTGTAAACAGCGCATATTGCTGAATTACCTGAATTATCGACATCCCTTTTTATTTTACCGCTCATTATCCAGCCTAATTTTGTATTTTGGAGAGCTGGTAAATCATTCGATAGTTTAATTCTTCCGTTTAACAGTAAATCGTTGTAATACTCTGCCCCCAGCAGAATGTCAACTTTACTAGGGTCGCTGAATTTTGGGTCCGCTAATTGTATGTTTTCTGGCATTGGCCATGATGATATGTTGATTTCCTGAGCCGGTTGATCAGGAACAATGTTAGGAAGCACGTACGCCTCTAATCTCGTTTTGTATCCGCTTGTCAAGGATTGCAGATTTACATTGACACATTTGTTCGTATGCTTTGATTTTCTGCCAATTCCTTCGATCCTCAAGGATGTTTCTGATGGTTTTATGTTAAGTTTGTTCATCAGTCTTTCCGTCACGATGTTGATTTGGGAACCGGAATCCAAAATTGCCTTGAACTCACCGAATTGCCCGTTATTAGCCTGAATTCTGACTCTTGCTGTTGCTAATAACACGTAGTTCTGCCGGGCGCCATGATGTTGCGCTGAAGCCACTGTAGGTGGAGCTGGTACTGACCTTGTGACTTGATGAGACCTTACATCTTCGTCGTTATGAACCAAGGTGTTGTGTTTGTGCGGACATCTGGTGCAATGTTGATAGGAGCATTTATTCGCGAAATGCCCTGGTTTGAGACAATTAATGCATAAATTGTTTGTTTTTAAGTGTTGCAACCTTTTGTGGACAGATTGGTTTAAGAATGCTTGGCATCTGTATAGCGGATGATATTTATTTTGGCAAGCACTGCATTTAGATTCAGGAGCATATGCCTTTGTTGCTGCTGTGGAGCATGTTTTATGTGGGGGTTTTGATGAAGGTTGCTTACTCTTCTGATTGATTGCTTCCAATGTTTGGAACCTGTTTTCTAGGAAATTGAGGAATTCGTCCAGTGAAGGAATTGCCTTTGGCTGTTGTAGAGACTGCTCATATAGCATGTGAGTTCCCTTGTCTAATTTGCTGATGATTATGTGAATGATGATTGGGTCCCAAGTTTGTGTGTTTACGCCCACATTGTTTAGTGCTGCCATTGGATGGTTAGTCGGGGTCACCAATGTTTTGGGTCCCAAGTTTGTGTATTTACACTTAAATTGTTAAGTGCTGCAATTGTTTCTCGTGTTGTATCGTGGAGGGATTTAATGGCTGATGCAGAAGGATTATCAGCTGGTAACCTGTGCTGGCCGGTTAATCTTTCCAATAATGTGAACGTCAAAATTCTTGTATTGTTGTACCTATCCTGAAGCATTGTCCAAGCCGTTGTGTAATTGGCTTCAGTCGGTGACAAATGCTGGATAAGGTTATGAGCCTCTCCCTTAACGTGGTTTTTCAGGAACCACATCTTTTTTATGGCTGAAATTGGCTGTTTATGTACCATCTCGTTGAACATGTCATAAAACGATTGCCATTGGAGATATTCACCATTGAAAGGTTGTATGGTGATCTTTGGTAGATGGATCGATGATTCTTGGGGTGGCGTCATCAGACCTTCTTGAATTTCTTGAACGCGCATAATTTTGTCCCAAATTGCTGATTCTGCGGCTAAGTAGTGCTCCAAATCGTACTCTTCGTCTGTGCCGCATATATTGTTGTGCAGCTGTTGCACAGTGTTGAAGTGATTTTCTATTTGCCTCAGTTTTGTAGCCACGTAAATGTTGGATCTGCCTGCGCTGTCTGCAAGCAATTCGTCCAACATATTATTTATGGTTACGATGAGCGTTTGTTGTTTCATTACCAGCCCTTGTTTTGCAGGTGGTAATGACTGTTCATGTTCGGTAGCTTTAGGTCGGGCTCCTGGTGTTGTAAGCCTTAACTCTTTCATGATGTCTTCCATTTCATTCACCATGTCGCTATGCCGTTGGCCTATAGTCTCATATAGACCACTTGTGAAGTAGCGATGGTCCTCTGGCACCTTAGGTAGTCTGCGTATCATGTTGTCGGTGTTCTCAAATTTCTGCCATAGGATGGTTAGTTCGCTGGCCTTTTTTTCGTAGTATTCCAGCGTTCTTCTATCCTTGGGGGTTTTCTTTATTGTGGATATTACCCTGTTAATATCCGCAGCTAAGTCATCTTGCTGAACGGTGAGACTGTCTATGGTCGCCATAATCGCTGCCCTTGTTTTTTATTTAGGTACCAGCTGGAACTGATGAATCCACTGGAACTGTTGAAATCGTCTTCGTAGCCTCTTTTGAATATAAGAACACGCTAGTCAGACTTCGTATTGAGATTGCTGCAGAACGTCAGCTGGAAATGATGAGTCCACTGATAGAACTGGCTTTGATGACTGTGGGTAGCCTTGTACTACTGCACACTCCTGAATTTTGAGCACGTCAGCTGGAGAATGATGTGTCCACTGGCCTCGAACTTGAATAATTTTCATTTTCATAAATAAATTTATATATAATGCCGTAGTCAATGATTTTAAAAAAAGTTCTACTTCGGGTTTATTTTCCACCTTAAGTAGCTTCTAAATTTTTCGCTGCGGTTTGACATTTAGATGAACTCTTAAATTCTCACTGTACCTTTAAAGATACCCTTGAAAAAAAAAATCTGAAAAAAATGTTAAAATCTGAGAAAATGTTAAAATGAAAAAATTCTGTGAAAATTTAGGGGTTGGAAAAATATGAGAGTCGGTCATACATTTGGCTCCTCTAGAGTCACCTTTGCAAGAGTTAGAGCGTTTTGGGGAAAATTTTTTTAAAACTTAAATTTTTGTATGGTAGCCTCCTTAGGGAGTTTAGATAGGGGGAAGGTATGTTCAGAGAAAATGTTGGGGTTGCAAAAATTGTTGGGGTCGGTTATATATTTGACTCCGCTAGGGCCATCCATGGGACAATTCGAGCAGTTGGAGAAAATTTGTTTAAAATGTTATTTTTGTATGGGATCCCCTTAGTGAGCTTAAACAGGACGTACGTCTTTTCAGAAAAATTAATGCTGTTCGGTCTTACATTTTACACCTCTAGGGACGCATTTGTGGGGCTTTTTATGGATTTTTATCCCTTCACCACCACATTTGGGGGTAGGGGTGCGTTTTGGGTCTTAGCGTATCTAAATCTTGTAATTAAGGATCTCCATACAACACTATAACACCAATATTGCTGCCTAGCTCCAAATATTAGACTAAAACTAATTCGAAATTTTAATTTAAAAAAATTTAAACTACAGGTTTTTTATAAAAAAAAATATATTAAGCAAATAAATGAACTAGTTTATTTGATATTTATCGGGACACTATAGTGTACACTAAAAAAATCAATAAATTCAGCCAAAATGCTTGCAGTGTCTGAAAATTCTTAATTAGAAGGGTGGAATGCTGCTAATATCAGAAAAATTAAGTAAATTTATCACATGTTTTGCTAACACTTAGTTGATTAGATATTAATATTTAACTAACTGAAATCAAATAAAATTTTTGCTGATATTAGTTATAAAAAAACATCTTAAAAACTAATAAAAATAAAAAACTGATAACATATTTATAAGTTTAATCCTTAATAATAATAATTTCATTACCACTCTAGGCTTGAAAACATTGAAATACGTCGATTTCTTCAGAGTTATAGATATTTTACCGCCTTCTCTAAAATGGCACCTTAACACTACATTTTTAAATTTAAACCTTTTAATTTTGATAAATAACAAAAATATTACAAATTATGTTGTTTTCTATGGAAACATCATAAAAGCTTTTTTCAATAATTCATTAATAACACCGGTCGACAAAAAAATTAATTTTTCTTTTTAATTTCTGCTTTAATGCACAAATTCTGATTCTAGACATCGAAAACCACAAAAATATCCATTCCAGCTTTTAAAGTTTGTTTTTACGGTTTTACGTCTCAATGTGAATTTTTTTTGAGATTTTATTATCTGCAGTGTATAGCACTTAGATCAAAAACAAACTTTGATAAAAAAATGGTAACTTAAAAGAAACCAAAATTTGACATTTAGAAATCAGACCCAAAAATCGTGTCGACCGGTGTAATAAATAAACCCCGGGACCCAAATAAACGCAAAAATGCCATTTAAACGACGCCTACTACATTCTGAAATTTAAACTTTTTAATTTTTATAAATAAAAAAAATTTTACAAATTGTTGTTTTTCCTATGGAAAAATGATGATGACCCAAAACAACACGTTCGATGTGTTTTTTTTTAGTAAAATCCCATATTTTACAAATGTGCATATTTTTTCAAATAGTGAGTAGTCAACTTCATGGAAAGTGCATTTAAAAAACAATTTGCATAAAAAATGCATTTTGTTTTAAGAAACTACAAACATTCAAACTTAAAAAACTAATTCGCTCATAAAACCGTAAATTTTTCGAAACATGAAAAACTAAAAGCGTCACTCTTTAAGTGGCTCCGCTCCATACAGTTTCTGATTGCAAAATTTAATTGAAGTCGGAAGACCCAAGGTCAAGAATATCCTTTGTTGGCCGGTCTTTGGTGGAATGGCCGAAATACTTTTTCGTTATTTAGACTAAAAGGATAAAAAATATTTATATACCTATAACATGCCTTCACTCACAAAGCAAACAGTTCTAAAATCAACACAAAATTTAAATAAAGTTGAGAACCGCGACCATATTTAGATTTAAAATCTAAAGGGTGTTTTTTATAGAGGTTTAGAAATTTGAAATGGAATAAAAAAAATATGAATTTCTTAAATTGATATGAAATTTACTTTATTCGAAAGATAATCTTCTGGCATTATAATTTAAATATGACTTCAGGCATATGACCTCCACGGCTGGCTCGTACGTAGTCTAATCTGGAGGTCCAATTTTCGATGACATTTGTGGCCGTATATTGGCAATAACGCGGCGAATGTTGTCTGCCAATTGGTCAATTGTTTCGGGCTGGTCGGCGTAGACTAGCGACTTTACATATCCCCACTGAAAATAGTCCAGCGGAGTTAAATCGCACGATCTTGAGGGCCAATTCACGGGTCCGAAACATCAAACTATGCGGTTACCAAACGTTTCCTTCAATAAATCAATTGTGGCACTAGCTGTGTGACATGTTGCGCCGTCTTGTTGAAACCACAGCTCCTGCACATCATGGTTGTTCAATTGATGAACGAAAAAGTCAGTAATCATGGCTCTATAGCGGTCACCATTAGCGGATAGACTGATTAGGGTCTTTCTCTAAGCTACGCTCTACAGCAGCAATGACTTCTTCTGTACACACTGTACGACGTCTCTGTGTATGCATATTATCAGTTAGAGTAAACGTGGTGCGAAAACGTTCCATAGTTAATATAATTAATTGCCCTGATGGACGATTATGTTGACCGTAAAATGGACGTAGTGCGCCATGATTTTCGAAATAAATTTACACAATTTGGTAGCGTTGTTCAGGTGTCAGTCTATTCATGTTGAAATGCCAAACTAAACATAAATCAGTTAACAGCTGACATAATGGCCGCTAGTTAAAAAAGTGTTGCCAACCAAACTAAAAATAAATCACTAGACAGCTGACAAAATGGCAAAGTGTTACCAACTTAAAGTTATATACCTGCATAAAAAACACCCTTTAATAACCAAGGAATAAGTCAATGTACGCAAACGAATAAGGAAAGTAACTCGCTTATGCTAAAATTTACACTCAAATAAAAAAGTTAGTAGAACATTTAGTAACTCGTTTAAATACCCAATTTTTAGTTTTTGTGCTAATTTTTAAAACAAAATAATTTTTTATTTTAAATTCTTCGTATTTTTAAACTAAAAAAGTTAAATTTTTAACATCCTTTCAATGCCAGTAAGATATGCTGAAACTCACACAGGCGTGATTATGCCCAAATGTAAGATAATTTTATGATTTTATTACAAAATATGTTTCGGTAAATTGTCTAGTGTATGTGTCATTAAAAAAAAACGAAGTCCATAACCGGCGGTAAAAACTACACTGAGAGAATTATCTTCATTTCAGTAATGAATTTCTTCATATGTTTAATGAAAATTGTCACTGGAACTCGTCCATTGAAACTCTTCATAGAATCTATGAAACAGGTTTCATTAAAGTCGATGTTTATGAAGTGTTTGTAGAATTAATGAAAATCCTTATAAAACTAATGAAACATTCCGACAATAATGCGTTTATAGAATTTATGATACAGTTTCATAAAATTTTTAATATTAAGAAGTTCTTTAAATGCATTGGAATTAAGCCAATTTTTTTTTTTTAAACAATTTCATAGTAGTGCACGAGAAAAAAAACATGAACATTTTCATGTTCCTTCCAGAATCCTGAAATCAAAATATAAAAAAAAAATCTTACCTAATAAATGTAAGAGAAGAAGAAAAATATTATTGTACTGATCAGAGCTAGATGGTCCGAAGTGGGGCACGTTATAGTCTTCAGCCACCACCCACAAGAAACTCATGGTTTGATCAGTTCTATACTATATATCAACCAACCACGGCAAATCGGTGATATTAATTGATTAAAATGAAATGCAATTTTAAAAAAGATCAACAATACATACAAAATAAAGAATCTCTGAAAAAAAAATAATACCTGCAAAACCAAATAAGTATTTTCTAATTTATGGACCAATCATTTAAATATATGGACCTAAATAGGAAAGTGGAAAACTATGTCAAAAGTATGTGGGATAAAGAATCTTTTAATAAGTTTGTGAATTTTCTTTGAACTTGAAATACAAAATCAATGTAAAAAGCAATATAGGACCAAGCATGTCTTGACTTAAAATTGTTAAAAGTGAAGAAGCAGTCACAAATCTAATATTTTAATTTGGTAAAATATCCTTTGAGTTATCATCGTTTTAAGAATGTGTTACATCAATTCTATATCGGATAAGATACAAATTATCGGATGTTACAAGAAATTGTTTAATTAATTAATAAGTAATAACACCTATAACAAAAAATAAATCTATCATCTCGATACAAGAACATTTAGAAGATAGTGTGGAGGAAGAAACTGGACCTTAATTGGTAATTTCTTTTTAATGTTCATTAATATGAAATGTAATGTAAATATAAAATAGAAATAAATATAAAAACATAATAAATCCTAAACAATTTTAAAGAATTTTTATACGCACCATTTTTGTTGAAATTAATATTACGAATACTGTTTTCAAGGGCCGCACTGTGGTCAATATTTTGCGATAGCGGCCAAAACTCCTTTTGGTTTTTGTTCTCCGATTTTAAAGTTATTAGACTCATATGAAAGTAGACAGTAGTAAACCTCGGGAGCCAAAAAATTAGAACTCTATTTCAACTATTTCACTGAGAACAGGGTGGTCCAAAATGGGCTTTTTCAGAATTTAGTAAATTTATGATATTTTTAGTTAATTTTTAAAGTTTAAATGATCATAACTTTTTTGTTTTTGGACGAAATAAATTTTGTGTTGTAACTTCATTTATTTCCTATTACTGGTAAAAAAAATGAAGCTCTACTGTTTTCAGAACATTTTTAAATATTTTTTTTAAAAAAGGTCAAATTTCTCGGAAATTTCCTACTTCATAGAGCACAACTCCTGTGAGTCAAGCTGAGTCAAAACACAAATTTACTATTTTGTAGTCCTAACTCTCCCCTACATTCCTATATATACATGTCCATGCATCGGGACTGCACTTTTTGAGCTACAGCAATTTTTCTGACCCAAGGTAAGATATTCGGTACAAATGCACGTCATATTTTTTGAGAAGTTATTTGTATGTGAAAGTGGCTATTATGCATATATTTTGATGAAATTTTGTACAAGAGTTCTTATTGACTCAAAAAATAATTCTGTTGAAATTAGGAGAAGTTGGGCCATATTTGGACCTAGTCCACATAGAAGGGTGTATCAAAATTTTGACAAAAATGACAATAGAACTCTCAAATTATGTGGTATCTGGCAATTCATTTGGAAAAGGTAAAAAATGATTTTATTGCCATCTAATATTACATAACTTAAATACCTGAAAATTGCAAATAAATTTAAAACCAATGGAAATAACTGGTAAAACCAAGTACCTGTTATATTATGTTTCAAAGAGGTAAAAAAGATCATGTTAAAACTTCGAGCAATAGTATATTAATCCATGCATTCATTTTTTTTCTTCATTATTGTTTAAACAATGGCTAAATTCAGTTATAGTGTTCTATCTGATATATATTTTGAACGGAAAGATGAAAACGACATTATTTTACATATAATGAATAATCCATTCTTCAAAATATGCGACAAACAAGAAATTAAAATTCATAACTTAAAAATAAAAAACTTTTTAAATACTTTAAGAAAACGGTACAATCAATGTTCCAGAAACAAGAAATAGAGCTGCAGAGATAGATGTGTGGAAGAATGAAATTCCCTCGTCAACAAAATTTTGTAGACCAATAAAGTTTGCTTACGAAAAAGGAACTAAAGATGTCATAACTGAAGAAGTTGGCAAAATAAGAGATGAAATTAAAGAACTGCAACCAGTGATATTTGAATTTAATGACCAATGCATCGAAGTTAACTTTAAAATGTCACTTACAATGATCGATGGAAAAGTTGCACAAGTTTTAACCGAAACAAAGTCTTCGTCAAGCTGTTCCATATGCTAAAAAACATCAAGTCAATTGAGTTGTTGGCATTTTCTGACCAAAATTAAGTTTAGGAATAATAAATAAGTATTGGTTGTAAAATACGATTGAAGAAAATAAGAAATTATAAAAAAAATACCTATTTAAAATGTCAAAATATTCAACTTTTACATGGAAACTCAACAAAAAATTAAAATGCATTTTTAACTCCACATTACTTACGTTCCTATCAGTCGATTTTTACGTTTAAACAAGCAAATTGAATCTTAAAGTCCCTCCTATTGAACAAAACAAATTGCGTAAAAAAATACCAATCCGGTCAAAAGTTATAGAGTTTTGACCGCTATCTCGCGAAATTGACCACTTTGGGCCGTATATACTACGTTTACGGTCCGTTTCATATGGACATTCAGTTTGGGAACTCCGTTTTTCAGACGACACAACGGTCCGGATTTTTAACTGATACGAATCAAATTCGATATTCCATTAATCCCATTTTCTGGTCCGTTAACTTATCCAGAAAACGATACACTTAGGAAATTATGTTGGTAAAGACGACAGCAATTGTAGTCAAAAACAAATGAAATTTCATTTAAAAAAAGGAACGACTTACATTTCATTAAATTCAACTAACATTGTCATATATTTTTTAATGTTCAAAAAATGACTAACAATTGTATTAAAAATGAACCACATGGTAGTAAAAAATAAACAAACATTTATTTATTTTTATTTTTTTAAATACCAAAAAACAACTCTAAAAAATGAATGTAAAATCATAAAACAGTGATTTGATGTGAGTTGTTTTTTTAAATGAACTACAAGGTTAGTTAAAAATTTTATTTGTTCTTTAAATGACTTACATTTACATGTTAGAAAGTGTTTTGCAACCGTCAGATAATGACAATCGTAATTAATTTTTATATTAATTACTGTAGATGTTTACTTTAGTTAGTCTCTTTACAGGAAGAAGAAGAAGAAAACATTTTTATTGAAAAATTTTACGGACACAAGGGATACATTTACATTAAAAATAAAGAAACTGTATACAACCCAAACAAAATAAAATTATGTAACTTAAATTTGATATAACTTTTATTAAAAATAAAAATTATGTTTTTTCGACCTTTAATTGTGCAATGAAAATGAAAATTATTCAAGTTCGAGGACACACACATATTGCTTTATTAGGATGTTGTCCTAAAAAATAATCTATAGAGTTTTTTGTTTTCAAATTTATTAATTGCCCACTTTTAGGAATGTGTTGATAGATCTATTTCGGGAATTTTCTAGGTTCCCATCATCAGAACACGCTTTGAAAGAAGTGACAATCCCATGCAAAACATCAAGCATTAATATAAACTAGTTTTCTCACTTAATGAGAACTAATATATGAGCTCGAAGTTAAAGATTATCACCATTGATCGAAAATAAATTGAAAACTTGTTTGTTATGTGGACCCAATACCTTTGGTAAATATATATACACGCTTTTTGTTTTTTTCCTCCTTGTTTTGTTTTGTTTAAAAACAATATGTAAAGGGGGAGTAAACAAGACCGTACTTTGTCTTTTATACAAGTTTGATATAATTTTTATTTAAAATAAAAATTATGTTTTTTTTGACCTTTGATTCGAAATATAGAGTATGGCCTCGAACTTGAATAATTTTCATTTTCATTATATAACTTATTTTAACTTTATTTCAACTTAATTACTGATTTCATCAACTACGCTACTACAGAATTTCATCGGTGTACTATTCTTATTAAATTATTCTTCAGTTTTATTCCACAAGTATTTATCTACAAAATAATAAACTAATGTTACATATTATGACGAGAACTATGTAGTAGAAGAATCATGATAATACATGCACATAGAAATTAGTAACTCTATAAAAGAATAAATTATGTGTCCAACAATATGTCTAATTTAATCGTGAAATATATACTATTTGCTATCTACTCCCACAGGGATACAAGATAATGACTTACGGTATTCAGACGTGTTTAGATACATACATACATATGTAAATACACTTAACCAAATTATATTAAATATTTGTAAATAAAAACTAAATAAATAAGCACAGAATTGTAATGTAAATTAAACATATCGATGTTCATAAATTGACAGCTGGTAAATGAAAATGTTTTGAAACTTAAATTTCGCATGCGAAACGACTTTTTTTATAATACAGACATTATTTCGCAGCCTTATCTTAATGAGGTATCAACTTATGACCATAGATTTACGTTTTTGTGTTTATTTATTAATAAATTTAAGTTTTTACTCGAATTTAGCCATAATATAGCAATTTATCAATGGATTTTCTTAAAGTATAACACAGGGTGCTTCAAGCTTGTATGGAGTAAAACATTTTTCAGCTATTGACCTAGCTGCTCCCTGGAAATATTTACTTGGGTGTAAGAATACGTTTCCCAAAGAAAATTGAATATCGGTAAGACGTGCCGTGGCATGGTGTGCCGAATCTCCCCTGAAGTTTGAATAACGGATTACAAGGGGGAAATATGACCTTTGCATATTTTCTCAAAAACATTGATATTTTAAAGCTAAAAATTAAAATAATGGAGCAAAATTGATTATTAATAGGTTTTTTGTTAAAGTTCTGCCTATTATGGAGGCTCTAGCTTTTCTAAAACTTCGGGTTCTGATGAGATCTTTAGCCAGATCGAAATACTAGTATCAACCTAGCTAATATGGTTGATTTGCTTTACTTTTGTAAATATACGGAGGTTGAAAGCTCGTTATAAATTGAAAATAATATAAAATTATCTCGATGTATATAAAAAATAAAAAAATAATGTAACTGTATAAAATACTTCATGTTTAGAAGTATTTTAATAAAAACCATCCATTATTTGCGTTTTGAGTGAAAACGGAGTAAATTCATTGTCCAATAGGTAAGATTTTCAAAAATTATATACAGTCGATATAACAAACAAAAATATAAAAGATTTTTTATATTTTTAAAAAAGTTTTGAAAAAAGTTCCATCAAAAAATTTCACAAAATGATTCTTTCAAATTATTATTTGGTTATATTATATTTTTGTTTTGATTATATTACTTCTCCTAGTAAATAAGTTTTTGGAAGAAATTTTTCCGGAAATTCCTAAAAATACTGCTCAGGAAATCCCGAACCCGAAAAACTATGCATAAAAATACGAAAAATTGTCAATATAACAAAAACTTTTATAAAATGAACAAACATTTTTTCATTTAACAAAAGTTTTCGTTTTTTTTTTGACAAGAATTTTGTAAGCTTATGAATAGATTATTATGAGCGCTATGATTCTCAACTGAAAACCTTGTTTCGAGCAATTTACAATTATGTTGTCGCAATCCCGTTTAATTAAATCTCAGTGGTCTGTTTTGTCTCCCAGTTCTCGTGAATCAAATTATAGGGAAAAAACATTTTTTAGTCTAGTGAAGTACTCATACACTTCTTTATCAAAATTCAGTCATATCCGCGTGGAATTCTGAAACAATATTTTTATGACACAGTTTTATTGGAAACATGCAAACTTTAATGAGAACATTACAATTGTATTCAACTATTGACAAAATAACCAATTTGCATGAATGTCCTAGATAGGATATTTCTTCAACTCAATTAATTTTTTCCAATTAGAAATTAAAAACAAAAATTTTATAAATTTTTAAATTAAATTTTAAAAAAATACGTTTTTTGTATTTCTATCAACTTTGTGGGCCATTTTTGGTTCCAGGCTAAAGTAGGTTAATGACAGTCGTAGAAGTCAAAGCTGCATATCTGAATAATTTTAAATGAAATAAAAAGTTAGGCTTTATGAAACAACACCCCAATGAAATAAGTCCCCAAACCAAAAATGAAATAACGTCCAATTTTTGGGTTTTTATTTCATTATGAAACAATACCCCAAAAAAAAAATTAAATAAACCCCCAACCAAATGAAACGACACCCCAAAACAAAATGAAGTAACGCCCCAATTTTTGTGGCTTTATTTCGTAATGCAGTAAAGCCCCATTTTGAAAATGAAATAAGGCCCCAATAAAAAAAAAAAAACAAAATTATATATTACTTTGAAATATTTCTTTATTCCTAATTAAAAGGCTGAAAAAAAAATTGCGCGATTTTTTTTCAGCCTTTTTAAAATAAAAAGATTAATAATATTTAGTATATCAATTCGATTTTTTTTTTTATTTTTTAGTAGTATATCACAAAACAAAACTAAATTTATAAATCGTATAATCGCACGCAGAAAAAACTTTATTTCGGGAAGCCGCCTGCCGCGTTCTACGGAGGAAAAAACCCCTAAGAGCGGCCCAAGGCCGCAACACAGAAAAACTTGTTTTTACAAATTACTTGATGTCTTAAAAATATAAGATTTCAACGGATTCGACATCTGATTTGAAAAACAAGTTCTGCTGGGTGGCGGCCTTCGGCCGGTCTTAGGGGTTTTTTCCTCCGTAGAACGCGGCAGGCGGCTTCGCGAAATAAAGTTTTTTTCTGCGTGCGACATAAAAGAAACTTCAAAATTACTACACGGTATAATCTCACTTACTAATAGCAAATAACTATTTACATTAATAACTTGATAATTCAAGCAGTAATTATAACGGTTATTTGCTTATATTACTTAAAAATTGCGCTTTTTAAGAAAATGAAATAACACCCTAATTTCATTATGAAATAAAGTCCCAAAAAATGAAATAAAGTCCCAAAAAATGAAATAACACCCCAATTTTTTTTATCGAAATTTTTGGGGCCTTACTTCATTTTCGGTTTGGGGCCTTTTTTCATTGGGGTCTTGTTTCATACCGCCAAAAAGTTAACTTCAAATTTTGGAAATTTTGTAGAAAACTGCACTATTTTAAAAATGGGCCATTTTTGGCATCGATTTGGCCAGGGTTAACGATTTCCAAAAAAATTAAATTATTCCATTTGGATACATTTGGACGCAACTGGGGTGTGTAATGTATGAAAATCGTCAAATCGTTTTAAGGGACACTCTAATATTCATTCATATTTACTATTTCCCAGTATTTGGGATAATGAATAATTTGACAATTTATATCATCAATACTGTGTCAGATAGTGACACATACACACTAGACTGGTCCTTATCTGCCACATTTTTTTTTAATTTTTAAAGCGGGAACCTACTAAATAGGTATTTCTAGCAAATAAATTATTCTAAAAAAATTTTAAATCGATATTTTAACACATGACGCATTGAGATTGAAAATGCTAGGTAAAAGTAAGTAAGGAAGGAGTGAGATTGAATCAATTCCCGAACAGAGTTGAAAGGCGTGGCAAAACGTCGTCTCGAGGCTAAAACAGTCGGCGGCTTAGTCGCCCGTAGCCGTCAAAATATGGCCAGCCGCGTCTTGGAGGGAAAAGTGTCGGCTGCTGACAATCGGCTGAATGGTAAATTTCATAAGAATTTTGTATGTTACAGCAGGTATAAAAGCAAAATTTTTTTCAACTAGATAAGCAAAAAAACAAGCTAAATTTTTTTTGGTTGCATTCTCTGTTGCCAACTTTTGTTCAAGAAAATTTCCTAAATCTAACCCAAAAAAATCACTAGAAATAGCCAAATTTATTTTCAGATATAAAAAGTGAAAACAATTTAAAAAATAACGATAAACTTAGAAACATATGATTTCTTGGGCTATTGTCATTTTTTTTTTCTGTTAAAATTTGTAAGTGTTACTAAAAATAGCTAAGAATACAATATTTTGCTCACATCTTTATACAGATATTTAGTCCCGAAATGCAAAAAGATCAAATTAAAATAAATTTTTAGGTAACTTGTGGTAAGATAAATTTTAAGGAATAATTTTATATTTTTTTTAAATGCATCTATGGGCGAATGCAATAAAAAAAATGTTTGGTTTGGATATATTAATAAAATTTTTTTTTTAAATAATTTTTTATACATTTTGTACATGTACTTGAAACTTTGACTTAAAAGTAGTAATGGGTAGAGTTTAGCAATTTGACAAAATTTTTCAGAACTTACACTTTGTATTGATCAAAGGTTTATAAGAAAAATCTTTATATAAATTTAAAATCTTTATTCGGGAGACTTTATGACATTTTAGCATAAAGTTGTTTGAATAAAGTTGTACTATAACACCGCGTCTTCACATGCAATAAAATGATAGCAAGTAATTTTCAAAATGGTTTCAGCTCAATAAATTTCACATGAAGACACTTTATTCTAATGTTATTGCAATGTCAAGATATCGCATTTGAAGGCACCAGGTAAACAATTTACTTTACACACGCGAAACGATAACAAATTGTACTTGTTTTTATTGCTTTAAATGTGTATAATTTCTCTGCAATCGATTTGACATTTGGCATACTATCGTTTATTGCATTTGAAGGCACCGGGAAAACCATTCACTTTACGTTGTTAAAAAGATACACTTGTAACAACAACAAATTGCACTTGTTTTTAATTTTTTAAATATGCATCATTTAATTTATTTAAATTATGTGTTAATTTTTAAAATAATGCTGTTTAATTTAATAATTTTTTTTTTGTTTAAGAATTGTTCAACTATGAAAAAAAGAACATATATAACAATTGCATCAGCAAATACTAGAAAAGCAACTCATATGAATAAAAAAAAACAAAATTTTGTTGCATCTTAATATCATATTATAGCATCTTTAAATTTGAAATTATAATAGTCTATTATTTCATTAATTCATAAAATCGAATCCAAAGTGCAGGTAAAAACAGAAATTTCGTTCTTCTTTGTTTTCCATTCATATTTGTTGAAAAACAGCGGCGGCTAACTGGCTGAAGACAGACGGCTTGCATCACTGCTCGCGACACAGATTATCACTTATAACTTTTTTATGTTTAAAAAGGAACTTTTTTATTGATCATTTAAAAAGTTGTCAGATATCGTTTACAAAATATTGGCGAAATCGGTTTCTTTACAAATGGACTTTAAACAAAAATTGAGGACAAACAAAGTAGAATTTTTACAAAAAAAAACTTAAATTTCAGAACTCAGAACAATTAAATTATATTAAGATTCTTTTTAAATTATAGATGAATTTTACAAAACAAGGCACTAAAGTTGCAATTAAGGCACTAAAGATGCAATAAAAGAAACTATATTAGCCACTTTTTGTTAAGATTCCACACATAATCTGACAACCTTCTTAAAAGTAACTTCAGAAGCAAAAGAGTTCAGTGTCGTACACAAAATCAGTTGTAAGTGAAAATGTGTGCCCGGTTTTTTTTTTTTTTTTGATATCACTCCTTAGTCTACTTGTTAACAGTGACATCTACCAAAAATCGTATTATATCGTATTAACATAACATAAGCAGTTATTGTATTTATTGCTACAAACATAAAAATGTCTCGTTATTGACAGTCATCAATATCCTATCCAAACCCCATGGAGCTATGAACTTAAAATTGTTCATGCATGTTCCTTAATTGTTCTACATTCATTAATAAACCCATTATGTAAAGTGTCACAGTCAGTCAATGAAACACTTTCAATTGAAATTAAGTGAAATAATAATGTTAAACTTTTTTAAAGATACCACAAGACATACAACACCAACTTACAACATACAACTGACACAAACACACTAGACTGGTTCTTATTTGACACTGATTTTTAATTTTATTTTTAAAGCGGGAACATCCTAAATAGTTATTTCTTAAAAAACAAATATTGTGCAAAAATTTTAAATCGATATTTTAATTTTATTTAACACCTGACGCATTCAAAATAAAAATAATTTTTTTTTTTTTTTTTATTAATTAATAATCACAACTATAATTACAAATTATATACTGTTACCCTAGGTTAGGTTAGGTCGGAGTGGTAGCCAGCACACTTAGACTCTGAGGTCCGTTGTGATGCCACGAGACTGCTGGACTACCGATCAGACTACTATTGCCCTAACCGAGCACTAGCTACTATGGACTTCGGCGCGTTGTAGTGAAAACAGGCCAGTGCCTCTGGTGGGAATCGAACCCACGACCCCCGCCCTGATAAGCTAGCACGCTACCAACTAGCCTACCGTGGCGCACTAGGATGAAAATTAAAACTGTTATATGAAGAAAAATTTAATTTTTTTCACTTTTTATGAATTTTTTTAAATGTCGTAATAGTTCTTATTCTAGATCAACGGTTCCCAAATCTGGGCCCACGGAACCCCAGGAGTATTCCAGGGAGTCCGCAAGAGTTCCGACAAAACAAGTGTTTAAAACCAATCAAAAAAAAATAAAAAAATTCAAAATATTTTGTACAATTTTATAAATATTTCAAATTTTAAAAAAAAATGTAATTGCCCGTGTAAAAAATATCTGATCTGATTAGTTATAACTATATATAACAGAAGTTGATTAGATATGATTGAATATAATTAGATCTGGTGTCAGATCTGAGCATATATGTGATCCACAGTACACCCAGATCTGATCAGATCTAGTATTTGAAGGGATCTGGGATATAGGATAACTTTCGGTCCTAGATAAGAGCAGGTCTGGCCATATCGGATCAAAATAAAAATGTACATGAAGAAAGTTTATTTAACAATGATAGTTTTGTGCAGATCGATCAACCAATATTTCGTACATATTCAAATGCAAGAAAACAAATTGATATTCTGCTCCAATCAATGTCCGTATCCGATCACACGAAACAGACAAAGATGCTGATTAATCAGGAAGATTAGATCAGGATTTATAAACACTTTAATAAATGACTACGCAAAATTTTGAGATGAACCTGGAAGCCATAGCGGAACATTTAAAAATTTTGGTTTTGATTCACCTTGTCTTTGTTATCCATTTATTTTTCCCAAGCTTTTGAATAAACGTAATAATGTTAAAAAAAGCGTTTTTTCATCATTTAACTAGAAAATTTAAAAAAACTATTGAACCTCTCCAAATTTAAAAATATCATATCTGCGCAAATTCTATCAAATTTAGTTAGATCTCAAATTTGTACCCATTTTTGAGATCTAATTAGATCTACTTAGATTTGATTATATATGCTATGAGATCTGTTTAGTTCTGGTAAAACAGATCTAAGTAGATCAGGTGAGAACAGACATTTTTTACACGGGAGAATAATTTAAAATATTTAGGCTTCATTAGTTAGATCAATTCATTCTCAACTAAAATTGCCTGTTACTTACAATATGTCCTCTTAATAATTGTGCACCAAATTTGAAAGTAAATCTCTATGACTGCTTTATACACTTAGAATACCATTTAGGAAAAGAACACTGCAAATGTAGTTAAAAACAAATGAAATTTCACTCAACTCAACTAACACAGTCGTTTGTTATGTAATAAAAAATAAACAAACATTTATTTATTTTTTTTTAAATAAAAAAAATACTGTATGAAAGGGATGTAAAATCGTAATACAGTAATTTGATGTGGTTTGTTTTTTTTTTGCCTTTTCGATTTTTTTATTTTGATTATGTATTTTTTTTTTATATAACCCGGGGAAACTTATAAAAAATATATGCACAGTTTTATTGCTAAATTTTTACCTATCAGCACGTAATGGGCAATATTGTATTAATAATATAAAGCGCTTTTTCGGATCATTTTGAAACAAAAACCTCCCGCATAAAGTGAATTTACTTAATATGTTTTCTTTTCAAGTTTTTAACATTAAAGTTGCACTAGTTGATCAATACTACTGCCATAACATATTTTAAATAACTTTTTACTTATTGTGTTCGTTATTTTGCGAATTTTGATGTCTATATACAACGCTTTAATCTGTCTTATCAAAATTCGCGAAACACGTCAAATTTGATTACGTTTGCGTCCTTTAAGTTGAATACTCGTCGTTATTGTCTAATTACGTTACAATTTTAGCTAAATATTAATTTTTATTTAAATTAATCAAAAAGAGAATTATGCGGACTCCTTTTTGAAAACCGCAAAAAATACAATTGCGTTGCTTTATATTTTTATGGACTAATATACGGCTAGGGTTGGTAAAATTTGATAATTATAAAAATAATTGTAAAAAAAAGTCAAAAGAAACTTTTTTTCTACTTCTAATAACCCGATTAAAAAAATTAATATGATGCTTTATATAATCTTACGAAATTTTATATGAGTCTTAATACAGTTTTATCCGAGAAATGGGCCCATATAATTATATAATTTTGCATTAGCTTAGTTTTAATTTCATAATATCAGATTAAATAACATCCGAATAATGGCGCGATACAATTTAATTCGATTTTGTATAGCAGTATAAATTTATATCTGAACTGATATTTATATATACAAAATAATATATACAAAATATCCAGTTTTTGATTTTAAAAATTCATTAAAATCCGAAATATTTCCAAAAATAATTACCGTCAAATACGGGCTTTGCTTCAACATTAGTAATCCTTTTAGACTTTAGCCACTTTAGCCACAAAAAGTTTACAACTTTATATTTTGTAGCAAATTCTTTCCATTTGGACATTTTATTTTATTCAAAAAATTCTCTTGAAATTACCTAAAAAAACAAGTTGTTTAAGAAAAAAAAAATTGAAAATGAAGATATAATGAAAATTTAGATTTTATGGAATTTGGTTACTTACACCATTGAATACCATAAACACAGAAAAAAACTTTGAAACTTTATTTAGCCTTTTACATTGAAAAAAATCTAAAATTAAATTAAAAACTCCTAATATTACAAATGAAACAAGTTTTTTTTTTTAGGGTTCCTACATCTTTTGTGTATAAGGAGTAGAAATTTAAGAACCAGAAAGAAATCAATTCAAAACATAAAATTTGATGTAATGTTGTGTATAAAATTATACACAATTTGATATAGGCAGTTAATTGTACTATTGTATTGATGTTATACATATTTATATCCAAAATATGATTGACAAATTTTATAGCATGGGCTAATATACAATTTTATCCAACATTAAATTATGTTTTTAAATATGATATAATATCTATGATGATATACAACTGCTGGCATGCATGGAAAGAGATGTATTGGTTATGGACTTTGTTAATTATATTAACTTGGATCTTCAGAAAATATTGCAATGGTCATTGGAGAATAAAATAAAACATTTGCTATGCGGTTCGGTAGCATACCTTTGGATATGTGTACACTTAAACTAAACAATGTCGTTATTGAATATATTTCGCATTACAAGACCTTAGGAATATATTTGGATGATAAATTATCGTTTGAGTTCCATATAAGCATGCTTATCTTAAGAATATTTTTTTCCCTTAAGCGTATAAATAGTGTTGCTTTTTACTTTCCACTGAAAACAAGAAAATTTATAGCGAAAACATTACTTATGCCGATTATATTATACGGATTGGAAATTTACACGGGTTGTAGTGGCAAAAAATTTGAAAAGGTAATAAAATGTTTTAACCGTATAATAAGGTTTGCGTATGGCTTGCGGTTAAGGTCTCATGTAACCAAGTGTGTCTTTGATTTCTTAGGTATGAGTTTTACAGATTATGTTGACATGCGTTTATTGATATTCTTTTTCAAAATTATAAAATATGGCATGCCTGAGTATTTGCTAAACCGCTCTAGTTTTGGGCCGTCTACTAGGGCATTTAATTTAGTATGTCCGATAATTATTACGCTATATATGCAGAACTCGTTTGTGTCCAAAGTATATAGACTATGGGATTCTGTGATTTCTTATAGGGATAGAAACTTTGGAGTGAGTGTGTTAACGTTTAGGAACATTGTGGCCAGTTGTATTTAACATATCATGAGCGAAATGCTATTGCTATTTATTTATGCTATTTATTGAAAATAAAGGAACCGCCATCTAACGTTTTTTTTTCAACTAGTGCTTATTTCGTGAATGGTAACACTTAGCTCATGTCTGATTTGACAGATAATTAGTTTTATCCTGCCGCTGAACGAATATGGTCCGTATGTTCGTTATCTTGTGAAAAAAGTAAAAGAAACTGGCATCCTCATCGATAAACCAAAGCGTGAAAAGCCAAAAACAGTGCGACACCCGAGAATATTGCTGCTGTGGCAGAAAGTGTGCGTGAAGCGCCATTAACATCAATTCACCGTCGTTCTCAACAATTGAACATTTCGGAGACATCATTGAGACGCCATACAAAGTCCAATTTATTCAGGAGTTCAAAAAAAAAAGTTATTTGGCGGACCTTTATAAGCCTCTTAATGTGATTAAGGGCCGTTATTACAACTTGCCTTTAAAGTAAATGTTAGTAAAAAGTAACTTTAGCTAAAGTGAGGAATAAAGTGAGCTATAATGTTTTTCGTTATTACAACTTCCCAATAAAATAAAATTAATATTTTTGATAATGTGGCAGCACCAAACTAAAAACCGATTATTGGTTTATGAATTGGTTTATAAAAATACGTAGTGGCAACGTACTTTTATTTATTTGTTTACAAACAAACAATAATTTGTGAAATTAGGTTGTGAAATTCGGTATTTTCTGTTTCTTCTTTATAGAGCAGAAAATGTGGCAACTTTAAACACATAAACCTTACGTTTAAAGTTAAAGGCAACAATATTTTCCCTTTAGCTTATCGGTCACTTTTAGCTTAAGGTATACTTATAATAACGAAAAACTAATAATCTGTCAGATAACATCCGGCAAGTTGTAATAATGTCCCTAAGTCTTATAAAAGCTGGCTATAGAATCAAATATTGTTTTTATAATCGGTGTCTTACAAATTTGTGCTACTAGGGTTTGGGTTGTTTATTTCGGTTTAGTTATTAAATTGAGTTTGGAATTTTTTTTTTTAAGTTTAAGTTATTACAGATACATAAATCTTACTCATAGACTACTATGTAATCGTTTGGCCACCACTGGCTTTTAGATTATGAATAAATAAATAAATGAAATGAAATGAAATATATATTATTTTGTATTTTGCAATGCCTAGGTATATATAAAGTCATTATTAATTGAATTAGTTTTGGCGTTTACTAAATAATACGTTAAAACGTAACTATATATGACATCATATTTAATTTTTCGAGGAAATTAATTTGATATATGAATTTATATAATTATGTCCTGTTAATTACACTGACAGACAAAAACTTATAAGTATATATAAAATAATGTATTATTATTTTATGCAAACGTTTCAACTCGGGAAATTAAAGATTTATAACAGTCCAAAAAACTACGTATTTTTTTATTCGTGAACTTAAAAGTTTCAGATTTTGCAGACAAATTAAAAGGCAAATATCCTATATAAATTGCCTGACACTTACAAGGAAGCTTTTCCGATGCGTTCCCTTTGAACTTAATAAAATTCGGATATGTGATAAAGGAGCAAAAAATATGATAAACGCTTTTTTCAGCGGCCTAATCATATGTTTTAGGGTTTAAGATTGGCAGTGAAATTGAACACATATTTTTATTAAAATATGTTTAAAATTTAGGAAATTTAAACTTATTTAAAACACCGTTAAAATACTCGAGAAAACACACACTTTGAAAGCCATTTTGACACTATGTCGTGGACCAGGGCTCCCACTTATTTGAATTATTTTAAATATTGGTGAACAAATTATTCACTATTTTTTCTTCTTTTTCATACATATATCTGACTTTTTTAAGGTCGGAGGGAGCCCATGGGGTGAAATGCTCCAGTCTTGTATTAACAAAATCGTAAATTTTCTAAATAAGCGTTTAAGCTCTAATTTCAAATTGTATTAATTTTAAATTCAAATTTAAATATTCATTTGAAATTTTAACAAAATATTTTTTTTTTGCTATAAATAACAATGTAAGACACTCCCACTTTAAAAATTTATATTTTTGAAAATAAGAACCAATCTAATACCCACCACACACAGGCAAATAAATATACAATAACGAGAATTAAAATTATATCTTACAATACTGACTACTTTGTCATCATAAATATCCTGTTGTCGATGGCTTTGTCGAATAAATAAACAATGGAAGTTGCCTGTGTCAGGGATGTAAAGCTTGTTACAATTGTACTTGTTTTTAGGTACATTTTGACATACATTGACACAGTGGCACTACAGATTAAAATTATTAAAAATAATAAATTAATCTGAAAAAAGGGTATTTGACATGAAAAAAGTGTTCTGATTTATTAATAGGTTTTGGACTTTTAAACCATGAGCGATGAAATTTGGTTTGGTTAGTAAAAAAAAATCTGTACCATCGCTGGTATGTTGTAATAAAATGTTTACCCAACCTTTTACTAGAACAAACAACAACAAACGGTTGAGTTCTTTATCTAAAATGTGTTCTTAGCAGGGCTGCGACTACAAACCACATTGATCAAATAAATGCCTCGCTTGAATAGGGGTATTAAATTCAATTTTAAATCTGTTAATTCAACAAATTAATTCTTCCCTGTATACCAAATAACATATACAAAACAACTAAAAACTGCAGTTAACAATTAGTTTTAGTGTAAAAATGGTATAACATTAAAATATATTGTTCACATTTCGTAAACAATAAAATAGTACATTCAAATAACCCAGGAAAACTTTGGCAATCGGTGTGATAAAGTAATGCATTACCTTGTATATAATTTGATAAAATTTGATAAAACTTCATACAATTCTTTGGAAATCCACACTACTATTTTGTTTAACATTCCAAACAATAATGAAAATTTAAATATAAATCAATGGATCAATATATGTAAAAGATGTATAATTTTTCCTTGTTTCTACTATATATGTTTATATATAATTATCAAAGAAGAGAAATTAGCTTTTTTACTTCTTTATTTTTTTGCTTTATTTGGATTTTCCAAATTTTGTGCATAAAAATAGCTTTTTCTTAAAACTTTTGGTCTTTTTTGCTTTAAATACATTGCATACTGCTTCTTTTTGTGTTTTCTGATAATTATATATACAAATAATAGATTTTTTGTTAATTTTTACCATATTTGTTTATATATAATTATCTATAAAATTGACAGAATTTTACTTTTAAATTTTAACACATATATTTATTTAGAATTATATGTGATGCCATATATTATTATATATAAAAGAGATAGAATATGTTTGGTTTCATTGTATCATATATACTTAAGTATATTTATACATGGAAGTATATGATCTCATATTTAGCTATATCAAGTATATATGATGAGATAAAAAATATCAACTTATATATATATATATATAACGTAATATGACGATTTATACCGCTGTATTAAACATTTTCGTAAAAATAAATGTGAGATGTAAATATATATCGTTACATATGGCCACATATGTAATTATATATAATTATATCAAGACATGTATGACTATTTATTTATTTTTTTTTATTTATTTATTTATTTATTCAGTCTATGGAATAAATCCTTACAGACTGTGATTAAACAATTTAAAATATAAAAATTACAATAAAAGTTTAAATATTGCAAGAAAAACAATTTAGCTATTTAAGAAAAGAATTATATTACGTTTAATAATGTTAACATTAATTGAAAAATCAAATAAATTGTAGAGATTATTAAAATCAGCACATATTCTTCTAACAGGATCAGCATTGGCATAGTTTTGACGAAATACTTTAAGATATAGTGGGTTAAAATTTCGGGTTGTACGTTGAGGAACGTTGAATGTTATATCATTTATAAGCTCGGAGGAAACATCGCCATTAATTAAGTTAGTTAAGAACGTTACATTTAGCATTGTTCTACGACTTTTCAGGGTAGGCAGTTTAATACGTGTTAGTCTAGTTGTATATGATGGAAGATTTGTAACAGTATCACGGTAAAAATCTCGTAAGCAGAATAAAAGAAACTGTTTCTGGACCGACTCAATTTGATCGATGTATATCTGGTATTGAGGATCCCAAATAACTATATATAAGCTTTTTTCATCGGGAAGTTACCAATAATTGGAAACTCATTGGTTGCCTTGTTATGATACAGCATTACCTTTTACATTATTTTAAAACATAAAATATTGAATTACCGATCATCAATTACATAATGCATGAAATATAAACGTATATTAATATCCCGGGTAAAAATAGTTATATCTAGCCATATATAATCATATATCTAGTCATAATGATATGATAAGTCATTTCTGACTTTACATGGTGTCACATTACGGCTTATAACGATATATTGAGATACATCTGATCATTTTTATTGAGAGAACTTTTTATATGGTACTTGATATTATTATATGTCTCCAAATCTTACTCCATATATAACTACATAGGCCATATAGTAATAATCCAAATATATAAAGTGATCGATAGGACTATATATGGTCCCATGCTAAGTCTTATTAAACTATATGTGACGCCATATTAAAAATATTTCCTTATATTTTATACAGCATTAAATATAATCCCATACTTATTTTGATTAAGTTTAATATCAAATTAAGTTATCTGCAAGTTAAGACGCCGTTACATATGGCTTCACATATACCCATATTAATTTTATAACGAAATCATTTCCAAGTGATTTCTTTTATATAATATCATATAAAAAATATGTACATTTTATAAGACAATACTACTGAAATTATATAGTTTTGAATTACTAAATTTGCTCTTGACAATTTTTAAATATTTCGTTATGTCTCATTTAAAAAAGTATTGGATCTTTAAAATTGTTGATTTCTATAAATTTTAATGTTCAACTTAAATATTTTTAAACATAACTTCAAGTTACAAAAAGCATACCTACTATCGGCTAGAATTTTATAAAATCAGGTATATATTTATATCTAATTATATATAATTTAATGTCCAGGATATGGAGAAATCTCGGATAAAATTGTATCAAATTATATCTAATTTTATATAATTACATACATGCAGATGACGTATTTTTCGGACCAATTTGTATGTGTTTATATATGGGAACTTTGTTGAGCCGTTTTATCAAATGAGATATAATTATAAAGATTTTATATTAAAAAATTTACCCGGGATTTAAAATATTTTTTGAAAATCTATGTTTAGAGACAGTACTTTGTAATGAGCAATTAAATGAGTCCGTCCATCCATTGTTTTTAGGCTCATCGCCTGTAACATTCATCAGTGAAGTAAGGTGTAATGTAATGCGTGAAGCCCTATGACGATACATTACTTTACCCATTATTTGGTAGTGTGTGGGTTTGCTGGGAAGTCTGTAAAAATATAAGAAAATAGTATAAAAATTAATGATATTGCAGGAAAAAGCAGTCAAATGAGCACAATGTTTTTCCTAAATATCTGTAAAATAAAAGCAGAAAAAAACTGTAAAATCTGCTAAAAAAATGGATATTTGAAATCAAAATCCTGTTTATTCTATATTCGAAAATTAACATTTAAAAAAACTGACTCATTGAAATTGTTCTAGTTTAGTTGGCTCGAAAAGGAACAGAAATGCCAAGTAACAATGCACAAGATGACATAATTATGTTATGCTTATAAGCCCATGCAATGGCCAAAACTGATCGGGTAAAAATTAAAATTAGTTAAAAGTGACGTTACAGAAAAAACTGCTCAAATGAACAGATTTTTTTTTTTTTTTTTTGCAAAATATAAATACAAGAACAGCAAAAATAAAACTGTAAGATTAAAAAAAATTTTGTTATTTCCGAGTTAACTTTTATTTAACTAAAAATAGTAGTTTATTTTACTAAATTAATTTTACCACAGTTCAGCAGATATGTGCTGATTAATTTGGCTTTCTAGCTATCAACAACTTTAAGAAACAATAATTGTTTATTTCTAAGTCAATGTTACACGAACAATAATAGCATTTTTTTAAAGTCAACGATATATGAATTAATACATAAACATATATGAAGTCATATAATGAAATTAATATCATATATGGAACAATATTTAGCATATATTTCCATACATGTTATCATACATTACCATATATGAACTTTTTGTTTGCATGTACATGGCATACATCTTCATACATACTGATATATAAAACAATATATGCTCATACATGGAACCATGCATGTTCATATATTACCATATTTTATCATTTTCACCTGGGTTTTAACATTTTAAATTTTTGTTTTATTCGTCTACTTATATTTAGCAATTTTTGTTTGCTGATTTTAACAAATTAATTTGTAATTTTTAATTAACTAAAATTTATTTCAAATATAACTTAAATTTTGTAGATTTAACAGATTTATTTTTGCTATTCTTTTTTTATTAATGTTAGCCAAAAATGATAGCAGTTTTTCCTGCACTGTCATTTAGAACAAATTTTTAGTAGTTGTAGCAAAAAGTTTAAATACTAATTTTTTTTTATTAGTGTACTAAACTTGAGTTACGCCTGTAGAAAAAAACTTCGATATATCCCCAAACACTTCGAACAACTCATCAAGCGGATTCTTAAATTTATTTTATATAGAAGTCGCCGCCCTGGTTCTTAATAATCTGTATACATGCAAAATATTCGTATACATAAATAATAACAACCAAAAATTATCTTTTATTAGTTAAATAAGGAGGGCAGGAGTTGGATGGAAACCGAAATATTATTTTACAAACATTCGAAAACATATTATGTATATACACTGAAAATAATATGTCAGCCAACAAAATTCGACTAAGCGGTAGATGAGAACAAAAATAAGTGGAAAGTATTTTTTAGCATCCCGATCGTAATATTTATGAGTTTAAATGTTAGTGGGACTTATAAGTGTACCCTTATTTTATAGTTGCAACAAATAATAAGCTGTTTCGTAAATCATCAATATATATTGAATACACTAATTAGTTTACACTCATATCAAAGCTAAAATTACGAAAAAGTGTCAAAACGACAAATTTTTTCGTAAAATAAACAAATATTCATTTATTTTAGGAATGTTTTTTTTTATAATTTTTGTTGTGTTTATATGCATGGATTATTATCAGTGTACGGTTTAAAAAAATTACGTAGTTATACAAATTTATTGAAAACTGATAAACAGGGCAGCGACTTTCATGCAAATGCATGTCGGTAGTCAGTACACAAAGGGAAAAAGTTTCATCATATTGATAATATTGTTTCATAAATCATATGTTAACAACTATTCATCATATTTGTGAGGTTTTCATAAATATGATGAAGAGTTTCGTAAAACTGTTATAACAAATGTTTGATAGCGTTTCATAATTTCATAAACTAGTGAAAATAAAGTTTTGCTTTTTATTGAAATTTTTTTTTTTTTTGTTTGAAATTTAAAAAACATTATTTGCAAAGAAACTTAAAACTACCAGAAATTATTTGAAATTCCAAAAGATCAATTAAATATGATAGTATGTGTTCTTAAATTTAAATATAATTTTTTTAGTTTTTTGGTATAATATAAAATTTCGAAATTTTAAAGTTTTTTAAATGGAAAATTCTATTTTTTAAATTAAATGCAATTTTTCAACTTCAATTGGTATTCTTAACTTCAATTAATGTATGAAAATTCTACACATGTACATATAATATTTTTTTTAAATTTCATTTCAAAAAACAAAAAGTGAAATATTGTCAATAGAAAAAAAAATTAAACATTGTATTATAATTTATGAACATTTTTCGTAATATTTATGAAACGTTTGTTTATATTTATGAAGCATTTCATAAAACTTTCTGAAACAGCATCATCCTATTTATGAAATGTTTCGCTTCATAAGAAGTTATGACACTTCTTCATCGTATTTATGAAACATTTCAAAAATATGAAGAAGTCTATCATCAATTTGCACTTTTATGAAACAGCCTCATCATATTTATAGAGTGTTACATTGGACAAAAATTCGCCCTGTGGCGATGTCTCAACTTAAAACGCAAAAGTTGTCAACACTGAACGTAAAAACCATACGTCAATCTGGTAACGTTGTGAAATAGAGACGATAGATAGAAATAAACAGAAATCTAAAAAAAGAATATTTGTCATTGTTAGTGTTGTCACTTCTGAGTATAATATACAATAACAGAAAAAGATAATAGGAAAGAAAACTGCAATTTAGCTGCATTACATTCGAGGCCATACTTGGGAGTGATCGCTAAACGGTCATGACTTGGTATTGTTACGTTTGTAATGTAAGAAGAGCGCAGGTTTGATTCTTACAGCCGCAGGTTGTTGAAAAATGTATCATATAGAGACTATCTGACAATTTTAAGACACAAATAAAAATAATAACAATTTACAATTTAAATGGAAAATCACTGATGACGCCTGTCCATAAAAAGTCAGAAACTAGTCAAGTCTGATTTAAAAATTAATAGTGTTTATAATATTTAGATAAAAAAGTTAATTCTTCTTCTTAACCTCAACATTTCTTAAGAAAATCAATGAATTTTTTTCCCTGAGTGTTGACAAAAGTCGACTTTGACCAAATTCTTATCCGAATCAAAGAATTGTCAAATACAATGGCATTGATTTGTTGTTGCATATTTTTGCATATTTTATTATATTTAGTTTTGTTTTCATATTTTGTTATATACACTGCGTTACAAAACGATAATTACAACTGATTTTTGCTATTTTTTCTAATATTACAAACATGTTTTTAAAACGCATAACTGCCCAGCAAAATTCTTTACAACATATTACCTCTGAACCTGTTCTAGAACAACTTATTTTACAACCGGTTACATGGAACCGATTCTACAACAGGTTCCTGGGAGTCGAAATATAAGCTGTCACTGTCCAGAACCAGTTCTATAACTGGTTCTAGAACCGGTTCTAAAGCAACCTGTTCTTGTTTGGAGGTAAAGAACTTATTGCAAATAGAACAAACACCATATAAAAAGAACCAGTTGCAGAACAGAAATTAGAACCTGTTATAATACAGTAAAGGCTGTTCTGCAACCAGTTATTTGGATTTTACTATTTTGCTGTGTGTTTTTAAGAGTGTGATAACTGATATATCTTATTATGAAAAATTTAACAGAATACTTAATTGATTTTAGAGGAAAATTGTGTAATAATATTTTGTTAAGTGTTTCATAACTATAATTACATACACAGAGAGAATTTCTTAGACGAGTTTTAATGAAACTTTTTCACTAAACTGATGAAGTTTTCTTCACAATGTGAAGGAAAAATTTCTTAAACTTTATGAAAAAGCTTTAATGAAACTATTTTTAATGAAATCTTTTCATTAGTTGTATGAAATTTTTTATAAATAAAATTTTATGAAAAACTTCATTAATTTAATGAAAAGTTTCAATGGACGAGTTCCAATGACATTTCATAAATCTAATGCAAAAATTCATTGATAACATGAAGAGAATTCTCTCAGTGTATAACGGTAAGCAAAGAATAATGGCAAATAAAGAAAAAAATAAAGAACTATTTTTATTTTTTATGCTATTTTAATCAATTTGCAATAAAATGCCTCGTGGTTCATATCTCAGTGATTTTGAATTTGCGCAAATTTCATCGTATTTAAAAAGTGGCTTAAAAGCTTTCTAATGGCGACCAGCGTAAAATAATCAACTGTGCCAGCAACACAATGAAGAGTCTCAATCCAATAATCGATGACTACAAGGTAAAAGTATCCAACTCAGCCATAACTACACTCAGAAATTAATCGCGGTCGTGGCTACTGTATTTGTTGCAATCGAATGCTTCTGTTGCTGCTACCGAATTTTCCGGTTGTGTTACCAGTCATTCGATTGGAACAACTGACATTTGACACGGCAATAGAGTTTCGATTGCATTAGCAGAAATTCGGTGACAACTACCTGAAAATTCTATAGCTACAACCGAACCAAACGATTGACGACAAATGCGGCTGTAACGATCGAGTTTATTTTCGGGGTATAGGCTCTTAAAGGATTCCCAGAGAATTACTCGCCAAAAGCTGATGTCTGTGCCAAGGTTATTACCCCGACATAAAACTCGTCGACTTGAATTCGCTAAAGGGTATTTTTACAATAATCGCTGTTGTTGGTAGGCCTGTTTAAACATAAATTTCTTTCAAAGATGATTTTTTCTGATGAGAAAAAGTTCAAACTTGACACATGAGGAACCATGATATTTCCAAGCACCAGAACGAATTTTTCTGAGTACATTACAGTATTAGAAGAGAAATCGGTGCCATTTATTAAAAATAGCAACGAAGAAGAATTCACAAGACAATGATAGCTATTCCTCACAGACGAAGGAATAGCTATCATCAAAAAATATCAGAGTATTGGAATGGCAAGCATGTTCTGTGGATCAAAACCACATTGAAAATATTTGGAGTGTATTAACCCGTCGAGATTACGCAGAAATCCGTTTTCACCTAAAAGAAACAGATATTGATGTGTGATGTTTTATTATTGAAGAACTTCGACTTATGGAATTTTTGAGTTGATTCAAAGAAAAGGATTAAATTTTTGTAAATTTTGATATATTAAGTTAAGTGTATTTATAGTTACGAAACTTTAATTGATTTTGTTATTCCTTTTTAATTTTTTTTTTTTTTTTAGTTTTGTTGTTTGTCTCTGAGAGCCGTTTGAAATAAAAACTATTAAATGATTGGTATTTTATTGCTTTATAAAAATCAAATAAAAGTTTTTTATTTAATTGGAACTCAGATCCAAACAACAAAAATCAAAAACCATTCCTTACAAAAACTGATGGCTTTTACTCCGGCATTTAGTGGATTATTTGCGTAGATTTTAACATTCCGGAACTTGGTGTTTCAATTTAATTTTCAAGAAATATAAAAAAAAACAACTCAATTCTTATTAAAATAGAAAAAATAACGTATTCTATTTTTTTATTTATGTTTGACAGAAGTTTAAAAAATTTGTATTTTGTTAAAAAAAACAAACAAACAAAAAATATGGAAGAAAATTTAAAAACTCAAAATTATAAGTTTTTTTTTATTGAGATTTTTAAAAGAAAACCTCGTAACCGTGTATAGAGCAATTCCATATGAAAACGATCAAAATTGGCAAATTTTTGGACGACCCCTCTCCGATTTTAAAATAAATAGTCTCAATCGATTGCCCAGCAAAAAATAATGTACCTACATATTTTTTTTTTTTTTTATAGTGACCCAGCAAAAAATAATGTACCTACATATTTTTTTTTTTTTTATAGTGACTGGTTTAGTGGTGGTGTGCACCACTGTCATGTGACAAAATTGAAGAATTCTTCATAAGGGACCTCATTGAAAGTTGTTTTAAAAAAAAACTACTAAAGCGATCGCAACGAGTGATAGCTCGTTGGAAAGGTATTGAATCAGGCTTTAATTGAAAAATAAAATTTTCCTAATTTTTCTCAGAAATTTACCTTTTATCCCATGAAAATTAAATTTTCCCATGAAAATTAAATTTTCCGATTTTCCACAGAAGCTCCTAAATTTTCCGGCTAATTTTATTTTTTTTGGATTCCTCATAATTTTTGCTTTAAAAATCAGCAATAAAAAAATGGGCCCCGACTCCTTGTTTGGACAGGAGAAGAGCATTTAAGAGACCACAAAAATTAGGAAACTGAAATGAATTAACGCGGAAAAATTTCTTTGTTAAGAAAATATATCGAAATTAATAAAATTATAAATTAAAGTGGTCTTTTAACATAAAAATTACATAAAAAAACATTCGTTTAATTGGCATTTGTTGATATTGTTAAAAATATAATATTCTATATAAAGAATTTATGTTGCTGTAGTATGGTGGTTAACATTGTATGTACCATATTGTAAACAACAATAAAAATTAAGAAAATATAAATTATAAAAACACTACACAAATATATACAATTAAAAAGAGAAGTATAAACAAACAATAGGATTGTGGCGTCCTTAAATATTCATCCGATTTGTGGATTCTTGTGTTCTGTGCTGGTGCTCCACTTTTTAACTTGCTGTTGTTTGTTTACATCATAGTTGGGACATACTTATTGTTGTTTGACCATGACTGGAGAAACTTGTAAATGCCCTGTGTGTAATAAAAATGTCACAAAAACAATGAAAAGTGTTTCGTGTGCGTATTGTGAAAAATATTATCACATAAAATGTTGTAAAATATCGGAAGAACAACATACTATATTAATAAAGAATAAAATTTTTAAATTTATTTGCCAAAATTGTTCCTGCTTACCAAAATTTTGTAATGTGCAGGAGGAGCTCAGAAATGGATTTGGTGCTCTGACTACACATTTGGAAAAAGAAATGGAAGACAAATTTCTAGAAAACAAGCGTCAGCTTGAGGAATTATTAGAAAATGGTATACGTGCAATGCAGGCAAAATTTGAAGAATTTGCAAATAATTACTCAGAAAGCAATTCTGATTGTGTCAAAGACCTTAAATCTGATTTAAAGAATTGCTATGATATGGTTAAACATGTTGATGCTGTGGCCAACCAAAAGATAAATGCTTTGGAAATACAAAACTCTATTTACCAAAGGCGTTTTAAACAGATCCGATATAATAATTAAGGGATTACCTAGATCAATCAAAAATTTACGTAAGCCGATTATTAAACTAGCATCTTTATGCGGTGTTCGTGTATATTATTCTGATATACAACATTGTACTTATTTTGCTGGTGGGAAATCAGTTCTTGTGAAGTTTAACTCTGTACAAATTAGAGATGCAATAATGATAAACTATCGCAAAAATATTAGCATTAAAGTGAATGATGTAATTGGTGGCGCTGTTAATACAGATATATTTTTAAATGACCACTTAACTCCCGCAGGAAAGGAGCTAATCGCAGTTTGCAAAAACTTAAAATTATCAAATAAAATAAGGAAGTTTACCTTTAAAAATTATGACGTTCCGAAAGCAAAGGTAATAATGTGCGATGGCTCTGTAAAGATTTGCAACTATCAGGAGTGCGTCAGTATACTTGAGGAGGATAGTGGCTCTTTTTCAACTTCATGTAGAACGAGTGGCAGATAATTGAATATTTTGGTCATTTAAGTTTTTTTTTTTTTTTTTTCTTTTTTAATTTTATTGTTTGTTTAAACAAACTTAATTATATCAGCCATATTTTACAGTACTTTTTTTATCTGTTTATTTTTTTTTTCTTTATACTATGTGTACGTAGTCATTCCACAACTTTAGTGGTGCAATTTGTATTTATCATAAAGTAGGTTTCCATGATTTATAATTTTATAATTTTCGATTAATTTTCAAAATTGGTTTTTATGAATATTACTACGAATATTATATTCTTGCTGTTGTCAATATTTAAGCAATTAAATTTTTATTATATTATATTATATTATATTATTTTCTATTTTTCCTTTTTTGAAAATTCTAAAATGACTTACAATTGTAATTTAGGCACTGTAACTAGCAATAGTTCATTCTTTGAATCTCAATTGCGGAATTGTGGTTCTAATTTGAATATAGGTCACATCAATATTCAAAGTTTTGCGTTACGTTCATCTAACAAGTTAGATGAACTGAAAAATGTACTTGGTAATGCCTTGTTTGATATTGTAGGGATTACGGAAACATGGTTATTGGATGAAATATCATCGAATGCTGTTAATATACCAGGTTATGTCCTATGTCGAAGTGATCGCCCTGGTCCACGAGCTTGTGGAGGTGTGGGTTTATATATTTCTAGGAACATTAAGTTTAAGATAATTTTAAAGGATATTAAATATGGTTTTAACAGGAGGAGAAACACTACGTATGTTTCTGCTGAATTTTTGTTTATTGAAATAAATGTGTCTGGTCGTAAGATTCTTGTAGGCGTTGTTTATCTTCCTCGAGGAGATTTAGTTACTTTTGAAAATAGTGTTTCAGATATATTATTAGAATATTCCGATATAGTTATGTTTGGCGACTTTAACAACAATATGTTTAATGCTAAAAAAGCTATTTCTCTTAGGGAAATGTGTGGCCGTTTAAATGTAATTTGTCATCATAACTCTTTACCTACGCATCTTGATGTGCGGCACGGTTCCACGTCATTAATTGACTTTTTTCTGTTGTCTTCTTCTTTATCTGTTACTGTATCTGGCCAGGCACAAATACCCGGTACCTCTCGTCATTCATTTATATTTGCATCATTTGAAATTATTACACAACATTTGGATGACGTGATTGAATATTTTGATTATGGTAATGTTGATTTATGTACTTTGGAAAATATTGCTGCGTCATGCAATTTTAACAGTATTCTGGATACAGCCAATGTGGATGATCAGGCAAATTTATTGAATTCATACATGTATCGTATGCATAGTGCAGTGCCACTGGTAAAGCGTAAGGTTAGTAGCTCGAATGATAATTCTTGGTTTAATTCCCCTGAGATAAGATATAGTCTGTCAGTTCGGGATATTGCTTATCGGTCATATCTCGATGACAGGACTGACGGAAATTGGAGAATTTTTTGTCGTTTAAGGAACCATGCTAAGACGGTAATCCGTAATGCTAAACGTAGTGCGCATGCTAAACTTTTTTGTAATAAAAGCTCAGGACAGATTTGGAATACACTTCGTGCTAACGGTCTTGCTGATAATGCATCAACCGTTGATAATGTTGATGTTGAGGATTTGAATTTGTATATTTCTTCTAATCAAGGTAATAACCCTATCGATGATAGTTTTTTAGATAATGTTCTGGATGAAAGTGTGTTTTCATTTCATAATGTTGATCTTTGTGAACTGATATCTGCTCTATATTCAATTAAATCGAATGCCGTTGGTTGTGATGAGCTCTCCTTAAAATATTTGAAATTGATTTTACCTTATGTTGGTAAATATATTCTTTATCTTGTCAATAATGTAATTACCAAATCAATCTTTCCATCTTGCTGGAAAACTGGTAGGATAGTACCTCTTAAAAAGTTGGTGAGTCTAATGACATGGATAATTTGCGTCCCATTTCTATACTTCCAGTACTTTCTAAAATTTTGGAGATCTTACTTAAGAACCAATTAGAGGATCACATTGCTAATGTTTCTTTTTTTAGTGATTCTCAATATGGATTTAGATGTGGTAGAAACACCACGTCGCTTCTTTTAGGACTTACTGATACGATTAGAAGGTCTTTAAGTATTGGCCATGTCAATGTTCTTTTATCCATTGACCTTCAGAAGGCTTTTGAAAAGATCGATCATAGTATATTAATTTCTAAACTATACCGTAATTTAGGTATTTCTGTTTCTTCTTGTAGGCTTATATCATCTTATCTCAGAAATAGAGGCCAATACGTATCTATTGGGAATAAATATTCTCATGTATTACCCGTTATAAGTGGAGTACCACAGGGGTCCGTACTTGGACCATTGTTATTTAATATATATCTCAACGATTTATTTAATTGTATTCATTTTTCTTCATGTGTTTCATTTGCATATGCAGATGATTTGTTTTTTTTATTTAGTGGCGAGAGGCAATTCTCGGATGTTTTGCAACAACAGTTAAATTACTGTGTCTCTAATATTACGGATTGGATGTTGGAAAACAAATTATATATTAATGCGGATAAGACAAAGGCTATGTTTTTTGGATCACCATTACTGGATTTGGTAATAAATATTAATGGTACTAATATTGAGTTTGTCGATCAAATCAAGTGTCTTGGTTTGTGGTTGGACAATAGTTTAAATTTCGAAAGACATGTAAATTATGTTATTTCTAGGGTCAACTACTCCTTGCGTAGGCTCTATAATGTTAATTTAATTTTACCTATGAGAATCAAGGTTATGCTCATACATTCTTTAATTATGCCTTTATTTTTATACGGCATTGAAGTTTATAGTGGCACTTTTGGCTACATTATGAAAAGGCTTTCAGTGTTGTTTAATAGAGTAATCCGTTATCTATTTTGTTTAAGGAGACTTAATCGTACCCATATGACGCCGTATGTTTCGAGATTCTTAGGTTGTCCATTTTCGAACTATGTTAAAGCAAGGACTTTACTTTATTTTTATAAGATTAATCATAATGATGACCTTGTATATTTGAATTCATTTTTTTCTTTTGGCCATTCTACACGAAATCGTCAAATTCAAATCCCTAGGTTAACCTCACTCTTAGAACGATCATTTCATGTGCGGGTAGCTCATATTTTTAATCACTTGCCTACAGAGCTCAAGTCCTTGGAATTACCATTCTACACTTTTAAACGCAAAGTTTTGATCTATGCTCAAGGTAATGAGTTATAATATTTTTGACATTTTAATGGAACGTGTGATTGTAATTATTCATTGGTTTACAGTGCCTTTATATTGTTTTTCTCTTCTTTCTTTTAACTTCTAATGTTTTTACTATTTTATAATACATATATGTTTATTTCTCTTTTTTTTTTAATATTATATTGTTATTTATATTTTTGTTTTATATAATACAGTAGTCTTGTGTTGTAGTTATTTCTTAGCCATATATGGCCCTTTGGGCTCGGTTATTTAATTGAAGAATAATAAATAAATAAATAAAATAAAAATAAATTAATTGTTTTTTTGTTAAATATTTTTTTGCTTTTATATTTATGCCGGTTAAACTCTTCTACTTTTTTTAACTTATGAAATTTCGATTCTTTATTACATGAAAGTTGCTGCTCTGCTGATAAACATAATAGTAGTTTAACAAATTAGATCAATAGATAAAGGCGAATTACAGGTTTTAACACACTTTTTTTTGTGGGTGCTATATACAAATGGACTCAATTTTCCCAATAACATCAAACAATAAAGAAAATTGTCAATTGACTGATGTTCTTAACAAATATTTGTATGTAGTATCTAATTTGTATATAATTTAAATATAAATTTGAAATTATTTTCAAGTTATTGATGAGAACAGCATCAATTCATGTGCATATGAAACATTTCATATCAAATATCCTGCTGCAGCAAAAATATTTAAAACTTATAATAAATATTACCTCTACAAGAGACATATGATAAATGTTTTAAAAGCTATGCAAAATTGGCGTTATTTTAAAAGAAATGTGTTTTGTAAATCATCTTTTTAGACTGGTGTGTGAATTTTAAATGAAAAACAAAAAAATACCCTGCATCTCACTATGCACGAGGGTATGTATACATTTGTCATTCCGTTTGCATCTCATACAAAAAAAAAGATCTGGGACCCCATAAACTATGCATTTCGCACATGTTCAACAAAATGGTCATAACTCGAAATCCATTTTTTGCAACAAAACGACATACAGTGGTCATCTATACCACTGTAAAAATCTTATATCGTTTTTTTTTTGTTACTAAAGAGCACAGACACCGATCTAAGATTGTTACAATGGGTGGATATAACTACTGTCTATCGTTTTCTTGCAAAAAATGGATTTTAAAAATTTGGAGTTATGACCCTTTTGTTGAACAAGTGCGATATATTCGTAATCGGCATCAGTAGATAAGTCGATTTAGCTATGTCCGCCTATCTATCTGTTTAAATCATTTGCAATCCTCTTGTAGGCGGTTGGGCTAGCTGAAAACTCAAAATTTTTGTTATACTGTTAAGCATTTTGGTACTAAAATTTAGCAAAATCGTACAGGAGTTTAAACGTTATGAATGAAAATGTAAGGATGGCTCTTAAATTTTCCATATATTTTTTTTACTGTTATTTAAGTAATTACATCAATGTTTAAGTAATGACAATTAACCAATTAAAAAACGCATATAAAATAATATCGAATAAAAAAATCAGTAATTATATTTTTCGCGAAATGTTGTTATTGAAGTTGTGTGTCCGTAATATTTGTGTTCTTTCAACTTGTTTTCAAAAAAACAATTTTTTTTTGGTTAACGAATAGAGCGTATACAAAATTTCACATAGCCGACTTTAATGATTCCACTTGTTGTAGCTTACAAGGGGAGTAGTGATAAAGGAGAAACAAATAAGAGATACGTATATTTTTTAGCGGCCCTATCTAATATTCAGAGATTAAGAAGTGGGGTCAAAAATTACCCCATATTTAGTTTTTTTTTAGTTTATTTCGTATTGTTTCAAAGAAATTGTAGGACAGTGGGGTACCAAATAAAGAATTTGTTGAAGACGCATTAAATGGTATAGGACCTACATCCAAAATGTTCGACACCTGTTGAAACTGACTTTAGATGCCTCTTATTTCTCAAGGTTTTATAAATTTAGAGGAACGATGGACAGGGTTAGCTTGACTATACTTTGAAGCAATGCCGTGCAAAGCTTTCCATTGAAATGTATTCACCAATAGAATTGAGGGCCATTTAAAAGTCGAAAAATTAAATAAATAATTTGATACTTACATGAGTTTTTTTTATTCGTTTTATATTTTTGCTCAAAATTTTTAACTTTCAAAGCCAAACCAATACATAATGGACTCACTAGACTTGAAAGATGCATTTACTTAAAAAGTAATTTCCATATTGCTGCTCGGTGAAAAAGTTATATGGTGGTTTACAAGCAGTGGCGGATACAGCCTTCGATTTTTTTTTGAAAATTTTTAGATTTTTTGAAGGGGTACAAGAACTCTGAGATGGATTTTTATCAGAAAAGTTAGGATATGAAACACACAAATTTTTATTTTTTCTTCTTCTCAAGAGTTCCAGGTTACTAAAAAAAATTATACGTGGATCAAATTATTACAAATTATTTACTTTTGATGATCTTAAATGTAAAAATTCAGAATTTTCCAAATATAAACTTCTTTAACTGCAGTAAAATTATGGGTGTTAAATTTGAAATTTTTCATTTTAAGGTCATCAAAGTGACCGTTAAACAAAAAATTTTTATATCGAGTAAAATATGAAAAAAATATGTTAATCACTTATATATGTTTTCAAACTTTCAAAAATTTTTTCAAACTTTAAAATTTTTTGAAAATTTATTAATTTATTTATTTTCCTGAAGATGCTACACAAAGGAGTAGCGAAATATTGAAAATAAAAAACTTTTATAAAATAAAAACAACAAACCTTAACTCAAATAATTAGATAATTAAAAAATAAGAAATAAGGTTAAATAAACGAAAATAATTAAAAAATAAAGTTCGGAAAATTTGTTCCTTTAAAGCCAGAGAAAAATAATTTGTCGTTTTTTAATTTTTGAACGTTCGAGTAAATTTTTTTGAGCATATTTTAATACTTTTTAGAACAAACGCATATTTTAATCTGATATTTTAGCTTTTTTTAGTTAGTTTGTAGTTATCGAACAATTTTATGTTTCAATAAAAAATATTTTTTTGGATTTTCAACACTGATTTTGGAAGTTTAAGCCATTTTTGCAATCCTAAATTTCTTGTTTTAAGACTGTACCGATTTAGCTATATTAAATCTTGTATTTGCTTTTCTGCTGGCAATTAAAATAAATTTCCCAAAGTTATTCCAACTATACTGAAAAATAAGTTTTAAAATGCGAATTCTTAAAGAAAATGTGTGATTTAAGAGCAAATTTTCCGTTTTTAGTGCATTTTTTATGAGCTAAGAATTGATTTTTTGCAGCATATTGCCAGTTGCTTTGGTTATTACACATTTTCAGAGGGAATTTCGACAATTTTAAGGATACAAATTTAAAAAAGGATTCGAAAAGGTTCCGAAAATCATGTGGTACTTTGATTCTAGTAAACCGAATTTTCAAATTTTTCTATAAAAGTTATTTTAAAAAAATATTTAAGACTTTTTAAATTTTTTCTTTGCCATTTCGAAAGAAGATTTGCTTACAACATTTACGTAAAATTTTACAATTTTCGGATTAAAGTACATATTTTACCGCTCATAAATATTTAAAGATCCGATAACTTTTTAAAAGAATTTTTCTAATCAAATTACGATATTTGAAAATATTAAGAAAATGTCCTGGTTTAGGCAACCAACAAAAATTTGAATGGGCAAACCTTCTTAATTTAACCATGATTTTAGATTACAAACCGTGTTATTTTAAAGTTATTTTGTGTCGTATTATATTTTATATTTTTGCAACCGGCTTGGAGATGTGGAGACTTCCCCAATATTTTATTTGTCTTTTAGAAAATTTAAAAATATTTATTAATTTTATTATTTTGTCAATCACCTTTTTGTAAGAATTTTTCTGTTTTGAATTTAAAATAAACATTTGTTAAAAATAAAATAAACAACGTTTAAATCAATATCAGCTCCCATAAGTGGTGACCCCGATAAAAAGAATGCCAAAGAAACTATCAGAACTGTCCTCGGAAGAAATTTCGTTTTTGTTACGAAAATGGAGATTGACGTTAACAGGGCGAAAAGCCGACAAACTGATGCGACTAAAATCATATCTGGAAGAGCTACAAATCACAGATTTAGAAAACTATGATTTTGAACTGGACTTAGAAGATCCAGAAGCAACATGTTCAAATACCGACATAAATACAATTTTACAACATATGCAAAATTTCATGGAAGGAATGGAAAGACGCTTTGAGGAATTTAGACTACAAAACTCACAAACTTCTATACCATCGGTAGCACAAAATTCCAATGCAACAGCGTCTTGTCTACAACATTGTTCTCACGATGAGTTCAAAACCTCTAAATCACTTATTCTTTCTTTATTCTGGACTCAAAATCCTGAACTGTGGTTCTTAACTACTGAGCAAAAGTTTCAAAGTTTTAATATTACTTCTGACACGTCAAATATTACACTAAAAGATCTTCAAGAGCATCAGAGTTTGGATTTAGAACTTCCTGTTTTATTAACATCAAACACATCTCTTAAACTTACGGAAACCAGTTTCCCAGATCAAAAAGCAACTATTTACTGTGACCATTCTCATGGTTTAGTCAGACCATATATTCCAGAAAGTCTTCGGAAGAAAGTTTTTGAAAATTTTCATAATTTATCCCATCCTGGAATTCGAGCTACATTAAAATTAATAACCTGTAAAGTAGTATGGCCTGGAATAAACAAAGACATTCGCTTATGGTCACGGAATTGCATAAACTGCCAAAAGTCTAAAGTTCAAAGGCACAACAAATCTCCAATTGGGTCTTTTGATGAGCCTTCAACTCGCTTTGAACACATTCATATTGATTTAATAGGCCCTTTACCGCCGTCCAATGGATACAGTTACTGTCTTACTTGTATATATAGATTTTCAAGATGGCCAGAAGTAATTTATTTAAGGGATACAAAAGCTGATACTGTAGCAAAATCACTTTATGAAAACTGGATTTGCAGATTTGGTGTTCCCTTGAAGATAACTTCTGATCAAGGCAAACAATTTGAGTGTGAGTTATTTAAAGAATTGTAAAGATTTCTCGGCTTTAAACATACAAGAACAACACCTTATCATCCTTCATCAAATGGAATGATAGAGCGTTTTAACAGAAGTTTAAAGACCGCAATTCGATGTCGTTCAAATGAAAATTGGAGTGACTCTGTCCCCACAATTCTTCTCGCATTAAGAACAACACTAAAAGAAGATATCGGTTTAAGTAGCGCAGAATTAGTTTATGGTAGTGTTATAAATGTACCTGGTCAATTCTTCACCAATTCTACTTTAAAACTGTCACATTCAGAATTTATAATTAATCTGAAAGACAAATTTAGACTATTAAAACCAGTATCTGGAACAAATCATGCAGTTAATAAACCTTTCATATATTAGAATTTGCACGATACAACACACGTTTTTGTTCGAACGGATTCCATTCACCCTACATTGGAACCTCCTTACCAAGGTCCCTTCAAGATACTTGAGAGAAATAGCAAAGATTATACCATTCAAATACACAACAAGCCCAAAAATATTTCGATTGATTGGCTTAAACCGGCTTTTATTGAAAATATTAATCAAAATATTAATAGAGTTACATTTTCAGTTATATAACATTACTAGGAAGGGGGGTAATGTGGAGACTTCCCCAATATTTTATTTGTCTTTTAGAAAATTTAAAAATATTTATTAATTTTATTATTTTGTCAATCACCTTTCTGTAAGAATTTTTCTGTTTTGAATTTAAAATAAACATTTGTTAAAAATAAAATAAACAACGTTTAAATCAATATCAGCTCCCATAGGGAGGATATAGATGTCAGCGCACTAATAACGGGATGCAAACATCACAAACTTACAAGGAATTGTCGTAAATTTTTTGAAAATGTATGTTTTAGACATTCACAATTATATTTGAAATTGGCTAGCATGTTGCGTGAACTGAGTTACTTTGTAAACAGCACCCCCTAGTCAAAAAAGCATTTTAAAAATATAAATGTAAAAATTGTATGAACTTTTTAAAAATTTAATTATTTTGTTTCGCATTTTTTTTTTTGTAAATCATGGCTTGAGAACATAGTTAGGTATTTAGAGTGAATCCTTACGACGGACTAAATTTATGAAGTACAAAAAAATATTTGTTTTTCACTAACAGCGGGTACAGCGACAGTTTTTTCCTAACACATTTCACTTTGTGACCAACCAACCGCCAAAACATACATCAAATATTTTAATGAGCTTAATACAAAAATGGAAAAGGCATCAAAAAATTCTAAGGACTTTACATTTTAACTAGCAAAACAAAATTTTCATAACCTCAAAATTCATCCTTGTATAAAATTTTTAATATTGCGAATTTAAAAGTAAAAAATACGTGTTCCAAATAATTGCGGGTTTGTTTTTAAGTTCTACTATATGACAAAATATTTTTTGAGTGTATTTATTTATTTTTTGGGGTTGTAACATATATTTTGAAATGTGATAAATGCAATGATATCTATTAATTGATATAGTTTTTATTTAATCTAAGCAAAAACTGTAATTTTATTATTTTTAATTTGATTTAAACTTAAAACCGCCATCATTTTTGCGCCGTTAAAGATAACACAAGGCAACAATTTTGAAAAAATTTTAGGGGCTTTGAAAACCACTATACAATTTTGATGTATTGTGGTCCCAGTAGTACAAATATGGTTCAATTTTGAAATTCTATGGAGAGGTTTTTTTTTTTAAAAATTTTTAATTAAAATTATAAATTTTTTTAGACGTGTCTCCACATAATTAATGATAACTAAAAAAAAATTAGTCCGATATTATTCAAATAAATTTAGAAAAACTGAAATTTACATAGCCTTTAATCCGTTAATATATTGCGTTTCAATCGGCTCAGTAGTTTTGGAGTTATAATAAAAAATTGAGGGAAAAAATATTTTTTTTACGTGAAAATAGCAAATTTTTTTGGTTAAAAAAAATCATAAAAAATCGAAAACGGCAAAAATCGTTCAGATTTATTGCTTTATCGCAAAGCCACATGTAATAGGAACAAAATGAGATATCGATCATAAAAATCGATTGATTTTTTTCGAATTTATTCACAATTAAGTGAATTCGCTCATTTTCACCAAATTTTAGTTTTGTGTCTGATATACATAAAATTGAGTAGTTAATGTTCTTCTTTCGATTGATTGAATTTTGAAAACATTTTCCCCATGCTATGTACAAATTTTCACATCAAAAATGCATTACATAGTAACATTCGTGTATTTTTTTGCAAAACCCTACCTAGAATATACTGATTCTATTCTTCGGAAAGACATTTGTGTTGGATGAGCTTAAATGTAAATAAATAAATAAATTAAATAGTAGAAAATTTATATTTTATTATTCACATTTATTATAATAAATAAAACAAGAAAATAAATAAATAAATATGTATTATAAACTACAAACTCTGAAATTTTCTTTTAGTCGATTTTCTACTATTGTTGAATAACGAAGTGTTACTCTGAATACTCCAGCAAAAATCAGCCATCATGTGTGCATCCCAGCGACCCTGGTATCGTTCCTCCATTGTCCGGATATCTTGGTGGAATCGTTCGCCCTGTTCTTCACTCAAGTCTCCTAGATTTTCAGGAAAACGATCTAAGTGCCTGTGCAGGTAGTGTAATTTGATGCTCATGTTGCATCCAAGATTCTGGAAGTGAGTTAACATCTCTTCAACGTGCGCAACGTAATCATCACCCTTGTTATTTCCTAAGAAATTTTGAATAACCCATACAAACGAATCCCATGCATTCTTCTCAATTTCTGACATTGAACTGCCAAATTCAGTATCGTTCACCAATTTGCGAATTTGTGGGCCATCAAATATGCTTTTTGTACTTAAACAAAAATAACACTCGGATGCGTGGTTCGCTGTTTCTCTCCATAGCATAGGCTTCAAAATTTCCAAGTGTCGTCTGTAAAATGAAAAAAAAAATTGAAATCAGGAATATGAAGAATTCAAATTTTAATTAAGAAATATTGTAATTATAAAATATTCCAAATCTATTAATTTATACTTACTTTACGTTAGAAGACTTCATAGATAAATTCAATCGACATGGAATGCATATAGTACTCGGTGTCCAATGCTGGTTCAAATTGTGCGGATAGATATTATAGCAATCTTGATATGACTTTTGCAATGAAGTTAAGAACCACTTCCGTTTTTTCCCGGTGATATATTGGCCGCACACATAACAAAATAAATCTGGATCGTTTTTACATGAAAATGTTCTGGCTTTCTGGCTCATTTTTATTAATATTTGAAAATTGTTTTTAACTTCTAAGCTGTATGACTCTAATTTTTGTGTAGGTATTAAATGATGTTTGCGTTATCGCAAACACTTCTTGAATGAAATAAAAAGGGTCAAGGAGATCTTATAAATACTGATACTATAATTTGGGATAACCCTTTGTGTGGATACAGTTTGTGTGTGCTGCAAATTTTTTATTATTCCCAAGAATCCTAAAAAACATTAAGGACTTTTATGAAAAAAAAAAATTATCCGTTACAGGTAGCTAACGGAAAATAAGAGCACTTCAGCGTACACGCACATTTATGAGCGTTTTATTACTATCCTACCGCAATCGTAAAAATTAAACAATCTTTTGTTTATTACTTATTTTTTTTTAATTATTAGAATCATAAAAATGTCAAAGAGGTTTTTCCCAAAGGGGTTTTGCCAAAATGCGTGTCGTAAAATGCACCTGAGTTTTTATGTTCTGCATTTTCATTATATAGTAGGTACAATTTTCTACAGTGCTTGTAAATATGCGATACCTTCAATTAATTGTAAATAAAAATGTAAAGCATGCATCGATTTTTATGATCCATATCTAGTTTAATTCGCATGATATGTAGCTTTACTACAAAAAAATAAAAAGTAATATTTTTTGCAGTTTTCGATTTTTTCCAGATTTTTGTTTTTCAAATTTTTTTTTTTTTTTAGCATTTTTTTTTTTTTTTGCTAACAATTTGTTTCATAACTTTGAAACTATTGATCGCATTAAAAAAATTTGTACAGTTCTTTAAAGATATTGTAAACCTTAATTTTTGTAAATTTAATTTGACAAAATCGGACTAGTTGTTTTTGAGTTATGACAACATAAGTGGAGAAATGGCTCAAAATATTGTCAATTTTAAAAAAAAATTTTTTTAAAAAAAAATTATCCATAGAATTGAAAAATTTTACCATTTTTGTACTTAGGCAGCCATGATGCATCAAATCTATATAGTGGTTAGTCAAGCCTTTTTTTGCTGTTGACCTGTGTAATCGATTAATGCAAATGGATTTAGTATGTTTCCACATCGGCTATACACAAAAGTTTATTCATGTCATAAAAACAAAATTGAAATTGAAATTTTTTTATCTCAAAGTGTAGTAAATTTTTGAAGTTCCCCATATGAAACATGTCCGATAAGTATTTTTGGTTTTCAAAAGAAATGTATTTTAAGTGACATTAAAACTGGCATTTTATTAAGGAATTTTAGTTAGTTTAAGCAAAAAATTATGTATATTAATGCCTATTAAATTTAATCGAGGGGGTGTCTGAGGTTTTTCCGATATTTTTAACTGTTTTTTTTTTATGGGACTTTTTCCGAAAAGATTTTTCGCCATTATTTTTAATATTAAAAGAAATGTCAAACATAAGTTATTAGGCAATATGGGTATCAAAGTACATCAAGTACTTCATCGCTGCGTACAAATAAATCTGAATTTTGTTAATTTCAGACATGTTTCCATACAAGAAAGTAATAATTTTAACCCCACATTTTAACAATCAAACGTGTAATTGGGACGCTAAACCAAACACGTGTCATTTATATTTTTTCTACTGCATCACATAGACGATAATAAGATCGGAGAAACATCATCGGGAGACTCTCCTTGTTAGTTAAAGAAAATAATAATAAACGGTAATTATAACATAGATATAAAATTAATACTAACATAATAATGGATTCAATCATCTGTATTTAAAATGAAAAATGTATTCTTAAAGCTGATACGATTGCATTAACCCTCTAACGGGTAAGGCTGCCTCAGTGCAGCCTTAATATAATTGAGCACAAATGCGTCAAATGAATGTTTTATAATTAGAAATAAATATATTCCGATAGAAAACTAAATTTACTAAATGTTTTGCGAATAAACTTTTTGTGCGCCGTGCACGGTTTGAAAGCGAGAAAGCTAAAAATTCAAAATTTCGTAAAATTTCATAAAATAATTATTTTTAATATAGTTTTCGAAAATCTAAAAAACAAATTTAAGTTGACGAAAAACTTTTGATAATGCAATCTAATAAGTCCTTACCTTTTTGGTCCAAGCACACATTATATCAAGATACCACTAAGCATTATATCAAGATACCACTAAGAGACATCGTCGTTACTTTTAAAGTAATAGACGGATTTGTATGAGATTATGCAGAACGAAATTCGCATAATCTCATAATTATCGCAGAATCGAAAATCGTGTTTATTACTTGGTAACCCTGCAGTTACATGTACAAGATTTTGCTTTCAAGTTGATCACACATACTGCTTGTCAAATTCTTTTGAATACACAGCTGTGACGTAGGCTGCCCGAAACTTGATAGTTAATTTTCTTTTCAAGATGCCGTCGTCAAGGAAACTACAAAAACTGCTCGTCTCACTGTTTTTATCTAGTTTTATTTATCGTTTTACTGCGGCAGAATATTTGTGAAAACAAAAACTAAAATTTATTTACAATAATTTAGATCAGCTGTTTAAGACTTGATCGTCAAGTTGCCTCACGACTTGAAGTGTAAGTGTGTTAGTAAAAAAGTGTGATTGTATTGAAACTTAAAGGTAAAAATTGAACGTGTAACCAATGTGTTAGAGCAATAATTTTTGTCCAAAACTTCGTTTTTATATGCTTTAGTTTTCGAAATGCACCCAAAACATATTTTGGCTTATTGTTTATTTTTTGAGACGAGCACATGTTATGAATATCATTGCAAAACAGCGTTTCCCGTTAGTGGGTTAAAGGAAACTTTTAAAATATGCATAAACAAGTTTTTACAGAAATTTTAAACGAAGCGTAACCCGAAAAATATTGAATAAGTGAAAATATACGCTCGAGTATGGGACTTTTTCGAAAAGATTTTTCGCCATTATTTGAAATATTTAAAAGAAATGGCAAACATAAGTTACTAGGCAATATGGGTTTCAAAGTTTTTAGGGGTTTTCAAGTACTTCATTGCTGTGTACAAATAAATCTGAAAATTATTGTAAATTTTCTTTTAAAATAACATTTCGCTGATCCTTAGATATTAATAAACTTTGGATATGTTATAGAGTAGAGAAATCTAAAGAACATGTGTTTTCTGAGCTGCCCAATATTATATTTTATACACATTGGGCAGCTAAAAAAAATGAGTGTCCCTTAAATTTCTATTATCTACAATATATCTAAGATTCATCGCGATAACTGCCTTGTTAATTAAAATTCGTTAAAATTAATATACTGACAAGTTCTAATTACACAGTGGGCAGAATACTTTTAAAATGACCTAATGCAGATTGTAGGCCTTTAAGATTTTTAAAATTTTAAATACACCCTAAAATTCTGAAGTTATCGATAAAAAAAAAACCTTTTTCAAGACTCCGTGGTTGCGAATCCTCAGATTTTAATTCAACTCCCATATATGGACAGTACAGTATCCAGCTCTGTTGATTCGTTGGATTTTCGTCGGAATGTGGGTTATATATAATTGTTCTATCGACACTACCAATGCAAGTGTTCTGCTGAGATAAGTGAACTTATTCCAAGGGCCTGTGTTTTTGTTCGTAACACACGTTTGTCCAGTAGATCTAAGCCATTTGTGGTCGATAGTCCAATGAATCGCACAACGCATTACCGAAAACATTCGTACATTAGTCGAACCACCCGTATGTGGATGAAACTCTCCACAGACAGACGTCTGCCCTGACATTACAATTTAGAGAAATTCAAGTCAAATATCCAAAGACACAACTCCCAATTTCGTTCTCCCATAACCTATTTTCCTGATATAAACACCGTTCACTGCATTAGTAGGGGGCCACATATAGTCTCGAATTAGGTATTGACAAACAAATACTCCACAAAAAGTAAGTATTGGTGTTGAAAACACTATATTACCGATTTCAGAAAAAAAAGTTTTAAAAAAAAATGTGCAGACAAGTATAATGTTAGAGTGGTCAAGACATTAGGACTAAAACATACTTTTCTAAAGGCTTGAGCTCCGCTCAATACGAATCTGACCTCCGCTCAATCCGAATCTGAGCTCGAAATTTCTCAAGAGGGAAATTCCGAGGTCGGATTCAGGGTTTCAACCCTCATACTTTGTTTTTGTTTAGTATTTTTTTTTTTTTTGTCAATACCTAATTCTAGGCCACATGTGGCATCCCTGAGTGCTGGTCAATAGTAGAAAGAAAAGAAAATTTGAACTTAAACCAACAACAACTTCCCATACAAATGTAATATTATTGTGATAGTAAATATCAAAAATATTAGCCCTTGTTTAATACACCAGTTGATACGTCTTACCTTTCATTCGATATCCAATTCGCATATAATTTATTTTTTTTATTTTATTTTATTAATTAATAATCATAAAATTACAAATTATATAATATTACCCTAACCGAGCACTAGTTACTATGGCCTTCGGAGCGTTATAGCGAAAACAGACCAGTGCCTCTGATGGGAATCGAACCCACGACCCCCACACTGATAAGCCAGCACGCTACCAACTAGCCTACCGGTGCGCACAAAAACATATAATTTAATAACATATATATATTAAAAAAAACGTCAAATTGTGTAATTTCTTAACCAACTTTTTAACACAAAAACTTAAGATTGAGCACCAACAACATATCCAAATTTCATTTAAATCTGCGTATTCGCCACTGAGTAGTTTCCTTGTTATTCAGTTTTAGACCGATTTTTAATTTTTGAAGGAAGTGTAACTTGAACAAATTTTAACAGATTTTAACAAACAATGACTCTTTTTATTCAGAATTAAACATTAAATAGGTTTTCAAATAAAGTATTATACTATAAAGCCGCAAAAGAAAAATTAAAAAAAAAATTTAAATCTTAAATACCCAGGTGAAAAAGTACATATATGACCCATATATATACATATATGGAGTTCCATATATGGTTTGGATCCGAAAATTGAGGATATATGGACATATATGGATATATATGTCCATATATGTCCATACATTTGTCCATATATATCCTACCCATATATGTCATATATTTTCCTCCTTACGTATATTTTCATAAAATAAAAACAATTGCTAATTTGAAAATTAAATTTTTATTAACAAAATTATTGCTTACATATATATTATTATATATACATAAAAAATGTATATTTTATATACATTGAAAATGAAAATTATTCAAGTTCGAGGCCATACTCTATATTTCTTTATTAGGATATTGTCCTAACAAATAATCTATAAAGTTTTTTTTGTTTTCAAATTTATTATATGACCCTTTCAGGAATGTGTTGATAGATCTATCAAAGATAATGAAAGATAATACCAAACTGTAATACTTTGTTTTATTTGTCAATATATTTGTATACATCAAGATAATATAGAACAGAAGATTCATCCAAAAATCTTTTAACTATAGTTTAATTTATAAATTTATTTATAAATTAAACCACAGATATGGGAAAATGATGCATATATGCTTCCATGTATGGTAGTATATATGGATAATACATTCATATAAGTTTTCATATATGTAACCATATATGGAAAACACTTTCATATATGGCTCCATATATGGTAAACATTTATATATATGGTTCCATATATGAAAACATATATGCAACAATTGTTCATATATGGTTCAATATATGCTTCCATATATAACAAACATTTCCATATATGCTTCCATGCATTTCCATGTATGGATCCATATATATTCATATATATTCATACATGGGCCATATATAATAATATATGATCTTTTTCAGCTGGGTAATTTGGATAACATTTAAACATGTTTAGAATATATATATAGATTTGGAAAGATTGCAGTTAAAGTTCGCTATAAACCATAGCTGTTAAGTAATGATTACTAATCGTAATAATTAGTAATTAGATTAATTTTTTTTGAAAGGTGAAGTAATGATTATATTACGATTATTTTCAGATTCACTCGATTACTAATTGATTACGATTACAGATAATTCAAAAATAATCAAGATTAATAAAAATTACAAGAAAATAATCAAAAATAATAAAAAGTAATCAAAAAATAATTCGACTGCTTTCAAAGATTACTTTTGATTGTTTTTAATTATTTTTTTTTTTCACATACTCGGCACAGCCCTTTTGTTTTTTACTTTAATTGTGCTCTATTTGTATTATAAAATTTTTTTGAGTCAAAATGTCTGAATACGTTTCCGAACCCGATTTTTCAGCAGATGACAGTATTGAAGATGCGGATGTTAATACTACTAAACGAAAAAGCTCATTAAGTGAAGAATCAGGACCATCCCTAAAAAAGTCTATGAATTCACGAAAAATAATTTTCAAAGAAGAATTTTACACAGAAGTAGAAAAAGTTAGTTTTAAAGTTTCTAAATTAAAGCATACTATGTATTTATAATTTTTATTGTTAGATTTCCGATAAGACAACTGTTGCTAAGTGTGTTGCGTTTCATCGATAAGAGGAAGCGGTGAAGTGACTTCAAATTTCATCAAACATTTGCAAGTTAAGCAACAACGGTTCAAATTTTGTAAAAGCGTTCAGAGGTTTCGGTGTGGGAAATGACTTTTTCGAAGATAAAATTAATGACGAAATGCCTGTCTTTGATAATGAAAGGTTGTTGCCTACACATCAGAGATGCTGCAGCCACTCTCTGAATTTGCTTGCTTCAACCGATTTCGAAAACATAATTTTTATTTTTAATAAAAATTATATCAAACTTGTATAAAAGACAAAGTACGGTCTTGTTTACTACTCCACCTGTACATTTTGTTTTTAAACAAAACAAATGTACAAATAAAAAGTAAGAAAAAAACAAAAAACGTGTATTGAATATCTACCAAAGATAGACCTTACACACAACAAACAAGTTTTCAATTTATATTTTGATCAATTTATTAGTTCTCATTTAGTGAAAAAACTGGTTTATATGAACTCTTGAAGTTTTGCATGGTTATGATTATGGGAACCTAGAAAATTCCCGAAATAGATCTATCAACACATTCCTGAAAGTGGACAATTAATAAATTTGAAAACAAAAACTCTATAGATTTGTTAGGACAATATCCTAATAAAGAAATATACAGTATGGCCTCGAACTTGAACAATTTTCATTTTCAATTTATATTAATATTAATATTAATATTTGTATACAAAAACTATCTAATTTTGTTTTATTTGTCCAGATTTTTTTTACGTTGTAAATGCAAATTTTTCGAAATAAAATGTATGTATAAAATGATGTAAGTACAAAATTTTTAAAAAATAATCTAAAATAATCAAAAATAATCCTTGAAAGTAGTCAATTATTTTTTTAATTACTTTTGATTATTTTTGAGTATTTTCTCGAAATCCTAATTAATCTTCATTATTTTATGATTATTTGTAATCATAATTAATTAACAATCAGGAATTGTTCAAAAGAGAATTATGTAATCAATACGATTCTTTTTAAAATGTAATCCAATTGATTACTAATCGTAATCCAAATTTAACAGCTCTGCTATAAACAATGCTCGTATAACCGTATTATTTTCTAAGAAATATGTTAGTAAATGCATTGGGGCCAGAAAAATCGTTAGTTATAAAAATAGTTCGTTATAACCGTGCTGCACTGTATTATTAATTTTTTAGGATTATTATTAAATTTATTTTTATACTGTTAATAGTAGAGATAGGCATTTGAGTCAATTTTATGTCACACTCACTCACTCACGTGAGTAAATTCAAACTTTACTTCACGTGAATCACGCAAATTCACGAAATAAAATCTTGGTGAATGTTAAACTAAACAGCCATTTATTATGTATTTTAATAACCTAAAAATAGGCTACAAAATTGAAAGGAAATATTTTTTGAAAGCAAAAATTTTATTTTTGGTTAAGTTCGACTAACGCAAAAATTTTACAGATTTTTTTTACTCACACTCACGTTTATTCACGTGATTTACGCAAAATTCTGCTCACTTGACTATCTCTAGGTAATAATTTTGTATTGATTATTTTTCATACTGTAAGATGTGAATAATAAAATTTCTAAAAAAAATATTTAATTTTAATGTTTTATTTAAACTAAAAAATATAAAACTTAAAGTCCCGAAATCCCAAAAAAATTCCGGGATCGCAGTTTGCAAAATTCTGAATTCCTGGATTGGTAGAAATCAGTCCCTTTCGGCACCCCTACTGCTTACCAAATCGAGGTTATTTTTAGCTTAGAATATATAAATCATTATAAGAGACACCCTAATCTTTAAAAACCAAAATAAACCAACAAAATCCAACTATTCATTCTACTTATTAGTTAATTAACACCTTTTTGTTTACAGTGTACTCTATACTGCTAAATATGAGTAGTCTATCCTCTCTGCTGTGCTCATGAATTCGAAATCCGAGTATGTGCTAAATGTGATGAAAACACTGACTAATCAGCACAACAACAACAACAAAAATAAGAAATTATTATTATTATAAGGGAGACCAGACCAACCAATCAACCACTTGTTAACCAAAATATGAGTAAACTTACAAGGAATGTATCTATGGGGCATACACTCAATTCTTAAAGAGACTAACATATGTTGGATACACAGAGAAAAATTTTGCCATTCGCCAACTAAAATTCGATTTCTACGACTGAAATAGGTTGGTACAACTTAATATTCGTTTTCACAACAAAATTCGGTTAACGTAACTGAATTTTAGTTGCAACACCCAAAATATTCAAAAATCACATGTGAATATGTTTGTACAAACCGAATTTATTGGTTGTATCCAGCAAAATACACTTTTCAATTCGGTAGGCACTTTAATAATATATCTTCACCTAAAATTCAAAAGGCCGTAATTAACAACACAATTTAAAACTAATTTTTGATCGATTAGTAGTTAACCAAAATACACCTTCCCACAAAATTTAACATGTTTACGTCCAAAAACAACAGTTTTATTAACGAAAATCAAAAGGCCGTATCTGCAATTTCAATATATGTATTCATAAACCAAAAAGTCGTGTAGTGCAATTTTTTCCCCTTTATGTAATAATTTACACTGTTCGTTGTGGAACTAATTTGAGTTTACTTTATTTTCTCGAAATAAATAAATAAATTTGGTATGTATTGTTGATCTTTTAAAATGCATTTAATTTTGAATTGTCAGGTTTGAGTTCATAATGAAATTGTTACTATTATAAATAGAAAACACTAATTGTTAACAAATGTAAGAAAAAGGCGAAAAAATCTTGTGAGGATCAGCGCCGAAAGTCCGGCACTCCCACTAGCGCTGATCCTCACAAGATTTCTTTCGTATTTCTCTTACATTTATTAACAATTAGTGTTTTCTATTTATAACATTTTAATTATGGTCTCAATCCTTACAATTTAAAATGAAAAAAAAAAATAATTATTTTTATAAATTTTTCTCGAAAATTTATAAATATTTAAAATGCGTTTTGTTTTAAAAATACTTACAATAAAAACGTAATAAATAAATCCGCCTTTGTTTCTTAGGCATACTGCTAAAATTTTGATACTAAACTTCAAATAGTTTTTTAGGTGACGATATATAAACATTATTTAGCTGCCACAACGTATATCTAGGCGGTGAAAAAGGTGGTACAAAAACGTTCAAAAGTTCTTTTTTTTTCGATGAAAATTAAAATTATTTAAGCTCGAGACCATACTCTATATTTCTTTATTAGGATATTGTCCTAACAAATAATTTATAGAGTTTTTGTTTTCAAATTTATTAAATGACCACTTTCAGGAATGTGTTGATAGATCTATTTCGGGAATTTTCTAGGTTCCCATTATCAGAACACGTTTTGAAAGAAGTGACAATCCCATGCAAAATATCAAACATTCATATAAACTTGTTTTCTCACTAAATGAGAACTAATATATGTGCTCGAAGTTAAAGATTATCACCTTTGATCAAAAATAAATTGAAAACTTGTTTTTTATTTTTTGCTGGGATAGAAGAAATTGCGTATTGTAATTGCGTTTTATACAGGTATAGAACTTTAAGTTGACAGCTGTCAAGTGATTTAAGTTTAGTTTTTTTTGGCATTTCAACATGAATAAACTGACGCCTGAACAACACTTCAAAATTGTGAAAAATTTTTTTTGAAAATCATGGTTCTGTTCGAAATACGTATCGCGCACGAATTTTGCGAATTTTGTTTAGCGATGAAGCTAACTTATGGTTGAATGGATATGTCAATAAACAAAACTGAAGTGATGATAATCCTCAAGTGCATCTTGAGACACCGTTACAGCCAGAAAAGCTGACTGTTTGGTGTGCTTTATGGGCTGGTGGAATCATTGGTCCCTACTTCTTTAAAAACGATGCTGGTCAGAACGTTACAGTCAATGGTGATCGCTATAGAGAAATGATTACTGACTTCTTCGTTCATTAATTGAACAACCATTATGTGCAGGAGCTGTGGTTTCAACAAGACTACACATTTATTTATTTATTGAAGGAAACGTTTGGTAGCCGCATAGTTCACGTTTCGGAATTGGCCTCCAAGATCATGAGATTTATCGCCACTGGACTATTTTCTGGATATGTGAAGCTGCTAGTACACGCCGATAAGCCTGAAACGATTGATCACTTGGAGGACAACATTCCCCTCGTTATTGCCAAAATATACGGCCACAAATATTAGAAAAAGTCATCGAAAATTGGGCCTCCAGATTAGACTACGCCCGATCCAGCCATGGCGGTCATATGCTAGAAGTCATATTAAAATTATAATGCCAGAAGATTATCTTTCGAATAAAGTAAATTTAATGTCAATTTAAAAAATTCATCTTTGTTTTATTCCATTTCAAAGTTTTATACCTCTATTAAAAACATCTTTTAGTTTGATTTATATTTTGCATTATCGATAAATAAAAATTATAATTTTATAAAAATCTCAACCCGATAAGTCCATACAAAGCGCCAAAGTTTGAATTTAAATTGCGAATACAACCGCTAAATGTCGTAATAAGTATACAAAAACTTCAGAAAATGCTTATTGAGACACCACTACACCTTTCTATCAAAATTTTGACAAAAAATTCGCACGGGATCGATGAGTGATACAAAATAGGTTAAAAGAAAATTACATGTTATTTCCAAATATTATTGTTAATAAAAATGCGTACAGATTTTTTTAATAACAATAACAATTAGAATTTTATTTTTTTTTTAACTTTTTCAACTTCTACAAAGGTTTTTTCCAATCTTCTTTTATCAATCTTTCGTTAGTACTTTTCTGAGTAAAATGAGTCATCATTTGTTAAAATTATGAAAAATCCACGGTTTTTTGCACGATTTAGTTATTTTTTTTGAGAATTCAGAAAAATGCAAAAAGTCTGTAAATTTGAACATTCAAATTTTATTCAATATTCATCGGATTCATCCCATTTAATTCGCATTGGAATGGTACACTCGTCTACTTTTCTTTTGCGGAATGAATTTTTTGCTCAAAAGAAAAGATAGTTCATATGCATTTTCTTTTTAAATGCACTTTTCGAAAATTTGGCCACACTCGATTTGAGAAAAGACTCATATTTTCAAAATATGGTTATTTTACTATAAAACAACACTTTTGGGTCCGGGACTTTATCTATTATTATTGAATTATTAAAAAGAACTTACATCATGTTTACATAGAAAAAACAACAACAAGTTATTTAGTTTTTATTTTTCAAAACTCCAAATATTAAATTTAAATGTCTCTGACTTAAAAAAATCTGATATTCGATAGAAAACATGCATTTAGGGAATTTAGAATGTTTTATTTCGGAAAAGTTTTACTTGAAGAAGATGAAGTTTTAAATACACTTGATGGTAAAATAATAGGATGGAGGGCTTATACAAGAATTTAATTATTAAAAATTTATAATAAAATATAATATTTTTGCACAACATTATATAATTTAATATAGCCGACCGACGACACTATGTCATGGTCTAATGTTAAAATAATATTTTTTTAAACTTTGTATTATATATATTGCTAAATATTGAAAATAAAGAAAATACTACTACTACTAGAAAACATGGACTTGAAAGTGTTAAACATTTTATTTTTTAAAACAGAATATTTTAGCAAATTCTTTTATCTCTCACTTACAGTAAAAGTCTTAAAAATTAAATTTATAGTTTTTAAACCCGGTAGGTTTAAAGGCACAACTTAACAGTACATTTTAGAATTTAATCTTAATGAATTTGAAAAAGCATTAACAGTAGTTAAACCCTGGGAACCCAAAAAAAAAATTAAAGCGTAATGTTATGGTAAAAATTACATATTTTGCAAATCTGCATTCCTATTTTAAATAGAGAGTGAAAAAATTTTAGAAAAATGCATTTTAAAAATAATTTTCATAAAAATTCATATGTAAAAGTAGAGGAGTGTACCATTCCAATGCATTCTTTGGTTTTTTTTTTTTGAGAAAAAACGCTCCCCACCGAGACCTATGCTTAACATATCACATTTTTATATATATAATTTTTTTAATATCCTTGATTACAGATATTATAATCAGAGAAGACAGAAAATGGCAAAGTCAGTTGTGTGTTTGCCACAAAAAGATTGGCAAAAAGCAAATAATAGCAAATCGGCAGAAAATTTAAAAATATACACTTTTTAAAAGAAATTTAAAAACCTAAGGAAAAAATCATTAAAAGCAAACAATATCTGAGAAGGCAATTTTAAAGCTTAAAAAATCTTAAGAAAAAACTGTTTTTAAGCCCAAAAATTAAAAAAAGCAAATGTAAGTAAAAATGGCAAAAAAAAGCATAGTTGTCTTCTCTGATAATGATACTCAAATAAAGGGTTAGCTTATTAGACATTAAAACTAAACTAAAAAAAGACCCAAAGGTCCGATTTCCACAAATTAATCAAAATTTGTATATATCTAAATAGTCAACAAAAAAATTGCAACAAACGCAAAACTATTAGATTGTAATGACGTTTTTTTTTTTGCAAGATCGAATGAAACTGAATTCGTCATCTTTTGGTGTTGCAGGTCGGATTTAGCTGTCTGATTTAGCTTTCTGATCTTTATTCAACTTAATCACATACATTGAAAATGATATATTTTGCAAACAAAAAAAGAAATCGAACAAGACTCATTCGTGTATTAATGACTGCGAAAAAATAATATAATGTTTCTTTATATTTTCCAAGGCATGGTAGCAGTCCATTATTATTATTTTTGATATTTGAAAAAAATGCTTGAAATCGATATTTATGAAAACGAAAGAAAAAAAGTAAAACATCACAATTGTATATTATTTAAGAACTTATTTTTAGTTTAAACTTAATTAATTTTAATAAAATACTTTTCCGAACTACTAATTTTGTATTTTTGTGTGTGTTTTTAAGAAAAAATTAATGAAATGAAACTATGAGGGCAGCTCAATAAGTCCATGACTTTTCGAACTTCCCTCGTAGTTATATGAAATGCAACACTGCTCCCATCAAGTATCATAGTATCATAATAGACTACTGTCAAATTTTGAGCAAGTTCCGTCATTTACTTTGCGTTTAACAGCTGGTCAAAACATACAACTTCGTGGATTTATTTTAAAATGGAAAATAGTGAATTTCGAGTGCTCATTAGACATTATTTTTTGTGTCAATCAAACCAAGGAAAAGCTCGATAAATACTATAAAGACTCTGCATCATCGATTTCAATGGTAAAAAAGTGGTTTACTGACTTTCGTTGGGTCGCACAAGTACAAATGCCGCTGCACGTTCTGGACGGCCAATTGAGGTCAATACGCCCGAAAATGTCGAAAAAAATCCACGATATGGTGTTGGCCGATCGAAGAGTAAAAGTGCGTGAGATTGTTGATGCCATTGGCATTTCATATCGCAGTGTGATTTCGATTTTAAATGATCAGTTGGGTTTAAGAAAACTGTCTGCAAGATGGGTGCCGCGTTTTCCCTGAATTTACCATAAACGTAATCGTGGCCAATAAGGTGATGGCAACAGTTTTTTGGGATGAATTGGAGAAACGTTGGAATAAAGAGATTATGTTGAAAAAAAAAATTTTTTTCTGCCAAAAAACTGTGTTTCATTCAAAAACTCACGGACTTAGTGATCCGCCCTCGTATTAAAATTGTTCGAGATACTCGAGTAATTTTAAAATCTTACTCGAGTTTCCCGTTTACTCGAGCAAAACCAAATCCGAGTAATTTGCATACCATATTAAATACCGTTTAAAAATCCAAAATCGGTTAAAAATGACTGAGTTGCAAATGTTTCAATGCGACAGTCGCAAAAAATTCTCTTTTACTGTTATCTCGAAAATTTTAGGGTATATTGCAACTTCCAAACCGGTTTTGTAATTTACAACCAACACTAAATCACTTAAAAAGTAATTGCAATTTTTTATATTTTTTGTAGCACCATGTTATTTTGAAAATTATATATTATTATTTAAGTCAACTGAACAAGTACTGTGGTGGAATGGTAAGCGCGTTGGACTGCTACACAGATGGTCCCGTGTTCGATTCCCGGTGACGGCAACATCAATTTAGAAAAATAATATGTGTGAGTTTTCTATCCTTCATATGTGTCGCTGCTCCCACCTTCGGTGTTCCCATAGCACTTAACCCCACCGAAGTAAAATAATGAATCAGGGCTATGAACCAAAAAGCTTCAATAAGTTCGCCAGCTCTCCATCAGGTGGCGAGCAACAACTGTTCTAAGACTTATCATCTCGCGCAATAACAGTGTTGCCATGTTTGAAGCCCTTCATCTTTCCCCACCTTTCCTCTCCACTATCCAATTTCCAAAGAAAGCAACACATTAATAAATAGGAAGAATTTCCTGAGTGTTGCTTCTCTTTAAAAAAATTGTGCAATGATAATAAAGAAATATAGAGTATGACCACGAACTTGAATAATTTTCATTTTCATTTTCAAAACTTTTTTTGTTTTTTTTTTTTGTTTTGGCAGACCATATTTATGTTCATATTGTGCCTTAAATTTGTTTCTCTACAATACAGCACCATTTTATAGAAATCGGGCTGTATCAGTTGGAATACTTTCCTTGTCAGCTACTCAGTTTAACTCTAAATATATATTATAATATAAAATAATCATATTTAGTTTCAGTTAACAACCTTTGCGAATTACATGTCGAAAATTGTTGGTCAATAAATTTAATACAAAATTATTGTTAGAAAAAATGTAAATACCAGTAGACCAGTACCATAAGAAAAAACTTAAATACCAGTTAATGCCATTTTTAAACTAAATTTGTGATAATTAAGTGCCAAAATAAAAACAATTATTGTGATTTATTTTTTTAATTTGAATTTGAAATAAAGTTAACTAACAAAATAGAAATATATATATATTTATATACCGAAGAAATTCAAAAATATGTTTGTGACAAGCAACAGTTGGTGTAAATTAAAAGTTTAAAACGTATTAATAAAAAAAGAAGTTATTTTTATTATCGAAAAGATGGAAAATTAATTTAATATTGTCTCAATTTGTGTTCGATATAGAAAGGTACGTTTATATTACAAATTAAGAATATATATAGTTTTAAAAGGAAAATCTTAAAAATAAATCTAAAAATATTTATCGATTTTTCTGTTCTACAATATGTGAAAAATACACAATAGATATTTTGAGGGAGTGAGTAAGTGAATTGTAGTGTCGCATTATACAATTTTAGTTATCACTAAAAGTGATAATTATATTAACTCTGATGTCAAATGATAAAAGCAAACCTAACCAGCAACATTAACCCTTTTAGGATCTAATCTTTTTGTAGTTAATTGCAATGCAAATTTTATATAAAATTTAGCTTTTAAAATGAATTAGGTATAGAGTTGCCAGAAATGTTTTATTATAAAGCGTGTCAATAGTTAAAACAAATTCTACACAGAAAAAATTATCAACAAAAAAAAAATCTAATTAAAGTATTTGATTTGAATTAAATTTGTTTCTAAACAAATATTTAATTGAAATAATTATAATTTTAATTGAATTTTAAATATATAAATACATGTTTGATATAATTTTTATTAAAAATAATGAAAATCATTGCACAATTAAAGGTCGAAAAAAACATAATTTTTATTTTTAATAAAAATTATATCAAACTTGTATAAAAGACAAAGTACAGTCTAGTTTACTCCCCCTGTTTTTGTTTATAAACGAAACAAACAAAATAAAAAGGAGGAAAAAAACAAAAGAACGTGTATTGAATATCCACCAGAGGTAAACTTTGCACATAACAAACAAGTTTCCAATTTATTTTTTAATCAATGGTGATAATCTTTAACTTCGAGCTCATATATTAGTTCTCATGTAGTGAGTAAACTAGTTTATATGAATGTTTGATGTTTGGCATGTGATTGTTACCTCTTTCAAAACGTGTTCTGATGATGGGAACCTAGAAAATTCCTGAAATAGGTCAAAGAAAGGGTTAAAGAATAAATTTGAAAACAAAAACTCTATTGACTATTTATTAGGACAATATCCTAATAAAGTATGGCCTCGAACTTGAATAATTTTTAATGTATTTTCATCGGAATAAACATTAATTGCATTTATAGTAATTAAATGTGCTAAAGTCCCAAAACTTATTTAACAAATTGTGAAAAACAATCTGCTGTAGGCTTGTCCCTATCCGGATTTCATTTCTAGAATTTCTAGAGATATTTGTTATGTTAAATCACAAACTCAATGAGAATTTCTTTTCCTCGTCTAGGAGCGTGATTCAAAATTTAAAATATCAAAGAAAAAACCAAAACAACAACAAAATATTATCACAATTGACTTGGTCACCTTCCAAATACTACTCTGTTTTTTTTTTGACAGACCTAATTTTCTTTTTAATTTTTTTCATTTTCATTATATATGTAAATACATATTTTCTTTTAGACTCAATTCTCAAATTATTATTTATAAAACACCAAATGCATTTGAAGTTTACAAAAAAAAAAAAACAATCACACACACAAACAGGGGCAGCATTAACAAAACCACATATACCAACGTATCGTTCACACACTTTTTTTGTCAGTATCATATTATTTTGTAGAAATTATTTATAGCTTTTTTTCCTTTATAATTTTCAATAAAAGCTTTAATTGATATTATCATTGCCGTGATAGGTACAAAATCGGTTAAAATATTAATTGATTCAATAAATTTTTAAATTGAAACCCGTTTTTAGTTTTTTCTGTGTAAGAATGGCGGGGCTTTAAAAATTTTAACGAAACAAAATATTTCATTGTGAAGTTAAATTTTAAACATTTGAAAGCAGATAGTGGAATGTTACATACGATTGGTATCAAAATTCAAATTGGCGGTATTGCGACTAATAAGGTAACTACAGAGTGCATGCCGCCCGGTGTAAGATTTGGCCAATCTAGCTGGACGGTTTTTTGCCTTCCACTTTTAATAAAAATTTAAATGAAATATGAAAGCGGACTTCGCCTTGATTACGAAAATGCAACAATTGTAACAAAATAACGGTACTTTTAACTTGAATACTTTTTAGGGAAACAAAAATAATAACACTTAGTTCAAATTGACCATTTTTAAAAGCATACAACTTTTTATTGGAAACTTCTTTTCAAACATTTTTTTACTTAAAAACTCAGTTTATCGTGTTTTTTTTAATCGCGTAAATACGTTTTTAGAACTTGGAAAGTATTTTTAGCGTTATTCAATTAAAGAAACAATTCAAACAATTATTCATTTAAAGAAAATTAAAAACATACAAACACATCGCACACCTAGTTCAAAAGTGACTTAACTCAAAATTCTTATTTTTCGGGTTTACATGCTTAAACTATGCACAATACACTTGTTTATCAATAAAAAAATATATCAGTGTATTTTGTTGTTGTTAACTGTTGCTAAAAAAACAGTTATGTCTTTCTTTATGTTTCAATTGGTATAAAGTTGCAAATATTTTTTTTGATTTCTAAAAACTTAAAAATTTTGAGTTGAGTCACTTTTGAACTAGGTGTGCGACATGTTGGTTAATGCCGTCTTGTAAACAAGTTGGAGTGGCATATCTTATTTAGAAGAAAAAACCCAAAATTTTACCACCCAAATGTTTTCTTCTGACTTCTTTATGATCCATAATACCGCCGGAGGTAGTCAATACAACATAACCGAACTGACGATAGGGCAACAAATTGTTGGTTCATTTTTCAATATCATTGAAGGAGACATCGAAACGGGGTGAGATGATACCGCACATGTTCAAGCGACCAGTTCGATTAACAACAATTTTGTCGACACGATGCTCATTGACAATTTCGAATTCACCAATGTAGCCTAGGGTGGACCTTGTGTCGATATTTTGGTACATGAGGGCTCTATTCCGTGCCTTTTTAAAAAAAAATGACAATGCCGAAAAAAAAAATTAAAAAAAAAAAAATTAGGGGTTGCGCACGAGCCGATAAAAAGGTCCACTTTGCCAAAATTAGGGGGGAAATTGCCATAGGTCATCAGGGGTCACCCGTAGGGGGGAAGAATGTATGGCCGACCCCCATTAACTTTTTACCGCCAACATTTTCCCCCAAGACACCCACCCCCTAGCTCCTCCCCTTAGGGGGGTCACCATACAAAAATGGAGGTTGCTCAGTATTTTCGAAAAACACCATAGGTCATCAGGGGTCACCCCTAGGGGGGCAAAATATATGACCGACCCCCATTAACTTTTCATCCCCAACATCTTTTCCGAACAAACTTACCCTCTATCTCCACTCCTTGAGGGACTCCCCATACAAAAATACTGAAAATCTATGTATTTACAGTTGCACAATATCGAGATTTTTTTGATTTTTTTACAGAAATTCCACCAATATTCCACCAAAGTTAAGATGACAACACAACTTAGATCGAGCGACGATATTTTTTTGATTGGTTATCCAAGCATGAATATTACGGGGAACAAATTACCGTCGAAGAAGCAAGTGCTAGAATGCATTTCTTCAACATTCGCAAACGAAACATGTCGAAGAAAAATAGTGCGGTTATAGTCGCGGACGCAGTGATGATTTTTTGGCGCCAAGCAGCTATTCCGACGAAAGCCAGAGGAGATGTTACAAGAAAAATAGCTGCGCTGCACGATGTTTTACTGAACGAGTCCTATCAGCTTTGGACAAGTGCAAAGTGACTGACCGAGACGCGGTCGGCATTATGATAGCGGCGGCAGAAGCATTTGGACGCGATCCTCAACAATACACAATAAACCGTACGTCGCTTCGGAGATGTCGGCGTTCAAATCGAGAGAACATGCTGAGTTATGTGAAAGACAATCCAGAAGTAAGATCGCATAGATTTATTTGCTCTCATTCAGAATTCTTATTCTTCAATGCGTTTCATTTATCTCCAGCTTGTCGCAGCTAAATCCTTCGTAGTCCATTGGGATGGCAAAATGCTTTTGGATTTTGTGGGTACAAAGAAGGTGGACCGTCTACCGGTAATTGTCTCGTACGGAGAAAAAGAACAACTTCTTGGAGTTCCCAAAGTAGAAGATGGGAAAGGAAAAGGCCGGAGAATAGCACATGCCGTTTATCAACTGTTGGCATCTTGGCATATGACACATCGAATACAAGGACTTTCTTTCGACACGACATCAACGAACAGTGGCCCATTCTCCGGAGCCGCAGTTGCTCTTGAGCGGCTGTTGGAGAGAGAAATCTTATATTTACCTTGCAGACACCACGTATACGAACTGGAGCTAAGGGAAGTTTTTGAGACAAAAATGGGAAAGACCAGTGTGCACCAGGCGTTCCTTGCTTTGACCGTTTCAAACAGGAATGGGACGCTGTAAAGGTTAAACCATTCCATTCTGGCTTGATAGACGATCAAGTCGTCAGAAAAATTCCTGTGGCAATGCAAGTCGGCATAAAGGAGTTTTGCTTAGATCAATTGAAGGAGAAACACCCTCGCGATGACTACAAAGAAATGCTACAATTAATTCTTTTGTTTCTGGGTGAAAAACTTGAGAATTACCATTTCCGAGCTCCAGGACCCGTTTCCCATGCTCGATGGATGGCAAAAGCCATTTACAGCCTCAAGATGTTTTTGTTTCGGAGAACTTTTCACTTATCTGTATGTGAATTGAATGGTATTCGACACGTTTGTATTTTTGTGGTGCGACTTTACGTCAAGGCATGGTTTGGTTCTTCTCGAGCAGCTGAGGCGCCGAATCAAGATTGGAAGTTTTTGAAGGACATCGTCGAGTACAAGTCCGTTGACCAGGATTTATCTCGGGTAATGATAAAGAAATTTATCGGTCACCTATGGTATCTCGCCGATGAGCACATATCCCTTGCCTTTTTCGATGACAAGGTTTCAAATGAGTTGAAGGCCAAAATGGCCCAAGCATTGCTAGAAAATGAGAATGACGAAGGTGAAGAAGATGAAGAAGACGAAGAAGGTGAATAAGATGAAGAAGACGACCCGGTTCCCCCAGCTCCTCGCGTCGTAATCAAAAGCACCAGCGTTAAAAAAATCGAGGTGAAATTCAAAGATGTGAATGAGGAATTCTTGGCTAAAGACTTGAGCAACTTCGTCTCTCATAATACCAAAAATTTATTTGTACGATTTGGAATATCGCAAGATTTCATTCTAGCAAATCCAGCAACCTGGAAATCTCGCGCAGACTATCAAGAATGTCGTAGAATTGTAAATAACTTGCGCGTTGTGAACGACACTGCCGAAAGAGGAGTAAAAATGATACAAGATTATAATAGAATACTGTGTCAAGGCGAAGAAGAGAAACAGTATTTACTACATGTTATCGATTCTTACCGCAAGAAATACCCATCAGCGAACAAAAATATGTTAATTTGACTATATTATATTAAAAGTGCTTAGTAGTACTACTCAATTACAGCTTCTTTTATTTTTGTATGGGGAGTCCCTCAAGGAGTGGAGATAGAGGGTAAGTTTGTTCGGAAAAGATGTTGGGGATGAAAAGTTAATGGGGGTCGGTCATATATTTTGCCCCCCTAGGGGTGACCCCTGATGACCTATGGTGTTTTTCGAAAATACTGAGCAACCTCCATTTTTGTATGGTGACCCCCCTAAGGGGAGGAGCTAGGGGGTGGGTGTCTTGGGCGAAAATGTTGGCGGTAAAAAGTTAATGGGGGTCGGCCATACATTCTTCCCCCCTACGGGTGACCCCTGATGACCTATGGCAATTTCCCCCCTAATTTTGGCAAAGTGGACCTTTTTCTCGGCTCGTGCGCAACCCATAATTTTTTTTTTTTTTAATTTTTTTTTTCGGCATTGTCATTTTTTTTCAAAAAGGCACGGAATAGAGCCCTCATCTACCAAAATATCGCAAAAATTTCATTTCAAGGTCCACCTTAATGTAGCCACGCTTCATCATGACAGTCAAGAATTTGATGATGACTTTGGAGCAGGGACGGAGGAGGACTTGACAATTGTCACGCTTATTAATGCATTTCAAGGCATCGGCCAATATGTTCATTCGCACCATGGTAAAAAACTACTCCGTAAGATGTTGAAGCGACAAAAATTCAACCGGAAAGGAGGAGGATTTATATTAGAATTTATGACAAAAATTTTTGTGGAACTTTTTAAGACAGAAAAAACACATACATTGAAGAGTTAGAGGGTTAAAATGTTCCACAAATATATTCCTTGTAGTTTTTGCATTTTATACCTAAAATAAAATGTAAAATTTCAAAACACCGATACACGTACATATGTTTTTTTTTTTGGTCCCATCTACCAGAATTCGTTGTGGGAACTTTGTTATTTTTTTTTTTTGTGTGTTGTACAGTGTAATATTTCCTAATTTATTTCTTCTTACTAATTTGTTACATTTCTGTAACAAATTGCTATAAAACATATAAATATTTAATAATTTATGATTATTTAGTTTTTTTTTTTTGCACTTTTATTATAACAACACAAAAAAAACGTTCAATGTTCTGCGTTTGGGGACGAATGAAAAATTGCTATGTTTTCACATAAAAAATTATTTGTCTCCAAATGTAACGTTACTTTAAAATGCTTGCTAATAAATATTAATTTAATTTTAGTTGTCGAATAATAATTGGGAACAAAATTTTAAATTCGATTCATAACCAATGTGGCGCATACACTCACAATATAATTACTTTAAAAACTACCTAAAATACCTATTAATTTAACTTAAAACGCAATTAAAAAAAGGACTACTAATTTGTCATTATTTTCAAACCATTTTGGTTATTATTTTTAAGCAATGTACTGTGGTCCCAAATCCATTATTTTTTTTTGGCATAAATTTGATAAGTACTGGCAGAGTTTTGTTTTTCAATATTAAGCAAAAAAAAAAAAAAAAACAAGTATACGAACTACGCCCACACCACACTCCCCCTAAATATTTACCCTTAACCATCATATCCAACAATAAAAAAAATATATATGGGGCGTTTCATCTCAAGTGACCCAACTTTTGAATTCGATATGTTCCGATCGGGATAACATTTGCAACAAGGTTAGTCCTATTGGATAGTAGTTTAAACACAATTTTTCAAAAAAATTTAACTATTTTACTATTTTTTTATAAAAACCAAAAACTTTTTTGACTTTTTTTTTCAAAATATGCCCAATTTTTTTATCTTTTTTTGTTCAAAAAAAAAGGTTATGGGTTTTCCTTTAAGAGCATTTTGGTCGCTTAGTGGGATATCTATCAAAATAAATGTTTTGTAACTCAAGACAAAGGTTTTTCAATTTTTAGCATATGCACTATATTGAATTTTTTCCTATTTGTGTGTAAGTGTTTCTAAAACCTTAAAAATAAAAATTCTACTGAGAAACTAGACAAATTAACCTTTCCGACGGTATACCTAACTAAAATTTCATACCCTTGATACTGTAATGCCCACAATATGTTAATCTTAGGAATAAAATCACTTTTTTCTATAGAAATGTTGAAAAATAATTTTTTTTTTTTATTTGTAATAAAAATTAAATTAATATATAATAATAGTAATAGTAATAAAAATAAAAATAAAAAGATAAATAATTAAATAAAATTTAATCTTTACCCTTAAATGCATGAGGTCAGCACTCGAAATAGAGACCAAGCTACTCTTATGTAAAGTCGATCACTGAACTCGAATTGGGCATTCATTTACCTGGGAAATGAACCGTTTTCCCAGAAAAGAGGAAAAACAACGATGTTTGATGTGTACCATATATGGTACACTATGCATTCTATACATATAACTAATACAATATATATCACATTTGATCCAAATTCATTATAATTAGCTAAAACTAAGTTCAAAATAATTGTTTCCACATGAATAATATATTTTATAACGTTTTTTTTTTTCACTTTTGAAATTTTGAGGAAAATGTGCATACACCCACTTTGGCAGCTTACTGACAATTGAAACAAATTGTAAGTGAGCTAAAGCGATATTTTTATGAAGACTAATATTGTTATGAACAATTTAAAGGTAACGGTATCACTATTTAGGTTAATTAGAGGGATTGTCGTAAGATTAAATGCATGTAACATATATGGTACATTGTGCATTTAAGGGTTAATCACATTAGATCCATTTATATCACAACTATTTTTAAACTTAATTTTAAGTTTTTCCTTTCTTTTTGTTTGGGTGTGTGAGAATCCCATGCTCAGCAACCAAATTTTAGCAATTCTTGCTTTTCATTGAGACGTTCCAAACTCAGTCATTATTTTGCACCAAAAATTTCATCCCGATCGGAAGACATCGATTTCAAAAGTTGGGTCCCTTGAGATGAAACGCTCCATATATACATTTTTTAATTTTATTGTTTTATTTGATTTATTTGGTTGTATTTAGATTTTTATGGACTCTAAGGAGTACCCAGTCTGTTTTTCATCATTTTTGTACCCAAAACTAACGACTTTCGGCAAATATATCCGAAAGTAGTGCTAAACTGAAATTACAATTGTGGGAGTTTGCCGGAAAATACCGGCGAGATCTAACTTCCAAAATATTATACACTAGGGTGGGGCAATTAGTATGGAAGGAACAAAATCTTAATGGGCGCTTCGCGTTTCTGATTCTTGGGATTGCACTGAGCAAAAAAGTCCACTAGAACATACGTCTACGGTGAAAATCGAGCTTCCAGATTTTGACTTGCAGTTTTTTCTCAGACTTTTGTCACGTTTTTTTGAATATTTTGGCATATAACAGCCAAACCATTGAGATTTTCGATCCAATACTAAGACAAAAATTGTAGCCAAGTGAAAGTGCAAAGGGACAGGGTTACTTTCACAAAATACGGCTAAAAAGGCCTATTTTTAAATTAAAAATTAAACCCTTAAACCCCACCCACAAATATAATTGATGCATTAGTCTGCTAGAGAATCTTCCAAAGAAGAGATTGATACCATAATCTTGGATAAGCTTCTCCTACTTCCTTAGATATGGCCTTCCCACACGTTGCTACAAGCAAGTCAAAATCTGTTTGCAAGTCAAAATCTGGAAGCTCGATTTTCGCCGTAGACGTATGGTCTAGTGGACTTTTATACACACTTTGTCAAACACTTTCAGGTTTAGGTTATGTTACCCAAAAAGTACATTACCACAACACTCAAAAATAATGACAAGAAGACAATAAAAATGAAATTGGAAATAATGACTTTAAATTTCTAATTGGTCATCAATTTCTAATTTATATCCTCTTTAGAGTTTTCTTGTTAAACTTTTGTATTAATACAATTTTAAAACTGTTTTGATCCTGACTTAACTACACGTGTTAAAACTTTCAACTTTGAAAGCCAGTGTTACCACTTAATTTTCTGTATTATATTTTGTGGATGTCTTGGTGTGTTGTCATTAAGAAAATGTATTCACATTAACCAATTTCTGATAAAAATGTTTAATTTCTGCAAAAAAAAAAAAATGATTTAAAACTATAATGCATTGTTTAAGGGGTTTACTAGCTTTAGAAATCAATAAAAACAACAATATTTAATCAATTATAAAAAAATAAACGTTTTATTCAAAAAATTATTTTTGCGATAGAAAAACACAATATTAAATGTTATTCTTTAAATTATGATTTAGAATTCGCACTACTATGGCAACCCTTGTAATGCTCTTTTTTTGCAAGCCAAAACCGCGTGTCATCGTGGAGCCTTGGGTACTCATCTGAGAAAAAAAAATATTTTGTTTCCCACACGCATAAATTCTTTAGTCCGGATTATATTAGCCGGATTTTTAAATTTTTGATTTGCATTAAAAAGGTACGAAAGTGAAAACAAAATTTAAAAAAAGCCCAAAAAAACGTTGTTTTTTATTTTTCAAAAAAAATAGTAGTCAAAAATTTAAAAGTAAATATTGCTCATGTAAAATAGGAGTTTGTTTAACAAGCTGTAAGTTTTTTTATTTCTAAGATTTTTTCTCCAAAATTTTCATAGGATAAAGAAAAAAGTTCAAACTATTGAAATGTGGAAAAAGAATTAAAAAAAAATCTAAATCTAGTAAACAACTTAAATAACCGCTAAAAGTAGGAAAAACAACAGAAAGTCTTTTAAAACAATCTTCAATATGTAATGGACAAAACGTAAAATAAAGCAATTTTTTAGGTTCGATTTTGATATTCAAATGTTTTTAATGTTTGTATTTGTTTGTATATTTGAATTTCTTGTAATTTCAATTGACATAATCTTATTCGATTTTTTTTTTTGAAAGAGAAAACAAATTTAAAATTTAACTGCCACTATTTAACTACTGCCGAAAGTTCGTGAATTTCTAAAGTTTGTTTTTAAACTAACGGTTGAAAAAGTTGAAAAATAAATTTCTACGTATTTTAATTGATGTTCAATTTGAAAACAAATTTTATTCGTTATAACGAATGACCCACTTATAATCTGGACTCACAAATGTTTTAATAACCTTTTAAGAAAAAGTGGCACATAAAAGTATGATACATCAAATTCAAAGTCACTTATTTGGAATTACGAAAAAATACAAAAAAAAAACTTTCATATCTTAATAAATATAAAAATTATTGGCATATTTCGCGAAGCACATCGTCAAATTTCTGCACACTATATCTTGGCGATTAATTATAAAATGTTATGAATTTTGGTAAGCATCTATCTATAATTCATAAAAATTTTATTTCAGCTAACTTGCTCTCCATTTGCTTAAACTGCATTAAATAGATTTGTGTTTCTTTTTGCGTATAGTTTAACCAATAAAAGTACGATGACATACACAGTCTGCATTTGAGATTGAAGAAGTCTGTGGTCAAGGTAAACTTCACTAAATTTTGTAAAGAAACTAAAAATTGTGATGCGAATGTCAAACCATATATAGGTGTTTTGAGCAGTATGGATTTGCCAAATATACCTATTATTTTATAAAGAGATTTTTTTGTAGCCATACTAAATAATTCATGTCAACAAATCCGAAATCCTAAAAAACATTTAATTTTGCTACTAACCGCTTTTTTGAAAAGTGTCATTAACCAAAATATAAATTGGAAAAAATATAAATTGAAAATTTTTTAGTACAGTGTCATTTTAACGTCATATAGACAGTCGTAATTAATTTTTATTTAATATGCATTTGAAAAATTTAATTTAGAAAGGTTGAGGTTAAGAAGAAGAATAAATGTTTTCTCTAAAAACTATAAACACTATTAATTTTTAAATCAGACTAGCCTAGTTTCTGCCTTTTTATGGCCAGGCATCATCAGTGATTTTCCATTTAAATTGTATTATTATTTGTGTCTTATAATTATCTGATTGTCCCTATATGATAAATTTTTTCAACAACCAGCGGCTGTAAGAATCAAACCTGCTCTTCTTCTTACATTACAAACGTATCAATACCAAGTCATGACCGTTTAGTTTTAACTTTTTCGTTTTCATATTTTCTTTCTTACTTAGATTTTCAGCAGTTCTTAAGCGGATGTCTTCAGAATTGGAGCAAGTATTGCCTAAGATATATAAAAATCAATTACCTACTTAGATCTGGGGCGTTGTTATGTCTGTTTACTTTTGTCCAGATTTTCAGTGGGCCATTCTTTACATCATGAGATCCATGATACATCACAAATGGAATTGACCGAGGGCCTTCAAATTTTATTAGTTGTTTGTACGCACATACTTAAGTTTTTCAAATTTTCAAAAAAAAAAATCAAAAAAACCTTTAAACAAATAACCGGTTAACCAACTACAAAAAACACGTATCTCGAATATTCGAAAATGCAAAATATTTGAAACCGGTTCATATTTGAAAATAAAAAACCAGTTAACCGGATTTCGGTTACGGTTTTGCATATAGTCAAATAAAATTAATAAGTTTTTTATTAAAAAAAAAACGGGATAAGGACTATTATTTATTCAAAACCAACAAGAAAGCACCGCTTATTGATGTGCTCCGATTGAAATAAAATTTGAATAGTTGATAAAGCTGACAAAATAATAAGATTGGGTAACTTTTTTAAACCCTTAACCGTAAAATTGGCCGTTAACAATTTCACGTTTAAGAGTTTAAATTTGGGATCAAAAGTAACCCAATTTTCAGTACTTTTTTTAAAGAACAACATATAAATTTGGTATCAAATGAAATACAAATTTGTATTAACCTTTCCATTGGAGTACTAAAAATATTAAAAACTTTCAATACAAAAAAGTTTCGTGCAACTTTTTAATCCATTTTACCAAATTTGTATTAGGTTTGTCTCCTTGATCTTACATTCGAGTTTAAGCTAAATTGGTAGGAATTGCCCAACAAACACTTTTTAAATATGTAGAAAATGTTACGTTTCGAAAGCAAAATCACCCTCCAGAAGCAAAATCCTGGATACGCCACTGTTTTCGATTCACACATCTTCAATAATTTTTTGAAGGGGTGGGGGGGGGTGGGGGGGAACAACTCCGAAAATGCATCTAAATATTACATTTGCATAAAAATGCATTTATTTTTTATAATGCATTTTCTTTATTGGATTAGTGTAAAAAAGGACAATCGTAAAAATCGAATACTTTTTGAGTATACGGATCTTCAAATTACATATTTTTGGAATTTTAAAAATTTTTTTAAAATTGAAAACTTTGAAAAAAAACTTTTGGAAAACTTAAATACTGAATGTGGAGATGTGTAATTGGCTCCATAGAGAATATATTTTTTTAATATTAAAAAAATCGGTTGATGAGGTCAAAAAATGCCAGTTTTTTGGTCTTCCTTCAAAGAATTAATGATATGTATATGTAACGCCATGCCGTTAAGGGTTAAGTATTTTTTTATCGATGAAAGCATTAAAATTTGATTCATTGGAAGTAGTTTACCCTAAACACTTTTTTTTAAAGGGTGAGCAAGTTTTCTAAAGTAAAGTTTCATAAACTTTATGAAAAACTTGTTACATTTTTATTGAAGTTTTGATTTGATATTTAGAAAATATCATTTGCAATTAAAGGCTGATACATAATTGGCTTAAGCAAAATTAAATCGGGTTTTGGTATGAAAAGAAAATTTGGAAATACAACTATTTCAATTTAAAAAAATTTAATTTTCATTTCATACCAACACCTGACTTAAGTCACTTAAGCCAATTATGTTTCAGCCTTTAGTCGTTTCAAAACTCAGAAACTACCAGAAATTATTTCAAATTCTGAAATACCAATTAAATATTATTTGATGTGTTCTTAATAGTAAATACAATTTTTTAAATATAATATGAAACGTTTCATAATATTTATAAAACGTTTCATAATATTTAAAACGTTCGTTTTCAGAAAAATTTGTAAAACTTCTTCATCCTATTTATGAAAGACACACTTAACAACATTTATGAATCATTTTACAAAAATTTATGAAACTTCTTCATCATATTTATGAAACATTTCATAAATATGAAGAAGCCTGTCATCAATTTTCCCTCTTATGAAACAGCATCATCATATATATGAAGTGTTACATTGGACGAAAATCAAAAAAGTTTTTCATAAGTATGATGAAGCTTTTTCCCTGTGTGTACATTAGAGATGTTCTTGGTTGTATGGTGAATTTTTAAAATGCGATTTAACTAGAATGAAAATGCGATTTTCACTAGAAGTGTTACATTGGACGAAAACCAATGAAGTTTTTCATCATATTTATGAAGATTTTCATAAGTATGATGAAGCTTTTTCTTTGAGTGTACATAAGAGATGTTCGTGGTATGGAGATTTTTCAAAATGCGAATTTTGGGCAAGGATGGGTCTGGTTTATTTCGTTTCTATATATAAATGGTTATAAAAAAAAGCTACTAAAAATTAGTTAAAAATGAGCTTGCAGAAAAAACTGCTAAAATTAGCAGATTTTTTTTACTAAATATTAGTAATACATAGAAGAATAGAAAAAATAAATCTGTTGCATTTACACATATTTAGTTATATTTGAGCTAAATTTTAGTTAATTGAAAGTAACAAAATAATCTGCTAAAATCAGCAAAAATATTTACTAAATATAAGTAGACAAAAAATCATTAAAAAATTTTAAATTTTTAAAGTATTTTTTACAATTTTTTAATACGAATAAAAGTCTGCCCTTATGAAATCAGCAATCTACAATTTTTTAAAAAAAAATTTATTTATTTTCGAAAAATAAACTATCATTTGCATTATACTAAATTTGAGCTAAATATATCGCAAATTTTGTTATTTTGTTTTTGTTTGCTATTTTGAGTCTACAAGGATTTCGTAAAAGTTTTTGCTAATTTTTCAAAGCAAAATTCTATTTTTAATTAACTAAAATTAACATGGAATATAACTAAAATTTGGTACAGTTAACAGATTTATTTTTGCTATTCTTATTTTATTAATATTTAACAAAAAAAATCTGCTAAATTTAGCAGTTTTTTCTACAATGTAATTTTTAACTAATTTTAAGTAGCTTTTAATACTTTTTTTACAAGTTTATTTCTATGAGTGTATACAATTAAATTTTAAGGAACGGAATTAAAAAACTGTAACATAATTTTTGCAGATTCTGTGCCAAAAATTTTGCTCAAATAGATATATATTTTTTTTTAATCCAAAAAAAAATGTTACCAAAATTTTTTATAAAAAGCAGACAAACATTACACGCGGTATTTTGACCTGTTATTTATGGAGAAAAGTAAGCAGCTGTTTGCTATTCAGAAATTGAGTCTTCTGTTTTTAAAGAACTGTCAAAAAATACGTTTATGGTATTTGCCAGAAGAAAATGCAGCGTTAGCTTTTTTGAGTTATAGCTATCCACAAAAGTTAATTTAGAGCACCCAGTTATAAGACTAATATAAGATATTTTAAAAGTCTAAATTCCAGCCAAACTGTTTCGGGTAGACCGCTAAGAATGGGACTTTTTCCTGTCATGGTCCTTCGCGCACGAGTTTCCAAAAAACCATTGAACCAACATACCAAATTTCATGTTTCGCGCTATAGTAGTTCGGCCAGGCCGCTATGGGAGTAAAATTTGCGGATGTCTCCGCGGAATTTGGAACCAACATTACAAATTTCAGGTTCCTCGCTTTAGTAGTGTGTCAAGGACACCGAGGGGAAGACTTCGCCCTCCACTTCCCTCTTGGTAAGAATTTTTAAATATCCCGCTCTTGGCGGATTAGAAACCCGCATACAAAATTTCAAGTTCATTGCTTCAGTGATTTTGCCAGACCGTCAAGGAGGAGACTTTTTCCCCTTTCCGTAGGAATTTCTAAAAACCCAGTCTTATCAGACGTCTACGGCGGAGAAGGTTGCTCCCCCAATTACACGTTCCTACACTAATAGAGAAAATGAGTAAAGATTTTTGCGAAAACTACTAAAATCTACTAAAAAAAAAAAACTAAACTAAACTAAAATCTACAACATTTTGGTTAGGTTAGGGTTAGGTCGAAAAGTGGATTCGGAGAAAGGAAATGCTTCCCTAATCCGACTCAAGTCCCCGAGGTCTTACACTTAAGCCAGAATGTCGGCTTGTTGTGCACTCTAAACAAAAAAATCAGTCCCATGTCTATATCCTATCCCAGGAACTCCGTCGCACTGACGAAATTCCTCAAACTCTTCCATCCTATGCCCCTAAGATCCCTCAATGTGGATATTGGGTCACTGGATAGTACTTCGACCCGGATCTCGGTAAATGTCGGGCATTCACAGAGATAGTTTCCAAGGTCTCCTCGTCCTCCCCACTGGCCCTACACACTCACGAGTCCGCTCTACCAATACGGTGGAGATGAGTCCTCAGTGTCGAATGTCCCGTGAGGATTTCCATCAAAAGACTCAGTTCCTTCCTACTAAGATTCAGAATTTCCTCGTCCTGTCCAGGTTTCCCCAGAGAATACCCGTGGTCCTGCCAACACCCGCATTCTCCCAGATGGTCCTATGCATGGGGGCAGCCCAATCCACCAGCTCCGCCTTGAGAAGTCGAAAAGGTCTAGCGTTCCCCAAAGTGACTAACTCCAGGGAAGATCCACCCCTAACCAATTCATTAGCCAATTCGTTCCCCGCTATACCCCAGTGTCCCGGCATCCATATAATCTCAATACGTCCCCGTGCAGAGAAATCGTTAATTTCCCCTTTACACCTGAGCATCGTCATTGATCCCACAGAGTACTTAGATAGAGCCCGGTTAGCCGCTTGGCTATCCGTGAAAATCACAATAATTAATGCATTCCGTAATTGCGGTGACCTCCGCCTGTAGTACGGTATTATGGTCAGGAACACGGAAGCATTTGTGTACATTGGAGTCGGCGTCACAGAAGCCCAGACCCGTTTTCCTATCCAGTTTTGATCCATCCGTGTAAAAGTGGTTAAATTTAAGCTAAATTTTAGGTAATTGAAAGTAAGAAATGAATCTGTCAAAATCAACAAAAAATTTGCTTAATATTAGAAGAAAAAAAAATATAAAAATATAAAACTTATTTTCTGTTTGTTTGTTCTCTATACAAATTTGCAATTCTCAACGGATTTTCTTCAAATTTGGCATGACCTCAACTTAGATCGTCGTATAGTTTTCATCGACCACTCCCACTTTTACGCCTACTTTTGACAAAAAATGTAAAATTAAAATTTTGTTCACCTTTTTCAACTTTTTTCGTTTTTTTCGAATACAAACTTCTAAGAAAGTTTTAACGGATTTCTTTGAAATTACTCATGTTACTTCTACGTTTCCCGAGGAAGGCCTCTGTAAAAGTTTCAGTACCATAGCTCACTTCAATACCGATTTTTGATCAAAAACGTCAAACGTTAAAAATTGGAGCACCTATTATTCTTTTACGTAATATCGATCCACCAAAGTTGTGTAATGGAACCAGACTTTTTGTAAAAAAACTGCTCTGGAATGTTATTGAGGCTACTATTCTCACAAACAATGATATTGGAGAAAATGTTTTCATTCCGAGAATTCCATTAATTTCTTCCGACATGCCCTTTGATTTCAAACGACTTTAATTTCCTGTACGTCTAGCATTTGCTATGACCATAAATAAGGCACAAGGACAATCATTTAAGGTAGCTGATATTAACCTAGAGTATCCATGTTTCTCACATGGCCAAGTATATGTTGCATGCTCAATAGTTGGCAGCCCACGATGTATATTTAACATCACAAAAGAAAACTCGAAGCGCAACAATTCATCTACATTTTAAGCATTTATGTGACGATAGCTCAGTTGGTAGAGTTCTCGCCTAACAACCAGAGACCACAGTTTCGAATTTTATAAATTAGTTTTTATGAAAATCTATTTAGAAACACATTACTTTTCCGTACCCGGTAACAATAAAAGGTAGCATTTACTTTACCCCCTACTAGGTAATGAGTCCACCCATTAATTTTAAGCTCATCGTCTGTAAAATTCATTAGTGAATTAAGGTATATTGTAATGCATGGAGCCCTATGGCGATACATTACTTTGCCCATTTGTTGGCAATGTGTGGTTTTGCTGGGATAGGAATTAAACTAAGTTAAATCCAAAATGGATTTATGAAATCCAAGAAATTTTATGGTTTTAATAAATCCGTTTTGTATTTATAAAAGACGTCGCTGTCTAAAAAAACAACAATTTTTTTAACACAAACCATCGTTAATTTTAGACGTAAGCCATTTATTTTGTATGTAAAATAATAGGCGCCATCTGTATGTCAAGTAAAAAAATCTATAAAAAAAAGGTATGTCAATCGCTTTGTAAGTACATAGCATTTTGTAGCACATGTTCATTCATGTTCATATTATACTTAGTACAGACTATTTCGTGAACATTCATTACCCAAGTAAAAAGAAATCGATATGGGACAACATTAATTTATATATAATTAAGATATGCTATGATTTTAAATTTGATCGGAAAAATGAGAACATATACAATAGATACAATTCTAAAATACATTAAAATGTGGCGAATTCGATACAATCGCATCGATTTAGATCGAATTCGATGTAATTAGATACAAATTTGTACAGTTTGATGTATCCCTGCGGGAAATGAAGGATCGATTGATCCAAAGTGACGATTTTGTGATATATGATTGGGTGGCACGTCACGAAACTGGTGAAACCAAAATTGTGGTGTACCAAAAAGTTGTGTGAAATGACCAATTACGTGACTATAGTAATGGTGACAAAACATTGACAAAAGCTGTCCTCCAGTTCAACGATACGTACACCTACAGCAGTCACGTGATAATTATTTTCCCTCTGGTGCTGTTGCAAGTCACATAAATCCTAAAATGATCCTACTTTAACACTGCCTACTTCTAACTTGTCCAGTAGCATATTCATTTCAGTCGGTACGGTGATAGGTAACCTTCATCAGGTTATTCGCCACGTCACAAGGTGCTCCAAAGGTAGCAATTGTCACCTCCTATGACAAGTCCATGTTAAAAGTACCGGTCACTTTCATATAACAGCACCGAAACTAGGACAGGCTCATACACACAAAGCTCTAGTCACGTGACCATACGAGTGACTGGTTCATTTCCCGCAGGGATATTAGATATGTAATCTGAATTTCGTCCCCATACACATTCTTGGGTATATAATTGCTTCGAATTAGATCTAATTTAATATTATTGAATAAGAGTTTATATAAACAGTTCCTAGTTTTTCTCAAAACTTCATTAAATACTAAAAACGATTATATGTAATTTGAAACTTTTATTTTTAATTACACCTTCCTAGTGTGATAACTAGATATGTCACAAATACTGTATACGAATACCGAATCTTTGCCGACTAGTTCTTATATTCATTTTTATATAAACTTGATATAAAATTACAACGTACTTTAGATATAGCCGAAATTAAACCGTAATATTTTTTAGATTTAAAAATTATGTTAAATCTAAATAAGCAGCCTTGTCTGACATTTTAAAGAGAAAAGTTTATTTTATGAAAAACTAAATTTTTCTCAATTTTTTTATATGAAAAATACATATTTTTAAGCTATTTCCTTTTAACCGAATAATTTACCAGAATGGTACTATTATTCGCTATTCTGCCGAATGGCCAAATCATGCAAAATATGATGAATACCGTATAGTCCCCCAATATTCGTGAGATATTTACACATTAAAAAAAGTACGTAAAGTTATCAAAAAAGTTAGTTGAGTCAGCAAAAGTTTTGCTGGGAGGATCTTTGCAGAGATATTTATATATTCAAATGTGTTTTGCTGAAAATAAGTGAGCTAACAATTTAAAATGAAATGCAATTATATTAAATTTTTTTCAAAAAATTTCATAGTTTCATAAAAAAAATCATTCGATTTCAGAAATTATCCCTTCATAGATTTAATGAACATTTTCATTGGTGCTATGAAATTATTTCAAGGACTTATTTTTTATTTTTTCATAAAATTTCATTATTTCATTACTTATCATACACTTCAAACTTTAGTTTAAAGATTTAATTTTCAAGTGATCAATATATTTTATAAAGTGCTTTATTATTTCAATGCAGCCTTGCATTAATTTTGGACTTTTAATAATTTGTTTAAAAAATCATATGGAATGGTTTATTGGCTTAGTTCCAATGCATTTTTCAAGACATTCATTATAAGTTTTACTAATTCAAGGAACTTCTTAATATTGAAAAAATGTATGAAACTGTATCACAAATTCTATAAAAGTTTCATTGTCGGAATGATTCATTAGTTTGTCGGAATTATTTATTAGTTTTATGAAGATTTTCATTAATTCTACCAATATTTCATAGATTCTATGAAAAGTTTCAATGGACGAGTTCCGGTGACAATTTTCATTAAAGCTATGAAGAAATTTGTTACTGAAATCAACCGCGGTTGTATTTGTTTGTAAGTCTTATAATGGTTGTGTTTATTTGTATATATTCTTTTCTCTCTACTTCGTCTAGACAAGCTGCGATATCTGTATCACGTCTTTTGAATGTGCTATGAATGTGTTTATCAGCAGAATTTTAGTAGCAACAAAAACTAGTTCAACATTAATTGAAAATTAGTTTTTTAGTAAAACCGTTTAACTAATTTGTTGCTGAAAAATAAATTTCAGCAAAAAGTTGCTTTAAGTCAGTTTTATATTTTAAATAGACGCTTGACAAATTAGGTATCAAATGAAAGTTTTTTTGAAGACACATTTACTGGTATCCAAATATGCCCACATATTTTCAAGTATTTTTGTTATTCAATGTGTTTTGAGTAACATTAAATCTGCCATTTTATAAAGGAATTATAGTTGCATTTAGCTAAAAATAATGCATAACAATACCTATTTAATTTAATCTAAGGGGTGCCTGAGCTTTTTCCGATATTCGCAACCGTTCGGTTTTTTAAGTGACTTTTCCCGAAGAATTTCAAATAATTCAAAAATGAAGCAACTCTGGGTGCACTATATAGGCAATATGCGTATAAAAATGTTTGCTTTCTTGGTTACATTAACCCTGAGTGCAAATAATTTTGGTAAATTGAAGACAAGTTTTCATACAAAAACAAATTAATATTAAACCCTACTTTTTAACCCTAAAACGTGTTTTTGCTCCTTGACAACGTGTCCAAAGTTCATTAAAATCCGCGAGCTCGGCTCACATAAAATTGAATGTGGCTTTTTAATGAACTCACATCTGAGATTATTAAAAAGTATTTAAAGCGTAGGGCCTAATATATTTCTGTATCATATTGTATGGAACAATATATGGCTTTATCAAAAATTATGAAAAAAAAAATATTTTTATTATTGGTTCACATGTAGCTATATATAATTATATGAACACTTATGTTGAATTATATCCGACACATATATATAACCCTATTATATATATAGTAATATATATTGAGGTGTATTGAGTACAGTTATATACAGGACCATATAAAATAATATAATGCTATATAAAGGGTGTCCCAAGAAGAGCGCAATTTTTAAATTTTAAATAAAACACAGATATTTAAAAAAAAATCGTGAAACTTTATTATATCGTAAAGTAGACAGAATGAGGTTATGTATGGAACAATATATCGTACAGATGGCCGCCGCGGCTTTGCTGGCATGCACGCGATCTTTTAATGAAATTTTCAATGACCCTTTTGCATGAATGCTGCGGTATTTCATTAATGCAGCGTCCAATTTCCTCTTTTAAGGCTTGAGTCGTCGTCGGCTTATTCGCGTAAACCATCGACTTCAAAAAACCCCAAAGAAAAAAATCTAGTGGTGTTAAATCGCACGATCTAGGCGGCCAATTCTGATCTCCAAAACGCGAAATAACACGACCGGGAAATGACTGATGCAGCAATTGAATTGTTTCTCTGGCTGTATGACATGTGGCGCCGTCTTGTTGGAACCACATGCCCTCCACATTCATTTCTTCAATTCTAGGCAAGAAAAAACTGGTTATTATTTCACGAACACCATTGACTGTTTGCGCTTGACCTGCCTCATTTTCATAAAAAAAAGGTCCAATGATTCCTCCAGCCCAAAAACCACACCACACAGTGACACGTGGCGCGTTGTTGTCTTTACATCACTAACAGACCCAGTTTCGGCAAATGTATCCATTAATCTCTTTACAGTTGACTCTTTTGGAGCATTATTGTGACCCCAAATTGATCGCAATTTGCGAACTGTAGCCGCAAAACTTTCACCATTTTGGTAAAACAATTTCACAATGAGAATGCGTTGTTCATTCGTGTACCGCCTAATTTTTACTAACCTCGTACCTTCTACTAGCAAACAATAACAATTGTTCAAATGTCAAACAATGACACTTCGAATGTTGCCAGATTTAAAAATTGCGTTCTTCTTGGGACACCCTTTATATCAACATAGTTATACAAATACAAGGTGGCGCAAAAGTAATCCTCCTATCAGAAAATGCTATAAATTTTGCGATTGGCCCCTAATGTCAGTTCTGTTTTGACATTTGTGTAGTAAACACATGCGAAATACACGTTAATAAACAATGTTACGCTACACTGCTCCAGAACGCGGAATATTGGTGACTATTTATTTGACCAATAATCCGTCGGTGACTTTGGCACAACGTGAATTTCGTCGCAGATTTCCTGGCCGTCCAACGCCTACTGGTGAAACACTGCGACGTTTAGCCGCTCGCCTCGAAGAGACTGGCACAACACGAGATGCTGCCAGGCGTGGCAGACTCCGGAGTAGCCGTTCTGCAGAGAATATTGCTGCTGTAGCCGAGGATGTCATGGAAGCGCCGTCGACATCGACCAGACGACGTGCCACGCAAATGGGTATCAGTCGACGGTCTTTACAGCGAATTTTGGTAAAAGATTTGAAGATGTTTCCGTACAAAGTCCAGACAGTGCATCAGCTGTTAGCTGCTGACCGCCAATCGCGTGTAACATACGCTCAAGCCATCCTTAACCACCACCAAGAGGAAGATGATTTTTCATCAAAAATAATCATGAGTGATGAGGCCCATTTCCATCTTAGCGGGTACGTAAATAAGCAAAATTTACGCTTCTGGGGCACTGAAAATCCGCGTGTAACCCACGAAGAGCCATTACACCCGCTCAAAGTCACTGTATGGTGTGCTGTTTTCGCTGGAGGAGTCATCGGACCTTTTTTCTTCGAAGACGTCGCGGGCCAAACGGTTACTGTGAATGGTGAGCGCTACAGAGCAATGATCAACGAGTTCTTTTTGCCGCAACTTGATGAATTGGGATTGGAAAACATGTGGTTCCAACAGGACGGTGCAACGGCACACACTGCACGTGCCACAACCGAAATGCTGAAGGATGCATTTCCCGGGCGCCTAATCTCCCGTTTTGGCGATTTGCACTGGCCAGCAAGATCGCCTGATTTGACCGCTCCAGACTTCTTTTTGTGGGGCTTTTTGAAGTCGCGGGTTTATGTCAACAAGCCTCAGACTCTTGCAGCTCTTAAAGACAATATCCGTCAAGAATGTGAGGACCTATCGCCGGAAGTTTTGGCCAATGTGATGGAAAATGCCATAAAAAGGGCTCAAATGACAAAATTAAAATACCAAATAAAAATAATCCACAAGAAGAATCAAAGTTTTTCATTTTTTTTTTAAATTACAGCCAAAAAACATCGAAAGGTTATTTTTGCGCTACCTTGTATTTGAAACAACACATAGCTACATACAATTTAATACAAATATTTATGCTATAACATAAATGTTTGTATGACTATATAAATATTTATATTGAAACATTTTATTGTATAAGGTTGTATCTGAATATATAAAAACTTTTTTACTTGGATATTATATAACATACTTAAAGAATAATAAAATCAAATTTATCTCATTTTTCAAGCAGAAGCCAGGAAGAACGCATTATGGATGATGATGACAACAAATTGGTTTCCAGCGAAATACACAGACGAAGTCTAAGTCAATCTCCGCTTGAACAGGCAGCTAAAGTGATTGTTAAAAAATTGGACACAAGTACAAAATGTACCAGTTTGGGCAGCACTGTTAACACTGGTGATGGTTGCGATAGTTTAGTGACGTATACATCAGCAGACGGCAGCATGAATCTGCCGACAGAACATGATGAAGTGCAACTTCGCCAAACGTACAAAATGGGAAACGGTGATGAAAAACGTTGTGGTGATGAAAATGAAAATATCACTATACAAATGACAGATGGCAATTCGGATGATGAAAAAGGACTTGCCAATCCAGCTGTACTAACAAGTATTGACGATAATAATGATGTCAATAAAATTCATAACAAGTCTGATCATGGAATTACGGATGATTGTAACAATATAGATAGCATAGAAAGAATTGAGGTAATTATACAAAATATGTGGTCTAACTTACACTTATACATAAGCCCAGTAAAAATAGTAGCATAATCTACTTAGAAATTGCAGAAAAATCTTCGGAAATTAGCAGACTTTTTTGCTAAATATTAGTAAGATAAAAACAGCAAAAATAAATCCGTTAAATTTACAAAACTTTTGTTATATTCGAGTTAAATTTCAGTTAATTGAAAATTGCAATTTACTCTGCTGATATCAGCAAAAACATTTGCTAAATATTTGTAGTCAAAAAAAGTTTTCTTATATTTACCATAAATTTAGTTAAATGCAAATAACAGCATATTCTGTTAAATAACAGAAATATTGGCTAAAAAAAATGTAAACTGCTAACTTCAAAAGGAAAGATTTTTATCTGCACAAAAAAAAAATAAAAATAACCACGTGATTAATTACTAAGAAGACAAGAATGGAGCAAAATTGATTATTAATAGGTTTTTTGTTAAAGTTCTGCCTATTATATAGGCTCTAGCTTTTCTAAAACTTCGGGTTCTGATGAGATCTTTAGCCAGATCGAAATACTAGTATCAACCTAGCTAATATGTTTGATTTGCTTTATTTTTGTAAATATACGGAGGTTGAAAGCTCGTTATAAATTAAAAATAACATAAAAATAATCTCGATGTATATAAAAACAAAAAACTAATGTAACTGTAAAAAATAAATCAAATTTTAAATTTTTTAATGAAAATGAAAATTACTCAAGTTCCAGGCCATACACTATATTTCTTTATTATGATGTTTTCCTAACAAATAATCTATGGAGTTTTTGTTTTAATATTTATTAATTTACCACTTTCAGGAATGTGTTGATAGATCTATTTCGGGAATTTTCTAGTTTCCTATCATCAGAACACGTTTTGAAAGAAGTGACAACCCCAAGCAAATATCAAACATTCATATAACCTAGTTATCCCACTAAATGAGAATTATTATAAAAGCTCGAAGTTAAAGATTAGCACCATTGATCAAAAATAAATTGGAAACTTGTTCGCTATGTGCAAGCTCCACCTTTGGTAGATATACAACATACGCTTTTTGTTTTTATGGCCTCGAACTTGAATAATTTTCATTTTCATTGCACACTTAATGGTCGAAAAAACATAATTTTTATTTTTAATAAAAATTATATCAAACTTGTAAAATTTTTTGTGATTATTTTTTTGTCTGTTACAAAATGAAATTTTTTCATGTACATTCGATGAGAGATAGATTTCCTTATGTATTTTCTCCCGCTGAATTCGAAAATCAAGGTTAAATTTTTTTTTTATGGAACAATTTTTGAGATATTTTTTTTTATTTTTTTTCGACCTTTTTCACTTGACAAATCATATCGCGAGCTAGAAATGTTCGATTGGGTCGTTCTTAGTACCCAAATGCAAGGTACTGAGATGACGAACAAACATGTATAATCGGATCTTTCATTGATAATGCGGTTCAAAATATATCGATGAAAATAGGGCACATTTTCAAAAAAATCATATTTTACAGTGATTATGTGCCGACGGAAAAGTGCAAATCGTTAAAAAAAAAAAATTCTGGTTTCTCTTCATGTACGTAAAGATGATACTTTTACGTAAGAACTAAGATCAACCAAAAGAAAATCGAACAAAAAATGACAAAGTTATAAGCAATTGAGTGAATAAATCCAAATCTCATATTTTCCGAATATTTTATTTTTTTCGACAAGTTATGAGTGTTATTATTTAACAATTTTTTTGCTGATTTTTTTTTTTTTTTTTGTTTAATTAGATACTTACAGTTAACTTAAAAACTTAAATTTAGCTCAAATATAGCGAAATTGTTGTTAATTCAAACGATTTATTTATGCTCTTCTTATCTTACTAATATTTAGCAAAAATTAAACTGCTAATTTTAGGAGTTTCTGCAACGTTATTTTGAACCAATTTTTAATAATTTTTACAAAAATGTTCACTTTTTTTATATAAGGTGGCGCAAAAGTAATCCTCCTGTCAGAAAATGCTATACATAATAAATACATAATAAAAAAAACATCGGAAGGTTATTTTTGCGCCACCTTATATATTCGTTTTTTATTTATAAATTCCACTTGATTTAATTGATTTCAGAATCTCGAAGATATGTCCAAAATCCCTCGTTTACCCGGTGATGGAGCACAAATGGACGATGAAATACCATCATCGTTACGTAGTTCTACATCAACTTTGGCTGCAAGTTTTCGCAAACCACGCGTTAAGGCAGGGGCTCCACTACGTGTTCAGTCAGTGCGTATATTGGAAAGAAAAATACGTTATGGACCAAAGAGGAGAACAGAAAGTTGTAATGTATTTGGTAACACAAATGTAGGCAAGTAAATACGTTGACAAACAAAATTTTTTTTCATCACTTATTTTAGGCGATATGGGCCAAAATAGGTTTAAAACGAATCTCAGAAACTAATCCATTAAAATTAATAAGTTTAGGCATAAATTGTGCTTTTAGTTAAGAAAACATGCCGATTTTGAGCGAAAAAGAACCTAAACTTAAACATATATTGATTAAACTTAAAGGCTTTTTGCAAAATTTCATAAAAATCCGTCCATACATTTTCAAGTTAAGACGACGTTCTTTACATGTATCGATTTTGGAGTCCTATATGTCCTAGGACCAAAATTAGAGGTCTTTTTAAAAGTTCAAGCTTCAATTTTACTTTGTGTTCAGTTATCTAATGAATTTTTAATAATACTTATTTATGAATTTTAATTAAATAATTTCAAAAGGTAATAAGAAAATAATAATAATAATAATATCTAAGAGGTTAAATATGTTTGTACAACAATTATTTAAATCATTTTTAATATTTACGAGTTCAGAATTAGTTTCTGAAGGGCAAGTGCAGTATATGAGTTAGTTTTAATCGCCTTGTTTCATTACTGTCATCAAGAAGGGGATATAGCCAAAGGATTAATGTGATCACTCAGCCTCTGCAGATATTTTTCACTATACGTTTGAATTTCTTGTCTCACCGTTGGCATCTTTAGATCGAGACGGATATGTTTATTAGTTATAAACCAGGGTGCATTAGTAATTAACCTAAGCGTTTTTGATTGGAACCGTTCAAAGATGTCGGTATTGGATTTGCTCGCAGTACCCCAGATTTGTATGCCGTAGGTCCAAACTGGTTTAAGTATAGCTTTGTAGATACATAATTTATTGTTTAAGTTTAGTTGGGATTTTGGTCCTAATAGCCAATAAAGTTTCTTGCATTTCAGTTTTAGATATTCATGCTTCGCCTTGATGTGCGGTTTCCATGTAAGGCGCCTGTCTATTGTCATTCCCAAATATTTGACAGTTTCACTTTTAGGTATTTGCTCTTGATAAATGGTAACAGCAGGGCAATCATTCCGAATTAATGTAAATGTAGTATGGGTTGATTTTTCAGAGTTCACTTTAATATTCCATTTTAAAAGCCATTTTTCTAGCAATTTGAGTTTATTTTGAACAAAGGAAGATGCTTCCGTTTCTGAGTCACTGGTGGCAACAATAGCCGTATCGTCCGCGTAAGTTTCTATCGTGGTATTTGGAGTTGTTGGCATATCAGCTGTATAAATTGTGTATAAAACTGGACCGAGTGCGCTACCTTGTGGAATGCCAGCATTGATTTTGTATATATTAGACATTTCATCTTTACTTTTGACGTAAAAGCATCGATCGGTAAGATATATTCTGAAAAATAGAAAGTATGGTGCAGGTAACGTTTTCTTGATTTTGTATAGCAAACCTTGGTGCCATACTCTATCAAATGCCTGCTGTACGTCCAGAAAAACCGCTGAACAATAATGTTTTTTCTCAAGACATTCAGTTATAACATTAACAAGCCGATGACACCGTTCCGGCGTTCCATGTTTGTGCCTAAAACCAAACTGGTGATCTGGAAAAAATTAAAATTTAAATCTAAAATATGATTCACGCACAATCACACTCGAACATTTTTTTACACTCACTCACGATAACGTCAGTTATTTCAACTTTCACTCACAATTTTCTGTTCACGTGCGCATCCCTAATTTATACCTAAACACAGTTTAACAAAATTTTGGCAACATGATATTTCTGTTTTCAGTATTATTTTCCTGCCAATAAAAATATGTTTGAAAAAATATATAAGATAAATTCTTTGGCTGAATTTCAGTTTATGGGGGACACCCCTAGAGAAAAAATCTGAATATGCCATCCCCTTCAGAATGTTCCCAGGAGTACGAAAATCATAATGAATAAGGGGGTCACGCCCCCTATGGGCGTGGCAGTCGAAAAACGACCCGGCCCACCTACGTAGACAATATGGGTATCAAATGAAAGCTAATGTCTTCACGATTCCAAAAATAGCCATAGTTGCCAGATCGGGCGGTTTTTGCAGCCGATACGGCCATTTTTGTTAAATAGGGGCGGGGGTGAAAAACGACCCATGCCACCTACTTAGGCAATATTGGTATCAAATGAAAGGAAATGTCTTCACGATTCCAAAAATACCCGTAGTTGCCAGATCGTCCAGAATTTGAGGAAGATATGTTAATTTTTATAAAATGGGGGAAGGACTTTTTTTTGTTTATTTCTTTTTAGCTCGGCCAGAGGCCGAACACTCGAGATCCCCGCCGTCTAGAATTAAGACATACTGGAGTTAAAAACCCCTAAGCCCGGCCGTAGGCCGGTCACGCAGAAAAACTTTACTAAGCGAAGCCAGTATAACAAATTTTCATTAACCAATCAGAATCTTTCAAGAGTTTTCCTCGTTTCTTAATTTTGTACTTATCCTCATTTATGATTTGACTCTTGACACGAGAACATCACTAAATATGGATTGCGTTACTGCCTTCCCATTTAACAAAATATAAGCAAAAAAAAAGGAAAAAAAAAATTTCCCCCACCCCAAATTTTGCCAAAATGGCCATATCGGCTACAAAAATCGCCCGATCTGGCAACTACGGCTATTTTTGGAATCGTGAAGACATTAACTTTCATTTGATACCCATATTGTCTACGTAGGTGGGCCGGGTCGTTTTTCGACTGCCACGCCCATAAGGGGCGTGAGCCCCCTTATTCATTATGATTTTCGCACTCCTGGGGTCATTTAAGGGGGCGTGGCTTTTTTATTTTTTTTTTCCAGGGGTGTCCCCCATAAACTGAAATTTTGCCAATTCTTTAACTTAATTGTGTAACTTCCTTTTCAAAATGAGGAACTACTTCCAATGACGTCCTTTTATTAAGATAAAGTATATGATTACTTCTTGAGTACAAAAAGTTAAACATATAAGTTAATAAAATTGTTATTTTCTTTTAAGTAAATAATTACTTTGTTATTGAGTTCATGCTTTCTGGTTTAAATTTAAAGTATTGATTACAATACTACTTGCTTTTCTGACTCTATCGTTGGAATGTGTTTGGTATTGCAGTTACTAAATTTTGCAACTAGATAGGTAAGCAGGTGTGGGCATCACCTTCTTTTTGGAATGTGTAATTTTTTCCTGTGTATTGTTGCGTATATTTGCAGAACTAGGTCTAAAAGTCGAGCGAATTTAAGAAAAAATTTTAAATTAGACTAACGGTTTGATTTTCATTAAAATGTCAATTCAAGGATTTTTTTTTTAAATTATCTTAGAATTTTTTGTTTTTGCACTCCAATGCTACACAAAACATGCTTCCATTTGATCATAATATTGTCTAAAATTGGAGATGATGTACCACAAAATATATTTTTAAAATTAATTTTAATTTCTTGTCCATATATCAGAGGCTTTTTCCACAAGTCGCCAAGGGTTAAGTAATTCGAGTTTTTTAAATTTCGCAACAGAAAACTGTTTTATCCAGTCCTACAACAATCAAATCATTAACTTATGAAAATCAAAAGATAAAGTAAATATTCCTTCAATTGTCATGTGTATAAAATTGAAAAGCATAACAATTTTACCATTTAACTTTCTGGTTTTTCGATATATAAGTTGTTAACTAAAATTAACATAATAAAGCTCAAATTTCGGCATGCTAACTAAGCACGAATATTTAAAAAATTATAATTTTTTTTTAAAAATTATCCTCAATTTTCTAGTTTTTGCTAGTGCAAAAACAAGAAAATTGAGGATAATTTTAAAAAAAAACATATAATTTTTTAAATATTCGTGCTTAGTTAGCATGCCGAAATTAATTAAAAATGATCTGTCGTAAGACATATTTTTATTTAAGCAGTTTAAGAAAAAATTTTAAAACTCGAAAAATTTGTTCGCTTGGCGCCATCAGATAATAGTCAGAAAAACATTTTGTTAAATTTACTAATTCTTTGCTAAATATCAGCGCAGTGATTTTCAGCAAAACGCTTTTGCATATATTACCAATTTTTGATTCAACTAATTTTTTTTTTATGTATCGGCAGCTTGAAAAATTGTTTTAATGCGATGGAAAAACATTTAAAATGTTCCTTAATTCTTATTATATGCGAACACAAAAAAGATACCGAAAGAACAATCGAATTGTTTCTAAGCAATTGTTTCCGCAAACGTTATTTGAAAAAATCAATTTTTGACCTTTTTGATGGAACTTTTTTCAAAACTTATTTTAAAACTTAAAAAAATCCTAATCTAATGAAAAAATATGAAAATTGTATTCCTCTTCTAGAAATTAGTTCATCGATTGCATACAAATTTGGAAAATCTGATCGATCGAACGATAAATTATTTAAATACACAAACTAAACTATGCTAAAAATAATTTCGATTTCACTCAAAATTAATGGTTTTTACAGTTATATTAGTTTTTTTTTGATTTTATATACATCGAGATTATTTTTATGTTATTTTCAATTTATAACGAGCTTTCATCTTCCGTATATTTACAAAAATAAAGCAAATCAACCATATTAGCTAGGTTAATACTAGTATTTCAAGCCGGCTAAGGATCTCATCAGAACCCGAAGTTTTAGAAAAGCTAGAGCCTCCATAATAGGCAGAACTTTAACAGAAACCCTATTAATAATCAATTTTGCGGGTTCTGATGAGATCTTTAGCCAGATCGAAATACTAGTATCAACCTAGCTAATATGGTTGATTTGCTTTATTTTTGTAAATATACGGAGGTTGAAAGCTCGTTATAAATTGAAAATAACATAAAAATAATATCGATGTATATAAAAACAAAAAACTAATATAACTGTAAAAAATATTACTTGAGCCAGAGTACACACTAAAAATTTTTTATATAAATAGAACATTTTTGGTCTTCAAAGTTTAGTAACGTCATGATGCTTGTTAGGAAAAGACCTAACCACGTGATTGATTACTAAGAAGACAAGAATGGAGCAAAATTGATTATTAATAGGTTTTTTGTTAAAGTTCTGCCTATTATATAGGCTCTAGCTTTTCTAAAACTTCGGGTTCTGATGAGATCTTTAGCCAGATCGAAATACTAGTATCAACCTAGCTAATATGTTGGATTTGCTTTATTTTTGTAAATATACGGAGGTTGAAAGCTCGTTATAAATTGAAAATAACATAAAAATAATCTCGATGTATATAAAAACAAAAAACTAATATAACTGTAAAAAATATTACTTGAGCCAGAGTACACACTAAAAATTTTTTATATAAATAGAACATTTTTGGTCTTCAAAGTTTAGTAACGTCATGATGCTTGTTAGGAAAAGACCTAACCACGTGGTTGATTACTAAGAAGACAAGAATGGAGCAAAATTGATTATTAATAGGTTTTTTGTTAAAGTTCTGCCTATTATATAGGATCTAGCTTTTCTAAAACTTCGGGTTCTGATGAGATCTTTAGCCAGATCGAAATACTAGTATCAACCTAGCTAATATGTTGGATTTGCTTTATTTTTGTAAATATACGGAGGTTGAAAGCTCGTTATAAATTGAAAATAACATAAAAATAATCTCGACGTATATAAAAACAAAAAAACTAATATAACTGTAAAAACCATTAATTTTGAGTGAAATCGAAATTATTTTTAGAATACTTTAGTTTGTGTATTTGAATAATTTTTAAAATATTTTCAACCGTCAAGGATTCATATGCTGTCAAAGTTTCAACTTTGGCTGCAAACATTTCCACTAGAGGGCTCAAAAAAGGCAAATAATTTTAAAAATATTCCCGCCTTTAAAAAAAAAAAAAAATCTTATATGTATATAAGTTTTTAATTATTAGAACAAGTTTTTCAAATTCTAATAATTGTTCCCTTAAGAAGTCAACCAATGTGGAGACGAAATATTGGTAATAAATAACACTGTACAACAAAATCAAATTGTTTGTAAAATTACAAGGTCCGACCGATAAATTTTGATAGAAGAGGCAAAAAAAAGAGACACGTGTATCGGCATTTTGAAAGTTTACATCTGGGTTTCATTTTAGGGGGAGGTAAAGTTTCCCCTAAATGCAAATTTTGTATTGCCAATCGGCATAGAAAATGGAGCAAAGCTTACTTTTAAAGTATATGGTATGTTTAGCAAACTTATGTAAAATATTACGAAGAACATTTTTGTAGAATATGTTAACCCTCTAACTCCTCAAAGTAAGGGTCTTTTTTGTCCTTCTTTTAAAAAAGACCAAAAAACACCATTAAAACAGGGATTTAAAGGGTTAAAATGTTCCGCAAAAATATTCGCCGTGAAATTTTACTATAAATCCCTGAATGCACCAAAACGGAAAATTCAACCAGAAAGTCAGAAGTAAGACACAACAAAAGAGAGCTTAGGGTTAATTTCGCATTTATTAAGAATTTTATTTTAAAGTACCCTAAAAAGTTTAGCATGAAAAAAATAGTTCAAATTTCACTATTATTTTACCTTCGACAGCAAATTTGGATAGGAAGTATTCATTAAAAGCATTTTTTTTTTCGCTCGAGGCAATTCCACTTCATATTTCAGCGATAAGCGAATGAATGCTTTTGCCTTTATAGCGTTCTTCAATGGGTGCGTATGTCTGATGAAATTTTTCACCATGCTCATCAGATTCTGTTGACAACTGGTTCTCAATGTAATCCATATGGGAATTTAAAAAATGAATTTTTGTTGACATATGAACACCTAGTTTTTTAAAAGCTCTAAGCATGGTGTCTACGTATATTCGAGCAGTAGGAGACCGATTTTTGCCTAAGACATTGTATATCACTTCCTTAATGCTTTTCCACGCATCAAGCTCAATTGATGAGAGCATTTCGTCGAAGTCAGCATTTTGCATTAGCTTTCTTATATCTGGACCAACAAAAACAGCTGTTTGTATGAAACCAAATTTAAGGCTTTTAACAATAACAACGACTTGAAGAACACATACGTACCTCCTTTAATCTTTGCTTCGCTTAATTTTGGAAACATTGTTTTCAGAAAATTCAATGCTGATCCATTTGTATCCAGACATTTAACAAAGTTTTTCACCCCACCAAGTTTGATATGCAATGGGGGTTAGGGAATTTTTTCAGTTGGTACCAATGTTTGATGAACGATATTGTGCTCTCCTAATGTTCCCTTAGCTCTCAACTTCCATTGTTTTTTGGAATATTGGTCGCCTTTCCATCTGCTATCCCAAGTGCATAAAAAGCATCCGTACTTAACGTATCCGGCCTGCATACCTGAAAGGAAACTAACGACTTTTAAGTCACAACAGATCCGCCACTTATGGTCTTCATATTTTACGGAGTTCAGTAAATTATATAGAATCATAGCTTTCTTTAATGTTGAATCCATAGGCGATTGGAATAGGATTTTTGGTATTATCGTAACAAAGAAGTACAGCTTTAAGACTCTTCTTAGATGAATCAATAAATATACGCCAGTCCTCGTGGTTATAAGCAAAATTCATTGCATTCATTATTCCTTTAATATTGTTGCAATAAGCAAACGTGTTATCATCGTTTACTGAAAAGAACGGCAGAAAGCTCTCTTGACGCTTACGAAAGCTGGTAACATTGACACAAGGTTCAAGTAGATGAAGACTTTTTAAGTCTGCAGCTAAAATTTCTGATTTGTTTTTAGACAGATTCAGTCTCCGAGCCAATGCAATTAAATGCTCTTGCGACATTAATATTGGTCTTGGTATAACTTCAATTCCTGTGTAATCACTACCTGCGCAATTAAAGTTTCCTGTTTCAGTGATTGTTCCATCAAGATAATGACTAGGACTTCGAAGTTGTAGCACAAGTACTGGGCTTATGGTACAACTTGGTATACAAAACTCTTTCGCCTATATTTATTCAACTTTAATATAGGACTATTTTGGCACACGTAGCACGTAGCGTCATTATGATCACCTGGATCTAACCACCGCATACGAATACCAAACTGCATTGAATTTCGTTGACCTTCAGCGAGTGTTTAAAAATAAAACTATAGTCTTAGAACAAAAAAAGATGAATTACCTTTGGAACACAAAATTAAGCCGTTATAACAAATGCGACGGCAATGCTTCGGCGTCCACAGTTCATCCGGAAAAACTTCTAGCTCAAAATACCTTTCATAGATGTCTTAAACTTTACTATTGAAAAACGTAACTTTATATTCTGGGATAGTATGTTTACCGCAGATATAGCAAACCAAATCAAATTTTTCCAAACAATTGGACATTTTTACCAAAACAAATCTTACACGTTAAGTTTAATTGCTTTCTTTAATTTTTTGTTATTTTTTAAGTAAAACACTCAAATCACAAATCAAATTATATACACAATATATGCACCGCAAATTGACACGTTTTCAGTACAATAAGAAATATAGCAGTTGATTTTTGTTTTTTTTTTTTGTTTTTGTTGTAATGTAACGGGTCTAATCTGCCAAAGAACAGCTGGCAATATATATATATATATCTATAAATTTATAGGTCGGACCTTGTAATTTTATTTTTGTGTTGTACAGTGTAATGAAGTGGAATTGCCTAGAGCTAAAAAAATGCTACATATTAATGAATACTTCATATCCAAATTTGCTATCGAAGGTAAAATAATAGTGAAATTTGAACTATTTTTTTTTTCATGCAAAATTTTTTTTTCATGTAAATTCTTAATAAATGCGAAATTAACCCTAAGCTCTCTTTTGTTGTGTCTTACTTTTGAATTCTGGTTGAATTTTCCATTTTGGTGTATTCAGGGACGTATAGTAAAATTTCACGGCGAATATTTTTGCGGAACATTTTAACCACTTAAATCCCTGTTTTAATGGTGTCTTTTGCTCTTCTTTAAAAGAAGGACAAAAAATACCCATACCTTCAGTAGTTAGAGGGTTAACTTATTCTACAAAAATGTTCTAAGTAACATTTTACATAAGTTTGCTAAGCATACCATATACTTTAAACGTAAGCTTTACTCGATTTTCTATGCCGAGTGACAATACAAAATTTGCATTTAGGGGAAGGTTTAACTCCCCCTAAAATGAAACCCAGATGTAAACTTTCAAAACGCCGATACACGTGTCTTTTTTTTTGTCTCTTCTATCAAAATTTATCGGCCGGACCTTGTAATTTTTTTTTGTGTTGTACAGTGTAATTAATTAATAAATGATCTTAATTAAGCTCGTTTAAGCTAAGAGGAATTAAATAAAAGAAGATCAAAGAAAACTTAACATTTTTAAATTGCATTTTTTAAAAAAAATAAAACGCAGCAAATGGAATAAAGTTGTAAAATACGCAAGTGAGGAAAAAGTAAAAAAAAAACTTATATGTGTTGCCGAAAAATTGAGTTTAACATCACATCATAATATTTATTTCGCTACCAAACAATGAACAATTTTTAAAAATTATTAAAAACGCAGCAAAAACTGCAGAAAGTGGATTGAATAGGGTTTGGCTTCTACACACACAGAAAAATAAAATGCCAACCGAATTGAAAAGTGTAATTTAATGGTAACAACTTATAAATTCAGTTGGTACAACGATATTTACTTTAGATTTCTGAATATTTTTGGTGTTGCAACTAAAATTCAGTTAAATTAACCGAAATATGTTCTGAAAACTAATGCTAAGTTGTGCCAACCGACTAAAATTCGTAACAATCGAATTTGAGTGGTAGTAACAGAATTTCAGTTAGCAAATAGCTAAACTTTTCTCTGTGTGCATGCATTATTACACGATTTCATTGGTGAACTTATAATTATTTCGTCCACTGTGGGCGAACATTTTTTTCGAATCTTTTAATTTATGTAAAAATATTAGATGTTTTTCTATCGATTCAGATAGTTTCATCTTGTAATTCGTATTAGTTTTAGAGAAAATAGTTGTTGTTGTTCTTCATAGTTATTAAAAAATTTCTATGCAAAAGCTGTGTAGCTGGTACGCAGGCGTATGATCAATAAATAATACATATATTAATATAGCTCATACGCCTACGTACCAGACGAAGCCTTTTTACAAAAATGTAAATATATAAGAAGGACAATATTCAACTTATACTTTCTCCAATACTAATACGATTTACACGATTGCACTATCTGGGTCGATAAAAAAACATCTACAATTTTTACAAGTTTGTTATAATTTTTATTAAAAATAAAAATTATGTTTTTTTCGACCTTTAATTGTGCAATGAAAATGAAAATTATTCAAGTTCGAGGCCATACTCTATATTTCTTCATTAGGATATTGTCCTAACAAATAACACTAGGTCACAAATAACAAACTTTTGTCTGTTATTTGTTTCTAGCATACTTTTTCTCATGGATTTGGACCTACTGAACACGAAAATGAATTTTAAAAATTTTTCTGTCGATTGGTTTGTGAGATACAAATTTTTTAATTTTTTTTTTTTAATTTTTGGAGGTACACTTACTATTTTGAGCATATCTTTCGTCTTCTTTGACCTATTTGATCCTACTACTACTCAAATTAAAGACAATTGAGCCGTCTACAACTTATTCTCAGAAAATTTTCAAATCGGGTTAGTAGTTTTGATGTTGGCGGCTTAAAAAGGTTAAAAAACTGCGTTTTTTTAGTAAAAATGTGGCTGAAAAATTCATATAAAAATTCATATAAAATATAAAACGCGATGTTAACAGCGATTTTAATTTTTTTACGTATAGCTGACACTTTTCCAAAGAAAATAAGCCCTTACTTAACAAAATCTGATGACAAATGGCCGACTTATTATTTTTTTGGTAAACGACCGAAATTCCGCTATTTCACGATTTTTTGATTTTCATTATTTGCACAGCTTACCTACCCAACGCAAACGAATAAATACATTTGAACTTAATTGAAAATAAACACAGTAGTCTTCGTATATTATTTTTTAATTTATTTACAGCACTACATGCTCAATGTATCGCACAATTAGCTAAACTAACGAAATTAAACTAACTAATTAAATTAAGCAAATCAACGCACAAAAAAAATGAGTAAAAACAAAGACATAAGTGTACATTTTATGCCATGTGGAAAAACTGCTGACTTCTTCTTTGTTTTTTGTATTCGCTGCAATCGGTCTCACGTATTAGGGTCCAAATATAGTCACCCATCATAGCCGTGTCATAGATGCCCTGATAGCGTCGTTCCATAGCCTTCAATTCCTGATGAAAGCGCTCGCCGTGTTCGTTGCTCACGTCTCCTAAATTCTCAGGGAAAAAATCCAAATGAGAATGCAGAAAATGTATTTTAAGTGACATGTGCACTCCCATGGCTTCATAGTTCTTTACCAGATCCTCAACTATGTCCTTATAATTCGGGCTTTTGTTGTTTCCTAAAAAGTTTTCCACAACAAGCCTGAAGGAATTCCATGCTGCGGCTTCGATGGGTGATAACAGCTTTGGGAATTTTTCATCTTTCAACATTTGTTTTATCTCGGGTCCTGCGAAGACTCCTTCTTTAATTTTTGCCAGCGAAAGGTAAGGGAAAATTGACCGTAAATAGGCAAAAGCTTCACCTTCTTTGTCTAATTTTTTGGCAAAATTTTTAATCAAACCCAATTTTATGTGCAGCGGCGGAAGTATTATATTTTCACGGTTCTCTATTAGTGGTTTGCGCTGAACATTCGCTTCTCCAACTACAGGTTTCGTTCGTACCGGCCATTTTTTTTTTTATATAATGCTGATCATCAGCGCGGCTATTCCAAAGGCACAGAAAACAGCAATGTCGCGTATAGCCTCCTTGGAGTCCACACAGAATGGCCACAACTTTAAGGTCGGCGCATATTTTCCAATTGTATTTCCTATACTCTATGCATTTCAGCAAAATGTCCATAGTTTCATAGTTCTCCTTTGAATGAACCGCATGAGCAATAGGAAGAGATGGCTTTTCATTCCCATTATGTAAGAGAACTGCCTTCAAGCTCTCTTTGTTGCTGTCAATAAACAACCTCCATTCGTTGGGGTTGTGAATTTGGTGAAGCTCTTGGAACAAGCCTGAAATGTCGCTGCAAAAACATATTTGGTCTTTCTTTGTATAAAATTTTGCATACTCCTTGTGACGGTTTCTGTACGATGATACTTTCACTTCTGAAGCCGCAAATCCACACTGTATCATCCGAGACGCAAAAAGTTCGGATTTCTCCTTAGTGAGACCAAAATCGCGCACCCAATCGTTTAGTTCGGCCTGTGACAGTAACTTTCGCTTTGTACCCGGCTCAAATTCGCTTGCATTTGACTCGGACTCTTCTTCTGACGATTCTGCTTTTTGAAGAGATGCACCAGGGCACACTGGATATGGCACATCATGCGAATGTGGTACTGGAAGCGCAAACGATCCCACTTGAGCGTAGTTCCATTTTAAAAATCTTCCTATCCCACTGTTTGTGGTGAGGCAAAAATAACAGTCTGTGGAATGGCATAGCGGCTTTTTCCACATCATTGGTGTATCGAATTTCATATGGCGGCTAAAATTAAAATAAATTACTATATTCGCTATGTATAATGTGTTTAAATAAAAATTCTTACCTTCCGCCAGCTGCCCAGTTGGTTAAGATTATATAGCAAAGATCACACAGCGACTTAGGTGTCCATGGTTCTGTGATATTTGGTGAAATACCAAAATAATTCAAATAGTGCAATTGTACTGCTGGAGTAAACTTGTGTGCGTGATTTTTTTTTATAAACTGGCCACAAACATTGCAGAAATTGTCTGGATCATTCAAACACTCGAACACACGTAGTCTTTTACTCATTGTCTTCCTTGCGTTTTCTAAATATTAACTTCTTTACACTTTCACAGAGAGTTTTGAAATGCAATTGATAACCGTGTCTCCTTATGTTTAAATATGTATGAGCATGTAGTGCTGTAAATAAATTAAAAAATAATATACGAAGACTACTGTGTTTATTTTCAATTAAGTTCAAATGTATTTATTCGTTTGCGTTGGGTAGGTAAGCTGTGCAAATAATGAAAATCAAAAAATCGTGAAATAGCGGAATTTCGGTCGTTTACCAAAAAAATAATAAGTCGGCCATTTGTCATCAGATTTTGTTAAGTAAGGGCTTATTTTCTTTGGAAAAGTGTCAGCTATACGTAAAAAAATTAAAATCGCTGTTAACATCGCGTTTTATATTTTATATGAATTTTTATATGAATTTTTCAGCCACATTTTTACTAAAAAAAACGCAGTTTTTTAACCTTTTTAAGCCGCCAACATCAAAACTACTAACCCGATTTGAAAATTTTCTGAGAATAAGTTGTAGACGGCTCAATTGTCTTTAATTTGAGTAGTAGTAGGATCAAATAGGTCAAAGAAGACGAAAGATATGCTCAAAATAGTAAGTGTACCTCCAAAAATTAAAAAAAAAAAATTAAAAAATTTGTATCTCACAAACCAATCGACAGAAAAATTTTTAAAATTCATTTTCGTGTTCAGTAGGTCCAAATCCATGAGAAAAAATATGCTAGAACCAAATAACAAAATGGCTGTTGCCTAGTGTAATCTATAGAGTTTTTTGTTTTCAAATTTATTATTTGACCATTTCAGGAATGTGTTGATAGATCTATTTCGGGAATTTTCTAGGTTCCCATCATCAGAACACGTTTTGAAAGCGGTAACAATCCCATGCCAAACATCAAACATTCATATGAACTAGTTTACTCACTACATGAGAACTAATATACATATGAGTTTGAAATTAAAGATTATAACCATTGATCAAAAAATAAATTGAAAACTTGTTTGATGTGCAAGATCCACCTCTGGTGGATATTCAATACACGTTTTTTTTGTTTCTCTCTCATTTTTTATATTTTGTTAAGTTAGTTAACAAAACAGGGAAAGTAAACTAGGCGGTACTTTGCCTTTTTTCACAAGTTTGTTATAATTTTTATTAAAAATAAAAATTATGTTTTTTCGACCTTTAATTGTGCAATGAAAATGAAAATTATTCAAGTTCGAGGCCATATACTCTATATTTCTTCATTAGGATATTGTCCTAACAAATAATCTATAGAGTTTTTGTTTTCAAATTTATTATTTGACCCTTTCCCTGTTTTGTTAACTAACTTAACAAAATATAAAAAATGAGAGAGAAACAAAAAAACGTGTATTGAATATCCACCAGAGGTGGATCTTGCACATCAAACAAGTTTTCAATTTATTTTTTGATCAATGGTTATAATCTTTAATTTCAAACTCATATGTATATTAGTTCTCATGTAGTGAGTAAACTAGTTCATATGAATGCTTGAGGTTTGGCATGGGATTGTTACCGCTTTCAAAACGTGTTCTGATGATGGGAACCTAGAAAATTCCCGAAATAGATCTATCAACACATTCCTGAAAGGGTCAAATAATAAATTTGAAAACAAAAACTCTATAGATTATTTGTTAGGACAATATCCTAATGAAGAAATATAGAGTATATGGCCTCGAACTTGAATAATTTTCATTTTCATTATAAAAATTGTATAATTTTTTTGTTCGCATCATACAGGACAACAAATACTGTAGGTTTTATATTGATACGACATACTTTTTTCTGTAGCGGGGCAGTTGGCATGGAAAGAAACATATGTGTAAAGTGTGACAAAACTCTACTCTAACTTCAGTATAATTCAAAATACAAATTATTTTATTTATTTTTGTTAATGTTTTATTAGTAGATGCTTTAACTGAATAGCATTGAGATAAATGCTTAATGCTAAGTTAATAAAGGTTGGGTTTAGGAACCGGTTCTAAAAATGTATCCTAAAAAGATGTCTTGCTGTAAACTAAATATTTTATGTTTGAATTCTGTAAGATAATGACAATAAACGAATCAAACGATAACTAAATATAAAATTTGGTGTAATACAATAGCAGTACCTACACTAAGAGAAAAAATCTGTAATGGCTAATGAAAATTTTGCTGTTATTACGGAAAATTCAACTATTTCGAGCCATGCGGTATTTTTTGCTAAATTGAGCAACACATGTCTGTTGAACTGTAGTAAAATGAAATTTGTGGGAAAAACTACTAAATTTTAGTCAAATTTCTGTAAACTGCAATTTAAAATTAATTTTATAAAATCAGCAAAAAGACTGCTAAATTTTAGTACATCCAATAGAACTTTACAGAATAAAAATTAAAAAGTAAAATAAAACGACTTTGTTTTTCAATCCTTTACATTTTTTTTCTACACACAAAAAATTTCCAGAGGGAAATTTTCCTAAACTATTTTCCCTGTAACTAGTTATTGCATACATTTTAAAATATTACTTTACATTTTTATCTATTCATACAACTGTTCCTATTATGCTAAATATTTATTAAATGTCAATCTTATATTGCATACCTCTAATATTTTATGTACATGTTTTTATCAAGCACTACTTGGTAAAATGTAACAAAATAAATTTGGACGAACATAACATATATTATATGTCATTTCATGTTAATGAGTTTTTAACACTCATTAACATGAATAAAAAAATAAGATGCAGCACAAAGTCAGAATGGTGAAATATAAATTGATTTTAAAATTTGTAAAGTAAAATTAAATTTAATAAATTTATAATAAAATACATCGAATTGACTTTAAAATGATTGTGCTTTTTTAAAAAGTAGCTCGAAATAAATAGCTATGAACAAGTATGTTTATTTATTCAAGTTGATAAATAAAAACGCGAATTCTAACACCAATTCTATTTTCTGTATTTAAAAACTATACGTTGGTGCGGTGCAATTTTCTGGCCTCTCATTGCTAAATGCGATAGTGCTTCAACAAGTAAATGTCTTAATTATAATTAATTTAATGTGGTTTTTTAATAATTATAAATAAATTGCAATTTTATTACATCGCAATGAAAAAGCTGCATTTTAAATATAAAAAAATAGGACAATCTATTAAGATATATAAGGATTTATATACAAACAAAATAGAACTATTGTTAATATGTTTTACTGGAATATCATATAATACAAAAGTAAGAATTACCAAGTTTTTTGCAGTTAGATGTTTGTGTAGTTCTCTTCTCATCTTCATTTCCACTTAACTCCCTGTGAAGCATAGGGCCTCAAGAGGTTTCTAAAATACTGTCTAAACATGAATTGCTCCCTCCCAGACACGTGGAGCTTGCCGCCAAAGCGGGAGGATTTGACAAACGTCAGTGACCTCCTGGGAGATTATTATTTTCTGTTTGCGTTTTATTCATGTTTTTGTTGACTAGTTTGCCAGGATTTCTTCGATGCATGTAAGGACAAAGAAGATCTTAGTGGAGCCTGACACTCCTTTTTGACTAAGAACAGGCGTAGGCTTCCTGGAAGCTTTTGGGCGCTACCGTTGACTTTTAATGGTTCTTCCGCTACCATCCCTATTGCACTATCCAGCCATAATAGTGCAGTAATCTGCTTGACCCTAATCCCCGAATATGTCGGGTTGGCCCAAGAACAGATGAAACGTTGTTCACATTTGCTAATATCATAGCGGGTGCTATAATATCATTGCCCGGTGTCCACCTGCCCCGGAGGGTCGGAGGTCGTGAATCTTCTTAGTTAGTTACAAGAGCAAGGATTGGTTCTGGACTTTACCAAGTTAAGGACAATCAGTTCCGTTACCTTGTCTGCCTAACTCTGGACTTTGTGTAGTTAAATGTTATTATTTATTTCTTCCAATCATTTTCCTAAGTTGATTGACGAACTTTCCTACAAATAGTTATTAGTTCAAATGCTCCTACTGTTCATGGTAATATTATACCCTTCTTTTTTTGATAAACGTCTCCCTAGATGTTTTTTTGTGTGTAATAGATGAATATTATTTTAATTTTAACTCTGTAATAAAAAAATTTATTTGTTTAAAATATATCGGCCATTCCACTCAAAATCGGTCAAAATCTGACTTTGGGTTTTCCGATTTCAATTAAATTTTGCATTCAGAAACTTTATGGACTCGCCTAAAGAATGGAGTGTTTAGTTTTTCAAATTTCGAAAAATCCACGGTTTTATGCGTGATTTAGTGTTTTTGAAAAATGCAAAATATTCAAAAAGTGTGTAATATTGTTAATATTGATCGGATCATCACCATTTAAATTACATTGTAAGGTACGTCACTGTACAGCAAATTAGAATTTTTTCCAGCGTCAAAAAGAATACAATTTATTTTTAAAATACATTTTTCTAATACTTGGCCACTCTCGATTTTCAAAAAGAATGCATATTTTGAAAATTTTTACCAAATAATTGCACATTCATTTTTTTTGGTCCCTTGGCTTAACCATTTTTAATGACAAAAGATTATAGTAGTTTTACATAGAAAAAACAGCAATTTGTAATTTGTTTTTTTTTTTAATTTTTCAGATTAAATATTAAAATGTAATGTTAAAGAGTTCTTTAAACGTCTCTGTTTTAAAAACTATACATTTAATTTTGTGGATTTTTCAGTAGGTCAAAGATTAGAGAATATGCTGAAATATTCTGTTTTAAAAATTTAAATTTTTAACGCTTTGCCATCGAATGTAAGATTTTCATAGAAAGAAACATTATGTTTAAAGGGTTAAAAATGAAATTATTAAAATATTTTTCAGATTCATTTATCTTTCATGTGGATTATAAATCTTAAAAATTAAATGTATAGTTTTTAAAATAAAGACATTTAAACGGAGCCTTAGCTCAACATTTTTAAATTTAATAGTTTTGATTTTGAAAATTGAAAAAATTACAAATTGTTGTTTTTCTTTGGAAACATGATGATAGTTTTTTTCCAATAAATCGTTAATAATTGATAAACCCTGGAATGGCCAAATTTGAAAGAAGTGCATTTAAAAAAGGAATTGCACAATAAATTCCGAAAAAAACGTTATTCCGCAGTAAAAAAGTAGGGGAGTATACCAGTCAGTAGTGTCCAACCGAACATTTCGGCCAGAAAATGCATTTGGTCAGTATTCGGTATTTTTAAGGATTTTGAGCAAATTTGGAGAATGGAAAAATGTTTATTGGGCTGATTAGATGCAATTTTGATTTAAATAAAAGTTCGTATTTAAGCAATAAATTCAATGTTCGGCCTCCAAAAGTTCGGCCAAATCGAAAAAAGTTCGGCGGCCGAACTTTTAACTTTAAAGCTAAACTTTGGATTTTTGCATAAATTTTATACACAAAATCGAATTAAATCGGCTCAACAAACATGTTCCCAATACCAAAACTTGTCCTCATTGCACTCTAGATACCAAAAAAACGAGCAAACATAGTTTTTTGGCCGAACTGTTCGGTCGGACACTACCAGTCAGGTGCAATTTAAATGGTGATAGCCCGATGAATATTAAATAAATTACGTATATTCAAATTTACACACTTTTCATTTTTCTCATTTTTTCAAAAAAACTAAATCGCCCGGAAAACCGTGGATTTTTTGAAATTTCCAAAACTAAAAACGCCATTCTTTAAATGGCCCCATGAAGTTTCTACATGCAACATTTTATTAATATCGAAAAACCGAAGGTCAAAAAATGGCCTTTTTCGGTAAGTCTTCGGCGGGACGTCCGATTTATTTTTTTAATTAATATATAAACATTGCACGGTTTTTTTTTGTTTAACAAAAAACAAATGCTCTTGAACTTGAATAAGCTTGCTCACATAATAATTTATGATAGAAGATCGAAAAATAAACTTTTAGTTTTAATTTTTTAAACTTTTTTTTTTGTGATAAGATAAATTTTTGCTAAATTTTGCAACTGGTTTTCAAAAATTAGTACAATATTTTGCTAAAATCGTCAACAAAAATTAGTAAAAAATTCAGTCATTTATAAAATGAGAATAGCAAAAAATGTTACTAAAATAAAACATTGTACTAAAAATTAGTACAAAAAAAGTAAAGTGTGATTGAAATTTTTTTTACTAACTTTCTTTTCTGAGTGTAATACAGATTATTGATTGCAAGGTATTGCTATTTTATTTCATGCAGTTGTACGTCTGTATTTTCCACGATGTCATTACCAATGATTTTCTTTAAATAAACTTGAATATAATTTTGTCACACTCCACCAATAAAAAATTAGCAAAACCTGCTGACATAAGTAAATATTACACTACACGACAAAATTGTAACATACAAAATTTTTTAAAATATATTTTATTTGTACTATTAACTTATTGAATAGAGCTAGAAGCAAATTAAACTAAGCAAGGACATATTAAATGAATAATTTGGTAAAGTGGTTAAGAAATATTTATAACGTACAAAATTTAAAACGCTCTATATTTTGTTTATAAACGATTTTTAATTCTGTTTCAAGAGTTAAATTAATTATTTGGTTCTCCTTAACCCTCTCATGCACCAAACTTCTCTGGCGAAGCTATATTTTTTAAAAATTTAAATATGTAGCACAAAAACTTTTTACTTTTGTTCAAGTAGAAAGCAAAATTGTAGTATTGGCCTATGAGACCTTTTTGTAATACTTCGTTTTGAAAAATTTATCGTTAGAAATGAGAATGCTGCTCTCAAAAAGTGTTTAGAACTTCCTTAAATGAATTAGAACTTCCTTAAATGAATTTGTTAATTTCAAAAGGATATATTGAAAATTTGTCACTATATCATTTTCAAGGATCAAGAAGTTAATCGAATTGGGTTTGTTTTTTTCTAAATTTAATTAATATGCTACGCTAAGAAGGAAAGTATCCCAACTGATACACTCCGATTTCAATGAAATTCGTATATGTTATAAAGAAAACAAATTAAAGATCGACCAGTTTTTTCTTAAGTGCACTCAGGGAACTTATACTTTAAAAATTTGTAGTTGTTTGGTTATTTATTTTTAATGTAAATGTCAGTCATTTGTAGAACAAATTTGATATTTTACCTTGTAGTTAACCTTGTAGTTCATTTAAAAAACGAACTACACCAAAAACCTATTTTATGATTTTTTTACAGACTTTTTTTGTTATTTAAAAAAATTAAAAAAAATAAGTGTTTGTTTATTTTTTACTAACATATGTGGCTCATTTTTACTACAATTGTTAGTGATTTTTTGAACAGTAAAAACAAATGATAAATTTTAGTTGAATGCAATGAAATGTTAGTTGTCCTTTCTTCAAGTGAAATTTCATTTGTTTTTGACTAAGCTGTCGTCTATACCTACATAATATCCTAAGTGTGCCATATCGATGATTAGAGGTTAAAAAGTGGAGTCAAATATGGCTCTATATTTGGTTCTTTTTTGCAACTTTTCGGTATTTCTGTCATACGATTATTAGACAAATGTGGAAAGCGATTTCAGAGGAGCATCTACTGATATGTCGTTTTTGTAAAATTTCGCGTTCTTGTTGCTGTTATTGCAAAAAATGTAAATGTGTACGTTATTCGTTATACAAAAAGTGCCAAAAAAAAAAAATCGGGTTTTTTCATAAAACTTAATTTTTTATATGAAGCATTAGATCAAATTATGTAGTTTTTTTCTAAGCTTTCCATTGATGTGCTAAACAGTGCATAAATATTTAAAACTTACGTCAAAACACGCAAAAAGGATTTTTTGATAAATTTTCTTATAAAAAAGTACCAAACTAATTAGTGTTCCAAGCATAGACGATATGCATATCAATCCTCATATTCTGTAGGTTACATTTAACTCGTATGCGTTTTGTTTGTTATTTCGTAAACATGGATGGGAAGCGATTCGATCCGGGTTTCGGTAAGGGTAACGCTATTTTCGTTTATTTCGGTAACGGGGATTTTAGTGGTAACGATATTTCAGTTATTTCGGTATTTTAGATCTCAGTTTTTAACCCTTAAACCATCGATATGGCACTTAAGAAAAAAAACCGATTTAACTACTTTCATCCTTGCGGTATTTTTTTGCTAAATTTAAAAAATTAGTAATCACTACTAGATTTTAATAAAATTTCAGCAAACTGCTATTTGAAATTAATTTTCTAAAATCAGCAAAAAATTTGGTAAATATTAGTACATTAAAATATTAAATTAAAATAGTAAAATAAAAATACTTTGTTTTTCAATCCTTGACACTTTTTTCCTAATAGATGAACATTAAACTCTGTAATAAAATTTTTTATTTGTTAAAAATATATATTTTTTGTTTTGAGATTAACAAAATTTTTGTTAAATTTAGCCACTGGCTTTCAAAAATTTATTAAATATTTTGCTAAAATCAGCAAACAAAAAAATTAGTACCAAATTCAGTAATTTGTAAAAGGAGAATAGCAAAAATGTTACTAAAGTAAAAAATGTTACTAAAAATTAGTACAATTAGTAAAGTGCGTTTGAATATTGTTTTTACTAACTTTATTTGTTTGAGTGTACTTTATTTGTTTGAATACTATTTAGGCAAAGACCACTGCAAATGTAGATAAAAACAAATGAAATTTCACTTAGAGAAAGGACGACTTACATTTCAGTAAATTCAACTAACCTTGTCATTTGTTTTTTAATGTTCGAAAAATTAACCACAATTGAACCACATAAATAATAAAAAAATATTTATTTTTTTTAAATAACAAAAAACAACTGTAAAAAATTAATGTAAAATCATAAAACAGTCATTTAATGTTGTTTGTTTTTTAGATGAACTACAAGGTTAGTAAAAAATGTAATTTGTTCTACAAATGACTGACATTTACATTAAAAATAAAGAAGCTCTATTACAAAACAATCAACTACACACTTTTAAAGTATATAGGCTAACAAAAAATATGCTTACTTGTGTGTGTTATCTCCTACAGCGCACGAGATATTCCCTTTCAAAAATGTGAAATTCCAAATTTGGTCTGACTCCGGTCCAGTTTTTTTTTGGATAGTGGTATAAAATCGAAGCGAATTTTTTCTTTAAAATATTAGTTATTTAACCAAATAGATTTTTGATTAATTAAAAAAAATTTTAAAACAATATCTTGTTTGCAACTGCATTCGCTTAAATTAATAATTAAAAAAAAATAAATTCTTGCACTTTTTATCCAAAAACCACCAATATTCTTTTGCCCCAGATAAATAGTTCCTTTCAAAACATATAAAGTATGCATACTATTCTGAAAGGTTATTTCATATAAAAGCGAGTTATGTTAAAAAAAATTGATTTGTATATACTTTTCGCTCCAGCCGCCTCTAAATTTTAAACATTTTTAAGGAAATTATCAACTTTAACCTGATTTTCTTTACGAAAACAAATTTTTTTTTTAAATTAATGAAAAGCTTCATGTATATATTATAAAACAAGTTTTATAATAAAACTTCTTTATTGAGAACTTATCATAATTTAAATGGTATTTTTGTACAATTTTAAGAAAACTGACACTAACTTAATGAAAAGTTTTAGTACGCTAATTCCAGTGCAATTTTATTGATTTAATGCAAAAATGCTTTAGTATCACAATTCAGTGCAATATTGCAACTTATCTCTAATGCATTCAAATGCAAAAACAAACGAAGAAATATATATTTTTACCAAACTGTTCGGTTTAATACTACACTGAGAGAATTCACTGCATGATATCAATGAATTTTGGCATAGAAACAGCTTTAACACGGCCATTGAAACATTAAAAATTTTATGAAAAATATTATTTTATAAGTTAACGAGCCTAAAAGCCCAATAATTCGTCGCAGGTAGCTTTATATATATGAATATATTAGGATGGCAAATAAATTATTTGTTAAGGAATTTGTTGCAATAAATTAGCTTATCCTTTTTAAGTGGATGTTTTTGTGCTCTCAAGTTTCAGATTTCTACCTTAATGGAATTCCATATGCCATTAAAGGTGGAATTTCTTTCTTTAAAACCCCTTTTGTATTAAGATTTTAAAAAACCCAAAAGATGTACTCAATAAATTAACTCATATTAAAAAAAAAAAAATTAATTTAAAATTTCAGACATTTTGCCTAGATCAGATGCTCCCTGTAAACATTTTTTTAATACCCAGTTTTAGCTGATATAAACCCGCATTCTACGCCGCACAGTGGCTGAAAATTTGAGATCACGGCCAAAAGTCCAATTTTCTTTTGTCACCGATTTTTTTTAAATTTGAACGTCATTTTGTAGCTAGTATGTCCAAATTAAGGTAGCCAAAAAATTAAGTCAAACTATGGACATACCATGCTGTCAAACTTAACTGTTTTTTTTTTTTAATTTCTGGAAAAGGTGATTTTTTGTTAGCAAGTTATCAGCGATAATGACCTGCGGTCTTTTTTATAAGGTTGGTATGATTGTAGTCTTTAGTTGTTGTAAGTGGTCACAGCACTACCACTTTATTATTAGGGTGTTCTGAAATATTTATTAAACTACTATATTTTTGTCAAATTTCTATTTCAGTGGAATAGAACTTCTAATGGAAACAAGTTGGCAAGAAACGTATACCACGTAAAGGTGAAAGTATTCTCTTTAGCCCTATATATACTTTTGTACCCGCCACGACCCGCCGGTAGACCACTTTTTTAAGTTTAATAAAATATCTCAAAAAAAAAATCAAATGACGCACAGTGGCTGAAAATCATTTTTCATTGGCCAAAATTCTGTAACTTTTGAACCGATCAAAATATTTTAGTAATTTTTTTTAAAGGGCATGTAATTAGTTGAACTTGGCTTAGTTTTAACTTCATTAACATTGACGAGCACTTCTTAAGGAATTCCAGGTCAAAGTTGAACTTTCGAGTTTTTTAACATTTAGCGTAAAATATAGGTTTTTTATAAACATTTTTGCAATAATGGGAGTTCTTAATGTTTACACTCAAAAAAAAACAAATAGTAAAATCAACTGAAAATTTTGCTATTATTGCTAAAAAACCAACCTTTTTTGGTGTCAAATTTGCAAGTTTATTAACATTAAAAAAATATTTACACTTAAAAAAACGTTAGTAATATTATCTAAAAATGTTGCTATTACTAAATTTATTATTTCTGGCAAATTTGTTATGATTTGGATTTCTGATCTTCAGGAACAATAAGAAACAATGAAACCAACAAGGAGTTAAGAAGTTCAAAAAAGAAACATGTTCAAGATGAATATCGCAAATTTGGATTGATTATAGATCAGTCAAAACAAGGGTCAGACAATACAAATGATGGCAATACTGCAAGAAGATTCTTTTCAGATCCAGAAACAGCATATGAAATAACAGGAGTGGCTTTAAACCTTATTTTGAGATTTAAAATAATCCCAGAAGTACTTACGTGCAATGAACAAATTGACTCTATAAGAGTCTCTGGAGATTATGCTAAGGAAACTGCAAAATTATATACAACCAAGTGCCCATTTATAAATATGTCTGCAACAGTTCACAAAATCCTTTATCATGGAGAAGATGTCATTAAATATCATTTGGTAACACTTGGATATCTATCAGAAGAAGCTCAGGAAAAAAGGAATAAGGATTACAGATTTTATAGAGAGCACAATACTTGAAAAATTTCACGAAATTCCACAAATGAAGATCTATTTAATATATTATTGGCTACGTCAGATCCGTTTATCTCCAGTATTAGAAATTAATGGAAAGTGGAACATCGGGATTTAGATGAAGAAGTCAAAAAACTACTACAGCACAGAAATAACACAGAACAGAATATGGAATATTTGCAATCAATATTTGAATCAAATGAATAATAATTATAATTGCCTTTCATTGTTATTTAAGTACGAAAAACATAGAACTAGTAAAAAATATTAATAAACATAAACACATTTGTTACAAATATTTTAAAATCTATTGCAGTTTTTATTTTTTAAAAGGTTTGTTTTATCCACATATGGAATATTTTAATAAATAAGAAAGGTTCACTTAATAAAAACCTATATTTTCATATCAAAACTGAAAAAAAAAATCAGAATTATTGGGCTAATTTTTAGCAGATTTATTTTGCTAAAATAAACAACTTTGTTAGAAATAATAAATTTTTCTGTAGTAATAGCAAAATTTTTAGATACTAATAATATTAACGTTTTTCTAAGTGTAAATATTTTTTAATGTCAACAAAATTTGCAAATTTGACAGCAAAAATTGTTAGTTTTTAAGTAATAATAGCAAAATTTTCAGTTGATTTTACTATTTGTTTTTTTTGAGTGTAAACATTAAAAACTCCCATTATCGCAAAAAATATTTGTAATTCTCATTTAAATCCAAATATGAAATTTTTTAATAAATATAAAAATTAAAAAACCTATATTTTACGCTAAATGTAGAAAAAAAAAGTTCAACTTTGACCTTGAATTTCTTAAGAAGTGCTCAATCAATTTTAGTGAAATTAACACTGAGCCAAGTTCAACTTATTACCTGTCCTTTAAAAAATTATTTAAATATTTTGATCGGTTCAAAAGTTACAGAGTTTTGGCCAATGAAAAATGATTGTCAGCCACTATGCGCAGTGCAAAAGTTCCAAAATATGACTTATCAGTGAACTAACCCATACAACAGTGGACAAATATTTCAAATTTAGGTTTCTTACTTAAAGGGTATAGGCATGCTGTCAGTGGCGATAGTTTCCACTTCTCCCAGCAAGAATTTCAAAAAATCCTGTCTAAGGGGATGGAACAACAAACTTATCAAATTTTATTTTTTTGTCTTTGTACCAAAATTTTTATTACGTTCCTCGTGAAAATTATAAAACAAATTTAATAGTAATTTTGCACATATAATTTAAATTTAAAACTTTTAGCCATTAATGACCCACACACCAAATTTCAAGTACGTTGCTTAAGCGGTTTTGTCAGTCCGTCAAGGGGCAGCCTATACACTTTTTGGTATTCCCCGTAGAAATTTCCAAAATTCTCTTCTAAAGAAATGTCTGCACGGTATCAGGAACCCACATACCACATTTCAAGACCCTCTCTTTAAGAGGCTAAAGGATAGATTTATAAACTTTAACCCTTATTTTTACCACGATCCTACCCATACATTTAAAATTCCAAATTTCTGTCCAAATTCTTTCTGGCTTTTCTGGCTTTTTACCATTTTTTAACCTTTCCGTAAAAATTTTCATAAAAATTTTCCGTAAATACAGATGTCTACTCGTGTTAAGTACTCTCATGCCGCATTTCCAAAAATGTTTACTATTTTCCAAGATGTTTACTAGTGATTAAGCAAAAATGTGGGAACTTCCAAAAATTCCGTCAATACAGATAGACCCTCTATACAGATGTCTACTCGTGATAAGGAACGCAAATACCAAGTTCAACGCTTTAGTGGTTGCCCTGGCTGGCAAGGCCAAACATTAACCCCTATTTTTACCACGTTCCTGGCCAGAAATCCAAAAAAAAAAATACAAAGTTCACATTCGAAGAAATATATATATTTTAATTTACAAATTTTTGACCAAAGGGATTTGGGCAGACCGTTAAGGTTCAAGTCTGCACGTACCAAATTTCAAAGTTTCTCGCTTTTTGCTTTACTGGCTTGGCCAGGCCGCCAAGGAGGAGACTTACTGCTCCACCCCGTAGGAATGTCAAAAAATCTGCGCTGTCTTCTCCTGATTAGGAACCCACATACCAAATGTGATGTTTCCCTTTTTAACCCTCCCTATGGGAATTTTCAAAAATCCTGCAGATATTAACCCGTGTCAAGGTACAAACATTCGAAATTTCAAGTTCTTCCCCTTAGTGGTTTGCCCAGACCGCGAAGGGGAAGACTGTTCCCCTTACTGCCACTTCCCGTAGGAATTTCCAAAAAACCGCTTCATACAGATGTCTACTTTTAATTTAAAACCCATATACCAAATTTCAAGTTCCAAGCTTCAGCGGTTTGGCCAGGCCGCTAAGGGGAAGAGTTTTTCCCCCTATTAGCCCATATTTCTTTGGGCAAAATTCCAAAAAGTAACATACCATTGAGTTGGGTCACATCCAAAAGAACACATATTGAATATTTCAGCTTGGGTCACATCCAAAAGAACACATATTGAAAATTTCTGCTTTCTATCCCAAGGGGTTTGGTCAGGTCGCTAAGGGGCCCACCCCTTAAACATTTCCAAAAATCCCGTATTAGCGGCCGTCTACGCTGAAGGATGGACCTTCGTGCCAAATTTCGTAGCTCCAGCGGTGCAGGCTGGGCGATGAGTTAGTAGTGAGTACTAACTTTTATATATATATCGAAGACAGTTTCATTCACTTAAGAAGAAGTAAGAAGTTAAACTAGTATCATAAGAAGTAAACAAATATGGAGTATTCGGCATATTTAATGGTGAAAGCTTGAAAAATAGGAGAAGCATGCCGATTATAAATAATGCCGAATAAAGACCTAATATTCATGACACGTGCAATAAAAAATTATGTTGGAGTAAAAAATATTTGATAAAAAATGTCTACCATTTGAAAACATATGCAATAAAACTAGGGGGTGTAACAACAAATCGTTTTTTACGGGATACGCTAGTGTATACATAAAAGTAACGCACTCAATTACATTCAATTTGTATCTTTACCTTTTGTAGATTTCGATGCTGAAGAAGATGGTCGAAAAAATCCATCATCACGTCCACTAAATAATGATACTTATTCGGCATTCAAAAGTGGAAATGTTATCAAGGGTATTCTATGTCCCTCGTTGACAAATTCCTTTAAGCAGAATTCGTTGGAGCGAGCTTACCTAACATACACACATCGCCAGCGACAAAAATCTCTAATTATTGTGAATATTGTGGACTTCATACTGAAGGTGGCACTAGCCATGATATGGTTTTTAAAGGAATCAGTAATCAAAGTTGATGTGGTACGTATAGATAATTAAATGTATGTTTGATTTTCCATCAAAAGGAATCTAATGAAACTCAACAATACATTGCCCAGGACACTAATATCCTATACTGTGATATATTTGATTGATGTTTGACTTTGACGTGAATGCTTTCCTTTAATTTGAATTCTTTTTTTCTCTCGTTTATTTACATTCTTTCTTCTACCTCTCAAATCTCATTACTACAGAAAGTCAATGTAGCTACCGCCATAACATGGTCAGTATGTTGTGGACTTTCGAATATGGCAATATGTTTGCTCGGCTATTGGCGATGTTTTGCCAACAACTATTTGCATTGGGCAGCTGTCTGCACCTGGATACTTTTTAATGTTGAAGGTAATTTTTTTTGTTTAATATTTACATTGAATCTAAATAAGTTTTACTACTTTGAAAATGGCGCCCAAAATGCCATTGTTTAAATTTCACAATTTGTACTTTTGTACAAATTGTACTGTTGTACTTATGAGTGCAATTGACTGTAATAAGCTATCTATTAAAATCACATAGACTCCACTTACTGTAAGACATAAATGACAACATGATAAACATAGACTAATAAAAAATTTAATATAGTACAATACAGTAAAACTCGTTCAAGTTCAACTCGTTTAAGTTCAACTCTTTTAAGTTCAACTCGTTTAAGTTTAACTCGTTTAAGACGTATTCTAAATTAGTTAACATTTTTCATATAAAAAAACATATGTTAATATCGCACAATGGTTCCAATCACATTAATATGGTAATGATTACACTATTAGACAAATTTAAATTTTTGGAAGGTCATCATTTTGCAAACACATGTAAAACACAAGTATTTTGTGAATTTTCGTATTATATATAATTATATCCAAAAATAAGAACATCTTATTGTATAATATTTTGATACAATTAGACATTATTTGGTACAATTAGATCTAGTTTGATGTAATTAGATATAGTTCAATACAATTGTATCGGAATTTTGTCCTCATCCAAATGTAGCAATTGTACAATTATATTATACAATTATCAATGTACAATAATATCCAATTAGATACAATTGTATACAAATATATGCAATTACATATGACATATACAATCATATATAGATCGATATGTAATTATATATTTTTGCATATTGCACTATATGAAGTGTAATACAAAGAAAGATATACTGATATAATTGAGATATAATTTGATAAAATTTTATGTGAATATATATTTTGCAATATATCAATATAAATAACTGTATCAATTAATATGTAAATGTATCAAAACACATAGTTATCGAATAATTTTAGGACGCTGATCACCAGAGAAGACAAATTTCGTTTATGTATTAGCTTTTTTTTTTTTTTTTAAAGAGAGGCAACACTCAGGAAATACTTCCTATATTTAGCGTGTTGCTTTCTTTGGAAAGGGATTTTTATGGCATTTTCACCATGGATGGTATTAATTTATTTCGGTAGCGGTATTATAGGGGTAACGATATCTCAGCTATTTTGGTAACGGTATTTTACTTGATTCGGTATCGGTATTTTAGAGGTAACGGTATTTCAATTATTTCGGGAATGGTAGCGCTAAAACCGGCATACGTTTTTTGCAATGAAATTTATTCCAGTTGTTTGGCACGGAAAATATACAGTATGTACTTCTATTTTTTTCGTCGCCTATTTTAGGCACTATGGGCCAAAATTGGCTAAGAGCGCATCTCAAAAACGAATACATAAAAATAAATATCTTTAGGCAATAATTACTCCTCTTATCAAGATATAATTACAGTCCATAAATTACCCCTTTTGTGCTCTTAGTTCGAAAACGCAAAATTGAGCGAAAACGCACCTTTACTTCAACATATATTGATTGACCTTAAAGGCTTTGCTAATAATACTTAATATAATCTTTCTGCCAAATTTCATCAAAATCCGTCCATACGTTTTCAAGTCCCTTTGGAATCCTCTATGTCCTTAAAACTTTTTTTTTTAAGTTTAAGCTTCAATCTTGCTTCTTGTTTAATATCAACGGTGTGTCGTCAGCATAAATATGTTTTCAAGATTTTTGAAAATTGTGTTCATTGAAAAATATTTATTTTTGAAATTTTACGAAGTTTTAACTTTAACGCTTTTTCGCTTCCAAACCGTGATATGCACACACAGATTTATTTTACTAAATATTTTGTAAATTTGGTTTTCTATCGAAATGGCTTAAATTCTTATTATAGAACACTAATTTGGCGCACTTATTTTCGATTTAAAAACCGCGCCTGGAGGCGGGTATTGCCGGTTGGAGTGTTAAGGAAAACTTTATTTTAGTTATTTAGGTAATGTCATGGGACAGCAATAATTTTAGCCCCATTACGCCCGAATACTAATGACTACTTTTTTAGATTTTGTCAGATTATTTCGGTTACGGTATTATAAGGATAATGCTATTTCTATTATTTTGGTAACGGTTTTTTGCAATAACGGTATTTTAGTTATTTCGGTAACGGTATTTTATCGGTAACGGTATTTTACGGATAACGGTATCTTAATAATTTCGCTAACGGTATGGAATAACGATAGTCAGTTGAAACGGATTTGAATCGAGAAGTGTATTTTAGCGGTATTACCTGCCATCCCTGATTTTTACTTATGTTTGCTTATTTTGACATTTTCTTAATTTTTAATTTTAACGCTTAAGCCCAGCTTTTTCTTAAGATTATTGAGCTTTTGAGTTGCATTTGCCAAATTTTCTTCTCTTGAAATCCTTTTTTAAAAAGATTTGTGTTTTATCTTTTTTGTAGTTTTGCTATTTTTTTGCTGAAATATTTCCAAAACAATTCGAAATTTTGACAATTTACAGATTGTTGTACAAAACAAGCAAAAGATTCATGCAGTGAAGGCACACAGAGCTTAAGTGGAATAAAAGGTCAGTGCATATGGGGTTTCTCGCCAGAAAATGTTAGATTAGCCATTCACATACAAAGTTTGTTTAAATTGAAAAAAGCGGGCTCTTTTTTAAAATACGCAATTCTCGCCATAATTTCTACAAATTGTTTTAGGGAAATGTTAATTAATCTCCATAATAATAAACATAAGTGAATTGGTTACAACAGTATCAAAACACCGCTAAAGTGACAAATCTGTGGTAAGTGAAAAGGAGACACGTCGTAAAAATGATATAAAGGAAGACTTCGGTGTATCAAAGACTGGCAATTTTAGCAATATATCCAATCACGTAAATGGTGGCTAAACTTTGGCTGCTTTATTCATAATATATCATGTAACTCGAGAAAAACTAGCATAACATTAAAACAGACCAAAGTAACCAGGTGCAAAATAATTAGCTGTGTATACAACAATGGCAAACTGCTCGAAAAACAACCAATCCCTTGACTGTTACACAGCGTACCTAATACTGAAATGATTCAAACAGACTTTTTGACTGTAGAAAATATCAGATATCATAATTATAGTTGCATGTGCAACTGGCGGAAACTTGATACAAGATTTTTGGTTTATTAAATTATTTTATTCAATTTTGTTTGCAAATTTTTTGTCATTTTTTGACTTATTATTGACTTGTAATAAAATATTCTCGTTTTATGACTCCAGATATTTTGAAAACTCTACTAGTTGTAGACTTTGACACTTTGATTTTAGGTTTCTTCTACCCTTTATTTTTTTTTTTCAAAATGGATGATAACTTTCTGCGGTTGCTTAATTTCCCTACAACTTTCCCGTAACTTTCTGGATTTCGAGATAAAATAATTTAAAAAAATATTTTAATAGCTCATGGCATTTTGTTTGTAAATCAATAAGGACATAATTTTCAGTCCATGTCAAAAAAGACAACGTTCAGGGACATGTCCCAGGATAGGTCTGTGACGTGTTACATGGCAGCTACTTATTAAAGTGACAGGTCCCTTTCATATAAAGTTATCGGAATCACTTCGTCTTAATTTCCCATAGGGTAGAGTCTGCAAAATTATAAAACTATTGAGTCCGACCAAAGAGTGCGGCCCAAAACCTACATTTGGACGATTCTTGTTTCTGTTATTTAATAAAAATAAAATTTTTTGGGACTTGTGCAATATTATAAATACAGGTAATGTGACATAATTTGTTGTGTAAGTTCAGTGAATGGATCCGTCCGGATTCTTTCAGTAACCCGTACATAGTATGGCACATGCGGAATAAAAAGTAACAGGTAATATGCCATTTCTTAACCCTCTAACTGACAAACGATGTTTTGCAATGAAATTCATACCATGTGCTAAACTGGAAAAACAAATAATAAGTTCTTCAACAAAATTGTTTATCGTTGCCTAATTTAGGAATCCTGATAAAATCCTGTGAGTCCTTGTAAGGACTTATTATTAAACATAAAAGCTTCAATTCTTACTTATATTATTACTATTTTTTTTTTTTTTTTTAATAAGTTTTTGAAATTTTACGAAATTTTGATTTTGAAGCTTTCTCAATTCCAAACCGTGGACGGCACACGAAAAATTTCTTCGGAAAATATCTAGCAAATTTAGTTTTTTATCGTAACATATTAATTGCTAAGTATAAAACGCTCATTTGATGCATTTGTGGTAAATTTTATGAAGACTGCCATGAGGCAGCCTTACGCTTACACCAGTCACGTAATACTTCATTTCGAACTGGTCCTGCTGCATATCAAATAATGCCTAATATGAGACTAGTTGCACACTAGATACTTTCAACTCATTCTGTTGCGTATTCACTTAAACCAGTTAGGTGATATGTTATATTCGACAAGTTCTCCGACATATCTTAAACACAAAAAAATAAAATTCATTAGTTTTTATGAACATGTTCATATTTTTAAAGGTTCATACTATTTATTAAATTAACTTACTATTTATGAAGTGTTTCTAATTTTCCTAGCATTTATAAAAAGGTACGTAAAATTCCCAGTATTATTGCAATTTATGCAAGTTTTCATAAATATTAAGATTTTGTACATTGGCAAATTTTTTAAGTACTTTTTCATAAATATTATATTACCCCGTCCACATTGGTTCTCTGATGATTGTAGGTGACGCTACATGAAACATGTAAGGACCTGTCAGTGGATTAAAATCTGCATTAAGTTGCGGATGAAGAAATTTTTTGATTAATAAATATCGTTGCACGGTTTTTTGTTTAACAAAAAACAAATGATCTTGAACTTGAACAATCTTGCTCACATCATAAATTAAGTGTTTCTAGATATATTTTAAAAACCTTGTCATAATTTGCGAGACACAAACTATCTCAGTATTTTTTATGAACTGTTCATAAATGTTATGAAAAAGTTCATAAATTAGTACATTGGCAAATTTTTCATAAAATATTCATAAATAGTAAGAATTTTTTTTTTTGTGTGTAATCAACTCAAAATGGGAAAATTGTCACCTGCTATGACAAATCCATGTTAAAAGTACCAGTCACTTTCATATAACAGAACCGAAACTAGGACAGGATCATACATGTGGAGACTTCCCCAATATATTATTTGTCTTTTAGAAAATTTAAAAAATATTTATTAATTTTATTATTTTGTCAATCACTTTTTTGTAAGAATTTTTCTGTTTTGAATTTAAAATAAAGATCCGTTAAAAATAAAATAAACAACGTTTAATATCAATCCCATAAGTGGTGACCCCGACAAAAAGAATGCCAAAGAAACTATCAGAACTGTCCTCGGAAGAAATTTCGTTTTTGTTACGAAAATGGAGAATGACGTTAACAGGGCGAAAAGCCGACAAACTGATGCGACTAAAATCATATCTGGAAGAGCTACAAATCACAGATTTAGAAAACTATGATTTTGAACTTTACTTAGAAGATCCAGAAGCAACATGTTCAAATACCGACATAAATACAATTTTACAACATATGCAAAATTTCATGAAAGGAATTGAAAGCCGCTTTGAGGAATTTAGGCTACAAAACTCACAAACTTCTATACCATCGGTAGCACAAAATTCCAATGCAACGGCATCTTGTCTACAACATTGTTCTCACGATGAGTTCAAAACCTCTAAAGCACTTATTCTTCCTTTATTCTGGACTAAAAATCCTGAACTATGGTTCTTAACTACTAACCAAAAGTTTCAAAGTTTTAATATTACTTCTGACAACATCAAATATACCAAAGTCATTGAATCTCTCGAAGTTTCCACTATCAACAAAATTTCAAGCCTGATTCGCAGTCCCCTACAACAAAATAAATACTTGATGCTAAAAACTCAACTTATAACTATGTATGAAGAAAGCGATGAGAGTAAGTTTAATCGTATTTTTAATGATTTACAACTAGGAGATCAAAAACCAAGTCAACTTTTTCAAGATATTAAAAATCTAGCTAACAACAAAATCTCTGATGATATTCTCTTTTCTATTTGGATAAAAAAAACTTCCTTAAAAATGTGAACAAAGTTTGAGAGGTTTTAAATAAATTTCACCGTTGCCTAATGTGTTAGATGTAGCAGATGGTATGTTGGAGTGCCCTAAACCTAATGTTGTGTCTATTAGAAAAGAGGAATCTAGTTTTGATCAACTGAACAAGAAAATTGATCAATTAATTGAGGTTGTAAGTAAAAATAGTCGTTCTTCTCGTACCCAGTTTAGATCATCATCAAACAACCAACAACGGCCTGTATCTAATTATACTCATTGCTACTATCTCCTTGTAGTTTTATTTTGGAAAACCGACTTCCCCAACACTAATGACGACGAGTGATTTTGGGAATCCTTTGAAAAGTCGTCGATTAATTATTCATGATCCACTTTCTAAATTTCAATTTTTAATAGACTCTGGTTCAGATGTTTCTATTCTGCCAATGCAAATTTAGATTTTGCTCCCTTATTTGCTGCAAATGGTTCTAAAATTCGAACATTTGGATGAAAATTACTACAAATTAATCTTAACCTAAAGAAAACATTTTTATGGACATTTATTTTAGCTGATGTTGATACTCCAATTTTGGAAAACGGTCTAAAACGTTTTGGATTAGTTATTGATATTAAAAACAAATTATTGATTGATCCTGAAACTAAACTGAAGAGTAAGGGTATCATAAAATATGTTGATTCAAATTCTGTCAAAGTAGTAATTTATTTAAGGGATACAAAAGCTGATACTGTAGCAAAATCACTTTATGAAAACTGGATTTGCAGATTTGGTGTTCCCTTTTAACAGAAGTTTAAAGACCGCTATTCGATGTCGTTCAAATGAAAATTGGAGTGACTCTGTCCCCACAATTCTTCTCGGATTAAGAACAACACTAAAAGAAGATATCGGTTTAAGTAGCTCAGAATTAGTTTATGGTAGTGTTATAAATGTACCTGGTCAATTTTCACCAATTTTACTTTAAAACTGTCACATTCCGAATTTATGAATAATCTGAAAGACAAATTTAGACTATTAAAACCAGTATCTGGAACAAATCATGCAGTTAATAAACCTTTCATATATAAGAATTTGCACGATACAACACACGTTTTTGTTCGAACGGATTCCATTCACCCTACATTGGAACCTCCTTACCAAGGTCCCTTCAAGATACTTGAGAGAAAAAGCTAATATTATACCATTCAAATACACAACAAGCCCAAAAATATTTCGATTGATCGGCTTAAACTGGCTTTTATTGAAAATATTAATCAAAATATTAATAGAGTTACATTTTCAGTTATATAACATTACTAGGAAGGGGGGTAATGTGGAGACTTCCCCAATATATTATTTGTCTTTTAGAAAATTTAAAAAATATTTATTAATTTTATTATTTTGTCAATCACTTTTTTGTAAGAATTTTTCTGTTTTGAATTTAAAATAAAGATCCGTTAAAAATAAAATAAACAACGTTTAATATCAATATCAATCCCATATACATACAAAGTTCTAGTCACGTGACCTTACCAATGACTGTTTTATTTCCCACAGGGTCGAAAAATTAGTACAATAGTTTTCACAGGAGCTGAGTTAGGCGCTTGAAAGCCATTTAGTCGAATATATCGACAGACGTTTATATTTTGTGCGATTCTTGTGAGCGATTTTTGGGGATCAGCGCTAGAGGGAGGAAAAATCAAAAAAAAAAAAATTTCTAAATCTCTTATATTTTACAAAATTTATAATTTAAAAATGAGTTCAAATCACAGTACGACACCAAAAAATAAAAAAAGTTTTTCATATAGAGCAAAATTAACAATATAAAATACTTTGTTCAATTGACACATAAATTAACCACTGACGAGTCCCAGGAGGGGGACGAAACTGCGGCAGTCTGGTGTATCCCTTGTGTCCGTAAAATTTTTCAATAAAAAAAAAATGTTTTCTTCTTCTTCTTCCTGTAAAGAGACTAACTAAATAAATTAAAAATTTATAATTTTTTAAAATATTAAATTAAAGCAGGTCCAAATTTTAATCGAAGAATAATTTTTAGAGAAACTTTTGCATGACAAATGAATTTGTAATTAAATTAGCCCCACTCGTATTTAAAACTATAAAAAATACTCCAAATTGCGTAACTATAGTTTTGTAAGCCTTTGCATGCAAATTCAAAAAGTGTAGTGATTATAAAAATCGCGCAAAACGCAATACTTAAAATGTTTTATACCAATTGTTGCCTGAGCTTATTTAGGTGACACTTCTGTCAATCCGATCAACCATTTAAAAGTAGCGAACGCATTTCTTATACGCTACACTGTGCATTTGGCGGTGTTTTGGTAATGTTCTAACCACTGCGGTTATGTTTATTGTTGTAGAGATTAACATTTCTATAATATATGAAGGTCCGTAAAACAATTTAAGAAAAATGATAGCGAATTCATTTAAATATTATGAATTTTTTAGTTACAAAGTATTTAAATAGCGTTCTTTAAAAAAGGACTAAATAACACTAGAGGCTTTACGCTAAAATATGAGATCTTCAAAGTTTCTTGTAAAATACCGAAAATTTCTTTGAACATTAAAAAACAGTTTGTTGAAATGACAACTTAATGTAGATTTCAAAACCATACAAAGTTTTTTAAATTGTTATTTCAATTTCACAATATTAAGTTAAAGTTAAAATATCTCGAAAACTAACCGTGCGATTCCAAAATGTAAATCATCCAAATTGGTCCGCATTTGTAAAAAGTATACCCTCTAATATGCCAAAGATGGTCAAAAGGTTTATAACTTTTTACATTTTTTGCCAAACATGTAAGCTCCAGTTCCAAAATCCTGTAGGGCATGAAAAATATAAGAACTGCGATTTTACTATTTCGTGATGGGTAAAAAAAAATCACTCACCGAATGCATTGAAGTTTTGTATATATGATTTCTTTCTTTTTTGAAATGCACTGATATTAAGATTTGGTAAAAATTTCGTGTCAAAATGGTAGGTAACGATTTTGAAAGTACGATTATACAAGAAAAGTAAAATATCACATTATTTAATTTAAAAAAATCGTATATACAAAACTTTAATACATTTGGTGCGTGAACATTTTTTACGATCGCTAAAAAGTGAAATCGCAGTTCTTAGTTTTTTTATTTACATGTCCTACACAATTTCGGAACTGGAGGATGTCACCAAAAAAAGTTATAACCCTAAAGGTCAATTTTGACACCCTGTGTTAACCCATTAATGACTGACCTCCGATTCCATTGTCCAATATCGATTAAACTTCACGCATTCATTATTTAAGGTTTTAGAAGTGATATGGTATAATTTGTTTTATATTTCCCATGCATGGACCTTATAAATTAACCACTGATATAAAATAATTTCTTCATGCTATTTAAATAAAATATTTTTTTATGATTTTCTACGTAAAACTCTTCATTTTTACTTTAAAATAATCGATATTACAAGCAATATTACAATATTTTATAAAACTGTAAAATATTAGTATTTGAATGTCAATTTCAAGAAATCGTACCTGTAGCCCAGGTAAATGGACTTCGAAAGGTATTTATTGTTTGTACGATAAAGAACACCTAAGACTATTAGCCAACAAGAAAGTTTTTCGATTTTTCACTTCCCCAATTTTTCAGAGACAATTTTATGCAAGTTTTCCAACTTTGTAAATTTGTACACTTTTGAATCGCCAATTACCCCCCTTGAAGGGTGTGAAATTTTACCCCAAAATTTTTTTAAACGTAGTTTAATCTTCTTACCTGTCTATGTTATTTTAAGATGGCTCCTTTTTGAATATTCAAATACCCAATAGGCAGGGTGACTAGAAATAATTTTCTTAAAGATTAAGTCCCCCTTTTTAATTCTTGCGATTGGACCAATAGTTTAAAAGATCGATAATAATTACCACTATTTTTGTGTTTGGAACCACTGTGTATCGCTTAAGGGGAACCCTTGCCTTAAACAAACCCATTTGACAGTCTCAGAACAAAATACCATATATTTTAACATTTTATATACGAACTTTCCATAATTTTGGACTTTTTATAAACCAAACATAAAAATCTGACTTAAAATGAACCGCAAACGGTTAATTAAAGAAATTCAATAAAAAAATTCACAACCTTTGAAATAGTTTGAACATGGTTTTAATATTATGTTAATAATACTACTCAATGGCCAAACTGCCTTTGAACATATATTTTTTTAATAGACCTATGAACGCTGAATTCAAATCTGGCAATTAGCTAAATTTTTTAATTTTTCGAAATGTAACCGTAATACAACTTTTCAGTTAAATTTCGAAAGATTAAGCAAAATGTGAATAATGTCCGCGATGTTTCAAAAACTGCAAATGAGAAAAAAATTGTTGACTGATTTGATTCGGCGTAAAAAAGCCTATTAAGAAATACGTATTTCAAAGACAGGTTCGACAGAAACTTGAAAATTGTTGAGTAGTGTAATTAATAACTGTCAAACTAATTAACATCGGTTAAAACGAACCTCGCCTATAACGAACTAATTTTTCTGGTCCCTTCGAAGTTCGTCTTAACCGGGATTTACTGTATGTAGCTATACTCCTGTAAAGAGAAACTATAATCAACAATGGTCATAAGTTGATATGTCGTAATTGCTAATTTTTCAGTTTTCTTGACATAAGGCTGCCAAATTACTTTTGTATGATAGAGAAGTAATTTGGTGCGCTATTTCAAATTGTGGAAAAATGGCAATTAAGAGTAATCAATGTATGGCCCTCATTATATTTTTTTCATATTTTTTTTTGTTTACAGGATTTGTTGGTGAAGGTGTAGGTTTTGCCGATCGTGAGTATTTAATATGGTATATACTATTTGTTATATTTGTTCCATACGCCATGTTGCCTTTGCCACTGAAATGGTGCGTTGTGGGTGGTACTATCACAGCCAGTTGCCATCTAACTGTAATAACCATTATTAAATTACAAAAACATGAAGTAAGTAAGAAAAGGTTAAAAAAAGCAATACAAATAAAGGATGTTCACGAAATAAAATTTAATTTATATCATATTGACTGTCTTAGATAGATAAATTTTCAAAGTTCTAACAAAAGTTTGTTAACATAGGCAAGGATGCCTACTTGGTCTATGTACTGAATCTTAGGGACTTTGCTATCCCTTTGTGCTACCTATGATGGTAATATTAAAGTCCATATTAATTTTAACTCATTATAGAACAACTGTTGTGTTTTCAACCTAGAATTTTTAAAATGCTATATATTTTAATTGATATAGTTAATTAAGTGGTTCAAAACCCAAAAACTTACTTTACTAAAATTGTAAAAAATGAGATAATAAAATATTATCGACAGCTGTCAAATATGCGTTTGAAAACAATGCTTGCTTTTTTTGATGGCATCTTATTCAAAAACTATTTTTAAAATTTAAAAATGCCTAAACTTTTATATTTTTCATTGTTATATTGACGGGAAAACGGAATCATTTATTTCTCTGCTAAAAACGCTGTAAGTAAAATTCAAACTTTTAAAATGACACACAAAAATGCTGGTATACGTAAACTTAATTGTTGGTAGTAAAATCCAGTAGTATCCCAGTGGCTGGAAGGTACCTATCACAGCACACGTTACGTGACTGGTTCATTGTGATAGCGACCTGTCACAGGACCGGTTTTTTATATGAAAGGGACATGGCCTTGTCCTAGGAGGGGGTCAATTTCCGTCTGTGACATATCGCACGACCGGTGTCAAAGAACATGTCATACAACTACCACCAAATAACATGTCGCAGGACTGACGCAAAATAACATATCCAGGAACTATCGCAAAAGAACACGTAACTTAACTAACGCAAAAGAACATGTCACGGAACTAACGCAAAAGAACATGTCAACGAACTAACTCCATCGAAATATTAATTCTTCATTACAAAAACTTCTTATTAGTCGGACGAATATTTCAAACCAAAATTTTTTTAGTGGTTCTTATATGAAGACGGTCAGTAAGTTAAAAATACCTTTAATTTGATACCAATTTGTTGAATTACTTGGGAAGAAATAAAAATAATATAGAAAAAGACGATTAACCACTTTTTATAGTTTTATCTATTTTTTTTTTTGTAGTGCAGTTGGAGTTGTCCTTTGAAAGACTTTCCTAATATATACTTTAAAACCGGCCCAATTATAGGTACTTTAAAACCCGTCATATTAGCATATATTTAGACCAGTCACGTGCAAGACACAAGTAAAGTGATAAGTACTTTAGGAACCGATATTATTTTCACCTATCACAGTCCTGGTACTTACAGACATATCACGTGGTATTGACTTTTACACCGATCACGTGGTACGAACTTTGTGAACCGGCATTGTTTTCATGTACCATGGGACTAGTACTTTCACACACCGATTACGTGATAGTTACTTTACGATTACGTGATAGTTACTTTATTTATTTACAAGAATTTGAACAACGCGTAAAAGCGAACTATAATGAATTTTGAAAAAACATGTAAACTCCAATTTAACTAGAGGGGGATATATACTCGTATACCAAGTTAAATGAAATTTGGAAAAAAAAATTTATTTATTCTTTAACAAAAAATACTTAAAACAAATGGGAAATATGCACAAACATGTACACAAATTACAAAATATGCATTAAAAAGCCCAAAATTTTCATAAAAAGTCAAAGCATGCATAAATATGCACTTTTGCCAAAATATACGAAATATGCTATTCCAAATCGATGTTCTACATTTGATGATTTGGTCAAAATATTCATTAAAATGCAATAAAATATGCATAAAAAGTCAAAGCATGCATAAAGGTGTCAAAAATATAAGAAATATGCGACTACAAATCGATGCCATCCCAGGTAGAAAAATACAATCTTTAAAACGTTTTAAAAGCATTTTTCATGATGGTACAAGCGTTTTCAGAACATACCAAATTACAAATTTAAAGCGTTTTGAGAATGTGCAAAATGATAACCCAAATTTACGGTCTGAGGATGGTATTTTATAACGTTCTCAAAACATTGCAAAAACAATATTTTTGAAATGCTTTTTCAATCGTTAAATAAGTATTTGCAGAACATTTTGGCTTACAGTTATTAAGCGTTATGAAAACGACCCAAATGATAACCGCTTTGAGGGTTGTAATTTTGAACATTGTCAAAACGCTCGAAAGACAAATTTTAAAGATCTTTATGAATTGTTCATAAATACCAATTTACAGTTTTAACGTTCTCTAAGCGTTAAAAAAGCTACAATTAAAGTACTTTGTCATTGTTTTCAACACAAATATCAGAATAATAATTTTAAACAATTTTATATATTTACATTTTGAAAAATAATATTTTTATTGAATTTAATTAAAATATATTTTAAAGTAACAAAATATAAATTAATAAGCTTGAAACATAAAAGTATTACTTCAGGGTTTTAAATTAAGGGAAATGTGATTTAGTATAAAAAATATAAACATAAAACATAATTTTGACGAAACGATATTGTGACAACCACAAAAGAAAAAATAGATTTAAATTTGATATATAAAAACATATCAATAAAATCAATGAAATTAAAAATCGAATATTCAAATATGAAAATAAAAAGCCCTCTATTGGAAAATAGATATATTTCATTATATAAAAAAATTGCATAAGAAACCGAGTTCGCATATAGATAGATCCCCTTATGACAGTGTTGTTTTTTAATCAGTAAAATATTTTGTAAAAAAAAAAGTATTTCTAAAGTACTATTGGCAAATGTTAGAAAAACGCTTTAACGCAATGGTTTTACATTGGTTTCATTTTATAAACCGTTGTAAATTTTGTACGATAAGAACTTCTAAAGTACTTTTTACAAACGTTGGAAAAACGCTTTGAACCAATGTTTTTACAGTGTTTTTATTTCACAAATATTTGTAAGTTTTGTATAAAAAGTATTCCTAAAATACTTTGTCCGAACGTTCGAATAGCAATCCAAAATAATGTTTTTTAAATGCTTTTTTTTCGTATTATTTGCAATTATCGCTTTGGAAACGCTTTTATTTTAGTACCATCAAAAACAAACGTTTTGAAAACTCTTCGTTTTTTGTACCATCCCAAATTTCTACCTGGGATGTTATTCTGAATTAAAAGATTCGGATAAATATTTAGTCTATTATTAGTTTTAGATTATAAAGAAAAAACATGCATTTACTTATTAAATAAAAATAAAATGACATTTCGAACCATATGGTTAAATTGAGCCACAAACTGCAAAAAAAAAATTGAAAAATTAACATTAAATAAAATCATTTCAAGGGAGGTAAAGGAGTCTTTCCTTAAAATATAATCAACAAATTGCTTGAAAAGACACAAACTTAACTAAAAATAAAACAGCAGATATTTTTTCTGCAAATGACAGTTTAAATAGTGAAAGGCGTGGTAGAGAAGAATGAGTGTAGGTTCTAAAAATCATAACTACATTGTAAATTTTCAATTTTCTGAATCAGACTGCGCCGATTCTGGTATTAAACCTTCGTCAGTGACCCTGTTTTTTTTTTTTATAAAGCAATATTTGTTATGTTTTTATTTGTTCGATTGCGTCTATATGAAATTTTCTGTGCAATCACTGGTATAGGTAAACTGATTTCTAATGCCACATGCACTCGCACTACACGTTAGACACAGCGCTTTTGCGCACTGATCTATCGTCAGGTCGAGTTTTGTTGTGATTCAAACTAGTTTTATTCAATACACGGTGTTTTTGTTCTTGCATACATAATCTCAGAAGTACAACTCTAACAATACAACAGTTCTATTTTTAGAAACTTACCTCACTCTAATGTCCACTGTTTTCCCATATGTTGTAAGTGATGCCACATCTATGATATATATTATATATATTACGTAGTTAGGGAAGAATTGCCAGAGAGCAAAGTTTGATTTCTGTTTGAGTTTGAATTTTTTGAATCAAATAACAGTATTTCCAATTAAAAAGGTGTACGTAGTTATTGTAACTGTTAAAAATCAACTGTCGAATGTAGTAAAAATAATTACAAATGCATTTAAGACAACATTAAACTGCATTTACATTTTCCATCGAAATCCTGTTTATACCCTGTTTTTAGATGACGTTTTTATTCACACGAACGAAAAAATAATAACAAAATACATGCAATACAATAACAAAATACATGTAGTCACTCATTCGTGTAGCGGCGAACGTATTGTAAAAAACCATTGCTTAAACTAGATTTCGATTATATGGCAATGCATAAAATGTATAAACTGGATTTTGAGGTAAACGCAGCTTTACCAGCATTTTAAATAAGTTATTAATAACAACAAAACAAATTTTTGTAAATTTTTAAATCAGTCTTGCCACATGTTTGAGTGATGTGATATTGCTTCTTTGATTTCTTTTCATCAGATTAATTTAAGGTCCAAATATTAAAGAGCTAAAAGAAAAAATACAATATTTTATAATATTGAAGTAAATTTATTTCTTTCCTATTACAAAACTAACCTTAATATTTAATTTATTTTATAAAAAAAATATAGCAGAGAAGATTTCACTGACGAAGCGTCTTCTTGCGCTTTCTTTTCTTGACAAACGATAATAACAGAAACATTATTCTCATTTACAATTTCTGTTAAAAAAGCCAAAACAACTGCATAAAGCAAATGTAACCACAATGATGTAGCTATGGTAAGTTGTTTAAAAAAACAACCGTCAAAAATATTTAAAACTATTTTTTTAAGTAAAACAACTGCAATTGCAATTAAAATAACTATAACCGCATTACTACACAAATATTTGTCATATAGTAACTGCAGAACTTTTCTAAATTTACTAAACACATGAGGACACTATAGTTTTCAAGAAGCTCATCTAAATTTCTCGATTTTTATTTAGATCCCCTATATAAATTTTACTTTTTAAGTACACTTAGAAAAAAACACTGTATATCATTGTGAAAGTAACTACTTATTGTTTAATAAAATTCTGTTGAAAGGAGATTTGAATCGATAAAAGAATTTCTGGGTTCACATAATTTTTTTTTTTTACATTTTAAATTTTCTTTTGTGTACACCTTTAAGAACTTCCACGTAAACGTATTTCTAAAAAAATTTTCCTCAGTTTTCCATTTCATAGATTCATACATACTTACATATGAGGAAAATTTGTAAGGTGCAATGCACGTATGATTTGATTTAATGTTTCTTTCTATTTATTGTCTTCAACAGAAATCGAATTGCATTGCATTTCAAATTTTTTCTAATTTTATCCTATATACTGCCATAAATGTGGCCGGCATGTATACCAAATATTTAACTGACAGAGGTCAACGGCTTGCGTTCATAGAAACCCATAAGGCGATGGAACATAAAAAGGAGTCCGAAAAGGAATTACAAAGAACGCAAAAGTTGTTAGATTCAAGTAAGTGCAAATTCAATACTTTTAATAACTGCTGAAGTTTTTTTAAAATTAGATATGGATCAGATCCTGGGGAGGTCCTGAGACCTTTAATTTAGATTTACCAAGTCTATAAAAGTATAAATAAAACTTTAGTTTTACTAATTTTGGGTTTGAATTTAGAGCTGTTGAATATAATAAAAATTTTATTTAAACCAACAAATTGGTGCTAACAGGGAAGAACCTCTGATGGGTTCCCTCATATTGCCATAAAATTTGGATATTGTTACTAAGGGAACGAAATAAATAAGAATGAGGAGTAAAGTTTGGGGTCAAAATATCCGTTATTCAAAGAATTAACCCAATTAACCAAACGATGTAGTTACGTTATCACCTAGGTGATATTTATTATCATAAATATATGATAATCGCTTGTGATACGAAAACGATAGATTTTTTGTTCTAAAATGTAACTTTCCTTCAGATATCGTTATCCATGGAAATTGGATACAGTTTTTGAAATTTCCTGGAATTATCGAAATACTATCGTTAAACCAGGCGATAACGATATCGAAAAGGAAATCGCTAACGATATCATAATCTATTCACGTGTCTTATATTTGAAAAAAGGACTAAAAATTAAAAAAAAATCAGCGAATATTTCACGATAACAGGTTTTTATTTAATTTATTTATAAGTTACAAATTTTGGCAACAATTCAGAATAAACATGTAAAAACAAATCTGACAAAAACTCCTTTCGGTTTTTGTGAATTTGATTCCATATAAAACTTAGCTGAAATTACATATAAACAAATCAATTTCTAAGGCTTCCTATTGAATGTTGATGTAAAAGGTATATTGATCTAATCATTTCTGTACCAACTCTCCAAAATACAATTAAATTCTTAAATCTTTTTCAAAAATATTTTTTTTTTGTTGAACGTTTCTTGATGTTTTATTTAAAACAAAACAAAGTTGAAAGCGTCGAAACAAATGTTTCGGAAATGAAATCGTAATCTAACTGGAATATTATTTCGTTTTCGCAAATAATTGGTGATAGTGTTTTCACTCATATCGTTCTTTGGTTTACTGGGAATATACAACTTCCTCTTCAAAGAAACAATATAAAACTTTGCTATCAAATGAAAAGTATTTGCATCACCTTTCCATTGGTATATAAAAGATTTAAAATAATAAAGTTTCGAACAACTTTGAAACCACTTTTTAACCCCTAAATATGCGACTGTGCAAGTATGTTCTCTATCTTGTATCAAATTTCATCCAAATCTGGAGGAGCCATCCAACAGACTTCCCTTTTAAGCTAAAATTAATTTTGTTAAATTTTATACATTTTTCTATTGAGACAACAGACATATTATTTTCTGCTAAAATTCAAAGTGTTTAGGGACACAAAAAACTAGATATTTATGAAATCATTCCACTTTTTCGTAGTTTGTAGAATTTGAAAATTATTTTACTTCAAGTCAAATTCAAAGTACTTGTATATGGGGGATTTCATCTCTAGTGACCAAACTTTTTAAAGCAATTGGGTAGTAGCTATGACTAGAGATGCAGCGAATAGTCTATTCGGTATTCGGTTTAAACATTTGTAAAAATTTTAAAGGTCGACTTCTCGACTATTCGACTTTGTCGTTTTTTCAAAAGATTTTTCGACTTTTTCCGAGTTTTCGACTTTTTTCCAAGTAAAAGTCGAATAATCGACTTTTTGTATGAACATTTCTAAATCGCGAAAAAGCGTATTTTTTATATTCTTTTGGTGTCAGTTAAATGGCATCTTAACGTAGAATTTATGTTTTATTGGTAATGGAAACGAACTCGAATTTAATTAACGTTAAAATAATCTTTTAAAAAAATTTCTAAAACTTTCCCAATTTTTAAGACAAAGTTTGAAAAAAAACTTTTTGTTATTTTTTCACATTTCACTATTAAAAATTGCCGTTTTTCCAAAAACCCCAAAAGTCATTCCCAAAAATTAAAACTTTAATGTCAGCGAACAAATAAGTATTGGACTATAAGACTAATCTCATCAAGCACATTGCCAAAAGTCTAAAGTCATTTCAATCTGCCCAAATTTAATGAAATTTAAAGCTCCGAAAGAATTTTTACGCTTGAGGTATTCTACTTTAGTGCACGGATGATCACCGTGTATTGAAATAAGTGACTTTACAATTTATTTTTAGAAAACCTTACTTCTAATTTACAATTGTGCACCTTATATCCAAATTGGACCTTTTCGTAAGATTTGACTTAATTTTGCGCTTTTTACGCTCAATATTGTGGTTTATGTCAAATTTAACTATTTTGTTGGCTACAATGGCTTTATGTTTGTCTATTGTGTTATCGACTAAAACTTAATTTACTTTAAAGCCATTATTATATAACTCAATTAAAAAAGTCGAAAGCAGACGTCAACTTTTCGACATTGCATTAGAAAAAAAGACTACTTTTTCATCAGAGGAAAGTCGTCTACCAAAATGTCGAAAAAATGTCGAAAAAGTCGATTAGTAGAAAATCGATTTATAGAACCCTAAACCGATTACAGAATATTTGCCGAATAGTTCTTTCGTTTATTTTCATATAAATTTCATATAAAGATACACTTTACTTTAGATATAGACAAAATTAATTAGAACCATAAAACGTTCTAGGTTGAAAAATCGTCTCAAACCAATACAAACAGCTGTGTTTGACATTTTGAAGAAAAATATTTTGTTAAGAACTTTATTTTATAATTTTTTTAGATAAATAAAAATACAGGCTTCTGGCGTATTTTCTTGCAACCGAATAATTTTGACGAATAGTGCTACAATTCGGTATTCTGCAGAATACAAAATTTCTGGGTTCATGACCGAACATTCGTGACATCTCTGGTTAAGACACAAAATTTCAGCGGACTCTCCGAGTTGGAGGGTGTTAAATTTTTACCTTTTCGTCAAACAGCCATTTTTTCAGATACATAATTATAACTAATTACCTATTGTAGTTAGAAAATTTTATTCAAAATGTTGTCGATAGCTTTTTATCAAAATAAAAAGAGTTTTTTTAAAATGGTTTATTGTTTTCTTTTTAAGAAAGCTGTTGTCTTTTCATTTCGGAGCTTTGTGGTCGCTTAGTCGAATGCGACTTGTTTATATTTATCTTTTCTTCCAAAATAGGCTACTTTGCACTAACAATTTTGAGTGCTCGCCATTTTTCTATTTCCTATCCGGTTTTATCATATTTCCAATCTGCTACAAAAAAGCATGCTCAAGTTTGTGGGCAATCTCTTAAAGTTCCCGAGATATTCCCATTTTAAAATGTGAAATCCAAATTTGATCCGAATTAATTCCAGTTTTTTGCGAATGACGGGACCAAATCAAGCCCAATTTGTTTTATTTAAATGTTTGGTTATTTACCCAATGAGACTCAACTTAGTACAAGTTATATCACGATAGGAAGACATCGGTTTCAAAAGTTCGGTCACTTGAGATGAAGTCGCCATAAATAAAACATAAATGCTTGTCGTGTCAGTATAGGGATGTGTGTACTAGCATAGTCAGATGTTTGACATTTTAATTCACTTCGACAGTTACGATATTAAGTAGGTCATACAAATGCATTTTAAATAATAAATTTCTAGACAGGTAAAAGTAGTTAAAAGCAGGTAAAAACGTAATTTCAGTAAATAGATTTTGCAATTTTTAAATTTATTAGTATTTAAAGTGTTTAAGAGTTAACAGATACAAAAAAAAAAAAAAACCGAGGACACAAAAATCTTTAACTTATTTTCTTTGTTAAATATTTTTAATACTTTAACAGTTTTACCCAATATTGTTAACAATCAAATACGCAGTGAAATGTACAAAGGTACGGATCCCAGTGTTGAAACGCAGTTCAATAAATTGTATGTTTATCCCATGGATAATGTGAGCATATTATTTGCGGACATAAAGGTAAGTTTTGTTAAAGTGTTCTTTTTCTTTAATAAATGTCAAGGAAAAATGTCCTTTCTGTGGTCCTAAGTGGGTAAATTGATAAGTAACTAAATATGCTAAAAATTAAACTTAAAACTAAAATTTAAAAAAACCGATAAAATTACAAAAATCGACAAAATCAATAAATAAAAAAAAATATCCTTGGCCAAACATTTATCTTCTTAAGATACAGGCGAGATTCCAAATTAATTCTCTTTTCTATCTGTAGTTTTAGAGAACAACGCGATCTGAAAATCGACCCATTCAAGTTGAAATTTGGAGGCGAGTTTTGACCAATGGTTCAAACATTTTTTCTCTAGCTCTTTAAGTTTTAGAGCTATTTATGTCTAAATTTTTATTAAGTCGATTTTTTAAAAATTTTGATGATTTTTTTTAATTCTTGGAGCTGTTGTAAAGTTGTCGTTTTATTTTTAATATTGACGATTTAAGCGAATTTTTCCAATTTAAATTAAAGTTTTCATAATATATACAACAAATTTGTTTGAAATTAAATATTAATATATATGAATACATCTTTAATTTAAGCTATTTAAGCTATAGTTACAAATTATTATAATTGATACTACAATTTCCTTAATGGGACGGAGTTCAATTGAACCTTTAATTGAGTAAACAAATATTTTAATTGAAACTCGAAGCCGCAAAAAGGTTGAACAATAAAAGTTATTAAAAACATACATTTGAGTAACTCATCAAGTTTGAACAAATTAAAAACAAATGTGATTATTCTAGATACTTATCAATTAGCCTACATATTAATACTGTAACAAACAAAGAAACTATACAGTGGCGAACCAGCGGATTTTAATGTTGTAGAAGAGTAAAAATTATTAGACGTGTATTTTTTTAGATGTGTAACCTCAAGTTAATTTAAGTAAAAGTGGGGTCAACAATGAACCAATTTGACGTGTTTTTAAAATTAATAAATATGGTCAATATGCATATCAAATTAAAAGTACTTTGAAGACGAATCAACCGGTATCAAAATAAGAATGTCCCGTAAAATATTTATTATATTCATTACACCCCCCCCCCCCCCCCCCCACAAAACTCCGCATACACCCATTTGTATTACAACTGGTTCCAAATGGAAGAAAACGTTTTTTTTTCGCAAACGTTAAACCGAGCCGCGAAAATAACAAATTTTGGACAAAAAGTATATTGTTTTTAAAAACTCCCAAAATTCTATGTTTCGAAAAAACGTATGCTGTTTTCATTTATGTACTAAAAGTTATTTAGATATGCAATTTTGACTTCATCGGATATCATTATCCCACTTTAGCCTGGATTCCAAAATGACCCAAGAATTTGATTAAAATACAAAAACGTATTTTTTAAAAATTAATTTTAAAGATTTTTTAAAATGCCTAATCGACATAGTCAAGTCGATTTCTATTTTTATAATATAATATTTATTATTAAAATAAATAAAATAAATTGAAGGAATTATAATTCGAGTTTGTGTTTGGAGAAACTAATTTCCAGGTCATTTTATAAAAATGCTTATTTTGTTAAAAACTTAACAAAATTTTAATGTTTTTAATAAAATTTGCATAATTTATGGAAAAATTTCACTTAAATTTGATTAAACAATAATTATCTTCACTTTTGTCTAAAAAATCGTTAACCCTTACTGAACTGTGTTCAAAAAAGACACATAATGGGGACAAAAAAGACAAAAATTGAGCTTGTTCGTTAGTTTTGGCCTCTCTATCACTTATTCCAATTTAATGAAAATCTGAAAGATGTTATTCTGTAAATTTCCTAGTGAGTCTTTTTTTGGTGAAAAGTGAAAACATTAACCTTATATGGATAAAGTTACACAAAATAATAATTTTTAACACGTGAAAATGTATTTTATCCATTTAAATTCTTTATATTCTCTTCTTGTGGTCATAATTTAAATTAAGTTTCATGGTTTTTTTTTCTGAAGTTTTTTTTCTAAAGGTTAAAGATTTTTTTAATAAAAGCAAAGACAATAACAATTAAGTGATATTTTTCGGAAAATTACGAATCGTGTTATTCTGTAAATTTCCTGGTGGGTATTTTTTGGCAATAAGCGTAAAAATTAACCATTTGTGGATCAAATTACTTAAAACAATTATTTTTATTAAGTGGATATTTTTTTTATATTAATTTAAAGGCTTTACTATCTCGCAGCCATATTTAAAATTAAGTTTCATTGGTGTTTTTTTATCCAAGCCACTTAGGGTTAGAGATTCTTTAGATAAAAGTCACTGATTGGTAATTTTACATACACACTATTACAATTCAAAAAAGATCGTTCGCAATTTTATAATTAAAAACATTAATATTTTAATATGTTTAATTGTTTGTAAAACCTTAACATTTTTTTATAATCATATTTGTGAAAACTTAAAAAATTTGTTATACTTAAATTTAATTTACAGTGAGACCTTGATTATCCGTGATGGTCGGTACCGGAAGCATTCTGGATAATCGATTTTCACTGTTAATTGAGAAAAACGTTTGAGTAGTAATTTTAATATATTCTTTTTTTTAATTTATAAAATAATATTATTGTACTAACACCCAACAATAACAATGAACACTTCTCAAATTTCAAAATTAAGGTAAATTAAAGACGTAAACATTAGGCATATAACTTTTGGCATTTTTTTGCAAATATCAAAATTTAACAGGCAAGGCTGAATAGTCCATGGACAAATATGAATAATTGCGTTTTTACTTTTTCGCGATCGTTCAAAAAGGTTCCGTACCAAATGCGATGAAGTTTGGAATTACACTCAGGGAACTTCTGCTTTAAAAATATGTAGTTGTTTGGGTTGTAATACAGTTTCATTATTTTTAATGTAAATGTAAGTCATTTGTAGAACAAATAAAATTTTTAACTAACCTTGTAGTTTATTTAAAAAAACAACTGACATCAAATGACTGTTTTATGATTTTACATTCATTTTTTACAGTTGTTTTTTGTTATTTAAAAAAATAAAAAAAATTAAATGTTTGTTTATTTTTTACTACCATGTGGTTCATTTTTAATACAATTGTTAGTCATTTTTTGAACATTAAAAAACAAATGACAATGTTAGTTGAATTTAATGAAATATAAGTCGTCCTTTTTTTAAATGAAATTTCATTTGTTTTTGACTACAATTGCTGTCGTCTTTACCAACATAATTTCCTAAGTGTAGGATTATTTTGATGGCACTATTTAAAATTTTTTGTTTTGATTATAGTTACTCTTCGTTTCAATACTGGGAAATAGAATAACCTGAATGAAATTTTGAAAAAAAAATTAAAAAAAATTTTGTAAGGTTTTCGAAATCGCATTTGGTGCGGAAGTTTTTTGTTTCAAACTGACCTAAGATAACGTTTTTTATTATCAGTACAATATTCCCCATAGCGTATTGCCTGTTAAATTTTTAGTCAAAAAAAAGTTATACGCCTAGTGTACATGCCTCTGACTCATGACGTATGGAAACTATCGAATTTCTTTTTTTCGTATTATTCACATTGTTTGATTGTTCAAAAGTAGTCGAAAAAAGGAATACATACTTTAATCTCGGATAATAGAGGTAATCACGGTTAGTCGATGCAAAAAAAAAATTGAAATCGACGCAAAAAAAAAATATTTTTTTTTCTTTCCCAGATAATTGATGTTGCCGGATAATCGAATTTTTCACTGAATTTTTTTTTTTGTATATAATTTTTTTTTTTTAATATCATTCACACTGTTAATGTGCGCTATACTAATATACTATAATTACACTGTACAACACAAAAAAAAAATTACAAGGTCCGACCTATAAATTTTGACAGAAGAGACAAAAAAAAAGACACGTGTGTCGGCGTTTTGATAGTTTACATCTGGGTTTCATTTTGGGGGGAGGTAAAGTTTCCCCCAAATGCAAAGTTTTGTATTGTCAATCGGCATACAAACTCGAGTAAAGCTTACGTTTAAAGTGTATGGTGTGTTCAGCAAATTTATGTAAAATGTTACAGAGAACATTTTTGTAGAATATGTTAAACCTCTAACTCCTCAAGCTAAGGGTCTTTTTTGTCCTTCTTTTAAAAAAGAGCAAAAAACACCATTAAAACAGGGATTTAAGGGGTTAAAATGTTAAAATTCTATTATAAGTCCCTGAATACACCAAAATCAAACATTTTTGTAGATATACGATGTCTTTTTTTTTGTCTCTTCTATCAAAATTTACAGGTCGGACCTTGTAATTTTGGAAAAAAATTGATTTTGTTGAACAGTGTTATAAGATTTTTATTCTTGTTGGACGGAAAACCGAATAAATAAATTAAACTAAAAAAAAAAACGTATTTCTTAATCAAATTGAAGTGATCTTTTTCCGAAAATTAGGTAAACTTTAATAAAAAACATTAGAATTTTGTTGCAGTTTTGACAAAATGTCCTCGAAAGGAATCCAATTTATAAAATTTATTTTATTTTTTATTAAAAACTATTGTGTTCTAAAAATAGCAATTGACATCTACAAATTAGGCATTTTAATAAATCTTTTAAAAAAAAAAAATTGCATATCTGAATTATTTTGAGTTGATACATTAAATGAATAAATAAAATAGAAAATTAATTTTTTCGATATTTCAAATTTTGGGAATTTTTAATAATAATAGCGTGTGTCTGGGCATTTTTTGATTTTGCAATCGTTCGGTTTTGATACGGCTTTCCTGAATTTTTAATATATCAAACAAGTGGCAACCCAGGGTCCACAACAAGGTTATTGTGGGTATCTAGATTATCTCGAGTTGTTTAATACTGTGTACAGATAAATCTAAATTTCGTAAATTTTAGACATGTTTTCATAAAAAGATTGTGTAATCTTTGAACCACTCTTTTTAACCCCTAACCGTGAGAGTGTGCATCTAAAACAAATACCTATCTAATAATTTGTTGTCCTCAACAACATATTAAAGTTTCGTTTAAGTCTGCGGGTTCACCACTATATAGTTTCGTTGTAAGTAAAATAATTTAGTTGTAATGATTGCATGTATTTCAATTAATTTTCAACAGGGCTTTACTGAACTCGCTAGTAAAACATCAGCTCAACAACTTGTGAAAATACTTAATGACCTTTTTGCACGTTTCGATAGAATAGCAGAGGTAAGTTGTTTGGAACAATAATAACAACAAAAGGATAACTAAAAAATCATTTATTTAAGTTTGCACATATACTCGTTTTAATAAACATCGTTTTTTATATTAGGGCTTTACTTATTAGTTCTAATATAAACAAAATAAAAAATAATAATGTGCGCCCCGGTAGGCTAGTTGGTAGCGTGCTGGCTTATCAGAGGGAGGGTCGTGGGTTCGATTCCCACCAGAGGCACTGGTCTGTTTTCGCTACAACGCGCCGAAGGCCATAGTAGTGCTCGGTTAGGGTAATACTATATAATTTGTAATTATATGATTATTAATTAATAAAAAAAAAAAAAATAATAGTAAATGTAAATTTTGGTAATTTTATTCTATTTCGGCATTTTTTTAATTTTGTCGGTATTTGGATATTTCGCCCCCCTCCCCCTCCCCCCAATTTTTGGATATTTTTTAAATAGTTAAGATTTTCTAAATGTTATGAAAATGAAAATTATTCAAGTTCGAGGCCATACTCTATATTTCATTATTAGGATATTGTCCTAACAAATAATCTATAGAGTTTTGTTTTCAAATTTATTAATTGACCACTTCCAGGAATGTGTTAATATATATTTCATGTATTTTCTAGGTTCCCAACATCAGAACAAGTTTTGAAAGAAGTGACAATTCTATGCAAAACATCAAACATTCATATAAACTAGTTTTCTCACTAAATGAGAACTAAAGTTAAAGTTAATCCCACTGATCAAAAATAAATTTAAAACTTGTTCGTTATATACATCCTCTTGCACAATTAAAGGTCGAAAAAACATAATTTTTATTTTTAACAAAAATTATATCAAACTTGTATAAAAGACAAAGTACGGACTTGTATACTCCCCCTTTACATCTTGTTTTGAAATAAAAAAAAACAAGTGTAAAAATAAAAAGGAGAATAAAAACAAAAAGCGTGTATTGTACTCGTATAACTACCAAAGGCAGAGCTTGCACATAACGAACAAGTTTTCATTTTATTTTTGATCAATGGTGATAATCGTTAACTTCGAGCTCATATATTAGTTCTCATTTAGTGGGAAAACTAGGTTTGATGTTTTGCATGGGATTGTCACTTCTTTCAAAACGTGTTCTGACGATAGGAACCTAGAAAATTCCCGAAATAGATCTATCAACACATTCCTGAATGAGGTCAATTAATAAATTTGAAAACAAAAACTCTATAGATTATTTGTTAGGACAATATCCTAATAAAGAAATATAGAGTATGGCCTCGAACTTCAATAATTAATATTTTCATTGCACACTAAAAGGTCGACAAAACATAATTTTTATTTTTAATAAAAATTATATCAAACTTATATTATATTGTTTCGAGAAAATCCAATTAAAGCGTAAAATTATGTTAACTACACCGAAAAAATGCAATGTAACTTTTTACGAAAAAAAACTTCGTAGCTACTTTTCTCGTCAAATACATGAAAGTTTCTTACATTTTACGGAAATAAATCTAGTTCAGTCTTTTAAGATTTTTCGAAACTAACGAAATTATTCGTAGTCACTTTTTTTTATATATAGGAAAGTTTTTTATTTTACAATTTGAAAATAGTAAAGGCTTTTGCAATTTTTCGAAATTAACGAATTAGTTTCGGTGTGACAGGCCTAATTTTGAAAATTTTAATTGGCCGCAAAAAAATCACCACTTTTCATTGGAAAATGGTTATTAGACCATCTAGAATATCAGCTTTTAAAACGATTTAGGCTCACCGTGCAATACAAATAATTTAGGACGAGTAACTTGTTGACATGATATCCTGAGTTTAGCTTTAAACACAGATATTTCCTTATAAATTTTACATTCATAACTATGGTTAAGCTCTAAACTTTAGTTATTTTGAGATAAGTTAGCTGGCCTTAAGGAAAATTGTTTTGCAATCTATAAAATGTCGTTCACCATTTTTGCATTTCAGGTAACAATGTTAGGGTAAAATCGCGAAGTGTTCATGTGTATGAAATTTTATTTTTTTATTTCTGTTTTTTATGTTGCTACAGGATAACCATTGTTTACGTGTCAAACTACTTGGTGATTGCTACTATTGTGTCTCACAATTTGAAAGCGATAACTGGAAAACACGTCCCGATCATGCTGTGTGTAGTGTTGAAACTGGCCTCCACATGATAAAGGCCATTAAGGATGTGCAATTGCATACTCATGTAAGTTGTTTTATTTTATACATATTTACTATAACGATGGTCATATATTGACGACTCTTAATTGACTTATTTTCAATTTAAGATAAGCATATTAAACGACTTCTGTATCGTGCAGAAGTCATATGACATCTTTATCTCAAGTTGTAAAATATTTGAAATTATTACATGTCAACTTACGACCATCGATATACAGTTTTCTTTTTATTTTTATACATAAATCAGATTTTATATATGGTTATATGACAACATGATAAATGTACTTTTTATGATGATATACCTGGTTGTCTACACAACCAACAATTTTAACGTATTCTTTTCTTCATTTTCAACATAAAGTTAAGTTTCACCTTCAGTTTGGATCATTTTGTATTACTTATCTGATTATTCCGATAGGTACTTCATATGTAGACTGCGAATACAAATTTGCTTCACCAAAGTGTAGAAAAGCATTACCATATAAGTGGTTATATAAGTACATATTTGGTAATGGCAAGTACTTACAGTTGTCTTTTCAAATCTCAATACTTTTATATGTGGATGTCGCGCAAAATAATGGCATAGCATTACTAAGCACCTTACAAAAATTACAAAAATATGTGGTTACCAATAAGCATATCAGTATAGACAAAAATAATGAGTCTAAAAAAACTAAATTTATTAAAAAAAATTAAGATCGCTTAATATGTATTTGAAAACAGATTTTTAAAATTCAAAATGGCGGACCCAATATGACGGATAATTTTTTGGAAAATTGATCGGATTCGTTATAAATTATTTATCGGAATGCTTTGAGGGAAAGTGATTATGAATCTGACAATCCCTGTCAAAAATCGAAATGAATCCCTGTTAAAAATCGAATGCTTCATACATGCCCACATGCATCCATACATGATTCATATGTGTGCATTAAACATTCTTATATGTTCATATGAGGATTCATATATGTCCATATATATTACCAAAATTTAGGTAATATTTATATATATATATATAATCATACATGTCTATACATTTCCATATATGGTCATATATGTACATTAACGAAAATTGAGGTAATATTTATATATATGATCACATATGAACTCTTATGAACACATATGAATCCTATGTGGTGGTATATGGACATGTATGACCTCGAATCACTTCATATATGAGCATGAATAAGTTCATATGTGTTCATAAATGGATGATGTTTAACCCTGATTTGAAAGATGTAATCAAACCTTGTTATCAGATTCACCATCTTTAATTTAAAATATTAAATGTCAGATTCGTAATAAGCAGCCCTTGAAACCGTCATTTTTCAAAAAAATTATCTGTCATTTTGAATATTTAAAAATTAATGTGATTAAAAAAAATTTGTATTCAGCGACTTCCCAAATTTTCCGAGATAATATGTGATTCGAAATCGATTACTTTTTTAAAAAATTATGCTCCACCATTTTGAATTTTTAAAATCTGATTTCAAATTCGTGTACAGCGACCCCTTAAACTTTGTGAAGAAATAATTGATACAAATCCCATGACCTTTTAAAAAAATCATCTGCCATCCAATAGATCCGCCATTTTGGATTTTGAAAATGTAACCTCAGATTCGTATTCAGCTATCCCTAAGATCTCATCTATAAAAATACGAACTTCGTTACCGGTAGTTTTATATATCGAAATATATAAGGATTTAAAATTAATTGTTTTTTAAGGAATTTGCATGGGTTGTCACTTCTTTCAAAACGTGTTCTGAAGATGGGAACCTGGGAAATTCCCGAAATAGATCTATCAACACATTCCTGAAAGTGGTCAATTAATAAAACTCTATAGATAATTTGTTAGGACAATATCCTAATAAAGAAATATAGAGTATGGCCTCGAACTTGAATAATTTTAATTTTCATTTAATAAATATATATAAAATATATTTTAAATTTCAAACTTTTTGCCTTAATCGTTTTTGCAGGACTTTAAGGGGAAGACTTCCACTTTTTGCCCCTGCCTGTATACAATTTTAAATACCTAGTTTTTGCGGATGCCTGCACCAAATTATAAGTTCCTAGATTAAACGGTTTATGCCGTGTGCATTGACAAACCAAAATTTAAGATCATGACTTTAGCGAGTTTTAGGAACGGACATTTCCACAAACGATCCCCCATTTTATTACGTTCTTCTCAAAAGTTCCAAAATATAACTTATCAGTAAATTTGGAACAGTGAACCAATATTCCAAATTTAGGCTTCTTATTAAAATGATATAGCCATGCCATCAGTGGGGATACTTTTCCACCCCTTCTAAAAATTCTGTCTAAAGGGATGGAAGAGGAAACTTATCAAATTTTATTTATTCGAACTCGTACCGAAATTTCTATTATGTTCTTCGTGAAAATTCTAAAATAATATTAAGAGTAATTTAGTACATATTACAATGAACATATTATTCAAATTTAAAACTTTGAGTTAAATCATACTTTAATACCTACAGACAAAATCTTAACTACGCCGCTTAAGCGGGTTTTTCCAGGCCGTCAAGGGCAGACTATACCTCGTTTTGGTCCTCCCCATACGAATTTTCAAAATCTCTTCTAAGGTGATATCTACGCCGGATCAGTAACTCACATACCATATTTCAAAATCCTCCCATAAGTGGTTAAAGAAAGAATAGAAATTCATACACTATAACGATCCTGGAGATAAATTTTAAATACCAACTATGGACAGGCAGCCAAAATGAATTTTAACATTTTTGCTCTTCCCCGTAAACATTTCCAAACATATGTACGCTCTATACAGATGTCTACTTGTGTTAAGTTTCTAAAAATCCGCTCTACACATATTGGTACTCCTGATTAATCAAAAAGGTTGGGAAATCTAAAAACTACATTATATTGAGCTAGTTCATATTCGAAGAAACATATATTTTAAAAATAAATTTTTTGGACAGGTCTCCAAGGGGAGACTCTTACCCTTATGCCACTCCCTGATGGAACTTCTAAGATCCGCTCTATACAAATGTTTACTTCTGATTCAAAACTCATGTATCCTCCTCTCCCCATGGGAAGACCAATTTTCGAGCCGATTTCGTCACTCCTCACGCCTACATATTGGCTGAAATGCAGGGATATTCACCTAAATTTTAAAACATGATACAATTATGTACGTCAAGCTTAGTTTTGGACAGCAGGAGGTCTCCCGTTCATAAAGAATGACCCATATGTTTGTAGTTACATCAGCATTGTTTAACATTCACGTGCATTTTATTTTTAATTGCAACGTGTGTCTGCATAAATTGCATTTTTTTTTCGAGGCAACAAATTGTTTCGCTTTAATTTCTTTAACAAAATAAATTAAGGTTAAAAAAATTTATTTTCGTTTTATCATAGGCGACATAAAGAATATGTCTAATGCTTAACTCATGAATGGCAAAGTCATAGATCCGCTGGACATTTTTCAACCAAACTTCTGAGATACATAGAACCATGGTTCATTAAGAAATGTTTACATTATTATAGCCTTAAAGCGCCCTTTAGTGAAAATATTGGCAACCAAAACTGAAATTTTGACAGCATATAAATCTTAGCCGTTTAAAGGTATTTTAAAAATTAAAATTTTGTATAATTTTGTGAACAAATCTTTATTAAAAAATACATGAAAAATTCATGTTTTTATGTTAAACGATTTTTAAAATTTTTTAAAATATATCGTGGTTTTTGATCATTATTTAAAATTGACATATGGCAACCCTGACATTATAATTTTTATAAGTTTAGCAGAATTTTAACAGAAACCATTCATTATTTATGCTTTGAGTGAAAACAAAAAAATTTTGGAATATTTTAGACTTAGTATTTGAAATGTTCTTCGTTCGATCGGTCAGATTTTCAAAAATTATATACAATTAATAAACTATTTTTTATTAGAAAAATACATTTACCTATTTTTTCATCAACACAACAATAAACAATATAAAAGATTTGTATCTCTTATTTTTTAAAATAATTTTTGAAAAAAGTTCCATAAAAAAGGTCAAATATTTATTTTTTTAAATAATTATTTGGCAAACTCTGTATAACAATTTTTCTCCATTTTTTTATTCACGATTGTTGTAAAGATGTTTAAATCACTTAACTTTTCTTTCTTTTTTCAGTAAAAAAATATAGCCATTTAAATGAATTGTATAGCCGTTTCAAAAGCGGAAAACAGAAAACAGTTTTGTAATTGTATTTCCTGCTAAAATAAAGTAACCACATTTCTTCACCGACAATATAGGTGTTTAGTCCAGATTTTGTTCGTACTTTTTCGAAAATATTTGTAAACATAAAAAATTAATACTAGTAGTATTATATTTAAAAGCAAGTGGAATTGGTTAAAAAGCACTAACGATATAATACAAAAGCACCAATTTAGTGCTTTTTTGTGTTTTTTTTTTTGTCATTGAAAAGCACCATAAATATTGCCAAAAGCACTAAGTTGGCATCACTGTTTAAAACTTTAAACATAAATGGACCTAAATCATTCTAACAACTAAAGGGTGTTTTTTTTAGAGTTATATAACCTTGATATGGAATAAAACAAAGATGATTTTTTTAAATTGACATGAAATTTACTTTATTCGAAAGATAATCTTCTGGCATTATAATTTAAATATGACTTCTGGCATATGACCGCCACTGCTCTGGGTCCAATTTTTGATGACTTTTTACAACATTTGTGGCCGTGTATTGGCAATAACTCGGCGAATGTTGTCCTCCAACTGGTCAATCGTTTCGGGCTTATCGGCGTAGACTAACGACTTCACATATCCGCACAGAAAATATTCCAGCGGCGTTAAATCGCACGATCTTGGAGGCCAATTCACGGGTCCGAAACGTGAAACTATGCGGTTACAAAACGTTCCTTCAATAAATCAATTGTGGCACGAGCTGTGTGACATATTGCGCCGTCTCGTTGAAGACACAGCTCCTGCACATCATGGTTGTTTAATTGATGAACGAAAAAGTCAGTAATCATTAGAGTGGCGATTAATCGTTCATTTTGGTGACTCGGTCAGTATCGTTCAATTCGAGTCAGTGAACTAGTTCGTTCAAATCGTTCAATCGTTTTTTTTTTTTTTTTTTTTACTTGTGACTGATCTGCGTGTTGTGAACTGCGTAGTTCGTTTGACAATTATTACGCACTATTCATGTTTTACGAGTTTTCTCACAAATTTTACTGTACATAGACAAAAAGTGTTATAAAATTGCAACTTTTCTAACAAAAATTTATTTATTTTGTGTAAAAAACATTTTATTTGTACATATGACTTTAATTGCTTTTCCTAATTTGAAACAATATTACTACTATTTCATAAAAAAAAATTGCTCTTACAAGCAGTTTTTATTGAATAGAGATGCAATTGCTCTGTGAATAAAAAGAACGAAATGAACGACAAGATCGAATATTGATGAACGAGTTATATCGTTCAATTGAGTGAGTCGTTCAATTGAACTAGTTCGTTCATGAACGACACAACTCTAGTAATCATGGCTCTATAGCGGTCACCATTGACGGATAGACTGATTGGGGTCTTCCTCTACGCTACGCAATACAGCAGCAATAACTTCTTCTGTACGACGTCTCTGTGTATGCATATTACCATTTAGAGTAAACGTGGTGCAAAAATGTTCCATAATTAATCGAATTAATTGCTCTGATGGACGATTATGTTGACCGTAAGATGAACGTAGGGCGCGCTACGTATTTCAAACAGAACCATGATTTTCACAATAAATTTGCACAATTTGTAAGCGTTGTTCAGGCGTACGTCTATTCATGTTGAATTGCCAAACTAATCTACACATAAATCACTTGACAGCTGTCAAAATGGCCGCCAGTTAAAAAAGTGTTAGGTTAGGTTAGGTTAGGAAGGGTTATGTACCCAAGGGCACAACTCCACTCGGAGACCAATACGGTCCATTGTGAATCCCTTCAGAGAAAAAACGGTGAGAAAGAGTAGAAATAGACAGAAAACATAGCTTGAAAGATAAAAATAAAGAAAGGTAGAAAGTATATATTTACTCCCGAGAAACCGGATCCTAACGTCCCCTTACTAGAAACAGCCGTTCTATCTCCCTGACAAATCTCAGCAAATCAACTGGATTGTATCCAGCGACACACCCGAGTTCGTCGTGAAATCTATCTCCTAGCCATTTCTGTCTGAGACCCTGTAACCTAGGACAGTGGCACATTATATGCTCAACCGTCTCCAGTTCCTCAACGTCCTCGCACAGCCTGCAAAAATCCGGTATGTCCCTGTCCCATCTGCTTGTGAAAGCCCTGACAGCACAATGACCGGTCAGGAACCCCGTAAGGGTCCTGAGACCTTCCCTGTCCAGTCCCAGAAGAACCTTGGTTGTCCCTGCGTCCAAAGCGGGCCATAACGCCCTAGACACCCTGCAGTCCATTCTGTTCCTCCATGATTGGTTAACGGTTTCGCGGAATCCCTTCCGTATAACCTCAAAGTAGTAACATAAAGGGGGCTTTACCCCCCGTCTCTTACCGCCAAGTCCAGATTTGAACCCTCCCTCGCAAGTTCGTCCGCCAACTCATTGCCATCCACCTTGCAGTGTCCGGGTACCCAACACAGCCTCACCGTGAATGCCTCCATGAGCTCCCTAAAAAAAAAAAAAAAAAAAAAAAAAAAGTGTTACCAACTTCAAATTCTATATCTGTATAATAAACACCCTTTACCTGCCTCTGGTCAGATTCTAAAAGACTTTTTTAGCAGTAAATTTCTGTTGATTTAGCTTAAAATTTCTGTTGATTCAGCTTAAAATTTCTGTTGATTTAGCTAAATTCTTTGATAATTGAACTGCAACTGTCTTCTAAAATTTAAATCACCTAAATAGATTCCGACTGTGATTCTGAACTTCATTGAAAATTCTGCTGGCGCAATTTATAGAGAATAAGAAAAAAATTTTACTAAAAAAATGATTTTGTACTTAAAATTAGTACATAATTTGTAAATTGGAATACATAACGTTTTACTAATTTGTCTACTAACTTTTTTATTTAAATGTCATAAATTCTGTAACATATCACAGAGGCTAATCTCTCACTCCTTTGGTTACATTTTTTAAAAGTGGAGGATCCATTTCATATAAAGGGCCGTTTTTTTAAGAAGTATATTATATATTATATATTTTATTTAATTAAGCTGCTGATTTAATCAATAGCTGATTTTGCGGAATACTTCATGCCATTTTTCTTACTTATAATTTTAAAATCCGCCAAGCCTTGGGCGCTGGTGTGTACGCGGTCTCCACGTTAAGGGGGCGAGCCTTTTTGTTTGGTAAGGGTGGGTAAGGGTAGTAATGTACAAAACACTGTTTTGCACCAAAATTTCTAAAAACTAAGAGCGATAGAACAAAACGTTGTGTACACATTCCTACTGGAAATCGATAAGGCAATACAAACAAAAACTTCAAATTCAAATCCTCAACTTTGAGAAAAAGTGGGACATTTGGTTTCATGTCATAGAACACAGATAATAAAATTTACATGTCATGTAATGAAAATAAAGGGAAAATATATATTTTATGTATGCAATAAATACGTTGTAGTGGTAAAAAAATAATTCAATTTTGTAATTTACCTGCATAGGTCGATCTCAATATGCGCATAGGCATACATAGTGGCTCTGTTATGTGTGGTGTATTGGGCAACAAAAAATGGCATTTTGATGTTTGGTCAAACGATGTTATAATTGCAAATCATATGGAATCAGGCGGAATACCGGGGTAAGTAGTATTATTTATAAGTATACTAACAAATGCAATGTAATGAAATGCGTGTGTAATATAACAATACACTGAGAAAATTATTTTCGCTTCAGTAACGAATTCCTTCATAGCTCTAATGAAAATTGTCACTGGATTTTCATAGAATCTATGAAACAGGTTTCATTAATGACAGTATTTATTAAATGTTTGTAGAATTAAAGAAAATCTTCATAAAAATAATGAATAATTCCGACAACGAAGCGTTTATAGAATTTATGAAACAGTTCAATGAAATTTTTTTAATATTAAGAAGTTTTTTGAATGAATAAAACTCTTCATAAATGTCTTGAAAAGTGCATTTTTAACCAATTTCAAAATTAATAAAAGAAAATTAAATAACATAAAAATAAAAAAAAAAATAAATCTTGAAACCAAAAAAAAATTATGAAATTTTACGAAAACAATAAAAAAAATTAAGTCTTTGAAATAATTTGATAACTCTCAAGAAAATTTTAATTAAATTTATGAAGAGATAATTTACAAAATCGAATGAATTTTTTCCTTAAAACTATGAAATTTTATGAAAACTTCCTTAATATTAATAAAATTTCTTAGATAAAATGAAATTCTTCATTTAATATATATAAAAATAATTATTTGAAATTGTCACATTAATATCAAAGATAATTCTCTCAGTGTATGATTGGTTTTTCGTAAAATGTATCAGTCCAAAAAAGCAAGGTTGCATTGGGCAGAAAAATCTAAAATGTAGCGTGTAATGATTGATTTTTTCTACAAAATATAATTTTTAAATTTATAGAAAAAAATATAAAAATTATTTTCAATAGACATGTACTTGAAGTCAACTTTCATCAGAAGTATCATAAAAATAAAATAATTTCAGACCACTTTTTTGTTATAAACTAATCTTTCTTAGCTTTGAAGAATTTTGAAGAGAGCGCCGCGAAATTGCTGGCTGGGTGCTGAAATACTGAATAGAGTATTCCGGTAAATGTCTTCCTTGTGAATTGGTTTAAGCATTAAGTTGACAGTGAACTTAAGATTTTTTAATGGGACACCCTATTACTCATCATGTAGAGTGAGCGCTCCGTTATCAAGTAATTTGCCAAATAGTTTTACAGCTATTGTAGAACTGTTTTGAATTAATTTATATCTGCTAAACGCACCCTATACACACAGAGAAAAATGTAGCTATTTGCCAACTGAAATTCGGTTACTACGACTCAAATTCGGATATTACGAATCTCAGACGGTTTGCACAACTTAACACTAGTTTTCACAACAAAGTTCGGTTATTTCTACTGAAGTTTATTTGTAACACCCAAAATATTTAGAAATCTAATGAAAATATCGTTGTACAAACTGAATTTATAAGTTGATACTATTAATAAACACTTTTTAATTCGGTTGCAATTAACAAAATGCAAATCGATAGTTCTGGCTAAACTAAAGCGTTTAAAACTAATGTCAATAATGTGTTGATCCTTTTTATTCACTTTTAAAATGTTAATCGATTTGGATAGACCCGCCAAAAACTGTTTGTCTTCTAATTTGGCATTTTCATCGATGAATTTAACATTGGCTTGTTAAAAGAGCGAATCATTCTAAATATGATTCTTTGGAAGTTTTTCTGCCCAAACTACTTCTTGGAAGCTATTTAGGCATTAAATATTCCTAGGAAGTTGTTTTGCAGCATTAAAAGAATGATTCCTTCCTATGACAAGCCAATGTTAAATGCATCGATAAAAATGCTCGATTAGAATCATTCATTGGCAGTTTTTGCTGGGGATCGATCGCTTTTCATTACATTCCAGTATATAGTATCTACATTCGGCTTGAAATAATTATTCACAATAAACGTCCTTAACGGCAAATCATCAGTTAAAATAGAGTTGTCACTTAAATAACAAGACTTCTGTTCCTTCAGATTTCAATGATATTTGGATACGAGTCATTCCATGTCAAAACGAGGGATATATTTTACATCAGGATTTTTCTTTATTTTGGAATTTGGCAGACGTATTCTTAGGTTAAAAATATTTGACACCTATTTTTGGAAAAAATATATATATTTTTTTTAAAGGTGTCATTTGAATTTAAAAATTATATAAATTATGTAAAATGTGCCAACATATTTAATTTAAATTAATGTATTTTAAAAAACACCATTTTCAACTGAAATTGAAAGCTTTCCGAATGAAATTGGGAAAATTATGAATGAAATTATGATTTTTAATTTAAAATTGAGAAAATTCAAAAGAAATTTAGATTTCTTATTTTAAATTGAGAAAGTTCCCAAAGAAATTGAAAATTTCCATTTCAAAGTGAGAAAATTCCATATAAAACTAAAATTTTCCATTTAAAGTTGGAAAAAATTTTAAATGAAATTGAGATTTTTCAGTTGAAATTGGGAAAATTCAAAATGAAATTGTGATTTCCCTGTTAAAAATCGACATATATGGATCCATACACATGCATCTTACATGTATACATGCATTCATACATGATTCGTATGTGTTAATAAATGATTCATATACCTTAATATGAGAGATCATATATGTTCATGTTTGTGCTTTAACGAAAATTGAGGTAATATTTATATACATAATCATATATGTCCATACATGGTAATATATATGTACATTAACGAAAATTGAGGTAATATTTACATATCACACATGGAATCATACGAGCATATATGAATCCAAAATGGTAGTATATGAACATGTATCACATGAATGACTTCATATATGAACATCAATGAGTTCATACATGTTCACAAATGGATGCATATATGTGGATTTTTAACCCGATTTCCATATAAAAATCGTAAAATTAATTTTGAAATTAATATTTTTAAATGAAATTCAGAAAATTAGAAATCAAATTGAAAAAATTACAAATGAGGGGTTTAAAGCACGAGGATTACAAGTGCATTTTTTTCTAAAATTGAGTTTGCACATGGAATTAGTAGATGAAGCTTATAGAAGTTAAGTGCACAAGAGGTCAATGTGGAATTCCTATCCTGTAGCTATATGTGACGACTAATTCTAGCACTTCTCATTCAAATACCTGCATCGTTTGGAGCACTTAAACAACTTGTGCTCTAAGCGAATATAAAAATTAATTTTCAACATGGACTGAGTGTGTGAATTCAGAGAAGTTTTAAGCTAAAATCAAGCTACTAATTGTAGCACTTGTTTTACTCTCTGTGGACTCATTTATGGAGTGTGACCAGTGGCGTACCCAGGAGGGGGGCCAAAGCCCCCCCCCCCGAAATATTTTCGATTTTTTATTTTATTTTTGTTTTTGTTAGAATGTAATAAATGAATTTATAATATTTTTTTGAGACTATAATTTTTCAAACTAATGATATATTAACTGAAATTGATCTATGGAAACACTACCTAAAGACCATCAAATCCGCTAGATGCTATTCAAGATTGCAACAAGGAACTTTTTCCAAACGTTTACATGTTTTTACATTTACTGATAGTAATTCCTGTTACAACTGCATCCGCGGAGAAAAGTTTTTCCACCCTAAAAAGAGTGAAAACATATTTAAGGAATTCTATGGGCGAAGCTAGACTTGATGCTCTAGCTCTTGCATCAGTGTATCGAGAAAAGCAGGGACCGAAAATAACAGTTATTTCCAACTTTTTAAAAAAAAAAAAGCAATTAGAAGTAAATGTGGGAAAACAGTTTCAAGCATACCATTTTGATCCTTATGAACTAGTCTATAATAAAATGCATTCCTTTTTAAAATTTTTATTTTTATTTTTTTAGCAAAAATAAAAGTTTTTTTTGATTTTTATTTTTTTGAACAAAAATAAAAAATATTTTTTGATTTTTATTTTTTCGAACAAAAATAAAAGTTATTATTTGATTTTTATTTTTTCGAGCAAAATAAAAGTTATTTTTGATTTTTGATTTTTTCATGCAAAAATAAAAGTTATATTTTGATTTTTATTTTTTCGATTTTTTGTTGTTGTTTTTGTTTTTTCTTTGATATTTTAAATTTTGAATCTCGCTCATAGACGAGGACAAGAAATTCTCATTGAGTTTGTGATTTAACATAACAAATATCTCTAGAAATTCTAATAACAAAGTCCCCTGAAGATTTCCTTGGGCAGGAATGAAATCCGGATAGGGACACGCCTACATCAGATTGCTTTTCACAATTTGTTAAATAAGTTTTGGGACTTTAGCACATTTAATTACTATAAATGAAAATAAAAGTAATTTTTTGATTTTTGTTTTTTCGGGCAAAAATAAAAGTTATTTTTTGATTTTTATTTTTTATTTTTTCGGGCAAAAGTTATTATTTGATTTTTATGTTTTCGAGCAAAAATAAAAGTTATTTTTGATATTTATTTCAATTTCTTGAGTTGAAATTCCATAAGTTATAAATTTTTATTTTTATAACGAATAAATAACAAATATATATATATAAATATATACATATAATATATAAATTTTATGGTTGCCTTTTGTAATATTATCGAGTTTTATAATCAGTAAAACTTATTTTTAATATGACGATTTTTTTGAAGAATTCTTGTTTTAAAAATGACGAATTTAATTTCCAAAAATTGGAGCCCTGCTCGTACAAATAGAGATGTTTGTCTTGTATGTAGTTAGATACTTAAAAAATGTATAATAATATATATTTATACAGTTATCACAAAAAATAACATTGCAAAATATTTGCTGTATATCAATCATCACTGAAAAATCATAATTACAAACCTAATAACTTTTATTTTTGGTAAAAAAAAAAAATTAAAACCAAGAAATGACTTTTATACTTGCTCGAAAAAATAAAAATCAAAAAAAACCTTTTATTTTTGCTCGAAAAATTAAAAATCAAAAAATAACTTTTATTTTTGCTCGAAAAAATAAAAACCAAAAATAACTTTTATTTTTGCTCAAAAAAATAAAAATCAAAAAATAACTTTTATTTTTGGTCGAAAAAATAAAAATCAGAAAATAATATTTATTTTTGCTCGAAAAAATAGAAATCAAAAAATAATTTTAACTTTTGCTCGAAAAAATAGAAATCAAAAAATAATTATAACTTTTGCTCGAAAAAATAAAAATCAAAAAATAACTTTTATTTTTGCTCGAAAAAATAAAAATCAAAAAATAACTTTTATCATCTGACTTTTATGAAAAAAGGAATAATTTTTACGGTCCCTGGAGAAAAGGTTGAACCTGACATTGACATTGACACTTTAATGAAAAAAAATCGTTGAATTAAATTTTAAGAGCTTTGTTAATAGTATATAAGGATCTTAATTAATATGATAGCTCACTTTAAAAATCAAAATAAAATTATTTAATTGATACATAAATTTGTTAAATATTTAAAAAAAAAAACTTGTTTGTAGATATAAAAAAACTAAAAAAACAAAGACATGTTAAAACATGTTTGCTTCAAAATTGCTATCATAACTGGGTATAACGTCAATGGTAACTTTCACATCCAAAACTTATTTAACAGATACAAAATATTAGTGTCCGACCGAACTCATTTTTTTTGGCCGAAGCCGAACTTCGGCCATAATATCAATGTTCGGCCGAAGCCGAAGCTGGACTTTTTGTTTTAATAAAAAAAAATATAAATTGTTTTTTAGATCAATAAATTTAAACCAAAATTATATGCTTTTCAAACAAAAAAAATTTAAAAAACAAAAATTGGGACCCCCCCCGAAACAAAATCCTGGGTACGCCGCTGAGTGTGACCAAAATATTGGAATAATAGAAATGGTTATAAAATGGTTACATTTTGAGAAGGATAACCCTTGGAACTTCTCATACAAAGAAGATCTTATTAATGAGCAAGAAAACTCCTACAACTTCCTCCAAAAACAAGTGCAAAACACCAAAGCTCGTGAAATTTAAATATCACCAGGATGTATAGGAGCAGCACCAATTGACCACGAATGGTTTAAAAGACTTCCTCACGATAGAATAGAAGAGACTCCGGAAAGAATCGAAAGTCACTATGACGAACTAAAAAATGCACATATGAATGAAAAAGCTTTTCTTAATAAACATTTGTTTAAAAAAGATCTTCTATTTGGTTTTCTTATTATGTATTTCTAACACTCCTTTCATTTATTTTGAATTTTTAGAAAGAAAGTTAGAGCAAAAGGGGTATAAGTGCGATTTTCCTTACTTCAAAGGTTATTTTCGGGTATTTTTGTAGGTAAAAATTTGTTTTTTAAAATATATCTCAAGATCTATCCTATTAAAAAAATTATATTATACAATATCTAACATTTTTTATTGCAATTTAACATTGAGTTCATTTTTCCCAATATTAAAATTTAGTCACTTGAGCCATTCAAATGAAATTGTAATTATAATATTTGTAATTAAGATTATTACAAATGAAGTTGAGAAAAAAAAAATAAAAAAAAAATTAAGAACTTAAATCTCATAACTTTCAGAGTAGAGACACGATGCAAAGGTCTCAAGTTTTTTTTATAAAATTTGACGTTTAGTTAATTGCTTCGGTGTTTGTTAAAACCGAACTTCACTGTTTAATAAAGATAACACAATTTGAGAGATTACACATATTAACAAGTTTTTCATTTTTCCGTTGCTATTTTGTTCATTATTTTCTCCTTCTTATTTTCTATTCCATTGTGCTTATACTCATACAAATGGAAATTTTTAATTTCAAATAGAAAATCTCATTTTCAATTGGAAATTCTGAAATTCATTTAAAATCGTAAAAAATTCAATTATATTTTTCACAATTTCATTCATATTTTTCTAATTCAATTTAAAACTTTCACAGTTTCAAACGAAAAATCACAATTTTAATTAAAATGTTTTCAATTTCAAATTAAAAATCACAAATTCTCATGGAATTTTCCTAATTTCCAATGAAAAGTCTTTATTTAAATTGCACTTTTCCCAATTTATAATCAAAAATTCCAATATCAAATGAAATTTTCTCAAAATCAAATGAAATGTCTCAATTTAATTTTGAATTTTCTTAATTTGAAGTAGAAACTCTCAATTTCATTTAGAATTATCTCAACTTTAAATGAAAAATCTCAATTTTATTTGAAATTTTCTTAATTTAAAATCGCAATTTCAATTGGGGTTTCTTAATTTCAAATGTAAAATCACAATTTCATTGAGAATTTTCTGAGTTCCATTTAAAAAATCTCAGTTTAACTTGGAATTTTCTCAATTTCTGTTGGAAATGGTGTAGTAAGCCGATTTTAGTGGTCGATATCTTATATTAATGGTCTTGTATGATATTCTTTTTACCATTTTCGTCCCCACCTAAAAATAAATATTATTTATAAGCGTCTGCACACACTTCTATTAAATAAACACTGAAATTTTAAAGTGGGACTGCAATGGGTTCCATTTTTTTTTAAGATTTTTACAAAAAATACCACAAAAATTTTTATTTTTATTTTGGTAGATGAAAATATTTAAATTTTTTTGACATTTTAAAATATTTGACATACAAATTAAAAATGTTTGTGGTATTTTGTGTAAAAAAAAAATGGAGCCAATCGGCGTTAAAATTTCAGTGTTTTTTTTTTAGTAGAAGTGTTTTTTTTGGTAAAAGTAGTAATAGTGATCAAAAATGCAAAATAAAGTTAAAACTTTAGAAACGTTATAGCATAGATTTTTAAATACATTTGGGAAAAGTGGATTACAAGACCATTTAAGTAAGCCATCAGCCATTACAATTGGAACACTAGTTTTTAAAATACACCAATTTAACATTCGACATGTCCGAACACTTAGAAATTTTAAACAGAAATAACTCTCTAAAAAAAATGTTAACCCAAAAATACGTATCAAATATTCATTACAAATTTCAAAGCAAACAAAAATCGCGGTGGAACAAATCGTTCCGTTCCGTTTGACATGGAATGACTCATATATGACATAGAGGACAAAATTATAAAAAAATGTAAAAAACAGGCCTAAGTGGATATTTTGGGGGTAATAATATGTTTCAAAGTTGTTTCAAGCCTTTTTGTTTTTGTTACACTGAGAGAATTGGCTGCATTATATCTATGAATTTTTGCATTAGATAATGTAATGTCACTGGAACTCCATTAAATTAATGCAGTTGTTCAAAAAATTTAATGAATAATTTTTTTTTTATTTATTTATTTATTTATTTTATTTTATTTATTTTCCATTTCCTGTACAACAAGATTTAATCTTATATTTAAAGTACAGGAGTGCAATATCCAAAATTAGATCAAAACAATGATTATTACAAAAAAAAAAAAAAAACATAAGTTACAATTAAGTTTGTTCAAAATATTTATATAAAAACTGCTTAAAGCTGTTTGCGTTGCTATTAAGTTGTAGGGTATGTGGAAGAGTATTCCAAAGACGAGATGCATATAAGTAAAACTGCCATTCAGATACTAGGCAACGGTGTAATGGAATAATGATATTTTTCCCTCTTTGGGATCTGGCAAAGCGAATTTTCTCGAAAAGGTATCGTGGGGTTAGAGTATAAATAATTTTATGAAAGTACAGAAGTACACGGATCTTAAGAAGACTATCGAACGAGACGCCGAAAAGATTTGTGGAAATGTGGGAGACTTGTGCATGCTTTCTTAATCCATACACATATCTAATAATATTGTTGAATATAACGTTGAGTTTTCTTTTGCTGGCAGAATCGCAGCTTGCAAAAAGCTCACATCCATAAATTAGACCAGGAATTAGATATGTTTTGGCGAGGAGAATTCTTATTCGTAATGGGGTGAAATATTGTGATGACCAAAGAGATCTTAACTTGTTGTAAGTTTGTCCAACTAGAAGGTTCACATGATTTGTCCATGTTAAATTGTTGTTAAAAATCAACCCAAGGTTTTTGGCAGAATTAACAATTGTTATTTTTTCCCATTTATTAAAATATCATCTCTTATGGCAGGGTCAATTGTTCTCTTATGAATTATTATGCACTTTGACTTATGTGGATTAAGACAAAGTCCATTTGCTGTTGCCCAGAGAAAAATCTTATGTAAATCATCGTTCAATTTAGCTATATTTTCGGCAGCGGATTTCATTGGACTACTTAGGTATAATTGCACATCATCTGCATACATATGAATTTTGCAATGAGAAAGCTGTTTCGGTAGATCATTTGCATAAATTGAAAAAAGTAGTGGTCCAAGTATTGATTCCTGGGGCACTCCCCTGATGAGTCTTGAAGGATTAGACCATGAGTTATTTACATTAACGGACTGCCAACGATCTGTTAAATATGAAGAGATAAGCCTAGTCGAGGTATTAGAAAACTTAAAAAAGTGCATAAGTTTCATGCAAAGTGTACTATGGTCAACCGTGTCAAAGGCCTTCGAATGGTCCAGGAGCACCAAAAAATTCAAATTGCCATTATCTAATTCACTACGTATGTTTTCGGAGACATCCAGCAAGGCAGATACGCAACTATGATTTGAACGGAATCCTGATTGAGTTTCAGTTAACAAATTCTTTTCGCTAATAAACAGGCTCATTTGCACATGTAAAAGTTTTTCTAGTACTTTTGATAAGTAACACAAAATAGCTATGGGCCTGAACTCTGAGTTTGTTTTCGGTAGTGGAATTATTTTTGCATGTTTCCATTTAGATGGGAAAGTACTTGACATTATAATAGTATTAAATAAGTGCGTCACATAAGGTAAAATTAATGGAAGCAATATTTTAATAAACTTTGGGTGCATATTATCACAGCCCACAGCGTTAGATTTCATCATCGAAACACTTGAGAGGACATCAGATTGGCTTACGCAAGAAAATTCAAAATAACTATCATCGATTGTGGCATTATTTGTATTTAGGCGTGGGAAGTTGTAAAAGTTTTTATTAATTGGTATGACTGGTATATTTGTAAAAGTCGTATTTAGTTCATCAGCATCGACTTGGCAGTTATTTGTTTTGTCTATATTAACAATTCCAATTTCATGAATTTGTTTCCATGTTTGCTTACAGTCAACTGCAGCACTAAAACGACTAGAAAAATATTCAGTTTTCGCACTTCTTATATTGACATTTACATTTCTTCTGGCAGCCTTGTATTCCGATTTCAATTCGGGCGTCCTAAATCACTTCCACCGTGAGTAAGCCAAGTCTCAGCTATAGATAAGTTGTTTAATGGCAGGAGAAAACCAAGGTTTTGATTTAGAAGTTAGAGTCTTTGACCTTAATGGGACCGTATCTTCGTAAAGCCGTTGAATATTTTCTTCAAAAAATAACAGTTGCTCATCAACAGAAGCAATGAAATACATATTATTCCAATTAACTCGAGAAAAATTATCTTGTAGCAAATTATAATCAATTGTTTTAAAATCACGATAGTAAATGGTTTGCTGTGCTCGTAGAGGCTTAAAATTGTAAGTTAAAAATATCAAGTCATGTTTTGAGAAGCATGGAGCAGACACCTGATCATACAACATAACATTTGACATATTGGCCACAAAAAATATATCAAGCAATGTTCTACTCGTGGCAGTGTGGTGTGTTGGGTTTATTGTATTAGTTGGAGTTAAGCCGAAAGATGACATATTGTCGATTAATATCGTTTCCGTTAAGATATTTGAATTAAAATCTCCAGATATAATGACGTCATCATATATAGCGGCAAGAGTTTCTAACGTCGCAAACAAATTCGAGAAGGCAATCCTTTTATTTGGCCGGTAAACACATCCCACTAACATTTTCTTACCATCAGTTAGAATCTCAATAAAAATATATTCAACTTTTTTCTCATTTACCAAATTATCATTAGAGGATTTGAAGCAAACTCTGCACGATATGTTGGTTCTTACAAAAATAGCCACCCCACCGGCATGACCACCTCTGTCCTGTCTAAATACCTTATAGCCATTAAGGCATATAAGTCCATCCGGTGTATTGGATGAGAGCCAGGTTTCAGAGACACATATAATATCGATGTTGGATTTTTCAAAAACCAGTCTAAATTCGTCGATTTTGTTGTTTAGGCTCTGAGCGTTTATGTGGGTCAGCGTTAAACCATTTTTATATTTAGCTAAGATATTTACCATATTCATCGTAATGTCTCTGGAGCTTCCACTTACGTCCACAACGTTATCCATAAGAATATACAATAACGTAGAAAAAAAACCTAATAGCAACGCATAAAAAGTTTGACCTTAAACATAAGATCTGAGATCGAATTTTTAAAAAACAATATTTTATGTAAAAGTTAATTATGTTAACAATTGAATAAAAAGAAAAATAAAGCAGATAGTTTAAAATACATTTTTTAAATATGAATATATAATACGATTTTTTAAACTCCAAAAGCAGGCAGCAATAAGATATAAAAGATGGTATTAAAAAACTAGATTGTTCGAAAAAACGGCTTCAATTGGTCTGGAAAATCGATTTTAACAGGTTCATCACTTTCTTGCTTTTTGACATATACAATCCCACGATGTGTATAAGCTGCTGATAAACAATCATCTTTTTTTAGGCCCAGTGCAGTTTTAAAAATTCTATGATTGTGTGGGGTTAAATTTTCATTTATATAAAAAGGCTCATTGCTTTCATAGCCAGCATTACATAAACGTAAAGGTGATTTATATTTACGACGATATGCAGTAACAGTTTTGAGGAAAAAGTTTTTTTCATAAGGAGAATCCAATTTGATTATAATGGGCGGATCATTAACATCCCGGATGCTTTTAAAATGTTTCACACGAAATATGGATTTGTAAAAAGGCACTGCTATGTTTAATGTGCCACAAATATTTTCGAAAATATACTGCAAGTTTTCATCCTCATAATTTCATTTTAGTTATTAAAAATTTCATATGACTAATAAAAAGTTTCATTAAAAATAGTTTTGTTAAAACTATAAAGCTGTTGTCATAAAGTTAAAAAAAAAATTCATTAATATTGTAAGAAAACTTCATTAGTTTTGTGAAAAAATTTCATTTAAACTTGTCCAAAAAATTGTCTATGTGTACCTTTTATTAACCAATTTGGTTATAACGGGGTATTTTTAAACCTACTGTCTAAACCTTAACCCTCTAACTGGCAAACGATGTTTTGCAACGAAATTCATACCATGTGCTCCACTCGAAAAACAAATAATAAGTTCTTCAACAAAATTGTTTATCGTTGCCTAATTTAGGCGATATGAGCCAACATATTTTAGGGTGCATTTTAAAAACTAAAGCATATAAATAAGAAGTTTTGGACAAAAATCATTTCTCTTACCAAGATATAACCACACTCGAAAAACTATTTTTTTTCTGCTCCTATTTAAGGAGATAATTAGTTTTTGAAATTTTACGAAATTTTGATTTTCAAGCTTTCTCGCTTCCAAACCGTTAACGGCACACGAAAATATCCTTTGCAAATAATTAGCAAATGTAGTTTTCTATCGGAATATATTAATTTCTAACTATAAAACGCTCATTTGACGCATTTGTGGTATATTTTATGAAGACTGCTCTGAGGCAGCCTTACCCTTTAGAGGGTTAAACGTGATATTGAGCCGCACAATAGTTACCGCAACCTAATTGGACTGAACGGCAATGCATATCTTAATTTTTCGATTTTTTCTTATCACATATCTGAAATTATAGTCGGAAGTTCTCAGTTGGCTGACTTTCACGTCAGACCAATGCACTTTTCACATTAAAAATTATTGTATAACATTTATCTCTAATGCAGACGTGTCCACATATCGGAAGCTACATTGAAATGCCTTAATGATGCCTACGAAGTTGAACCGGGAAATGGTGGTAGTCGTGACAATCATCTTAAAATGCTGAATATAAAAACCTTTTTGATCAAACGGACAGAACCATTAAGGTAAGTCAGTACTTATATGTTAAGAATAATAGGGCCAGTTTTATACTCAGCACGAAGTGCGATTATGTACTTATATAAGTAAAATTAAAATATTTTTTTTAGTAGGGATATGCGATTAATCAAGCAGTTTGATTATTCAGCATTTTGATCAATTAATTGATTAATAAATAATTTGATTAATCAGAATTATTATTAATTCGAATTTAGAGTAATCAGAACATTAATATTTTTGATTGATATTGAAAACTGTTAAAAATAATAAGCAGCCCGGTTAAAAATCAACAAATATGCATATATTCATGAACATGCATGAACTCATTCATTCTCATATATGAAGACATTCGAGATCATACATGTCCATATACCACTATATGGGATTCATATATGTCAATGGGAGTTCAAATGTGATCAAACATGTAAATATAACCTCAATTTTCGTTAATGTACACCTGTGAACATGTATGGACATCAGGGCGGGTCGATTTAAAAATCGCTCAACGTACAAGAAAAATCGTATTCTAGGGATCAAAATAAGAAACTTTGCCGAAGGAACCATACCTCTAAAACGAATTCTGATGTCCCGACTTTTGACCCGTAGGGTCAAATTTTAAAAAATTCCACTTTGACCCATTTAGAGTGCCCCAATCGAATATAATTTATACATTCATCTGCTAGAGCGTCTTCCGGAAAAGAAATAGAGACCCTAATCTTGGAAAGACTCCTCCTACTTTCTGAAATATCTCCATCCCGAGATTTGTACATTTTGCTATAAAAACACGGCTGAAATGGCCTTCTTTCAACTTAAATCATCATTATAGGTGACCCCCGGTCACCTATAATGATGATTTATGCATTGATCTGCTAGCTCGTCTCCCTTAAAAGAAGTAGCTCCCATAATCTTGGAGAGATTCCTCCTACTTTCTGAAATATCAAAGCGGGCTTTTTCAAAATTGGACCCTACGGGTCAAAAGTCGGGACATCAGAATTCGTTTTAGAGGTATGGTTTCTTCGGCAAAGTTTCTTATTTTGATCCCTAGAATACGATTTTCCTTGTACGTTGAGCGATTGTCTCCCTACAAATCGACCCGCCCTAATGGACATGTATGTTTATATATGTAAATATAACCTCAATTTTCGTTAATGCACACCCATTGACATATGATGAATTTCATATCAAAACCTATAAAAAAAAGGCACATTTTGAACCCGACCCCCTCAGAATTTGATGAAATTTTGCATACAGCTACATATTACCTATACAAACACAACCTCGTATTTAGAAATTGCATTTTTGAAAATATGTGGGCGTGGCAAGGTATCGAAGTTTTTGAAAAATCACGATAACATGTACTTTCCAGCTGAGATTACTACGGAATGGCTGAACCGATTTCAAAGATTTTGGTACCATTAGAAAGGTATTTCAATTAGCTTTCGAAAACAAACTGAAAGTGAGTTTTATTTTGAGCGAAAAAAATAAAAATCATATATAATGATTATTTTTGAGTTGTATTTTTTTTTGCTCAGAAATAATGATTATGGCTGATTTTTATTAATATTACTCAAAAATAATCATTACCATTGAAGAAAATCCTTAAAACTCATAATATAATCATTATTGTGTAATTTTTATTATAGAACTCATAATGATTACGGTCCCTGGTACTTTTTAAAAACTTCGTATGGAATTTCGTTGCAATTTATTATTCTATATAATGTTAATTTAATATAAACTCTTAGCAATTCCATTGTACATACATGAACCATTTATGAACACATATGAATCATGTGTGGATGCATGTGGACATGCATGAATCGTGTGTGCGCATGTATGGATCCATATATGTCGATTTTTATCAGGGTGAGCTAATTTTTATATTTGTTTCATGGCGTTTCTCTAAAACAGCGCGTCCCACCAACTTTTGCTTCACGGACGCCTTGAGAAATTTTAACAGGTTCGAACCGAAATTATTTCGATTTATTTTGTTTGTTTTATGAACTCATAACTTTTTGTAACCCAGGTGAAAATTTTCATATATTGTCATATATGGCCACATATATGCATTCATATATGTTCGGATCCGAAATTTGAGAGTATATGGAGATATATGGATATGGTTGGCCATTTATGTTCACATATTATTACTTTTCCTACATGCTCATATAAAAAAATTAAATTTTTTTAAAAAATTTTGTATTTTTATTAAAATAAAAGGTGTCTATTATACTTCTAAGAACGTGTTACTGTTAAATTCATGCAATTCATATTCAAATTGCATTAATAAATATAAATAGTTTAAAGTGAAATTTTTTAAGCAAATACAATTAGGCAAAGAATTTAATGAAAATTAATAAGAGTATGGATAATGGAAAACCAACTAGTTCCAAAAAAAAATAAATTTCGATGATTTAAAAAATGATGATGACTACGATAACAATAGTAATCAAGCCAACCGACAAAAGAAGTCCTTTGGTACGAATACTTATGAATTTTATAAAAAAAAACTTTAACTCAAATGCTTGTGTTTGATACACACAAAAAAAATCGGTGCGAAGTAATTAGGAGCATTTTAATTAATAAAGCTTTTCACAAAAGGAGTGCGCAAAATCGGGATTTTGGTGCAAAAAGCTGGATTTATTGACTGAAAATATGGATTTTAAAAAATTAGTAATTTATTGGTTTGAATCGCCCAAATATTACTTCAAAAATTGATAGTTTCTTTAAATTATTAAAAAAATCAGTTTTGGCACAACAAATGAATACATTTCATACTTCGATTCAAATTTTGAAATCCTATTGCTGGCTCCGAAGGGGTTAAAAATAAAAACAATGTCGTCCTCATATATGGTCATATCTGATCAACAATTAAAACATATTGCCCATATATGGAATAATATATGAATTCATATATAGAGATATATGGCCTATATGAAGCAATATATGAACCGATAAATGCAATATATTATCATATATGGTGTCATACATATCCATATATGAACTTTTGCTTTGAATGTATTTATCCATATATGCTTAAATACATTATATATATATTCATATATGCCCATAGATGGAACCATATATCATTATACATGAAACCATATATGAAAATATATGATCATATATGAAAAAGTTCAGTTCAGCTGGGAAATTAAAAAATGTATTAATCATAAAAAAAATTACATAGTGTTATACACTCATACATACACTCAGGAAAAAAGCTTCATGATATGTATTAAGTTTTTCATTTTCAAAACTTCATTGATTTTCGTCCAATGTAACACTTCATATATATTATGAAGATGTTACATAAGAGGTCAAATCGATGACAGGCTTCTTCATATTAATGAAATAAATGATAAATAAATATGATGACGTAGTCTCATAACTTTGTATGAAATGGTTCATAAATGTTATTAAATATTTCAAAAATATTACGAAGCAGTTTCATAATTTTTTTATCATTAATATTATGATACGTTTCATAAAAGTTTCATATTATATTAAAAAAAACTCGATTTAAAAATAGCAACACAAAAAATAATATTTAATTGGTGTTTTAAAATTTCAAATAATTTCTAGTAGTTTTTGGCTTTCACAAAATCTAAAGGCTGAAACATAATTGATTAAGTGACTTATGAAATGAAAACAATTTTTTTTTATTTAAATAATTTTAAATTTTCGTTTTATGCAAACATCTGATTTAAGTCACTTAAGACAATTATGTTTCAGCCTTTAATTGCAAATTATTTTTTATAAATTTCAAATACAAAGCTAACATTTTGTTAAAACATTTGTCATACATTTTTATTAAACTTTCCATCATATTTATGAAAACTTCATAAATATGATAAGTAGTTGATAACAAACGATTTATGAAAACATATCATCAATACGATGAAATTCTTTTCTCTGAGTGTAGAAATAACTCTTTAAAAATAGTTAAAAATTAAGTTGCAGAAAAAAATTATAAAATTATCAGATTTTTCGTGATAATTATTATGTAATAAGATAAGAACATCAAAATTAAAGCAGTTACATATACAAACTTTTAAATATATTATAGTTGAATTTTAGTTAAATGAAAATAGAAATTTACATTGCTAAAATCAGAAAAAAAAAAAATTGGCTAAATATTTGTTGACAAAAATCAGCAAACAAAAATCGTGATATCCAAGAAAAAAATTTATATTTATCTTAAACATAGTTGAATGGAATTAACAGTATATTTTGCTAAAATCAGCAAAAATATATGCTAAGAAATGGAAAGCAGGTGATTTCAGATGGGCTACTAATGTACTAATTACTTGTAATGAACTAAAATTTCACAAAAGTTTTGCCGACTTAACAGATTTTTTGTTGCTATTCTTACTTAAATAATACTTCGCAAAAAAGCTTCTAATTTTAGCAAGTTTTTTCTGAAACGTCATATTGAACTATTTTTTTTTAGTTTAAGCAAAAAAATTTGCTGGCTTTTTACTGTTAGTGCAAGTACTAAAAGAAACTGCAAAAAAATTTGTAAAATTTAATGAACTTCCATCAGGAATGTATTGCTTCTTTTTAAGTTGCAGCATAAAAAAACGAATTTCATTCTTAGTACAAATGATTTTGTTAGTTGTTTGCGAATGCGCACTATTTTGAGTTCAAGCTAAATTTGTGTATAATTGATGAATTGAGGGAAATTTTCTATGATGGTGCAAAATGTCGATAAATTGGAAAAAAATACAAAATTTTAATAACGTATAAAAACAACCCATTTTTAGAGGTTTTTGCTGGGTTTTCAAGTAAAATATTCTGTTAAAAAAATAACCGGTTAACCGACCTAAAAAGAAACGGTTTTTCGAATATTCGAAAATGCAAAATATTCGAAACCGGTTTGGTTTTTGAAAATAAAAAACCAGTTAAGCTTTACTCGATTTTCTATGCCGATTGACAATACAAAATTTGCATTTGGTGGAAACTTTACCTCCCCCTAAAATGAAACCCAGATATAAACTTTCAAAACGCCGATACACGTGTATCGGCGTCTTCTATCAAAATTTATTGGTCGGACCTTGTAATTTTAGAAAAAATTTGATTTTGTTGAACAGTGTTATTATCATGGATGGTAACCGATTCGATGCTATTATCGGTAAGCATAACGCCATTTTCTTTTATTTTGGTATTTTGAAGATAAAACACTCAGCGCACCTCTGCTTTACAAATATGTAGTTGTTTGGGATGTAATACAGTTTCTTTATTTTTTGAATTTTTTACTAACCTTGTAGTTCTTTTTAAAAAACAAACCACATCAATTGACTGTTTTATGATTTCACATTCATTTATTACAGTAGTTTTATGTTATTTGAAATAACAAAAAAAAAATAAATATTTGTTTATTTTTTACTAATATGTGGGTCATTTTTACTACAATAGTTAGTAATTTTTAGAACATTAAAAAACAAATGACAATGTTAGTTGAATTTAATGAAATGTAAGTCGTCCTTTCTTTAAGTGAAATTTCGTTTGGTGTTAACTACATTTGCAGTGGTCTTTACCTACATAGGACATGCAGTTCTTCAGTTATTTCGGTAACGGTATTTTAAGGGTATCATTATATTAGTTATTTCGGTATCGGTATTTTAAAGATAACGCTAATATTAATGCACGCCAATATTTGTACGAATTCTAATAACTGGCTTGTTTATGATCAAACTTTTGAAAAATATACTTACACCCATAGAAACAAATTAGCAAAAAGTTTTGCTAAAACTACCAAAAATTTGTATCAAAATATATAAATAAAATATTTATTTATAAATATCATCAAGATAAGAATATCAAAAATAAATCAGTTTAATCTGCAAAAATCCAGTTATATGTCAGCTAAATCTTAGTTAATTGAAAATATTTTCAATTTCATTAATTGGCTAAAATTTAACTGCAATATAACTAAAATTAAGCAACTGTTTTGTTTTTGCTTGTTTCATTTTACATGCATGTTCACATGCATTCATACATGTTCACATGCATTTATACATGATTCATATATGTTCATAAATGATTCATGCATGGCATGTTCATCATAGAGCGGCATTTTTTTGTATGAAGAAAAACTTTATTTTAAAAATTTTAATTTATTGTTCAGATTATTGTAGTATTAAGTCTAAAAATTATTTGGCGCAAATTTGAGAAAAATTGGATAGCTTTAACCCGTGGCGCCCGCCTACCAAGGTTTTAGATTTTTGAAATTTTTTCTTAAATTGATTTAATAAAAATAGGTCTTGCGACACATAAATTTATATTAATTTTGGCATGCTGAACGAGAATATTTTGAAATTTTTGAAATCGGACTAATGGTTTTTGAGTTATTGCGATGGTATCTCTTTTCTCTATTCTAGAAATGGCATATCTTTCCTCTATTCCAGAATTTTTAAAAATAACCTTAGATTTTTTTTGTTTTTGCACTCAAATACTACACAAAGCATGCTTTCATTTGATCATAATTGTGTCCACAATTAGAGATGATGTATCACAAAACATATTTTTTAAAATTTATTTTAATTGTTTGTCTATATATCAGAACCTTTTTCGAAGGTTGCCAAGGGCTAAGTAATCCGATTTTTCATAAATTTCGCACCAGAAAACTATTGGACATGTGTATGAAATTGGAAATTTAATGTTCATATGTTGGACCATATATGTTCATTTCTGTGTCCTAATTTTTTTTGTTTTTCAATGTTCACAGATGAATACTTAGGCTTAAATTGAATACTTATGAGATGAAGTATTTTCGATATTTTTTTCAGATTTTCCGGATGAGGTTTGGATGTCGCGTAAATCGATTTTCTCCCAAAAATTGGAGTTTTAGGCGTTTTCTTAATTTTATTTATAACTTGGTCAATAATCCAATTTTTCTTAGCTTCTAAGAAGAATATCCAAATTTTATTTTTAATTGGTGTTTTTTAAGCCCGATAGAACTTTCCGAAAGGGTTAGCTGTCAAACGAACTGTCATACTGCACTCACTTTCACTCTGACAAATCAGCATGAATAGATCACGCTTGACCAACGCTACCAAATTACTTTGAAAAACAGTCATCGATTCGCCACGATGTTTTATCGCAAAATTATCTTCATCGATGTGGCTTATTTTTTGGCTTAATGGGTTTGTTAATAAACCAATTTCCGCATATGGAGTGAGATCAATCTACAAGAGACAATACAGACACCATTACATCCAGAAAAATACACCGTTTGGTGCGGTTTACACGCTGGTGGCATTTTCGGCCATTATTTCTTCAAAAATTAATCCTTAGCTCATGTTACGGTCAATGGAGATCGTTAGTGCACCATGATCAATGATTTTTTTGTTTGAAAATATGGATGACATTGATCCTTGCGAGATGTGGTTTCAACAGGATGCCGTTACGTGCCATACGGCGACCGCAACAATCGACTAATTGAAATCAAAATTTGACGATAAGTTGTTTTCGAGAAATTGATCTGTCAATTGGCCTCTAAGGTCGTGCGATTTGACACCTCTCGATTATAGTATATGGGGTTACCTGAAGTCACTAGCTTATGCTGATAAACCAGCAACAATTGACGCCTTGTAGGCCAATATTGTTTGTGTTATTCGTGACATACGGCCAGCAAGGCTCGGAAAATGACATAGCGGTGGCCATATGCACAAAATCATTTTCAAATGTTAGTGCCATGTACTGATCTTTCGAATAAAAAAAATTTTTTCATTAAAATTTAATTTTTTGTGTTATTTTTACAATTTCAAGTTCTATCCGGACTTAAGACTATTTGGGAAAAATCGATTTGGGCGACATCTTAACCTCTTACAAAAAATTTAAAAAAAAAATCTCAAAAATATGTTACCCCATATGCATTCAAATTAAGCTTGAGCAACAAACAACATTTTTTTTTTTTTGGACACGCTATTGTTAATGTGGGTGCTTTAACGAAAATTGAGGTAATATGTAAATGTATGATAGCATATGAACACCTATGAGCATATATGAATCACATATGGAGGTATATGTACATTTATGAACTCGAATGTCCATAAATGGATACATATACATATTGCGATTTTTAACTGGGCATCTTTGATTACAGGTTTTACAGGTTTATGTCTATGAGTAAATCTTATACAGCGATTATTCTTTCTGATCTCGACCTTAATGAATAAAAAAAGAAAGGTTTTGATATTTTAGGGGAAACGTTATTTCAATTATTTCGGGAACGGTATTTTAGCGATAACGCTATTTTAATTATTTCGGTAACGCTGTTTTAAGGATATCATTATGTCAGTTACATTGGTACAGTATTTTCCGGATAACAGTATTTTATTTATTTCTGTAGCGGTATTTTAAGGATATCATTATGTCAGTTACATTGGTACAGTATTTTCCGGATAACATTATTTTATTTATTTCGGTAGCAGTATTTTAAAAATAATAATAGTCAGTTGAAATGGGTTTGAATGGAGATTTCACGTATATTCGGTTACTATTCGATATTCGACATATTCGGCATGTTTTGAGTATTCTACAAAATTATTCGGTCATATAACAATAACTTAAAAATCTGTATTTTTTATCTAAAAAATTGAGAAAATCAAGTTTCTCACAAAAAATTATTCTTTAAAATGTCAAACACGGAAGTTTATATCGATTTCTGAGGGTTTTTCAACTAAAAAAGTCTTATTGTCCATTTTAATTTTGTCAATATCTAAAATGCAGTATATTTTTATATGAAAATTAATAAAAAAAACTATTCGGCATACATTCGGTAAAGTTCCGAATACACAATTCGTGACATCATTAGCTTTGAATCGATAACGGGTATTTAGCGGTATTGCCTGCCATTCCTGAGTTTTATAATTTAGCATCTATAGTAGTGATCCGAAATTGTATTGCGAAAAATTCCTTTGACATTTTTTTGTAAATATTTCTAAAATCATTTATTGTGGGACTTACTAAATGTTGAGAGTTGTTCTAATTTTTAAATGTCGCCTTAATACGAAGCTGTTATTTATATTCAATTACACATAAGAGGAAATTCACCTATTCATAAGTAAGGATGTATAAGGATGTATTGTGTATAAGTGTGCCTAAGTCCATATAGTATATCGTCAGCTGAAGTTTAATGGGGCGTTAATAGGATTTTTAGAAATACAAAACTTCGAAAGATATTTTAATAAAAAAAAGTGTTAAAGAAGTGTAGAAGTGTAGAAGTGTATAACGATCAAATTTTATGGAAAAATGTAAACTGATTATAATCCATGCGTACAATTACGAAAAAATTTTAAAATAAGCAAATTTTTTTTTAAATAAACGGAAATTTGTACATTTTACAAAATTTTTTGTAGTTTTGATAATAATTTCGTATTTTTTTGCATGTATTATTGTGAGTGTTGTTTGTTTCCATAGTTCATTAACACTCAAAACCCACTTTTAGAAGTTAAAAAATAAAATATAAGTGTTGGTTTGTATTTTAGCCAAATGAATCACACTCATCAATATAAAAAAACAATTTGGCAACATTATGAAAAGGAGACAGAGGAGATGAGAAGATAAACAAAGATTTAAAAATGTACAGTATGTATTTGTTAGTGTTGTCATTTCTAATTAATATACAATACCAGAAAGCTGAATAGGAAAGAATACTGCAAGTTTCATTCAAGGCCTTACTTGTGTGGGATCGTTAAGCGCACACCGAAAACAGTTTTGTAGTTACAACCGAATTTTTTGCCAACCGAATTTTCGTGGTTCCACGTACTATCACTATTATTAAATTTTAATAATAGCCGACATTTATTTACAAATTTCGAAGTACTTTACCTCTAGCCTAAACCCAATTTAAATATGTTTTTTTTAAATTTCAACCTTGAATATTTTCTGGTTTCAAATTTAAATATTTGTCTAAAAATAGATTTGTACAATAGAAATTATGTTGCTACTCTTAATCTCAATATTTTATTAGAGTTACCAAAACTATAAAAAAATTTATATTATTATTAATATTATTTAATTAATAAAAAATTCTTCCCCGCGAACTGGTCTCGAACCGGCGACCTTCTGCTTGTCAAGCAATTACTTTACTTCTAGCCTAAACATAATTTGAATTTCTATTTTCAAAATTCTACCTTAAATATTTTTTTCTTTCAAGTTTATATATTTATTTCTAAAAATAGATTTGTATGCACAACAGAAATTGGATTGCTAATCTTAATATTTTATTAGAGTTACCAAAACTATTAAAAAACTGTATATTATTTTAAAATTGATAGCGAAAACTTATATTTTAGATAGAGTGACTGCTTTTTTGCAGGCGGAACTAATTTTCGATTTTAACTGCAAATATTTTATTCAAGGGATAAAATTTTCGAAAAGTGATTGGTTGTTGGTATTAAAGGTAATGTAGAAGATAATATTTTTTCAGTATTGATAAGGAAAACCAATAGTTTAAATGATGTGACTGTGTTTTGGTTAATTTTATATATTTTCTGGTTACTTATTATTTAATTATTCTGATGATGAGTATTAACTACTTTCAATTAAAATTATTGAATAATGATTAAATTTTGTTAGTTACAATAGAATTCACACCAATTTATTCTCTGTGTGCGGTTGTGCCTTAGTATTGTTACGTTTGTAGTGTAGGAAGAGACGAAGGTTCAAATCCTACAGCCGACAGGTTGTTGACAAATTTATCATATAAACACAATCTGATAATTATAACACACAAATTAATAATACAATTTAAATGGAAAATCACTGATGAAACCTGTCCATAAAAAGACAGAAACTAGTCTAGTCTGATTTGAAAATAAATAGTGTTTATAATAATTTTTAACCCTACTAACTTAAATTATATTTACCAAAGGTTAGGGCATAACTATATTTATGAATGTCAAATTTATGTAGAAATTTCTGTGGTTAAAGTTAAACTCTGGTTATTTTTAGAAAAGTTACTCGCCCTTAGAGAAAAACTTTTATTCTTATTCTTAACCTCAACCTTAATGAACAAATTCTTAATTTACGACCTTTTGCATTTTAGCTAACGATATATATGTTTTATTTTCTAGACCGAAACGACGCTTTGGCACACGTAGTACTCAACATCTTTCCAATAATAATGACAGCTATACAAGCACGCCTACAGCAACAACACCACCAACGCTAACCTGTAAAGCTTTTGTACCCAAATCCATTTCAGCAACGGGTGTCCACATTGATCAACAACAACAGCTGCAGCAACAACCACCATCACTACCACCCCATATACCACCTGCTGCGCTACAAAAGAAAAACATTTCGTTAAGTTCATTGCCCAATGTAGTAGAGGGTGTTGCTTTAGGCACTGCGGGACTCTCAACAGTGTCCTCGCCAACAGCACCCACTGCACCAAAAACTAATGGCGGCGGAAGTATACACAATATACTAGATGCAATAGATCCTAAATCATTAATAACGGAAGATGAGCCAACCACAGAGTGGATACCAGAAATACCATTTAAAAATGTAAGTGTGTAGTGTTTATCATATTTTTTCTTAAGTGTTTATACGGTAAGTAAAATTGTATCTTACTATAAGTGATGTCATACATAACTTAATTAAATTTTACAAAACTGGATCACATTGTATAAGATTACATAATTTATACAACACAATTTATACGATTAAAAAAAATTGTTATGAAGTGACATCAATTTCTATGTGACGCTATGTATAATCTTCTATATAAACTTCATCCGAAAGAAGGGCTAATATAAATGTATATATTTGTATGGGTTTGGATCTTAACTGATGCAACTAGATAAATGTTCAGTACAATTTTGTCCGAACTATGGCCCGGTAGAATTGTATTATGTTGTATAAGTTTTGTATCTAATTGTATCGGTTAATATCTAAACTGATACAAATAGATATAATTATATAAAAACCAGATATGTTTGTATCCGGATTTTGACCTGATATAATCGTATATTATTGTATGTAAACTGATAGATCTAAATATAATTAGATCCAAGTTAAAGTGTATAATTTTACGTAATTGTGCTCAAACGATGAGTAATATACAGTTGATTATAGTTAAAATAAAAAAATCGAGAATACTTGTATTGTTTATTGACGTTTTGTACAAAATTGGGCTCAAAATTTTGGTAATGCTGAGCGTATTTTTTGGAAATACATATATTTATAAAATTTTGCTCCACTACATATTTCTTTTTAAAACAAGTAATAAATAAAATTACTTGTTTCAAACTAAATGATGTTTTTTGCCCATGATAAGCTCAGCATTGCCAAATTTTTGAAATCTACTATGTCGAAAAATTTCAAAAACACACTACGAATTCCGAGGGTAGCAACTATAAGTACCATCAAAAATGTTTTGTTTTTATAAATAAAGAGCTCAATAAGTTTAAGTACGTCACGAAATTCAAAAAATTATTTGCGACAGACTAATATACAGCAATCAGACTTTAAATGCAGCAATATACAATTTTATATAAAAGATCTACATTTTTTTTTTTTTGGTATGGAACGATGTATGTATACATATAACTATGAATAGGTCAATATATCTTTTTATCCAAATTAAAATACATTTTATGAATATTACACTATATGTTATTTTACATAATTTTGATTTGTGTTATATCTAATTATACATTTATTCGTACATAATTAGATAAACGATATATAATTTTATATGTCGTATACGATTAAATATTGGTCGATACGTAATAAGATATAATTATATGTGGCATTGTATTAAAAAAAATATAGGAACAAAATTTACATATAATAGCAATAACATATATATTTATATAAAATAATGTATGATTATATGTAAACGTTTTTACTTGGGTGGTCAAATTTAGGATTCAATTGTATATCATTAGAAAAAATTAAATCCAATTTTATCCACGTATATACAATTGTATTCACCATTTTTCGGATTATATTATATCTGAGTAGTTATTGGACCCTATCTCATTAGATATGCAACCATATATTTTTTTTTACTGGGGTTATAAATATTATAAATATTAGCTTACACATTGTAAGAAAACACTTCTTGTTTTAACACGAATATTTTTTATAACAAAATATTTTTGCTTTTTGTTACAAACATTGAGAGTGTTAGAGATTAATGCAAAAAATTTACAAACATTTTGTGCTATTCATGTAAAATTCGTTATTTTAATAAGATTTTTGTTTAACTTCAACATAAATGTGCAAAAGTTTTGTTATATTTACAAAAAAATCGTACGTGCTTCATCTATAAAATTGTGTTCTTAATTTTTATGAATTTTCTTAATATACGAATTGAAAGTTAGAATCGCAATTACGAAAATTTATTAACATTCACAAGATTTTCGTGTAACGCACAAAATTAAATTAACGTATTTTTATACATGAAATATTTTGAGTGTAACTGTTATGAATTTAATTTTAAACAAAATATTTATTAATAAATATTATTTTTGATTTAGGTTTTTTTTTTAACTCTTGTAGTGAATGTTTTTTTTTTCAAAAATCAGATTTTAAATTTAAAGGCCTGGGTCAATAAAGGAATGAAAGAAGGAAATTATTTGTTCTAAATCACGCTTATACCAAGATTTTATTATAATCCAAAAAGTATACAGTTGACGAAATAATTATCACTCATGAAATTAGGATTTTTTAAAAAATATTTGCAATATAAGTTTGAAATAATTTTTATTAAAAAATAAAATTTATGTTTTTTCAATCTTTAATTGTGCAATGAAAATTATTCAAGTCGAGGCCATACTCCATATAAGTTTATTTTCCATTTACATCTTGTTTTTAATAAAACAAAACAAGTGTAAAAATAAAAAGGAGAATAAAAACAAAAAGTGTGTATTGTATATCTTCCAAAGGTAGAGCTTTTTGAACAATGGTGATAATCTTTAAATTCGAAGTCATATATTAGTTCTCATTTAGTGTGATAACTACACACAGCGAAATAAAGTGCCAACCGAATTGAAAAGTGTGTATTAATGGCAACAACTTATAAATTCAGTTCGTACAACGATATTTACATTAGATATCTGAAAATTTTGGGTGTTGCAAATAAAATTCTGTTGAATTAACCGAACGTTGTTGTGAAAACTAATATGAAATTGTGACAACTGTATGTGATTAATAATAACTGCATTTGAGTCGTAGTAACCAAATTTTAGTTGGCAAATATCTAAATTCTTTTCTGTGTGTAGGTTACATGAATGTTTGATGTTTGCATGGGATTGTCACTTCTTTTAAAACGTGTTCTGATGATGGGAACCTTGAAATTTCCCGAAATACATAGATATATCAACACATTCCTGAAAGTGGTCAATTAATAAATTTGAAAACAAAAAAAAAGCAAAAGCTTTAAAATATTGCAATTTTTAAATTTGTTTTACTTTTTTCTCACTGGCGAATTGTTCAACTTCATAGCATTTATTATATATAAAACAATTATGCACTTATTCCAAAAAAAAGTCGAAAATCGATGTTTTTAATATAAAAATTATTGAAAAACTCAGCGATAATGGCAGAACTATTTGAGTAACAATGATCTATTTTAATTTAATTTGAATGAAGCTACACTCATATAAATAAACCTTGAAAAATAGCAAAAAAAAAAGATACTAAAAATAAGTTAAAAATTAAATTGCAGAAAAAACTGTTAAAATTATCAGATTTTTTTTACTAAATTTTAGTAATATAAGAATATTAAAAATAAATCTGTTGAATTGACAAATATTTAGTTATATTTGACCTACATTTTTAAAAGTAGTAAAATAATTTGCTAAAATCAGCAAAAACATTTACTAAATATTAGTAGACAAAAAAATCCTTTTTTTAGTTTTTTTTTTTTTAATGCAAATAAAAGTCTGTCCTTATGAAATCAGCAATCTACAATTTAGACTGTTATATGCATTCTACTAAATTTGAGGTAAATATAGCAAAAATTTTGTTAATATAACAATTTTTGTTTGCTATTTTGAGTCTACAAATATTTAGTCAATTTACAGAGTAAATTGCTATTTTCAATTAACTAAAATTCACATCGAATATAACTAAAATTTTGTAAAGTTAACAGACTTGTTTTTGCTGTTCTTATTTTATTAATATTTAACAAAAAAAAAACTGCTAAATTTAGCAGTTTTTCTGGAAGGTAATTTTTAACTAGTTTTTAGTAGCTTTTACTACTATGTATATACTTTGGATCGACTTTTAACCTACTTTTTGAACTTTAAAGATAACTCTATGACAAAAATCTATTATAATCTGAACTGTATCGCCTGAATTTCCAAAAATTTAGTTGATTTTTGGATTAAAACACATCGAATGGAATGAAGTTGTAAAATACGCGAGTAAGGAAAAAGTAAAAAAAAGTTATATTCTTTGTAACACTGAGTTTAATATCACTATTTCGCTGGCAAACAATGAATCATTTTAAAAGATGTATAACTGCAGCAAATGGGTCGAAAGGGGCTTGGTATCTACTAGTATTATTGATATTTTTATGTATTATTCACAATTTCATAGGTGAACATATATTTATTTCGCCCACTGTATTCAATGTACTACCCAACACCTCAAGAAACACATCTCTTTAGTTGTACACTTTTAGTCCAGGCATTCTATGCAGGACGCTTGGAGTGAGACTTCTCCAGTTTGTCACAGACAGGCCGCTAAGGACTGAAAAAAAATCCAGTTATATTGATGTCTACTCGCGATTAGGAACGCAGATACCAAATTTCAAATTACGCGTTTTAATGGTTTGGCCAGGCCGCCTAGGGGGATAGTTTCCCCCATTTTAACCCATATTTTTACCATGTTGCAAAAAAGTATCATATAAGTGACTAAGGTCATATTCGAAGGAACTTCTAGTTCTTAAATTTCAAATTACTATCCAAAATAGAGACTTTGCTTTTTCCCGAAGGAGGAGCCCACACACCAAATATCAAGCTTCTCACTTTTGTGGCTTGGCTCAGCCGCCAAGGTGGATACTTTTAAGCGTTTGACCCTTTCCTTGATTACTTTTAAAAAATCCCCTCTACACAGATGTCTACCCGTGATTAGGAACCCGCATCGCTTTAGCCGTTCGTCCTGGGCGCCAAGGGAATATTTTTCCTCATTATACCGCATACTGTTACACCTTCTTGGCCAGAAATCCCAAAAGTATCACATCAATGAGATAAGTCATAAGAAGTCGAAGAAACATTTATTTTAAATTTCAAATTTCTGGCTAAAGGGGTTTGGGCAGGCCGTCAAAGAGAAGACTTTTTGCCAAATTTCAAGTTCCTCGTCAAGTCAAGTTCCTCCACCAAATTATTACTAAGGAAAAATGCAATTGACATGCCATACTTTAAAATTTGACTTGCTATATTATAGCTGTCAAAAAACATGGGTTGTCATTATCGAAAATATTTTATTTTTTACATAAACAAAGTTAACCGAAATCACTACAAAATTGAGCATCTTTAGTGGTATTTTTATGTTGACTGCCACGTCCCTTTTGAAGTGTGCGGGTCTTCAAAGTTAGAAAGGTTTTTATCGTGTATCTTAAAAAGGTATTTTTATGTTGGCTGCCAGGCCCTTTTGAAGTGTGCGGGTCTTCAAAGTTAGAAAGGTTTTTATCGTGTATCTTAAAAAGGAAATCTTAAAAATGAAATCGACATTTTTCATTTGAATTTCGGAAATGTGATTTTCTATAAAATTGGGAAAATTAATTTGAATAAGAGATTTTTTTAATTGAAATTCAGAAAATTAGAAATAAAATGGTTTCAATTAGTAATGAAATTGCGATTATAATATTTGAATTTCAGAAAAATATAAATGAAATTGAGAAAAATTGAATAATTTTAAACTTTCACTTTAATTACAGTTTGAATTTTCTTAATTTGAAATATCAATTTAATTTTGAATTTTCTCAATTGCAAAACGAAAAACTTAATTTTATATGAAATTTTCAACTTGTAATTTCGTTAATTTCATTTGAAAAAGTTGTAGTTCGAAAATAACATTGCGACACCTTGAAGTTTCAGTAGTCGCTTTCAATTCTCCGTTAAACCACATATTTAAATATTGCTCTCAATATAAGGTGATATTTTGGATACCGAACTACTATTTTTTTCTAACTGATGAACTTACCATTTCTGAAAGCGTTTAAAGATTTCTAATTTCCAGTTAGTGTTTTCAATTCACAACACTTAATATTAAAGTTATTTTTACCATTTAACGTATATATTTTAGCTCAATTCACCAGTTGACGGTATCTTACGCTCAGACTCGGTTTTGGGAGATCCCCGACAAGCGCAACTTGTTTCAGTTACACCCTTGGATGAAGAAGTATATAAATATTTGTAGTGAAAAAACTCCCAATATTATAATTTTTAACTTTGCAGATTGATGAATTTATCGAACAAAATATACAAATTAATTCAAATAAGGAGATTCGTCGAGAGTATCTAAGTCCCTGGACATTGAAATTTAAAGATAAAGATCAGGAATTAAAATTTTGTCAATTACGTGAAGATATGTTTCGGTAAGTATCGCAGTCGCAAACGCAACGCAAAAATAAGTCCATGATTTAATATACACAGAGCTTTGAAGAATTCATTCCTTAATTCGCATTTTTAGAAATAACTTTAAATTTTAGAAATTAATTCTCTGACCAACTTTAAGGAATTGAACGATTTCCTTTTTTTTCATTCGATTTGCCCTGAAGGATTTATTCCCATTTTGTAAATTCCTTCATGAAATTATGGAATTCATTCAGTAGGGAATTCATTCAAATCTAATTAATTTAACTTTTGGTCAGGGCATTCATTCCCTAGGGATTCGTTCCAACTTTTTTGTTTAGTTCTCTAAGGACTTAACTTTTTTGCTAAATTCCCTAAAGGAACTGCATGCAGTAAATTAACCAATACGCAGTTTGTTAATTAACCCATTAACGCCCAAATGAAATCTGCTGAAGAGAATTCAGCGATAGTGTATTTATATGGCAGGCAACGGATAAAATGAAATGAAACTTGAGAAAAGTTTAAAGATATTCTTGTAAATTGCCAAGAAGCAAAAAGTGAAAAACAGCTCCCCTAATCGAAGCGTTTTGAAATTCGGTATTGGTAAACTTGATTGATGAGGTTGAATTAGTGCCTGAACAAATTATAAATATTGATAAATCATATCACTATGATCAAAAAATGTTGAGATGAAATTTTTCACATTGCCAAAAATTTAAAAATTGATTTTTTTTCATTTGCTCTCAAATGATGTGAGTTTAAATGATGAAGAAATTATGTGATGTGAAAAAACTTTTGTTTCTTGATTTCTATATTTAGCTGACTTTTGGTTTTACTTAAATTATTGGACAAATAGTTCCATAGAAAATCGCAAAAATATATGTGTCCTCATGTGGGGCCAGTGGGCGTTAATGGGTTAAATACAATAAATCCTGATATGTATTTTAATATTTTATAGTTAATGATTTCAAAACAACTCCTCATATGGTTTTGTAACGAAAAAACTCCAAAATATTTACTATTGGTTATTTATTTTTCACAACAGAAAAGTTTTTTGCTCCGATAATAAAAAATCTGTTACATTTTAAAAACATCGAAAAAATTTTAGTTTCCTATGAAAAAAGTTTGCTTTTTTTAAGCATTTTTTGCTACTTTTAGTACTAAAAATTCTCAAAGCTGGCATCAATATACACAAGAGAATGTTTTGCAAAACATTCACACAGACCTTTGGTATTTACAAAAACAGAATCTGTTTTCTGGTGTTTTGAAGTGTTTATTGTTATATTTCAACAACAAGGAAACGAAAAGAGAATGTTACAAAAATTTAATTTTGGCCAAGAAGAGTTATATTTGAAACCACAGTGCACTGGCTACAAGCGCATAAATTACATTTTTTTGCTATAACATACACACACGTGAAAAGTTAGTTTTTTTTGGCATTAGGTGAAAAGCTCAAATTCAGGAAATTAAAAAAAAAAGTTAAGTCCCGAGGGATTTAAACCAAAAAGTTAAGTCATTAGGGAATTAAACCCTAAAAGCTAATTCCTTAAGGGAATTAAACGAAAACGGAATGAATTCCCTGACCAAAAGTTGAATTAATTGAATTGGAATGCATTCTTTTTGAATGAATTCCTTAACTCTCTAACCGTCGAGCGCGCCTCCAGGCATGGTATTTTAAATTAGCCATAAATGCTCCAAATGAGTGTTTTAAATTAAGAAATTAAGCTATTTCTATCTAAATTACAAAATATTTTCTTAAGCTATTTTATGTGTTCATGGCACAGTTTGGAAGCGAGAAAGCGTTAAAATTAGAAATTCATAAAATTTCAAAAAATAAATATTTTGAAATGAACGCAATTTTCAAAAATCTTGAAAACTTGTGTATGTTGACTAGAAACCGTTAATACTTAACATAAAGTAAGAGTGAAGCTTTAACTTTTCAAAAAAACTAAAATTTTGGTCCAAGAACATACAGGCTACCAATAGCGTACCTGTAATTTTTATGAAATTTGGCAGAAAGATTAAATTTAGTAGTATTGGTAAAGCCTTTAAGTTTAATCAATATATGTTGAAGTTTAGGTGTGTTTTCGCTCAATTCCGCGTTTTCGAAAAAAAAAAAAAAAAGCGTTTCGAAAAACCATAAAATGGGTAATTTTTGGACTGTAGTTATATCTTCGTAAGAGGAATAGTTTATGCCTAAACTTATTAATTTCTATGGAGACTCTTTTGAGATTCGCTCTAAACCTACTTTGGCCCATTCCGCTTAAAATAAGCAAAGAAGAAAAGTTTTGTAGAAGAACCTATTGTTTATTTTTCGTGCCTTACAAGTGGTATAAATTTCATTACAAAAAAATCTTAGGGCGGTTTGAGGATTAATTTAAATTCTTAATGTTTTAATCACGGAATTCATTCTCTAAATTTGAATTCTTTGAATGCATTCACAGGAATTCATTCTTAGTATATTATTGTCAAAGAATTCATTAACTGAATTAAAAAATTAGGGAATTCATTCCCAAATTGAATGAATTCTTCAAAGCTCTGAATATATATCTCTCTATTCTCCAACAGTTCCAATATGTTGTGTGTTTTTGTCATATGGGTATTTATTGTATTGTGCCAAATTATCATTATACCAAGATGTACAAATTTATTAATATGTTTAGCAATAGGTACAATTATTTTAATAATTAGCTGCATTATTGTCATGGCTGAAGAATTTCAAGGTATGTTTGAAATATAGTAAAATTGTATATAAGTGGTTCTAATTCCTTTAGATTAAAATGTTTTACTCTATACTATTATTCGAACAAGATCTAGAATTTGTTATGAATGGCGAACTTCTTGTTTGGATAAAAATAATTAACTTACAAGGAAGGTATTCTGACCCGAATTTACAGATTTTAATGGAGTTTGGATATGTTGTACAGGATCAAAAAAAAAATTGACACATGACTCTTTCCATATAAAAAGCATCAAAAAATATTGAATTTTTGACCTCTACCCCCTTAAATGCTAACCAAACTTAGAATGGAGGGTAAGTGTCTTATAAATATGTCATCGCACAAGTTTTGGGTTGTTAGCTCTAACGGCTGTGGAAATATCGCGTTTTAAAATATGAAAAAAATCGAACATTTAACAAAAGTAGTCGTACTTAATCGTCCTTATCCTTTTAATGGTTAAAACTCATTGACACCTCTTTTTAAAGCCACTGTCGTGCTTTTAATAAAATAAGTAAAAAAGGTAAAATGTATTTTTTTTCTAAAGCTGTTGGCAAATTAATATGTGGAGCTCTTACGGGATACAAAGTTATAAATAAAAAATCAGAAAAAGATACTAAATACTCGTATAGTGGAAAAATAGATTTACAGAAAAAAATGATTTATTGAAAAATATAAAAATAAAAGTTTGCCAAAAGTAGTTGCACATAATGACCCATATCTGATTAATGGTTTAAGCTACAAAAGTCATTGGTACCTCATTTTAAAGGTACTTAAATCGTGGTTTTACTGGTTCACAAAAATAATTCACTTTTGTACGGTAAAATGAATTTTTTTCAAAATCCGTGGTGCAAAACGCTGTATTCAAAAACGTGGCTTTCTAAAATTTTTAAAAAAAAATATATCTTAATTAAAAATTATTCTACCGTTATCAAATCACTATGTGGTACTCCTGCATGTTTCTGAGTTATCGGCTTTTTAGTTAAATTTTTATCACATTTATATTCATAAAGTCAGGATACCGTTAGAACTCCACGTAGGGATTTGGACACGGCATAGAGAAGAAATTTATAATTAACATATATTTTAAAAAATTTTAAAAACCCGGTTTTTTGAAAACAGTGCATTTTGCCGTGGAAAAGTGAATAATTTGTGTGTAATAGTAAAGCCACAATTTAAGTAGCTTTAAAATGAGGCATTGATACCTCATTTTAAAGCTCTCGTAATGGAATATTATGTACGACTAATTCAAGATCCGCTAGAATGCGCTGTCCTATATTTAGACGAGATTATACAGGGTGGTTAAATTGTAAGGGCCGATGTTGAATGTGAACCACACCTAAACGCCAAGTTTTTTTCCGAATTTTATTTGACATTTCTCTATTTCAGACTTACTCAATTTGAACCATGGAGAGATACACAATCCAACAACGTGTTAAAGTTATCCAGACTTATTATGAAAATGGGCGTTCAAATCAAAATGCATATCGTGCACTTCGTGATTTTTTTGGTCAATTTGATCGTCCAAATGTGCGTACAATCGCAAAAATCGTGGAAAAATTCGAGCAAACCGGGTCTGTAGAAGATGTGAGAACACCAGTGCATGCTCGTACAGCTCGTACTGCAGAAAATATTGCTGCTGTTCGCGATAGTGTGGCTGAAGAGCCGTCCACCTCAACTCGTCGTCGTGCCCAACAATTGCACCTCTCACGCTCGTCATTGATGAACATTATGCATAAAGAATTGCATTTACACGCTTACAAGGTGCAATTGGCTCAAGAACTAAAGCCTCTTGACCATTCCAAACGTCGTGAATGGGCAGAATGGTGGCAAAAAATGGCAACAGTGGATGATCAATTTTCGAAGAAAATCATCTTCAGTGATGAGGCACATTTTCACCTCAGTGGATTCGTCAATAAACAGAATTGCCGCATTTGGGCGAATGAGAATCCAAGAGTGATTGTCGAAAAACCAATGCACCCACAAAGAGTGACTGTTTGGTGCGGTTTATGGGCTGGCGGCATCATCGGGCCGTATTTTTTCCAAAATGAGGCCGGTCAGGCAGTTACTGTGAATGGTGTTCGCTATCGTGAGATGATAACGAACTTTTTATGGCCCGAATTGGAAGATATGGATGTGGACGATATGTGGTTTCAGCAGGACGGTGCCACTTGCCACACAGCTAACGAAACAACGGATCTTTTGCGCAACAAATTCAATGGCCGTGTTATCTCACGTAATGGCGATGTCAATTGGCCGCCAAGATCATGTGATTTGACACCGTTGGACTTTTTTCTTTGGGGTTATTTGAAAGAAAAGGTGTACGTCGATAAGCCAGCAACAATTCAAGAGCTAAAGGATGAGATAATTCGGCACATTAACGGCATAGAACCTCCATTATGCCTCAGCGTCATCGAAAATTTGGACCATCGGATGGAGGTGTGCCGCCGTGGTCGCGGCGCCCATTTGGCCGATATTTTGTTCCATACATAATTGAGTAATACCAATATATCATAATAAAATAAAATTACAATAATTTCCTAAATAGTTTGTGTTTTATTCAAAATCAACATCGGCCCTTGAAATTTAACCACCCTTTAGTTATATGATATACATCTTCTATACCAAGTTTGGTTGAAATCAGAAGGGGTGGAGGAAATCGAGTGGTTGATTTTTATATATTTTCAGTCACATCTCAAATTAAGGGTTAAAAAGTGGGGTTAAAATTTAAAATGTTTTTGTATGAAAACATGTCTGAAATTTACGAAAATTTTATATATTTGTACACACGGTAAAAGTACTAAAGAAAACAAAATATTTTATAACCGTATTGCCTATGTCGTAAACCAATTATGGACACACTTTTGAATTATTTAAAATATAGGGGAAAAAACCTCTTCGGGTAAAGTCGCATAAAAACCGAACGATTACGAATGTCGGGAAAAGTATTAATATGTATTATTTTTTAGCTGAATCCGAGTGCAATTCATTAATAAAGCGCCAGTTTTAATGTTACATAAAACACTTTTTTTTATAAAAAGAATAAAGAAAATCCTTAGACATATTATATATAGTCAGTAGGGTAGGATTAAAAAATCAACTTTGGATTTTCGGTAATTTTCGAGCGGAATATTGTGGCAGTTGTTATAAAACGGTTATATGGTCAAAATCGGACAACTTTAAGCCATGCTCCAAAGAGGTCAAAAGTTAAATTGTGTTCCTCCTGTATTTTTATTAAGGTATTCAATTTACTCTCGTTTGGGTTTGGTCGAGTAAACGAGTAACTCGATTTTTGAATTTAAAATTACTTGAGTAACTCGAATAGTTTAAACAAATTTATTTAACTGATTTTTCTTAAAAAATATAAATTTTTTGTAGGGTTTTTAAATTATATTATATAACAAGAAGCAAACACACAATTAACAATTAAAATGAATGCATAAGTAAAATTAAAAAAAAAAAAAAAACATATCGTTAGCTTACAATTTGTTTGGCTTACTGATAATTTTTAAAAAGAATGAGGTCGGAATGGGTTATATTTATTGTGAATACCTCTTTCCGATTCCGAAATTCATCTTAGATATCATGTTTTATATTAGAGATATGCTGCGTTGAATTTGCACTGTATTTATTTTAATTTAACGATAAAAGATTTTCAGTAATTTTTCCAAATATAATTTAAAATGAAAATTGTTTGCTTCGATGTTTTACAAACCCAATTTTTTTTAAGAAATATGTATAATCAGTTTGTTTTTAGTTCCCAGAATTCTGGAAATAAATCGTCTAATTTGTGAAATTGCGTAAAAACACACAGAGTTGCAATTTATAGTAGTATTTATCTCCCGGGATTCCCGACATAAAGTCCCGGGAATCGAAAAGTGAAAAAGTGGGTTAAATTCCTGTGAAATTCATCCCGGGAATTTCCAGGTTAAAACCCATAGCTGCGATAAAAGTGAAAAAAAATGTTGTGGATTTTAAGACAAATTAATTTTACTGTTTTTTCGATCCCGCATTTTTGCGTATGGTTGAAACCAATAGTAGGCTGATGATATACACTCACTAATCAATGTTACTGATAAATATGCGAAACAAATCAAAAAAAAATTCATAATTTCCAAAAAAAAAAAAAATCGAATTACTCGATTAATCGATCAAAATTGTTCGAGGTTTTCGTTAATCGAAATTGGCTATTTTAAATTACTTGATCAAATTTCATCGAATAATCGGGTACCGGGTAACCGCCTGAATAGCATAATTTTTATTAAGTAATTTTATTGAAATTTGTTCTTGGATTCTTTTATAAAATTATACCCTGGTTAATTTTAAATTTTAACGAAAACTTGAACTATTATGTTTTGTTTTATCTTTTTTTCTTTAAAACTATAAATTTTTAAGAAGTTTTTTAAACAACTTTAATACTAATCAAAAACACAATTCAGTCTAAGTTTTGTCAACAACAACACAAAAACTCTAATAAATATATGTTGTTGTTGCATTCAGTAGCTAAAAAAATTAATTAATTAATTAAAAATTAATTTGTAAAATATAAATGCAAAAAGCATTTTAAAAAAATGTAACTATGTAAATGAAAAATGTGTGAGTTTTGTTTCCGGCCAGAGAAAGAGAATTATTTTCCATAAACACCAACAAACTTTTAGCAAGATTTAAAATTTGTACAGACTTACAAGGAGAGTCCGTTCATAGGTTACCTCCGATTGCGATGAACTTTGGATATGCTATAAAGAATCAAAAATTAAGAGACTCGTGTTTTTTTTAGCTGCCCAATCTCACATTTAAGGGTTAAAAAGTGGTTTAAAAAATTATCCCATTTTCTGATTTTTGCGTTTTTTCATATTTCTTCCAAAGAAACTATATATAAATTGGGTATATCAAATGAAAAGTATTTGAAATACGTATCAACGGTATAAAGTAGCATGTCCGAACATGCTCAACTTTTAGTGGTATTCAAACAAAACACATACATTTTAAGGGGTTTTGTACTAGGAGGTATAGTCGGTTGAGATCCAAACTCACATATGTTATTCTCTATTAAGTTTAAGTGTACACTTTTTTTTTCTTTTTTTCGATATTCGTGCTCCTTTGGATTTTAGACGAAGTTTCCCGAACCACTATATTCTGCCACCGGGTGCCAATTCTAGGTAATATGGGTATCAAACTTCATATTTAAGAAAATACATTATTGCTATTTAAAAATAATTTCGAATATCTATGTTTTGAGATATGCTCCCATACAAAGTTTTGTAAAAAAAATCTGTAAGATTCTTTTGATTTTACATGATTTTTAAAAAGCTTTCCAACGATATATAATAAAAAACACATTAAACAAACATAAATGTAATAAAAGCTAAAAACATATTTTGTATCACAAAATTATGAAAATGTCTAAATCAAATAGTCTCTTGTACGGTAAAATGGTCGCTTTTTCATAACCGTACAACCGATTTTGATCATTTGTATATCTTTTTAAACAAGGAAAAACCTACTTTTAAAATTATCAAAAAAAAAAAATATATCAAGAATTTATTATTTAATATTCTTCGTCGAGTTATCATTTTGAATATATTTCACAAGATAGAGTTGTTATTGTAGTTAAATAAAATTTTTATTAAAATCTGAAATTTTGCTTAAAAAATTTCCTTTGAAATGATATATGGCCGTAATTTCAAGCAATATATACCTACTGGTGGTTAGATACCTACCGTGTACACGAACAAAATCGGGTAGGTATCTAAGCACCGGTAGGTATCTATTGCTTGAAATTACGGGCAATAAACCAATAACTAACGTACTAATTATAAAAAATCAAATAATAGTCTGGCTATTATTATTTTTACATAGACGTAATTTATTTTTAAAAATATGAAGTTTGATACCCACATTTTATTGGCTATAGAGTTGCAACCCTGGGGTGAAATATAGTGCTTCGGGAAACTTGTCTAAAATCTAAACGGACACGAATGTCTTTGTCTAAAATCTAAACGGACACGAATGTGGAAAAATAGAAAAATCACATGCCCACTTAAACTTAATAGAGAATAATATATGTGAGCTTGGACCTGAACCGACTATACCTCCTACAAAATTTATATTTTTTTTCGAATACCTCAAAAAGTTGAGCATGCTTACACATGCTACTTTAAACTGGTGATGTGCATTTTAAATACTTTTCATTATATACCAAATTTATATATATGTAGTTTAAAAAAAAAAAAATATGAAAAAACCGCAAAAAACATAAAACGGGCTAATTAAATGTTAGATTGGGAAGCTAAAAAAAATCATGGGTTTCTTAGTTTTTAATTATTTATAACATATCCAAATTTCATCGCAATGGGCGGGAACCCGTGAACGGATTCTCCCAAAAAACTGCACTCAACCGAATTGATTCGGTTTCTGCAACCTCGTTAATTCGGTTGTCACAACTGAAGTCGGTTGTTGTAACCGAATTGGGGGTTGTGACACCCGAATTTTCTAGATTGTAATAACCGAATCGATTCGGTTTGATAAAATTTTAGAACTTTTATTAGAGTTAAAAATTAAATCCAATATAAATGTCTAACAAATGACAACTAGATGCCATATTCACGGTCACAAATGTTTTTTTTATTTTTAACTGAAACTTAATTTTAATTTTTGAAAAATATGCACAAATATGCAATTAAATTGAAAAACTGCAAAATATGAAATAAAAAATATACATTAAAATATGAATTTATAGCAAAATATGCAAAAACGTGAATATTTAACAGATTATGTAAAAATATGCAACAACAAATCGGTGTCATTTTGTTGCAAATTCTTTCGGATTCGGAAGAGTTTTTGATTAAAATCGATTTTGTGCTACTGATTAAAAACATGCATTTGCATGAAATTCATTGCCCTAGTGATTAGTAAAACGAAACTTTTAATATATCGCAACAAATCGCTATTGTTTTTGACTGTATAATATTTTTTTACGTATTTACTTAATACAAATTACAGTTTTAAGTAAAAGCTTTTAATTAAAAAGTGAAGATTTGTGTTAATTTTTTATTTAAATTTTAGTTTAATAAAACTATTTGAGGAAAAATAAATTTTTATCCGAATGGGAGAAAAGGTGTTAACGATTATTAAATTTTCATAATTATTATGATAGCACATCTCAGATTATTGGAAAAATTGCAAATCAAAAAGTTTTTACAATATTGGAAATAAAAAAACCTTATGACCAACTGGGCACAGAATTAATTTTTATTAATTAATAATCATATAATTACAAATTATATCTTATTACCCTAACCGAACACTAGCTACTATGGCGTTGTAGCGAAACAGACCAATGCCTCTGGTGGGAATCGAACCCACGACCCCCGCACTGATAAACCAGCACGCTACCTACGCTACTACAGGGGCGCACATAATTTATTTTTTTTTATCTGACCTTTGACCTCTATGCGACACGAGAAACAGTTATCCGATCTTCATTTAAATTCCGACAAAAAATTTCTTCGATATAACGTAATGCCTTCAACTAAGGTTACCTTTGATACCCAACTTGCTTAAAGTTCCTCTGAAATAAAACGAAATTATGCGAATAAACGAAAATGAGATTAGGCAGCTAAAAAAATACAAGTCCCTTAAATTTTTATTCTCTACAACATATCCAAAGTTCATTAAGATCTGCGGGTCCGGGTCCGGAAACATATCTTGTTAGCAAAATTTTTTAGTATTGACTACTAGGATGTCTCTTAAACGATTTGTCGATTTTCGGTAATTACACGCATCAATTTTTTTGTAAATGGTAACAAATGGACGAATTCGAATTTGATTTGATGTGGAAAACGCTAAGGCGTGCCGAATTTCTCCGGAAAATGGCCTATTTTGGATAAAAGTGTATTATTAATTATTATTTTTATTTAATTTATTCATTTAATATACTCAAAAATATTCAGGTATGGAATTATGACTATTCGGATTCAACCCACTTTAGCCTGGAGTCAAACCCCAATATGCAAAATGTATCAAAAATTAATTGTTTTACGTAAAATGTTCTATATAATACCGCAAATGATAGTGTTTTTATATAAAATCTGCAAGATGAAAAATTACGATTTAGTAATTCGATTTTTGTTGGAAATATTGAACTTATTTCGATATAAAAAACGGGTAAAAATTAAACGGAAAAATAATTTTGTTTTATAATTCTAATTTTCCGTTTATCCTTATAACTTAATTTTCTTCAATTAAACTTTAAAACCATTTTTATTTTGTTCCAACACCAGCCACGATTCGAGCCAATAACTATTTGGTTACAAGTCCACATTGCCTTACCATTTGAGCCAAATCACATTGAAAATCTATTTTGAAATTTCTTTGTTTATTTATTTATTGTTTATTTGTAGAACCTGAACTTTTAAAATTATGGCCGTCATTATACGGCTATGTTTTCTAATGAAACTTGAAGATTTGAACCATATGACACTTGACAAAAAATATAGTCAAAGTATACCATTGCATTATACGACCCACAATAAGTTCACTTGTCCCGGCGTTTTGGTGTGTCAATTTTACGTACTTACAGTGTAATCAATTTCTACAATTTTGGTATCGCCACTAAATGATTAAATGTATTAATACCTATAGTCTGAAAACTGGCATTTTATTAGAAATTGAATTTTACAGTAGAAGGGCTTAGTGTAAAAACATGATAAGCAACATTGATTGTGTTATTGATTTTAGCTGATTTTCCTAACATCCATTTTTTAATATTTGACAGAAGTCTTGCTTAATCACTTATTACAAATGCCTAGAGTATAAATGCCCTGCAATTTTTTTCCAACCTTTAAAAGGCGAAAATATACTAAAAATAAAATGTTGATTATCAAGTTTTTACAATAAACCCTTCAATTTAAGAGCTTATTGTAAAAACATGATAAGCCACATTTTTTTTTATTTTGTTTTACCCTTTTAAAGGTTAAAAAAATGCAAAAAAAATATGTATTTAGCAGGACGTTTATACTCCAGGTAAGTGTTTAAGCAAGACTCCTTTCAAAAATTAATCAATAGATGTTTAGAAAACAGCGAAAACCCATAAAACTATGAATGTGGCTTATCAAGTTTTTACAATAAACCCTTCAATTGTTAAATGTTATTTATAAATGAAGAAGAAAATTAAAAAATTAATAAAATGTTGTTATTGAAAAAGTAAATTGTTTGCTGTTACATTTATATATTTGAATTTCCATTTGTCAGACATAAACAAGTACCTCCTTTTTAGCCATTGCGGTTGAAATATCCATTACAACAATTTCATTTTTATTCCTTATAATTTTTTGATGCTTAGACAAGCATAAAAAATTAGTTAAAGTGAAATTTTTTGGGATGCAAAAAATTATTGATAAATTCAAAACTTTGGAATCGAATTTAATAAAATTTTTAAATCGATTCTTTTTTGAAAAAATTTATCAAAAAATCTTCGCTGCTTCGAAACTTTGCAGACTATGAAATGACCCACGAATTTTATAAAAATGCAAAAACGTCTTTTTTATTTAATTTTAAAGATAATTTTAAATGCCAATTTTGAATATGTCGATTGCAGTTTCTATAATATAATAGTTGTTATTAAACGAAAAATTAATTGAAAAATGTATAATTCGTTTTTATGAGTGGAGTGAGTGAATCCTTACCAGGACCTTTTATAGAAATTGTTTATTATGTCAACATTTGAATATTTCCATCTAATATCACTAACATTTTGTTAGAATTTAATTGTCTTTTATTTAAAAAATCTTTAACCCTTAGTTACCTGGCTCATTCCAAACCTCTTTTAACTTGCAGTGTAGAGATTAAAAAAAGACTCATGAAACTTAATGTATATTATGACAGCAAAATTGTAAAGCTTTTAAAATGGTGAAAAAAAATTACCACTTAATGAAAATAATTATTTTATGTAATTTAATCCATAAAGGGTTAATGTTTCCACTTTTGATCATAAAAGACACACTTGGAAATTTGCAGAATAACATTTTGCATATTTTGATTGAATTTGGATATGTGATAAAGGGTAATAAACCAAAAAAAAAGTGCAATTCTTCGTCGCCCGTATCCTACTTTGAATTGTTAAAAAGGTGGAATCAAAATGGCCCCAGATTTCTCTTTTGTGTTTTTTCACATAAGTTTCCAATTAACTTTACAAATATGAGTACCAAATTAGTGGCCTGGGGAAAAATAAATCCCATAAAATTGAATTTAAATTATGACTACAAGATTGTAAAGCTTTTAAAATGGTGAAAAAATTACCACTTAATGAAAATTATTATTTTATGTAATTTAATCCATAAAGTGTTAGGTTAGGTTAGGTTAGGAAGGGTTATGTGCCCATGGGCACAACTCCACTCGGAGACCAATACGGTACATTGTGAATCCCTTCAGTGAAAAAATAGTAAGAAAGAATAGAAATAGACAGCAAGATAGATTGAAAGATAGATATAAAGAAAGATAGGAAGGATATATACTCCCCAGAACCAGATCCTATCGTCCCCTTGCTAGAAACAGCCGTCCTATCTCCCTGACAAATCTCAGCAAATCTACTGGATTGCATCCAGCGACACACCCAAGTTCGTCGTGAAATCTATCTCCTAGCCATTTCTGCCTAAGACCCTGCAACCTAGGACAGTGGCACATTATATGCTCAACTGTCTCCAGTTCCTCAACGTCCTCGCACAACCTGCAAAAATCCGGTATGTCCCTGTCACATCTGCTTGTGAAAGCCCTGACAGAACAATGACCGGTCAGGAACCCCGTAAGGGTCCTGAGACCCTCCCTGTCCAGTCCCAAAAGAACCTTGGTTACTCCTGCGTCCAATGCGGGCCATAACGCCCTAGACACCCTGCAATCCATTCTGTCCCTCCATGATTGGTTAACGGTTTCGCGGAATCCCTTCCGCATAACCTCAAAGTAGTAACATAGTGGGGATCCAGGAAAGAGTTTTGCGGAGGCGAGTTAGAGTATTTCTAATTAACTTTTTTAATCTTTTTAAAATTTTTGTATTGAAAAATTTTATTTTGGGTTTTGGGGGAGGCAATGTTCTAGTTTCCCTTCCCCGTGGATCCGGTATTATTAAAAGGTACAAAACTATCAAAAAGGCTCAATTCCTTATCGTCCAAATTTTCCTTTTGACGTCTAACAAGTTGGGACAAAAATAGCACCAGTTTTTGCATTTTTTTATATTTGTTTCAAATAAACTATACAGAAATGGGTATCAAATTTAAGGTATTTTAAAGATTTTCGGCTGAAATAAGGTACGAGTTCGCGTTTAAAAAAAAAAAAAATTAATTCGTTCATTTGGAACCATTTGCTATAAAACTGGGCATGTTATGAAAGAAAATCAAAAAAAAATTTTAATGGACATCTATTCCATAACATGTTTTTTTTTATCATATTTTTACATGTTCTTGCACTGGTTCGTGGAAGTAAAGATGAAAAGTGTAATTAGAGTAACAAATTTTAAACCAAACAAGTTCTTTTTGAACTACCATATTATTTGAACATGTCTTCTTCATTTAACACATTTCATGTTTTGTTTTATATTAAGGTCTACCGGAAGTGCTTAAGCTGAATTCAGCCAAATTAGTTCATCAACGTCAACGACGTACGTATTTCATATGTGGCATTATTATTCTCATGACAGTTTTAAGTTCCGTCGGTCTCATTTTATGTCCATCATCCTCGTATTTCGATGGTAACGGTAACAACAACGTTGAAAATGATCAACGTTCAGTGTCATTGTTCAATGCCTACAAGGCGACATCATCAAATCCGGCCAATAGCAGTAGTACAGTAGCCATAATAAGTAATGGTGATAAGGAAATTAAATTGAATGTTGTTCTTTCGGCCACTATTCATCACAACATTACAATAAATACACCAATGGGCGGTGGCGGTGGTATGGTCGATACCAATACGTTTTTGGCAGACAATTTGGCAAATAACACAACAACAAATGATTTTATACGCCGCAGTATTGTTGATGCATTAAATCTTACAAAAGCCACAAGTAATATTTTAAATGGTTCCATGGAACCATTTGAAAGTTCTCAACGTTCTTTGGTAATTGGCGGTCAACGCAGCGGCAATAACAACACTTTCTTAACGGATGACAATTATACAGTGTTTTACAATGATATTGTTTTAAGAAATGAAGTAGTTACACCTGATTGTGCCCATCCTGAGTATATTGTATTTACCTGGATACTTTGTCTTGTTTCCTTGGCTACGGCTCTTAAATTATATTATTTGGTTAAAGTTATAATGGCCATATGTATGGTGGCCTTTTATACTACGTTAATACAAATGGTGTTTCCACTAATCTATCCTAAGGATCTAATAGAACTGGAACAATCACGTCTTGGTATGCCATTGGGCGTACAAATGCTAATACTGTTGGTATCATTTTTAGTCATGGTTTGTTACCATGCACGTCTAGTCGAGGTAAGTTACTGATTTTTTTTTTTAATTTGAATATAAAAATAGATATTTAATGTGGCCCTACATCTGGTATTTGGGCTATATAAAAAAAAACTAAGTTTTATAATCCAAATACATCAGCTTGGACCAACTGCTTGGGTATATTTTATCCATAGATAATATTCTTGTGCCAACTAATATAAAAAAAGTTATATAAGAATTTTCAAAACAACTCAAAAGTGGACCTATAATTAGAACTTTATAAAAAAGTAAAAAAAAAAAAGTTTGATATAATTTTTATTAAAAAAAATTATGTTTTTTTCGACCTTAATTGTGCAATGAAAATGAAAATTATTCAAGTTCGAGGCCATACTCTATATTTCTTTATTAGGATATTGTCCTAACAAATAATCTATAGAGTTATGCAAACATCAAACATTCATAAAGACTAGTTATCCCACTAAATGAGAACTAATATATGAGCTCGAAGTTAAAGATTATCACCGTTGATCAAAAATAAATTGAAAACTTGTTCGTTCTTTTAAAACGTGTTCTTAAGATGGGAACTTTGAAAATTCCCGAAAAATAGATATATCAACACATTCCTAATAGTGGTCAATTAATAAATTTGAAAACAAAAACTCTATAGATTATTTGTTAGGACAATATCCTAGTGAAGAAATATAGAGTATGACCTCGAACTTGAATAATTTTCATTTTCATTATAAAATAAAATATAGAAAATGATTTTAAAACCACTCAAAAGTAATGTTTAACTTAAATTTTACTTGTAATAACAATTTAAATTTTTGTTGTATTAACTACAATTTTTAACAAATTTTTCCAAATGTAAGGAGATATGTATCTTTTATATGATACTAACCACATGGACCAATGTGGTATCAGAGCAGAATAGGGTGACCCAAACTTAAAAAAAAATATGAATGTATATGTTTATCATCATTTTTCGTACATATTTTCTAGATCGGTATTGGACATAGGGGATAAAAATATGGTTGGACATGGTCCAATTCTTCACTTTTCAAGAAACATTGAGATATTTGAAATTCATGCATTGCATTTAAAATGGGGCACATATATATCGCCTTGGTCGTCAAAGGTAAAAAAGAGGAGGTTTTTCCTTAGTTTTTTTATGTTCGTATTGAAATTTAAACAATTTCTGTTTGATTTAATTTATAAAGTGATGTTTATAGATTTTTATTTCCAGATTCCAAGTTGTGTGATACAAATTTGTTTTATCCTTTTAAAATTTTAAAATATCGTATAAGACTACCGTCAAAATTCGACGTATGACTCAAGCTATTTCTAAAAATTTTGCATAGCAAAATTATTTAAAAAAAAATTGTTATATGATGTAAACAGGATAATATAAATAAACTCGGTACGTCATTCGCCATTACTTGGGTAAGGCATTTGTTCACTAATTTTAACCGTTGATGACCAATGGGATACAAAGACTGATTTTTTAAGAGCTTTCGATTTAATTGAAAAAAAAATTGTTTTATTTTCAAGAAAAATGACAAATAACAAGAAATAAAAATTTTTTTTATTCCAAAAATAATCTTTTTTTGAGCCTCTTGGATGACTAAAAAAAACTATTATTCCCCTACTTTCCTGACTCATATTTGAATAATTTTTTTTGAAAAAATTATTTCCTTCATATTTTTGTGTCATTTTTGATTCACTTAAGAAGGTTTTTATTTTCGTCTGAAAAAGGAGTGTTGTTGACAAAAATGTTTAAACCCTCAAAAAAAAAATTACCTCTTTTTTGCTCTTTAAATGTTATGTTTAAGAAAAATTACACTTCATATTTCGTTTTTTTTTTACAAGAACGCAAAACCACCAAGAAAAACAAATTCACGTCGAAACTTTTTAAAATAGTGATACCGGAAATTAAACTCAATGACAGTTAACAGTTTTAAAAAATATTCATGAAACAACGCGAATAAAAACGAAAGGAATTGGCCACAATTGCAAACATTCCCTTACAATTGATATTATACAAAATTTCACTATAAACTTCGACTCCAAATATGAAGATATTTGAATTAGTTTTTAACCCAGTTTCGTGTTTAACTGAGATTTTTCACAAAAATTGTATTTATCTTACTTTCTTTAAAATGAAAAATGAACCTATGGTCCGAAAAACTTAATTTCCTAAATAATTTAGGCCAAGGACTTCTTTTCTACTGCTGATTTCAAAGGTCAAACTATCACCCTTGTTGTAAATGATGCACTCCAGTATATAGTTAGTATCCGAACTACGACAAGAAACGCGATGGAAGTTAGGCCGAACAGTTAACTTTACAGCTAAATTTATATTTCTTCCTTAAAGTCAATACTGAATATTGCAATAAATTGACTCAAAAAAATGTTTACAATGTCAAAATTTTTCCAAAATGTCTTCAAATGCGAAAAAGGACCTCGGATCTCATCTTAGATCGTAGTATAGTTTTCATCGACCATGCCCACTTCTACGCTTACTTTTGATAAAAAATGTAAAATTAAAATTTGTTCACCTTTTTCAATTTCTTTCGTTTTTTTCGAATACAAACTTCTAAGAAACTTTTAACGGATTTCTTTGAAATTACTCACATATATTCTACGTTTCCCGAGGAAGGCCTCAGTAAAAGTTTCATTACCATAGCCCAGTTCAATACCGACTTTTGATCAACAACGTCTAAATCAAAAAATTCCGCTATTTTTAATACAGCTTATTTTTTAATTTGAAAGCATTAAATCCAATCAAAACATTTTAGGAAAAACGATTTCGTTTTTAAGAATTTTTTTCCCCCGTATAATATACCTACTGATTTTTTTGCAATGTCTTTATGATTTCATTTTTTTTAAATTTTATTTTTCCTTACCGTTTTTGTCAATAACAAGGCCATTAAAAAAAAAAAACAAAAAAAATTTCTTTAATGATAAACTTTTTCGAAAACATGCACTAAAATCAATATGAGACATCTTTATTGATAAAGCATCATTTTGTATTCAACATCTTTAAAGACAAAATAATTTTTAATTTTGTAACCTTTTTCATAAATTTCAAATGGAATCTTTAATTTCAATCTTAACGTTAAAATCCTAACTGATTCTGCAAAACACAACCAAATTAAGTCGTCTATTTCCTAGCTTAAAATTTTTTCTGCATTCAAAAATCACAGTTGACCCGGGAAACACCGGGCACTTCAGCTAGTTTTATATAAAATAAATTATATAATATTCATATTATTACTTTTAATCGTAATAATGTAGACATGAAATATGATTTTACTGAAAGCCATGAAATCTCAGCTTTTTATAAGCGCTAAAATCCGCGCTTATTTTGCAAAAAGTAATGCTGCCACGTTGGAATTCCCCATATAAAAATCATGGCATATTTAAGCCGGTTTGTAAGGGATTATTTTCCTCTTACCCTTACAGGGTATGTAAATAAGTATATTTACTCTATAGATTAATGGAATAGGGCTTTGCAAGATAATGTAAAAATTAACCCATAAGTCATATTTTATCCATGCCGTTTTGAAACACCAAAAATTAAAAATTTTTATAACAAATTTCATAAAGAGTCTGTGTTTTCTAAAAACTACCAAAACTCAGTTATTTTTAAAATTAAAGTGATCCGAAAAACTTAAATTATAAGCGTCCACAACGCAGCATTAAGTTTTACAACGAAAAAGCGAAAATTCGCCACATTTCGCAACGAATCCTAAACAAAAACCATATGGTCAAAAACTTTAAGAGTATTGTCCTTAATCTGTAGTATTATATTCCTATTGTTTTATGTGTTAATAATACAGTTGTTTTTCGATTTAACGAACTATATAATGTCAGCCCTGTTCGTTAAATTGAAAAAATCGTTAAACCGAGTACTATTTATGACAAAGTTTGTTTAATCAAAAACTATGGAAATAACAACTCTAAATTTTTTGGAGAATGCCTTTATTATTGTTTTAATTATAAACGGAGTAATAAATAAAATAAATGCAATTCATATGAATTTGTATTGAGATCTTGCATCAGAATCGTGTTAACAAAGAATAACTAAACAAAAAGTTCTTTTTTAATCTAACAAAAAAATAATAATTTTTCAAGCTTATTTTTTTGAGAACTACTACTAATACAAATCTATTTTAAATGGCTTCAACGGAAGAAATTGTTAATTTTTGTTTGTACATATTTAATTTTTCTTTTAATAACAATCTTTTTCTGCTTCCCATGTTTTCTAATGTTTACACACAAACGATCGTACAAGAATGCTAAAAACTCCAAAAGAAAACACAGAAAACGCAGCCAGAACATCGTTGGGGAATCCCCTTTCTCTATATGTCTATTGCTTTTGCATATTGTTTTGCGGAAATCTTTGTATTTGCATCTCGTTCTATACTTAAGACTCTAATTTTGTATTTGTTCGTTATATCGAGTACAAAATTACGGTACAAAGTTACGGTGTTCGTAATATAAGGTACTCAATTCAAAATTTTTATGAGTTCGTTAAATCCCGAATTCGTTAAACCGATGGTTCGTTAAATCGGAAAACTACTGTATTAACTTCTCAAAATGGTAGATTTTTTCTCGTTTTCCCCCTTTATACCATTCTGGCCCATTTTCTATTAATGATACTGAAAGTACATGAAATTAACACACCAAAAACGGCGGGACAGGTAAACTTAGTTTTGTTTAGTTAAATCCACTGATAAACTCCATTTTAAAAGATTAGGTCAAAATCAAGAGATATTTCATTTTAAAATTTGTATTGTGTCTCAACCGATTTATATTTGAAGAAAAGGACTTCGAAACTAATTGAAATTTATGTATTTATTGTTTATTTTTCGAAACTTAACTCTTACAATGATGACCTGTCCATTTTAGGCGGATACTATTAATTTATATACAACTCGAAGTGTCAAGGAATAGCCTCTTACATATATCACCAACTGTTGGTTCAGTGTCTTCAAATTTCATTAGAATATTCGACATATAAACAATAAAGTCATTTCAAAAGCGATATTGATGCACCCAGAATTCATATTTGATAGTAGCAACCATATTTGTAATCAATCGAATAAATTAGTTTCTTGTTAAAAGAAAAAGAGTTTGATAACTAATACTTAATCTATGTTTCGGAAATACATAAATAATATATGTACATATTTTGTATGACGTTTAAAATATTGTCTTTTAAAATATTCATATTAAATTTTTATTCAAAAGGTAACATCACGTTTGGATTTTATTTGGAAGGAACAGGCTGAACGTGAATTAATAAACATGAAATCTAATCGAGCTCTAAATGATACATTAATCAAGGTATTTACTAATTAAAGCAACTGAATATATTTCTGTGAAGTACGTTCATTAAATGTACAGTTAATTTTGAATTATTTTTTATTTAAGAATATCCTGCCTGATCATGTTGCAGCATACTATTTGTCAGATGAACATACCGATGAGCTCTATTCAAATATGCATAATTTATGTGGCGTTATGTTTGCATCCATACCAAACTTCCAGGATTTCTATTCGGAAGACATTGACAATGGTAAAGCGTGTATACGAATATTGAATGAGATTATATGTAAGTATATAAAACTGATTCGTCAGATATATTCAGATGTATTAGAAGACGAATCCATCTATTAAAAGACTTTTTTATTTATTTAAGGTGACTTTGATGAGTTATTGGAGGAATCACGATTTGCCTCGATTGAAAAGATTAAAACTGTAGGCGCCACTTATATGGCAGCTTCCGGTTTAAATGCTGCTCATTTAAGAGGCCGTGGTGAGACATCGGAAGATAGTGTCTGCAGTTTAGTTGAATTTGCTTTTGCAATGAAACAAAAATTGGAGGATATAAACAAAGAGGCTTTTAATAATTTCCAATTGCGTGTGGGAATTTGTAGTGGTTCATTGGTAAGTGGGGTAATTGGAGCGCGTAAACCTGTTTACGATATTTGGGGAAATACAGTGAATGTAGCATCGCGTATGGATTCTACAGGAGAAAATTGGCGTATACAAGTTCCAGCCAGTACGGCTGATTTGCTGAAAGCCAAAGGATATACCTGTGTGGTATGTATCAAGAAATTTTATTTACATGAATTTCTCTCATTTTGAATTATTTTAAAATATTTGTGTTAGAAACGTGGCGATGTTAATGTCAAAGGCAAGGGGATAATGACCACATACTTTGTACATCCGCGTGGAGTTTCCGAAAGTCAATTGTCATCTCCGGTACATATGCCAGCGGGTATACCCATGTCACAGGCACCCAATTTACAGCGACAAACCTCACATCATGGTTCATTTAGTGCAGTTGTTTTTGGAATGCTACAGGCATCTAAGCGCAGCACAAACATGACAGGAACTCGTAAGTATTACTTACAAAAAAGCTACTGAAAATTAGTTAAAAATGATGTTGCAGAAAAAACTTCTAAATTTTAATGCAATAAGAACAGCAAAAATAAAACTGTTCACAAGTTTGATATAATTTTTATTAAAAATAAAAATTATTTTTTTTCGACCTTTAATTGCGCAATGAAAATGAATATTATTTAAGTTTGAGGCCATAGATCAAAAATAAATTGAAAACTTGTTCGTTATGTGCAAGCTCTACCTTTGGTAGATATACAAATACACGCTTTTTGTTTTTATTTTCCTTTTTATTTTTACACTTGTTTTGTTTTATTTATAGTATATCTACCAAAGGTAGAGCTTGCACATAACGAACAAGTTTTCAATTTATTTTTGATTAATGATGATAATCTTTAACTTCGAGCTCATATATTAGTTCTCATTTAGTGGAATTACTAGGTTATATGAATGTTTGATGTTTGTATGGGATTGTCACCTAGAAAAATTCCCGAAAGTGGTCAATTAATAAATTTGAAAACAAAAATTCTATATATTATTTGTTAGGATAATATCCTAATAAAGAAATATAGAGTATGGCCTCGAACTTCAATCATTAAAACTGTTAACTTTATAAAAATTTAGTTACATTCGAGTTGAAAACAGCAATTTACTCTGCTAAAATTAGTAAAACTTTTCACTAACTATTTGTAGACTGAAAACAGCAAACTAAAAGTTTAATATCAACAAAATTGTTACTATATTTAATTTAAGCTTAGTAGAATACAAATAACAGTATATTTTGCTAACTTAAACAGAATTTTTCGCTAAAAAATTGTAGATTGCTGATTTTCACAAATTTAAATTTTTTTATATACTAATATTCAGCAATGCTTTTTGCTGATTTTAGCAGATTAATTTGTTACTTTCAATTAACTCAAGATAACTAAATATTTTTTTGCTATTCCTATCTTACTAATATTTAGCAAAAAAAATGTGTTAATTTTATCAATTTTTTCTGCAACGTCATTTTTAACTATTTTTTAGTGGTTTTGACAAAAACTTTAACTCATTATTTTCTATTAGTGTAAAGACGTCCAAATTGCATTATCAATTATTTTAATTTGTAAAAATTTTAGCCACTGGTACGCCATCACCACAAATACGACGTGGTCATAGAGGCAGCACTTTCAGTTCAGTACGTCTTTCACAAAAGGCAACAATTAACAATCCCGTGCGTCGAAATACGACACGAGTTCGAGGACGTTCTTATCGCCAGAAAAAGGTGAGTAATATCGACACTTAATATTTGAATATTATTGAAAAATGACTAATTTTTCAGAGTTCTTCCAACAATTCGATTGTGACACAGTCAAGTGGTTCATATTTGCCATCATTTCGACGTATTGATCAGATCGAAACGACACTTTCCAAAAGTCAAAACGATGCTTTATAGCCTCAGCGTTATTGGATTTAAATAAGTTAATTTAAGTATAAAAAATTATTTATTTTCATATTTATAAGTACTTAGTACAATTAAGATACTTCACTCAAAAAAAAGTCAGTAAGTTCAGCAACATTTTTGCTGGGAGGATCCTTGCAGAATTTACTAATTTTTTGCTGATATTAGCAAAAATGTTATTGACTTTTCTGACTTTTTTTTGAGTGTACTTAACAAAACAATATACTGGGAAACATGTTAACATGTCAATTTTTACGATTTTAAAGTTATATCCTTTTGTATGTCAATTCGAAGTGGCATAGAGTGGAATCCGAATAATTGTTAAGTAGCTGAACCTTAATCTTTTTACGCTGACTTTGAATTTATAAATATTTTTATTAGCTGTGGTTCATTGTTGCAATGTGGCCATAAATTTCATGGCCATTTTGACAAATTGTTGTAGGGATTAATTTTTTCAAGTACAGAGATTCTGTACCCAGCAAATCCAGCATTTGGATTTAAACCTGAAAGGATATTTCTAAACCTAACCTAAAATTATTGAGAACCCCTCATCGATGTTTCCTTGTAAAAAATTTGGCTTACTTGATTTTTACCTACATTAGTTTAATGAAATAAAATTTTAAACTTTCTTGAAACTTTATGTTGCATTTCCACTTAACGTGTTTTGCACGTGTTTTAAAACAGAAGATGTTTTTCTCAAAACACGTAAGTGGAAACACAGTATTTAACTGACTTATAACACGGAACTACAATGTATACACATTTTAATATACTTGAAAAACGATCTGGTGTATGCTGTAGGTCTGGTTAAGTAGATCACTTACAAATTGCAGAACGAAAATCTGAAGTTATTTTTAAAAAAAACATTTTATAAGAGTTCGCAGATTAAATAATTTTAACTTATAAGAAAACTACACAGTGGTGAATCCGCAGATTTAAATGAAACTTTAAGGGCTAAAAAGGGGTAGTAAAATAGTTACATCGTTTTCGAATGAAAACAAAACACTAGAGAAAACAAAAATTTTGTTACCCATGTTGTCTATGTTGTGGACCAGGGCTGCCACTTATTTGAAATATTATTATTGCTTTTCCGGAAAAGTCGTCTCAAAGCCGAACGATTACAAAAATCGAAAATAGGCCTGACACCCCCTCGATAAATATTAAATAAGCATTGTTAATTTCTGCTCAATCCAACAACTTCCCATACAAACGTGAAATTCGAAAAATATATTTATTTTAATAAAAAAAAATCCTCGGACATATACTAACATGTACTGGTGAATGCATCCTCGAAATACCTTTCGTCTGATATCAATTTCGCCTATAGCATATTTATTTTTAACAGAAATATATGAGGAATTTCAAAAAAGTTCGAGGAAAAATATTTTAGAAACATGTTTTGTGCACTGAGAGAATTATCATCACTTCAGTAATGAATTTCTTCATAGCTTTAATGGAAATTGTCACTGGAACATATGAAACTTTTCATAGAATCTATGAAAATTTTCATAGAATCTATGAAGCAGGTTTCATTGAAGTCAATGTCTATGAAATGTATGTACAGGGTGTCCGCCGGGAAGGTATACTACTTTGTTTATAATTTTTGATTAAATGAAAGAGAATCAATCTTAAATTGATAAATGTTTTATTTAATGTCGGCGATTATGTATGGAATACAATATCAGATAAATGTCCGCCTCTGTTAGCCTCACAAATGCGAGCCCTTTTGAGCACATTTTTCATTATATTCTCACACATTTCACGCGTTATTTCATTAATTTCATCACGAATATTTTGTTTGAGTTGCTCAAGCGTTTCTGGTTTGTTTGCATAAGCCTTGCTTTTCAGATATCCCCACAAAAAGAAGTCCGGAGCAGTCAAATCAGGCGACCGTGGAGGCCAATCAACATCACCATTTCTTAAAATAACTTGTTGTGGAAAGAGGTCTCGCAGTAATTCCATTGTAATCCTGGCTGTATGCGATGTGGCATTGTCTTTTTGATACCACATGTTAATCAAGACCAAAGCATGCAGTTGAGGGGTTAAAAAGTTTTCAACCATATCATGATATCGCTCCCCATTCACAGTTACCGTTACGCCGTTTTCATTTTCAAAGAAGTAAGGTCCAATGATTCCTCCTGATCAAATTGCACACCAGACTGTCACTTTTAATGGCTGCAAATGTGACTGATGAATAATTTGAGGGTTTTACATTGCCCAGAACCGACTATTCTGTTTATTCACATATCCATTCAAATGAAAATGTGCCTCGTCACTCATTATGGTTTTTTCATGAAAATCGGGGTTGTCATGGGCGAGCTGTAACATCCAATTGGCATATGTACGGCGGCGTAAATGATCTTGTGGAAGAAGCTTTTGTGTCAACTGAATCTTCAATGAAAACAAATGCAAATCCTTGTACAAAATTTTGGCCAAAGTTGTTCTTTGAAGACCAAGCTCCTGAGCACGGCGTCGAATTGAGGTTAATTTATTGTTTAACACTTTCTTGAGCAGAAGTAATGTTTTCAGCCGATCTTGCAGTACGTTGTGGTCCATGCTTGGGCATGGACCAGACCCTCTTTCCTCGAAATCATTCACTACACGATAAATAGTGTATTTTGTTGGCACGTTGCCCACAAAATGATAAAATGTTTTAACGACTAAAACACGATGGTTTATCGAATATTTTTTCATAATAAATTTGCCACGTGTCTACTTCACGACTGCCAAATATGAACTGTCAAGACTAATGTTTACCAAAATGGCGGCAAAACAAAGCAGAAAGAAATTTTCATTAAATTTATCAAGATATAATTTATAAAATTTAATCATTTTTTTTATGATACTATGAAATTTTATGAAAAATCTCTTAATATTAATAATATTTCTTGGATATAATGAAATCTTCATTGAATCTACGAAAAAAAAAAAATTTATGAAATTGTTTTATTAATATCATGAAAGATAATTCTTTCAGTGTAATTTTAACAACTCGGGCCTAGAAATTTAGTTAATTATTTTGTTAAAATCAACAACGAAAAATATAAAAAAAAAATCTTATTTGCATGCTTGGCTCCAGGGAGAGGGGATGAAAAAGGGAAATTCTCCCTCATCAAAATCGAAAAGGAAAAAATGAGAAAAAAAGGAAAAGAGAAAAGGAAGAAAAAATGGAAGAAAGGGAGAAAAGGAGAGAATAAATGGTGAAGCAAATGGTGAAGCAAATGAAAATAAAAATTTGTTTTAAATCGGCAAACACGCGAAGTTTAAATTTAATTCGTTTTCTATTTTAATTCACGGCTTTTTTGATCGAATTCTTATTAGATTTTGATTTTAGTGATTAATAAATAAATTTTATTAATCTAAATCTATGTGTTTTTGGTGGTAATTATGCAATGCAGCACAAATTTTCGTAAAATTATTTGTGTTTTATTTGAAATGAGAAGTACACTAATTAAAATAAACCCGTTAAAATAGCAGAAAAAGCTACCAAAAATTTGCTAAAAACTACGTTTTAGAAAAAAAAAACTGCTGAAACTAGCAAAACAGCAAAAAAACTGTTAATCTTACAAAATTTCAGTTATAGTCGAGCCAAGTTTCAGTTAATTGAAAATATAAATTTACTCTGTTACAATCAGCAAAAACTTTTATTACAAACAAAATCTGTAATATCAAAAAAAGTTTTGTTATAAAGCAATTCCATATGAAAACGATCAAAATTGGCAAATTTTTGGACGACCCCTCTCCGATTTTAAAATAAATAGTCTCAATCGATTGCCCAGCAAAAATAATGTACCTACATATTTTTTTTTTTTTTTATAGTGACTGGTTTAGTTGGTGTAGTTGGATAGTTGGTGTGCACCACTGTCATGTGACAAAATTGAAGAATTCTTCATAAGGGATCGCTTTCATATGGAATTGCTCTATATTTTCCTTAAATTTTGTTGAATGAAAATAAAAGTATATATTTTGCTAAAAATAAACAAAAATGTTTGCTAAAAAATGTTAGACTGCTGATTTTGAAAGGGCATAAAAAAAATCTAAAAAAAAATTCAAAACTGTTTATCTTTTTTGTGATTTTTTTGTCATCTAATATTGAAAAATTTGTTTGCTGATTTTAGAAGATTAATTTGTTACTTACAATTGTGCTGAATTTATCTGAAATATAATAAAATTTTGGAGATTCAACAGATTTATTCGCATAAAAAAAATCTAAAAAAAAACTTCAAAACTGTTCACGTCTTTTGTAATTTTTTTTTTGTCATCTAATATTAAAAAATTTGTTTGCTGATTTTAGAAGATTAATTTGTTACTTTCAATTGTGCTGAATTTATCTGAAATATAACAAAATGTTGGAGATTCAATAGATTTATTCTTGATAATATTTTCTTACTAATTATTAGCAAAAAGAATTTGCTAATTTTAGCACTTTCTCTTGCAACGTCATTTTTAACTGATTGTTGATAGTTTTAACAAAAATGTTTACTAATTTTTTGATCAATTAGTGTAACATTGATAATAGGGCTATATATTTTGTAACACAAAAAATTTATTTTTAAAATTTCGTTTATTTTTGACATTGTTTTAATAAACAAAGTATTAAATAAACTTGGACATTTAATTTAAATAAGAAGGCAATTATTACTGTTCAGTCTCAAAATAGCCGCTTCTCTATTTTATAATTTGGGTAAAAAATGAAATAGTATAAGAAATTTGTATTTGCCAGCTGATCTATTTTACCTATCTGTCTTAAATTGCCAAAAATGTTCTAAACTAATGTAATTTGTACAATAAATGCATAATTTTTATTTGTAACTTTCAAAACGAAAATTTCTCGAATTATTTAAAAAATTGTTGGACATCGTTGCTAAAACTGTGAATATTTATAGCAAATATTTTATATTTTATCATTATCAAGAAAGTACTTTTCAGCAAAAAATTATTCACTATCCGACGAAAAAAGTTCCGATATAGTCATATATGATTATATATAGTATCACATATAACTAAACATTTAAATAACATATCATCTGATCCAAAAAATGGCACACATAAGCTGATCTCATGGCATCTCATGGGATCTAATCTCATATAGTTTGATCCAAAAAATGGGTCCATCAAATATGACCAAATTATATATAATTTGATACAATTTTATATAATAAGTTTTTTAATTAAAAAATGTTACATGTTTTAGAGATCAGTACTTCTTATTTTAATCCAATCAAGTACTACATAAAACATATATTTATTAGTGTCCGACCGTTCGGCCAAAAGCCCATATTTGGTCGGTTTTTTGTTATCTAGAGGTAATGGGGATAAATTTTCGTATTGGAAACATGTTTGTTGGGCCGTATTGGAAACATGTTTGTTGGACCGATTTAATTCGATTTTGTGTATAAAATTTAACGAAAAAGCCAAAGTTTAGCTACGAAGTTAAAAGTTCGGCTGCCGATCTATTTTCGATTTGGCCGAACTCTCGGAGGCCGAACAGCGAATTCATTGCTTAACTTCGGACTTTTCTTAAAATTTGACACTCAAAATCGCATCTAATCAGCCCAATAAACATTTTTTCATTCGCCAAATTTTTCCATAATGCTTTAAAATACCGAATACCGAATACCGACCAAATTCATTTTCTATCAGAACTGTTCGGTCGGACACTAATAAATATTAATTTTATTAAAAAATAATGTTAAATTTAAATAATAATGCTTTTTATGAACCTAAAGTTGGAACATATAACAAATTTAAAACGCTTAGTACTCGTACAACGTTTACCGAGGAAAATTTTATATTCTTTACCGAGGAAGAAAATAAAATTTTTTGTTCGCAAAATTTTCAAATTTACAAATTTTTTCAAGAGCAGAAATAAACAGCAAACTTTACACGTCCCTATTATACAAAATAATTAATAATGAAAACTATACGGTCGGTATTATGGATCAATACGATATTTTGTTTATGAAGAAGAATTCAAAAAGGCTACACACAGAGAAATAAAGTGCCAACCGAATTGAAAAGTGTATATTAATGGTAACAACTAATAAATTCAGTTAGTACAACGATATTTATATTAGATTTCTAAATACTATGGGTCTAACGACTAAAATTCAGATGAATTAACATCATGGTTGGCAAACTCTACCTTTTCATTATAACGCCAGCTGTCTGCCACACTTATCTCAATACCGATTTGAAAATGTTTAAACTTCGATTCCAATAGTGGCATGTGTCTTCTAATATCAAAGGATTTATTTAAAAATTTTACAAATTAAATTTTGTTATATTTACAAAATACCGTTATAAATCGATGTTTTGGTATTTAAACTTTATTTTAACTTTGGTTCGAGATATTTTAAAATCAAACCGGTAAATTAGAAAAATATAACAGGTTATACAAGAACACACATTTCCTTAATAGAATCGCCTTTTTTAAATTTCCATTTCGGTCTTGATGTAACCGCCCAGCAAAAAATAACCTGTATTTGGTAAGCAGTAATTTGTGTGCTTCTAAAATAGCGCTTCACCGCCTTGCATACTATAAAGCAATTAGGGAAGGCATTCTGTAGTGCTTCCCAAAATGCCATCTTTGAATAATGCTTACAATGAAGCAATAAAGAATGCATACCATGAAGTATTAATGTTTTCAATATACAAAAAAAGCGCTTCTTATTGCCTAAGAAGGAATGAATTTGTGAAAGAAGCGCTTTGCACCTGCTTAAAAGAGACATACCAAGTGGGACATCCTGAACAAAAATCATGCCTTCTTTATTTTCTTTGGAAGCGCTTCGTAATTAAATAATGTCTTCCGGAAGCGCTTCTGGGTAAGCACTTTTTTTTGCTGGGTGTGGTAGCCAACAACTGTTATTATGAAAAGGCATTGAATGGCAATCCTTCTTAAAATCTAATAATTATAACGTTAGTACTTTAAACGTACTTTGAAAACGTAGTTATAAGTTTAAAATTATAGAAAATACAGAAAAAAATTAAATTTCCTTGAAATCCACTAAATTCAAATCGCTATAAAATAAAAATTGCTAACGGATATTTATAATATTTCACATTTTTTATATTTACAATATATATAAAAAACTAGTGGAGATCGATTTTAATTTTTGAAAATTATCTTTAATAACACGGTGCTACAGTGAAAAAAAAAACTTGGAAAACGACCTAGCGTGGGTTAAAGGTCTTGTTGAGTACATTACAAATTGTGTCAAAAAATTTCAGAAACACCCTCAAATTCAGAAGTTATTCTAAAAAAAACCGTTTTCAGTGATGTTCGTGAACTTATCGACCTGTAACTCAGTCAGTTTTTGTCCGATTTAAATTTTTTTAACGGGTTTGGAAAGAAAACAGATTACGCTTTAAATTTACGTGCATTTTTTGATACATTTGTATGTTATAAGTAATGTTTTTGTTAAGAATATCGACAAAATAAACGAAAATTATAAAATTTTTTGTGTTTAGTAGCTTTTCATTGCTTATTTTAATATGAAAGCTTATAAAAATGTATTCCAACGTATAAAGAAAATTTAGTTCTTAACAAAACATGGTTTTCATTTTTTAATTCGGATGAAAATTGTAAAAGTTATTTAACTTTTCATTAACACCTGTTTTTAACTATACATGTTAACTTAGGTTAAGCTATTTGTACAGTTTTTAATTTACGTTTGTAAGTCAAGTGGTTTACCAAAGGAAAAATCTGCAATCCCAAAATTTTTACTTTAGAAAAAGTTTAGTAACTTTTGCAAATATAAATTAACAAATAATATCTCGATTTTAACAAATAATATCTCGTTTTTTTCTATATAAAATTGTCTTTAAAATACAGTAAAAAAAATGATAGGTTTTCATAAAAAAAATTAAAATAACTCTTGTTGAATTTGAGAAATTAGGAAAAAAAAAATAAAAAAGTGAGAAACTTTTGATAAACACTTACCTAATTTCTTGGAATATATATTTTATGAATACATTTCATGAAAGCTTAATTATTTGCCTTTCAAAAACTGTTTAAAATTTTGAAATCGGTTAAAAAAATGTGTGAGTTAGAGGTACTAAAGTGCTAATAACTCAAAATTTTGAGGGTGTTTCAAAATTTTTGAAAACGGTTTTTGTATGTCACCTAGGCCTACAACCCCCACTAGGTCGGTTTTCAAGTTCTGACAAAAAGTGTTTTTTTGTAGCAGTGTGTAATTAACGTGCACACCCCATTAACGTGCACACCCCTGATCTGATATGATTCCTGATATGATCAAAATTATTGCCCTAATATTTTTCAGAATTTTCTTTATTTATTTTTCATAATCAGCTGGTTTTAGCCTTGTGTCAAGTTATATGAATTTTAAAATGTGCAATGAAAAATTTATCCTTCATGATATTAATGAAGCAATTTCATAGAATTTTTTTCCTAGATTAGATTCAATGAAGAATTTCATTATAACCAAGAAATTTTATTAATATTAAGAAATTTTTCATAAACTTTTTTTCATAAAATGTCATAAAAAAAAATTCATTCGATTTTATAAAATATATCTGCATAAATTTAATGAAAATTTTCTTTAGAGCTATGAAATTATTTTAAAGACAGAATTTTTTTATTTTTTCATAATTTCATTAATTTTTATACATTTCAAACTTAAGTTTTAAAACTTAATTCTCTAGTGTTCAACATATTTTATAAAGTGCTTTATTATTTTAATGTAACATTTTATTAATTTTGAACTTCAATGAAATTGTTTAAAAACTCATATGAAGCGATTCATTGACATTCATGAAGACTTTTATTAATTCAATATTAAAAAATTCTTAATATTAAAAAATGATTCATTAGTTTTATGAAGATTTTCATTAATTCCACAAACATTTCATTAGCATTGACTTTAATGAAAACTGTTTCAAAGACTCTGTGAATACCCAGCCAGGGCTTTTAACGTTGACAGAGCTTTGGATTTCTGAAATTTTTAGTGCTTTGCCAACCCCAAAAAGATAACATCGGGCAGGGCTTGGCCCTTCCTTTTTTACAGCGTTAGCAAATCACTGGAAAGACGAAATTTTTAACGCTGGCAAAACCAAATAATATGTGGTCTAAAAATAGATTTTCCAAATTAAAATTAAAAAAAAAGTTCATTTAAAATTAGTTTGGTTTTGCCGGTACTCGAACCGTGGCCGCAAGATTGGCAGCCGTGAGCTTTACCCACTGAGCTAATGAGACACATAATACTTGCTAGCTTAAAACGTATGTAAAGGGTCCGCCAAATAACTTTTTTTTTTTGAACTCCTTAACCAATTGGACTTTGTATGGCGTCATACCAAGGTCTTTATGCAAAATTCGTCTCAATGATGTCTCCGAAATGTTCAATTGTTGAGAACGACGGTGAATTGATGTTGATGGCGCTTCATGTACACTTTCTGCCACAGCAGCAATATTCTCGGGTGTACGCACTGTTTTCGGCTTTTCACGCTTTGGTTTATCGATGAGGATACCAGTTTCTTTCACTTTTTTCACAAGATAACGAACATACGGACCATATTCGTTCAGCGGAAGGATAAAACTAATTATCTGTCAAATCAGACATGAGCTAAGTGTTACCATTCACGAAATAAGCACTAGTTGAAAAAAAAAACGTTAGATGGCGGACCCTTTAGTAAGTGATAACATCTAACAAACCGTTGGTTGTACTAATTTGCCAACACTGGCATAACTTTTGTTGGAATTACTTCGAACAGAACCATGATTTTCAAAATAAATTTGATAATTTGGAAGTGTTGTTTAGGCGTCAGTCTATCCCTGTTGAAATCCCAAACCAAACTAAACATAAATCACTTGGCAGCTGAAAAATGGCCGCCAGTTAAAAAAGTGTTGCCAACTTAAAGTTATATACCTGTATAAAAAACACCCTTTATAAGCAAAATTTTTTTTTTTTCATTTAAAAAATCTTGTTGAAAAATAACTAACAAATTATATATATTTTTTATTCTGTATGTTTCAAAGAGTGCGATTTTTAAAATCTACATTTTTGTTTTTAGCTGCGCTAGTTATAATAAGATAAGTTCAAAAAAAGTCAGAAATCAAAAATAGAATGTACTATTATTTTATGTATTTTATGTATTTTAAATATAAATATAGTTTTTATATAAATGTAATAGTTATATTAATATCGTCTTATGCATAATAATTTGTAAAGCTTATAACACATTTATAAAATGATTTTTATATGCAAAAATTTGTCTTATAAAGCTTTAATTAATTTTAAAAGTGATTATGCATATGAGGCAATCCGTGTCAAAATGAACGATTTTTGACATCACGATTTTTGTTTGCTTTGAAATTTGTCAGAAGTGTTCTTACCTTAAAACTATTTGATACGTATTATTGGAAAAAATTAAATAACAATTTTAAAGAAGTTATTTCTGTTTTGAAATTCAAAACAATTCGAAAAATGTTTCAACATGGACATATTTAAATTGATGTAGTTTTAAAATTATTAGACAGATTTTAATGGTTAATGGCTTATTGTTATGGTCTTTTACAAGTTTGTTATAATTTTTATTAAAAATAAAAATTATGTTTTTTTCGACCTTTAATTGTGCAATGAAAATGAAAATTATTCAAGTTCGAGGCCATACTCTATATTTCTTCATTAGGATATTGTCCTAACAAATAATCTATAGAGTTTTTTGTTTTCAAATTTATTATTTGACCCTTTCAGGAATGTGTTGATAGATCTATTTCGGGAATTTTCTAGGTTCCCATCATCAGAACACGTTTTGAAAGCGGTAACAATCCCATGCCAAACATCAAACATTCATATGAACTAGTTTACTCACTACATGAGAACTAATATACATATGAGTTTGAAGTTAAAGATTATAACCATTGATCAAAAAATAAATTGAAAACTTGTTTGATGTGCAAGATCCACCTCTGGTGGATATTCAATACGCGTTTTATTGTTTTTCTCTCCTTTCTATATTTTGTTTAGTTTGTAAACAAAACAGGGGAAGTAAACTAGGCAGTACTTTGCCTTTTTTACAAGTTTGTTATATTTTTTATTAAAAATAATAATTATGTTTTTTTCGACCTTTAATTGTGCAATGAAAATGAAAATTATTCAAGTTCTTTTACTCTACTTTTTTCTAAATGTTTAAATCAGTACCCCGTTTTCGAGTAGCTCTAGAAGTTAACGAGTAGCTCGACCACATTGAGTATGGAATTTTTTGTTTTTGGTTTTAAAACTTTTTTTATAAAATGTCATCAAACTTTAAAAATAGCATATTTCTACAATTTTGTATGGAAATGTTGGAGTTTCATCGAGTAGTTGTTCACCGACTACGCAATTTTTATCGAAACACTTTAAATTTTTAAATGAGCTATCTATAAATATAGTCTATTCATAAAAGGGCTAAATTTTAATTTTGTAAACTGATCAAGTTTTTTTCGTGTAGTAGTTGGCCCAGGACACGGTGTTCATCCGAGTGAGGTGAGATTTGTTAGAAAAATTCTTTGGAAATTTACCTTTCCAAAAAGTAATTTTTAACATGAGTTCAAACTAACAAAAAGTGTACGTTCACTACTCGATGGGGTCGAGCTACTCGCTAACTTCTAGAGCTACTCGAAAACGATGGCCCTAATATCAATAGATTTAGAAGAACTAGAGTACAAGGCCATTAAAACAAGCCAGAAATCATTAAAATCTGCCAACTAGTTTCTAAAATAGATCAATTTAAATAACGACATGTTGGAACATTTTTCATGTTTTTTAAATTTTTAAACACAAATAACTTGTTAACGAATAAAATTTTTAATTTTTTTTTCAAAAATGCGTGTGATATTTTTTTGAAATAAGAATACCAATTTCCAAAGCAAACAAAATGATGTCTAAAATTGTTCGGTTTGACATGGAATGACTCGTATGCCAGATAAACTTTAAATATTTTTTTAAATATGTATTTATTAAATATTTCGAATTTGAATTATGTTTGTGCTATAATTTCACTAGTCATTATTTTTATGTTTACCAAAAAAAAAAAAAAAATATATACAAAAAATTAAATATCGATATGTTTTATTAAATAAATACCAGTTAAACTTACACAGTACAACATTTTTCAACACATGATTTTGGGACTCAATTCTGGGAATTGCACGTGAAAGTAGCCCCAAAAAATAAGAACTTCTGCATCATTCGTTTTGTCAATATGGTTACACTAATAATTTAATGGACATACGAATTTTTTGGCTCAAGTTGGATTTTTAGCACTTTTTCTATATTTTAACACGGTTATATCTCGGTATACCGTACGGAATATATCTTTTGTGTTTGAAGCAAAAGTTGTAGATATTGAATAGGAGAAAAAAAATGAGGAACAATCCTACCCGAAAAAAGTGCAATCTCTTAAAAATCGCAAAAATGCCCTTTTCCCCCATTTTTCAACTTTTTTGCTCAATAACTGGATTACAAATCCAAAAATATGCTGTTTTTTTTTCTTTTTAAACTTTATTTTGCATGAAAATAAAAATGGACGGTTTTTTGTTTCTTTTGTGCAACAGCACAGCCTTCAGACTTGAAACTGAACCATCGATGTATAAACGCCAGTCTCCAGCGATATAATCCATTCCCAATTTTTTCACTAAACCTGAGATATCATGGCACTAAGTGAAAATATTTGCTTCGTCAACGGAATCAAATTTCTAAAAATCAGCTTGGCGTTTTCGGTACGATGTTGCGCTGACATTTTGCTGCATGAGTTTTCTACGCTTCAAAAATGATGTCAACATTCCGGATTTTAGTTGTGATAGTCTCATTTTAGCCACAATGTAATCCATTTCGATTTGTGTTAGCGGTTGTGGTGCATTATTTTCAATGTCAGGTGTCCAATCTGCATCATTCACATTGGTCGCATTAGTGAAAACGGTTTCGGCTTGCAGGGACACAGTATCCAAACTCAGAGGTTTAGGTGGATCAGTAACAGCAGCGCGGAAGTGTGGCAGTTAAAGCGGGAATGTATACTTTTGATTTCATTTTTTTTTGTTCAATTCATAACCAGAATTTATGCATGTGTAGCACCTGGATTTATCATGTCCAGTTATGTATTGCACCCAAATTACTGGCTTCATAAAAGAAAACTGTACACCTTTTCCATGTATCCACATTATACGGGTATTATAACAACTTTTGCACACTCTGCACCACTTAAATCTGTTTCATCAAAATAATGACAATACGCTGTTTCAAATTCCTTAGTAAACAAGTTTTTTCGATATTTTTGGCCTATTTTTGGGACGATATGACCACAAACGTATCAAAAATCATTCAATTTTGGGCACTTTGTAATCCAATTATTGAGCAAAAAAGTGAAAAATGGTTAAAAAATCCCGATTTTTAAAACACTGGATGCACTTTTTTCGGTTAGGTTTGTTCCGCATTTTTTTCTCCTATTCAATATCTACAACTTTGCTTGAGACACAAAAGAAGAGAGATTCCGTACGGTATACCGAGATATAACCGTGGTAAAATATAGAAAACGTGCTAAAAATCCGCCTTGAGCCAAAAAATTCGTATGACCATTAAATTATTACTGTAGCCATATTGACAAAACGAATGCTGCAGAAGTTCTTATTTTTTGGGGCTACTTTCACGTGCAATTCCCAGAATTGAGTCCCAAATCATGTGTTGTACTGTGTTATTGATTTAAAATCAAAATATAATTTAGAATAACATTTTTCACATTAGATTAGAATCAATTGGAATTCAATTTTATAACATGGATTAAAGCTTAACCTTCATACCATTTTAAATAAAACTTACACTTTCCTCCCTCAGGGCCAATATTTACCCATAAAAAAAATCATATATTGCGCATAAAATAACATATACTTTTATTAGAAAAGATAATACACACAGAAAGAAAAAACTTGAAAAAATGTATATCCAATCTACACTGAGTAAATCAATATAAAAGCACTGTTGTTTGGAACTGTAAAACATTGTAGTTAGTTTGCAACTTATTAATGTGTGTAATTACAGAGAAGGAGCTAAGCTTTAAAAACAATAATCTTATAGTCACCCTGTCTTTATGGTGGATAAGGCAACGAAGGCCATCTCGAGAGTACTAAAGGTTTTGCAGCTAATCTCTCCAATCTTATAATGGATTGCAGTTTAAAGTATATTTGTCAATAATAAGAATATAGTGATATGTTTTAACTCTTATTTTACTTTATTTTTCTCATCTTGTTGTATCTTGTTTCATCTAGGAGATATTCCCTTTTGAAAATTACTATTTGAAAATATCAGCCTGTGCCAATATGGGTTCTCTTCTAATTTGGCATTTTCATTGATTGGCTTGTCCTAGAAGGGAATCGTTCAAAATATGATTCTTTGAAAGTTTTTCTTTTAGATCTTGAAAAATAATCTTTAATTTATTCAAAATTTTCGAAAAAAAACTTAGGGCTACCAGACTTTTTTTCCCGATTTTCAAAAAGAACATATTTTCATAAAAATAGTTTTTTTATTAAGCTTCAAAAAAAATTAACACAAAATCTTTTTTTGAAATTTATTTAACCCCGACAACTTAGGAAAAGAATTTTTAGTTTTTATAAGATAGTTAACCCTTAACTACACTAGGCCAAAAAAATGGCTAAATTTTGCATTATTTTCACAGCTCAAATTACGAATAAATAATTTTAAAATATTTAAAGATTGCTAATATTAAAATAATTTTGGACGCTTAAAAAAATAATAATACTAATACCACTTAGCGTGTGTACCGATTTAATTTTGGGGATTTGGTGGGGTCAGAATTTTTTGAAAAAAAAAATTAGAAAAAAAAAATTTACATTGTAAATTGTTTTGTTAGATCAAAATAATTTAATTTCTAAATATTAAATATCTGGCGCATAGTTAACCCATGTTAACCGGAGCTCAAAATTGTCCCACAAAATAAAATTGATGGTTAAATTTACCATCTGAAAACAAGTTTAGTTCTTAATTAAGTAAAATTTTCAAAGTAATAGATCATTAGTATTAAAAACTATTAACACTTGTTGACCGAAGCCCAAAAGGTCCTCACCTTGATTTTGCACATGAGATGATATTGATGAATAGCAATTTTTGACAAGTATTAGGATGCAAACAAAAAGAATTGCATATTATTATTAAAATATCCGTTTTTTGCCTCATGTATACAAAATATTGTTCTTTTTTAAAATTCTTTTTATTTGAAAATATTCAGTCATAACAATCACCTTTATTTTATGTAACATTTTTGCCCAGCGGAAAACATGTGTTAACGATGCACCAAATATTTATTGTTTTGCGACGGAGTAATTGTGATCAAACAAAACAATTTAAAATGTAAAATTAGTTATTTTCGTTGGGAGAAGAAGGAGTGTATTTTCTAAAAATCATAACTACATTGTAAATTTTCTGAATCAGACTGCGCAGTTTCTGGTATTGAACCTTCGTCAGTGACCAGGCACGTAGCTAGGAATTTGTTTCGGGGGGGGGGGGGGGGGGGGGGGGGGGGTTGGCTTTTTTCGATTTTTTATTTTGATTATATACTTTTTTTTTGCACACTAGAGTACAGCTTTTTTTTTTTTTTTTTTGCTAAATTTTTACCTACACGTGATGGGCAATCATGTATTAATAATAGAATAATAAAATATTTTTTCATTTTTTACTTATTGTGTTCATTATTTTGCGAATTTTAATGTATATATCGCGAAACAACGCTTTAATCTGTTTGATCACAATCCGCGAAACACGACAAATTTGAAAACGTTTGTGTACTTTAAGTTGGATATGCATCGTTATTGTCTAATTACGTTAAATTTTTAGCTAAATATTAATTTTTAGTTTAATTAAATAAAAAAAGGATTATGCGGAAAACTTTTTGAAAACCGCGAAAAATAAAATTGCGTTACTTTATACTTTTATGTGCTAATATACGTCTAGGGTAGCTAAAACTTGATAAATGTAAAAAAAAAGGAAAAAGGTTCTACTTTTAATAACCCGATTAAAATTAATATGATGCTTTATATAATCATACGAAATTTAATATGAGTCTTAATACAGTTTTATCCGAGAAATGGCCATAATAATTAAATAACATCCGAATAATGACGCGATACAATTTAATACGATATTATATAGCGGTATAAATTTATATCTATCCAGTTTTAGATTTTAAAACGTCATGAAAATTCGAAATATCTATTAATCCTTTTAGACTTTAGCCGCTTGCAAAAGGTTTACAACTTTATAATTTGTAACAAATTCCATAGCATTTGGAAATTTTATTTATAATAAAATTGTGTTTTTTTTAAATATGATATAATATCAAAATATATATTATTTTGCAATGTCTAGGTATATAAATATATCGTAATTATTAATCGGATTAGTTTTAGCGTATTCTAAATGCAATATACAATTATACGCAACTATATATGACATCATATTAAATTTTTTATACGAAATTAATTTTATATATGAATTTATATAATTATGTCCGGTTAAATGCACTGGCAGACAAAACCTTATAAGTGTATATAAAATAATGAATTATTTTATGCAAACGTTTTAACTCGGGAAATTAAAGATTTATAACCGTCCAAAAAACAAATTAAAAGCAAATATCCTATATAATTTGCCTAACACTTACAAGGAAGCTTTTCCGATGGGTTCCCTTTGAAATTAATGAAATTCGGATAGGTGATAATGCAGCAAAAATATATGGAAAACGTATCTATTTTTTGAATTGGTGGTGAAATTTAACACATATTTGTATGAAAATATGTTTAAAGTTTAGGAAATTTAGACTTATTTAAAAACAGTGTTAAAATGCTCGATAAAATACACATTTTGAAAACCATTTTGACACTATGTCGTGGACCCCGGCTGCCACTTATTTGAATTATTTTAACAAATTATTCACTATTTTTCCCCCTTTTTCATATATCCGACTTTTTATAAGATCGGGGGCTATACTTCATGTCTTGTATTAAAAAACTCGTAAATTTTACAAGCAAGCGTGATTTTAGTCTGAAAGTAATAATAATAAAGTAAAAATATAAAATTGGAAAATTTAAAAATATACCTGACATCGCCTAGGTCTTATTTAAACTAAATTATGTATTTCGAATTCACTTTGATTTATATTTTGGACAATTTCAAACGCTTTTCAAATTGTCTTTAATCAATTTTAAAATAAAACCCCTTTAAAATGTCTAAAAAAAACTACATCGTTATAAAAAGATTGCACAGTAAGTAAAGTAACGACTTTTACGGCACAAGTAAACTTAATTTTGAGTCTTAGTGGTATCTCCATTTTAAAAGCTTGTGTCAATATACACAGAAAAAATCATTGTCAAAAAAATTTCAATTAAACTTTTGTTCGAATTCAAACTTACTTTCAATTAACTGTTTAATTGAAAATGAATTTGGTATAAAAAAAAATTTGAGTTTTTATAACGTATAATAACAACATTGAAACAAATGCAAAAATTTTAACAAGTCGCCAAAATTAAAAAAATCAGTAGAAAATTCGCGTTTCTTTAATTTTGGTGATTTTTTTTTCGAATTTTGGCGTTTATTTTGGGAGTTTTTTTTGAGGATTGTTTTTTAAATTTTGGCAATTTTTTTCAAATTGTGCGATTTTTTCAAATAGTCTCGATTTTTTTTAATTTTGGCAATTTTTTTTACAATTTTGGTGATTTTTTTAAAATTTTGTAATATTTCCCAATAGTAAACAATATTCAATTAAATTCTTAATAGATGTGAATAAAACTATATGTAATTGAAAATAATATTAATTAAATAGATACAAATTATTTTACTTGTTACTACAATTGCATCAACACGACCGAATTCAGTTAAACTTTTGCTGAATCAACAAATATTTTAATTAAAACTCAATTTTAGTTTTTTCTGTGTAGACATTTTTAGTTTGCATTGTCTCAAACAATTTTTTGATTATATTTTAAGTCAAAGACTTCGAAATCTCTTATGAAATGATTTTATTTATTGCTTTTTGTCGAAAATCAAATCTAACAATGATAGCCGCCCATTTGCAGGCGATGTTTTCTAACGAAATTTTAAGATTCGAACCATATAAAACTATTTCCTATTTGATCCAAGTCAAAAATAAATATTTTCATATTAAATTTATAAATAACATTGTTACTTTCTAACGAATTGTATTAAGTTTTTAAATTTGTCAAATCAATTCGGGGGGGCTCTAGCCCCCAAGCCCCCCCCTAGCTACGTGCCTGTCAGTGACCCTGTTTTTTGAATTTGAATAATGTAATATTTTTTATGTTTTTATTTGTTCGATTGCGTCTATTTGAAATTTTCTGTGCAATCACTGACCGTGCTATAGATAAACTGATTTCTAATGCCACATACACTCGCACTACACGTTAGACAGAGCGCTTTAGCGCACTGATCTATCGTCAGGTCGAGTTTTTGTTGTGATTAAAACTAGTTTTATTCAATACACGGTGTTTTTGTTCTTGCATACATAATCTCAGAAGTACAACTCCAACAACACAACAGTTCTACTTTTAGAAACTTACCTCACTCTAATGTCCACTGTTTTCCCATATGTTGTAAGTGATGCCATATCTATGATATATTCTTTGTATATTCGATAGATGGCGCTTACGTAGTTAGGGAAGAATTGCCAAAAAGCAAAGTTTGATTTTTGTTTGAGTTTGAATTTTAACGTCTTTTTCAGACAATTGCAATTAATACTATAATCAGGCGCGGATCCAGAATTTCGGTTTTGGTGGGGAACTTTTTTGAGCAAAAATTTTTTTATTATTTTATGTGCCAAAAATTTTCTGTAGTTATTAGCCATATGCTTGCCAAAACGTTTTTGGAACCTAAATCTGTCCAGGTTAAAGATTGAGTAATAATGTCCGATGGCAATTTGTAAGGAAGGGTTGGGGCAACAACAATGTGGAGTGTGGTAAATCTCTAACTGTTTCCACTTACCCGTTAGGAGCTCTCAAAGTTGAAAAGTCCTATATTTTAGAGCCAAAACAGTATAAAAATGAGGATCAAGGAGGGGCCTATGAATCCAATTTGTGGCATAGTAACTCTTATTTAGTTGTAGATCACGAAATTAAAAAAAATAAAAATTCCTTCAGACAAAACTCCGTGATCGGCAAATAGCAGTTTAAAAAGTTTATCGAATTCGGTCAAATTAAAAAAATTGTAGCACCAATTAAAATAGTTTGTAGCTTTCTAATTAATTTCAGTTTCATTAAAGTATCAATTAAATATTGTTTTCAATTTAAAACAAAATTTTAATAAATACTATAAAACTATGCCAAAAGCAAAAAAAATACAATATTTAGTTACAAGAAATATAATCGATAACGTTTCGAAGATTTAAATAAAAGATATGTTTATCATTCAATTCAATGCAAAAGGAATTCAGTTATAATGTTTTTTATGTATTAAAGATATAATGAAGTTTTCTTATTATTTGCAAAATAGGAGCATATCAATAATAATATATTCAAACTATATGAGAATATTTAATAACATGAAATAATCTTCGATTATAAGTAACCCATAAAAGTTAAATGTTTACTAAAAACAGATTTCGAAGCAAGAAATAACAAAAAAAACAAGCATTTGTTTTTAATAAATACAAAGAAATCGGGGTTAATAGTTTATTAAAAATAACATTTAAAAAAATAAAAAAACAAAAACTCAACAATAAAAAAGAAAAGAATTAATTCAAGTAAATTCGATAAAAATAATAATTCATAACTAACAAAACAGTTTAAATTATTAATTTGTGGTTTCCACTTGAGGCAAATCTTGCAAGTACAGCATCTGGATCAATTTCTGTTTTATTATGTATATGCATCATAGCTAAACCATTCAGTCTGTCCTCCGTCATGGTTGATCTCAGCCATGTTTTTATTCGACGAAGGCTTGAGAACGACCTTTCAGCTGTGGCGTTGCTGACAGGCATAGAGGCAAATATTTGAAATATTTTTCTAAAGTTGGGATATATATCTACATCACAGCTTACTAGTGCGGTTATTGTATTATCTGGAAGCTCTTCTGAGTTCTTCCATTTATAATGCCAATGTAGGAGTTCCGTCTAGTTTCAATGTCAGGATTTTTGATCTGTTCCATAAAATTTAAGAAAATCCTCTACCAGTTGTAGGATTAAAAGTTTCATTTCCGAAATTGAACTTATGGCTATATTCTTAGGTAGCAGTTTCGGTATATTTAATAAATTCAGGACGTCTTTCGAAAATCTTGATTTTAAATCTACTAAAATCGATTCTATCAGTGGAATGTAGCAGACAACCCTGAAATACTCCTCGACATCATTTATCGGATGTTTTCTTTCGAATCTAGATTTTTCAATTGGAATTTCCAAATCAACGCAAATAGCTTTTGCTTTCTCAAAAATTGTTTTAAACTCAATTTCTGCTTCTTGTCTTTTATCCTCAAGACAGGTAATTAAATTTGTTATAAGATCTGATCCTTTTTGTAGGTCTATATCTTGTTTTTGTAGAATGACACTAAGCATATCACATAAAATGCACAGGCCACATATAAACTCAAAAGTGCTAAGTGAATTTCTTAATAATAAAGCTTTTGATGATGTTTCTCTATCTTTCCATTCAGATATTTTTTCTAACGCTTCTATTATGTTCTCAACACTTACAGTGAATTGCAATATAGAATCATGGCGGTCCACCCATCTCGTCTCGCACAACGGAGAAAGCTTAGCTCCCAAAAACTTAACTAAGACAGTATTACGTTTAGGATGATGATATTTAAAAAATTTTGTTGTCTCTTTTACAAGTAAAGTCACTTTTTGAATAATAGGCACTTTATTGCTTTTTGAAATCGAATTGTTGAGCTTGTGTGAAAAGCAGGGAGTTTGTTTTGCGTTTAATGCTACTTCTTGTATTTTTTTAACGGCTCCTTTTTCTGCTAACATCAATGGGCATCCATCCGTACCAATTCCGACACAGTTTTTTAAGTCAAGCCCAAAACTTATCAAAGCTTTTATTATTATTGTTGACATTGTCTTTGCATCAATTGATATTTCATCACCGTCGGCTGTATTCTTAATAGCTTCTTCAAATGCGTCTACAAATCCTATAAATTCTTCGTGTACATTGTTGTCCTTTACATTCAAATATCTTAAAGATAAGGAAATTTGGCTTTTGCCAGACAGGTCAGTTGTTTCATCAAAAATTATAGAATAATATTTGGCTTCAAAAATATTTTTCAAAATTATTTCTAAAATTAAGGTAATTCAGCAGTCTATTATTTGGTTTTGAATAGTTTTGGATATATATGTAGCATTCAATGGGCTTGTTTTTAAATGGGTTTGAAGTATTTTATCACCGGCATCTATGCGAAACCGTAGAAGCGAACGAAAGATACCTTCTGAGTCTGAACTTTCAGACGAGAGCAAAGCACCATCATCTCGATGACCACGGAGTGGTATGTTATTTCTTGCAAGAAAAATAATTGATTTTATAATAGGAAGTAAACGTTCACGGGTTTCAATCTTTTGTTGAAGTACATTTCTTTGCAATTGATTTACTACCTCGGTACGAAAATTTTCCTGGGTTTTTAAAAACATTTTACCGGAAGTTACGGCATCCTTATGGTATAAGCATTTTGCGTGGCTCTCTAAATCGCTTTTAACACCGAATAATTTTTTGAAGTTTGTAAGAGGTAAAGTTACTAATGATTTTAGACAGACGTTTTTCTGATATCCACCTTCATTTCTCGTTACGAATAATGAACAATATTTACAAAAAAGACCTTTTTTAACATCAGATAAGACTAGCCAATCACTGTAAGTTTCTAAGTGCCTAGTTCCGACATAATTTTTCATTTCCTTTCCATCAACTTGTCTTAGTGAATAGGGAAAATTATAACCTTTAGGAGGGATACAATGCTCAGTTAATAACTTCGTTTTAGTTGCGTCATCTATTTTTTTGCCAATGTAATTGCCAATGTCGAGGCATATTGCATTTTCTTGATCTGAAAAATGTTACTTTTAATATATACTTTCCTCTAAACACTTAAAATTTTTCGAGTTCTTACCATGTAAGTTATTTAAATCAAAACTTAATACAGCAGATGTAGTATCAGATGTAATATTATTGTCCATATCTAAGTCGACGTTTTCGGTTATTGTTATACTATTAGCATGTAGATGGCATATGCACATGCAATCGTTTGGGCAAATAAGTGTGTTAAAAGGCTAAAAATACAGTTTTAATTTAGTTTTATGTATCCAACGATATTTTTCTAAACCAAAATTATAGAAAATAATCTACAAAGTTTGTTTGTACATGTTTAAAAAAAAAAAAAAAAAGTCATTTTGGGGGGGAGATATCCTCTTCTCCCTCCCCCTGGATCCGCGCCTGCTATAATTAATATTCAATTTTATTTAATTTAATTGTGAAAGGCGTGGTAGAGAAGAATGAGTGTATTTTCTAAAAATCATAGCCACATTGTAAATTTTAAATTTTCTGAATCAGACTGCGCAGTTTCTGGTATTGAACCTTTGTCAGTGACCCTGTTTTTTTCATTGGAAATATATTTAAAAAGTTTTTTTTTATCTAAAAAAAAATAACTTTCTTCCAAATCCGCCACAATTTAATCGGCCCACACGCTAAGTAGATAGAGAAATCCCTTTTGTAATTTTTTTTTAATTCCCATGATGTGTGTAAAAAACCCGATAAAAATTATTTTAATATTTATAATCTTTAAATTTTTAAAAATTTAAGCTTTGAAAATAATACAAAATTTTAGCCATTTTGTTTGCCTAGTGTTGTTGAGGGTTAACAATGTTATAAAAACTAAATATGTTTTCCTGAGTTGTCGAGGTTAAATATAATTCCAAAAAAAATTTGTGATAATTGAAGTTTTTTAAAAACAAATCGGGAAACTTTTCAAAGTCTGGTTGCGACCTCTAATTTTATTTCGAAAATTTTGAAAAATTAGAGAATTTGTTTTTCATAAATCTTAATCTAACCCAGTGTTGTCCGGTCAAAAACTCTTAAGGTTTTAAAAATAAAAAGCAGCGTAATGTATACCCAGCATGGCTATTTGAGTGGAAAAGTTGTTCCCAAAAGTTACAACGTAAAAGAGTACCAGTTATGAAAATTTTTCTTTGTATGACAATTATGTGTAATTATAGTCCGAATTCAATCAAATTTATTTTATTTTGAGAGAATTAAAATGCAGATTATTTTGAGAATATTTCATTATAATATCCAAATTCAGAAATCGCTTCATATTTATACTGCTTACAAGGTAACGTGTGTTATTTATGGAAAAAAATTTAAATAACGCGAATTTTTTGTATTAGTATCGTGTTCACATTCCAATTGTAAATTCCTATTCCTTTTTAGTTTTCTTGCAATAGAGTGATGAAATAGCAGTTTAATGAAAGCAAATTTAAATAGCAGTTTAATGAAAGCAAACATTTTATTGAAATTATATTTTTCTGATGCAAAATTACCAAATTTTCTACTACATAAACTTTAGCTTGTTTCTCTTAAATAGTTAAAGAAATATTTAAAAATTAAATTGGTTGTGGGTCGAAAACTACCCCAGGATTGTATGAAGGTTAATGGCTCCATGAATTATTCTTTTGTAAAATTTTATAAAAGCTTTTCAAAACGAATTAATATGTAAAACTGAAACAAAAAAGCCAACTAGTAGTATAAATCTAAAAAATATCTGTAATATTTAATTTTTCACAGCCATGTAATTGTTTTCACCACTTATAATAAAATAAGACTAAAATTATCCAATAAAAATAATTACGATGTTAAAAATATCCCCAGTGTTGTTTTTTATTTAATTTTAATATTTAAAATTTTCAAGTTTGATATAATTTTTATTAAAAATAAAAATTATGTTTTTTTCGACCTTTATTTGTGCAATGAAAATGAAAATTATTCAAGTTCGAGGCCTTACTATATATTTCTTTATTAAATAAAACAAAACAAGTGTGAAAATAAAAAGGAGAATAAAAACAAAAAGTGTGTATTGTATATCTACCAAAGGTAGAGCTTTATTTATTTATTTATTTGAATTGCTCCATACACAAGACTAAAAGTCTTATTTTGCAGTATGGAACTGATGATTTGAAAAATTATAAGATCATTAATTAATAACTTAATAACTAATTACAATTTTTATATGGAAAACAAAAAACAATTTAAATTAAACAAGATGAACAAAACAAAAAAAAACTAAATAAAAAATTTAAATAAATTTAAACAATTTAATTTATCAAATAATTATGTTTGATTTTCTTATGCCGAAAACAGTTTAAAAATATTTTCTTTAAATTTTCGTGCGTTACTTAAAAGTTGAGAGCTGTGGGGTATAGAATTCCAGAGAGATACTGCGAATATGTAGAAATGCCACTCCGAAATTAAACTTTTGTATCTAAATGATCTAAGTCTTTTTCCCCTGCTTATATCTGAAATAACAAGTTTGCTGTACAGATGATCAGGTATGTGGGTATATATTATTTTATGTAAAAAAACTAAAACTCTAATGTTTAGTAGATTATTTAAAGAAAGGCCATATAGCTGAGATGAAAAGAAAGATACACTAGAACGCCTATTAAGTCCATACACGTATCGGATTATGTTGTTAAATGCAACGTTCAATTTCCCTTTACTAGTTGCATCACATTTAGCAAAAAGCTCACAAACAGGCATCAGATAAGTTTTGGCAAGTAGCATTCTTATTCTAATAGGTGTACAATGAGTTCTAGTCATAGAGAAAGTGCGACCACAAGCATAGTTAATGTGGTTCGACCGCGTAAGAGTGTCATTAAAAAATATTCCGAGATTCTTAGCAGATTTTACTATTTCAATTTTTTGATTATTTATAAATATATTAGGTATAATACTTAGTTTGGCAAGTCGCTTTTGAATTACTATGCATTTAGATTTTTTTGGATTTATTCCTAGACCATTTGCAGTTGCCCACGTATAAATACGATGTAGTTGCTGATTAATAGAGATAATACACTGGTCGATTAAGGCATTAGTACAACTGGTATAAAGTTGAACGTCATCCGCGTACATTCTTACATTACAATTTGTTAAAATGCCTGGAAGGTCATTAGAGTACAGTGAGAATAATAGTGGCCCAACAATGGACCCCTGAGGTACCCCTCTGGTTACAGGCAGTGCCTTGGATTTTTGGATTCCAGTTTCAACATACTGATATCTGTTACGTAGGTATGTTGACAATAACTGAGTAGCGGTCGAAGAGAAATTGAAAAAGTTATTAAGTTTGTAACAAAGAATGTTATGATCTACGGTATCAAACGCTTTTGAATGATCTAAAAGTATTAAAAATGTAGTCTTTCCATCATCAAGTTTCTCCCTAATCTCCTCTGTAGCATCAACTAAGGCTGTTATGCAACTGTGCTTCTTTCTGAACCCAGATTGACGATCTGTTAGCAAGTTATTGTTATCCAAGAAATAAATAATTTGGTTATGCATAATACGTTCAAATGCTTTAGAGAGAAATGGAAGAATGGCTATTGGTCTATAATCAGAACCAGCTTTGGGTATTGGGACGATTTTAGCTATTTTCCAATTCGAGGGAAAGTAACTTGAAGTTAATATGTTGTTAAACAAAAATGTTATTATTGGAAGTAGTTGAGGTAAAAGAATCTTTAGAAACTTTGGATTAATCCCGTCCACTCCTATAGAGTTGGATTTTATAGACAATATACTAGATAAAACGTTACATTGGTCTACTGCAGCAAAAGAAAAAAAGTAAGATTCAGAATTGTTACTAGAATGATTATTGATATAATAATTTTGATCTGCTTGAACCATAGGAACATTTAAAAACTTGTTATTGATTGTATCGGCATCAATCGAACATGGTTCTTGATTCGTGGATTTGCCGATACCAACTTCACGTATCGTTTGCCATGTTCTTTGGAGCCAATGGTGGAAGAAAACTTTTCAGCATAAAAAACGGATTTGGCCTTTTTAATCATTTTATTTGTTTCTCTTTTAGCAGTCAGATAATCCTCATGTAATGTTGTAGTTTTAAATCTTTTCCAACGTGCATACGCAAAATCTCTTTGATTGATATAATCTTTTATTTCAGATGAAAACCATGGTTTCTGTTTATTACTAATAATTTTTGTCCTTATTGGTACAGTTAGATCAAACAGCTTGCACATAACGAACAAGTTTTCAATTTATTTTTGATCAATGGTGATAATCTTTAACTTCGAGCTCATATATTAGTTCTCATTTAGTAGCAAAACTAGGTTATATGAATGTTTGGTGTTTTGCATGGGATTGTCACTTCTTTCAAAACGTGTTCTGATGATAAGAACCTAGAAAATTCGCAAAATAGATCTAGCAACACATTCCTGAAAGTTGTAAATTAACAAATTTGAAAACAACAACTCTATAGATTATTTGTTAGGACAATATCCTAATAAAGAAATATAGGGTATGGCCTCAAACTTGAATAATTTTCATTTTCATTGCACAATTAATTTTTATTTTTAATAAAAATTATATCAAACTTGTAAAAATGACAAAGTACGGTCTTGTTTACTCCGCATCTTGTTTTTAAACAAAACAAAACAAGTGTGAAATAAAAAGAAGAATAAAAACAAAAAGCGTGTATTGTATATCTTTCAAAGGTAGAGCATGCACATAACGAACAAGTTTTCAATTTATTTTTGATCAATGGTGATAATTTTTAACTACGATGTTTTGCATGGGATTATCACTTCTTTCAAAACGTGTTCTGACGATAGGAACCTAGAAAATTCCCGAAATAGATCTATCAACACATTCCTAAAAGTGGTCAATTAATAAATTTGAAAACAAAAACTTTATAGATTATTTGTTAGGACAATATTCTAATAAATAGAGTATGACCTCGAACTTGAATAATTTTCATTTTCATTTAAAATTTTCTTTTATGGATTCTTGTCAAATATTTATGGATTCTTGTCAAATTCACCTCAACCTCAGACACACAAAAAAAATAAAACCCCATTTCAATCACGAAAACCACCGATTCAATAACTTTGATTGTTAAAATTCCGCTAAATGTTTTTTTTTATAGCTTTAATGTTCACGAGAAGGAGAAAACTTAACCTGTCTATGCCGGTCGTTGAGGGCGTAACGGTTGGCTTCTCTAGCAGTGTTAAGTATCTTGGAGTGACTCTTGATAGCTCCCTCACCTGGAACGAACATCTTGACCACGTCTCCAAGAAGGCCACCAGGGCATATTATGCCTGCCAGAGGCTTTTCGGGAGAACATGGGGCCTAAGGCCACAAATGGTCTACTGGTCGTTCAATACTATTGTTAAACCGATGATCACCTATGCTGCCCTTGCATGGTGGCCAAAAGTTGAACAGAGTAAGGCAAGGGATGCTCTTAAGAGAATCTACCGTCTTGCGTGTGTTGGCATTACAGGGGCCGGCGGAACTTGCCCGACGGATGCCTTGGGGGTTATGCTGGGGATCCCGCCATTGCATATTTCTGTAATGGAGGTTGCCAGTATGGGTTCCTCTAGACTTAGTGAATTCGGTGGCATGAGGGGAGGCGACCTAAGGGGTCACATGAGGATCGCGCGAATCCTAATAGATGACCCAATTTCTAAGGTTGCGGACAAAGTGTCACCGGAGTGGATCTTTGATAGATATTTTAATGTGTTATTGTTTGACAGAGACATGTGGACCAATCAATCCTGGGAACCGGAAGATGGTTCTCAGGTGTGGTTCACTGATGGCTCTAAGCAGTCGAATGGGAACACGGGTGCGGGTGTCTTCGGACCAGGCTTCCAGCGTGCCTTACCTATGGGTAAATATCCGTCCATTTTTCAGGCGGAGATTTGGGCCATTTGTGTCTGTGCATTGGAATGCCTGCGAAGGGGAAATCGCAGATCTCGCATCTACATTCTTTCTGACAGTCAGGCTGCACTGAGGGCCTTAATGGCCTATAAGGTGTCGTCCGGGTTGGTCATGGAATGCATTCAGACTCTCAATAGGCTCGGTAGAGGCAACTCTCTAACCTTGGGGTGGATTCCTGGTCATGAGGGGCATGAGGGCAACGAGAGGGCAGATTGTCTTGCCAACCGCGGGGCCCGAAAGCCCTTTATTGGTCCTGAACCATTCTGTGGAATACCTGCGGGGTATGTTAGGGAAAGGCTCAGGGCATGGAGAGAGTCTGAATTCTCTGGTTACTGGGAAAACTCTCCTGGTCAGCGCCAGGCTAAAAGATTGATCTCTTTTTCCAGTAGGGGGTCGAGGCGACTCTTGTCGCTTGAAAGGGGGGGTTTGAGGACCCTGGCTTCGTACTTAACTGGACACTGTAATCTCAGATACCATCTGCACAAGAAGGGTCAATCGGACACGGATTTGTGTAGGTTTTGCGAGATGGTGTCTGAGACCTCGGAGCATGTTCTCTGCGAATGTCCCAGGCTTTGTGATAGGAGACTTAGGTTTCTAGGTGATCGCTTCATTTCGCCTTCCGACATCGCGAAGATTTTGTCTAATAGGATAATTGGCTTTATAGGTAGCTTGAATCTGTAGGTAACCTTAGGCAGCACAAAAGACCTACATTGGTCGCGGTGCATAGTGCCTTCTGATCTAATCTCTAATCTCTAATTGAAAACAGTAGGAAAAACAACTTTAACGCAACGTTATGTAAGGAATAATATTTAATTTTCAGGATAGATCTAGATTGGAATATTCTTAATTTATTTGGAGTCCTAATGCTGCTCTTCATATTGGTCGTATTGAGAGAATTTAAAGAAAGTTTGTCAAGTTTGCCCTACCATGTTTTAACTATCCGAATCTTTTAAACATTCCTTCTTTTTCTAGCCCTTCTTACGCAGACAAATGTGAGTATATTTCTTAAAAAACTCTGGAAACTCGTCGTATTTACATGGTATTATTTGTGGTGCTATTGATTCCCCTGAGCTATTAGAGTTAATTTTAATGTATGTTCCACCAAGAAGTTTTAGAAATATAAGTAAATTTTTTCATATTGATATACACTCAACTGAATATGCATTAAATGAACCACTAAATAGATCTATGAGATTATTTAATATTTATTGTAATAAGTTAGACATAAGTGCATTTATTCGACGTTATTTGGATAAATGTTTTTCTCACTACCAATTTAAAGTTTTGTTAAATAATTTATTTTAAATATCTTAATTTTTATATGCTAGTCTGTAAGGATATTGTATCCATAGACTTAAATAAATAAATAAAGAAATTCTAGGAAGGGCTCTTACTTTTTAATTGTTAAACTACAATCAATATCTCATAAATTGGTGTTTGCTGTATAAAACTCAATTTTTTCAACTTATTGGGGGACACGGACCGAAATATTTCAGAACTTCGCGTTACATTTGTATATAATTTATTCACCAATTTTGTACGCTATACTAATAAAATAAAATTAAAAAATTTTTTAAAATTTATTATTTTGTATTTTTCTTGCCAAATATGAATAGCGTAAATAAAAATTTTAAGCCTACAAAATTTTAGTTAATTGAAAGTTAGAAATTATTCTGCTAAAATCAGTAAAAACTTTTGTAAAGATTAGTAGACAAAAACAATCCCATATAATGTTTAAATTTTAAAAGATTTTTATATGCGAATAAATTTCTGTACTTCTAAAACCAGCAGTATACAATTTTTTTATTTAATATTCCAATTGATCAATGAAAATGAAAATTATTCAAGTTCGAGGCCATACTCTATATTTCTTCATTAGGATATTGTCCTAACAAATAATCTATAGAGTTTTTTGTTTTCAAATTTATTATTTGACCCTTTCAGGAATGTGTTGATAGATCTATTTCGGGAATTTTCTAGGTTCCCATCATCAGAACACGTTTTGAAAGCGGTAACAATCCCATGCCAAACATCAAACATTCATATGAACTAGTTTACTCACTACATGAGAACTAATATACATATGAGTTTGAAGTTAAAGATTATGACCATTGATCAAAAAATAAATTGAAAACTTGTTTGATGTGCAAGGTCCACCTCTGGTGGATATTCAATACACAAATAATAAATTTGAAAACAAAAAACTCTATAGATTATTTGTTAGGACAATATCCTAATGAAGAAATATAGAGTATGGCCTCGAACTTGAATAATTTTCATTTTCATTGCACAATTAAAGGTCGAAAAAAACATAATTTTTATTTTTAATAAAAATTATAACAAACTTGTATTCCAATTGATTTTAGCACAATTTGCTGTTTTTTGCAAACGGTAAATACAGTACTTTTCGCTTATAGTCTCATCGCTTAGTTGCAAACAAATTATATTGCTTATGTGACTACACTGCGTTGCAAAACTATAATTACACATTAATTTCACTAAATTTCTTAAGTTAAAAAAAAAGTAGAATAATATTAAATTAATATTACAAAAAACAATTCATTTATTTTTAATTTTACTATTTAAAAAGGAATAACAAAATCAATTAGTGTTTCATAACTTTAAATACACTTAACTTAATATATCAAAATTTACAAAAATTTAAGAAAAATATTTTAAAGCAGCAGATTTAATAATGCGCGAGGCCTGCTTTTTTTTTGAATCAACTCGAAAATTCGATTAGACATACTGTCTACTAGATTTATCCGAAGTTCTTCCGTTATAGATCTACACAAGGATGTTCCTTAAAATAACGATTTGTCGAATTCCGTTCATTACACCCGAAGTTTTATTGCAAATGGTTCCAAATGGAAGAAATCATTTTTGGAAAATGTTAACCAAGACGGCCGAAAATGGTCCATTTTGGAAATAAAGTTTAATATTATTAAAAATTCCCAAAATTCTTAATTTATAGAGAATTTACTTTTTATTTCAGTTATCTGTTTAATATACTCCAAATTATTTAGATATATTAACCCACTTTAGCCAGGAATCCAAAATGACCCACGAATTTGATTAAAATGCAGTTACGTCTTTTTTTTTTTAATTAATTTTAAAGATTTTTTAAATGTCTAATTTGAAGATGTTGATTGCTATTTTTATAATATAATTGTTGTTATTATACAAAAAAATAAATTGGAAAAATGTTATTTCCAGGACATTTTATGAAAATTGATTATTTTGTGAAAAATTTATCAAAATTTTAATGTTTTCATCAAAGTTTGCATAATTTTCGGAAAAATGTAACTTAAATTTTTTAAGACTATAATTGTCTTTACTGTTATTTAAAAAATATTTAACCTTTAGTGGCCTGGGGGCAAAAAAAGACCCATGAAACTTAATTTTAATTATGACTACAAGATTGTAAAGCTTTTAAATTAATAAAAAAAATCTTAAATTGACCAAAATAATTGTTTTATTTAACTTGATCGTTATAGGGAAAATTTTTACACTTTTGGTAAAAAAAAATACCCACTAGGAAATTTACAGAATAACACATTTCATAATTTTCGGAAAAATATCACTAACATTTGATAAGACTATAATTATATTTACTTTTATTAAAAAAAATGTTAAAACTTATTGGCCGGGGGACAAAAGAGATCCAAGAAACTTAATTTATGACTTCGATTTTTCAACAAAAATTTTTTCGCACTTGATAAAGTGCGTAACTTGATCCATATAGGGTAATGTTTTCACTTTTCATCAAAAAAAAAAGACCCAGTAGGAAATTTTCAGAATATCATCTTCCAGATTTTTATTAAATTCGGATATGCGATAGAGAGTACGCAACTAACGAACAAGCGCAATTCTTTATAGTCTCAATCTTATTTTAAGGGTTATTTTTGATCAAACGTCTTTATTGTTATCCAGTGGAAATTTTTTTTTTTATCCATTTAAAGGCTTTATAGTCTTGAAGTCATAATTTAAATTAAGTTTCACGGGTTCTTTTTGTCCCCTGGCCAATAAGGGTTAAACATTTTTGAATAAAAGTAAATATATAAGTGATATTTTTGCGAAAATTACGAATGGTGTTATTCTGTAAATTTCCTAGTTGGTAATTTTTGGCCAAACTGATAACAACACTAACGGTTAAACATTTTTTCAAATAACAGTAAAGATAGTTATAGTCTTATTAAATTTAGGTAATATTTTTCCAAAAATTATGCAAACTTTGATGAAAACATTCAAATTTTGTTAAATTTTTCACCAAATAAGATATTTTTATAAAATGTCCTGGAAAGGAGTCACTTTTTTTTCTTTAACCAAAACTATTATATTATATAAATAGCAGTCGACATCTGCAAATTAGACATTTTAAAAAATCTTTAAAATTAATTTTAAAAAAGACGTTTCTGCATTTTTATCAAAGTCGTGGGTCATTTTGGATTCCCGGCTAAAGTGGGTTAATGATATCCGATGAAGTCAGAATTCCATATCTGATTAATTCTGAGTATATTAATTGAATAAATGAAATAAAAAGTAAACTTTTTCGAAATTTTAAATTTTGCAAATTTTTAAAAATAATACAATAAGTACCTGATGAGTACCTAATCAGTACCTAATGAAACCTTGAGTTTCTTGTGGGTAGTGGATTAGAATGAGGCTGAAGATGACCTAGTCGCTTAGGTCAAAAGTGCGGCGCTCCCTCTAGCGCTGATCCACACAAGATTTTTTCATCTTCTCTTACATTTATTAACAATTAGTGTTATCTATTTGTAATAGTAAAACTTTAATTATGATCTCAAACCTGACAATTCAAAATGAAATGCAATTTTTAAAGGTTAACAACACATTCAAAATTTATTTTAAATATTTTTTAAAATGTCTAATTTGGAGATGTCCATTAGGCCGGGTCGATAAAAAAAGTTGTGCCGGTCACCCCCTAGAATTAAAGATAATTTGAAGAAGATTTGAAAAAAAATTTTTTTTTTTTTGCCACGCCCCTTGACCCCGCGCATTTGGTTTTTATTTCCTGTGGCTCCATTTATAGTCCGATCGTAACGTGTGATATATCATTGTTTTTTGAATGACAACGGCTACATTTTCTACTTTGATCACTTTTGACTCCGACGTCAAATTCTAGAAGTGACTTCTGGAAACTCGATTTGGTACTCGAGGGTGGTGGAAATCGAGTTTCCAGAAGTTACTTCTAGAATTTGACGTCGGAGTCAAAAGTGATCAAAGTAGAAAATGTAGCCGTTGTCATTCCAAAAACAATGATATATCACACGTTACGATCGGATATAAATGGAGCCACAGGAAATAAAAAACCAAATGCGCGGGGTCAAGGGGCGTGGCAAAAAAAAAAAAAAAAATTTTTCAAATCTTCTTTAAATTATCTTTAACTCTAGGGGGTGACCGGCACAACTTTTTTTTTGTATGGGGTGCGACCCACTCTAATGTCCATTGCTATTTTCATCATATAATAGTTGTTATTAAAGAAAAAAATAAATAATATGGAGAAATGATAATTCGAGTTTGTGTTTGGAGCGACTCCTTTCTAGGATATTTTATAAAAATGTGCTTATTTTGTCAAAAATTGAACAAAATTTCAATGTTTTTATTCAAGTTTCCATAATTTTCTAAAAATATCACTTACATTTGATTAGAGAATAACACACTGCTACAAAAAAAAAATTTTTGTCAGAACTTGAAAACCGACCTAGTGGGGGTTGTAGGCCTAGGTGAGAACATACAAAAACCGTTTTCAAAAATTTTGAAACACCCTCAAAATTTTGAGTTATTTTCAAAAAACTGTTTTAGGGTAGGTCGTAGCACTCTACTCACCTCCTAACTCACACATTTTTTGACCTCTAACTCACACATTTTTTGACCGATTTCAAAATTTTAAACAGTTTTGGAAAGACAAAGAATTAGGCTTTCATGAAATGTATTCATTAAATATATATTCCAAGACATTAGGTAAGTGTTTAGCAAAAGTTTCTCTTTTTTTTTATTTTTTTTTCCAAATTTTTCAAATTCAACAAGAGTTATTTTAATTTTTTTTTATGAAAACCTATCTTTTTTTGCACTGTATTTTAAAGACAATTTTATATAGAAAAAAACGAGATATTATTTGTTAAAATCGGTTTCTATTTGCAAAAGTTACTAAACTTTTTCTAAAGTAAAATGTTAAGATTGCAGACTTTTCTTCTGGTAAACCACTTGACTTACAAAAACGCTTGTTTAATTTTTTTTTTTTTTATTCATATGGTTTGCGCTGGGGGAGAAAATGCTAAAAACAGGTGTTAATGAAAAGTTGAATAACTTTTACAATTTTCATCCGATTTGAAAAATTAAAACCATGTTTTGTTAAGACCTAAATTTTCTTTATACGTTGGTATAAATTTTTATAAGCTTTCATATTAAAATAAGCAATGAAAAGCTACTAAAATCAAAAAAGTTTATAATTTTCGTTTTTTTTTGTAGATATTCTTAACAAAAACAATACTTATAACTTACAAATGTATAAGAAATGCACGTCATTTTAAAGCCTAATCAGTTTTCTTTCCAAACCCGTTAAAAAAATGTAAATCGGACAAAAACTGACTGAGTAACAGGTCGATAAGTTGACGAACATCACTTGAAACGGTTTTTTAGAATAACTTCTGAATTTGAGGGTGTTTCTGAAATTTTTTGACACAATTTGTAATGTACTCAACAAGACCTATAACCCACGCTAGGTCGTTTTCCAAGTTTTTTTTCATTGTAGCACCGTGTAATTATCTTTACTTTTATCTGAAAAATATTTAACCCTTAGTGGCCTAGGTACAAAAAAGACCCATGAAACTTAATCTTAATAATGGCTGCAAGAGTTTAAAACTAAAAAGATCTCCACTTAACAAAAATAATTATTTTATGTAACTTGATCCATACAGTGTTAGTTTTTACACTTTTGGCCGAAAAAGATCAACTAGGAAATTTACAGAATAAAACTTTTCACAATTTTTGTGAAAAATATCACTTACATTTTATTAAACTATTGTTATCTTTACTTTTGTTCAAAAAACCTTTAAACCTTAAACTTTAACTAGTTTTTTATTTTCAAAAACCGAAACGGTTTCGACTATTTTGCATTTTCGAATATTTGAGAAACCATTTTTTCTTTGGGTCTGTTAACCAGCAAAAACCTTTAAAAATGGGTTATTTTTATACGATATTAAAACTTTGAAAACTTTTTTCTCCAATTTTTCGCTATTTTACACCATTATGGAAAGTTTCGCTCAATTTATCAATTGAAGGGCTTATTGTAAAAACTTGATAAGCCACTTTGACAATTTTCTAGTTTTCACTGTTTTATAGACATCCATTAACAATATTTTGGAAGAAGTCTAGCTTTAACATTTACCACAAGCACCTAGAGTATAATAGTCCTGCTATATTCACATTTCTCTATGTTTTTCAACTTTAAAAGGCAAATATAAAATGTGGCTTATCAAGTTTTTACAATAAGCTCTTCAATTCTACACAAACTTTGCATGAACTCAAAATAGTAAGTACGTATGACAAACAATCAAAAACCCTGTTTCTTTAACAAAATCATTTGTAGTAAGAATTAGTTTAAATTAAGAGGCAGCCATTTTCAGAAAAAATGCGAATACCTAAACGCCGTTATTACGATTGTCGTTAACAAAATTTGGCAAAATAATTTGATTTCGTATTTCGAAAAAAAGCCAATTTGAATTTGTATTTTCTTATGCTGCAACTTGAAAAGAAGCTAAACATTTTTAATGCAAATGCATTGAATTTTACTACTTTTTTTTTTGTTCGTTTTTTTAGTACTTGCACCAACAGTAAGAACAAATTTTGCTTAAAACTACTAAAAATTAGTTCAATATAACTGCTAAAATTAGAAGCTTTTTTTGCCAAATATGTTTTAATAAGATAAGAATAGCAAATATAAATCTGTTAAATCTACAGAGCTTTAGTTATATTTGAGATAAATTTTAGTTAAATGAAAGATGAAAATTAATATACTAACTAATCAGCTAAAATAAAAGTTTTTCTTTGCGGTAAAAACAACAGAATAAAATTAGTAAACTTTTTTGCTAAATCTACCAAAAATTAGTTCCAATCGACATTGACGACATGAATTAATATAATATCTAAAAAGAAATAGAAACAACTACTTACATCAATGGTTGTCTAAATGATGACATCTTTTAAAGGAAGGCAAATATCGTAAATAATTCTAGAAGCGAAACGAAAATATAACAATTTATCACAAAGGAAAAAAACATTTTATGACAAAAGAAACATAAAAAATACCTGTGATATGTGTCCTTGTCTTTCGCTTTAGTATGTCTACCTGAATGTATATTTGTTTGCAATTTGACCACACTACATTATTAATCTCTATAAACATTTAGTTTACAAAAACACATTTAAACTTTATTGAATTAAAATATTTTTTTTTGTCTTTTATTTAATTAATTGACAATTACTTTCACCAGCCGGTGAATACACAAAACAGTTACAAAAAAACTTCTTTGGTCGATATTTATATATGTATTACAAGAGTTTTTAGTATCACTTTGCTCGTCTCTACTACGTGTTGGCATGCAGCGACATCTACTTCATTCTGCGTATATCATTCAATCTGGTTGTCGTCCACACTATTAATGCGCTTATCAGCACAATTTTTTTAGCCAAATAAATTAGTGAAACATTAGTTCAAAACAGTTAAGTGCTGAATGAGTATAACTAAAATTTTAGCTGAAAACATAATTATAACAAAAAATTTTACTGAAAAATATAAATTTTACTAACTTTTCTACTAACTTATTTTTTTAGTGCAACTATAAGAAATTTTTTATGATATGACAGTTTTTGTTCGCTGCAAATATTTAGCAAGAGTTTTTGCTGCTTTTAGCAGAGTCAATTGCTATTTTCAAATTACTAAAACTTAATTCCAATATTATTAAATTATGGCTAATTTTGCTAATTTTATCAGCATTTTTTGGTAGGTTTTTCTGATATTTTTAAAGGTTTATTTCTATGATTGTAACACTATGTAAGTTTTATTTATGCTTAATACAATTTTTACCTCACAAAAAACTATAAATTCATAAAACACTACATTGAAATAATTTCGGGTAAAATCAGTAGCGGCGTACCCAGGGACCCAGTTACGCCACTAATGACGACAAATCGGTGGATGACATTTTGCCATTTGGCTCTGCCTACAAAATATATGTAAAACCATTTGTCGCTATCGACCTAATTGTGAATAACTAATCTCTGAAGTTGAACAATTTTAATACTGAAATAAATATTCATTTGGCGCCATTCATTCACATCCTTACTCATATTTGGACATATGCTGCGTATCAAGTGGCACAATTTAAGAGGATCTATTGGACAGTTTTGTTATGACTGAGTAGAAAATGTTTGTGTGTTAATGCATACAAATACTGATATATACTTGAATGTGTTTACAAATATACTCGTACTGTGGAGCAAAAGTGAGTCAATGGGTCTCATACATAAAACGTGAGCTTGAGCTCGGACTCGGACTCGATTTTTTGAGTAAAAGGTACTTGTCGTATGCATAATAAAATTTGATGCATTTGCTTTTACTCACTGCTCACGTTTGATCTCGTCTTGCTCAGTTTGAACTAAGTTCGATGAGCTTGTGCTCATTTTCATATGCATAAAAACAAGCTTTTGCTTTCTTTCGTGAGCTCTTGCTCGAATTTTGTTGAGCATGCCTTATAGTTGACTCGCGTACACTTAAAAGGAATCATGGCTGAATATTTTGTGTAACAAAGAAATACAAAATCTTATTAACAGCGTAAAACAAATTTAGCAAGTGAGGATAAAAAATTATACAGGTTTGTATTCTTAATTATTAATTTTTTTTTATATAATTAATAATAAAATGATAAATACATAGGTTTGACGATAGTAGCATCTGCTGGTTGGCTAATTATTTTTTTGAGGAGTCAGAAGAAACACGTGGTGGTGCCCTCAGCTACATTGATAAAATTTGACTCTATTTAAGATTTTGTGCAGATCCTGGATTCCTGTGTCGCGAACTATTGCGGAAGTTGCGAAACGTATATCTGCCAAAGCAAGCGAGTGGATAAAATTCCCGAAAGATGCAGATGAAATGAAAGATGCTCAAATGAAATGGCAATCAAATTATTGCTTTCCATTTGCAATTGGAGTGATTGATTGTACTCATATAAAAATTAAAAAACCCCACAAATCAAAGCGATGAGTATATTTGTAGAAAAGGCTTCCACTCTATAAATGTGCAGGCAACTTGTGATGGAAAAGAACTTTTTACAAGCGTTGACATATCCTGGCCTGGTTCAGTTCATGACTCACGCATCTTACGAAACAGCGAGGTATGTAGAATAATGCAAAATGCAACGAACGATGCATTACTTCTCGGGGATGATGGCTATGGAATATGCCCATGGCTATTGACACTATTGATTGACTTTTTTCTAGTAAATATTTATTTTGTTTTATTTTTTCCACTAAAAATTTAGAAATGTCGTCAGTTTCTATTTTATTATTATTATTTGATTGTACTTCTACTTCACTTTCACTTGACGACATGTTTGCAATTAGACGTTTGATCTCCCTTTGCTCAAGTAATTGCAATTGGTTTGAACTCATTTTTATGCATACGAAATTGAGTAAAAGCTGTTGCTGTTTGCTCGAACTCGACTTACGAGCAATTGCTCACCTGACTCAACTCAGCGCTTTTACTCGTTTTTATGCATGAGACCCAATGTCTTAAAAATTAAAACTCAAGATGTATTTATTCTTGAAACTTTTTTGGAAAAACGAATATCATTAGTTATAAAGGTATGATAATTTGTATTCTTCGTAACCATAGAAGTCCAACCTTTTGGCCCACTTATCTCCTACAATTTCAAATTGTATAGGTGAAGGCCATTGGCTCACTTTTGCGCCAAGACCCCGATGATTTAAAAACTGTACTTTAATTATAGAATTAAGAAATTTTTTTTTCTATTTTATAATTATATGGGTCAATAAGGTTAATTTTCAGTGGGGACATTGACTAAATTATACATTTCAACTGATAGGAAAAATTGTTCAAAATTATTTCCTTAAAATGCGTTTTTAGACAAAAATTTGACCTAATTTATTTACATAAAAGCAAAATGTACGCTAGCAATAATAATTAATTTTATTATCAAGTTAATCAGAACTACTGAAAATACAGTTCTTCAGTAAAATAAATTGATGAGATCTCTTTATTTTAAATAGTACCTACACATAATTTTCGTTTGGGAAGGTTTTGAGCGTTTGGCTCTAAACTTTAAGAAAAATCAGCGAGAAACAAAATAACTATAAAAAGATAGATTTTCCATGCCGAGTGGATTCTAATTAAATTTTTTTTTGGAAAAATACTACTTAACATTGTGCAATCATATGGAAACGCGAAATACACTCATGAAAAAAGTTAGTTCAAAAGTCTGTTAAACGGATTCCAACTCAATTGAAATAATTTTTTCTGTTGATATTCGTATAAATCTGTTATTTAACTAAAATGATCAGTTATTTACCACATGAACAAATTTCAGTTGTCATTGAACTAATTTTTTTATTCTAATTTGTCTGTTAGTTTAGAAATGTTTTTTGTAATATTTTTTTATTGTTCTCGTAAAAAAGGACGATGTGTCTACGTGTGTGACTAAGTTTGCTGCTTGGACTTGTACTTCAGTCAGGAACACAATGCCGAGAAGAAAGCAAGACAAAATTTTGCCGGCTAAAATATTGAATTACTAAATAAATATTAAATAATGCGCTCATAGAAAAAAGCCCGTATAAATAGTTGAAAATTCAACTACGACAACAGAAAATGGTACCTGAATTAGCGGCAGCAGGATTTTCAATGAAGTTGAGAATCACAGTTCTGCTAAAAAGGTCTTTCCGGATCTGACCAGAGGCAGATCCATAATTATTACGGGGAATATAAGTAGTTAATAAACGGTTTTTGGTCCATTTTGCTCTCGATTAGTTCGATTAGTTTCCGAGATATAGCATATTTTATGATTATAAAATAAAGGGTGTTTTTTATACAAGTATAGAACTTTAAGTTGGCAACACTTTTTTAACTGGTGGCCATTTTGTCAGCTGTCAAGTGATTTATGTTTTGGTTGGTCATTTCAACATGAATAGACTGACGACTGAACAACGCTTCCAAATTGTGCAAATTTATTTTGACAATCATGGTTCTGTTCGAAATACGTATGGCGCACTACGTCCTTTTTACGGAAGCTCACTTGTGGTTAAATGGATACGTCAATAAACATAACTGCCGTATTTGGAGTGATGATAATCCTCAAGTGTATGTTGAGACACCGTTACATTCAGAAAAACTGACTGTTTGGTGTGCTTTATGGGCTGGTGGAATCATTGGTCCGTACTTCTTTAAAAGCGATGCTGGTCAGAACGTTACAGTTAATGGTGACCGCTATAGAGCCATGATTACTGGCAATTGGACAACTACGATGTGCAGGAGCTGTGGTTTTAACAATACGGCGCAACATGTCACACAGCTCGTGCCACAATAGATTTATTGAAGGAAATGCTTGATAACCGCATAGTTTTACGGTTCGGACCCGTTAATTGGCCTCCAAGATCGTGCTATTTAACGCCGCTGGACTATTTTCTGTGGGGATATGTCAAGTCGCTAGTCTACGCCGATAAGCCCGAAACGATTGACCACTGGAGGACAAAATTCGCCGGAGTACAATATTGACAATATACGGCCACAAATGTTGGAAAAAGTCACCGAAAATTGGACCTAGAGATCAGACTACATCCGAGCCAGAAGATTGTCTTTCGAATAAAGTAAATTTCATGTCAATTTAAAAAATTCATCTTTGTTTTATTCTATTTCAAAGTTCTATACCTATTTAAAAAACACCCTTTATATGAGAAAATAACGCCACCTACAAGTGAGACTGATAGTGAAGACACAAAAAATACTGGTTTGAAAACAATTGTAGTTTAAATTAAGTGGAAAAATTTTTTAAATTTGAGAATCACGAATTACTAAATGTTTGGTAGAAAAATTAGTTTAAATACGGATGAAATTTGCTCTTCAGGTAAAATGAGATAACAAATAGCTTTAGCTAAATAACTGAGTTACGCGATAACACTAGAAGAAACTTTAAACTAACTTTTTTTTTTGAGTGTATAGCTAAAATAACAAGGTTAGTATTAATATAAATAATATATTTATAATTGTGAATATTATTAAATATTAGTTTTCTTTCATCCCTTTAATATTATCATACATGGCATTAACAAAGAATCAAACAGACAAGAATGATCGAGAAAAATAAACGCTGTGGTTGTTTTTCAAATGTGTATCCGTATTTTTTGTTTTAAAATAAAAAATATTTGTACTTATGATATGAATATGATTATGACTCTCGGGCAATTCCCTAACTACGTAAGCGCCATCTATCGAATATACAAAGAATATATCATAGATGTGGCACCACTTACAACATATGGGAAAACAGTGGACATTAGAGTGAGGTAAGTTTCTAAAAATAGAACTGTTGTGTTGTGTTGGAGTTGTACTTCTGAGATTATGTATGCAAGAACAAAAACACCGTGTATTGAATAAAACTAGTTTTAATCACAGCAAAACTCGACCTGACGATAGATCAGTGCGCTAAAGCGCTCTGTCTAACGTGTAGTGCGAGTGCATGTGGCATTAGAAATCAGTTTATCTATAGCACGGTCAGTGATTGCACAGAAAATTTCATATAGACGCAATCGAACAAATAAAAACATAAAAAATATTACATTATTAAAAAAAAACAAAAAAAAACAGGGTCACTGACGAAGGTTCAATACCAGAAACTGCGCAGTCTGATTCAGAAAAAAATTTAAATTTACAATGTAGTTATGATTTTTAGAAAATACACTCATTCTTCTCTACCACGCCTTCCACACTTATGATTAAATATTGTTTTTCTGTTTTTAGCCCTTTAATATTTTCAAACAATTAAACATTTCATTAATATTAAGTGCAGTTATATAATGTTTTCCAATAAAATTAAATAATTATTTAATAAATAATTGGAAAAATTGATATTTATTTCACCCGCATATATTTTAAACAAAAATTTTTATATGTTTTTAATTAACTAGCATTTAGCAGAAAAATGTGCTGATTTCAATTGATTTATTTTCATTTCCATTTCACAACTTTTCTGACATACTATTGTATTTTAACTTACTTTTTTAGCTAAAATTTAGATCACCGAAATTTAGCAGAACTTGATTCTCAACTTTATTGAAAATTATGCTTTCGCAAATTTGGGTACCATTTTCTCTTGTCGTAGCTGAATTTTCAACTATTTACATGGGCTTTTTTATGAGTGTACTATTATGACATTTTATTCAGTACAGCCAAATTAAGAATCATTATTTTTTTAATTTTTGTTTTAATTTTTTTTAGCAAAAAAGTATTTTTTATATAAATTTAGTTTGTTTTAAGACCATTTGAATTAAAATTGGATATTGTCAAAGTAATATATCGCACTTGATCAACAAGAGAGTATTAACTCAAAATTTTTAAAATATCACTTTTTTCAAGAAATCAACTAACAACATCAATATCTATCTATTGTAAAAATTTCAACGTATTCCGATTACTCTTTCATCTCGAAAACCACTTTTGAGACCATTTTCATGATAATGTAGTGACTACCTTTATTTCAACAAAAAGGTATTATTTCGAGTAAATACAAAAGTTCAAATAGAAATGAATCGTATATTTTCATAAAAAAGGTATTATTTTGATTTGAGCCTTTATTTATGTTAAAAATAATCAAACTTTTTATTTATATTTGGTTGTAGTTTGAGTTGATACTGTTTTGTTGATAAAATTTGTCTTATTCTATAAATTTAAATCGATAAAATTTCAAAAAAATGGTATTAACTCAAAAAATTGATTTTTTTTGCAATGAGTGGTAAAATTTAAAACAAAAACAATGTATACATATTTTCAAATGAAATTTGTTTATTATGATATGTTTGAATTTTTAAATTCTGTTAAAATGTGGCCATAAACAGTTTTTTGACTCTACTGAAAATTTTAAAATTTTGAGTTAATACCCTCTTGTTCATCAAGTGCGATATACAAATATTTAGGGTGGATACGTTATTGGGACTATAACGTATACTCCATGCAAAAGGTAAGGTGTTAATGAACCAAATTTTGTCATTAAAATATGAGTTTACGCATAGAGTTTGTATGTTAATTACATTTTTTCTAAAACAAGGGAATTTAAATCAACTAATTTTTAAAAAACTTTGTAGAATGAAGGAAAAAACTCCATTTTTAGTAGAAATCAAGTCGCAATATCTCAAAAACCGATTTCAAAAATTTTAAAATATTCGTGTTTATCATATCAAAATTAATTAAAAGTGTTGTGTCGCAAGACATATTTTTATTAAAGCAATTTAAGAACAATTTTCAAAAATCGTCGCATTATTATGAAAACCGTTTGTCCGATTTTAAAAATTTTTAAATATTCGTGTTTATCATATGAAAATTAATTAAAACTGATGTGTCGCAAGACATATTTCTATTAAAATAGTTTAAGAAAAATTTTAAAAAATCGAAAACTTTGTCCTATTGGCGCCACGGGTTAAAGCTATCCGATTTATCTCAAATTCACACCACATACTTTAAAACACTTACAAATACATCGAAATTACGACAACAGAAATTTTTTTGATAAAATGGCAAAAGGGATAAACTTTACTCAGCGAAGCCACAACTGCCTATTGCCAAATATTTTAATATTTATCAAACTCGTGTTGCTGTAATTGGCAAAAAATGTTTTCTAATTTTCTTTTTTCATAGTATAGAACAACGTTTTTCAAGTTAATAATCTAAAATAAAAAGAATATGCCACAGAATAAAAAAAATAAATTTTAACTAAAACAAATTTTACTGTTTTTTAGTAAACAAAATTTTATTGATTTTAGCAAATTGATTTCCATTAAGGGGTTACCTAAATTTCTGTAAAGTTTGAGGGTATTCTTGCTTATGTGGGCTATGTGTCAAAACAGTCAACTGCCATCATGTTATTATGTCGTTGCAAAAAACTCAACATAGTCTGCGGTCGTGAGAAGGTTAAAAAATTTCAAATGCCGACTTTTACAAAAAAAAATAAAAATTTCGACCCATATTTTTGTTCTGTGTATTCTTTGCCGCTGTTGCCAATTTGGATATTTTTCCGTCAAATCTAGCGATTTTTAAACGCATTTAGGCCCAATTATTAAATTCGCAACAGCAACTGTGCCGGTTAAAGTTCCAGTTAGTAGCTAACAGGACAACACACTATTTAGCTGTTAGCGGGAAATCTAGCGATTTATTTCAAGCTTTTCTTAACGCTTTTTATATATTTAATTCCTTGTCAGTATTGTTAAGTGATTTATTACTAAATTTTTAAGCAAAACTGGTAAAGTCTAAAAAATTGGGCAATTTACAGCTTAATTTTTAAGAAAATTTCATGTAGATCGAAAATTCAGCTATTTTTTGTAAATTTTTAAATAGTTGTGGAAAGTTCTATAAATTTAGCGAGTTATCGCTCTATTTTTGATTTATTTTATAATTTAGCGTGTTTTATTTATTTGAATTTTACGATACAAGTTGGCAGCATATTTAAATTTCATACAGTCTGGCAGCACAGAAAATCTTACTTGAATGTTTCACGTTCCAACATGTTTCTTGCCAATAGTTTTTCTGGCAACACTTCCTTCAGTAATAAACGAACCGTCTGACGATTTTGTTGTTTTCAACGGATGTCGCGCAAGAAAATAAAAAACCAGTAGGCAGTTACTAAACAAGTTAAATCATTCATTAGCTCTGTTTTCTTCTTATTTTTTTTTGTTGTTGTAAGGTCTTGTTCACATGAAACAAGAGAACGTTGTGTGTGCGTGTCGGCATTTTGTACAAACAGTGGAGAAAAAAGAATTAAAAAAAAGTATAGAACAACAGCGGAAGTTGAATGTGTTATTTGATAGCATTAATTGGAATTAAGAAAACAAAAAAGAAGCTTAAACAAACAAAATATACAAGTTTAACGAAAAAAAACATCGAAAATTTAACAAGAATATGTTTTAAATAGAAAAATCTACAGCAATAACTATGTAGTATGGGAAAACGTGAATACAATAATAAAAAAAAAAAAGATACAAGTACGTGACGCAAAAAGAAGGCAATGCAAAAATCGATGTCTGTATAAAGATTTGTTAAAACAAACATTATAATTTGTGCGAAAATCAATAATTTATAAATATGCGACAAACAGAATAAACATATTTCAGTGCTAAAAAATAATAAAACAGAATATGATAAAATAGTGAAAGTGTAAATTAAATTCCGTATTTTATAAAAGTATTTTATAAAAGAAATTTATGAAATGATTTAAAATAGTATGTACTAAAATTGTATACAATATCTTCTTAAAAATACGTCGTTAATGTCACACCTACCAACCTACATACATACATACAACCATACATACAGTGTAGCGCAAAATAATGCAATAAACCACGTAAATCTTTAATTTGAAATATTTCATCTTCCAAGTCGGTTACAAAAAAGATTTTGATTAGTTCTTTGACTAAACTCTACACCTTTTGCAACTGTAATTCAGAAAATATCAATTGGAATTTAGAAAATATCAATTGAAATTCAGAAATTCCATTTGAAATTCAGAAAACTAAACTGAATTTCAGAATGTTAACTGATATTTGAAAATATCAATTGTAACTCAGATTTTCTATTTGAAACTCAGAAAATACCAATTGAAATGCAGAAAATATCATTTGAAATTGAGAAAATACTCTTGAAAATGCTATTCAGAAAACATTAATTGATAGTTAGAAAATAACAATTGCAGTTCAGAAAATATCTATTGAAATTCGTAAAAGATCAATTGAAATTGGAAGAATATTAATTGAAATTGAATTAAAATGATTTCTAAATTTCAATTGCTGTATTCTGAATTTCAAGTGATATTTTTTGAATTTCAATTGGTATTTTCTAAATATCAATTGTTACTTTCTGAATTACAATTGATGAGTTTCTGAATTTCAATTGATATTTTTAGAACTGCAAATGATGTTTTCTGAATTTCAATTGATATTTTCAGAATTTTTAATGATGATTTCTGAATTTCAAATGGATATTCTGAATTTCAAATGGAAAATCTGATTTTAAATTGATATTTTCTAAATTTCAAATGGAAATTCTAAATTTCAAATTGAAATTCGGAATTTCAAATTGAAATTCTGAATTTCAAATTGAAATTCTGAATTTGAATTGATATTTTCTAAATTACAATTGCAAAAGGTGTAGTTTAATGATATATCTCGGATTTGTTTCAAATTTTTACGATTGAGTCAGATTATGTGTCAGATCTGACTCAACAACCTGGCTCCTTTCTCTTGAAATGTAAAGACTACCTCTGTAATCTTATTTGAGGTATATATTTGATTCACAAAACTGTAGATTAAACCTATTAAGAAGAGGTGTTTCAGCAAGAAAACAATTATTTTAATATAGTGCCTCATATGCAAAACGCGTGATTTGTCAAAAATTGTATACGGCAAATCCAGCTTTTTGTATAATATATGAATACCTTGGAAAGTATATGTGCAAAAAACCAGCTAAAACCGTTTATATTTGAAAGAGTTTTTCAAACAAAAACTCTACTTTTGTGACAAATATGTACCAAAACGGAGGTTTTTGTTAGGAAAACTTTTGCAGATATAAAAATATTTATCTGAGATTTTAAAAACATACTTTTAAAATCTATTTACATATCATACTAAAAGCTGGACCTTGGAGTTATCCTGAAAAGCTGTGGTGCCATGTAAAATTTTATACAAATCGGGAATTTTGCTTAAAAAACTCTTTAATAAAATAACTTTTTCTTACTAATATAATTCCTTTTAAGATACTCTTTCCACTGTGCGAACATTTGATTAGCTCTATTAATTATTTAGCGATAGAATTCGAGAAAACCGAACAAATAAGAAAAAACGATTAACAGCGAATTTGATTTTAAGCTTTGTGAATCAAATATGTACCATAAATATTAATACTGGTCTTGTGTTTAGATTTCAAATTTATTGCATTTGCAAATAAAAAACAGCAAGAAAATGTACCAATCTTTAAAGTCATTTTGCGGAAAAACTATACTATTACTAGATCAAAAAAAAAAAGTACGCCATTGTAATCAACATCTCCGAAATATTGAGAATTGATGGTCAGTAAATCTACTAAACTTTAATTCACAAAAAGCTAACATATATGGAAAGCTACATATTTTTTATGAAATCTTTTCATTGAGTGAAAGAAAATTTTTATAAATAAAATAATATACATAAATAAATAAAATGATATTTGAAAACTAGCCTTAAGTCAATAAAAAGTTTCAGTTAACGAATTTCAGTGCAATTTCATTGATTTAATGCAAAAATTCTTTAATATCATGCAGATAATTCTCTCAGTGCAATATTGAAATTTGTCTATAACGCATTAAAATGCAAAACAAAACGATAAAATATATTTTTTTGGCCAAACTGTTAGGTAGGCTAATACACTGAGAAAATTCTCTGCATGATATTAATGAATTTCTGCAAATCGAAGTTTCATGAAATTTTATGAGAAATATACTTTTTTAATTAATAGTTTCAATCGCTCAATAAAAAATTTCATTAGAAAATAGTTTCGTTAAAAGTAATAAATTATCCATTTACCAATAAATTTGGACAAATAATGTTTTTATTGTGTATTAATTAGGCTTATTAAATAGTAGATGCTTGACAAATAGAAGAAGCATGCCTATTATGCAGAATACCGAATAAAGTCAAACATTTTTGATCAAAAATTATGACAAATACAGTCATCGTCTTTTTGATTACATTTGTAGTCATTGTAACTGTAATTTTTAGTCATTTCTATATTCTTAATTTCCTGAGTGTAATTATGCAAATTTATAAGATTTTAGTTTATAGTAATTTGTCATTAACTTCAAAATAATAAGCCATTTTCTTTAAATTTCCTTTTTTGAATTAGCTTAATATTTTTAAAACATTTTAAAAAATTATTTTGTTTTTTTTAATTAAACATATGCATTAAATGTTAATAATTTATTAACTTAAAACCTGTTAATTTACCTCAACTTTACCAAAGTTTAGGGCGTAACCAAAGTCACGAATTTCAAACTTGAATGCAAATATCTGTGCTTAAACTCTGGTTATTTTTTGAAAAGTTACTTGCCCTAAAAGCTAAAAAATTAAAATTGTATGAAAAAACGAAAATTTCTTAAAATTAAGTAACTATAATAACTTCCATGCCAGCAAACAAGCTCCAAAATGAGTCAGGGATCGACTCAAAAAATATTACTCAAATTTAAAATTTTTGTATGAAAGAGCCTTCTTTTGATTTAAAAATTATTCAGAAACTATAAAAAAAATTATATAGTCTCAAAAATCAATTTTTTTGGAGCCTGTTTTGAATTGTTCACAAAATATTCAAATTCAATTACATTTCTGAGTCAATTCTTAACCACTTTTTAGATTAAATAATTTTCATTAAATAATTTTATTCAAATGTTTGTTTCTTTTATGATTCTTTTTTGGAAGGCTCCTATTTTCATTGAAAAATATAGAAATTTTTGACTAATCATTTTGAAAATTCAAAAATATGTTTTTTATTTTATTCATTTTCGACTCATATAATAGGAACGTTCAAAAAAGTATTCAAATTTTGCATTGCTGGGTTACCAAAATAATAGCTTGTGTAGTTTAACAAAAATGCAGTTTAGCAAATTAGATAAGCATTTCCGCCTTTATGTTGTTAATTTTTTTATATTGGCATATAACTGACAAATAAACGAATAAAATGAGATCAAATTGATTAGAGTGCCTTCAGAAATAAAGAAAATATGTCAATAACAGTAGTTAACAAATTAAAAAAAAATTTATGCGACTATTTTTTATTGTGTAATTAAGCCTAAAAACGAAAACCGTAATAAAAAAAAATTTTTACGGAATAGTTTTAGAAATAATTTTTGCGCATTTTTTATGCCATATTACTGACCAAAGTAGCTTGATCTTAAATCGAGATAAAGTCAAAATAGTCAAATTACTCAAAAATTAAAAATAGTGGCGTGCTCGTCACATTTCTTCTGTAAACTAGTGTAATTAAAAAAGCACATAAATCTAAATTTACATAACATTGCTAGACATTATGCATTTTGTTGATTTTGTTTTGCACAGCCTGATATTTGGAGCTTAAATATTTTTGATTGACATTTCCCACATATGTATTTTTTGTAATCGATTTTTTATATACTTCCTATACTCTCTATTCAATAGTATAAAAGATCCAATTAAAATGTCCCGGTTCACATGCGGCAATTTTACTTGCGTAAGTTTTCTTCAATTCTCCTTTGAACTTGCTTTTGTGTTCACACAGGAAAAGTTTGTTTCAGCAATTTTCGTTCATAAACCTGAAGCCAACTTCGTGTTGAAAATTGCGGATGACAAAACAAAACGGAATTGGAGTACGGGCAAGCCTGTACCCCCTTCCATTCTCTTTTCCTCCCTCTTCTATAAACTCAAGACTTGCGCAAGTAAAATTGCCGTGTGTGAACCGGGACAATCTTTTTTCTAATCGACCCAGAAGATTAACATCTCTGCTGCGTAAGACGTATATACACGTTCTTCAAAACTCTATCCTTTTGCGTAAGACGTTTATTTTTACGTCCAGCATTTGTTTTTTGTTTCGACGCAACCAGCAAAGGTTTTTTTAATCTTGACTACACTGATAGAATTATTTTTCATTATACACTGAGAGAATTATCTGCTGATTAATTGTAAAAAATTAAGAAATTTTTCATTCGCATTGTAAAGAAAACTTCATTAATTTAGTGAAAAAAAATTTCATTAAAACTCGTCCAAGGAATTCTCTCTGTGTATAAATGAAAGAATTCAATAGAATTTTTTTTGTTATATACAAGAAATTAATCTAATGAAATTTTTCATAAACCCTTTTCATAAAATTTCATAATTTCATTAAAAAAAAAAATCATTCGATTTCATAAACTATCTCTTCGTAAACTTAATGAAAATTTTCTTTAGATCTATGATATTATTTCAGAGACTTAACTTTATTATTTTTTTTTTTTCATAAAATTTCATAATTTGATCAATTTATATTTTTTTCAAACTTTTTTTTAAGAATTAATTCTCAAGTGTTTAACATATTTTATTAAGTGCTTAGTTAATCATGAAGCCTTTTTTCGATTTTGGACTTCTATGAAATAGTTTCATAATTTATATAAGCGTTTTTAGGCTTAATTCCAACTGATTTTTTCAAGACATACATGAAGTGTTCCATTAATGAACTTCTTTTTTTTATATTAATTAATAATCATATAATTACAAGTTATATATTATTTCCCTAACCGAGCACTAGCTACTTCGGCGCGTTGTAGCGAAAACAAACCAGTGCCTCTGGTGGGAATCGAAGCCACGACCACCGCACAGATAAGCCAGCACGCTACCGACTAGCCTACCGGGCGCACAAATAATAATTTGCATTATTATTAGTGTATTATGTGAAAATAGTTATTGTTTTGACGAGACAAAACAATTGCTACTCCTAAAGTTTCTGTTGTTAATAGATTAAAAACCGAGGCGCACTGTCAATGAACATCTTAATATTATGGAACTATTTCATAAATTTTATAAAAGCTTCATTGTCGGAATGATTCATTAACTTTATAAAGATTTTCATGAATTATACAAAGCATTTTATAAACATTGACTTTAATTAAACACGTTTCATAGATTCTATGAAAAGTCTCAATAGATGAGTTCAACTGGCAATTTTCATTAAAGCTATAAAGAAATTCATTACTGAAGTAAAGATAATTAGATAATTCTCTAATAGTTAATCAGAGGTATACATACATACGTATATATTATTGCTTTCTTTTGCGCGACACTGTATAGTAAAAAAAATACACACATTTTACTTATTATTGACAATTTACCATCTCCCTTGTCATACTCTCTCTCTCTCTCTATCACTCTCTCTCTATCACTCATCACGAAAATAGCGAAATATTAAATGAAATTTTTACATATTTAAATGCAACAATTTCAATGAATTAAATGAAAGAAAATAAACTGAACCAAAAAAAAAACAAAAAACTAATAGAAACACAGAAAACAACATCCCACACATATTGCTGTTGTTTATGCATTTCCTGTGATATTTTGTTTTTATGACCCACACTCAACTAATGTTGTCTGTGGCTGTCTGTCTATTTATCCAGTGTTGCCAAAACTTGATAGTCTAAAGAAACCGTTAAGCCCTTTTTTACTGCTGATATCTATATCGGCAATTCCACGATAGTTCTGCCAAAATCTGACGTATTTCAAGTGTATTTTGCACGTAGAAACTATATCGAGCCCCTTAAATATTGTCGTATTTATTTTCTTGAAAATCGTTTTTAATCGCGATGTTCTATTTTGATGAATGAAGAATATGCAAAAAGTGTGCAAGTTTCAACATTTGTTTCTTTAAAAATTATCGGATTATTACCACCCGATTAAAAAATTTCATATTTAGCTTTATTTAGTTATGTGAGCAGTGTGACCAGATCTAGAAAAATTTTGCAGCTAAATCAAAGTCAAAAAAATGCTAGAAAATGCTAAAAAAAAATTAAAATGCTAAAAAATAATGCTAAAATTTTAAACATGTTTGTTTACTTAATATGTTTTAATAATGTGTTAATTTTTCAAAATTTTCAACTTTCGTTAACACAACTTTTCAACTTTCGTTAACAATTGATTAAAAAAAAAACAACAAAAAATATTTTATTTACTATAAAACTAGCAACATAAAGTCTTAAATTAAATTCAGTCTTTATATATATATATATCCATACATACATAAAACGATTTAAAATAAAATAAAATAACCGTTAAATTCAATATATCACTTATGTACATTAGCTTGTCCCGTTAAACAGCGTTTTTGCGATTTCGTTGTAGTAACAGCACTCGAACGACGCTTATTAAAGCCCTTAACAATAATAGTTCAGCATAAAAATTTTTGAAGTTGATCTTCAGTTCCCTACCAGCGATTTAAATTTGCGGTTCTAGTACATTTTGCCTAAAAAAAAGTTTCGACGATTTTTTTCAAATGTGTCTCAAAAGTTTCGTATTTTAGCCCTTTTTAAGAAAAAAATAATTTAAAATTTTTGGTAGAGTAATTTTGGACCACTGGAAGATGTTTTAGTTTTCATCAAGCTAATTTTCTTACAATATTTTCTTTAAATTTTTGCATTAAAACACTCAAAATCTTTTCATCTTTTGGAAATACAGGTCATATATGAAAAGATTTTTAGTGTTTTAATGCAAAAAGTTAAAGAAAATATTGTAAGGAAATTTACTTGATAAAAATTAAAACATCTTCCAGTGGACCAAAGTTACTCTATCAAAAACTTTAAATTATTTTTTTCTTAAAAATGACTAAAATACGAAACGTTTGAGCCACATTTGAAACAAATCGTCGAAACTTTTTTTTGTCAAAATGTACTAGAATCGCTAATTTTAATCGCTGGTAGGGAACTGAAGATCAACTTAAAAAGTTTTGATGCTGAACTTTTATTGTTCAGGGCGTTAATACGCATCGTTTGAGTGCTATTACCGAAAAATTTTTTCTATCGGGACACGCTAATGTACATACATATATGTATGTATATTTTTATGTATTATTATATTACAAAAAATCAACAAAAATTAAAATAAATTCAATCATAAATGACTATTCAATAGTATTTACGTTTATAAAAAAAAAAAATTTAAAAAGTATTAGATTTAATTATAAATTAAACACATCATCAAATGAGTATTCTTCCTCAACTTCCAAAGAATCGGTCGAAATATCATTGTAATATATGTTTTTATTACATTTTCTTATGAGATTATTCGTTACTTTAAAATTTTGGCAACGTGTATTTAACCTTTTTAAACCGCATCTAATATAAAGAAGCGAATTCATAGTGTTCAATATCATTCTTTTTCTTATTTTCGTTTTTATAAGGTTCATTCCACTAAAAATCCTTTCAACTTCCGCGTTACTATATGGTAAAACCAAAAACTTCATTATAGAGGAAGCTAATTCATTGAAAGGATTTTTATTTAATGCGTTTTTATACTCGTATACATTTATCCATAACTCAATAGTTGAGTTCTTGTTTATCCATTCATATAAACTTAGATTTTGCCATTGTTGTTCCAAAACCGTAATTTCTTCTACAGAGAAATCTAGCATTTCTTCTTTAAAACGTAATTTACATTTATTAGGTTTTAAACGTTTTCTACAGAAAAAAAAACTGGTATTCTTTAAATTTAGAATATTCTTTGGTAATCGTTGCCGAAGTTGATGTATTAATTGTGCTATTAAATTTCGGCATGTAAGTCTTACTTCCTTTTCTAGTTCAGGATTGATTATATCTTTTTTCGATTTTAAAAATTCTTCAAAATTGTAATTGAAATACGGCGTTGGAACAAAAAAGCCTTCTAAACATGAATTTAAGGGATCAAAATGGTCAGATTTTAAAACTATTTGTTATGTCTTTTAAAAGAATGTATAGTTCTGATAGCAACAGAGTAGGGTCAGCATCATTACTTTCAACCATATTATTTACTTTTTGTACATCTGACAACAAAGGTTTTAAAAACTTTAAATATAACAAGTTTTTGTCATTGTATACATTTTTTAAAATTTTAGCTTGATGGCGTGATTCTACCGTTGCGGCAATTTCAACTCAAGCCATTGATTTTCTATACGCTTTACGGCTGGTTCAATTCACAACCATCTGCTGTCACAAGCTCTAACCAATTTTAATGGTTGAATGTCATCACTAATCGCAGCATAAATATTTTTATAATTTTTTTGTCGTAAGGTAGATTTAGAAAACCAATTGTAAGTTTCTGACACCCAATAGTTAATTTCGTCAGGTAGTGTTTTTAATGCTGAAGACACTGATAACTGAATTGAGTGACAGACACACGGAATAAGAATTATGTTTTTATTTTTTTCACGCAATTTTGCTATTACTCCACCGTTAACTCCCGTCATTACTCTGGCGTTATCTGTGCTTAAACCCACCATGTTTGCAATTTTTAAATTAAAATCATTAAGACTTTAAAAATGGCTTTGGAAATTCCATTTGCGGATGCATCTTCTAATGCACTTAGGTGTAAAAATGTACTTACAAATTTTTGCAAGACTTACTATAGTATCGAATTACTATACGCAAATATTTCTCAATAGTAATATCTGTAGACTCGTCTATAATCAGACTGAAACTACTATCACTGATATCTTGGTTGAAAATGCGGAGCTAATACTGATTTAATGCTGGCAGTGCACTATGTAATGTAAAATTATAGAATTTTTAGATTTAAAATAAAATAAATATATTTGAAATTTATTAAATAAAAAAGCTAAAAATGCTAAATGATTAATAAAAAAAATGCTAAATTGAAAATTTGCGGCTAAATCAAAAAAATAAAGCTAAATCTAGCTGCAAAAATGCTAAAATGGTCACACTGTATGTGAGGCTATATGTAATCTTATTAAATTTTATCCGAAATATTGTATCTGTTTGTATTGGTTTAGATCTAGTCAATCCAGTACAATTTTATCCGAATTATGTCCCGATAGAATTGTACTAAATTGTATCAGTTTTGTATCTTATTTTATCAGTTTATATCTAAACTGATACAAATATATATAATTATATAAAAACCAGATATTATTGTATCCGGATGATATAATTGTGTATGATGTTATGTTAACTGATACATCTAAATATAATTAGATCAGAGTTTTAGTCTGGCACAATTGCACTAAATGTTACATTTTTGTATATGATTGTATGAAAACATACATTTACATCGATCGTCGTATCATATCTGTTAAGTCCATAAAAAGTCCAAATTTCCCAAAAAAAATTCATGTATAAGCACATCCATTCATGTATAAAAAAATGCTTTTCTGAATTTTATATATGATAATACATGGTTGATAAATTTGATTAAATTTCAAATTAGATATAACCCAATACATAATTATATATAATACAAACATCAAACATGTCTTATGGCATTTTAGACATACTTAAATATAATCCAAAACTGAAAAAATTTCCTAAGTCTGTTACTATGCTACTATATATAATTCAAAAATCGCAAAATATTTTACAGTTTTGCGAAATTGATTTCCATGACAAATAACAAACTCTTCAGCAAAATTTTTTAGAACAGATTACCTATGAACTTGTTCTAGAACAGCTTCTTTTACCACCGGTTACATCGAACCATTTCTAGAAAAGTTTCCTGGGAGTCAAATTGTATTGTTTTACTGTCCCAGAACCAGTTCTATAACTGGTTCTAGAACCGGTTCTATAGCAGTAAAAGTTGCAACCTGTTATTTGGATTTTACTGGGCCATTTAAATATTGACAAAAAAATTTTTAGATTTAATTAAAATTAACAAAACGAAAATTTCATGTCCTAAAAAAATATAAATAAAATTTAAGTTATTTACAAATTTTAATCATACATTTTGTATTTTGATTAATATCTTTTAATTGAAATATATTTGGTTTTTTATGTATCTAATTGTATCTAACTATATCTAATTGTATCAAATATAATATAATTAGATGTAATTATATCGGGACAAAACTCGGATAGAATTGTAGTTTTTATTAAATTGTATCTATTAAATATAATTAGACCCAAAGTAATACATTTTATTAGCACCATATTTCGGATCTAATTATATCCTCTTATATTTGCGGAAAATATCTCATCATATATAATTTTATAAAAACTTTTTTACTCGGGATATTACTTTTTTCCGGTTTTCAAAAAAGTTACGTCATAAATCTTTTTTACGTAATATTACCGTTATAGAACCGGTTCGATATGTCATTTTTTGCGCCACAATCCCTTATGAAAGTAATGAGATTTGTAATGACAACTGTAAATACTTGCCATTACCAAATATGTACTTATATAAACACTTATATTGTAATGCATATCTACACTGGGTATTAAAAAGCTTCATTATCTTTATGAAACTATTTTCAATGAAACTATTTCATTAGGCGTATGAAATTTTTAATAAATTAAATTAAATTTTTCGCAAAATTTTATGAAAAACTGCATTAATGAAACGTTTCAATGGACGAATTTCAGTGACAATTCATAGATCTAAAGCAAAAATTCATTGATATCATGCACATAATCCTCTCAATGTAATGTTAAAACTTCCATTTTGTAATTGACAAACTTTTTGTGAATGTCACTGTTGCAAACTTTTTTCTTAAAAATTATAAAATAAAATAAAATTTTTCGAACTTTTTAAAATCTGTTTTAAAATTCCCCAAACAAAATTTTCCAACTTTTGGAATTTTTCTTAAAAATGTTGGAGACTTTTAAAGTTTTGCTTAAAATTTTTGATATATCGTTTCCCAGCAAAAAAAAAAACAAAAACAGCATTAAAATAATAGATAAAGAAGCAATACATTGCAATGCTTTGGATTTCGATGTTATGAAAATTTGGATCCGAACCAATGAATTTTATATGGGCTTGTCATAGGGTGGAAGTTTTCTTTTTATTATAATTATTCGTTGCATCTTAAGCAATGCATTTGGTTTAGTTAAAGTTCAATTCTTTTTAGGTTCATTAATTTGTGGGAATGCTGTCTTAAAAGCTGAGTCAATATGGATATCAAAACTTTTTCTTTTCTCGAGTATTTTAACGTTGGGTCCAAAAAGTTGTAATTTCTCATATCTGAAATATGTTTCTTTACAAAAAAAAACTTATATATATTTTTTCACTGCCTTTTACCCCTAAGTTTAAGATTGAGCCGATTAGGATGGACTAGAAAGACGATTGGGATAGACTGGAAAGATTAAATTTTTTCCAAAATCACGGTTTTGGGAGTTGTGAAAAGAACTTTGTTAGAAGCGGAAAAACAGGGATGAATTTGAAATCAATAAAAAATTTAATATTTGGAAATCACTTGCATTTTTTTTTTTTGCTGGGTTAATAACTAGCAATATCTCAGCAATACTAGCAGGAAAGTAAATGTATAAAAACGCTACATAGAAAAACATACAAAGTTTGTAATATTAAACATGTCTTAAAGGACTTTTTTGTAAATGCAATTCATATTTTTTAAATTGTCACCAACAATAGGATTTTGTAAATACAAACAAAGCTTTTTATATGCAGAACTCAAACATTTGAAAAAAGAATTTTGGAAATAAATTTAAATTAAAAAAGTAAAAATGGATTTAAAAATTCCATTGATTGGGGCCTACTGTTTTTTTTCTGTGTGAGAAAAATGTCAAGGCTGACCTGCAAAAAATTTCAAAATTTCCCGCAATAGCGAAATCATGTTTTATCGCGTTAAATGCTTTTAAAATCGCTAGATTTTACTAGAAAACTGCTAAACTGGCAACAGTGGTGATTGTTGTAATAAAGTGTATTAATAGTGGATTCATATACGAGACCTTACATGAATTCTCCCGAACTAATTTTTCATTGGTGATTGTTGTAATAAAGTGTATTAATAGTGGATTCATATACGAGGCCTTACATGAATTCCCCTGAACTATTCTTTTCATTGGTGATTGTTGTAATAAAGTGTATTAATAGTGGATTCATGTTAAGGTAGTAACGTATTTTTTTAATGATTAAATTTGACATAAAACTTGTTAATTTGCTAACTTCACAAACGATTAATCATATGGGAGGCCTTACATGAATCTCCCCAAACTATTTTTTTCTTATTCAGATTAGATTGTGATGATAAGCGAGTTTCTTTTTTTGAACGATGTAGACTAGTTTTTCCTTATTACAGTTTTTAGGTTATTTTTGACAGGCTTTAATTTTATTTAGCAAACACTTACATATTAAAATTAAATAAAATTAATTATACAAACCGAATTATTTTTCATATGGAAAAACTTACGGATTAAAAAATAGGTTTTATTTTTAATTTTGTTATATATATACCTACCGGTTTTACAGTTTGATTTTTTTTTTTTTCGATAATAAATATAATATTGTGCATATTATGCAGTTAAATTAGCGTCGAAAATATCATATGAAAAAATATTATGACTGCGAAATGTATGCTGGGTGGCGTTGAACGATGAAAAAGAAATTCAAATACAAACAAATAATTTTCATTCATGTTTTCACTGTTTCGTGGACGACTACATTAAACTACAACAACATTATTTACAAAAAGCAAACAAAACGTTGTGAATGAATATTCGAAATATGTTTTCTCCCCTAATTTTCATTCGCCACTTACCATTAAAAATACTTTTTACTTGTCCCCGAAAAACAAAATTCATTGAGCAAATAACAAACAAAGACCTCATTTAAAAACGAATAGGGTAGAAGGGGGAGCATTCACCACTTTTTTTTAAGAGCGCTGTCGTTACTCAACCAAAATTTGTTTTGGAAAAATTCCTTTACAAATTTCAGTTTTATGCAGGATCTCTCTTTGAAAAAACATATTCTTTAATAAACGTAGGTACGCTGAATCCAAATATGGCACATTTTTTATATTAAAATCGTTTACGCCATTTTTTTTTTTGTATATTTTGCTTAACTTTTTACTATTTAACCACAAAATTATGATTTTTTTCAAAATATATAATTTTACACATTTAATTTCCTTTGCAATTATCTTTAATTTGAGTATACTCTTGTCGGTGGTTGTTTCAGGATATTTTCCGGTCTTGCAAATTGAAAATAAATTTCTGGTATTGAACATTTTGCTTGTTTTGTTTTATCCTTAAAAATTTTATGTCTGCTAAAACAATTTTTTATTTTATTACTATGAGTTATAACTAAACATTCCACTAAACTCATTTTTGTATCAATACTCAAAATTCATTGAATATATTGTGAAATATTTAGAAAAGATGAACATTTTATAAAACAAAAAAATTTAGTATATAAAGTAAATATAAAAATCGCAATATTTCAAAAACCGACGAAAAAAACTTTGACGATATATATTTACATATTTATTTTTACGCAAATTTTTAATATATCATCAAATATCGTTATATCTCATATTATATACAAGTTGATCTTTTTTATCTTATCCTATATACTTTATAAAGCTAAATATGCGATAATATATATTTCGGTGTAAAAATATTTATAAGTATATATGATAAAATAAAGCCAAACAAACTATATCCCTTATACATATATATAATTATATATAAACATTAGGGTAGGTCAAATTGATCGAAAATTACCCGAAGAAACTAGGGATATAAAATTAAAATCTAGCTCCCGCCGAGAGACATAAAGATTCTGTGTTTTATTCAAGGTTTATTTTAAAAAAATCGGAAATGTAATGAAAAATGTGAATTTTTATCACTTTTATATATAATTACCAGAAAACAAAAACAAAATTAAATTCAAAGTATCTAAACTTCAATTTATATTTTTCAAACTTCAAAGCTTTTATAGAATTTTGAAGTTTGGCTATATGATCATATACATTCCCATATATGGTCATATATGTTTATATATAATTCCATTGTTTCTTGGGTAGTTTATTTTATTACAACACATTAAAAAAACGAAAAAATGTAGTGAAAAAAGTCCAACTTTAAAACACCATTTAATTGAAATATGAACTAACAAGGAAACTACACAGGGGTGAATCAGCCAATTTGAATGAAACTTGGGTTTGTTGCTGAGAACAAACAAATATTAGACACGTATTTTTTAGTGAAAAAACTTAATCATAACACGTCCAAGAAATTCTACTTGAAAATGTACACTTTCTAAATATAAAGTCAAATTTTTTTGGAAAAAAAATTTCAAGCTAAGTAAAACAGAGAATGTGTCTTTAAGAAACCTTCCATTTGATGCCAAATTTGTGTACCTAGGTACACAGGTAGAAATTGCAAACCGTACCAAAACAATAGTAATGGCAAACCACTGCTATTATTGTAAAATCCAAAGATACAAATAATGTTGTACTAAAAAACACTATTTCGTTTTCAAAGCATGTGTTATGCCAGTGCCACCCACAAAATTCTTTGCCAACCTTGTTTTTACCAATATTACAACCAATTAGAAGTATTTTGTTAATTTTATATTATTTCACACATTTAAATATGATGCATAATATAATGCCGTACTGTATTGTAGCTTTTTAAATGTGTTTTTGTAGACATATTTCTCAAAATTTATTTAATTTTACCTATTTTAAAAGCACCAAATTTTTTGGATTACCATCGTTATGCCAACGGTGGAAAGTTCGCTCAAACCAACGGTTGGCCACTGTTATCAATCGGGTAACAGGACAATACTGTCAATATCGTTAATCCCACGGTCTGCCAAAGCATAAAAAACCGTCCTAACAACTTTTTGTTTCTTTAAATCTATATCAGCAACAAAAAACAGATCTTGTGGGAAAACCACTAACTTGACATCACTAATACACTTATATTTTCTAGAGTTGTGCGTGCCATAATCTGTGGTTGTGCTTCATAGTTCATTTCGTTCATTTGCTTTAATTGAACTAGTACCTTCTTTTAGTTCATATGTTAGTTCGTATTTTCATTTTCAATTATCCATATTTTTATAAAATCGCTTATTGAAAAAAAAATGTTGTAAAAACTTTTGAACTAAAAGAATGAACTAGTTTAGTAAATGGAAATGAACTATTAAGCACAACTCTAATAGTTTTTTGTATTCTTTTGGTTTATTTGCTCACCTGTCGTTTAATCTTCCGTTTCATTCCCACTTCATATTGTACAATCAGTTGGAAAAACACACAGAAATGGATGGAATTAAAAACACAGTTGCAGTCAAGGTTGGATACCGTTTGGTTTTAAAACAATACCCTTTCGCTATGTTTTGTTTCTCACATAAATAAACGAGAGTTTTTAAAAACTCCACAAAATCTTATTGTTTTTTAATAACTGACAAAAATTAACTGTTTACAGCAAAATTAATGTTCTGGTAATTGTTTATTAAAATACCGAACAAAATATCAAACAACTCTTAAAAAATACGGTAATTTTCTTTAGTTGTTTTTTTTTTAAATAACTGTCATAGTAGTTGTTTTTCATTATTTTATAGAAAAACAACTGAAATTACATCTAAAAACAAGTACTGAGTGTTTCTCAAATTAAAGGTGATTAAAGTACACTCACAAAAGTTTTGCAGTAGAATCTACCGAAAACTACCGAAAACTACAGTTAAAACAACAGTAATTTCAGTAAAAATGCTGTTGTTTATAAATGTTGAAAAAAACTAACAAATGTAGTAAAAACAACTAACAGCGTAGGAAAAACAGCAGACAATTTATTACTACAAAAATTTTGAAACAACTGTAAAAATTAGTAAAGATTACTTTTTTTCAACAGTTTTTTTTCGGCATTTTAAAAATGTTTTTTAATAAAGAAAAATCTTTTTTTCTTTCAATTACAATACAAATTTGTTTGGATATATAATAAAATTTTCTAATTATTATTTTCTAACTCTGAATATATCAATAAAAACAAATATAAACTATACGAGGACTTTTCAAACAACTGTTAAAAAATACAGTAGTTTTCTTTAGTTGTTTTTTTTTAAATAAATGCCAAAATAGTTGCTTTGTATTATTTCACACAAAAACATCTGTAACTACAGTTACAACAACTACTACTGATTACTACACAAACAACTGTCATGTAGTAACTGTAACCCTTTTTGGGTGTTGTTTTAAGTGATATGTATTTTGTTTTGATCCGATTACAAATGGCAAAGATACATAGAATTTAATGTCCAAACTTTGAAAGTCTATAATTCGAGAACCGGACATAGTGAGGAAAATTGGACTTTTCCAGCAACGTTTTAAACGAATTTGAACAATTTATAATTTTACAAATAGCTAACTAAACTTCAGAACGTTTCCTTATGGCCGAGTTTTTAAAATAATTTATTTTATATCCTTAATAAAATCGTAAAAGTCAATAAAATTTCCATTTTTTCTATTTCTGCTTTTAAAGTTTGTGGGATGCAAATGAAATGTGAATCAAATTAAAGATAATTATCTTCTCTAATGATAGTTGTTGTAAAATCCGCGGTCACAATTTTAGTTTCTTGATAATAATCAAATACATTTTCAAATATTTAGTTTTTACGTTTTGCTTTTACTACTGCATCTTCACTATATTTCCAATCGTTAAACTGTTCTTTAGGTAAAATCCAATATTCTGCTCCACAAGTATCCGTCATTAAAAAAAATTTAAGAAAACCATTATGTCTTGTATTTTAAATAAGAACATGACCTACTTCCATTTGTGAAATACCTAATATTTGTACACTCAGAATATTTTTATAGTAACTGCAGTAGTAATTTTTTTTAAATTGTTATTGTAATAATTTTTTTACGAGAAAATTGAAAACGACTACTTTAGACAGTCATTTCAAAAAATAACTCACCAAAAATACTGTAGTCCTGTAAGAGTTGTGTTGAGGAGTTATTTTAGTATTTCAATAAACAACTAATAAAACAGTAATTTTGCAGTAAACAGTTATTTTTTTTAGTTATTTAAAAATAAATGATTATGTCCAGTTTTTAAAAATTCTTGGTTAGTTTATATTTGTTATTATTGTTGTGTATTGTTAGTTTGCAAATAATAAGTAGCAATTTACATTGCATAAAAACGTCATAACTGGAATACCGTATGGAAATTATGCTTTGTATATTAAATAAGGCAAGAAATACACATTTTTTTATAATTAAAAGAAAAAAATATATTTCTTTTTATTAAAAAAAAAATTTAAAAGTCCCAAAAAATAACTGTTAAAAACAGAAGTTTTTACAACTTATGTAGTCGTTTTATGTTCATTGTTTTGTTTTTCGTTTTTATGGTTTGTGCACTCATTTAAGGTTAGCTTTTTTGTGCCGCTTCTTTAGTCGTTTTTACTACTATTGTAGATGTTTTATCAATAGTTAAAAATTACTACAGGCTTAGTAATTTTCATGACAAATACATTCATCATACATTTGTAGTCATTTCAACTGTAATTTTTAGCCATTTCTACCTTCTTAATTCCCTGAGTGTAATACATTTGATACTAATTTATTTATGTTTTTTAGTTAAAAAAGTTAAATTTTTTTTAATTAAAATTAAGTAATATTTTTTGATCTTCAACAGCACTTTAATTGCATTTCTTTAATATTGTTAAGATCATGTCGATTAAGCAGAATGTCTACATTTATCTCTATAAAATACCAAAGTTTTGAAAATATTGTATGAAAAATAAAATGGCTCTACTTCCACATAAATTTGTTTATACAATACAAAAAAGAAAGTGACCGCAGATTTCACGATGGTTATCAATAGAGAATAAAATGACCTAAAAGTTGACATATATTCCGTTTATATCCCATAGTTTTTAAATTTTTTATAACAAAAATATAAAAAAAATATAAATTTCGCTGATTTTGACGATTTATTAAGAACATAAAAGAAACTACTTTTAAAAAACGGCCATGAAGTAGCAAACTGGAATTTAGTCAGCTATTTTTAAAATTTTAAGTTCTTAAATTTAAAACTATGGGATGTAAACAAATTTGCTCAAAAAGAGTTAAATTTTCCTTACTGTGCCAGGGGCCGACGACAAAAAAATATATTTATATTAATAGTGAAAATTTGAAACAAAACCGAGTTATGCCCGTAAACTGAAGTTTAGCCTTAAGCTGCTTTTACATTAGTTCTAAATCCGGTTTAAACTAGATTTCGAAATCTAGTTCACGTATCATGTTATACACAACCATATGATGGATATCTAGTTTAAACTGGATTTCGTGGTAATTTTTTTGTGAATTAATACTATGTTTAAACTTTTACTACGTTTCCACTAAACGTGTTTTGGGCGTGTTTTAAAATAAAACGTGTTTTGTACATGTTTTCCCATACATTTATTTTTTTCACCAAAACACATGTTTTGCTCAAAACATGTATGTGGAAACATAGTATTACGTGTTTTGAGAAAAACATGTGTTTTGGTGAAAAAAATTTATGGGAAAACAGGTTTTATTTCAAAACACGTTCAGTTGAAACGTAGTATAAAGTTGCGTTAACATTGCCAGTGAAATCCAGTTTAAACTAGATCTCGAAATTTAGTTCGTGTATTATTTTATACACTACCTATGATCGAAATCTAGTTTAAACTTGATTCAATGGTACAATTGCTTAAATTGAAATAATTCCTTCGAAGGTCTTGTTACCACCTATTATATGAGAGAGAGTGAGAGTGATTAAAAAAATCAAAATGACTATATCATTAGCAAAAACTTTACAATCCCTTATAAATAAAATTTATTTTTTTAATTTCAGTCAAATAAAATTCAAAGCAATAAAGAATAAATATAATGTATAAAATTTTAAAAACACTGTTTAACATTAATGTAACTCGGCAACACTATTAACTACGGTGTTTATACAACGCTGTAAGAAAAACATTGAAAATAGTCCCAAAACGAAGTGAAACGAAACAATAATGCACCTGAAAAAGAAACGTTACATGAATGAGGAAAGAGACGACCCTACAACAGATACCACAAGCATTAGTTATGGATCCAACATGGCCGATAATACACGGGAAGTACGAATTGAAGAGCAATTAAAAGTTAAAATTGGTACGTAAATAAAACAAAATCCGTTGAAAACTTTATATAAAACGCGAGTGCAATAAAACAGTATTCATAAGTGACAAAAACCAGAGTATTTTGTAGGGAAACCCAGTGAAATAAATGTGTTGGCGTTGTTGAGATGCGGGAGAAGCGCGTCGTTTACTTTGTGTATGTGTTCCTAAAGAAATGGAATATGAAACATTGTTGTGAAAACTTGGCCAACATTCTAATAGTTTTCTATATAAAATAATGAAATATTCATTTAAAGCTAAACGACAAAAGCGTGGAGTATTTTGTGTAATTGTGTTTTTTAACAAGTGTGCAGGAATTTTTTATTGAAAAAAATTACGAATGATGTGCAAAAGAATGTTTTTTTTTTTTTTTACTATTGTCGGTCGAGTGTATAAGATAGTTGTCGCTTTCACACCTGTGCTAAAGTATGATATGATAATAGGAGTACCTTGTACTCTCGCACTTGCACCTTTGTTTATTTTACTTGCTTGTGTGATTATTGGTGCAGTGTCAATTATTTCTTGTTTTAGTGAGACATTATGGTAAATGAAACGAAATTCCTATACAAATGCAATGAAATTTTGTTATTTTTTTGTTGTCGAATTTGTGTGCTCGAGAGTGTTCTTTTTTTTTTTTTTTTTTTGTTGATGTTTTTTTCCCCCTTGTGAGATGATACAATGAAATTTCCCTTTTTATGTGGTTCATTCGTCGTTTTTATTCTTTATGAATGAAATTTATATATTTTGTTTATGCCTTGTATTCGTCGCGTTGTGTTCCTTTTTCAATATGTATATTGGTGTGTAAATTTGTGTGTTGGTGTTTTAAATATTTCATTTAAGAAAATTTTATGAATGAATTTGTGAATTTTTAAATGAGTGAAATGTATGTGTTTCATTTACTAGACACGTTTTTTTAAATTTCTTAATTTTGCAAATATGAATGGCAAAAAAAAAAGAAACAAAATTTAAAATTAGAAGCGCCGGGCCCACAGGTTTAAATAAATTTAAAAAAACTGAACTTTGAAAAATAATTGACTAAATTCCAGATCGATTCCTCATGCCCGATTTTTAAAAGTCTTCTATATTATATCCTTAATAAATCTTTAAAACTAGCAAAATTTTCCATTTTTAGGATATATCTGGTATAAAAATGAAAAATGGGATACAAATGAAATGTATTTCAAATCAGTGATGCATTTTGAGTTTTGTTTTGGGCCAAATTGACAATTTAAAAGGGCCAACATACCATTGATAGGGCCACAGGGATGATAAAGTTAGTACTATAGTGCTTTTTTTGGTACTATTTTATCCGGAAAAGTACCATGGTACTCCTTTGACTCTTTTAGTACTATTTACATATAAATAAAAATTAAAGATTGAGTGAATTTTAACGTCTTTTTCACACAATTGCAATTAATACTATCATTAATATGCCATTTAATTTTAATTGTGAAAGACGTGGTAGAGAAGAATGAGTGTAGTTTCTAAAAATCATAACTATATTGTAAATTTTCAATTTTCTGAATCAGACTGCGCAGTTTCTGGTATTGAACCTTCGTCAGTTAACCTGTTTTTTTGAATAATGTAATATTTGTTATGTTTTTTATTTGTTTGATTGCGTCTATATGAAATTTTCTGTGCAATCACTGACCGTGGTATAGATAAACTGATTTCTAGTGTCCGACCGAAGTCACTTTTTTTGGCCGAAGCCGTAGCCGAACTTCGGCCAAATTTTTAATATTCGGCCGAAGCCGTAGCCGAAGCCGAACTTTTAAATTAAAATTTTCGTTGATTTTGACTACAAAAAGCATCATTAAAGTATATTAAAAATATTCAAACATCAATAAATTTGTCAAAAAGCAAATTTAGAATATTTTTTCAAAAATATTATAAAGTCAGTTCAATTATTTTATTGCAGTTTTCAACAAAAATATGGAAATACCTCAACTTTAGTATTTTAACTAAAGTATATGACGAATTTAATTGAAAATTTTGTTTTTTTACGTGAAATAAATTTTGTTTTTACGTGAAATAAATCAAAAATGAACTGTTCTTCTTCAAATATACGGTATTCGGCCAAGTTCGGCCAAAATTTGGCCGAACACCGAACTTGGCCGAACATCACTTTTTGGCCGAACTCCGAAGCCGAAGCCGAACGTTCGGTCGGACACTACTGATTTCTAATGCCACATGCACTAGCACTACACGTTAGACAGAGCGCTTTAGCGCACTGATCTATCGTCAGGTCGAGTTTTGTTGTGATTAAAACTAGTTTTATTCAATACACGGTGTTTTTGTTCTTGCATACATAGTCTCAGAAGTACAACTCCAACAACACAACAGTTCTATTTGTAGAAACTTCAAGATTCAACATTTAGTTCAAATACCCATTCATAAATTAACATTTATCAAATGTATTTATTTTGATCCAATCGTTGTAAATGGAATTGATTAAAGATGATTTTAATTGAGTTCGAGTAAAAAAAAAGGGTTCGAAAAGTGAAAAATAAATATCTTAAAAAAGTACAATTGAAAAAAGGCCATTGTCAACATCTTCAAATATGCATTGTGATTTTAAAATCGAATGAATAATGAAAAAGATTTCCTTGCAAAAAAAGGTGAATTTAAGAAATAGTCTGATAATTTTTATAAATTCTGTAACTAAAATCAACTAAATTTTGTTTTTATATACAAATAAATTTTAAAAACGTTAATTTATAATAAAAACTTGTATTTAGTACTATTAGGGTCGAAAAAGTACTATTTTTTATGCTGGTTGGTACTATTTGAAATCCCGTTTATCATCCCTGTAGACCCATATTTTTTAAAAAATTCGATTATTAGATTTTTACTAAAATAAAAATAATATTAATTTGTGAATTAGAGTTTGTCATTTTAATGCTTTTTAAAAATGCAAGACAAACCCCTCTGACAATAAAGTTTAACATATTTAATGAATTCTCATAAACTATTTCCGCTCTTGTGATAACATTTTTAAAAAGCCTCCAAAAACACATTTTTTTAATAAAAAATTAATTGCGGCTCTTCTTTTAAAAATTTGGCAAAAAAAAAATCGGGCAAATTTCATAAAAGTCTGAACTAAACGGATTAAAGTAGTTAGTTCAATTTTGAGCTGAAAGGGCCAAAATAGATAAGAAAGTACCACAGGGCCATCAAGCAGTCAAAAGTGCCACAAATGGCCCTATTGTGCCACGTTTTGCATCACTGTTTCCAATTATAGATAATTAATTGTATTCTCTATTGATACTTTTTGTTAAATTCGGGGTCACTATTTTATTTGGCACCACTCCAATATTGATGAAACTTGGTCCATCGACTAATATTTCCATGCTAATTATGCCGATGGCACATTTTTTGGCGGACAAAGACAAAGCGATTGCCAAGAAACTTGGCACGCCTTTCACAAAGCCTCGGACATTCGCAAAGAACATGCTCCGATGTCTCAGCTACCAGTTCGCAAAACCTACACTCATCCGTGTCCGAAAGACCCCTTTTGCGCTGGTGGTATCTGAGATTGCAGTGTCCAGTCAAGTAAGACACCAGGGTACTCAAGTCACCCCTCCCGAGGGACAAGAGTCTCCTCGATCCTGCACTGGAAAAAGAGATTAATCTCTTAGCCTGTCGTTGGCCAAGAGAGTTTTCCCAATAGAGAGAGAATTCTGATTCCCTCCACGACCCGAGCTTCTCCCTAACATACCCCAAAGGTATACCACAGAATGGTTCAGGGCCAATAAAGGGCCTTCGGGCCCCGCAATTAGCAAGACAATCTGCCCTCTCGTTGCCCTCATGCCCCTCGTGACCAGGAACCCACCCTAAGGTAAGCGAGTTGCGCCTGCCAAGTCGGTTAAGAGCCAGAATGCATTCCATGACCAGACCAGATGACACCTCATAGGACATTAATGCCGCCTGACTGTCAGAAAGAATGTAGATGCGAGATCTAATAGTGCCCCTTCGTAGGTACAATATGTCCCCAAAAATTAACCCATTGCAGTCAAGTTTCGAATTTTTTACTTTAGTTTTTTGGAGAAAATGTCTATTAAAGAAACGTTTATATAAAAATTGAAAGCCAATTCCACAAGTTTTCATAAAAGGTATAATATGCTACCATATCCAGGAACCGAAAATAACAGCTATTTTTAAACAAAAAAAGCATATAGAGGTAAATGTCGTAGAACTGATTCATGTATACGCAGAAAATCTTTGTTTATCAAAGCGACTAACTTATTTATGGATAACTTCACTGGTGCATATTTCCATTACCTATTGAGCTTCTCATAGGCCAAAAGAGTAAAATCCAATTTCTTCAGGTTTTATTGCTTAGGATTACTCTATTTACCACAAACTTTTTATGTGCCAAATCATTTTTTATTATATTTGTCAGAAAACAGCTCAAACGGAATTTTTTTTTTATAGTTCAGAATTTTATTTTGTTTTTTTTTTTATTAATTTCAAAAGCTAATTGAGCCAAATAAAATATTAGCCTATTTTTGATCAGCTATTTCTTATCGCATCGGAACAATCCAGGGCTCATTTTGTTTGTACTAGTGTCTACTTTTTGCCTATGTCCCCTTAATTTATATATTTTATTTTATAAATGTATTTTGTATTTTTAAAACGAATTTTTTTATTTCAAAAATGTTTTAATTTTTGTATTAAAAATACAAAAATTGTTTTTTCGGACTTTCTATATTTTCATATATTTATTTAGAATATTGTTCTACCTCAAGTCCAAAAATCTAATATGATATTGTCATATTAGATTTTATTTGTTTGCTTTTCACAAAGTTTGATCATTTTCATGATCGACAATACAATTGTTTCATTAACATCACCCAAATCTTCAGTTGTCTGCCATAGAAAAAGATAATTGGCTTATCTCAAACCGATGCATTACATACAACAGACAAAATAAACTCTGTGAGAGAATCTTTTTAAATATTTCGAATTTTAAAAAATTGGTTTTTAATACAATTTGAAATCTTTACTACAACTTCCAATATTTACTTTTTAGTTTTGATCAGCTATATCTCAGCCATTTCTCATCGCATCTGAACGATACAGGGCTCATTTTGTTTGTACTAGTGTATACTTTTTGCCTATGTCCTCTTAATTTCTATATTTCGTTTATAAATGCATTTTTAATGCAATTGCATTTTTCAAATTTACTTTTTGTAGCTAAGGAAATATTTCGAATTTTAAAAAATTCTTTATTAGTATAATTTTAAATCTTTATTATTAATTCCTATATTTACTTTTTAGTGTCCAAAAAACAGTTAATTTTGAGAATGAGAAATTTTAGAAAAATATAAAAGCTTAAAAGAAATTCACTCAGAAAATTATTTTAGAATTTTCAGAAGCCAATTGAGCCAAATGAAATACAATTTTCTATTTTAGCCAGGGAATTTCGGAAAAACGTTTAACTTTTTGATCAATTTTCTCAAAAATTATTCTAAGGAAGTTGACTCAATTGGCTTCTGAGAACCTCATGTATACATTATAACACGTAATAATAAATAGCAATTAAAATTTTACCTAAAAACTGAAAAAGTAAAATATGTCAAAACTTAACCTTTATATAGTGCGGTGTTAAAAGCTCAATATCTTGTCTACAAATTATAAACATAACCTTAATTTGGGTAATTTTTAAAATAAATATGCTTTTAATAAAAAAAATATAAAATAATGCAGAAAAACACAAAATGTTAACCTGACTCGTAATTGGCTGGTTAATGAACATTACCTCGTTGGAAAGACATTTGAAATACCTTTCCGATGGTGCTTAAATTTCAAAATTTTTCAAATATAATTTATGTATAATATGACTCTCAATTGTAGTCAAGCTTTAATTTAACGTATCTTAGTGTCCAATAGTTTACAAAATATTGTATATATTTGGCCTTATTACGGTTGTCGTAGTCGAATTCGAGAGAAGTCGAATTGGCTGATAATTCATTAAAAACAAAACTTTTGAACAATCTTACAACTGAGTTTATCATAAATAACTAGTGTCCGACGAACGTTCGGCTTCGGAGTTCGGCCAAAAAGTGATGTTCGGCCAAGTTCGGTGTTCGGCCAAATTTTGGCCGAATACCGTATATTTCAAGAAGAACAGTTCATTTTTGATTTATTTCACGTAAAAAACAAAATTTTCAAATTTATTTCACGTAAAAAACAAAATTTTCAATTAAATTTTAGTTAAAATAATAAAGTTCAGGTATTTCCATATTTTTGTTGAAAACTTCAATAAAATGAACTGACTTTATAATATTTTTGAAAAAATATTCTAAATTTGCTTTTTTCCAAATTTATTGATGTTTGAATATTTTTTAGTATACTTTTATGATGCTTTTTGTAGTCAAAATCAACGAAAATTTAAATTTTATTCAAACTAAAAAAAAATTAAAAAGTTCGGCTATGGCTACGGCTTTGGCCGAATATTAAAAATTTGGCCGAAGTTCGGCTACGGCTTCGGCCAAAAAAAGTGACTTCGGTGGGACACTATAAATAACACTCCCATTGCAGAAAATATTTAGTCTGGGTTTAATTTCTTTATAATTTTAAATTTAAGCAAAACCATTTTGTATCGAGTCGAAAAATTCGACTACAAATTCGACAACCGTAATCAGGCTGATTAACTCTCTAACAGGTAAGGCTGCCTCAAGGTTGCCTTCATAAAATTTACCACAAATGCGTCAAATTAGCGTTTTATACTTAAAATTTTCTTGTGCCTTGCACGGTTTGGAAGCGAGAAAGCTTTAAAGTCAAAATTTCGTAAAATTTTAAAAACTTATTATTTTTTAAAAAATATAGTTTTTCAAAAATCTAAAAAACCAATTTAAGTTGACTAAAAACTCTTTATAATAAAATATACGTAATATACGTAAGATTGAAGTTTTATCTTTAACAATAAGTCCTTACTTTAGTCCAAGGACTCTCAGGATTTTATCTAACATCGTCTTAACTTATAAACTAATAGACGGATTTTTATGAAATTTTGCAGAAAGAAGACATTAAGTATTAATAGCAAAGTGTTGAAGTTTGAACAATATAAATTGAAGTTAAGATACTTTTTCGTCTAATTTCGCTTTTTCCAAAAAGCGAAAACTCCGATATATTCTTAAATAGGAGCAGAAAAAAAAAAGTTTTTCGAGCGTGGTTATATCTTGGTAAGAGAAATATTTTTTGTCCAAAACTTCTCTTTTATATGCTTAAGTTTTTAAAATGCACCCTAAAATATTTTGGCTCATATCGCCTAAATTAGGCAACGATAAACAATTTTAGTTAGTCTCTTTACAGGAAGAAGAAGAACTAATTTTTATTGAAAAATTTTACGGACACAAGGGACACACCAGACTGCCGCAGTTTCGTCCCCCTCCTGGGACTCGTCAGTGGTTAATTTATGTGTCAATTGAACAAAGTATTTTATATTGTTAATTTGCTCTATATGAAAAACTTTTTTTACTTTTGGTTTCGTACTGGGATTTGTTGAAGAACTTATTATTTGTTTTTCGAGTGGAGCACATAGTATGAATTTCGTTGCAAAACATCGTTTGCCAGTTAGAGGGTTAATGTTTGAAATTTACTTTTTTTTTTAAATTAAAACGAGTATTTTTTCAGTGTTGCTAATATGCATTACTTAAAAACAATAGCTTTTTTTAAAGTGAATTCCTGTAAAAGTCGTTCATAAATAAGTTAGTGGATTTGTTCAGCAATTGGGAATTTCCAACGAATTTTGTCACGACGTTTCGTCGATTATTTGTAGACTTGTTCTGGGGATTTGTCATTCATTAATAAATTAAATTTTTTTTTTATTCTATTCTATATATATAAAATACAATGTTTGTATGTTTGTCCTCTATAGACTCTAAAACTATTTGGCCCAAACCGGTTTTATTTGAAAGGTTATAGTCCAAATTAGGTTTTCGGCTATATATATTTCAAGTGGGCGTGGCCCCTCCCACATAAATTGAATAACATCATATATCTTGACTATTGTGATAGCAAGAGTTTTGAAACATTGCAGTATCCCATATGTTACTGATTTGAATAATCAGGAAAAAAAATGGGCGGGATCGGACCAGTGAGAGTGGCAGCTCCCATACAAAGTAAATATTTAATATCATATATATACAGTACTATAATAGCCATAGTCTTAGAAATTTGTGCACGTTGATTATTTGTTAATGTGAATAGTCATGAGAAAAATGGGCGTGATCGGACCAGTGGGCGTGTCAGCTCCCATACAAAGTAAATATTTAATATCATATATCTACAGTTCTATAATAGCCAGAGTCTTAGAAATTTGTGCACGTTGATTATATTATGAATAGTCATGGGAAAATTGGGCGGGATCATATTAGTAGTCGAACTGAAAATGGGCGGAATGGGATAAATGGGCGTGGTACCAAAAGCAAAAAACAAATAAGCATTAAAATAAATTATCACATTCCCACAAGACTTTTTGCAAGGTTATTTAATAATGTTGTTCAAAAATTGTTTTAGCGTTCCTCATAGTCATAGAATAAATAAAAAAGGTAAATAAGAAGTAAATAAAGAAAGTAAAGTAAAGAAGTAAATTTAGTAAGTAAAAAGTAATAGGTGACGTCGCAGTTGTTATGGCAGTTGTTTTCAGCTATTCATTTTATATACTTCAGCAAATAAAGGCGATAGAAGGACAAAGAGGCGTTGGGCTTCACATGAAATTACAAATTTTAAAATGATTTACTAATGTGAATTTATTTTTTTAATTATTTATTTGCGTAAAAGAAATTTCTTGATTTAAAGAATTAATTACAATTAAAATTTGAAGGCAAAACAACGTTTGCCTGGTCAGCTAGTAATTTTATATAATTTTACGCAAGCGAAACGAGCGCGCCGAAAATCAGCCACATCTGGAAAGAAAAAAATAAAAATCGCACAATTTGGAATTTAGCTATTTTTTCAAATTTTAAGTTTTTTAAATTTGTTTAAAACTGTGTGTGTTCTAGGCAAATTGGCCCAATAAAGTTTAATTTCCACACCTGTGCCATTACCCGGAGCCACAAATGTTTCATTTCGGTTTTTTTTTTTTTTTTTTATTATTTTGGAGATGACCATGTATTTTGTTTTTTTATTTCCGTATGCCCGCCAAGTACACTGTAGCCATTTGAATACTCTAAATTTGCTATTAAATCTAAATTATATATATAGTTTTACCATCATTTAATCGCAATCAATTTACCTTGAAATTAAAAATGGAATAAAAATAATAAAACAAAATAGAAAACCCCAATATGATACATACATGTGGATAAAAATACACTTCCATAAATAAAAACCACAAAAGGATTTTGGATAGCAAATACAGTCATATATGTATATAGGTACTCACTCACCCTCATATGAATCACTTGAATAATTTATGGAACTCACAATGTGAATATTGACAAATCATGTGCTTGCTTATTATTAGCATTGAACCGCTTTATGTTTGTTCCCCCACCCCCAGTTTAACCCTGGCAGAAATAATACTTTTATTTTAGCACAAAAAAAAATGTGTGTACTTTAATATGTATGTACCTGTAGGTATACTAGAAAGATATACTGACACATAATTGTAATTGACACCGGCTTTATTCATTATCTGTTCAATTTTGAAAATAAGAGGATGACAAAAAAAAAAAAAATAATATCAATACTTTTTGCAATTGAATTACTGTCCTTCACATACCCAGCCCTTTTTGTATCAGTGATTTTCAATAAGAGATGATATGCCATTTATGGCACAGGAAATCCGACAAAAGTTGACATAAGTTGTAATAAATGCTTTCCCAATCCCAAAATGAAAATATCATTAGACAAAAGGTCCGGCTGTTCGAAGGCGTTGGAAAAGCACTGCTGCACCTGAAAGAATTGCCTGGACTTAAACCAGAGTAGCAGACGCGACATGTAATTATGGTTTTTATGATGCTTAGGATTACTCCAATTTACCACCAACTATCTATTTTCCAATATATTTGTCTTAGAACCGCCAAGTAATTTTTTTTTTTTTTACTAATTAATAATCATATAATTACAAATTATATACTATTGCCCTAACCGAGCACTAGCTACTATGGCCTTCGGCGCGTTGCAGCGAAAACAGACCAGTGCCTCTGGTGGGAATCGAACCCACGACCCCCTCACTGATAAGCCAGCACGCTACCAACTAGCCTACCGGGTCGCACTATTTATTTTTATACTTCATAATAATTTGTATTATTTCCGAAGCCAATTGAGCCAAATCCAACACTGCCCAGCAAAACCACACATTACCAAATAATGGGTCAAGTAATGTATCGCCACAGGGCTTCACTCATTACAATACACCTTACTTCACTGATGAATTTTACAGGCGATGAGCCTAAAAGCAATATGTGGACTCATTACCTAATAGGGGGTTAAGTAACTGGTTACTTATATGGTTGCCGGGTACGATAAAATAATGGGTCTATAAATAGATTTTCATAAAAAAAAAAACAATTCTTAAAAAAAAAATTACAAAATTTGTTTTTAATTAAAAGAACTCTATCCAATGAGCTATCGTCACATACAATTATAAGTTGCCTAAAGTGTAAATGAATTGTGTTTCGAGTTTTCGTTTGTGATGTTAAAAAAAATATACCTTACCCTTATGCTTACAAAAAATCACACAGTAATATAGATTTTCAAAAAAAAATATTTTAAATATTACTTTACGTTTATATTTCATGCATTATGTAACTGATAATTGGTAAGTCATTATTTTATGTTTCGAAATAATGTAAAATATAATGATGTATCATAACAAGGTAATCCATGAGTACATAATTATTGGTAACTCATTACTTTATGTTTCGAAGTAATGCTGAAGGTAAGGAGTGCCCATTACAAAGTAATGCATTATGTAACCCATTGTCATTACTTTTTGTTGGAAAATAATGATGCAGGTAATTAGTATACATTACAAGGTAATGCATTACTTTATCGCAACCATTACCAAAGTTTTGCTGGGTGGTCGAACTTTGAACAGCTATATCTCAGACACTTTACATCCTTTAATTTGTAATCGCATCTTATATTGGACTGCAGTTTAAAAAGTTATATATTTTTACATATAAATGCATCATCAATGCAAATGCATTTTTTTAGCTTAGGAAACAATTCGAACTTTAAAAAAAACTATTTATTAATATAATTTAGATTCTTTACAGCAACTTCCAATATGTACTTTTTTATGTGCATAAAAACATCTATTTTTAATATTTTTTTTTTTTTAAATATTAAAACTTAAAAAATGAACTCAGAAAATAATTTTAGATTTTTCAGAAGCCAAATGAGACAAGTCTAACTTTGAGCTCCGGGGCTCATTTTGTTTGTATTAGTGTCTATATTGGCCTTTATCCCCGTAATTGCGTTTTTAATGCAATTGCATTTTTTTTGGCTTCCCGAGTAAAAAAATGTATATATAATTATATATATTTATATATAATCATAAATATCACCATATATAATTAGCTATAATTATATATGCGGTTGATTATTCAAAACTTTGCTTATATGGTGCTATATGAAATTATATAGAATTATATATGGACCAATATATAATTGTATCTACCTTATATAACTATATCCAATTTTATATAATTATATAACATTTTATATACCCAGTTTTCGGATATAATTATATATAATTATATCTGATTATATCAGATTTTACATAATATATAATTATATCGACCAATTTCCGTATATAATTATATATAATTTGATATGGCTTATATCATTTTTTTCAATCGAGTTATGAAACATTGCGAACTTTAAAAAAAATATTTATTAGTATAAACTGAATACAATTTGCAACTTATACTTTTTAGTTGCCTAAAACATCTATTTTTAAGAGTTTTAAGAAAAGCATTAAAACTTGAAAAATAACTCACAGGGAGAGGAGAGTCCGTTCATGGGTTCCCTCCGATTGCGATGAAATTTAGATATGTAATAACGAATCAAAAATTAAGACTGCCCAATCCCAAATTTAGGGGTTAAAGTGGGTTAAAAATTACACTATTTTCTGTATTTGTAGTATTTGAAATGAGCATTACCAGTATAAAGTAACATGTCCGTACATGCTCAACTTTTCGTGGTATTCGAAAAAAACACATAAATTGTATGTGGTTTACATACATACGACCGTCGCCGTCGCTTTGTCAACACTGTGCTGATTGTATTTTTCTGCCTGGGTACACATTTTGCAATTGTAATTCAGAAAATATTATCTGAAATTCAGAATTTCCATTTGAAATTTAGAAAATATCAATTGAAATTTACAATTACCATTTGAAATGCATAATATAGCAAATTAAAATCAGATTTTCCATTTGATAATCAGAAAATATCAATTGAGATTCAGAATATCCATTTGAAATTCAGAAAATATCATTTAAAATTCTAAAATATCAATTGAAAATCCGAAAACACCATTTGAATTTCGGTTCAATAAGTTCGCCAACTCTCCATCAGGTGGCGAGTAACAACTGTTCTAAGACTTCCTCTCGCGCAATTACAGTGTTGCCATGTTTGAAGCTCTTAATTTTTCCACATCTTTTATATCTCCTCTATCCCCTTTCCAAAGAAAGCAAGACAATAAATAGGAAGAATTTCCTGATTGTTTCTTCTCTTTTAAGAAAAAAAAGAAGATAATCAGCCCAATTCACAATAACAATTCCGTGAGAATTTTTTCCCTATTCCTTGTTCCCCTATTCTTAATAAAATCTGCCCGTGGATTTTTTCACTTTTCCCTTTTCCCTCATTCTAAACGAATTTCGAAAATGGGAAACTCTTCCCCGAAAAAAAGGAGGTATTATGAATGTCAATAATAGGGAGAATTGTGATAGCATTTGTATGAATTATTCAATTATTCAATTAATATTATTCAATTCTCTCTCCCTTATTATTCTTTTCCCCGCCTGTTTAGAATAGGAGGATTTTTTCTCGAGAAAATAAAATCCGCAGAGGAAAAAATCCGAGGGAATATTCATAATCGGGCTGAATATCAATAAAAATTTAGAAACTCATCAATTGTTAATTGTAAAATTAACAATTGATATTCAGAAAACTTAAATTGAAATTAAGAAATTATCGCATGAAATTCAGAATATATTTTCAATAAATATTTTCTGAATTTAAAATATTTTCTGAATTTAAAATATTTTCTGAATTTAAATTGATATTTTCTGTATTTCAATTGATGTTTTCTGAATTTCAATTGATATTATCTGAATTTAAAATTATATTTTCCAAATTTCGAAATTCAATTGATATTTTCTGAATTTCAAATGAAATTTCAGAATTTTAATTGATATTTTCTGAATTACAGTTGCAAAAGTTATAGTAGTTTCTGTATGACATTAGAAAAGTAAATATAAGTAGAACTAAAAAAACTACAAATTTTTGGTTATACATAGTATAAATTCACTTCTAACTATTCGTGAAACTTCGGTAGAAAGTGAATGAGTGTTTTCGGTTAAATCAGATATAGACACGTGACAATAAACGCTTTGAGTTTATAAAGTAATTATTTCTTCAGCAGGAAAAAAGTTAATTTAGATTTTTATAATATTTTACCTATTTTAATGACTTACAGCGTTTTCATCCAAATTTTCCCAAACATGTATCTATTAAAGTTTACCACTCTAATTGATTTGTCAACCCTAAAATGATAACACCGGGCGTGGCTTGGCCTTTAATTTTTACAGTGTTGGCTTAACACTGGCATAACCAAATTCAGATTTTCATCCATAACTTTCCGACATTCGTAAGTTTGGCTTTTTGCGATTTTTTTCGAAGAGCTTTTTAAGCTACATTTTAAATATTTTAAATAAATGGCAACACTAACAATCTACATAGGCAATATTATTATCAAAATTTTTGTTTTTTTTTCGAGTACATCAAAACAACGTACAAAAAATCGTAATTTCATTAGTTTCAGACATGTTTCCATACACAAATATTTTAACTTTGGCCCCAGCAACACTTAAATGTGAGATTGGGTAGCTTATTTTTTGTTTTTCTTTAACACAGATCCGAATTTCATTAAGATCGGAGACAATCCGTCGGGAGATTTCCCTTGTTAGTTAAAAGTTAAAATTGCAAGGAGTTGAGGTCGAAAATTTGATTTTTGTATGCAATGAAATGAGTCACATACTTTGCTTAAAAAGTCGTTTTTTCTTGGACCTGTATATTAGGCATATAACTTTTGGCATTTTTTGCGAATATCAAAATTTAACAGGCAAGGCTGAATAGTCCTTGGAAAAATATGAATAATTGCGTTTTTACTTTTTCGCGATCGTTAAAAAAGGTTCCGCACCAAATGCGATGAAGTTTGGAATTAGGAATTTTTTGATGGCACTATTTAAAATAATTTTTCTGATTTTAGTTACTCTTTGTTTCAATATCGGGAAATAGAATTCATAACCTAATTGCCGCAACCAGTACGAAAAACATGCTTTCGAAATAAACGCGTTCAAAGTTTGTGAACAAAGAAAACAAGGGTTACCTTCAATCTGCCATGTCTGCTTCGTACTGTATGCCTTCGTTATCTTGTGCTGTTTCTTACAGTTTTTTGCAATCGTTTAGCAATTCGGGCTTTAAGTAGTTACGAAATAACAACTACCAAAAGTCAGGTAGCAAGCAAAACAAGTATATACCAGCTGCCGTGCATAGGTAGCGCTCTCACTAATCCGGCTGTAACTTTTGAACCCGTAGGAATTTTTCCATGAAATTTTTTTTTCTTAGAATCTTAAGAAAATTTACTAAAATACAAAATTATAAAAAATAGTCGATTTCAAAAAACGGCCAATGTGATGTCCCCCCTTAAAATAATTTTTCTGATTTTAGTTACTCTTTGTTTCAATATCGGGAAATATAATTCATAGCCTGAATGAAATATTGACTTTATTAAATAAAAAAAAAAAAAATCTTGGTAGGTTTTAGAAATCGCATTCGGTGCTGAAGGTTTTTGTTTCAAACTGACCTAAGATAACGTTTTTTATTATCAGTACAATATTCCCCATAGCGTAGTGCCTCTTAAAATTTTTGTCAAAAAAAAGTTATATGCCTACTGTAAATATCTTACAAATACAGTTTTTATGATTGTAAATTTTATCATTTAATATTAATAATCACCCATTTTAGTTTTCTTGTTTCAAATAATTTTGATCTATATTTTATTTCATGCTAACGTTTTGATTGCGTGTAAAATAAAACTAAATAATGTTCAGTCGAAAGGAAAATTTATGGAATTAAGTAAATTTTCAAATACAACATCAAGACTAATATGGCAAACAAATTGAGAGCATGACTACATATAAGTAAAAGCTCAAGAACAATGCCAAATTATAATAAAAAAAAATTATGTATATAAATAGTAAAAAATTATTCAATTTATTTAGAGAAAATTTGCCCCCTAATTCAGAAAGACGCCACAAAGTAGAATTTCCGTCGAGCACAGGTACAAAAGCAACCAACAAAATACACATACAAGACGGAAATCCTACTTTGTGCCGCATTTCTGAATCAGGAGGTTAATGATTTGATAAATTCGCATTTTCAGAGCTTTAAATTATAATTTCTTTGTTTATATGTAGTAAATTTAGTTTTCATATTACGAGTTAAGTACACTTCGTATATAAATTAATATTAATAATTTACTAATTAATATAATACTTGTTTCTATTGTTGGAGAAATAGCATGATAGCATTCCTATTTTTTAAAGCACAGTGGAGATTTTCAAAAAAAAAAAAATATTGAAATATAGAAATTCTGTTTCTATTTTCTCAATTTGAAATAAAAGCAAGTACCTAACATGCATTCAAATTGGTTTTACTAATTTTTTTTTATGCCATTCGCCGTCTATATGTTGAAAATAAAACAAACAAAAAAATTATGAAACAAATTCAGAGGTGAAAGCTTTTTTTGTGGCAAAATAGCATTTTTGAGGTTGAAAACTGTTTTTGTGGTGAAAAAAAAATAATTTAAGGTGAAATCAAAATTTGAGGTGGGTTTTAAATATTATTCACCTCTTAGCGTCTGGTGGAAAACCTTGACGTTATAATTTATACACCCATACGATTCTATGAAGTTGTTAGTGCCCGACCGAGTATTCGGCTTCGGAGTTCGGCCAAGTTCGGTGTTCGTCCAAAATTTGGCCGAACTACCGAACTTTTTATGATTATTTATAAAAAGCACAAATAAATAACAACTGTGGCTATATTTACTTTTCAGAATTAACAAAAAAACTACATAAAAAATACAACGTTGAATATGATAGAATATAAAAAAAACAACGATATTTAAATATCAATGTGTGTGAAAATTTTTCAAAAAGCCAAAAGAGTTTAAAAAAAAATTTCCAGAAATATTCCTACAAGACTTATAAGCAAATAATCAAATTTAATGCGATATAATTTAAATAAACGTATACTTTTATATTTTGAAATTAATTTCGAGTGGTTCATCATTTTGGGATAGACATGATGCAGTACCAAACTTAGAAGTAGCAGAACCAAACGAAAATTTTATTGAAAAAGAAATTAAAATGTTTATTACGGAGCCTTTAAGTCCCGAAATATAAATATATTTGAGTATTGGAATTCAAGTCCATTTACAAATTTAAAAGCTGTAGCAATAAAATATTTATCAGCCCCACCAACTAGTGTAGCTAGCGAACAGCTTTTTAGCGCTGCCGGACAGCTGTATTCTGATAGACAAAGCAATTCACATGGTGTGCATGCGGAAAAATTGCTTTTCTGTCATTACAATATCAAACTTTTTAATTTTAAATATTAAAGTTTAAGTTTTTTTTTCTATATCAACTTAAAAATCGATCAACTATTTTTCTTTGACTATAAAATATGGTACAAATATTTTATTCTTTTTTTGTACTTAAAATAGTACAACTATTTTCCAAATATGATTTTTTAAAAAAATATACCTATAAATTTGTATTTTGTTTATGTTTAATAACTTTTTGGTTTAAATTTATTGATCTAAAAAAACAATTTATTTTGTTTTTTATTAAAACAAAAATTCTGCTTCGGCTGAACATTGATATTATGGCCGAAAAGAATGAGTTCGGTCGGACACTAGAAATTGTACTAACACAAATTTATATGGAAAATTTAGATTTCATTATACATTCTCACTCAACTTTTGAACCCTTGGAACGATTTTGCACATTTTCAATACGAAACTTTTCGGGATGACGTTCATAAATCTAGGTGACATAAGCATTTCGCTTTCGCACTGTGGTCGCAATTTCAGTAAACAGGCGGACAGACAGACAGATATCGGTAAATCGATGAGTTACAAACGGAATGACAAACTTATATTTATATACCCTCCCTCATCACATATGATGGAGGGTATAAATAAATGTGAATTTCTGTTACAATTATTTTAATTTTGTAAATGAAAGAAGCATGGTTTTACATAACTGCAATTTTTTTTTTTAATATCCAGCGGATCTATGTCGTGCCTTTAATAAGTTAGCCCTTTCACAGCCAAACTTAAATTGCATGACTTTTTGTTTGTGCATTCGGGGTTATTGGTCCACCATTTATATAGTAAAGCGTGGGTAAGAATTCAAAAAATTATGGCTTTCACACATAAATGCTAAACATGTAAAAGAATAAATAACTTTTGTAAAAGAATAAATGGCTTAAATACGCGTTATCGTTTAGAGCGTGTTTAAAAACTAGGTGTGAACGCCATATAAGAACGTAGACCTTAAATTGGTAAAGAAATAATTCTCTTAAATATCTGTATGCAGTTGAAAATAAAAACATCTTTTTAATTCAAATCAAAAAAAAGTAAAGTTGAAGAAAAAGTTAAATGAAACTCCATACATACAGAAGACTTGTACTTGAAACACGAACTAACAAAAAAAAAACTAAATACTACCCTAACAACTGGAGTTTCGTACGGATAATAAATATTCATGTGTTTAATTTTCAATTTGTTGTAACTTCCACAAAAATAAGTTAATTTGGGCTTTTCGGAAAGCTTATTTTACGAGCTATCTAAAACAGTGATAACCTTAAAGTGGTGTGTTTGCGTTACCGCATACGCAGTCATTAAAAATTAATTGGATTTTGCATTAAGATAAAAATTTGACCACTTAAGATTCGAACTTTCAAAGAAATTTAAATATTTTACAAAAAACAATAATTTTTTAAATTAAATACTGTCATTTATGGCCCAATTAATACTTACAATGCAAAATCACGGAAACATAACTTTAATAAAACCACAGTTCAAAGACAATTGGTACCAGGTGAATTTGAACGATTTTTAATGCATAATTGAACAATACTATTTAATTTCGATACTAAAAATGTCAATGAAAAGTTAAGAACAGCAGTAAATGGGATTATGCCAAATCGCCGTTTTAAGTTGTTCAGAAAAAAGTAAAATTTGTTATAAAATTCTTCGTTTGAAGACCTCGAAACAAGAATCCATTAAAAATATTATAAATATATAAAAGCTGAATATTTTCAATGCAAAGTTAACAAACAAATTATTATTTTTCGAGCAGTATTTTGAAACAAACAACAAAAATTATACAAAAACAAAAACAAGAAAATGTTGTTATAGTTAACTATTAAAATTATAAATAGAGTTATTTTGATACTAGAGACAAATAGAGTATAATTTTTGTTAAAAATTAGCTTCTCCTTTTATTTTTTATACATATTTTACGAGTTCCAATAAAACTATTGTTTAATAATACTCAAAAAATGTTAGCTTGTTGTTAACCTTGCCTTGAAAATCATCATATTTTAAGAATTTTTTGATGGTTTCTTGTCTCGAGGTCTACAAACTTATTTTTAAGTCACATATTAGCAGAATTTGGTAACAAATTTTACTTTTTTCTAAACAACTTAAAATGGTGACATAAAAAATTTACATTTTTTATGTTAAAATTATACAAGGGCGGATCAATAAGTCCGTGACTTTTCGAACTTCGCTCGTAGTTATATGAAATGCAACACTGCTCCCATCAAGTACCACCTCTTAATAGACTACTGTCAAATTTTGAGCAAGTTCAGTCATTTACTTTGCGTTTAACAGCTGTTCAAAACATACAACCTCGGTTATTTTTAAAAAAATGGAAAAAAGTGAATTTCGAGTGCTCATTAAACATTATTTTTTGTGAAAAAAAAACGTCAATCAAACCAAGGAAAAGCTTGATAAATACTATGGGAACTCTGCACCATCGATTTCAATGGTAAAAAGGTGGTTTACTGACTTTCGTTGTGGTCGCGCAAGTACAAATGGCGCTGAACGTTCTGGTCGGCCAATTGAGGTCAGTACACCCGAAAATGTCGAAAAAATCCACGATGTGGTGTTGGCCGATCGAAGAGTAAAAGTGCGTGAGGTTGTTGATGTCAAAGGCATTTCATATGGCAGTGTGGTTTCGATTTTAAATGATCAATTGGGTTTAAGAAAGCTATCTGCAAGATGGGTGCCGCGTTTGCTCTCAATTGACCATAAACGTAATCGAGGCAAATAAGGTGATGGCAACGGTTTTTTGGGATGCACGCGGCATAATCCACATCGACTACCTTCAAAAGTTAAAAACAATAAACGCCGAATATTATGCCAACTTATTGGACCGATTTAACGAAGATTTAAAAAAAAACGACCCCATATGGCCAAGAAATGCCTATTTTATGGACCTCGAAAAATCCTATTTTTTGTAAGGGATACAAAAATTGGAGAAACGTTGGACTAAGTGTATTGAGCTAAAAGAAGATTTTGTTGAAAAATAAAACTGTGTGTCATTCAAAAACTCACGGACTTATTGATCCGCCCTCGTAAATTAAGGTGCAAGAGATGATAAATAACACAAATTCGATTATATTTATCAGAAATAAAAAAATATTATCGTTCAATTGTGCATTTAAATTCGTAAAATTCATCTGGTACAGATTTTCATTGAACTGTGGTTCTATTAAAGATATTTTTTCTGTAATTTTGCATTGTAAGTACAGTAGTTTTCCGATTTAACGAACCATCGGTTTAACGAATTCGGGATTTAACGAACTCATAAAAATTTTGAATTGAGTACCTTATATTACGAACACCGTAACTTTGTACCGTAATTTTGTACTCGATATAACGAACAAATGCAAAATTAGAGTCTTAAGTATAGAATGAGATGCAAATACAAAGATTTCCGCAAACAATATGCAAAATCAATAGATTCCCCAACGATGGCTGGCTGCGTTTTCTGTGTTTACTTTTGGAGTTTTTAGCATTCTTGTACGATCGTTTGTGGTGTAAACATTAGAAAACATGGGAAATAAATAGTACTCGGTTTAACGAATTTTTCAATTTAACGAACAGGCTGACATTATATAGTTCGTTAAATCGAAAAACAACTGTATTAACTAGACGTTAAATGATATTATTTAATTTAAAAAATTATTCATTTTTGTATAACAATTAAAATATTGAAATTTCTTTGAAAGTACGCGACTTAAGTGGTCAAATTTTAAGCTCAATGCAAATATCAGATTGATTTTCAATGACTGCGTATGCGCAAGAGCACTACTTTGAGGTTATGACTGTTTTAGAGAGCCCTTCAAATAAGCTTTTCGCAAAGCCCAAATTTGTACGAATTAACTTAATTCTGAGGACATTATTCAAAATTAAACACATGAATACTTATTATCCGTACGAAACTCATATTGTTAGGGTAGTAAATGATGTGAAAATTCATTACAAAATATGTGTAGAAAAGTTTGAAAATAAAAGTTAATAACATTAAGAAGACATGAGAAAAAAAAAATTAAAACATTAGCAATGAAGTCTAATAATGAATGGTGTGGTGGTAGTTATTTAGAAACTTAAAAATATGTATGAATTTACATCTAAAGAAAATGAAAAGAAATAATGAATAATACAATGATGATGATGAATGTTTGGTTGACAAGTCAAGCGTGCAAAATTCAGAGTAAAAATAAACTCTATATAAAAAAAAAATACCAGAGAAATCAAGAAGACGAACAACAAAGCCGTATCAACTGATGATATGGAAGCACAAAAAAAAAAGAAGCAAATAAATTATATTCATAAATTTCACAAACAAAATATCATTGTGGAAAACGGAAATAAAAAAAAAATGTTTCACTTAGAGACAATTCATGATAAAATAGCAAGATTTTTTTAAAATCTCACTCCCATTCATTGTTTACGCTTTTTTGTAGAAAATATTAAAAACAAATATTTACACAAACACAAAAAACAAAAGTTTGACAATAGAATCTATTTAAAATGACAACTAAAACAACTGTAGTTACAGTTGAAATAACTAAAAATTTAGTTATTTACAAACCCGGCTAAAAATTTTAATATGAAGTCTAATATAATTATATCTTATTTGATAAATTCCCATATATAAACACATACAATTATATCGACATGTAAAATTGTTGTTTTTCAAATAGTTTGATTTTATAATTAGGGTTACCAGATCAGGTAGTTTATACACTAAGGCAGGCAAAAAGATTCTCGTAGAGTTTATTTTGTCTGTTGTATGTAATGTCTCGGTTAGAGTTAAGCCAATTATCTTTTTCTATTGCAGACAACTGAAGACTTGGTTGATGCCAATGAAACAATTGCATTGTCTATCATGAAAATTATTAAATTTTTTGAAAAGCAACAAATTAAATCTAATATGACAATATCATATTAGATTTTTAGACTTAAGGTAGAATAATATTCTAACATTTAAGAAACATTTCATAAAAAGCTATAAAACTTGTAATGTTCCATAAATATGAAGAAGCCTGCCATTATTTTCTCTTTTATGACACAACTGCATCATATTTATGAAGTGTTAGATTGAACGATGTTGTTATGATGTTTTTCTTCATATTTATGAAGTTTTTCATTAAGTTTGAAGCTTTTTCCCCGAGTGTATAAGTGCTTATATAAGTACATATTTAGTAACGGCAAGTACTTACAATTGTCATTACAAATCTCTTTACTTTTATATGGGAATATCGCGCAAATAATGACATATCATTACTTAACACCTTACAATAGAACACTTAGCAATAGAATTATAAAGAGGAAGCATTCTAGCTTAAAAATAAATTGTTCATAGGTATTGGTTAACTCTTGTCTCTTCTGATTAAAACAATACATTGTGAATGCTGTTATGGACAAAACTCCACTTAGCCACACTCATCACTGTATCGAACGTGGCTCAACTGGCAAAGAGGTGATGTTACGAGTCAAAGCCTGTTGTATGGCTGTAGGTTTGAAACTCACTACGACAAAAAGTAAAAAGTTTTTCATATAGAGCAATTTAACAATTTAAAATACTTGTTCAATTGACACATAAATTAACCACTGACGAGTCCTTGGAGAGGATGAAACTGCGGCAGTTAGACATATCCATTTAGTCCGTTAAAATTTGTTTTATTCTTCTTCCAGAAAAAATCTAACTAAAAAAAAGAGAAAAATATGTAGTTACATATATGTATGGATAAAAATAATGTAAGTTAAAAAAAAACTAAATTTAATAAAAAAAAATGCATTTTTTTATTTAATTTTTTTTTTTTTTTAAACAATACGCCCACACGGGACTCGAACCCAGGCCTCCAGGTTGTCAGTCAACCGCTGTATCATCTGAGCTATCTCGACATGTTATACTTGATAGATAAAAACATAAATGACTTGCTTGCACAAAATGTCATTACTTTCTAGCTAACAAATAATCAGAAATAAGTAGTTATATATGTACTTACTGGAAGTGAAAAAAAAATTAGTCTTTTTAGATCATTACTTTATATTTAAAATATTGATTAAAATAAGTAATTTTGTGTAACGCATTAGTTTTTGTATTGAAATAATGAGAAACGTAACTAGTATTAGTAATTCCTTATTTTTTGTGTTAAAGTAATGTAGAGAGTAAGGTGGTGTCATTACTGGTAGTGCGAAAAGTCATTATCATTTCTACACTGGGTAAAGTTTAAGAAATTTTTCATTTACTTTCTGAAGAATACATCATTAGTTTAGTGAAACAATTCATTAAAACTCGTCCAAGAAAATTTTCTCAGTCAGATCTTTCAAAGCTATCTCGACATGTTATATATACGTGATATATAAAAACATAAATGACTTGCTGCTTGCACAAAATGTCATTACTTTCTAATTTACAAAAAATCAAAGATATGTAGTTGTACAGTGTTGGAAAAAATAATCAGCCCAATTCTCAATAACAATTCCGTGAGAATTTTTTCCCTATTCCTTGTTCCCCTATTCTTAATAAAATCTACCCGGGGATTTTTTCACTTTTCCCTTATTCTAAACGAATTTCGAAAATGGGAAAGTCTTCCCCCGGAAAAAGGAGGTATTATGAATGTCAATAATAGGGAGAATTGTGATAGCTTTTGTATGAATTATTCAATTATTCAATTAATATTATTCAATTCTCTCTCCCTTATTATTCTTTTCCCCGCCTGTTTAGCATAGAAGGATTTTTTTCTCGAGAAAATAAAATCCGCAGAGGAAAAAATCCGAATGAATTTTTACACTAGGTTTTCTACTTTAGTCTACTGATGCTCAACACTGTAACGAAATGGGTGACTGCACAATTTATTTTTCAAAAGCCTTCTCCTCCTTTACAAGAAAAAAAATCAAATATGTTGGCGAAAAACTTAGTTTAACCCTCTAACTGGCAAACGATATTTTTGCAACGAAATTCATACTATGTGCTCCACAAATAATAAGTTCTTCAACCAAATTGGTTATCTTAGAAATGTTGAGGCTAAGAAAAAGAATAAACGTTTTTCTCTAAAAATTATAAACACTATTAATTTTTAAATCAGACTAGACTAGTTTCTGCCTTTTTATGGACAGGCTCATCAGTGATTTTCCATTTAAATTGTATTATTATTTTTGTCTTATATTTGTCAGATTGTCTCTATATGATAAATTTTTCAACAACCTGCGGCTGTAAGAATCAAACCTGCGCTCATCTTACATTACAAACGTAACAATACCAAGTCATGACCGTTTAGCGATCACACACAAGAATGGCCTCGAATCTAATGCAGCTAAATTGCAGTTTTCTTTCCTATTAGCTTTTTCTGTTATTGTGTATTATACTCAGAAGTGACAACACTAACAACACAAATATTCTATTTTTAGATTTTTGTTTATTTTTCTAATCTCCTCCGTCTCTATTTCACAATGTTACCAGATTGACGTATCGTTGCCTAATTTAGGCGATATGAGCCAACATATTTTAGGGTGCATTTTGAAAACTAAAGCATATAAAGTTTTGAACAAAAATTATTTCTCTTACCAAGATATAACCACACTCCAAAAACTATTTCTTTTCTGCTCCTATTTAAGAAGATATCACGATTTTCGCTTTTTGGAAAAAGCGAAATTAGGCGAAAAAGTATCGAAACTTCTATTTATATTGTTCAAACTTCAACGCTTTGCTATTAATACTTAATGTCTTCCTTCTGTCAAATTTCATAAAAATCCGTCTATTACTTTATAAGTTAAGAAGATGTCCTTTATAGGAATCCTAATAAAATCCCGTGAGTCCTTGGACCAAAGTAAGGACTTATTATTAAAGATAAAGCTTCCATCTTACTTATATTTTATTATAAAGAGTTTTTAGTCAACTTAAATTGGTTTTCTAGATTTTTGAAAACCATGTTTTTTCAAAAATAATTATTTTTTGAAATTTTACGAAATTTTGATTTTGAAGCTTTCTCGCTTCCAAACCGTGTGACGGCACACGTAAAATTTCTTTGCAAAATATTTAGCAAATTTAGTTTTCTATGTATCGAGTAATATTATTGTTATTTTTATCAGATGTCAAAAACTTTTAAATGTTGCAAATATTTTGGAAAAAATTTACATTTTCATGGGTGGACTTATAGTTATTTCGTCCACTACATATGCGAGTTTATATATCGTACCGGCACACGTCCCCATATAAAGTACCTAAAAATTACTACATTTTTGGAGCAATAACAACAACAATAAAAATTTTTACAAAAACAGTGCACCTGGGAATGCTCCTCTGAAATACTTTTCCAGTGATACCACATTTGCCTATGGTTTCTTTAGAAGAAATGCCGTAAATATAAAAAAAACTCAAAATGGGGTCATATTTGAACTCACTTTTTAACCCTTACCCCTTCGAGATGGCACATAAAAAAACAGGTCATCCTTAGATTGTCCTTGATAATACAGTGGAGTTCGGTTATAACAAACTCGCGGGGATCGGACGATTTAGTTCATTATAAGCGAAGTTTTCTAAAAACGAGTTAAACATTTTCGAAATAATTATTAAAATTTCAGAATTTTTTCTTTAGTTCACCTAATTTTACAATTTTTGTTTGTAATTCTAAAATAATTCTTAAATTAAATTACATTTCATACAGTTTGTAATTCTGTTCAATAAATTTGTAATTAAAAAGCTAAAACTTTTAAGATTTGCAGCAGAATTTTCATTTTAGAATCTCGATTTTTTATGTGTTCGTTATAAGCGTACTAATTTATATAAAAACAAGTAAAAGGTCCACAAAATTATTTCGTTAATTCGTTATACCCGTATTATTTTGTATGAAATATTTTAGTAAATGATTTGGGACCAGTAATATCCTTTGTTATAAAAAAAGTTCTTTATAACCGGTGTTCGTTATTCAAATTGTATTGTACCCTTCGGAGTAGTTCCCTTGTCAGAGAAAAAACAAACACATTTATGGATGCATCGTTAATAAACAATTACATTTTCTTTCGAAATGTCAAGATTTTTCTTATTTCTTAAACATGTGTAAAATGCGACAATTTTTGTTGTTGTTTGTTGTGTTGTATGTATTACGAACAACTTTTAAAAGTTGTCATTGGTTGCTGCTAGAAACTTGCAACCAATAATTACAACAGTACCAACAAAAAGCATGAATATAGGAAAAGAATCACTACTTACATTAGAAAGATATATCGCCAAGAAAATATTAGACGACATCATCTTTCATGAGAATGTACGATTTTAGGAAAATTAAAATATTATCTTTGTCAGAATTGTTCTGAAAAACAAACAAAAATAATTGTCTTAAAATTTAAACTTTGCAAAAAAAAGTGAATTCGTTTGAACAATTTTGTTTTATTTTGCACACTAAAAAAAATTAATTACTGCTAAATAAATTAAGTTTTACCAATTTTTTTACTTTAAAATTTTCCGATTGAAAAAATATATATAAGACAACAAATGGCAAAATCGATTGTGTTTATGGCAAAAAAAAAAATATTTGAAAAAAGCAAAACTGCAAAAAGTTAAAAAATTACACTTTTTATAGGAAACATTTTGAGAAAACATCATTTAAAGCGAAGAATGTCTGAATAAAGCAATTTTAAAGCTCAAAAATCTTCAGAAAAAGCCGTTTTAAGCTCAAAAATTAAAAATCAAAAAATGACAAAACAGCTAATATCAGTAAAAATTTCAAAAAAAAAGAATATTTGTCTCCTCTGAAAATCATGTACGGAAATTGGAGGATATAATTATATATAATTGTGTATAATTCTATTAAATCTTATATAGATATAATAATATCCAAAAAATGGGTATATATAATTTTATATAAAATAATGTCTAGTTATATAAGGCAGAGATAATTAAATATTTGACTATATAATTATATATTGGACTATATATAATTTTATATGAGATACATATAAACCAATTTTTTAATATCCAATACCAGATATAATAATATCTAATTACATATGGTGCCAAATATGTTTATATTATTATATTATATATAACTATATATAATTATATATAATTATATATAACTAAATATAATTATATATAACTAAATATAATTATATATAACTAAATACAATTATATATAACTACAGTAAAACCCGGTTAAGACGAACTCCGAGGGACCAACAAATTAGTTCGTCTTAAGCGAGGTTCGTATTAAGCGGGGTTTTTTTTAACGATAAAAAATATGTATTTATTAAAACAAAAACAAGATTATTCAGATTTTTACATAAATAAAAGATAAAATCAGCATTTCATGCATTCAAAATTAAAAATTCAATTAAAATTCTTCATTTTTTTAAAAAAAAAACTGTTATTTTTTTCTGAATGACTGAATAAACGATTTCATTCGTTATAATTTTTTCTATTACCAAAATATGATTGTCAGCTTCTTCGGCACACGATTTTGTTCGAATATTTTTTTTTTATATTTATAAAGCTATTGTACCGTTTGTATATTAGGTACTTTCTCCTCAATTTCGACTTCTTCATCACTTGACAAATTTTCAACATCGGGAGGATTAACAATTTCCAATATTTCTTAATTTGATAATGTATGTGACGTCAAAACATTAGCATCTATATCTAGAAAGTCATCCACGGATATTTAATTTATACTAGGTATATCCCATAAAACGGATAAAGAGTGTACTTAACATGGTAATTTGTATGAAAATGAGTTTTTGGGACTGCTTAAAACAGTTCGTAATAACCGAGGGTTCGTATTAAAAGATGTATTTTATATGAAAATTGTTGCCAAAACGTCGGGACTTTTAAATTAGTTCGTATTAACCGAGAATTCGTCTTAACCGAGTTCGTCTTAAGCGAGTTTAACTATATAAATACACACAGAAAAATAAGGTGCCAACCGAATTAAAAAGTGTATATTAATGTTAACAACTTATGAATTAAGTTAGTACAACGATATTACCATTAGATTTTTTAATATTTTGAGTGTTGCAACTAAAATTCAGTTAAATTAACCGAATTTTGTTGTGAAAACAAATGTTCAGTTTTACCAACCGACTGAAATTCGTATTAACCGAATTGGAGCCGCAGTACCCGAATTTCAGTTGGCAAATAGCTAAATTTTTCTCGGCGTGTAATTATATATAACTATATATAATTATATATAACTATATATATTTATATATATATATATATATATATATTATTATATATAACTGTATACAACTGTATATATAATTATATACAAACTTTTTTACTCGGGTTTGTCCATTTTAATATTTATTTACAGGTGACATTTTGGTATAAGAAATTCAGCACAGCTGTACTTATCAATTTTACTTTTTTTTTTTTTTTTAGGCCATACGATTTCGAATCAATTTTGTATTGCCATGTTTGTAGGGATATAAGAACGACGGCAATGAAATAATATTAATAATAATAACAACAACAACATTAGCAGTTGTAGCAGCAACAATAATTAATTTCTCTTAAAAAGGCAATTAATTAGAAGCCAGTATTGCAACAATTATTTATTGTATTTAAGTTTGTTTGAGTGTTGTTTGTATTGTACAATTTGATATTGCCTTTTTCTAGTTTTTGTTGTTGTTCATTGCCAACTGTGTTTAATAAAATAGTTGCCATAGATACATGCGGAATTTTTTAAATTGTAAGTAGGAATAAAATAATTTAATTCTTAAAAAAAAAATCTGAAATGAATGATAACACAGACCGACGGAATTTGAGTAACTGAGAACCAAACCATACCTTTCCGAAGGTTTTTGACGCGCTAAATTTGAGTCTCAACTCAGAATTGGCCCAGTCTTCTTTTTGAGATATTTTAACCTAGAACTGCAAAAAGTTACGTTTTTTTGCTGCACTCTCAAAAGTTTTAAACGTAGTATCTACTGAAAATAACAGTTAAAACAACTGCAAATTCAGTTAAAAAGGCGGCAAAGGTAATTACCGTGAACCTTAATAAATATTTAGTTGTTTTTAACTGTTGAAAAACAACTTACAAATGCAGTAAAAATAACTGACAATTTGTCAATACTTTTGTACTGAAAATAACAGTTAAAACAACTGTAAATTCAGTTAAAAAGGCGGCAAAGGTAATTACCGTTAACCTAACTAAATATTTAGTTGATTTTAACTGTTGAAAAACAACTTACAATTGCAGTAAAAATAACTGACAATTTGTGAATACTTTTTGTATTAAAAAAACAACTGCAAATTTTTTTAAAAGTTACAGTGTTGTTAATATAGTTTAGTATGACATAATTTATAGTAAGATAACATTTTTGCTGCCACTGTAATGTTTCATAAAACGTAATGTTTAATTGTATCTTACAATATGTTATTAGACATACTTGGGAATTTTTCATTGGCATTACTTATCCAAAATAAATCATTACCATTTCAATGCCAATGAAATTGTCTGATAACAGAGGACAGATTCTCTAATAAAAACGATATCGTTTTGTTCAAAACGAGACCTAAATTGCTATCGTTTTGAAGATATAACAACGAAAATGTTATGCTTAACTATAAACAATTTTTGTTTTTAACAAAATTGTGAACATTATTTAAAATTTGTATGTAATATGGTCGTAATTTAACTTCGAAAAGTGGACGATAATCGTCGATCGTCTTACAGAATTACTAGCCAGGGTAAACAAAATATCTTTGCGAATCAAAGAGTTAGTGCATATTTTGCTATAAATGCATATTATTGCAATTTTCGCTTTAAATGCATATTTTCATTGCGTATTTTTACTTATTTAGCTTTAAATGCATATTTTTACTTATTTTGCATATTTTATTGAATATTTCTTAGTTTTTCATAAAAATTACTTTTAGTAGAAGAGGACCCAAGCTACTCAAGCCCTTCTAATTGTTCTCTTACATTTTATTTACAAACTGTGGATTAAGTGATACAGTTTTTAGTGGTTTTTTAAATGCGCGTTTTTCAATACAAATAATTAACATTTTGTGTTATTTGTGAAAAACGTGTGCATTATAGGCGCCTAAAACAATATCTTTTAGTGCATGAAGTTCCTGTCCCTGATAATAAAACACATTTAAAAACAGCAATACAGTTTGGCCTTACCCTTATACATCATATTCAAATGTGTGAAATATAATAAAATATATTTTAAAAAAAATGTGTAATTGGTTGTTATATTGGTAAAAACAATATTGGCAAGGAATTTTGCAGCCGGTGATGGCAAAACACTTGCTTTGCAAACATAATAGTGTTTTCCTTGTACAATATTAGTTGCACCTTTGATAAGTTTTAGCACAGTTTTACAAAAATAGCAGTGGTTTGCCAGTACTATATTTTTTTTGATACGTTTTTTTTTTTGTTATGGCAATTATCAAACTTAAGATCAAATATTTCACCACACTATGGAAAGTACACCTTAACCCTTAAATGCTCACAGTATCTTTAAAGATACAACCATTCAAAAACTTCCTACGACTTTATTTTAAGCTTAATCAAAATGAAAACTTCACTAGTGTGTTAAGAACTCTCAAGCGCTCTTTAATAAAATACATTTATAAATAAATATTTAGAATCGTACCTTTTATTAACCATCAAAGTCAAAAAAATTAAAAACTTCAAAATTAATTAAAAACTCAAGAATTGCGCTTTTTATGATATCGAAAAAAGGGCACATGTAATTTTAGAAAGTTTAAATAAAAGGCATTAGTGTTAAGAGGCAAATAAAAGCTTTTGAATCATATATCTTTTTTGTTCCGAAGTCACTCCGTTTTTGTGTAACGGGCAATTTAAAATTTGAAAATTTTGGATTTTTGCTTATAAAAAGCGTAAAAAAATTATTTGAAAAATCTTGGTACGCAGTTTTTTTTATTATTTAGCATTTCATATCATAAAAACACAATTTTATTCAAATCGAAGCTGTTGAGCATTTAAGGGTTAAATATTTTTGAGAAAGTAATAAATGAGTATTTTCATAGTCACGGTAGATACGTTCCAACAAAAAACGTGTAAAAAAAAAAACGTGTAAAAAAAAGCACGAAGCCCATACTTAAATCAGGGATGTGTTCCAAAATTAAAAAAAAACGCGTTAGATAAAAAAATTCCTATACGTTGTTCTAAAAACCGTGTAAAAAAAATTAAACACGTGTTACATAAATTAAAAAAAATAAATTAATTCATATTTTTATTAAAAAAAGGTAACAGAAAACTTAAATCCATAAGTAAATATTGTACATGAAAAAAATTAACTTGAGAAATAAAAGAAAAAAGCTTTATTAGCAAATAGCATAACTGCTTAGTAATTAGCCATGTTTATTGCCAACTGGACTACTATTGCTTTCATCACTAGATACTCGTATATCTAACATATCTGAGGAGTTTGAATCCATTGATGAGTTCCGTTCCATAATAAGGTCGTCTGTAGTTGGTTTGGTTTTAGTTAGGAAGTCTGTAATCAAATGCTGGGTTTTTGGTTTTTCGAGTTGCTTATGCAGTTCATGGTACCCAGCTGTACAAATCTGGAGGTTACGTTGAAATTTCAATGCATTTCAATATGCGTTGCCAAAACACAAATAAATAAAAAAAATGCAGCAAATTTTGTCGTTTTATCAAATCTATATTTATAAAAATGCACACAAAGTATTTTACTAAGTAGACATTTGATGTAAGGCATCCTGAGAGTTTTTGATTTTTTTAGTTTAAAATTATTTTGGATTCGTGTTAGAACAAATAAACCGTGTAAAAAAGAAGAGTTTGTCTTTTTTGTGCACCGTGTTATTTCAAAATCGTGTAAAAAAAGACCGTGCAAAAAAAGAGTTGGGTGTACGTTATTACCTTGCGTAAGGTTCAGTTAAGTGAAAAACAAGGAAAAATATATCTTTTTGTTTATTTCATATCTTTGTGTAGAGCTTTAGAAACTCTATATTTAGCAAAAATTAGAAAACAATTGAAACTGCTTGGTCATAAAATATAGGCAATTAAAAAGGGTGACATGATGTGACAAAACTAAAAGGTGGATTTTTTGCCTTTTACAAAAACGAAAAACTTAAAATAATTTGAAATATTTTGAGTTTGTTTTACAATTTGCTGAATTAATAAAACTGTTTTTTTGATTTTCTTTTACAACTCATAGTGTGAAACATGAAGATACGTAGCGTCATGTGACAAAAATTTCCTATTAGGTAAATAAATGTTAGCAATTATTTAAAAACTAATTTTTTTAATTAGAAAACTAAAAAAGTATTATAATTTTATGGTGGTGAATTTAATTTTAAGAATTACAATGTATAGAAACTAAATTAGTTCAATTAAACTGAACAACAAGTTTTCCAACTTTGATACAAGAGTACACGTTTTTAAAAGGTTTGATGTGTGCTGAATCCGAACAGATAGGGCTTTCAGATGACATAAACATTTTTATTAATTAAGCTCAATTCGCAATGCTATAACGTACCGAATATAGCTAAACCCCGAGTTTTTTAAAACTTTAGGTTAGAATGTCTCGAAAGCCTGATATGAATATTTTTTAAATAAGTATACAAATATAGGATTTTTATCAAAAGTTGCAAATATTTTTTGTTGTAGACAATTGTAACAAACAATTATAACAATTAATTATAATTGTCTGTTAAAGTCATTACCATTGATCAATGCCAATTGGAAAAAAAAAAATCATTGACATTGTTTTTAAGCAATTGTAATGCCAAACAAATTAATTACCATTTACAAAAAATAATGTCAATTAAAACGCCAATTAATTAGTCCATTTAATTAACTAGTCCCAAGTATGTTATTAGACCAGCAATATATAATTAAATTGGCAGATTTTAATTAATATATGGGATTAATCAAAATATATTGACCCATGTAAAAAAAACAAATATTTTTTTGAGTTTTGGAAAAGTGAAATTTTAAATTAAAATTTTGAGTACGATGTTATATACTTAAAATTTTAATATCGCCTAAAAATTTTTCATTGAAAATATCTATGGAAGTTATCTTAAATGAACATAACAATTTAAAATATCAAACCCCAAAAATGTTTGTTTTACATACAAATTTTTGTATGTTTAGCACATAAAATTAAAATTTAACTGTACTATATATTTAAATTGGGCTCTTATTAATCGGAACATAATATCTTACCCCTATATTATTTAATTTAACAAATTTGTTTTACCTGACGCTCTGGATTAAACGGTATCAAATTAAATAAAACTCAATGTAATTTAATCGATTTATATACAATTGTATATAAATAGATTTTTCGGATAAAATTTAACATGATTACATTTGGAAACGTATTATATTAGATATGGAACCATTTTTTAATTTTTTTTTCATCGATTACAAGAACATTTATTTTTCCTACGTCCTATTTAAAATATATAGTCAAAATTCCAAACGATACTCTAGCTCAGGGGTGCCCAAGGCCTATGCGCTTGGTGCTCATTTGTTTTTGTAAAAACACTTAGCTATAGGCTGTGTGTTTTAATACACATATAGAGCGCTCAGTACTAGCAATACGAAATACACAAACATCTTTGTCTTATTAGTTTTTTTTTGTCGTTCTTCACTGTATACACGCAAGCGCAAAGCAACAACACTTTCGTATGCTTTGCTGGTAAACATTGAAATATTTTTTTCTTTTTTCTTTGTATGTATTGGTTTTTACAACAAAAAATATTGAATAAAAATTAGTTTTTCTTTAAATGCATTGGTGTTTGCTCTTCCATAAGGAACTTTTGGGCACTCCTGCTCTAGCTAATACGTTTTTATGCATTGGCGATACAATTAAGTTTTCTTATTATGAACAAATATAAACCAAACGAGAATTTTTAAAAACTCAACTAATTTTTGTATTCATTAAATAACTAACAAAAATTAACTGTTTACTACAAAAATACCGTTCTTTAAGTTGTTTATTAAAATATTTTAATAAACAACAACAGTTGCTTCAAGCAACTGTTACAAAAATATTGTATTATTTTTCAGTTGGTTTTTTAAATAACTGTCATAATAGTTGTTTTGTGTTGATTTTATTTTGGCCAATTTTTCAAAATTTTTTTAATTTTTTGATCTAATAAGACCTAAAATATTCATGTAAATAAAAACTAAATTTTTGTTTACAGTTTGGTCCCGACGTTTCGTCGCTTATTTATCGACTTCTTCTGGGGATTTGTAAATTTTTATATTATTACATTAAAAAATTTTTTTTATAAATAATTTTACATTTAACATGTAACATTAGGGTGGTCTTTCGTTGTATGGGCGAAAAATAAAAACGAGATTTTGACTGTACCCCCCCCCCCCCCCCCCCCCCCCCTTAAAATATTTGTTTGGGTACAAAAATTCACCATGCAAAAAAATAGAGTTCTAGCATAACGGGAAGATGTCCCGCATCGCCCTTGAAAATCGGGCCCCTTGAAAAAATGGGCATAATTTAAAAAAAATTACAAATTTTTTTTCTTCAAAATTTAAAAAATATAAAATAATTTTTGTGTTGGGTTTAATCATAACTACTCAGATAAAAAATATTACTTTCCCAGAAAATCGCTAACTTACCCTAACTTTGTGTCAAAAAAATTAATAAATATTTTGGGGGTACCTCAAAGTGACTTTTTTGCATTTTTGAAAATTTTATTCAACAAAAATCAAAAACCTGGTGTTTGCTGTCAAGTATTTCATTAAGCACATTTCAAGTATTAAATAAGCCAGGTATTACGGATATCCTTTGGCAAATTTTTTTTTTAGGGCATTTTGATTCTCGGGGATTTCAAGGTTTTTTTTTATTTTTATACATTTTTACTTTAAAACAAGGTTTTAATAATATTTCATCAATATTTTTGTATATGCCTTTTTATATGATTGTAATAACTTTATTTTAAAATACTATATCTTCTGTTGATAGTTAACCCATGTTAACCTGGGGTCAAATATGACCCACGTAAGAAAAATGCAGCTTTGTGGCAAAATTTATAAATAAAATAAAGAAAGGAATAATTCAATTTATATTTATTCTAAAAAAATTTCGTTAACCGTTTCTAGTCTTCCAGTAGGTCAATTAAGTAAAAATTAGAACTTAAAACTTTTCCATAATAATAATTTTGAGGGAAAAAAATTTACACTATTAAATTAAAAATACGTTTTTCAAAAATACTCCTGAATAGGTACAAAAAAATCAATTTAAATATGAATACAAATATCTGAATTTATACTAAATAATTAATTTTAAATTATTTTAAAATGTAAATAATTTACAATTAGAAACATAAACAAAAATTTATTTTGTCATCTTTGTGATTTTTGTCTCTTTAAAATACGAGGGTCAATTGTGACCCCATAAAAACACAGGTTAACTATGAACACGAAAAATTATACTTTATAATAAAGTTATTACAATTATATAAAATAGCATACACAATAACATTGATGGAATATTACAAAAATCTTATTAAAAAAAAAGTCTATACAAATTTAAAAAAACGTTGAAATCCTCTAGAATCAAAATGCTCTAACAAAAATTTTTGCCAACGGATATCCGTAATACTTGGCTTTTTTAATACTTGAGATGTGTTTAATAAAATACTTGACAGCAAACACCAGGTTTTTGATTTTTGTTGAATAAAATTTTCAAAAATGCAAAAAAGTCACTATGAGGTACCCCCAAAATATGTATTAATTTTTTTGACACAAAGTTAGGGTAAGTTAGCGATTTTCTGGAAAAGTAATATTTTTTATCTGAGTAGTTATGATTAAACCCAACACAAAAATTATTTTATATTTTTTAAATTTTGAAGAAAAAAAATTTGTTATTTTTTTTTAAATTATGCCCATTTTTCCAAGGGGCCCGATTTTCAAGGGCGATGCGGGACATCTTCCCGTTATGCTAGAGCTCTAATTTCTTGCATGGTGAATTTTTGTACCCAAACAAATATTTTAAGAGGGGGGCAGTCCCAAAAATCGCAAGTTGAAAAATAAGGACCACCCTAATGTAACATACAACAAAAAACACGAACTTAATAAAAACACATCCTAACTTAATAGCACAGATTAATTAACTATTTCAAAGAAAACCAACTGTAATTGCAGCAAAAAACAACAACTACTTATACTACACAAACAACTGTAATGTAGTACCTGTAAAACTTTTTTGAGGTAGTTAACATTTTCAGGTAATATTTTTTCAAACGATTCTGAAATAAAATTCGAATTTAGCGCCTCAAAAGCCTTCGGGAAATTATGGTCTGGCTATTAGTTCTAATTTTTTCGGCTTGTGTAATAAGTATTAAACTGGAGATGGGCACGTGAGCAGAATTTTGCGTGATTCACTTGAATCACGCGTGAGTTTAAACATAGTGAGTGTGAGTATGAAAAAATTATTCGTTAGTGAGTGTTCGTGAGCCAAACTTTTGCATGAGTGAGTAAAATTTTACAAAAAAAAAATGTTCTCTTTAAATAAATATTTTCTTAAATTTTTTCGCCGATTTCACGTTTTTTAGTTTTTAAAATATTATATATTTAGAGCAATTTTGCGTTAAAGATTCACACACACACAGAAAATTTTTGCTATTCGCTTACTATGACTCAAATGCGGTTATTATGAATATCAGTCGGTAGATGCAACTAAACAATAGTTTTCACAACAAAGTTCGGGCAATTCAACTGAATTTTAGTTGCAGCAATCAAAATTTTTAAAAATCTAATATTAATATCTTTGTACTAATTGAATTTATAAGTTATATTAAAATACACTTTTCAATTCAGTTGGCACTTTATTTCTCTGTGTGCAATTTACCATAATTTTTACATTTAATTTTTTCCTCTAAGATTTTATTTCGTGAATTTGCATGTTTCACGTGAATCACCCTTGAGTGTGACAAAAATCTGAATTTACTCACGTGAGCGTGATTGTGTGTAAGTTGTAAAAAATGCTCGTGAGTGATTCTGCCTGAGTGAAATTTTTCTCTCGTGAGCGTGAGTGAGAGTCAAAATTTACTCACGTGACCATCTCACCTTACCGTGAGTAAATACTCAGTACCAATTGGATTAAATTCTGTTGAATTTTTGGATGATATAACAAAAACATAAAGGGCATTATCTTAATTTGCTTAACGCGATATCTTAAAAACGAGGGCTAGACCGTAGTTATTTTATAATTCCGCTATTAATAAATTGAGTGTTAAACAATTATGCAATAAAAATTATTAAAAAAAATCAATGAATATTATTGGATTTAAAATAAAAGCGGCTTCTTCAAATAATTTTTATTTTTTTTATTTTTATTTTATTAATTAATAATCATATAATTACAAATTATATACTATTACCCTAACCGAGCACTAGCTACTATGGCCTTCGGCGCGTTGTAGCGAAAACTGACCAGTGCCTCTGGTGGGAATCGAACCCACGACCCCCGCACTGATAAGCCAGCACGCTACCAACTAGCCTACCGGGGCGCACTTCTTCAAATAATTTCAATAATCTCATTTACAAAAAAAAAATTGCTAACATGTGTTTTATTTTTGTTGCTGCAATTTTGGTTTTCTACAATGCACAGTGGGGTGTTTCACAAATATTTTGGAAATAATTAAGGCATTTCTTATTGGCTGATCGGACTTCACACATCTATAAGCAACTTCATTTCAAGCTTAATTTTTAAGGAAGGTTCCACTAGATCCATCAGGTGCTGAATAATTAGACTCCAAAGTAGAGCACCTCGGGTATTCAAAAATTTCCAATTTTATATTTATCAAATGATTTTCAAAACTGAAACATTTCTGTAGTCTGCTTGTAATGGCAAACAAAAAACAAAAATTATATAAGGGAAAAGGAAACCCCACAACTCCCAAAAAACTGTTGAAATTTCTAAAAATGGGATTTTTTTCATTTATTGCTGTCTTGTCCACATTTCAAGCGATGTTAAAAAGGCAAAAGGCTATCATATTTGGATTTAATTCTAGAATCTGCACCCGTTTTCAATTTACCTCATTTGGTGGTGCATTTAGAGAACAAATTGGTTAAAGTTGAAATTTGAGTTAAAAAAGTGATCGAATTCGGAGGGTCTGTGGAGAATATCATACTGGAGAATATGATTTTCATAAAACGCAACTATATGTAATAGTCTTTCAGAAAAATATAAACAATATGTGTGTTCCTGAAGAAACTATTATTAAAAGAGTATTGCTACCTATTCGATCAAAAAATTACTTAAATCAAGTTTATTTCTAATTTTCAATTTTAGAGGGATTTTATTTTATCCGTGAATAAGGTATTCCATTGAAATTTTTTTGTTTTATTAAGTAACTTTTTGTTCATATCACCAACACTTTTCAAAGCAATCAGACTTTAGCATTGGCAAAAAAAAAAAAGGACCAGGTAATTGAAAAAATGCAATATTTTGATTTTCAAATTCGGATAACTTATACACTTTAAGAGATAACAAACACAAATAAGCGTATTTATTGTTGGCCATTACACTCATAGAAATAAACCTGTAAAAATAGCAAGAAAGCTACTAAAAAATAGTTAAAAATTATGTTGCAGAAAAAACTGTTACATTTTTTTTTTTTTGCTAAATATTAGTAAGATAAGAATAGCAAAAATAAATCTGTTGAATTTACAAATATTTGGTTATATTTGAGTTAAATTTTAGTTAATTGAAAGTAACAAATTTATCTGCTAAAATCAGCAAAAAATATTTGCTAAATATTATACAAAAGAATCATAAAAAATGTGAAATTTTTGAAGTTTTTTTTTTTTTAGTTTTTTTAATGCGAATAAAAAAAATATTCCCTTCTATAATCAGCAAACTACAATTTTTTTTAGCAAAACTTTCTGTTTATTTAAGCAAAATATACTGTTATTTGCATTCTACAAAATTTGAGGTGTTTTTTATACAGGTATAGAACTTTAAGTTGGCAACACTTTTTTAACTGGCGGCCATTTTGTCTGCTGTCAAGGGATTTATGTTTAATTTGGTTTTCATTTCAACATGAACAGACTGACGCCTGAACAACGCTTCCAAATTTTGCAAATTTATTTTGAAAATCATGTTTCTATTCGAAATACGCGAATTTTGTTTAGTGATAAAGCTCACTTTCGGTTAAATGGATACGTCAATAAACAAAACTGCCGTATTTGGAGTGATGATAATCCTCAAGTGTATGTTACATTCAGAAAAACCGTTACATCCAGAAAAACTGACTTTTTGGTTTGCTTTAACCCTCCGATGAGTGACACTTCTGAACTTCACGGCTGTGTGAAAAGGTCACTACGGACCTTTTTTGTAAATCATGTTTTTTTCATATAAAAAAATTTTTTTTTGATTTTTTTTTTTTTGTTTTTATTGTTTATAACTAAATTCTACATACAAAAATAATTTTTTCAATTTTTTTATTTTTTTGTTTTTATCATCATCCCTAATGTCTTTGAGTTTAGGTCTTTGTGTTCAGAACAAGTAAATTATGTGTTGAAACAATAAAAAAATTATAATGATGCCCAAAAACATGCATTTATTAGTGAAATTCAGTACAAGGTCCATATGGACCTATTCACACGTCCGCGTACTATTCTCACTAAAACCTCAATAACTCCTAAAGTAATGATCCGATCGGCTTGATTTTTTTTCCAAAAGATGCGCAACAAAATACAATACAAAATATTGGAATACAGAGTAATTTTGGAGGGGGGGGGGGGGGGGTTTAGTGGCCGAAGTAGGAGTAATTTCAGTTTGAAAAGGCAAAAAGGTCCCTAGGGACCTTCTCACTCATCGGAGGGTTAAGGGCTGGTGGAATCCATTGGTCAGAACGTTACAGTCAGTGGTGACCGCTGTAGAACCATGATTACTGACTTTTTTGTTCATCAATTGAACAACCATCATGTGCAGGAGCTGTGGTTTCAACAAGACGGCGCAACACACAGCTCGTGCCACAATTGATTTATTAAAGGAAACGTTTGGTAACCGCATAGTTTCACGTTTCTGACCCGCAAGATCGTGCGATTTAAATTGGCTGGACTATTTTCTGTAGGGATATGTGAAGTCGCTAGTCTACGCCGATAAGACCGAAAAGATTGGAGAACTGCATTCTCCGCGTTATTGCCAATATGCGGCCACAAATGTTGGAAAAAGTCATCGAAAATTGGACCTCCAGCTATGGCGGTCATATGCCAGAAGTCATATTTAAATTATAATGCCAGAAGATTATCTTTCAAATAAAGTAAATCTATCTCATTGTCAATTTAAAAAAATCATCTTTGTTTTAATCCATTTCAAAGTTCTATACCTCTATAAAAAAAACACCCTTTGCCAACATTTTTGTTGATATTACATTTTTTTTTTTTTTTTTTTTGCTATTTTTGTCTACAAATATTTAGTAAAAGTTATTGTTAATTTCAGCAGATTAAATTGCTATTTTCAATTGACTAAAATTCGATTCGAATAGAACTAAAATTTTTTAAAGTTAACAGATTTATTTTTGCTGTTCCTATTTTATTAATATTTAGCAAAAAATGTACTAATTTTAGCAGTTTTTTCTACAACATTATTTTTAACTAATTTGTAGTACATTTTTCTGTTATTTTTACATGTTTATTTTGAAAATCCGTTGATAAATATAAGATTGGCAAGCCTTTACAATTTCTGAAAGTCCGCGGTGTTCTACTTTTGAGTATAATTGATCAGCGATTGATGGATATTGTTGGACCCTTCTTCGAAACTGAAACTTGAAATTACGTTGATTATGGATGTATGAAGTTTCATGGCAATCCGATAAGCCAGTAAAAAATGGCTGAATTATTTACAAAATATTTATGAAACACCCCACTGTGCAATGATAACAACAAATTCCTTACATTGTAATGAAATAAAATACAAAATTCCTGATTTTAACAATTTAATAGATATACAAATAATTTTTTATTTTTTTTTTTTTGGCTCTAATTAATTAAAAATATATATGTAGGTACTTGTTAAGTTGTTAATTCTATATATGAAATTATCAGTGTCATCTGTTGTTACAAACAAACCGCATTTGTTTGTTGTAAAAATTGTAGTTTTTTTTTTTTTATTACACAAATTGCCTTATCTGTCATTTGACCCTAATTATAGAGCGTACAAATTAATGCCTCAAGAACATAGAATGAAACAAGAGCTCTAATAGAATCGCACACACTGTCAGTCACAATTCAGACCACCATATATGTCATGATCGTCAGGGTCAAACATTTTTTAATTATAGCAATATTCTATTTAGAAGTAAAATACATACATACTAGGGTATTCAAATTACTCGAGTTTGCTTTTGTTCGAGTAAACGAGTAACTCGATTTTGAGGTTTTGCACTTACTGGATTAATCGAGTAAGTTTTTAAAATGACTCGGATAACTCGAATAATTTCAATAACACACAAAATATTAGAAAATCAGCAGATCCGAAAAAATATTCATAAAAAATCGAAAAAAAATTAAAAAAAAAAGCTCGTGTCATACGATAGCGAATCAAGTTTAAAAAAATACAAAAAAAAATCGTCAAAAAATTAACCCCTAGTGCCGCAACCAGTACGAAAAACAAGGTTTCGAGATAAACGCGTTCAAAGTTTGTGAACAAAGAAACAATCTGCCATGCCTGCCTTCGCTATCTTGTGTTGTGATGTTTCTTACATTTTTTGCAATCGTTTAGCAATTTGGGCTTCTTTTGAAGCTTAATATGCCTTCACTCTGGCGCATTTCAAACGATTTGCATCATTTGTGTAAAAAATCTCTTTTGCCTTTTCGATCTAAACAACGACGCGTGGTTTTCACAAAAAAACCACAACTTCACGCTGCAAAAGATGCCAAATAACTGATCATATAAAATAAAAATTCCACTATATGAGGTATAAAGATGCATTTTTTTTCAAGAAATTCAAAAACACAAAAAAAAACCCACCCTTCAAGTAGGTACGAAATAACAACCACCAAAAGTCAGGTAGCAAGTAAAACAAGTATATACCAGCTTCCGTACGTAGGTAGCGCGAAAATTAAAAATGCGCTCTCACTAATCCGGCTGTAACTTTTGAACCCGTAGGAATTTTTCCATGAATTTTTTTTTTCTTAGAATCTTAAGAAAATTTACTAAAATACAAAATTATAAAACATAGTCGATTTCAAAAAACGGCCAATGTCATGTCCCCCCTTAATAAAAAATAGTTTTACGTTTTTATAAAGTTCAATTTTAAGAAAATTAGGCATATAACTTTTAGTTTGTTTTTTTTTTTTGCAAATATAGAAAATAATATGGCATAGCATTCCGTAACTTTGTAAATATATAAAAAAATATATATGTCTTCTTCACGGTAGTTAAAAAAAGATTTTGAAGACAGATTTTTGTTCTATTATAATATTTTTACAAACTAGGTAATGATTAATTTATGTATATTCATTTAATTACATAAATTAATCAGATTCGAGCGAAAGAAAAAAATGAACGGCCCAATCTGGGCTGTAACACCAACTGATGATTATGAATTAAGTTGAATCCAAATCTTGCCACAATCTGTCTGCGAGTTATTCGTTGTTAATGGCCATTTTAAATTACTCGAAAAATTGTTTGATTAAAATACATTGATTAATCGAGTAACGGTTAATTGATTGAATACCCTAATACATACACATAACGAATTTTTCATTAAATTAACACTACAATTTTTATTCACAAAACGTACTAACAATTTCTTAACATTAATGAAAAGTTTCATAATTTTGATGAAACTTGTTCATTAATAATTACTACACACACTCAAAAAAGTTTAACAGTATAATCTACTGAAAGTCAGAGTTAAATAAAACAACTTTAAATTCAGTTATAAGGGCAACAAGGCAATTACCGTTAAAATAACTAAAATTTTTGTTATTTTTAACTGTTTGAAAACAACTCAAATAGTGCTGGTAATTTCGGTTACTTTTCCATACTCGATAGATGCTCGATACTACTCGATACTTTTAATGGGTTTAAATTTACAATTCGCTTTAATTTTTTCAAAAATTTTATGAAAACTCTCACTTTTATTGAAAATTTAAATTTTAAAAACATATACATACAATAACGCAGTAAAAAAGAATGTGACAATTTAAAAAAAAAATTAAAAACTTGTTACAGAGTTGCCATTTAATTAATAAAAAATATATTTTTTTTATATTGCACTAGAACTAAGACCAGTCCCAGTGTAGAAAAGCATTATAAGGTTATAAGGGAGATTTTTAAGAGCTTTCGGATTTGATTAAAAAAATAACATAACATTTAGAGAAATGTATGAAATCTTTATTTGAGTCGATAGAACGATATATATAATTCAATGTTTAAAGATGATTTTATGTAAATGTTGACCGCGGCTACTTCTCAAATGGTTCATACGCTGGGTCCAATTTTGGCATACTCTCTCCAACATATCGGCCAGTATCTCACAAATAAATTCTTCAATATTTGCTTCCAGTGTCTCAACCGCTGCGGGCTTGTCTATAGACATGAGCCTTAACATAGCCACACAAAAAAAAAAGTTTAAAGACGTTAAATCGCGCGATCTAGGCAGCCAATTGACCGGCCCCAAACGTGAAATAAACTGTTCTCCGAACTCGCCTCTCAATTGGGTCATTGTTTCTCGTGCTGTGTGGCATGTGGCACAGTCTTGTTGAAACCACATGTCACCCAAGTCCAGCTCTTTAATTTTGGGCAAAAACAAAAAATTAGTAATCATCGCATGGTAGCGCTCGCCATTCACAGTAACGTTACTGGCTTCGTCGTCTTCAGTGCATTTTTCGGAATGCATTGGCAGTTCTTGCAAAGCTGCTGGCTGCTCTTCACACAATTTTTCGCTAAACACAATTTTCCGATAAAAAAAGTGGATTTTCATCCAAGTTTGACTTTATTTATTATTTTTTTTTTGTCGAAAATCAACTCTAATAATGATAGCCGCTCATTTGCAGGCGATATTATCTAATGAAATTTAAAGATTCGAACCATATAATACAGAACTACCAGACATTTCCTATTTGATCCAAGTCAAAAATAAATATCTTTATATTAAATGTATCAATAACATTGTTACTTCCTAACGAATTGTATTAAGATTAATGTCCAATAATGTAAATTTGGTGCGAAATTTAGTAACAAGATTCCGAATAGCCACCTCAGAAGGTCGCCCAAACTGATCATAAATTGGAAGAAGTGTACGATGCAGTTTCTTAACCTACCATGAACTTTGAAAATAAAATTCAATAATCTGCAAGCGTTGTTTGTTTGTAAGTCGATACATGGTTAAATTATAGACCAAAATGAACATATTTAACAGTACATGGTTAAATTATAGACCAAAATGAACATGTTTAACAGTAACAAGTTACACGAAAATAGCTGAGCTGTTATTGGACATTAGACCATCAACACGCATACGTAGAGTGCGGACAGAGGAAAATATCGCAGCTGTATCCGCCAGTGTTGGTTTATCGCGAATTATCGATTCGGAGCCGCTAGTTCCACTACGTGGACATTTTTGCGGAAGTATTTGGGTGTAAAACCTTTTAATATACAGCTGGTGCAAGAATTAAAGCCACATGACCTACCACAACGACTAATTTTTGGTGAATGGGCGCTGGCAAAGTTGGATGTAGATCCACTTTTTTATCGGGAAATTGTGTTCAGCGACGAAGCTCATTTCTGGTTGAATGGATACGTGAACAAACAAAATTGCCGTATTTGGTGTGAAGAGCATCCAGAAGCATTGCAAGAACTGCCAATGCATCCCGAAAAATGCACTGTTTGGTGTAGATTATGGGCCGGTGGCATCATTGGACCATACTTTTTCAAAGACGAGATATACCGGCCGATATGTTGGAGAGTGAATGCCACAATTGGACCCAGAGTATGAACCATTTGACGCGTTGGCGCGGTCAACATCTACATGAAATCATCTTTAAACATTGAATTATATATATCGTTCTATCGACTCAAATAAAGATTTCATACATTTCTCTAAATTTTATGTTTTTTTTTTTTTAATCAAATCCGAAAGCTCTTAAAAAATCACCCTTTACTTGATAGATAAGAACATAAATGGTTTGCTTGCACAAATTGTCATTACTTTCCAGCTTACAAAAATTAAAAAAAAAGAAAAAGATTATATAACTAGATTTAAGAAAAAAATTAGATCATTACTTTTTATTTAAAATAATGATAAAAAAAAAGTACTTTTGTGTAACGCGTTCTTTTTTGTTATGAAATAATGGGAAATTAACTACTTATTAGTATGCCCTTACTATTTGTGATGACGTAATGCAGAGAGTAAGTTGGTGTCATTACTGGTAGTGAGAAAAGTAATGACATGGAATATTTTTGAATGAGAAGAATTTGTTGTGCTGTATATACTTTTCATGTAAAATTAAAAGATCGGATCAAGAACTTTTCAAATATGCTGAAAATTATTCCATTTTCTTTTATAATGTGAAAAATTAGATATTTTCTTCTAGCAAATACAAAAATTTTAAAAATTGATTCGAAAGTGTTGCCACACTAAAATTTAAAAAAATTTTCTAAATACCATCATATTTTTAAAAAATTATCAAAATCTTAAAAATTCGATAGATCAAATTGTGTATTACAGTTTGATAGATATTTGCTTTAGCAATAAATAAAAATTATAATTAAAAAAAATCTTAACCCGCTAAGTACATACAAAGCTCCAAAATTTAAATTTAATTTGCGAATACCACCGCCAGAGGGAGCAATAAGTATACACAAACAACTGTAATGTAGAAACTGTATAACTTTTTTGAGTGTATGTGGATTTTAAATCAGTTTTATAAATTTAAATACTTTTGTTAACTTACAGTTCCTTAATGTATTAAGAAGAAAAGAAATATAGCAAATAAATCGGGTATTCGATAACAAAAATAAGGATATTCGATATTCTAAAAATTTGACATTTCATAAAAACCAAAAAATATAAGCCCAAAAAAGTGTTTTAAAACTATGAAATAATACAAAACAACTATTATGACAGTTATAAAAAAAACTATGAAGGAAAATACTATGTAATTTTTTGAGTTGTATTACAGTATATTTATTTTTAAGTGAAAAAACAGCCATTTGTAGAAGAAATTTCATGTTGACTACATTTGCAGCTCATTAAAAAAAAAAACAAACCACATAAAATTTCTGTATTATGATTTTACATTCATTTTACAGTTTAAAAAATAAAACAAATATTCTTTATTTTTTACTACATGTGTAGTTCATTTTTATAACCTTTGTGGCTCATTTTTGAACAGTAAAAACAAATGACAATGTTAGTTGAATTAAATGAAATGTAAGTAATGCTTTTTTCAAGGGAAATTTAATTTGTTTTAATCTACATTTAAAGTTTGGTTTACTTACATAATATTCTAAGTGTTTAAGTTTTTTCAAAACTATCCTGTTGTGTAAGACGTTTATATACGTCAACCTTATATGTGCAGTATTTGGGTTTTTGTTTCGATTCTTGATTAGTTAAGTGGTTAAAAATTCTCTTTTAGTTTATATTTAATATTATTCATATGTTCATAGTTTGCAATTATTATTATAAAATTTTATTGTATCTACAATTGCATTTTAAGTTGAATGTAGGAAACACAAATTTTTATTGTAATTGAATTAAAAAAACATTTTTTTGAAATGCCGAAAAAATAACTTTAAATATAGTAATTTTTTTTTACCAATTTTAACAGTTATTTCAAATTTTTTTAGTAAAAATTTGTCTGTTATTTTTACGAGATTGTTATTTATTAATACTGCATTTGTTAGTTGTTTTTCAACATTTAAAAACAGCAAACATTTTATTTATTTTAACGGTAATTTCCTTTGTCGCCTGAATTTATAGTTGTTTTAACTGTTTAATGAAATGCTAGTGGTACTGTTTTCAAGTGAAATTTCATTCGTTTTTAAATACATTTGCAGCGGTCTTTACCTACATACTATTTTAAGTACAAAATTTTAAAAATTTAAAGATATAATTCCAGCTACTACATATTTTGTTTAAGGAAAATAAATTATGCTATTGTATAAAACGGAAATGCTGATTATTTATACTGAACTAAACACCAACAAAAATGCAGATACATATGGGTTGTATGCAAAATGTAAAGCGGATGATATTATAATATAGTCACTATGTATGATTTACATTGTACAGACTGTCTATTAGGGCGTTTCATATAATCCATTTTTTTTGCAACTCTTAAAGAGGAATAGAAATGCTTACGAGAATTTTTTAAAATTTTTTACATTTTATTCAAAAATAAAAAACAAAGCTCAAGAGAAATTACCTCTCTTGCGCTTTGTTTTCACAAAACTGGTTAAATCACTACTCAAAAGTGCCAACCTTCTAAATAAATTATTATTAGCTAAAAGCTAAAATTAAAAATTTTCCAATACCCCCAAAATTATTTGACAAATTTTTAAAAATGTAGAAAACTAATCTTTGGAAGAAGGTTAAAATTACTTTTAATCAAATATGAAAAATGTTCACAGAACTTTTAATCGATTTAAAAGTCGCAATTCTTCCATTTTAAAATTTTTCGGCTTTAGCAAAAAAACATTCTAATTTTGTGTGGTTTATGATGAGCAGAGAAGACAAAAAGGACAAAATTCATTGTGTTTATATGAAAATACAAATAGCAAAACTGCAAAAAGGTGAAAAATTACACTTTTTAAGAGAGAAAAAGGAAAAAATTGAGAAAAAAAAGCATTTTAAGCGAAGCAAATCCGAAAAGGGCAATTTTAAAGCCCAAGAAAAATTGGTTTTAAGCCCAAAGATGAAATATAAAAAAAAATTACAAACTAAGCATATAAGCAAATATGATTAAAACTGCAAAAAAAATGCTAAAAAAAGGCAATTTGTCTTGTCTGGTGACGTTTAAAATTATGGAAAGTTTTTATTTGAAACGTGGTAAAAAAAACTTAAATTTTAAAAATTTCGGGATTCTCGCTGGATAGAGTGATTTTATTGTATAATAGAATCAGCTGATTATACGTGAATTTCTTCTTTACCATTCGCTTTTTAAATATAAAATATTGAATGAAATTATATTATATAAAATGTGTAATAGAAATTGAATTGGGTGCACACAAAATGTCCAGTTTAACAAATAGAAAAAAATAAAAATATGTCGCCAAAATTAAAAAAATCGCAAGAATTTAAAAAATCGATGAAAAAGTGAAAAAAAATTTCAAAAATTAATAAATCGCTAAAATTTCAAATTGATCGCAAAAATTTAAAAAATTGCTAATATTTGAAAAAAATCGCCAACAATTTTAAGAAAATACATCAAAATTTAAAAATTTACCAAAAAATTTAGAAAAAATTCTAAATTTAAATGTTGTTTATTTTTTACCCAGGTTTTGTAAATTTTTTTCGTAACACACCCTACTCACACACCGTTAAAAGTTATAAGGACTAAAAAACAGACTAAATCTAATCTCATTTAAAAGCTTAATAATTTTTAAATGGGTCGCGATATATCGGATAATTGTACGCCGATTTTTTTTTTGATTGAATTTTTTTTGCGTTATGTGTATTTTAAACAAAAAAAAATTGTATGTACTATGCAACCCGTCGCAATAAAACAAAAAATATTGCTCCTTTTTATTGATGCAAAAGGTTGCTCAATAATTCTGATATTCCAAAGCTAAATTATCCAAACAAACTCGAACAATTGAAGGGCTTATTGTAAGAACTTGATAAGCCACATACTAATTTTTATTGGTTTTTGCCCTCAAAGTATTGATTTAATGCATAAAGTATGACTTTTGCAGGACTTCCTTTTTTTAGATACTTGCATTAAGTGTACAAGCGAGGCTTTTATCAAATACTCATTAATAGGTGACCAGAAAACAGTTAAAACCAGCAATAAAATAAATGGGGCTTATCAAGTTTTTACAATAAGCTCTTCAGTTATCTAAAATCAGTCGAAAAATTCGGGAGTCTTCTTTGTAGTTGAACTTTGCTTAAGTTGTGTTTTCAGTTAAAATCTTTTTAATACTTGGAAACTTGCCATACAATCGATCAAAGCCATATTTAGTTAAAATAGAAAATTATTCTGTGTACACAATTCTGCCAAAAAAAAAGTTCGGCCCCATCCCCCAAAAAAATCTAAAAAAAATTCTCTTTAAGAGTTGCAAAAATAAAATAAATGGAAAAGGTGAAACGCCCTAATGTCCATACATCTTTAATTTTTTATTTTTTTTTTGCTCAATGACGATCGAAATGAATGAATAGAGTTGGCTGGTTGAATGTAGCTAAAAACCTTTTTTGTGTTCTTTATTATCATTGTCAGGCATGTTGACTAAATGTCTGGTAAAGTTGACTTTGTTCTGATGTTGTTGATACATGCATACTTAATTAAATACATTTCATATAAATTTAACTTGAAGTTCTCTTTTCTTGAAATATCTTTTAGTATCCTTTGTTTTCTAAAAGACACCTTTTGGGGAAATGCAATTTTTTATGTTGTGACTTGAAATACATCTGCTGTTTTTTGTACCTAACGCTGCAGTACCTACAGAGGTACCTCGTTAAAGTCCACAGATCGTTTTTTATCGAGGATCAGTACTCATTTTAATTTGCCTCGGAATGGAGAGAAAAACTTTTTTTTTTGGTATTAAAAAAATTTTGTTTTAAAAATTTGTAATTTTTTACAAAATCTGCCGTTCTGATTTTAATTATAAGGCATATGTCAAGATATTCATACCAAATATTCAGAAGGCTTTGTTTCATAATCCGAAATCAAAAAAAGTTCTGAAATCAGCACAATCTTATATTATTTTTTAACAAAGTTCCAAGAAAATTGTAAAGAAATATAATTACTTTTGTGGCCAAAAATGAAAATTTTTTAAATTTTGAACTTTAAGGATTTTTTACGACTAAACTATTAAAGCAATTTAAAAAAGTTAGCTATTTCTTTAATCGCGAGGTATTATTAACACGGAAATTTTTTGTTTTTAAATCGATTAAATAATAAAGATTTTTGTTAGATTAACCAAAAAAAACTCATTGCAAAAAAAACTAAATTTTATTTTTATTTTTAAATTAAAATAACTTTTAAAGTAGATAGGGGGTTTCTTTATCTTACAACGTATATTACTCCAGGCTAAATTGGTTCACATTTACAAAAGTTACACCCTGCAAAAGATTTTTTATACACAAGGTAGTAGTAAACTTTGACAATCTGTTAGTACAGCCTGTACTAAAACAGGGTGACCGAATCACAATATTACAAAAGATTAACACCTCTTTTACAATTTCCAATTCGATTCGTACCGATCGGATCAGTAGGTTAGAAGTTCTATATTTATTACGATTATTATTTTCAAATACCCCCCCCCCCCTGTGCGTTGGACTAACGAGAGGTCGGCGGGCTCCACATTTAAAGCATCCAAGTACTAAACTCACACTTAAAGAATTTTATGAATTTTTTAGTATGATTAAAAAGACCTTTTCTTAAATATTGTGTGGACACAAAAAAAAATCTCTTCCAAGCAGATATCAGTTCTAAATACTTTTACTATACTATTGAGGAACACTATCTTTGGTGCTTTGGATTAGATACTGGCTCTTGATTATTTTGTGTATGGGGAGTTAGATCTACACAATTTTCAATGGTATTTCATATTTATCAATTGTATATAAAAATAAAATTTATCAATTGAATTTAAGAAACAATCAATTGTATTTTAGATTTAACAAGCTTATTTCAGATTTAACAAGCTTATTTTAGTTTTATCAATTATTTTTTAAAAATTATCATTTGTATTTCAGATCTAACAATTGTATATCAAAAATTATCAATTGTATTTTAAAAATTATCAATTGTTTTTCAGAAATTACGAATTGTATTTCAGAAATTGTTAATTGTATTTCAGAATTGAACAATTGTATTTAAGAAATTATCAAAAGTATTTCAGAAATTATCAATTGTATGACAGTTATTTAAAAAAAAACAACTAAAGAAAAATACTGCATTTTTGTAACAGCTCTTTGAATAAGTTATTTACTTATTTTAATAGAAAAACTGCCAAAACAGTATTTTTGTTAATTTTTGTTAGTTATTATGTTATTATTAGGGCAACCAAAAATAAGCTAGAGCTTGTTTTTTATTTGAATGGATATAACAATTTATACTTAATACAAGTTCTATTCATAAAGTTATAAAAATGTTAAGCTATATTTGTCAGAGCTATTTTTTTTTATGGTAAAATAATTTTAATGACTGACAATTATTGTACAAATTTGAAAAAATACAAAAATACTAGATATTCAAAAGACTACTTAAATGAAAAACTTATAAGTACAATTCAAACAATATAAAAATATAAACACAACATAACACTACTTCAACACTTTCCCTTGTTATGTGATGTTTTTATCAAACCCAGTTTTCCACAAAGGTACTTGAGTCTCAATGGTTGTAGGGGTTTAGTCATTACATCAGCAAGTTGTTCCTGAGTTGTAATTTGCTTGACTTCAAGTTTTTGTTCAACTACCTTTTCTCGAACAAAGAAATGTTTGAGAGCAATGTGTTTTGTTCGACGATGATATTCTGGATTCTGTGCAAGTCTTACAGCAGCAGAATTATCAACTTGCAAAACTGGAATTTTATTATATCCAATTGTTTCTGAATATAAACGACTGAGCCAAATAATTTCTTTAGTAGCTTCAGTTGCAGCAACTACTTCGGCTTCTGTTGTTGATGTAGCCACCATTGTTTGTCTTTGACTAAGCCATGATACTGCGCCTCCGGCAAACTTAATTACTACTCCAGATGTTGAACGTCCAGTTTTTGTGCAACCTCCGAAGTCAGCGTCACTAAAACATTCTAAATTACAATCCTCTTTTGAACTGTAAGTTATTCCATAGTTAAGAGTACCAGCGATATACCTAAATACCCTTTTTACATTGACAATATCAGCATTCGAGGGATTCTCTAAAGTTCTTGATAGAAATCCAATGCTATACGCTAAATCTGGTCTACTACCAAGCATTAAGTACATGATACCACCCACTGCTTGCCTGTAGGGAAATTTATTGTCATTTTTCTCAACGCTTTCCACTTTCCCTGGTTCAGTATTATTAGTATTTTTAAGCATTGGTGTAGCTACGCTTTTGCAACCAGTAAAATTGAATTTCTCTAATAACTTTTCAGCATAAGCTTGCTGATTTATAAAAATTTTTTCAGAGTCTCTTTTTATTTCAAGTCCTAAGAAATATGAAGCATCCTTAGATGTTATTTTAAATTCTCTGTTTAGCTCATGTAAAAATTCGTCTAACTCTTTTAGATCAGTAGCAGCTACCAATCCATCATCAACGTAAAGTGCAAGGATGACTTTCTTACCATTTCTTACTCGCATGTATAAACAAGGATCAGACTCACATGCTTTGAATCCAAGCTTAACTAGGTAACCTCCAAACTTACGATTCCAACATCTTGGGGCTTGCTTTAATCCATAGAGGCTTCGTTTGAGTTTGCATACCTTATTACCTTGATCTTGATAACCTTCAGGCTGTTTCATATAAATGTTCTCTTCTAACTCTCCATATAGAAATGCAGTTGAGACATCAAATTGCGATAGATGCATATTTTCGCTTGCTGCAATACTTAAAATTGCTCGGATTGTTCCCAATTTTGCTACGGGACTAAAAGTTTCGTTATAGTCTATACCTTCTCTTTGGGTGAAACCTTTAATGACCAATCGAGCTTTGAACTTGTCAATACTTCCATCTGGATTTGTTTTGACTTTATAAACCCATCTGGAAGGTAGAGCTTTTGCACCTTTTGGGAGGCTTTCCATTATCCATGTTTTATTTTCTCGAAGAGAATTCATTTCCGAATCCATAGCAGCTTTCCAATTCAAACTTTGTTTGCTACTGATGGCTTGGCTGTATGTTAAAGGTGTTTCAACACTACACACAAAATCTTGAGCAACCATAACATAATCATCATACTTTGAATTGGAAATTAGTGTGCGGTCTCGTAAACGCTTTGAAAGTGGTTCGACTTCGTCATCTTGTTCTCTAGACCTCTTTCTAATTTCTTTTGCATATTCATATTCACTTTCTTCCATAGATTGTTCACTTATTTCTTCTTCAGGAGTTTCTTGTTCATTTAATATTATGTCATCGTCATTAGCATCTTGATCTTCTAAAAATTCTGGAGGATTATATCTTCTTAACTCTATTTCTACATCAGGGTTTTCTTCATAACTTGTATATGGTGCAACTGGTTCTGATAATGGTTGATATCGTGGGAGTTCTATTTGTATATTACCATTTGTAACTTCTTTTTCCTCATAGTGGTATTTTTCGCAAATTCCTGGCTTCTCATTAAATTTAATATCTCTAGAAACTATAAGACTGCCTTCAGAAGTGAATACACGATATCTTTCATCTTCATCGTAACCAATTAAAAATCCTTTTACAGCTTTTGAATCCATTTTCTTTCGTTTTTGTTTCGGAATATGAACAAAACACTCACAACCAATAATTCTAAGGTGTTTTATTCTAGGCTTCTTTCCCAACCAGAGTTCGTATGGACTTTTACCAATGATTGCAGATTTACCAGTACGATTTAAAATGTATATAGCAGTTTTAACTAACTCTGCCCAAATAGCTTCAGGGAATTTAGCATCTTTGTTAGAATATTTGAATGTCCGAGCCATTTCAATCACAGTTCGATTTTCTCGTTCACTTTCACCATTTTGTTGAGGGGTGTATGGTGCTGTAAGCTTTTGTGTAACACCATACTGACTAAGTATCTCACGTACTTCATTGTTATCAAATTCGCCACCATTATCTGATAATAATTCTTTAACGGGATGACCTTGGGTTTTTGATAGGTTTAAAACTGTCTTCAGAACACATTTCACATCCGATTTATATTTTATAATGTAACCAAAACGATATTTTGTGTAGGAATCTTTAAATATAACTAAATATCTTTTCTTGTTAAATGACTCTACAAACGGACCACAAACATCGGCAGAAAAAACTTCACCAGGGCTTGTAGCTTTTGGTTTTGTTCCAAAAGGTAGCCTATGTGCCTTGCCATAAACACAGGGCTTACATATATCGTTGTTTAATTTTACTTTGACGTCTAACACATCACTAAGCATTTTCTGGATATGACGTTTATCTTGGTGTCCCCATCGTTCGTGATACAGTTGTAATAGGGAATCGTCAACCTCCGTTGCATTAACTTCATTACCATTATTTGATATTAAGGCCTTTAAATTAGCTTTATACAAAGAACCTTCGTGATCACGAGCACCAGTTAGTAAAATCTTATTATTAACTTTAAATTCACAATATGTTGTTGTTGATCTGAACTCACTATTCTTGCGCTTATCATGAGCTGCTAAAACTGAAAATAAATTTCTTATAATATTGGGAACATACCAGACATCGGATAAATCAACAAAAACTTTATTGTTGTTAACATTGGATTCCATTTGAATCGTTCCTTTTCCCACAGCCTCTAATATTTCTTTACCAGCAGCTTTGATGTAACACGGATTCTTGAACTTTTTAAAATCTTTAAACATACTTGCATTATTGCAAACGTGGCGTGTGGCTCCATTATCTATCCACCAATCATCATTGCTTCCATTTTGAACGACATTGATTTCATCACAAACTATTTGTAGGCTTTCATGAACCATAGATTTTGCTTCGCCAGTCTTGAATTTTTGTTTTGGTTTTCCATCGCTTAACCACTTGCGACAATCACGGACCCAATGACCCTTCTTTTTGCAATAGTTGCATGTATCTTCTTTCTTATTATTGTTAGTTGAATGATGAGAAACATCCGGCTTCTTGCTCTTCATGTTTCTCACTACCAAGGCTTCTTCACCATCTTTGAGGTCATCTGAACTATTAAAATTACGTTGAAACATACACAATTGCGTTGTCATCTCATCAAACGTCTTTTCATCGTTTTTCGTTAGTAGCATCCAACTTGATTTAAACGTTTCAAATTGATGTGGCAAAATTTGTAAAATTTTACACACCAATAACAATTCCGGCAATGGATGTTCATTTCTTGCTCTCAATCCATTGTTGAGCTCAAGCCACAGACTTTTTAACTTCGCTATATGCATTGACACATCTTGATTTGAATTCCAATTGAATTGGAAGAAATCAATGCATAGTTTAAATACCTGGTCTTTAGATGAAGCTTCAAATTGTAACGATAAAGCATTCCAAGTATCAGCAGCAGATTCCTGATCCATTACTTTCTGGAAAATATCGTCACTTACGGCACTAATTATCATAGATTTTGCATAGCTGTTAGCTTTTCTATACAAATCCGAATTTGCCTTATACATCTGCTTTTGCTCAGCAGTGGCATTGCTTGCTAATGGAGCTGGCATCAACAACTTTTTGTCGATAACATCAAGAGCACCTTCATGGTAATCTAGCATTACACGAATTTTTCGTTTCCACAACGGCCAATCTGCTTCCTTCTCTAGCTGTTTCAAATGTTTTGTAAAATCCATCTTGACTTAAGGATTCTTGAAATTTTTTCTTCTATTCTTGAATTCTTTTCTTCTGTGACAAATTTTCTTGACAAATCTTTTCTTTATTTTTTTTATTATTTTGTAGAAGCAATTGCTGGGAACATAACCTTTTATGGTAAAATAATTTTAATGACTGACAATTATTGTACAAATTTGAAAAAATACAAAAATACTAGATATTCAAAAGACTACTTAAATGAAAAACTTATAAGTACAATTCAAACAATATAAAAATATAAACACAACATAACACTACTTCAACATTTTTAACTCATTGTTTTTATTTTATTAATTAATAATCATATAATTACAAATTATATACTATTACCCTAACCGAGCACTAGCTACTATGGCTTTCGGCGCGTTGTAGCGAAAATAGACCAGTGCCTCTGGTGGGAATCGAACCCACGACCCCCGCACTGATAAGCCAGCATGCTACCAACTAGCCTACAGGGGCGCACAACTCATTTTTTTATTGTTGCTTATTTTAGCTTATTTTGCAAATATAAACTACTTTTTGACTTTTTTTTTAAAAGAGAGTAGTTTGGCTATTTTTTAGCAATCGGAATTTTGGCACTTACTCTATTGCACCTTTATGTGACTGACGAAGTTGCAAGGAAAAAATTGTGCACAAATTTTATTTGTAGTAACAATTTTAATGAAAAGTTATTAAATTAACGGTTTATTTTTAAAATGTAACAGCTTATTTTTATATTTGAACAGCTTATTTTCCTGTTTCCAAGCTTTTTTAAGCGCTTAAAACATGGTTAGTTTTTAGAGCTGTTATTGGTTGCTCTAAAATTAGAGAAAAAGCTTCATCATATTTATAAAAAACTTCATAAATATGAAAAAAAACTTCATTGATTTTCGTACAATGTAACACTTCATAAATTTGATGAAATTGTGTCATAAAAGAGTAATTTATGACAGACTTCTTCATATTTATGAAATGTTTCATAACTTTGTATGAAGTGCTTAAAAAAAAATTATGAAACATTTCATAAATAGGACAATGCTTTTATGAAATGTTTCATAAATATTTTTATACATAAATTCAAGTTAAAAACATCAATTCAAGTTAAAAATTTCCATTTGAAATTAAAAAAATTTAATTTTCTATTTAAAAAACATTGATTAAAATTCCGAAATTTTATATTATACTAATTGTATTTAAAATTTAGAACAACTCAAATAATATTTTATTGATGTTTCAGAATTTTAAATAATGTCTAGTAGAGTTTAAGTTTTTAAAAAATTTAATTGCAAATGATGTTTTCTATATTTTAAATCAAAAGTAAAAATTTAAATTAATGATAATAAATGGAGTACCGTTTGGAATTTTGACTTTAGATTTTAATTTTTAATCGAAAATAATAATTTTTTTTATTTAAATATATTTTAAAAATAACGAAAAAAATAAATGTTTTATCAATTATTACAATTGCTTCAAAATTATTGTACACTCAAAAAAATAAGTTAGTAGAAAAGTTAGTAAAACATCTTGTAAATCAGGTATACTAATTTCAGCAAAATTTTTGCTAAAATTATGTTTTAAACTAAAATTTTAGTTATACTTAGTCAGCACTTAACTGTTTTGAACTAATGTTTTACTAATATTTTACTTATGTTTTACTAATTTATTATACATAAAAAAAATCAATCATAAAAGATTTTTGTAACTCTTTTTCATACATAAAACAAAATTTAGGATTGAAACAACTTAAATTTTGTGTTTTCACCAGCTTGTGAAAGTAATTGTTTATTAATTAAATAAGACAAAATAAAATATTTAAATTTAAAAAAGATTAAATGTGTATTTGTAGTCAAATTGAGTGGGCAAGTTGATAACAACTATACAGCAGGTAGACAGACTAAAGCGAAAGACAAAGACATACATACATATTAGGTACATTTTTATGTTTCCTTTTTCTTATTGCAAAAAAAAACGGGTTATATATGTTACATTTTGTTATTTTTTCGTTTCGTTTCTATAATTTTCTGCAGCATTGGTGTTCCTTTAAAAGATATCATCATTGAGACAACCATTGATGTAAGTAGTTGAAAGATAATTTTGTTTATGTTATATATAATATATTATATATATATATATTATTCACAATGGACCGTATTGGTCTCCGAGTGGAGATGTGCCCTTGGGCACATAACCCTTCCTAACCTATATATAATTATTTCTATTGTTTTTACATATTACATTTAATTCATGTCGTCAATTTGGGAGAATGAGCATTTTTATATTTTGTAACGTATTGTTAATTATTTTAAAAAGAATCACAAAAATATATTTTATGATTTATAGCAAATAAATTAACTAAAGTAAAAATTTTCTACAAATTTTTTGAGTTTTTTACAGTCTACTAATATTCAGCAAAAATTTTATCAATGTTTAGCAAGGGTTTTTTAATTTCTAATCCACTAAGTTTTAGCAAAACTTTTGCTGAATCTACTAATTTTGTTGCTAAAAATCAGCTCTCTGATTTTCAGCAAAAGATTTTGCTGACATTAGCAATTTTTTTGCAAGAGGGTGCTTGCTATAATTTTGCTGGCTCAGCAAAATTTTTTGCTGACTACTAACTTTTTTATTTGAGTGTAGTAAAAAATTGACAATTATTTTAACGACATTGTTAGTTATTTTTACTGCATTTGTTAGTTGAAATACAGCAGTTAAAAATAACTAAATTTTTCGCCTTTTTAACTAAATTTACAGTTGTTTTAACTGAATTTACAGTTGTTTTAACTGTCATTTTAAGTAGTCAAACTTCATCATTTTTAAGTATTTCAGAACCGATGATTTCAAAATTGCATTTTTTCGGTGAGATCTTCACAAATGTTATGCACAAGAAAGCGAAATAGGCATTTAAAACGAAAATATGCAATAACCAATCGATGTGATTATGATATAAAAACTCTTTGATTCAAAAAGAATTTTTGGCTACTGCAACCCCAAAATAATTGTTAATCAATGATTGAAAGTAATTGTTAAGCAATTATTGAAATGTGTTTTTCGCCTGTAATACTCGTACAATTAATTACAAAGTTTTATTCATTTATGCAGTTGGAAGTTTTTTTGTTTTAGGTTTGGAAATTTTTTGTAAGTTTTTTTATGCATAAATTATTTTTTGACCCTCTTGTTGCAAGTGTTTTGTATAAAAATGTATGTTGGCTAATAATTCAGATTCATACTACATTAAACTGGTGTAGACTTTAACTGCTTCTTATATATTAGTTTTGCTGCCGCTGCAGCTTTGCCGTCTGCTCTTTATCTTTTGATGTTATGAATATATTTTTTTAAATTTATGAGTTTTTTACGAGCATTTCCTTCCGTTTATTGCCTTGATTATTTGCAATGTTTCTTGTCTTTTTGTGTTTGTTTGCAACACGTGTTGTTCTTAATGGTATTAATAGACTCGAAATGTTTATACAGAATCTACATCTGTTTTTTTTTTTTTTTTTATCGGTATTCCTTCATATCGTTTGGTACTTTATGCAGAGGTTATTGATTCCAACCATTAAATCTAGACTATGTTACAATTATTTGTTTCTTCTTTATCTTAAGTCTATTTGTAATTTTATAACAATTATTTTGAGTGTAAATAAAATTATTATGTACTATTGTTACAAAAACCTATCTATCCATCTATCTCAGCATTTAAGTTACATAAAATCTAAGCAAGTGTTGGAAACGTTTAACCCATTCAAAACAATCCCAAAAACAGAAAATTTTCATTTAAGGGAAATTTCACATAAATCCTTAATAAGGTTCGTACTCAGAGAAAAATTTCTTTTGCGAGTTTTAATGAAATTTTCAAAACAAAATGAACGAAAAATTCCTTAAACTTAACACTCAAAAAAGTTTGAAAGTAGAATCTACTGAAAATGAAAGTTAAAACAACTGTAATTTAAGTTTAAAAGGCGACAAATTTAATTACTAGGGCAAGAAATTTCATGCAAAGGTATGTTTGTAGTCATTAGTAGTGTCCGACCGAACAGTTCGGCCAAAAAACTATATTTTGTCGGTTTTTTGATATCTAGAGGCAATGATGACAAATTTTGGAATTGGAAACATGTTTGTTGAGCCGATTTAATTCGATTTTGTGTATAAAATTTAAGAGAAAATCCGAAGTTTAGCTATAAAGTTTAAAGTTCGGCCGCCGAACTATTTTCAATTTGGCCAAACTTTCTGAGGCAGAACAGTGAATTCATTGCTTAACTACAGACTTTTCTTCAAATTTGACACTCAAAATAGCATCTAATCAGCCCAATAAACATTTTTCCATCCGCCAAATTTGTCCATAATGCTTTAAATACCGAATACAGACCAAATACATTTTCTGGCCGAACTGTTCGGTCGGACACTAGACATTAGCACAAAATCGATGTTGACCAGATACTGTCCGAATCAAAGAATTTGTAACAAAATGGCATCGATTTGTTGTTGCATATTTTGGTATAAATGCATATTTTGCTATAAATGCATATTTTGCTATAAATGCATATTTATATGGCGTATTTTTGAATATTTTGTAAAAATTAAAATTAAGTTTTAATTAAAAATAAACAAAAAAACATTTGTAACCCTGAACATAACATCTAGTTGTAATTTGTTAGAATTGATTTATTGTCGTATATTTTTGCTTCTTTTGATATAAATATATATATATTGCTATTTATATGTAATTTTTTCGCATTTTTTGTTGTATATTTTGCATATTTTCAAATTAATTGCATATTTTTGCATATCTTGTAAAAATTAAAATTAAGTTTTAATTAAAAATAAACAAAAAAAAAAACATTTGTTAGCCTGAACATAGCATTTTACTGTCATTTGTTAGACATTTATATTATATTTCATTTTTAAACCAACAATATCGAGTAATAAATCGATTTTTAAAAATCCAAAAGTTGTTTTTTTTTTTAATTTTAGAGCATATTTATCAATTTTGAGTGCTTATTATTTGGTATTATACTGTCGCAAACATTAAAAATAATTTTTCCAAGTAAAACAACTGCAATTGCAGTTAAAATAACTACAAACGCATTACTACACAGATAACTGTCATTTAGTAACTGAAGGACTTTTCTAATGTGTTTATTAAAATACCATAATAACTGCTATTAACAACTGTTGCAAAAATACAGTTATTTTCTTTAGTTTTCTTTTAATAACTGTCATAATAGTTGTCTTGTATTATTTCATAGAAAAACAACTGTAATTGCAGTTTAAAACCAATACCACCGATTACTACACAAACAACTGCCATGAAGTAACTGTAAAACTTTTTGAGTGTATGAAAAAACTTTATAATCTGTATGAAACTATGTATTTTTAATGAAACTTTTTCATTGGGCTTATGAAATTTTTAATAAATAAAATTTAATTTTTTATAAAATTTTATGAAAAACTGCGTTTGTTTAATGAAAAGTTCCAATGGACGAATTCGAGTGCCACTTTATAGAGATAATGCAAAAATTCATTAACCCTTTCACTACCGACTTTTTGTTTGTAGATATATTTATATTTTGAGTTCAGATTAAATGAGAAAGAAAAACGTTTACATATATTTCCGCTCCCACTCCTACCCACCAAAAAATGGATTTTTTAACGTCTCAGCACATTGTTACCACTAAATCATTCTAATAACCAAAAATTATTTGTTTTATTTTGTTCTGGTCATTAGATGAATATACGTGACAAATTTCTAGCATTGCTTGTTCAGGAGATACACCAAACGCCCCCTTTTTGTTGGCGATAAAGGCGGATTAAAAAATAGGTGTTTGTTAACAAAGATTTTTTCTCAATGACCAATATTCTACTGGACATATTTAAACAAAAATAAATTGATGAAGGTTGTGTTACCAGAAACTGCGCAGTCTAATTCAATAAAATTGTGATTTTTAGAAAAGTATGCTTAATCTTCTCTACCACGCCTATCTCAAAAAAAGTTTTATATTTTTTTAAAAATGTGTACACTGTAGTGTACAAGGGTAGTCAAAGTGTTAACATCATGCAGAAGCTTCTCTCAGAGTTGTGACACTCCTAAATGTTTGCATTCATTTCTAAATACATGTTATCTTCCGTGAACATTTGAGAAACCTCATGTTCCTACTTTATTAAGGAACATTTCGAAATCATACTATTGGTCAAAAATGGGTTAAGAAATTAAGAAGATGAAAAAAAAAGGAAATAAGAACAGAAATAAAAACTTGTTTATTGATTCTGGTTTTCTGGCCGGGATGTTCTCATGTTGCATGCTCTTGTTTTTTGTTGTTGTTGCTGGTTTGTAACCCTCCAAAGAAGAAATGCATTTATGTTTGCTGTGCGGTTGTTGCTGGCTGTTGTTAAATTTGTGCTGATCTACAACGTGATATGGACGACGATTTTGTTGCCGTTGCTCTGGCTTTGCGGTTCTGGTAAATGTACACCTTGTACGTGCATTTAAATCGATTTCCGGTCTGATATGCGAATAATGACGATACAAACACACTAACAAAATTTATATGTATGATGTTCTTATATTAATACGATCAAGTTGATGTTTGCATCATTTCTTTGATTGGAATATTATATTACCCAGATGATTTAATTTCATTCTAAACCGCTCCCCTAAAATAAAAATAAGAAATTTGTATCTAAAGGATCAAAAAATATCATGAATGGTAATGAAGGGTAACGCTATATTCGTTTATTTCGTAACGTTATTTTAGGGATAACGATTTTCAGTTATTTTGGTAACGGTATTTTAAGGATAACGTTATTTAAGTTATTCAGGTAATGTCAATGCACGTCGATAATTTTAGCCCCATTATGCCTGAATTCTAATGACTAGCTAGTTTATGATCAGGCTTTGGGAAAATATATATTTACAGCAAATATTTTTTTTTTTTTGATTTCTTCAGATTGTTTCGCTAATAGTATTTTAAGGATAACTCTATTTCAATTATTTCGTTTACCAGTCGCGGATCCAGGAAAAGGTTTTGGGGGGAACTTGGAGTATTTTTAATTGTCTTTTGGGGGGGTAATTCCCTATTCGCAGATAATAGTATAGTAAAATTTTATTAATTTGATTGATTTATAAAAAGTTTTCTATATATGATATGGCGGGTTTAATCTAAAGTTTTGTGAATCAAATATGTATGTACTTTAAATAAGAATACAGGGGTTGTCTTTAGATTTATACAGAAATGAGTCAATTTGATTACATTCTAAAAACGTTATAACACATGTAAATGCAGTTTTTTACATATATGTATATATGTAAAAAACTGACCACAGCATATGTAGTTAAAAACAAAAGAACTTTCACTTGAAAAAAGGACGACTTACATTTCATCAAATTCAACTAACATTGTCATTTGTTTTTTACTGTTCGAAAAACTAAAAACAATTGCAGTAAAAATGAACCACATATGTAGTAAAAACAAACATTTATTTTTTTAAATAAAAAAAAACTACTGTGTAAAATTAAAGTAAAGTAATAATACAGTAATTTGATCTGGTTTGTTTTTTTAAATGAACTACAATTGTAGTCAAAACTGAAATTTCTTCTACAAATGAAATACCATATTACAACTCAATCAACTACAAATATTCACAGCAGATGTTCCCTGAATATTTCCAGCAGATGTTCCCTGAGTGTAAATAAAGTACGCCATTTAAATCAGAGTGACTGATATATATTGAATTAGTGGTTATAACCTTATTCATTTTTAAAATTTATGATTTTTTCCTTCTGCGTATTTAGCAATTTTTTTTTTTTTTTTTTGATTTTAACAGATGAATTTGTTACTTTCAATTAACTAAAATTTAGCTCCAATATAACCAAATATTTTTAGATTTAACAGGTTCATTTTTGCTGTTCTTATCTTTCTAATGTTTAACGAGAAAGGTCTGTTAATTTTAGCAATTTTTTCTGCAACGTCATTTTTAACTAATTTCAGTAGTTTTAGCAACAATTTTTACAAAATTAGATATGATAAGTAAGATGAGTGGCAAATTGTACTGAATAGTGGTGCCGAACCCGGAATCCCGTGATTTTCTGCCTATATTATTACATTTTTGTATACATATATAACACAGTGTTAAATAACGAAAATAAAAAATTAAACATAAACCCCGTAAAGCGCCCTCTATTGAAAATGTTTTCAAACAAAGTTGAAACTTGACAGAATAGAAATAATAGGCGGTTGAAAAATTAAAAAATTTTTGTATAATTTGTGAACCAATCTATATATATGCAATTTTAATTTTGTAAATTAACCGGTTTTTATTTTTATTTGGAAAAATATCGTGTATTTTGACCATTTTTTAAAATTGTCATTAACATATGACAATATAGTTTTTCCCACTCGGGAAATTCTTCCTATTAATTAATGTGTTGCTTTCTTTGGAAAGGGGATAGTGGAGAGATGAAAAGTGGTGAACGATGAAGGGTTTCAAACATGGCAACACTGTAATTTCGCGAGATGATAAGTCTTAAAACAGTTGTTGCTCGCCACTTGATATAGAGTTGGCGAATTTATTGAAGTTTTTTGTTTCATAGCCCTGATTCATTATTTTACTTCGGTGGGGTTAAGTGCTATGGGAACACCGAAGACGGGCGCTGCAATGCATACAAGTGATAGAAAATTCATACATATTATTTTTCCAAATTGATGTTGTCGTCGCCGGGAATCGAACCCACGTCCATCTGTGTAACAGTCCAACGCGCTAGCCGTTACACCACATTATTTATATTTTGAGTTAAACCGGAATATTTTCTGGAATATTTTAGACTTTCTGAATTTAAAAAAATTCATGGTCCGATCGGTCAGATTATAAAAAACTATGCACGATTGATGAACTAATTTTTTAGTGGAGGAAACATTTTTATATTTTCTCATCAAGAAAATATGTAAGATTTTTGAAAAATGTCATATCAAAAATTGTAAAAAATAGATTTTTTAAATAATTATTTTTCATCTCTGAACAACAACTTTGTATACCTGCTTGTAGTGAAGATGTTTAATTAGCTTAAGGTTTTTAGCCAGCTTAACTATATTTATCAATAAAAAAATATAAACGTTTAAAAATACTGGACTGAAAATAGAACACTTGGTCAATAATGTTTTAATAGTTTTTGTTTGGTTTTCATACTGTAAGATGTGAATATTTTTCTAATGAATTATTTTATTTGAATGTTTTATATGAACTAACAAATTAGTCCCGAAAAATTCTAAACAATTATTGCCGTTCGGCACCCCTAGTACTAAACCGCCAAATTTATTTGAATTCTATAAAACACAAAATATATAACAAAGCTATTTATTTTTTTAAACATACAAATTTGTGTCAATACTTTAAAAATATTGTAAAATAAAAATTAAAGTAATAGATAAATGTGCACAATTTAATAAAGACATATCATAACATATACAGTGCGTTTCACAAGAAATATTAGTCGATTTTTATTAAATCCATCCCATTTTGTCATTATGTTTCTAATTTGCTTAAATGGAACTAAAAATGAGGTTTAAATAGCTCGGGCATTCTTTGTGAACGGGAGAACCCCTACTGTCCAAAATTTAACTTGACGTTACAGAGCTGTATAATGGCTTCAAATGAAGGTGCATATCTCTACTTTAAAAAGTCAAGTGGCGCAATATGAAAGTAATAATGGTTCAGTAAAAATAGATACGCTAGTTGGGATACTACTTGTTATAGAGTGATGTCAAGGAGGGATGGAATCGGCTTGAAAATGGCACACGGAGGGGTTTGAAATTGCTGAACTCGAATCTGGAATCAAATTTTTAAAATTCATAATAGCAGAACCAAGATAGCGGGTGATTTAAAAAAGTTTCAAAATTCTCACTTAATAGTTTTTGGAATAGCTGATAACGAATCTGACATTAGATTTTCAAGATTAAAATGGAGGCTTCAAAATGGCGGTTGATATTTTTGAAATTTGATCTGTTGTGTTGTATATTATAAAGGTACATACGAATCTGAAAATGGAGGATTTAATATGGCGGATTATATTTTTTTTTTGAAAGTTATCGGATTTGAATAAATTTTTTTTTTAAGTTTTGGGGATCGCTAAATGCGAATCTGAAATCAGATTTTAAAAATTCAAAATGGCGGATATTTTTTTGCAAAGTGATCGTTTTCGTATCAAATATTTTCTGGTCATGAGATTTAAAAATTCGCCAAAATTTTAAGCCATTATACTGCTCTGAACGTCAAGCTCAATGTTGGCCAACAGGGGGTCTGCCGTTCATAAAAAACGCGGAATTGATTCAACGAAGGCCTGGAGAGGCTGTCTGTTTTTTGTTTTCAAGTTTTTATATCGCCAAGCTTTAAGGGCATATTTACTTAAAATATAAAACTAGTAATAAAAAAAATTTTAAATTTTACACATTTTGTTTTTTGCAAAAACTTTTGTTTAGCGAATATTGAAAAAAAAATATGAAACGCACTGCAATCTTAATAATCATTTTCATTACATACCACCTGAAAATTTCCTGATACGTTTTTATATGTTTGTAGTTAAATGTGAGACTTTGTTTCCGGTTGTTATCTGCAAAATCATACACTTAGAAAATTATCTAGGTAGAATCAATTGCAAATGGCAGTTAAAATAACTACATTTGCAGTTGAAAAGATGTACACTGCATTTAAATTAACTGCAACGTGTAGTTATTTGTAACTGTTAAAAATTAGCTGTCGAATGTAGTAAAAACAACTACAAATGTAGTTAAAACAACATTACCAGCATTTAAAAAAAAATATTAATAAAAAAAAACTTTTTTGTAAATATTATTAATTTGATTTTATTATATAATTAACACATTATTGTAAAACTTTATTTACATAAAATATCACTTTAAATGTTCACGTTTCACGCATGTTTTCCAAATCATATCTGCCACATGTCTGTCTTTAAGAGATATAGTATTGTTTCTTTGAATTATTTTCGTCACATTGACTTAATATATAAATACTAAAGAGCTACAAGAAAAGAAATACAACATTAAATAATAATAAATTTATTTTCTATACCAAATCTAACCTTAATATTTTATTTATTTAACAAAATTTACAACGTTTTCATTTTATTTGTCTATATTCTTTAACATTCTCTTTTAAGCTAAAGAGAAAAAATGTATAAACAAGCCGCTTGTTGAAGACGTGTTTTTGTATCTCTTAATACACACACACACTTTGTAAAAAAGTCGAAACAACTGCATAAAATAATTGTTACCGCAATGCAGTTATTTTGGTAGGTTGTTTAAAAAAATCGACCCTCAAAAACGCTAAAAATTATTTTTCTAAGTGCAACAACTGCAATTGCAGTTAAAATTACTACAAACGCATTACAACAGAAATAACTGTCATTTAGTACAATAACTGTATAACTTTTCTGAGTGTAGTAATAAAATAGTAGAATTCATTCAATATGTTTATATATATATGTTTGTTGCCCTGTATATGGTGAAATATTTAAAATATTTATTATTGAATTATTATGGTAGTAGGTATGTACTACGACGTGCCACACATTCGATGGGTTGAATTGCATTGTTGGTTATTAAGCTTATCATTGAACTCCGTTCCATTGTCTCATGGTCTCTGTAAACAATTGTATATTTTTGTTTATTTCATTCATTATTTGTATCAGGTTTTACTTTGTTTGCAATTTTTGTTTGTGCATAAAGAAATATAAATATTTATATTTAGCATATTTCTATAAATTACTAAAAGAATATGTATAAAAATGGCTATCTACATTATTTTAAGACTCATTCCATACACAGAAAAAATTATCAACCTAAAATATTTAATTAAAGAATTCATTTGAATTAAATTTGTTTCTAAACAAATAATTAATTGAATGAATTAATATTTTAATTGACTTGTAAATCTATAAATACATATTTTATTTTAGACATAATTCTCAAATAATTTTTTCATTGACTGTAGGTTAAATAGAAGAGTTTCAGTATAAAATAGCAAATACATAGTGTCCGACCGAACAGTTCGGCCAGAAAATGCATTTGGTCTGTATTCGGTATTTTAAAGCATTATGGACAAATTTTGCGGATGGAAAAATGTTTATTGGGCTGATCAGATGCAATTTTGAGTGTCAAATTTGAAGAAAAGTCTGTAGTTAAGCAATGAATTCACTGTTCGGCCTCAGAAAGTTCGGCCAAATTGAAAATAGTTCGGCGGCCGAACTTTTAACTTTATAGCTAAACTTCGGCTTTTCTCTTAAATTTTATACTCAAAATCGAATTAAATCGGCTCATCATTGCATCTAGATATCAAAAAACCGACAAAATATAGGTTTTTGGCCGAACTGTTCGGTCGGACACTACAAATACATTTAAAGTTTACAAACAAAACAAGAACACACACAAGCAGACACACCACACTTTCACACACTTTTGTTTTGTGAGTATATTATTTTTTTTTTTAGATAGTTATTTATAGCTTTTTTTTCTTTTTAATTTTCAACTAAAGTTTTAATTGATATTATCATTGCCCTGATAGGTTCAAAATCAATTAAAATATTAATTAATTCAATAAATTTTTTAATTGAAACCTGTTTTTAGTTTTTTCTGTGTATGAAAGCATCAAAAACAATCCAATTTTCGACCTCCTCTCCCTTCAATTTTAATCAAACTTGGTATAAAAGGTGTCACATAAATATGATATGAATATATTGCTAGCTCTTACGGTTGCTTTTTAAAATATGAATAAAAAGTCCCAAATTTCACAAAAGTGGTCGTACATAATCTTCAATACCTTTTTACAGGTTAAAGCTACTTGATTCATTGATAACTCATTTTAAAGGTTAATACAGGAAAATACTTTTTTTTTCAAAACCGCACTTCAAACAGCTGTATTAAAAGAAAAAAAAATATTTTTTTTAAATATTCCAGTGTAGAAGAGGATTACCATATACACTCAGAAAAAAGAGCATCATATTATGATAGTTTAAGAGCATCATGATATGATTGCAATGTGTAACAATCATATTATGATCATAGCAATCATATTATGATGCCAAGTGACAATAAAATCGGCCTCGGTAATCATAATATGATCAGCCAGAATCATGTTTATGATAATAGGGATAATTTTGTGTCAACAATTTGCGTGTAAGTGGTTATATAAGTACATATTTGGTAATGGCAAGTACTTACAATTATCATTACAAATTTCATTACTTTTATATGGGGATGTCATATTACTAAAAACCTTACAGAAATAGAAAAATATGTGGGTACCTATATGATTACCAGAATGGACAAAAATATTGAGTCTAAAAATAAATCTAAAAAAAACCCAAAATTATTAAAAAAAATGTTTTTTTTACATAAAATATGCCCACACGGAACTAAACCAGGGCCTCCAGGTTGTCAATCAACACAACCATCTGAGCTATCTCGACACGTTATACTTGATAGATAACATAAATGACTTGATTGCACAAAACCCGAAGTTTTAGAAAAGCTAGAGCCTGCGGAATAGGCAAAGCCATAACAAAAAGATATTAATTATCAAATCCGTGGTTCAAAACGCGGTTTTTCAAAAACTGTTTTTTTTTTTTAATTTTAAAAAAAGTATATGTTAATTATTAATTATTTTTCTATACCGCTGCTAAATCCCTAAATGTTACTCCTACGGGTTCGTGAGTTATGGGTTTTTAAATACATGTTTTTACGTTTTTATTCATAAATCAGGATACCGTAAGAGTACCATGTAAGGATTTGGCAACGGTATAAAAGAATAATTCAGAACTAACATACATGTAAAGGGTCCGCCAAAGAACTTTTTTTTTTTTGAACTCCTGAACCAATTGGACTTTGTATGGCGTCATACCAAGGTCTATGCAAAATTCGTCTCAATGATGTCTCCGAAATGTTCAATTGTTGAGAACGACGGTGAATTGATGTTGATGGTGCTTCACGCACACTTTCTGCCACAGCAGCAATATTCTCGGGTGTATGCACTGTTTTTGGCTTTTCACGCTTTGGTTTATCGATGAGGATGCCAGTTTCTTTCACTTTTTTCACAAGATAACGAACATACGGACCATATTCGTTCAGCGGAAGGAAAAACTAATTATCTGTCAAATCAGACATGAGCTAAGTGTAACCATTCACGAAATAAGCACGTTAGATGGCGGACCCTTTATTTTTTTAACCATTAAAAAATTTTTTTTTGAAATGTAGCATTTTAAACGGTATCAATGAATCACGTAGTTTAAACCGCTAAAAAGTTATGGCCGGTTTAGTAGTCGTATACTTATTAAAGACTCCACAGAATTAACTGCCACGTTCTAAAATATTAAAAAGTTTTATTAGTTGACAATGTAGAACTTTTGTTTGCAGATAGCCCTTTTTGAATATAAGCTGTCGACATATTTGGATTAAAACTAAAATACTTAAATTAAATTTGAAGTATATACTTTTTTTTTGATATTCAATATTGGTTTCCGGTGCAGAATTAAATAACATAACCTCGCTCTAAATTTTGTGGAATGTCTCTTATAATCTTCTGCAAACATTCTTTTGCCATTTTTTTTTTTTTTTAATATCTTTACAGGAAGCCACGTTTTATTTCCTTTATGTTTGGTTTGTTTCGGCATTCTTCAATTATAATAAAATATGTAATTTTTCTCCGCTTTGTTGTTTAATATTTATTGAAATTAAACCTCTAATTATCAAGTCTTCCTTCAAAATTTGTTAACCTTCGAAAATGAAATGAAGGAAATTTTTTAATTTCAAAAGTGGATCACACGTCGTTGAGGTTGCAATTTTACGATTTTGCATTTTACAAGTTTAAAATTTCTGACGTGAATATTATCAATATACAATGAAACCTAGTTAAAACGTTCTGTAAGGAACAAAAAAAAAACTAGTTTATTTTTAGCGTGGTTCATATTAAACGCAGTAAAATTTATTTAATGTTGTCATTTGTTAGAATCACTTTTTGACCGCCTGTTTGTCCATGAATTCTTGTTCGCACGATACAGGTTGCAAATATTAAGATATCTTGATGAAATTTGATACACTAACTTATATCGGTCAAGAAATGAACCCTAATGATTTTGGTTGATATCGTTCATTGTTTAAACCTAGTTTTTTAAATCAATTTTCGGGCCTATATTTGGATGTTTTTGAGATAGGGTTTTTCAAAAATCGACATATTGGGAAAAGTAGAAGGAATATTTCCGAAATTTCTTTACCAAATTTTAGTCTGGGAAATTTAATAGTGGATACATTTATAATTATTATATTCGAGCCGTAAAAGTTTTTTTTTTTTTTTAGTTTACGGGACCTCATTTTGGTTCGAATATGATATTGCAAAATTGACCATTTTGGATAAAGTAAGAGGAATCCTTCATAGGTTTAACTACCAAATTGTTGTCCCGAAAATGTATTACCTGATTCATCTATAAGTTTTTATTATCTAGACTGCAAAAGTTTTTTTTTTATTTACATTATTTTTGACGGTTTTTAAGAAAAAAAAAATCATATCGGAAAAACTAGGTAGAATGTTTCCAGGATTTTGTTAACATAATGTTGTCCATAAAATTTCCTAGCAGATTCGTGTATAAATTTTATTTATCCATGCTGTAAAAATGTTTTTTTCCTCTTATTTTCCTGTCTATCGATCTGGCATGCCCGAATAAAACTTTTTTAACTTTTTCTTATAACAAATATATTTACTGGAGTACTCTACGCTACAGATTGAATTCAAGAGAAAAATAAATAGAATTATACAAAAAAGAGAAAGAAACAAAACCCATTCTGTAGCGTAGAGTAATTCAGTATTGTAAATCTACCCAGCCAGAAATTGCCAATGGTCTGAAAAATCAAACACTGGCAGAGCACTATCTGCCAGTGACCCAACAAATAAAGTGCTGGCAAAGCACTGATTTACAGTGCTCTGCCAACGTTAGTAAAAAGTGCTTTTCCAGTGCTTAATTAACAAAATTTACAACAGTAAAAATAATAAAAGCACTGGCACAGCTCTGCCTTATAACGCTCTGCCAACGTTCGTAAAAGGTGCTTTGCCAGTACTTGATTTACAAAATTTACAACCGTAAAAATAAAAAAGCACTGGCACAGTACTGACTTAGAACGCTTTCCCAACATTGGCAAAAAGTGCATTGCCAGTACTTATTTACAAAAGTTACAACCGTTAACTTAATAAAAACAGTGGCACATCCCTTGTTCACAACAGGAGTGGAAAAATTCAAAACTAAATTGCAATTTATGAATATTAAGAATATTAAGGTCTCCTATTATAGTCAGCACAAAGTATAGTTTTTGTACTAAAATTTTACTTAGGAAATTTATTTTCAAATTTCTTTCTTTAGTAAAATTTTAGTAAAAAATCGTGCTAACTTATCACAAAAATAATTTGATAAAAAAAAATATTCAGTTATTTTGTAATTAACTAAGCTGAAGCAAGCCTATTGTTATTTCTGTTCAAATTACCAAAATCATTCAATAAGAAATAATACAACTCTTTACTGAAGTGAATTACTAAGTAGGACTTTATTGGTCGTTTTTGGTTTTGGTACTGGCAAAGCGCTTATAGCCAGTGCTTTGCCAACGTTTTAAAAAAGAAACGGCCAAGCCTTGCCCGGTGTTATCATTTTGGGGTTGGCAAAGCACTTAAATCTTCAGATATCCAACGATCTGCCAACGCTCATACCACCGTTGAAAGCACTGGGCCAATGCTTTGCCGTTCGTATTTTTCTGGCTAGGTACCTTTAACCCAATTGATCCCACTGTACTCTCTTGAGTACAAAAAACAATCAACTTTGTGATGCTATATCTCACATCAAGATATATTTATATAGGTAGTCTTACTAGAACAACAACTACATAAAACAACTATAAACAATACAAAAACAACAGGCATTTTGCTGTTGAGTACAGTACAGTACAGTGTCAAAACCATGTAAGAAATGTCAAAACCAGGGAAGAGGAAGATAAACAGCTGGGCTACTAAGACTACCTATATAAATATATCTTGATCTCACATGTTCCTATTTTTTTTAAAGAGTTTTATAGTTTTTTATGTTGCGTTAGAGAGTTAATATTAAATATACATAAATGGTAAACAAAAAAAAAAATATAACGGTAAATTTTCAAATTCTTTTTTGTTCACACTTCTTGTTGTAATTTGATGTATATCACTTTTGCTTTAAATTAATTGTGGTAAAATTTATGTGAAAAAGAAATTAAACATATTAAAACTTTAATATTAAAAAAAAAAAAATATTAAAAAAAACTGTGAAAAGTGTTTTTGGTGAGCATAAATATTGGTGTAATCGCTTGAGTACAGTGGGGATAATGTATGTAATATATTTCGTTTAGATTTTAGTTTTTTGCGATGGATGTTAGAACGTTTTATAGTAAGCAAATTGAAAGCATTGTCGCTGCTACTGACTATGATGCTATTCATGAAAATCACACAAACTTTGATTTTGCTATCATTCCTCCAAATACTGGCCATGAAACAGATGAGAAAGACATTGGTGATGATCTACCACACGATATTCCAGGTGAATTGGAATTACTTTGCAGTAGCGACAGTGAAGATGATGTCCCACTTACAGATTTAAGAAAATCTATATTAGCACCATCAGCAATAAAAAGGAGAAAAAGGGCAATGAATATGGATATGCCTAGTACCAATATCTTTGAAACTTCTAAGCATGAAATGAATATTGCACTGGAAGGCAAAACACCTGTAGAAGTATTTGAAAAATAATTTGATATTGATGTTGTGCAGCTTATTATCGAGCAAACTGTAAAATACGCCTTCCAACACAACATGCATATCTTTCATTTCAACGAGGAAGTAAACGCCTGGAATCTTTATAAGAGTGCCAACAATAGCAACATAGATCTCTTGAATTCTCAACGAGAAATAGTACGCTTCTACCTACGAAACTATACTATACGCACAATACAAACAAGACATCAGCAGGCAACCACTTCCCGAAACGTAGCCAGAATCAGCTAAGATGCAAAGTATGTCACCAAAGAATTCGATGGATTTGCGAGCTTTGCAAAGTGACACTTTGCGTAGAAAAAGAATGTTTTGAAAAAATATCATACGGAATATATAAATACGCCTAATGATAGTTAATTTAATTTTGTTTTATTTTATTTATGTAATATCCAAAATGTCTCAAAATGTGAATAACATTTTCATTTTTTTTATTAATTAATAATCATATAATTACAAATTATATACTATTACCCTAACCGAGCACTACCTACTATGGAATTCGGCGCGTTGTAGCGAAAACAGACCAGTGCCTGTGGTGGGAATCGAACCCACGACCTCCACACTGATAAGCCAGCACGCTACCAACTCGCCTACCGAGGCGCAATAAAGTATGTTATTAAAATATACTTCTGTTCTAAAAAATACTAAAATATGCTAAAAAAAAAATAAGATTTTTTTTTTATCGAAAATAAAATTTTTATCGAAATATGCAAAAATATGCTATAACAAATCAATGCCAGAATTCGTCAATTGTTCTTAAAAAAGATAAATAAAAAAAAAAATTCTTTAAAAATAACAACAAATTTTCAAAAATTGTACCCCTCCCCAAATCAAGGGCTGGATCCGCCACTTTGTAAAGGAATTATATAGGGTGATTTTTTAAGAGCTTTCGGATTTGATTTAAAAAAAAAGATCACATAAAATTTAGAGAAATGTATGTAATCTATATTTGAGTCGATAGAACAATCTATATAATTCAATGTTTGAAGATGATTTCATGTAAATGTTGACCATGGCTACGCCTCAAATGGTTCATACGCTGGGTCCAATTTTGGCATACTCTCTCCAACATATCGGCCGGTGTCTCACGAATAAATTCTTCAATATTGGCTTCCAGTGCTTCAATCGTTCTGGGCTTTTCCCTGTGGACATGAGCCTTAACATAACCCCAGAAAAAATAGTCTAGAGGCGTTAAATCGCACGATCTAGTTGGCCAATTGACCGGCCCCAAACGTGAAATAAACTGTTAAACTGCATTGGTAGTTCTTGCAATGCTTCTGGCTGCTCTTGTTGAGTAACAGAGTCCCAATCACTGCGAACGGCACCGAATCGATAATTCACGGACATCAACAACACTGGCGGATACAGCTGCGATATTTTTCTCTGTCCGCACTCTACGCATGCGTGTTGGTGGTTTAATGTCCAATAATACAAAATTGGTGCGATATTTAGTCACAAGATTCCGAATAGCCGCCTTAGAAGGTCGCTCAAACTTCCCATTAACACAGTTCATGCGAATAAGGACGATAGACCACTTTTTCGCAAACACATTATTTGTATAAATGCATTTTATTAGCAGAGCCCTACAATCCTATGCAGAAATTTTGGGGAAATTTTGACTTTTAAGGCTAAAAAAATGACTTTGAAAGTGCAATAATTCGTATATTTTTATATTTTTGTTTAAATTGGGAGTGAACTAACGCACAATTTTGATTAAATACAACACAAAAACATACAAAAATTTTACTTTCGGTAACAATGTGTTAAAAGAACATTACGAGGAACAAACCACACTTATTATATTGGCAAACAATTTTACCGTTCTTGAGTTATAAGACTTTAAAGTGTGGAAAGCAAAAAGGGCGAATATCCATCCTTAACAAAATATTATATAAAAATTATTTAGCTGCGAGTTTAAAATTGATATTAGTTAAAATTTGAAATTGTACTTAATTGTCCTTAAAGTATTACAAACAAATATCAACCATAGTTCGTCAAGTTTTGCAAGTCTCATGAAAATGTAGTCAAAATCTGCTGCAAAATAACACATTTTTATTCAAATTTCAATACATTTTTTTGGATATTCGCCCTTTTTCCATTTAAGCAAAAATTGAAGTCCAATTTTTGGCAAGTTCTCTTTGGAATACCTTACTAAAATTTTGTATATAGGTAGATGTGACTTAAATCTTTAAGCTAATACCAAAAAGTTGAAAAAAATATTATTTTTTAACCGTTTCCTGCGTTTATTGTCCCCTGTAAAATTCTACAAATGGTCTATTCGATCTTTATTCGCATGAACTGTTCAATTGGAAAAATTGCACGATGCACTTTCTTAACCGAGCATGAATTTTGATAATAAAAATCAATAATCTGCAAGCGTTGTTCGTTTGTAAGTCCATTCATGGTTAAATTATAGACCAAACTGAACATGTTTAACCGTAACATACAACACGAAAACAGCTGTAAAATAAATTTTAATTTGAAATTCAATAAAATATTATTTATGAAATATGTATAGATGTAATATTATTTAAAAAAACTATTCTCACATATGTATTTTCTAACGTTTGGCAATTTTAAAATTGTAAATTGGTATATTTTTACAACGTTTACAGACCATGAATAAAGGACTTTAAAAATTGTTTTTCCAACGTTTAGATAATTTTATAAAATACCACTCTGAGACATCAAATCATGGTTATCATTTGGGTCATTTTTACAACGTTCTTAATTTGTAACCAAGAATGTTATACAAACGCTGACAGTTGAAAAAGGATTTTAAAGTTTGTTTTTGCAACCATTTCAAAACGGTATAAGATGCCATCCTCACACCGTTAAACATGGCTAACATGTGTGTCGTTTTCAAAACTTAAAAACACATTTTTAAAAAAATCATAGGACAAATTTTAAAGTTATGACACACAGGCGGCCTACACAATTTTCAGCGTATATGCTATCTTAACATAAAGATTACAAATACCAGCTTTTTTCGGTATTCGGGAAGTTAAAACATCGCGAATTATGCTGTATTCACAAAATTAGTTACATCTGGTAGAATAAATGTTTTATTGCTCTTATGTTATCAACTTGTTTTTCAATTTATCTGTTATTAACATCTAAATTATTTTTTCTTTTATTAAAGGAGAAGCCAAAAACCTTAGTAGTCGCAATGCGGCCAATACAAGTTGTAGCACACAAGGTACCCGCGATGTTTACTGTACGATCGCCTTGGATCAAGAGGAAATTTGTCGAACACCCACCATAGAACGTACGCTCTCGCCGTTTTTCGGTGAAGAGTATCAATTTAAGATACCACGACGTTTTCGTTACCTGTCCGTATATGTTTGGGATCGAGATAGACATATGAAACAGGATAAGCCAATTGGTAAGATAGCCATCAAACGTGAGGAGTTACACATGTACAATCATAAGGATCATTGGTTTTCGCTGAGACCCGTCGATTCGGATTCCGAAGTACAGGGTATGGCCCACATTGAAGTACAATTCGAAGAAGCACCTGCCCAAATACACGAACAGCGCATAAATCTTCTGCGACCGGGTGACTATGATCGCAATAGCAGTGAAATGATCGAAGAGCTGGTACAGCAACATCAAGCCCTACAGAATGACTATAAAGAGAACAGTGAACTGAGTAATATACAACGAAGTAGTGCACAAAAGAGTGGAATACGCAGTACCAGTAGTAGTATTGGTGGTCTTTTTGGCCACCATCAAAATACCACCTCTTCCTCCTCCTCGACCATCACCTCCGCCAACACCACCGAACAAGGTACAAACTGGAAGAATTCAGCACTGACAGCGGCTGGCAAACATTCACGTGTTCTCATAAGGGTGCCTGAATGTACAGATTTGCCGAAAAAGAATGGAACCTGCGATCCGTATGTTGTATGTACCGCAACATATTCAAACAAACGTCAGATCTCAAAACGCTCGAAGTTGCGTAAGAAAACCGTTAATCCAGAATTCGACGAAACAATGAGTTTTGATCTCTGCATTGATGCCGAATCGGCGGCAATGGCTAAATCATCACAATCTCAGTATGATTCTAGTAGTGGTGGGGGTACAATTAATTCGAATAAAGCCTACACGATCTATCCACTTGGTGGTGCTGATTTATGCGAAATAACGGTGTCATTGTGGCACGATGCCTCCGGCATGTCAGACAAAGTATTTCTTGGTGAAGTTAAACTACCCATGCGGAATAAACAACAGCAATCTGCTGTCCAAACTTCCGCCTGGTATTACCTGCAACCTCGATCTTTGAGTTCGACGACACGATCTGTTAATACAAATGCACGTTCGTGTGCTACGCCGCCTGGCACACGGCTGAGTGGTGACAGTACAATTGGTTCGTTACGGCTCAAAATCCTTTACACCGCCGATCATGTATTCCCGCTCGCCACCTATGATGATCTTATGAACCTACTGCTCGAATCGGTGGACCAACGACCGATAACACTGTCGTCAGTATTTATATTAGGCGAATTGGTTTCCTGCAAGACAGATGTTTCACAGCCATTGGTGCGACTTTTCACCCACACCGGTCGTATTGCACCCATTATCAAGGCTTTGGCCGATCGCGAGATCTCAAATTTAACCGATGCCACAACCATATTTCGTGGCAACACTTTGGTATCCAAAATGATGGACGAGGCGATGCGTCTGTCAGGCCTACACTATTTACATCAAACTCTGCGACCTGTATTGGCGCAAATACTCGCTGAAAAGAAACCCTGTGAAATTGATCCGTCCAAAGTAAAAGATCGTTCAGCGGTCGATACGAATCTGCATCATCTGCAAGATTATGTGGAAAGAGTATTCGATGCCATCACTAAAAGTGCGGTCCGTTGTCCGAAAGTGTTGTGTCAGATTTTTCATGATTTACGTGAATGTGCCGGACGTCACTTTCCGCATAATCGTGAAGTACGTTATTCGGTAGTGTCGGGTTTTATATTTTTGCGTTTTTTTGCACCTGCCATATTAGGACCGAAATTATTCGATTTGACTACAGAGCCATTGGTAAGTTTAAAAAATATTCGTAGTGTCCAACCGAACTAACTTTTTTTAACCAAATTTTCAATATTCTGGCGAAACCGAAGCCGAACTTTTTCTTTATATATAATTATATAACAAAAATTATATATATTTATATAAACCTATATATAGCACCATATATAATTAGATATAATTATATATGGGGTTGGTTATTCAATATTTTGTGTATATGGTGCTATATAAAATTATATATAATTAAATATTCCTTATATAATTTTATCTACTTTTATATAGTTTTATATAATTATATAAAATTATATATACCAAAATTTCGGATATAATTATATATAATTATATCTGTTTATATCAGATTTTAAAGAATTATATATAAGTATATCCACCAATTTCCGTATATAATTATATATAATTTGATATGGTTTATATATTTTTTTCAAACGGGAATTTATAATTTTTTTTTTTTTCAAAAATATGAAATTATGAGTTCAATTAATTTAAAGAAGACCTTTGAAAAAATTTAAATTTTTACTTTAATTTTACTGAAAAATATAACGGACTTGATACAAATGATTGTGTTTGTACTCGAATTAAAGAAGTTATGCCCGTCCTGATTCTGTTCGACGAAAAAAAACGTTTTTCCTAATAAAATATCAATAGATGGCACTAATAAAATACAAAAATAGCTAAACTACAAAACAAAGAAGTCATTAAAATCTTATAGTTTTTCTAGAAAAACAATGTTGCTATACAGAAAGATACTCTCATGTTCACAAAAAAAAACAAAAAAAAATTTCACAAAAAATGTATTGCAGTTTAAAATTTTTGAATTCAAATTTACTTCTTATTATTGAAACCAAAAAAATTAACTAAATCTGCAAAAATTAAAAGCAAATTTAAAATAAAAATCAAAGAAATTTTTTTTGAAAATTTTTGTGCATCAAATATCTTTTACAGAAGCATATTCTACAAAGTTTACACTTGAATGTTTTTTAAAGATAGATCAAAAGATCTTAGAGGTATGGATAACTAGATCCTACACTTAGCTACACGAATATGAAATAATCGTTCATGAAAGAATTTCCTGAGTGTTGTTACCCTTAAAAAAACAACGTCTTAGAGAAGTTGGGCATAAGGCTCTTGTGTGATGAATTTCACTTTCGATCGCAATCAAAATTTCAATTCACATTATTTCGCAACATTTTCATTTTAAATAACATTATGCCTAAATTTTACAATGTCCCGTTAGCTACTAACTGGGACTTTAACTGACACATTTGTTATTGTTTCCCATATAAATTTTTAATTTAACTGTTTGTTAAAAAAATACAATCGGACAAGGCAAGACACGTTAACAAATGGTACAAGTGCTTTCCCAATCCCAAAATGATAACATTATTAGACAGTCTGTTCAAAAAGTATTGGACAAGCACTGGTGATATAAAATTTCCAACGTTAGCAAAATGTTGGTAAAACCATGAAATGGGTGGTTTAAAAATAGAGTTTACAAAGTAAAATTACAAAAAAGTTTTTTGGTCCTGGCGGGATTCAAACTCTGACCGCCAGATTGGCAGCTTACAGCTCTACCCACAAGACATAAGACATATAATATTTGATAGCTTAAAACGTAACTGAATGATAACTGCTGGATAACCGTTGGTTGCTTAAATATGCTAGCACTGGTATAAGATTTGCTATAAACAACCTGCCTGCGTTGGAAAAACAAAAAAAAACTGTTGGTTTTAAAAGAGCTTTTCCAAAAACAAAAAGCCACAAAAAAATTATGCCTGAAACCGGGATCAAACTCGGAACTTTCTGACTACACAATTTCTAAAACAGAGCATTTATTTTATAAAAATGATTATAAAATAAATGCTGTTTTTTTTTTTTTTGATAACAATGAACCTATACTGGCAAAACACTTTTTGAAACGCTGGTAAAGTGTTTGATTTTTTGTGCCACTGGCAGTTTCTGAATGCGATGTGGTAGAAGGCCTATTTATTTATTTGTCGTGCCAACCACATGGTATTAATTTCAGTTCAAAAAAGAGTTGGTCGGTTAGAGGGATAAATATTTCGATATAAAATTGTTTTGTGTTTAATATTAATCGAATAAATTTAACTTCTTTTCATTTAGGATTGCCAAACAAATCGCACTTTAACATTAATTTCAAAAACAATACAGTCTTTGGGTAATCTGGTTAGTTCGCGTTCCTCACAGCAGCCCTGTAAAGAAGAGTACACCGGTCAGTTGTATAAGAAATTCTGCACAGAGAAACATGTTGAGGCCGTGAAAACATTTCTTGAAAGTATTTCCACACCATGTGCCGATGAAGTTAGTCCGACTCATGAAACGAGTAGTTTATTTCCAGTTGGAGAAAATAATTTAGAGCCAGTATTACTTAAAGAAGGGTAAGTGTGAAAATACAAATGCATGTAAAGTAAAATTTAAGTTTATTTTAGTTGATAAATATTTATTTTTGGTGCAATGTTTTCGTTATATATATTATTATTTATGTCTTTTATTCTCTTCCTTCATCACGTACACACAATTACTCATTCACACGCCTACCTCTCCATTCCTCACATACGAACACATCCACCTGCTACTGTGAAAAAATTAAACAAATTGCTTTATAAAAACTTTCAATAATTTACAAAAAAAAAAAAAAAAAAAAAAAAAAAAAAACAAAATATGATTCTTCAATGTCCTTAACAAAATTTTTAATAATACTAATCAAAGCGAGGGGTAAGAAAACTGTTTTTTTTTTATATAATTTTGCTTAAATTGCTTTTTTTTTTGCTTTTTATTCAATAATATATTATTATTTGCATAATATGACAGCCTAATAGATAGAACATTATAAACTTCTTAGCTAATTATGTTATTTTTTTTTTGTTTCCTAATTCAGCATGATGATCAAATATCCTCAGTGTCGAAAACGTTTTGGACGTCGTCCTTTTAAACAACGTTATTTTCGTTTAACTACCCAATCATTAAGTTATGCCAAGGCTAAAGGCAAACACCCAATCTGTGATATACCGTTGGCAGACATTGAACGTGTCGAACAATTAAATGAGAAAAGTTTTAAAATGCAAAATTGTTTTAAGGTAAGTTTATACATAAATAGGTCTCGTAAGTTTATGTTGCCGTTATAGCTGGAGAATAAACTCAGGCACGGATCCAGGGGGTGAGAAAAATGGACATCTCCACCACCACCCCTCCACAAAATAATCGAAAATGTTCTTAAAATCAATTAAAACTTTCATTGATATTTCATTTTTAATCGTCAAGTTTGAGATCATAATTAAAATGTTACTATTATAAATAGAATAAATGTAAGGGAAGGATGAAAAAAAAAACAAATCTTGTGAAGATCAGCGTTAGAGGGAAAGGGAGTGCCGCATTTTCGACTTAAGCGATTAGCCTCATTCTTTATATATGATATTTGAACGCAACTATATTCACTAGGAACAGTTTTGGAAGCAGGATAAATAAGGAGTATTTATATACGTTTGTGTCTATGGGGTGTTTCATGTCAAGTGACCCAACTTTTGAAATCTATGTCTTCCGACCGGGATGAAATTTGCACCAAGGTTAGTGCTATTGGATAGTAGTTTAGACACAATTTTTTAACAAGATCGGTCAAGAACTCTCTGAGTTAGAAGGCGTCAAAATTTAACATTTTGGCCAAACATGTGTTTTTTCTCATCCATGTAAGTTATTACCTATTGTTCTGAGCAAAATTAGTCCTAAATAGTTTAGATAGCTATTTCTTCAATCTTTCAAAAAAAAATATTAAAAAACAAATTTTTTTACTATTTTTTTCAAAATCAAAAACTTTTTTGACTTTTTTTTCCAAATATGCCAATTTTTTTTTGTTTTTTTTCAAAAAAATCTTAAGTCTTTTCCTTTAAGAGCTTTTTGGTCGCTTAGTGGGATGCGAGTGGGATATTTATCAAAATAAATGTTTTCTAACTCAAGACAAAGGTTTTTCAATTTTTAGCATATGCACTATTTTGATTTTTTTCCTATTTGTGTGTAAGTGTTTATAAAACCTTAAAAATAAAAATGCTACTGAGAAACTAGACAAATTAACCTTTCCGACGGTATGTAACATACCTAACTAAAATTTCATACCCTCGATACTGTAATACCCACAATATATTAACCTCAGGAATAAAATCACTTTTTTCTATAGAAATGTTGAAAAATTATTTTTTTATTAGTTATTTGTAATAATAATTAAATTAATATATAATAATAGTAATAATAATAAAAATATAAATAATTTAATAAAATTTAATCTTAATCACATTATGGAATATCATAACTATTTTTATACTTAATTTATTGTAGCTGATGAAGTGTTTTAAGTTTTGTAAATTTTCAATTACCCAGTCTTGCATCCAGATTATTTATCGCCTTTATTTGCTGTTTTTTTTTTTGTCAATCCTTTGGCGTTACTAGGTTCAGATGTTGGTGCAAATTTCATCCCGATCGGAAGACATCGGTTTTAAAAGTTGGTTCACTTGAGATGAAACGACCCATATGTTAATTGATTATCCGAATAATATGAGTTATTTTCGTCTTTTTTTTACTAGTTTAGCCAACAAGAATTTTTTTTTTCATCTTTCTCTTACATTTATTAGCAATTAGGGTTTTCAATTCATAATACATAGTAACATTTTAAATATGATCTCAAACCTGACAATTCAAAATGAAATACAATTTAAAAAGATCAACAATACATGCAACATTCTCAAGTTTCATATATTTTATGAAACCATTTTGTTAATGAAACTTCTTCATTTTTTTTAATATTTTTTATTCAATATAATACTTAAACAATAATAATTTTAACGCCTCAGCGCCATAAAGGCTTTGTGGAGGCTAAAATGCAACTCTGTCTATATTACATATAGAAGATTTTTAAAATCTATTTTATAATTTACATTATTTACAATAAATTTAGATTTAAGAAAAAAAAATAGTAATAAAATAATATTTTATACTAGAAGTGTTTCAACATTACGAAGTAAAAGATCTTTAATGGATTTTTTAAATGTAGAAACTTCAAAAAAATAAAATTATAAATCTTCATACAATTTTTCATAAAATGTAATAAGCTTTTCATTAATTTAAAGAAGTTTTTCATTCATTTAATAAAGAAAAGAGTTACATTAGTTGACTGAAAGTTTTCATTATTTTTCGTTCACTCAAATTTTCTCTATGTAGAATTTATCTTCAGCAAGCATAGTAAAACTAAACTAAGGGCCGTTATTACAACTTGCCTTTAAAGTAAATGTTAGTAAAAAGTTACTTTAGCTAAAATGAGGAATAAAGTGATCTATAATGTTTTTCGTTATTACAACTTCCCAATAAAATAAAATTAATATTTTTGATAATGTGGCAGCACCAAACTAAAAACCGATTATTGGTTTATGAATTGGTTTATAAAAATACGTAGTGGCAACGTACTTTTATTTATTTGTTTACAAACAAACAATAATTTGTGAAATTCGGTATTTTCTTCTTCTTCTTTATAGAGCAGAAAATGTGGTAACTTTAAACACATAAACCTTACGTTGAAAGTTAAAGGCAACAATATCTTCTCTTTAGCTTATCGGTCACTTTTAGCTTAAAGTATACTTATAATAACGAAAAACTAATAATCTGTCAGATAACATCCGAACTTTAGCTATTGGCAAGTTGTAATAATGGCCCTAAAACTATTAAACTTATATATAAGTTTTTAATTATTAAAACAAGTTTTTCAAATTGTAATAATTGTTCCCTGAAGAAGTCACCCAATGTGGAGACGAAATATTGGAAATAAATAATTAATAAATAAATGATCTTAAGCTCATTTAAACTAAGATGAATTAAAATTTAACATTTTTAAACCTTTTCCACTTCTACGAGAGTTTTTTTTTCGAATCTTCTGTTAAAACAGCTATATTCTAAAAGTTAGTGTCTTCCTGAGTATTTTAATTTGTTTTACTATAGACCAGCACTCAGGGGATGGCCCCTTCTAATGCCCTACTTTTAATTTATATTTAAAACCAAAATACGTATTTTGAAGTTCAGTATGAACTTAGTATAAAAGTAAAATTTTTGGATGTAAAAAAAAAAATATGAAACAATTTAAAAATTTAGATTTGGTAATCGAAATCTATTATTTGTTAAGAAGAATGATCGAAAAAAGTTCGAATAAAAGATGTGCCTAGAAACTTTGTTTGTAGAATTCTTTTGAAATTGAGTTGTTTTGCTAAAAGACAACATAATTGTTTTTAACAAATAAAGGGAAATTTAATTGTATGTATTTAAAAATGTGTGCTTTTGTGTTTTCATATTATTGTAATTTACTTTAATCTTGCAGAAATCATCTTCAAACATACATTTTACTATGCAAATTATGTATTATATTATGGGTATTCACGCCAAAAATTTACACTTTCGCAATTTTACAATACCTAAATTTCTAACATGAATTCCCATATTGTTTTTAGTTAAGGTGAAATCTTATTAGCTTATGATGAAAAAAAAAAAAAATAATTATGCATACAACATTAGTTAGTTATAATACCTACATAGTCTGTGTACATATGTATCTGCCTATGCATAATTATGTTTGATACTATTATTGCTCGTATTTTGTTCATTGTTGTTTTGGGTAGTAGTGGGTTAGTCAGATATTAGTTGAAATTCACACGTTTGCTGTCTTAAATATAGCTGAGGTAGTATTAGTTCCAATTCTTCTTATACTTGTGTACTTTTTTTTTACATATTTTAAATGCGTTGTGTAAAGTAAATGTACAGCGGTTGGCCAATCTAGTGGAAAATTAACAGCGATATGCGAAAATCGATTATAAGTCTGTAATGCTCATAGTTGCCGAATAAAAATTTATTTTATTTGATCATGATGTACATACATTCAAAAAAAAAAAAAAAAAAAAAAAAATAGTAGTCAGCAAAAACTTTTGCTGAGTCAGCAAAATTTTAGTCAGGAGGGTGCTTGCAAAAAAACTGCTAATGTCAGCAAAACCTTTTGCTGAAAATAAGCGAGCTAATTTTTAGCAACAAAATTAGTAGATTCATCAAAAGTTTTGCTAACACTTAGTGGATCAGAAATTAAAAAACCCTTGCTAAAAATTAATAAAATTTTTGTTGTATATTAGTAGACTGAAAAAAAAAAAAACTTAAAAATTTGTAGAAAAATTGTACTTTAGTTAATTTATTTGCTGAAAACCATAAAACATATTTTTGTGATTCTTTTAAAAATAATTTACAATGCGTTACAAAATATAAAAAATGTGTAGTCTAAGCTGGAGGTCCAAATTTCGATGACTTTTCCCAGCATTTGTGGCCGTGTATTGGCAATAACACGGCGAATGTTGTCCTCCAAGGGGTCAATCGTTTCGGGCTTATCGGCGTAGACTAGCGACTTCACATATCCCCACAGAAAATAGTCCAGCGGCGTTAAATCGCACAATCTTGGAGGCCAATTCACGGGTCCGAAACGTGAAACTATACAGTTAACAAACGTTTCCTTCAATAAATCAATTGTGGCACCAGCTGTGTGACATGTTGCGCCTGTGTGACATGTTGCGCCTAAAAAAGTGTTGCCAACTTAAAGTTCTATACCCGTAAAGTTATATAACACCCTTTATAACACAAACAAAATTCTCTTTCAACATGGTTGTCTATGAATGCAAATCAATGGTTGTCTATGAACGCAAATGCCGCAGATAATTATAAACGAAACGAAAAAATAACAAAATATGACATATACAACCTTTTTTTTTTAAAAAAGAAAAAAGAACCATACAAATCTACTGGGATGTGTGAGTTTGTCTTTCGCTTTAGTTGGTATACCTGTTTGTATATTTGTTTGCAATTTTACCTCACTGGATTATTAATCTCTATAAACATTTAGTTTAGAAATACACATTTAATCTTTATTAAATTTAAATATTTTATTTTGTCTTTTATTGAATTAATAGACAATTACTTTCACAAGCCGGTGACAACACAAAGTTTAAGTTGTTTTAATCCGCAATTTTGTTTTATGTATGAATACCAGATACAAAAATCTTCCATGGTTGATTTTTTATATGGCTTACAAGAGTTGTACTTTTTAGTATCATTTTCTTCGTCATTACTACATCTTGATATGCCGCAACATCTAATTCATTCGGGGGTATATCTTTCAATTTGGTTGTCGTCCACATTTATGTGCTTATCATCACAACTTTTTTTTTGCAAAATAAATTAGTAAAACATTAGTAAAATATTAGTTCAAAGCAGCTAAGTGTTGAATAATTATAACTAAAATTTTGGCTGAAAACATAATTTTAGCAAAAATTTTGCTGAAAAATAGTATACCTGATTTACAAGACGTTTTACTAACTTATGAATGTAATCATTTTTATGTGAGTACTACAGCAGGACTTGAATGTGTTTAATTTATTTCTTTATATTTTATTGTCATCCATAGTACACATCGTTAGCTAAAACGCAAACGTCCCTAACTAACAAAAAATTCAAAGCTGCGTTTTTTATTGATTCTGGTGTATTGCATCAAATTTAGACTTCTTCAATCAAAAATAGAATTTTATTATCAAAATGACTCATTCCATATAAAATCATTAAAAAATATCAAATTTTCGACCTCTACCCCCTTCAATTTTAACCAAATTTGGTATGGAAGGGGAAAGTGTCATATAAATATGTCATCGTACAAGTTTTGGGTCGTTAACTTTAACGGTTGTGGAAATGTCGCGTTTTAAAATACGAAAAAAAATTTAAAATTTAACTAAAGTAGTCGTACATAATCGTTCATATCTTTTGAACGGCTAAAGCTACGTTGATAGCTCATTTTAAAGCCGCTGTTATACACATAATTTTTTGAAGATAAAATGCATTTTTTCCAAATCCGCGGTTTAAACCGCTGTATTTAAAAATAACTGGTTTATAAAAAATTTAAAAAAAAATATATGTTAATTATAATTTATTCCACTATGCCGCTGCCAAATTAATTTGTGGAGCTATTATGGGATTCAAAATTATGGATACAAATCTAAAAAAGGTACTAAATTTATAAGAATATAAGATTAACATCAAAAAAAATATTTTATGAAAAACCTAAAACTAAAAGTTTTTCAAAAATAGTTGCACATAATAGCCCATATCTTTTAAACGGTGTAAGCTATAAGAGTCATTGATACGTCATTTTAAAGATACTTAAATCGTGGTTTTCCTGGGTCACAAACATATTTCACTTCTAGACGGTAAAATACATTTTTTTCAAAGTCAGTGGTTCAACCCGCTGTATTCCAAAAAAAACTGTTTTTTTTTTAATTGTTAACAAAAACTTTATGTTAATTACAAATTATTCTTTTATACCGTCACCAAATCCATATGTGGTATTCCTGCATGTTTCTGAGTTATCGGCTGTTTAGTTAAATTTTTTCACATTTTTATTCATAATTCAGGATATAATAATTTATAATTCATATTTAACATATTTTTTTAAGAATTTTAAAAAACCAATTTTATTTAAAAACAACTTTTTGAACAGCGGTTTTTGAAAACAATGCATTTTGCCGTGGAGAAGTGAATAATTTGTGTACTCTATTAAAACCACAATTTAAGTAGCTTTGAAATGAGGTATCAATGACTCGTAGCTGTAGCCGTACGACTACTTTTTACAAATGTTCGAATATTTTTCATATTTTGAAACGCGATACAGTAGATATTGGATATAAGCACATCTCATATAAGAACAAATCGCATATAAGAAAGATTAGCAAAAACACCGAGCCTATTTGCATCTTCTCAGTGTAAAAATTGCTTCATATAAGAAAAACACGTATAAGAAAAACACTGATATAAGAAATGTTTGTCAAACACCAAAGCTGACAAACGTATTTGAAATGGTTTCATATAAGAAAGTATTTAAGATTGTTGTCAAACTGTGAACTGATTTTATTTTATAGTAATTAAACGTGCTAAAGTCTAAAAACTTGTTTAACAAATTGTGAAAAGCAATCTGATGTAGGCGTGTCCCTATCCGGATTTCATTCCTGCCCAAGGAAATCTTCAGGGGACTTTGTTATTAGAATTTCTAGAGATATTTGTTATGTTAAATCACAAACTCAATGAGAATTTCTTGTCCTCGTCTAGGAGCGAGATTCAAAATTTAAAATATCAAAGAAAAAACAACAACAAAAAATTGTCACAATTGGATTTGTCATCTTCCAAATACTACTCTGTTTTTTTGACAGACCTAGCAATGTAGTGACGTTTATTCAAGTAAATCGACAATAGAAAATCATATGTTTTCTATTAGTGTCAGTTACATTTAAATTTGCACAAGCACCTGCATATTTGTTATTTTGTTTTTTTATATACTGAATTGTTTTGTTTAATAAAATGTTTTTCTTTAAAACTTTTTTTTACTTTTCATTTAAACATTTAAATTTTAGAGAATATATTCGTATAAGAAACAACTTTCTTATATCCGATATTTCCATATAAGAAAAAATCGCATATAAGAAAGAAATCTCTGGCTTTTTTTGAGTTTCTTATATCCGATATCTACTGTATTTCAAGATCCGCTGGGTTTAGCTGTCCTACATTTGGAGGAGGTTATAGTTATATGATGTATATATACTATACCAAGTTGTGTAGAAAAGTCCTGGATGAAATCAAGTGGTTGATTTTATATGTTTTCAGTCAAATATAAGGTGGCGCAAAAGTAATCCTCCTATCAGAAAATGCTATACATAATAAATACATAATAAAAAAAAAAAACATAGGAAGGTTATTTTTTCGCGCCACCTTATACAAAAGCCCTAACTACAGGAGCGTTGATATTTATGTTAAACTCAACAAGTCCAAACTAACACTTGTAAACACAACATTGTCTACCCAACAGATACATTTTGCAGTTAAGGGGTTTACCCTTTTTAGAATTTTTGTATTTATTGTTTATTTTACAATTGAACGAAAAATTCACGGAAATACAAAAGTTACATCCCTTGTAAACAATACATATTAAAAAAATATATATAAAACAACTTTTAACCCTCTAACGGGTAATGCTGTCTCAGGGCAGTCTTCATAAAATTTACCACAAATGCGTCGAATAAATGTTTTATATTTAGAAATTAATATATTCTGAAATTTGCTAAATATTTTGCAAAAGAAATTTTTCCATGGTTTGGAAGCGAGAAAGCTTCAAAATCAAAATTTTGTAAAATTTAAAAAAATAATTATTTTAGAAAAAACATAGTTTTCAAAAGTTTAAGTTGACTAAAAACTCTGTAATAAAATATAAGTACGATTGAAGCTTTATCTTTAATAATAAGTCCTTACTTTGGTCCAAGGACTCACAGGATTTTATCACGATTCCTCTAAAGGACATCATCTTAACTTATAAACTAATAGACGGATTTTTATGAAATTTGGCAGAAGGAAGACATTATGTATTAAAAGAAAAGCCGTGTATTGAATAAAACTAGTTTTAATCACAACAAAAAATCGACCTGACGATAGATCAGTGGGGTAAAGCGCTCTGTCTAACGTGTAGTGCGAGTGCATGTGGCATTATAAATCAGTTTATCTATACCACGGTCAGTGATTGCACAGAAAATTTCATATAGACGCAATCGAACAAATAAAAACATAACAAATATTACATTATTCAAAAAAAAAAAAAAAAACAGAGTCACTGACGAAGGTTCAATACCAGAAACTGCTCAGTCTGATTTAGAAAATTGAAAATTTGCAATGTAGTTATGATTTTTAGAAAATACACTCATTCTTCTCTACCACGCCTTTCACAATTAAAATTAAATAAAATTGCATATTAATTATAGTATTAATTGCAATTGTCTGAAAAAGACGTTAAACCTCAAACTCAAAGAAAAGCGTTGAAGTTTGAACAATAAAAATTGAAGTTTCGATACTTTTTTTTTTTTGCCTAATTTCGCTTTTTCCAAAAAGCGAAAATCGTGATATCTTCTTAAATAGGAGCAGAAAAAAATAGTTTTCCGAGCGTGGTTATATCTTGGTAAGAGAAATAATTTTTGTTCAAAACTTTTTTAGTTATCAAAATGCATCCTAAAATATTTTGGCTCATATCGCCTAAATTAGGCAACGATAAACAATTTTGTTGAAGAACTTATTATTTGTTTTTCGAGTGGAGCACACGGTATAAACTTCGTTGCAAAATATCGATTGCCAGTTAGAGGGTTAAATTAATATGAGTCGTGGTAATTTTGTGTGATAGAGTACGTGTGAGTCTAAATTCGTTATGAACTAATTTTATTAAAAACTAAATTGAAGTTTTTTATTTGTTCAAATCCTAAAGCTTTATAAGACAAATATCTCAAAAAATACTGAGCCGATACTACTATAATTTTCAAAAATTTAGAAATCCGGCTACGTTGGAAACTAAGGATTTCATTCGTCTTTCAAAGAACTATTTTTTTATTCTCACGTGATTGCTTTGTGCAGCCATGACCACATGCCACCCGATATTACCAATTGAATAAAAGCTTTATAATATAATAGTAACCAGGGTGTCAATGGTTGTCGGGATTTGAAATTATAATTTGTAAAAAAAACTTAATTCTATTCAATAAAACAATTCTGCATTTCTTTACTATAAGAGTAAGTTGTATAATTGCATATATTAAAATATAAATAAATTTTTAATCGAGTGTATATATATTTTAAAGACTAAGAATTGGTAGAGACAATTGCAAACATTGCAACTTTCCAACTATTTTCATAATTTTTATGACTACATTCCCTTTGAAAACTAATATTATTTATTTTTTTTATTAACTTTCGCCTTTATCTCAATATTAAATTATTTCTTCTAAAATTTTGTTTTCGTTTTTCCTAAATTAATGAAATATAATTTTTTATTATAATATATTAATGAAGTATCTAATTAATTTGAAATAAACTGAAACAGCAATTTGGCTTTTCAGTTATGGCTTGTAGGTTAATATACTCTTATTTGCAAGGAAGATCACAATTTGTAAGTGTGCGTGGTATTAATTCTAGTATCGCCTCTGTCTTTTCTGGTGTCCCGCAAGGGTCCGTTATTGGGGCAATTTTGTTTTTGCTGTATTTAAATGATTGTGCTGATTCTTTGGATTTGCACTTGGTAAAACCGTTTATTTTTGCTGATGACATTCAGCTATTATTTGGCAATTGCAGGGATTTCCCTGCTGTTTTGGAGACGGTTGTGAATTTTACACTGGATAGACTGCATGATTGGATAATATTAAACGATTTTTCGATAAATGCTACTAAGACAAAGGCAATAATGTTTCGAACGGGTTATCGCAGAATTGCTTACCCTCGGATAGGAATTTGTGGAACCGATATAGAATATGTTGAATCGCTTAAATGTTTGGGTGTTGTAATTGACCAATATCTAAATTTTAGTGAACAAATTGATATTGTTTCATCTAGGGTAACTTTGGGACTCAGAAAACTTTACAATTGTGGCTTGTATTTGCCTGTAAGGGTGAAATATATTCTGCTCACACCTTGTTGATGTCGCATGTTAATTACTGCCTTGAGGTTGATTCTGGTACTTTTGGGTATAATATAGTGCGGCTTGAGCTAATTGTGAAAAGAATTGTGCGGTTTGTATATGGAATTAGATTTCGTGATCACGTATCTAGTGCAGTTATTAACTTTCTCGGTTGCCCCCTAACACAGTATATAAAACTTCGCAATTTATTGTTCTTTTATAAGGTCATTAGATCTGGTGTACCCAATTACTTACGTTCTGAATTTATATTTTCTAGGTCTGAGAGAAACCCTCAGATTGTTGAACCACTTATAAACTATACAATCTTTGAACGATCTTTACTTATTAGAACTGCTAGAAGCTGGAATTTTTTGCCTTTGAATTTACGTACTTTTACATTATCGTATAATGTTTTTAGGAACAGAGTTTTGTCACATTTCCGGGACACTGTATGAATGAGTGTTTTTAAATTGTTTTAGGTCAGGCTTTCTCCAGTATGGACTTTTTACATTTTCCTAGTTATGTTGAAACAGCTGAACCATATCCAAAAATAAAGTGTACAATTTTATAGCTATTGCTATCCTGTTCTAAGGATATTTTCGTATTTTTTTTATATATATATATACTGTTTATTGAATTTAATCTAAGCTATTTGTAAATATATTCTTGAATTTATGTAGCACACTAGCAATACGTCTTTGGCCTTTAAGGCTTATTGTATTGCAAATGAATGAAATAAAGAAATTTATAATCATAATAGAAAAAAAAAAGTTTAATAAGAAATTTATTAATCGAAAATATAGTAAAACATTACATTTAGAACACAACTGCTATGCGTAGTTAAACATCTTCAATGTAGTTAGGGCTTTTTGTTTCAGAAAAATACACGATAAAGGAGCCTAACTGTTTGAATAATAAAAATAAGTATTTTATTTCACCAGAAATAAATTTGTCTGTTGCTTTGCATAATATTGGAAAAATTCGCGATGAAAACAATAATATTTTTCTTAAAAACATATTTTTTGCTTCTACTGTAGGTTAGGGCGGTTTTCGTTTTAGGTAACGACTAGCGTTTGAAAATTCCCGGACTTTTTCATTTGCCGGGATTCCCGGGAAAAATTATAAATTTCACGGGAATTCACTGGAAATTTCTTTTTTTTTATTTAAAACAAGTAATTTATGTCTAAGGAATGTTTTTTTTTTTGTTTGTTTGTTAAAAATATGATTTTATTAAGAATTAAATAATAAAGCACATATCGATCATTTACTTCAAGACTGTCATAAGTCAAAAAAAATGCGATTTTTGAGTTAATGAAGCAGATTTATTAGTTATATCATGCTTTATATTGTGTAAAATTTTTATATTAATATGTATACTTTTCGAGATAGAGGATAATATATTTTATTTTTTCTTTAAAGTGGATGCAAAGAGTATATACTTCATAGAGAAACTGTGTTACTCACGGGTCTCTCGATAATTAGGGAATTCGCACACAACTCTCACTAAGAGACAAATGCATTAAAAATCCCCTATTTATAATAAACGTGACCAAATAAATAGAGAAAGGGTCGAGCGGGGTAGATATGGATTGAAATGAAAATGAAAATTATTCAAGTTCGAGGCCATATATTCTATATTTCTTCATTAGGATATTGTCCTAACAAATAATCTATACAAACAAGTTTTCAATTTATTTTTTGATCAATGGTTATAATCTTTAACTTCAAAATCATATGTATATTAGTTCTCATGTAGTGAGTAAACTAGTTCATATGAATGCTTGATGTTTGACATGGGATTGTTACCGCTTTCAAAACGTGTTCTGATGATGGGAACCTAGAAAATTCCCGAGATAGATCTATCAACACATTCCTGAAAGGGTCAAATAATAAATTTGAAAACAAAAACTCTATAGATTATTTGTTAGGACAATATCCTAATGAAGAAATATAGAATATATGGCCTCGAACTTGAATAATTTTCATTTTCATTGCACAATTAAAGGTCGAAAAAACATAATTTTTATTTTTAATAAAAATTATAACAAACTTGTGAAAAAAGGCAAAGTACCGCCTAGTTTACTTCCCCTGTTTTGTTTACAAACTTAACAAAACATAAAAAGGGGGAAAAAAACAAAAACGTGTATTGAATATTTACCGAGGGTAGACATACACACAAACAAGTTTTCAATTTATTTTTTGATCAATGGTTATAATCTTTAACTTCAAAATCATATGTATATTAGTTCTCATGTAGTGAGTAAACTAGTTCATATGAATGCTTGATGTTTGACATGGGATTGTTACCGCTTTCAAAACGTGTTCTGATGATGGGAACCTAGAAAATTCCCGAGATAGATCTATCAACACATTCCTGAAAGGGTCAAATAATAAATTTGAAAACAAAAACTCTATAGATTATTTGTTAGGACAATATCCTAATGAAGAAATATAGAATATATGGCCTCGAACTTGAATAATTTTCATTTTCATTGCACAATTAAAGGTCGAAAAAACATAATTTTTATTTTTAATAAAAATTATAACAAACTTATGGATTGAAAACTTTAAACTTGTTTTCTGCAAAATCGTGTTTTTTGAGTTATGTCAGTCTGTCAGTAAATGAGCCATATGTATCAATTTTTTTGCTTTGAAAATTAAAACAAAAACACATTAAATGATTTGAGATAATTTTAAATTAAAAATAAATATCATATAATATTAAATAAATAATGCATCAGCGTTTAGTAATTTGCTTGACCGGCAATAGAGGAACCCTTTCACTATCTACCGATATTGGCTTTATTGTTAACGGAGCATTATATAAATTATTTAATCGTTGAGTCCAAATATTGCAACCTTCATATAAAGTAATTCCTTTCTTTAACAAATTCCCATGATTTGAAATTGCCTCTTTTTTGCGTTAGCCTTTGTATTGTGTATATCGTATTTAGTTTCAGTTTGAAACTTTCATCGACTTGGGTTTCAGATATGTCATTGTCACTGCTGGACATTTCAAACACGAATTTATGAATTGGTTCAGTATACAATTTTAAAGAACTTTTTGATGTTTTAGAATTGAATTTAAAGCTACTGACGGTTTTTAAGTAATTTATTAATTCAAAAATTATATTTATAATCAGTTACTAAAATATTAGAATCTCGTCGACATAGTGCGTCTCTTATGGGATTCAAAACTTCCACTAACATATACAGGCTGCGACATGTTGATTATTCCATAAATTTGCTAAATCAATGTCAATTAATGTTTTTTATAGCGTGTTTTGCCTTTAAAATTTAATAAATCATTGCCAATTAAAAATAAAAATGCTAAGAAATTAAATAATCATGCATTAATGATTTAAGTAAATTTTTCCAGTTTTCCCGGGAAATTTGAAAAAAAAACAAATCCTAGTAACGACATAGAGAATTTTGGAATGGTTTAAACAGAATAGCGATTTTTATGCAAATGTGTGTATATATTGTAGTCATTAGCCCAAAATCGATTTTGATCAAATGTGTATTGACATATTTTGATATGGATTATATATGCATATTTTACCCTTAATTGCATATTTTATGAATTGCATATTTTGAATTTGATTTTATTTTTTTGCATATTTTGTAGTGTCCGACCGAACTCATTCTTTTCGGCCGAAGTCGAACTTCTGCCATAATATCAATGTTCGGCCGAAGCCGAACTTTTTGTTTTAATAAAAAAAAATATAAATTGTTTTTTTAGATCAATAAATTTAAACCAAAAAGTTATTAAACATAAACAAAATACAAATGTATATGTATATTTTTTTAAAAACATCATATTTGGAAAATAGTTGTACTATTTTAAGAACAATAAAAAGAAAATAAAATAAAAATAAAATAAAATATTTGTACCATATTTTATAGTGAAAAATGGCTGATCGATTTTTAAGTTGATATAGAAAAAAAACTTAAACTTTAATATTTAATATTTAAAATTAAAAAGTTTGATATTGTAATGACAGAAAAGCAATTTTTCCGCATTCACACCATGTGAATTGCTTCGTCTATCAGAATACAGCTGTCCGGCAGCGCTAAAAAGCTGTTCGCTAGCTACATTAGTTAGTGGGGCTGATAAATATTTTATTGCTACAGCTTTTATATTTGTAAATGGACTTGAATTCCAATACTCAAATATATTTATATTTCGGGACTTAAAGGCGCCGTAATAAACATTTTAATTTCTTTTTCAATAAAATTTTCGTTTGGTTCTGCTACTTCTAAGTTTGGTACTGCATCATGTCTATCCCAAAATGATGAACCTGTTATTCTCTTTTTAGGATTACTTACAACTCGAAATTTTTTTTTTTATATTTAATTATATCGCATTAAATCTGATTATTTGCTTATAAGTCTTGTAGGTATATTTCTGGAAATTTTTTTAAACTCTTGGTTTTTTGAAATTTTTTCACACACATTGATATTTAAATACTTTTTGGCCAAACTCCGAAGCCGAAGCAGAATACTCGGTCGGACACTAATATTTTGTAACTGAAATTAAGATTTAATTCAAAATTAATCAAAGAAAGCATTTGTGGCCCTTAACATAGCATCTAGTTGTCATTTGTTAGACATTTATATTGTATTTCAATTTTAAACCATCGCTTTTGAGTAACAAAATCGATATTTTTAAAAACCACTTAAAATGCGTGTGCTTTATTTTGGATTTTTGGTGCATTGTATATTTAGGTTTAAGTGCATATTTTAGGAGCATAATTTGGATTTTTAGTGCATGAAAGTCGCCGATCCGTTGTAGGCTCTGTAGCTGTATAATTCTTATTAACTTTAGATTCTTTTTAGGGGTATTTAAATTAAAAAGAAAAGAGTTTACATGAATGCCCGCTCCCCCTCCAACCTACCAAAATATTTACCCAAAAATCGAATTTTTTTAACTTCTCAGCCTATTTCTACCACTAATATATTCGAATAACCTAATGCTTTATTTCATCATTAGATTAAGCTCCATAACAAATTCCAAGATTCTAGCTTTCGTAGTTTATGAGAACGCCGCTTTTTCGGACTTTGTTAAGAAATATCGCTACTATATTGCCCGGATTTTTTTTTAATGAACAATATCATAATGAACATATTTAAACAAAAATATATATCGCTCATATACTGCAATAACGTCATAACTCAAAAATTTTTATTTTGTAGAAAACGAGTTAAAAGTTTTCAATTTACTCCCACCTTGAAGAAAAAATAACGACATAATTTTTCGCAAGAGCTGAGTATACAAGATATCAATACGACAATATGATACGTGATAAAACGAATAATTCTGCGTCATTAACTTAAAAATCGTGTTTTTTGAGTTCTGACGTTCTTGCAGGAAATGAGTGGTATGTAGTTCTATTGCATTATCAAAATTTTACAGTGCACTAGCGAAAATATGAACACCCCAAAATATGAACATTTTTTTTCTTCCATTGACTACTCTAAAATATGAACTTAGTGCCAAAGCTTTAAAATATGAACAGCTTATTTTTGTATTTTTAACGGATTTTATCAACCTACGCAGTGTTTAAATCTAAATCAACAGGATAGTGGTTAAATTTGTATTCAACTGCATTATAATTTGGGGATTTCCCTAGCTGTTAGCTTTTAAATTGTCTTCACCTGTCAATCAAAATTTCTAACATACACGTTTTAGTTAGTGCTCAGATTCAGCTAGAATTCTTTATTCGTTTTGTGAATATAAATTTAACGTGAAAAGTTCTTAAATATGCATAAAAAAGCATAAGTTTTTAACTTTAAAAGAAAAAGCAGACATTTTAGAACAGTTGGGAAAAGGTGCAAGTGTAACTTTTAAACTGTAACTTTTTTAAACAAATAACTTTTAAATTTTGTTTCTTTTTCAAAAATGAATTGTTTTTTTTTTAATCCAATAAACAATAAATACAAAATTTAACATAAGAAACTTTTATTTTTATTGGAAAAACGTTTTTAAAGGTAAATTAGATGCAATTCGCAAATATGAACAATCTTGCAAAAGTGAACTGGCTTGGTTTTAATTAGTTCATATTATCGCGAGTGCACTGTATTTAAAAATGTGTACACTGAAGTGTACAAGGGTAGTGGCAGGGTTAAATAATACATATCTCGAAAACTTTTCGAAAGGTTTCTGATTCTTGTTTTTTATGTTGAACACTCGTTTTTAGTAATGGATACATATTAATATGGCCGTTATAATTTGTCTAACCCCTGTAATTGGTATATATTTTTTTTAAATACGTTTGTAGCTAAAGCTTCTTGAAAGTTATTAAACAATGTTGTCGTTTTTTTTTTTTCTTTTGTAGTTTTCATAAATATTTTGCTTATGTTTATTACAAAATTTCCCTTTTCAAAGCGTCGTTGTGTCTTAATGATGAGTGGAACCCAGACTTTAATTGGCTTCTTAAGTATAGGTTGCTTTTATTTCGAATTGTATTTTTTTTTTGTTTTTTTTTTTTTTTTTTTTTTTAATTTTCTATTGTTCTCGGTGTGTTGTGGAGGAAATATATGTGTGGTGATTTCACTTTTTATGTTGTTGTCATTTACAATATTTTTACTTTTAAATAACTGATCTACAATGCTATTGCACATTCAATTCATTCATTAGTCATGTTGTTCTTAATGGTTGTAATAGTCGTTGTTAAGTTTTTAATTTGTAGGTGTCACTGCTAATTACTAGTGTTGCAATATTTGTTCTTTACAAACACATATGGGAACCGAAGCATTACTAATTATAAAACGTTTTTATAGATTCTACTCACAAACTTTTTTTAAATGACGTCCTTGTGATACCGTTGTTGTAGCAACGTAAACTGTAAATAATATATAAAGGGTGATTTTTTAGCAACTGTCTTTCTGGCTACCCTGTTTTTGACAGCTCAGCTGTTTTCGTGTAAAATGTTACTGTTAAACATGTTCAGTTTGGTCTATAATTTAACCATGAATCGACTTACAAACGAACAACGCTTGCACATTATTGAATTTCATTATCAAAATGCATGCTCGGTTAAGAAAGTGCATCGCGCACTTCTTCCAATTTAAGGTCAGTTTTTGCGACCTTCTGAGGCGGCTATTCGGAATCTTGTGACTAAATTTCGCACCAAATTTACATAATTGAACACTAAACCACCAGCAAGCATACGTAGGGTGCGGACAGAGAAAAATGTCGCAGCTGTATCCGCCAGTGTTGTTGATGACCCTGAGTTATCGATTCGGCGCCGTTCGCAGCGATTGTCTGTGTCTGTTACTCAACAAGAAGAGCAGCCAGAAGCATTGCAATAACTGCCAATGCATCCCGAAAAATGGACTGTTTGGTGTGGATTAAGGGCCGTCCTTTTTTAAAGGCGGCGAGGGCAGGAACGTTACTCTGAATGGCTAGCGCTTCCGTGCGATGATTACAAATTTTTTTTTTGCCCAAAATGGAAGAGCTGGGCTTGGGTGGCATGTGGTTTCAACAAGACGGTGCCACATGACACACAGCACGAGAAACAATGGCCCAATTGAGAGGCGAGTTCGGTGAACAGTTTAATTCACGTTTGGGCCGGTCAATGGGCCGCCTAGATCTTTAGGGAGAAGCCCGCAACGGTTGCCGCACTGGAAGCCAATATTGAAGAATTTATTATTGAGATACCGGCCGATATGTTAGAGAGAGTATGCCAAAATTGGACCCAGCGTATGAACCATTTGAGGCGTAGTCGTGGATTATATAGATCGTTCTATCAACTCAAATAAAAATTTCATACATTTCTCTAATTTTATGTGTTTTTTTTTTTAATCAAATCCGAAAGCTCTTAAAAAATCACCCTATACTTATATTTAATTAGGCTCTACGAGTCTGCGTTGGTAAGACCTAGGCGGGATGATCACACAAAAATATTGTACGAAGTAGATCAGGGTAGTATTCTCCAGGGAATATAGGATCATATGATCTCGACCTTAGACTTCGGTGGAACACCTCCGGTGGACTTCCCGAACAGGGAAGTCTGGCGTGGATTCAAGGTGCTGTTCGAGGGGTGGGCAGTAGGCCGGGTCGATTTGTATGGAGGCAAAAAATCGCTAACGTTCAAGAAAAATCGTATTCTAGAGGCAAAAAATCGCTCAACGTTCAAGGAAAATCGTTCCTTTGCCGAAGGAACCATACCTCTAAAACAAATTCTGATGTCCCGACTTTTGACCCGTAGTTTAAAATTTTGAAAAATCCCACTTTGATATTTCAGTGTACTTAGTAAATCACTTAATCTTTAGTGCAAACAACAAAAGTTGTCGATACATTTTTCGATTGTCGTATCGTTAAAAATTGCTGCACTACTGTAGTGCAATTCAGTTGGTCGGAAGAATCCAAAGTGATGTGGGGGCTAAATGAGTCGGGTTTGCTACGCTGTTAAAGCGGTGGTTAACATCATAGGGGACGTATATGTGTTGATAGATGTTCAAACAAATGCTCTAAAAGAAAACGCTTCACAATAATATTTCAATGAAATGTTCATTTGTTAATAAATACTTTTTTAGGGTGTAAGCCAAACACCCTAAAAACAAATCTTGACAAACACCTATAAAATTAAAAATCGAATATTTAAAAAAAAATCAAGATTTTTTTTTATCTGACTAAATTATATAGTTATTATCTGTCGCTGGGAGACATAATTTATCAGACCTGCACTTGAAATTGTGATATCTGGCGAGCTAATGGTTCTTCCCCTAATTCTGGGAATGTGGTTAGCCTCGTTAGCTTTAACAGGGGACAAGGATAGGATAATCACTTCTATGTCTCTTGACCCCAAAAACAAATGTTTTCCTAGTCTAACTGGAAATAGGCTTGCATTTTTATCCTTTATAACGGGTGAGCCAAAACATAGTAAACTTGATCCAATTTACCCTGTCGTGAGCGTTTAAAATTGTTAAGAATTAACTCTTTTAAGTTTAAATAAAAGAACGTGAACAAATTTTGTTTCGAATTTTACTTTTATTTTAAATGTAAGACCGAAATGGCACAACCCTAATCGAGTTAAACTGTTTTTAATGTTTTAAATACAAAAAATTTGGATCCAAATAAACTCGATCACGACTGCGGAAATCTGCACCATGTATATTATAATTTATTAAGATCGTCATTTTTACTTTAAAAAAATGTTTACAATTTTCTTCAAGCAAAATAGTCGGGTTATTGTGAGTCAGAGGTTATATGTTTCTATCGGGTTTTATCTACAATTAAAGAAAGGTCTCGCTTGAAAAACGCATAAATTTTAAAATAAATTACAATTTTTATTTTATTTAATAGATTATACGAAAGGATCGTTCGCTTATTGTACAAACAACTAATTGTGTTGAAGAACGCGAATGGATTGATCTATTGCACAAGATATGCTTAACCAATTCCATACGATCGCAATATTTCCATCCATCGGCTTTTGTTAATGGCGTCTACAGTTGTTGTGATCGATCAGATGAAAATGCACCCGGTTGCAAAAATGTTTCACCCGAAGCAATGGATTATTTTCAAATGGATTTAATAACAGCACTAGATCCAGCACTAGACTTGCAACGAATACACACCCTGATTATGTCACATATGACACAATTGGAAGCGTTTCTTGATCAAACAGTTGCTTTTCATCAAATACAGCAACAGCACAATCCACTGGTATCAACCGCAATGGCATTTCAGCAGCAATCGGCGCATGCGTATGGCAAGTTCAAGGAAACCATAATGCAATTGCGAGAAGTGGCGTATGTGATTGATAAGGATCATCGAAATTATAAACAGGGAATAGCGCGTGAATTAAAATATGGCAGTCGGCAGGCACCGATAGGCGATGATAATTATTTACATATGATGCGCGCTGCAGGACATATGAATTTACAACAACAACAACAGCAGCAGCAACAACAACAAATGCAACAGCAACAAGTATTGCCACAAATGCAATTGGTAATGGCATATCCATATCATCAGCAGCAGCAACAACTACAGCAACAACAGCAATTGCAGCAACAACATGGCAATATGAATGCATATTTTATGCATAATTTACAAACTGCCCAGCAACAACAACAGCAACGGCAGCAGCAACAAATTCCATTTTATCAACAGCAAAAACAACAACAGCCGCAACAACAATCTAACAACAACAATCAGCATTTAATGCGTGCCGCTGTTATGGTGCATCAACATCATCCACATACCACAGCAACTCCTTCCTCTAGTAATTCTTCCACCACTTCAAGTGTAGCACCCACATCAGTCACACCCACATCTAGCATTTATTTACGTGACAGCCTTCCATCAGTTGAACGTTATGCTAATAAATGTTGAAAACATTCATTATCGTTCGTTCTAGAATGCCTACAATTACAACAACAACTACTACTACTACTGAATGGCTTATACAACAATGGTACTTATCATCATCGTCATCATCAGCATCACGATCATCTCTCTAACTGATAGGTTTAACCACACAATCATCCCCATCACTAAAACTTCCTCATCTTCCAAATGGTAACATAATCTACTCATAATGGCACATACAAAAATTATTAAAAGGTAATAGAATTAACAGTATTTAAAAAAATAGTTATGAAACAAAACCATTTTCAATATAATCCAAAGAAAATCATTAGAAAAAAGTTTTAAAATTTTAGAATTTTAACAATAAAGAGCTTATAAGTTATTGCTTTATTTAAAAGGACATATATTAAAAGCTTTTTTTTTAAAAAAAAATATTTATATTTTTGAATATGCTTAAATTGCATTCAAAATTTTTACCGAAGAATCTAAAACGATGTGTTTTGAAAGCACGAAAATATCTTGAATTGAATAAGCTTAATTAACGGAACTGACATCCCGCTTTGTGCCAGAGTCCCAGAGTTGCGAAAAATAGGGTTCGACTGTATTATAGTTTTGTAGTTTTTTTTTTTTTTTTTGAAAAAAAACTGTGATAGTAAACTTTCGCTCAGCGCGAAACTTCTCAGTAATACGGGGAAATATATGTCATGAGTTCTTTGATACATCACATCGAAATTGACCCAGGCTCTTTAAACTTGATTAATTCTTTGTACACACATACCCAATGGAGCTCATAACTCATCTCCATATTAGGTTTTTCATATTTTCAAAACCTCACGATTACTGTTTTAATTAAAAAAAAAAAAAATTAGAAAATCCCAAAAGTATATACATAATTTTAAGCGCTCTATTTTCAGATTTCTCGGATTCAAAACGCTTTTGATTCATATGGCTCTTCTCTTTCACACTTATGCAATATAATTTATACATACTAAAGAAATCATTTTTAATGCAAATGCAGTTTGTAAATGCATTTTTGAAATTTTTCTCCCCCTTCAAAATTTTTTAAATATGCATCAATGAAAAATTTTACATTTTGTATATATAATTAAATTTCGCATTTTCTGTGACGCAAATGCCATCTAATTTTTTTCGATTTTTTGAAAAAAAATTTTAAATTTTTTGTATAATTTTGATATTTTCTAACTGCAGTTTTAAAACAGTTTTAAAATACACAACACATTCTTTCAACTGGTTTTAAAAAAGCTTGAAATTCAGAACACACTATTAAAAATATAAAAAAATTGATTTGTTCAGGTTTATCTGTCCAAAAAATGTAATTTGGATGCAAACTTTTGCAAAAATTGCAAATGCATCAAAAATGAATTTTTTAGACAGATAAACTTAAATAAATCACGTTTTTATATTTTTAATAGTGTGTTCTGAATTTTAAACTTTCTTAAAACCAGTTGAAAATATAAAAAGTAGATATTATACAAAAATTAAATTTTTTGTTTGGAAAAAATAGATAAGTTTTTTTTTTTATCGAGAAAATTAGATGGCATTTGCTTCACAGAAAAAGCATAATTAAATTTGATAAAAAAAAATCAAAAGTTTTCGATTGATGCATGTTTAAAAAACAATTTAAAGTTCATCTAAAAATTGCATTTGCAGCAAAAATGCATTTTTTGTGTATTTTTTTTTGTATTGCATAAATGTGAAAGACGACAATATCTTTATGGCTTTCATATGGCTCTTCAAAGTTACATACTTTTGGGATTTTTGAATTTTCTTTAAAATTCAAACCGGAATTTTTTTTTAAATTTAAAAACCGAATATGGAGATGGCTTCATAGAGAATATATGTTTTTAATATAAAAAAGAAATCGGAAGACATTAGTTAAAAAATTACAATTTTTCGTGATCTTTCAAAGAATGAATGATGTAGGCGAAGGCAAAACCCAAAGCTTATAAAATTAAAATTAATTTTTCCGCTTTCTCGTTATTATGAGAAATTTGTTTTAATTTTGTAGCTATCCTATAACGATGTAAGCTCCAATGGCCACATAAATAAATTTTATAGGGTAAATGGTAAAATACCTGTGGATTTTTCAAAAACACTTTCTTTGTAGAACGAAATAATCAAAGCATACAGGTCAAAGAACTTTGTTTTACGTGTCAAACAAACAAAAAAGTAACCTACATATAGTCAGCTGGAGTTAGAGTTTTCAAATATTCGACCCATTTGGAAACCCGGTTTTCGAATACTTAAAAAAACGCAACCGTGTTTCGGTGTTTTAAATTAAAACTAAAAATTGATAATATCAGAAATTGATTGTACAAAATTAAAAAAAAAAATTAAAGGCATTCACAAGGTTTACTTACTAAATGTTGTATTGTACAAATAGACATGGTACAATTTTATTTTCGACTTGATTAAGATTTTGGGTTTTTGTTTTGTTGGGTTTTCACTCTGTTAGCACACTTAGGCCAAGTTTTTTGGATGTAGATTATCTCCAATCTTAGTTTAACGCAGTTTGTAACTGAAACCAAAATGCTGAACTAGAAAAAGTTGTTCCGGCAAATGTTTGTTAATGGTGGTCAAAATTCGTTATCGGTTTAACTAAACCTAGTTTAACACACATGCCAAAAACGCAGCCTTAAACATAGTGTTATAAATAGCAAATAATACTTTACTGTTTCATACTTTGTTTATTTATAACATAGCAACATTTTGTACAAACTTTATTTATTGAAAACTAAAAAATTAAATTTTCTTTTCATTCAAATAAAGTTTGTACAAAATGTTGCTATGTTATAAATAAACAAAGTATGAAACAGTAAAGTATTATTTGCTATTTATAACAGTGCTGGGCCCATAACCTGTGAAAAATATGAACCGATACACAATTGTTTGTAGATTTTTCTATAAACGTTTCTATTTATTGAAAACTAAAAATTAAATTTTCTTTTCATTCAAATAAAAACGTTTATAGAAAAATCTACAAACAATTGTGTATCGGTTCATATTTTTCACACATAGTACACTTAACATAGGTACAAATTTTGTATCGTACTATCATCCATTATTGTATATTTTAAAATTAAATTTTAGCATCTCTGTTTTCGATACGACTATACAAGACATACAACACTTAGTACACCAATTGCTTACAACCTTATTACCAAAAATTTAAATGTTGCCATTTAAAACTAAACAGATCGCCCTTTTACTTCTTTTCAAAATAAAATTAGTTTTGGAAAAATCTAAAAAAAAAATGTTAAACTACAGTGGGAGAAGAAAATAATACAAAGTCTCACGATTCATAAATCGAACTTATTTAAATTTACAATATAGCGATAATGCAAGATCTTAGAAAAAAACTAAACTTATATTGAACACATTTAATGTCTAACATGCACGGTGTTCTACCGGGACACCCACCAATGTGGATTAAATGTGGAACTGTGATATTAAAAACTAAATAGCGGATAAAAATCACCAAAACAGAACGATTTAATCCCTTTCATCGAAATTGGTGGATGAACATCTTTTTAGCTTTCAAAGTTATTAAAATTGGGCATATTAGTTCATCTCGTTCACGAATTAGTTCATTTTCGAATGATCTTTTCTTATTTGCGATAATTATATTCCGAATTGTCAAACAAACCATTGATTGACCACTACAATCTTATGAACAATTGAAAAAATTTGGCGAATGGGCGAGTAATCTAGAAGAACGAACTAGTTCAATAATTTCAATAAGTATGGTTATTATATCAGAGACGACAAAAAGCCAAATTAATCAATATATTTAAAGCAAAAATATATTGTTAAAAATCAAAAGTAAAAAACAAAACTTAATCAAGTTTATAGAATGTAACTACATGCATTAAATTTGGTTTTACCAAATTTTTCCTTTATACCCTCCACAATGAATCCTTACAAAAAAAATATTAAAAAGAAGTATATTAGAGGTAAAAACAAAATTTTGAGGTGTGAGAAAGAAATTGTGTGTTAAAAAACATTTTTGAGGTAAAAACTATTATTGTGGTGAAAAAAATGTTTATTGTGATAAAAAATTTGAGGTGAATTTGAAATATTATTCACCTCTTAGCGTCTGGTGGAAAGATATGACGTTATATATTACACCAGACGCTACAATGAAATTGTATTAATATACAAAAATTTGTATGGAACATTTGGAGGTACCTTGATATTTTCACTCATAACTTTTGCACCGCTGGACCGATACCTAATTTTTCGGGAAAATGTACACTAATCTGGGTAAAAATGGGCAGTCCGTATTTCGTTTTCTCGTCGTAATCGCCATTTTTTCAACAGACAGAAGGACATTGCTTAACCGCCTTAAATTTGAATAAGGATTAAGAATATATATACTTTCTGGTCTAAGACCTATATATCGATGCGTTAAAAACGAAATAATAAACCTATAAATACCCTCATCACAGCATGTGAACGGTATAAACATATTTTTTTGAGTAAAAATAAAAAACATTTTAAGTCGGAAAATCTCTATAAAAGCAAGTATGCTGAAAAATATTAAAAGTGTTTAAAGCTCAATATCGCATAATCCAAATAAAGCAAAAAAAAAAACCAATGGTTCAAAAAATGCATAAAGCTTGCTAGCATTTTAAATTAAAAGAACCCTTGCAAATTATGTAAAAAAAACTTTATTTCTCTGAAATTTACAAATTTAAAAATCCCGAGTTATTCGCGACGAAAAATCCGGTTTAGCGCATAACTCGAACACCACTCTTTTTCAAACCCCGTTTTTATCTATAGTACTTTTTGTAAACGTTAGCAAAACTCTTGTAGGCAATATTTTTACAGTGTTTTTGTTTCATACCCAGTTATAAATTTTGTATGAAAAGTACTCCCAAGGTGCTTTTTGCGGGCGTTCAAAAAGCAATCCAAAATAATGCTTTTTTCATACCATTGGCAATCAACGCTCTTAAAATGTTTATGTGTTGGTATCATCGAAAACAAATGCTTTGCCAGCGTTTTGTTTTTAGTACCATCTCTAATTTCTACCTGGGTAGTTTATTACATGAACTTAAAAATTATGATGAATGAACACGTAGCCTCTGTCAGAGTTGGTCTCAGTTCTATTTTGGGATATAAATTGTACATTTATCAGGATACTTTTACTGGTTAACTCTAAAATCAACAACGCTATTTTAACAATTTTTATTTTTAAATAAAAAAAAAAAAATTTTAAAATATATACAAAATCATTCCAGTATTTGACACCTTTGAAGTATATATCTTTTTTTTAAAAGCTTTATGAAAGTCAGTAGAAAATGGAGCTTATAGTTATGGAGAAAGGAAGTATCACAAAATAAAAATTATTCGGTTTTTTTTAGCGATATTTCAGAAATTGTTGTAATATTAATACATTTTTGATTTGTATGCTTTGACAAATTCGTTATACAAAGAATAAATCCACGAATAACAATTATACCACTCATCATATAAAATGTTTTTATGTGGCATTTGTTGGAGTGTATGTCAACACAATGTACATATACAATATTTGCGAATTTATAAATTCTACGAATAAGGAAGTTAATGAATTTTCAGCTTGTATGCCTTGGTTCTTTCGTGCGCTGTATTTAAAATTGGCTAGATCCTTCGTACCTCTTTGCAACACTGTGGAATACTTTCGTTTTTTTTTTTCTTTGAACGGCTAAAATTGTTGCATCTACATTTATTTACTGATTAAATATTGAAAATTAAATAAAACTACTATACCTTTTCTGTGTGTAGTAATTGAAATAGAGTAGTTTATGTTACCAGGCAAGACCATTTAGTTTAACTAAAACAAAACAAGAAAAAAAATGTAAAAATTCTAAAAAAGCTAAAAGTTCAAATTATGTATAGCAAATGTTTGATTTAAATTTAAATTATTATTTTATATAGTAGGTTTACCTAAATATAGTTGTACGTATGTAATTTACATATTTAATACTACTATTTACTTTACATACAAATACAAAATCCCATAAGTATACAACCATTTAAACATTTATTTTATAATTATATAAAAAAAAAAACACAAAAAAAAAAAAAACTAAAAATAATACAATTTCTTATGCCTAAACGACTTGTGATACATTGATACTATTATAATTTCTGACTATTTGTGCTGACTTAGCAATGTTTACTATCCTAGCAAAAATTGTTCTGCCAAAGAATAATTCTAATTCAGCATTTTTTATCAATTAATTTAACATTTGAAGAGTGGACGCGAATAAGGATACGGAAAGTAATTTGTATTTTAAAAATAATTTAATTTCCGCATATCTGTCACAATTTGTTTAGTATGTAAAACAAAGACAACATATTGTATATACAGTATCGGACAAATCATTTGCAACTACATATCATACAAATTTCATAATCAGTTCTAAAAAAATACTTGGGGTTGTGTTATTTTAATTTAAATTTTATTTAAATAGTGAAGTAAACTTCATTAACAATTTTAAATCAAAATTATTTAAATTTTTTCAATATTTCGAATTCTTTGTAACATAAAACAAACATAGTCACTACTTTAGCAACGCAAAACAATTGCAACTTAAAAATATTTCATTTTTAACTATTTGTTTTTTTTATATTTTGTAGCGAAACCCTTATTTTCAATAACAGCTTTGCATCGTCTCGGCATGTACTCTATTAAATGATTAATTGAATCCTGTGGTATACCATACCATGCATTTTAAATCCGATTGAAAAAAATCTTCGGTATTTTGGACGTTATTGCGAACAGTTCTCTGTTTCACAATTGACCAAAGGTTTTCGATTGGGTTAAGGTCCTGTGATTGAGGTGGCCATTGCATTACATTAACACTTTTTTTTGTCTAAACCAAGCTTTTACTACCTTCGAGGTGCGTTTGGGATCGTTATCTTGCTGAAACGTCCAACGTAACGGCATTTTCCACTCATCATATGGCAACATAACACCCTCAAGGATGTTTTTGTAAACCCATCTATCCATTATACCATTAATACGATAAAGTGGGACTAAACCATTGGCAGAAAAACATCCCCATGCCATGACCTCTTTTTTGAACTCGTTTTCCTTTGGGCCTTCTTACATGAGTTATACCATCACTGGCGATAATATTTAATTTTGATTCGTCGCTGAAAAGGACGTTTTTCCGCTGGTCCAACTGTCCAACTATCATGATCTTGAGCAAATTGCAGGCTTTTCGCTGGATGATAGGCTAACAAACCAGCGTCAACTAGACGTCGGGAAATGGTTCTTGCGCTTACTGGTAATTTTAATTATTTTGCAAATTTCGGAGCCGGCTTAAAAGGAAGCTTTTTAATCTCTCTCACTTTTAATGAGTCTGTTCTTTGGTCAGTTTTTCGTGGACGACCGCCTTTGCTGATCACCTCCACAGATTTAGTTTTTTGAAAACTCTTCCACAATACGCTTTCGTAATTCTTTTCCGAATTTATCTGGTGCCATTATTATCGATATTTTGGAATATTATCCCAATTTGTGTTTCTTTTCAAATATTTTTGCAACTAATGAAAAATGTGACTTTAAACCAAAAAAACTGCGAATGTGATCAAAACAAAACATAATGGTTTTTAATCTATTAACAACAGCAACTTTAGGAGTTGCAATTGTTTTGTCTCGTCAAAACAATAAATATTTACACTATAGTAATGCAAATTCCGGATAACTAAACCCAAAATATCTCTAAAATTGCTACTGAAATAACAAATACCATAAACTACCAAAAAAAAAACTTTGAAAAGTGGGAATAAATTAATTTTACGGAACAAAATTTAATTTTTGAATGTAAGTTGCAAATGTTTTGTCCGATTAGACTAGAGTGGCACTATGCACCGCGACCAGAAGTTGGTATTTTGTGCTAGTATTTTGTCCGATACTGTATGTACTATTTTTACACATTGTATAGGTTATAGTCCGTTTACGAAACGTATTCGCTTATGTAATGAAGCCTTAATGCTTCCTTCCTATGGACAAGGCAATTTTGAATTCATCGATGAAAATAACGAATTAGAAGAGAACAATTTTTTTTGGAAATTTATGCAAGGTTTAAGACAACGTTTTATCTATTTACTTACATATTTTGCACCAAAAGTAAGTTATGGATGACAAATTCTATAAATTAGCTCTAAAATTTGGTTTTACGGAACATGAAAGTTTACCTTGTATATGAAACTTTTAGGGTGAAAAACTTAATTAAAGGTAACCATAATTTAACACGCAAATCTAGTATACTGGTAAAGGCACCTCTTTTGGCCAAATTTACAATAATCGACCTAAACCGATCCCCATAAAACGCTACTTTTCAAATTTTTTTTTTTTTTGACCATTTGGCATGTAATACAAAAATTGATAGATTTGGATTTCGATAGATTTGATTATAAATCAAAATTTAAAAGTGAATTATAATTTTTAATCGCTATAATTGAATTGGAAATATCGATTGACATCAATTATTCTTTTTAAACAATGCCAAATATGCGGTACTGATATTTAAAAAGACGATCGTTTTGAAATCGATCGTTTTCCGTCTTATGTCGGAATACCAATGGTAATAATATCGAGGAAAAATTAAGCTGAGACATAACAACACCAATAAACCAGTGAATTTAAAGAAGAAATTAGTTCATTTAGAAGAGCATTTTATGGAGAAAATAACTTGGTTTTTTTTTTTAATTCCATTAAAATTTAGTTTTGTTTTGAAAAGATTAAATTTTACAGTTGAATTTCAATTAAAAATATTGTTCTATTCAAATGTATTGTATGTGTAGGTAGGTATTGGTGTATCTGTATATTGCGTTAAGGTTATTGAAAATGTACATGTTGTACAAGATTCGTATTTAATACATTTATCTTTATCACTACTTTAACCACATACTACTTTATCATTATACATATCTGTGTCTTTTTAACAAAATCTCTTAAGTCGACTTACTCAAAAATTGTTAAAAAAAAAAATCATAAACAAAAATGTTGTAGTTTATGTGTTTTAAAGCAGAAATCATTTAAAAAGAAAATAGCATTTAAAACAAATTAAGTGAAATTAAGCAAAATTATTAAAAATCAGTTTTTACAATTGAATGCAATATAATAAGGGTATATGTTACAATTTTATTTCTATTTCGATAGATTTTCTAAGTAGTTTTTTTTTTTTTAATAATTTTATTTTTTTTTTTTTTGGACTTTTGAACCTTTATATGAAAAAAGTAAAAAAAAAAAAAAAAAAAAAAAAAAACGCAACTTACTATAGTTTATCTCACTAACGATTTTTATTAAAATTTTAGCAAAACTATGGGACACTTTAATTTCCCGCTTAAACAGAAACTCGCACCATATTATACATAATATGGTGCACAGATTTTTAGTATTGTATATTTCAACCTAAGTAGTAAGCAGAGTTTAAAATTAATACTGCAGTAGTCGTGATTTGCTATAAATTTCATAATTTAATAGCAACGTACAACTGTCGTACAACGTACAACTGTCGGCACATTATACTATGAAATTATTTCTTATGTGTATTTTGTTTTGATTGTGGGCTGTTACAGCAATAGCTGCATTTTATTTGTATAATTGTATAGTGCTGTCATAGTTCATTTATTTGGTGCTGTGGAATTCATTTTTGATATTATGTGTTGGTATGAAAATATTTAATATTTCTTGCTGCTGTGGTGAGCATATTTAATGAAATTTATGTAGAATATATTCAATTAAATTTACAGTGTGGCAAGAAAAAATGGGATTCCCCGAACTTTACTTTAATGCTTTGTACATACGTTAATGAATAAAAAACGCAATGTGTACATTAGGGTGATAACTTTTTTTGGACAACATTCTCCCCAGGGGTTTTCTAATGGCAAATATTGTATTAATGATAAAAAAAAACTATTTCAGTTCAATTTGGTAAAAAAAACCTTACGCACCGACAGCGATTTCTAAAATGCCTTTAATATATTTTTTTTAAAATATGGTTTATACATATGTAAGTATGTAAACAAATAATAACAATAAATAATGATGACTCGAAAACGAACTTTACTATTGAAATCAGCATGCCTTAATTATATACATAGATGTGATGGTCAGACGTTGAGGCATCAAAAAAAGTTTTTTTTTTTTTAACTTTGTTTGATTCAAAACTTTAACGCGTTTGGTGCGTAACCTCTTTTAACGATAGCGAAAAACTAAAAACGCAGTTCTTAATATTTGTCCATGCCCTACACGATTTTGTCTGGGGAGATTTGATATTTGCAAAAAATGCAAAAAGTTATTACCCTAGTGTACATGTATGTCTTGCCACAGCCACAGCAGCACAATATACAATATTAAATATTACCATAAAATAACAAAATATATATAAATGAATACAATATTGCAACATATATGACTACCGCAGCACTTATCAAAATTCAAACAAAATGCTAAAATACTGCTGCGTCAGCACGCAACTGTCGAAGATAAAATAATTTTGTAGCATGCTATCACCACAGTTGAATATATCTTGCTAGCAATGTGAGAAAGATTAATGTGTTCAATATATCTTGCTAGCAGATATTCAACAAACATTTTTGATATGCTAAATTTTAAACTCTGGTAGTAAGTGACTCACCGCGTTACATTTAATTATTTAGTTTTCTATAGTCAAACTTAAAAGTATCTTCAAAATAATAGTTAAATAATGTATCATTTATATGTGGATATATTAACCCTTTTTCTGCGTTCGCACTTTATATGTTAATATTTTACGATTAAAAGAATTTTTTTATTTTTTTGCAAACTAAGATATCAATAATGTAACTTACAGATATTCTTAAAACATTAGTTAGCAGAAATTTTTAAATTTTGGTAAATAAATATTAGTTTAACTGCAAAATACATATTTAAATTTCTGAAAATAAAAATAAATATTAAACAAAAGTCGACATTTGAGATTAGTTTTGGGACAGAAAAAACAAAATTTAGCAAAACTATTGGCATTGTTATACGTATTAATGCTTGATAAGCCTTATTATGCAAAACAACGTCATTCCATGACAGACCTTACGATTTTTGCTAAAAATTCACTTTGATGTCTCCGAATTCTTTCAGAATTTTAGTACGTATTTTTCATTAAAAAATATTTTACACGTGTTTCCAGAAAAAAATTAAACATTTTTTTTTCAAAAAGTTATGTGCATTTGAAAATCGTCAAAATAGTGAAAAATTTTCCGACATGACAACTTTTAAACTAATGTTTTTCTAAAACTATGTAATGGATTTTAAAGTTTAATACCTTATTTTAAAAGTATTTAAACCTTCTTTTTAAAAATTTTTTTTTATTTTTTTTAATTTATTTTTTTTATTTTTAAATTTTTTTTTTTTTACTTAATTTCTGTTTTTCACCATCTTCAAACAAGTCGAAAAATCTGGAAAAAATATTACCTTATATATATAACCTTAATATTCCCTGTAAATTTCAGAATGGAAGTCAAATGGATTTTTTTCCGATTTTTTTTCTATTGTAGTACCACGAAAAATTACATTTTGTATGTGAGCATTATATTTTCAAGCGCGTTAACGAAAATGTTAATGCATGCATGCATGCAAAAACACACGCTAACAAATTCATATTGTTCTTGAGCATTATTTGTTTTGCTTTTTCTATTTGCAGTTACAATTTTTCTGTATGTTTTACTTGAAAATATAATTTCTCATGGTACTACAATGGAAAAAAATCGGGGAAAAAAATAGAATCCATTCACTTCTATTCTGAAATTTGTAGGGAATATTAAGGTTATATTGAGCTTTAAGAAAATATTTTTTTCAGATTTTTCTACTTGTTTGAAGATGGTGGAAAACAGAAATTAAGTAAAAAAAACAAGTTTTAAAAATAAATAAAAAAAATTAAAAAAAAAAAAAATATTTTTTTAAAAAATGGTTCAAATACCTTTAAAATAAGGTATTAAATTTTAAAATCCATTCACTAGTTTTAGAAAAAACATCAGTTTAAAAGTTGTCATGTCGGATGACTTTTCACGATTTTGACGATTTTCAATGTTTAATACGCCTGGCAAATTTTAAAGTAAATCGGAAGAGATGTTGTAAAAAATGTGTTTGGTCTGACATGGAATGACTCATATACCCTTATTTGAGCGAGGCATTCAATTGTGATTTTTTTTTCTTAACAACTTAAAAAAAATAGCTTCTGATAACTTAAGTCAAAAAAAAAAAAAATCGTACTTTGTTTCATTATTATTGCTTAAGCTACTTAAGCTATAATAAATTTAAGAAATAAATTTGAATTAATCACTTAAGTGCAAAACATCAAAATTTCTTAATTTATCTTTTCTTTTTTTTGGATTTCGCACTTGGCCATCATATTTGTATTAACATTAATTATTATACGTTACATAATTTTATTTTTACAAAAGTCAAACAGAAAAAAAATTAAGATAAATTCCGTCATATCTTAAAACTACAAATTTCGACATAAGCGATTTTGCTAAAATGACACAGATATAATTTATAGTTAGTTATTAAGTGTAAATTTTTATTTTAAATATCTTTAACAAATAAATATATAAGAATATAAACTATTTATTTTATATACCATGAACTCTATACATAAATATTTAAAATGAATAATAATTAAATTAATATAATACAAATTATAATAGTATATACATATACTAAATATGTACATATATAAAATATATACATATATGTATATATTTGCATAATAATGAACATTTTTTTTTTATGTTAAAAAAATTCATAAGTTCAAAAATAAAATAATAAAAAAAAAAAAACATAAAAAACAACACTGGTAGTATTTTTATTTTAAATGCTACACCTTAACTGATGATATAGTTCTAAATGAAAAAAAAAAAATTCTAAATTTTTAACTCCAATTTATTGCATTATTGAATTTTTATTAAATAAGTTTTTTGTTTTAGATTTCTCTTTTAATTTTTTATACACAAAATAAAAAATGAATTAAACACTCACACACACACACTTATATTATTGTATATGTGTATGAACAGCTAACGAAACATTCTGTTTAAAAAAATTATATATTTATAAAATTTATGGCAATTCAACCAATTTCAAACTGAAATGTCCAAAACGAAACAAGAAAAAAAAACAAAAATTATAAAAACTAGAAAAAATTTTCTATTAGAATTAATATTAAAAAAAAATATTTGGTTATCATTCATATTTACCAAAATTTTAATTTAACAATAGACTAGTAGACTACTTAATACATATAAAATGTTCAGTCATTATTTTATACATTTTTTTTTCGTTTTTTGCTTTTAAATCACCGTTTGAAATCATATTGTTAATACTGAAAATTATCGTTATAAATTTCTTTTTAGTTCTTAGATCGGTCTATTAGGACCTGATGGATTAAACTTCAATGTAGAAACTTTACTTTACACACTGGTGAGCCAGCAGATTTTTAATACTGAAAATTATCTTTTTTTTTCGAAATAAAATATTTAGGCTCGAGGTCTATGTTGGTTTTGTATAAATATTCTTTATTTATTCATTTAATCGATATTTCGCATTTCAGTGAAAAGCATCATCAGGAATAGCTATTTAATATATATAACACAAAACATAAATGTTTAAAACTGATCGTTGTGTCTCCACCATTGTCGAATATTGCACTCACACACAACGATCATTTTTAAGCATTTATGTTTTGTGCTAAATATTAAATAGCTATTCCTGATGAAATATCGATTAAATGAATAAATAAAGAATATTTATACAAAACCAACATAGACCTCGAGCCTAAATATTTTATTTCGGAAATTAATTAATAAAGGTCGAATATAACCAAAAATCTTTATAACTGAAAATTATCGTTACAAATTTCTTTTTAGTTCTTAGGTCGGTCTATTCTGACCTGATGGATTAAACTTCAATGTAGAAACTTTACTTTACACACTGGGGAGCCAGCAGATTTTAACGAAACTTAAATATGTTGTAGAAGTCAAAAATTTATAACACAATTTTTTTTTTAGGTGCTCAATTTCGAGTTTATAGTTAAAAAGTGGAGTCAAAAGTAGAGTTGTCAAATATTCGTCCTATTTAAAAATCCGGTTTTCGAATACTTAAAAACCCGTATTTTTTTTAAATCCGGTTTTCCTGTTTTTATAAATCGCTTTGTATTGTTGATATCTGAAAATATTTGTACACAGGGATTATATGTATGCGTAAAAACAATTGAAGTTTTAGTTATTTTAACGGTAATTAATTTTAACGCATTTTTATCTGAAATTAAAGTTGTTTTAACTGTAATTTTCAGTAGATTCTACTGTACTTTTTTGAATGTATACAAATATATGGAATAACTCTTGCGCTCTACAACAATCCAATTCTTTGCCTGTGCTTTTTTAAATAATTTATTTTGTACAACAAATACCGGCATAACGTTTTTTGGCATACTCTGTTTTTGTGTTCCAAAGAAGTTATTTGCTAGTAATTTATTTTTAGTTCCATTGTTATGCAGTGGTATGCCAGTGCTTGATTTTTTCACTGGGTAAGTTAAAACAAGTTTTCTGTCATAAATATTTACAATTACAATTACTTTTTTTACATTTTTTTTTTTTGTTGTATAAAAAATGTTTAAGTAAAAAGCGTGCTAAAATTTAAATAACTTCTTTTGTTAAATAACTTTGGAAATTAATAATATTTTGAGAACAGTTGATTTGAGTGTTTGCATATGGTTTAAGGTATAAAGTGTAAAAATGTAAGGAACATGCAGAAATACAAAAGTCTTAGAAAATTTTCTTAAGTCGACTTTACTTTACTTTCACCAAGCTTTCAGGTATATAATTTATGAATTTGTACTCAAAATACATTGAAATGTGTGAATAAAACCAAAAAATGTGCGCCCCGGTAGGCTAGTTGGTAGCGTTCTGGCTTATCTGTGCGTGGGTCGTGGGTTCGATTCCCACCAGAGGCACTGGTCTGTTTTCGCTACAACGCGCCGAAGGCCATAGTAGCTAGTGCTCAGTTAGGGTAATAGTATATAATTTGTAATTATATGATTATTAATTAATAAAATAAAATAAATAAAAAATTGTATGAGAATTTTGGAGCAGTAAAAAAGCTCGTTAACTTTCACTACGAATTATGTGAATGTTTTGTGACAGGCGATAATTATTCGGCTGTAGATAAAAAAAAAAAAAAAATTTGTAAATGCTTCATTTAAATTTTTTTTTTTTGTTACAGTGAAAATATACTTTTAAAATTAATTACACTGTGATAGTAGTTAAAATGAACTTCGATGAATCCTTTTCGAACTATTAGGGGAAAGTCGCCTGAGTGCGAGAGTACATTTGAAAGTGTCAGATTCGCTACAGTTTTTGAGAAATCGGTATATATCCATTTTTCAAGGATATATACCGTTTTCTGAGCTTTTTAAAAATTTTTATTCGACTGTATTATGAAATTATATATAATTACATCCAATTATATCATGCTATATATAAAAAATTTATGAACTGAAGAAATCAATGTGAATTGTCTAACAAAGTAATAGTGAATTACATGGAAGTACAAATTAATTAATTTCATATTTTTATGAGTGAATTTGATTATATTGTTTAGTGTTTCTTCTATTGTTTAAGATTATTTATATTAAATCAGACTAAAATACTAAAAAAATATATGATTTTATCTGCATGTTGTGTTGTTTTTCGATTTACACTATTTTCTATATAAAATATTCTTTATTCGATTAGGACTAAAATCGAGGATAGGTTGACAATAGACCGACTCATGATTTCAAAAATATTTCATGTCTAGCATTGAGATCCCGTGAGCTGGATCGTTTTCAAAAAAATGTTTTTGTTTTAGTTTTTCAAAGATTTTTGTACTTTAACTAAAGACAACTAATACGATATTAGTATTATATAAAAGTTTGTTTTAAGACACGTCCAACGGTATACATGTCAACTCATGTCCAGACATATCCTTTTTCAGGGATATTCTGTAAAAAAACGAACTTTGTAAGTTTTTTGTACGTTAATTTTTGTTATTTAAATGTCAAATTAACATATTTTCATCTTTAGTCGATTTAAGTAAATGCATGTTTCAGATTTTTTGAAATTCGCACTGGTTCGCTTTCTACCGATAATGCTTTATGGTGGGAAAACTATATTTAATTCATATCAATATCGGTATTAACATTTTTCTTTGGGAAAGTACATCAACTATGTGTGGAAATAATTTTAGTGCATTTTCATCGGTGCTCTGGACCAAATTTTGAAAAAACATTTTTTAAATACCAATCTGCAATTGTAACGTATGCGGAATGAAATTGTAACAAATTTTGCGTAGCTAATTAAAAAAAAGAAGTAATAATGCTATCAAAATGTTGACTTTAGTTTCGGATAACCACATGTTTTCTCATGTTACTGCATCCATTTTATGAAAGTCATTCATATAAATTTTTTTTTTTAATGACAAAAAAAGAAAAACAACTACAAAAAAAAATTGTAATTTTTTTGATAATTAAATTTATGAGAAGAAATCGAAAACAGTTTCTCTGTTTGTCGAACAGCTAGAAAGTCAATGTGTAGTATATTGAATAGTGGATATCTAAGTAACAAGAAAAAGTACTAAGAGTATTCCTTGCTCCGGTAAAAAGTGCAATTTGACCGACTTATTTATGAGATCCTGTCTTAAATATATAAATATATATAAATGGCTAAATCGTATAAGCTGATTGAAATAGCGGTTTAATGCGATGGAAAAACGTTCCTTAATTATACGCGAATACAAAAAAGATGCCGAAAGATAATCGAGCTGTTTATGAAATGTAAGAAGTAATCTTAATTAAATCTTCAATTAATAAGTTTGGTCCAAACTAGTCAAAAACGCCATTTTTCAACATTTACGATTAGTCATATTTAATCTTAGATGTCAATAATTGGCAGGGAAAGCACTTTTTCGATGAGATAACTTTACTATTGATAAAATTAAAAATTTGGACCAAAATAATATTCAAATATCCAAAAATCCAATCAACAATTTTGAAAAGAAGCTCAGAAAAACATTGAAATTTTCAATATCTATGGACAAAGTACTACCTCAAAACTGCCTCAAAATTGGATAAATTTTGTCAATTTATTTACATTAAATTAATGTAGTGCATTGTTTTTCAAAATAGTAAAATTGACTTTAAGTTTGTGTTAGAAAAAACTACAGCATTTTCCGTTTTGTTACAATTTCATTCCGCAAACGCTATTCAGTTTGTAGTTAATATAAGGATGAAGGTGTTGCTCAGGAGAAAAAATCCAAACGCGTTTTTTCGCTGCATAACTTTTTTTTTGGCGAATTTACAGTTTTGTTTGTTTTTATATATATCGGTCTAAAATTCCTACAATTTAAAAACAAAAAACTTTTGAATTCGCGAAAAATATGTTGCCGCCAATAAAGCGCGTGGTGGAATTGTTTTTCTTTTAAGCCGAATTTTCATCCTTTAAAAAACAGCGGTTCCCACCAACTTTGCTTCACGGACCCCTTGAGACACTTCCACTGGTTCACGGACCCGCAACATTTTTTTGTTTTTTAATATATTAAAAAAAAATGAAAAGTAAAGAAACCAACAAAAATTTTATTTTAATTTTAAAAATAAATAAACATTACCAAAACCACCCAGGTAGAAATTGCCATCCTTACAAAAAAAAAATAGTACTGGCAAACCACAGCTATTTTTGTAAAAACCCACCGTGTTGAAAATTACTAAATGTACAATTAATATTAGACTAGGAAAACACTATTTTGTTTGCAAAGCATGTGTTTTGTCAGTACCATCCGCAAAATTCTTGGCCAATGTTGTTTTTACCAATATTGCAACCAATTTGAAGCATTTTTTTTTTTTTTAATATTTTATTGTATTTCACTCATTTAAATATGATGTATAAGTCTAAGATCGGACTGTATTGCTGATTTTTAAATTTCAATTTTTAATTTCAAGTATTTTAAAAGCATCAAATTCTTTGAATTGCCAGCGGTAGGAAGTTCACTCAAGCCAACGGTTGGCCACTGTTATCAATCGGGTAACAGTACAGTACTGTCAAGATTATTAATACCACGTTCTGACAACGCATAACCGATCGTCTCCGACGCTTTGCCAACACTGTGCCGATTATATTTTTCCGACAGTCAAACTCGATTAAGATGGACTCCGAAGGATCAGAAAAACTAATTCGTTATAATCGAGATTCGTATTTACTGGAGTAAAATGAATTCTTTACAATTACACAAAATATTAAAAAAAAAAATTATAAACTTTTTTAAATATTGTGAAAGTTTCTTATTAGACTTCATAAATCAAATTTAAATTTGTTAAAATTCAAAGAAGTATTACGAAACATTGGAAAATTGTCTAAATTTTGTATTAAAAATGGAAAATTATAGGAAAATATTTTTGTGTGACTGTCAGAAAACGTTCTTGTAACATCTTTAGTAAGATGTTACATTGAAATTGTTTCTAAAACATCAGTACACTCAAAAAAAAGTTTATAAAGTCAGCGAAAAATGTTGCTGAGTCATTAAAATTTTAGTCAGGAGTGTGCTTGCTAAAAAATTGCTAATGTCAGCAAAATCTTTTGCTGAAAATCAGTGAGCTGAATTTTATCAAAAAAAATTAGTAGATTCAGTAAAAGTTTTGCTAACACTTAGTGGATTATAAATTGAAAAACCCTTGCTACAAAGTAATAAAATTTTTGATGAATATTAGTAGACTAAAAAAACTTAAAAAATTTGTAGAAAAATTATACTTTAGTTAATTTATTTGCTGAAAATCATAAAACATATTTTGGTGATTATTTTAAAAATAATTTACAATACGTTACAAAATATAAAAATGTTCATATTCCCAAATCGACTACATGAATTAATGTAATTTCTAAAAAAAATAATATATAACATATAACACAAACAAAAGCCGCAGGTAATTATAGAAACGAAACGAAAATATAACATATACAACCCTTTTTTTTTGCAATAAGAAAAATGAAACATAAAACTCTACCTAAGATGTGTGTCTTTCGCTTTAGCACTGGTTTTTACAAGACGTTCGCCGAATGAGTGACTACATGTATTTTGTTTTTGTATTGCATGTATTTAGTTATTCTTTTTCCGGTCGTGTGTAGAAAAACGTCACCTAAAAACAGAGTATTAGTCTGTGTACCTGAATGTATATTTGTTTGCAATTTGACCATTATAGATTATTAATCTCTATAAACATTTAGTTTACAAATACACATTTAATATTTATTAAATTTAAATATTTTATTTTGTCTTTTATTTAATTAATAGACAATTACTTTCACAAGCAGGTGACAATTTTGTTTTATGTATGAAAAACAGATACAAAAATCTTCCATGGTTGATTTTTTTATATTTCTTACTAGAGTTGTACTTTTTAGTATCATTTTCCTCGTCACTACACATCTACATCTTGACATGCCGCGACATCTAATTCATTCTGCGTATATCTTTCAATCTGGTTGTCGTCCACACTATTAATGTGCTAATCAGCCCAATGTTTTTTTTTTTGCAAAATAAATTAGTAAAACATTAGAAAAATATTAGTAAAACATTAGCTCAAAACAGTTAAGTGTTGAATAAGTATAACTAAAATTTAAGCTGAAAACATAATTTAAGCAAAAATAGTTTCTGAAAAATAGTATACCGATTTACAAGATGTTTTACGAACTTTTCTCCTAGCTTATTTTTTTGAGTGCAGGGGGTGTTCTATAACTATGCTACAAGTTTTCACATCGAAAATAGTAACTCTACAATATTTTTAACAGCGCGTGTCATATGATATTAGATTTATACAAATTAACTTTTTTTTTTTCATGCGACTAAGTAAATCATGTGACTCACTCTGTTCTAATCATGGCAGAGTTGTATTTTGAGAAAACTTGCATACTTATAGAACAGCCACACTGGATGTTCAAATTAGTTTGTAATCTAAACCGAGTTCATCTTAAACGAGTTTTACTGTACAAGACTTCCAAACAGAATCATCAAAAGTGTAAGGAATTTTTTTTTTTTTATAGTTTTTTAAACAATTAAAAAAAATTCGAAAAAGTTTTAATATTTCAGAAATAGATTTTTTATATTTTTTTTTGTGTTTTTTAAAAGTTATTGGAATAAAAAAATTGCTGTTTAATGATCTTCGTTCATACAAAAATTTTAAATTAAAAAAATGTGTCTTATCTTAATTTTTTGAGCTTCTTTGCTAGCAGGACTGGCGCAATTATTAAAGCACCAACTTATTGGAAATGATATGCAATTTTAGGTGAGAATGACCAATAGAGTTAAGGGGGGACATTACATTCGCGGCAGAGAAAACAGACCTTTTTTAAAAAATTCATAACTCAGTCAAAAACAAACATTTTTCCAACAAATTACAAGAATTCAAAAAAATATATTTTTCACTCCAACATGGTTTTATAGAGCTCCAAACTGGCGGCAGAGAAAAAAACGGGGCCTCGTGGTTGTAGCGCTGGGATTTGCAAAAATTGTCTGATCTGGAAAAAAATGACTTTTAAATCTTAACAAAATTGGTTATCGTATGACACGAGCTTTTTTTTAAATTTTTTTCCAATTTTTGGTGATGTTCCAAATTTAAAAGTGTGTTTTTCGAAAAAAAAAAATATTGACTTTAAAAATTCATAAAAAATCGAAAAAAAAGTTTTAAAAAAAAAAAGCTCGTGTCATACGATAGAGAATCAAGTTTAAAAAAATACAAAAAAAAAATCGTCAAAAAATGAACCCGCTAGTGCCGCAACCAGTACGAAAAACATGGTTTCGAGATAAACGCGTTTGTGAACAAAGAATCTGCCATGCCTGCTTCGTACTGTATGCCTTCGTTATCTTGTGTTGTGCTGTTTTTTCAAGAAATTCAAAAACACAAAAAATCCACCCTTCAAGTAGGTACGAAATAACAACCACCAAAAGTCAGGTGGCAAGTAAAACAAGTATATACCAGCTGCCGTACGTAGGTAGCGCGAAAACTAAAAATGCGCTCTTACTAATCCGGCTGTAACTTTTGAACCCGTAGGAATTTTTCCATGAAATTTTTTTTCTTAGAATCTTAAGAATATTTACTAAAATACAAAATTTTTTAAAAAAAGTCGATTTCAATTATTATTTTTTTTTTTAATTTAAATTATTAAGAAAATTTTAAAAATTATTGTAAAATGAAAAAAAAAAATAATCATTTGGTCGGAACTCTTCGCGAACCACCTGGTGGAATACTCTACATTTTTATGTTGTTGTATTGTTTGTTTTGTTTTGACCGCCGGCGTCGGCAGTTCATAAAAGATTTTTTTTAAATTCATAATTCTTTTTATTAATTTAAAAATCTATTTTTTAGACATATCACCTAACACGCACCAGTTTCCCAAAATGTGGAAATACGTTACATCCAATGACAACGCCATGTTAAAGTGATATGTCAATTTCATATAAAAAGTTCGATCGCTGTCATGTCACCGCCACCTTGGGACATATCCTAAGTGACGTCCCTTTGCCCGTTGGGTATAAACAATTTTTTGTAACAGTCTTTGTTTGCTAAGTTTTTGTCTGTAAATATTCAACAAAAGTTTTTCACATATTAGCAGAGTGAATTGCTGGTTTTAAAAACTAAAATTCAACTTCAATTTAACAAAAATTTTGTGTAAAGTTTGGGCAAAAAAATACAAAATATTGAAAAAAAAGAAGCAAACAAAAAATTTTTAATTGAATTTAAATTTATTTGTTATATACAGAAATATACTAAAATTATCAAAAACTTTGTTCGGCACTTCAGCCATTGAGCTCTAAATTCATTTTGTATTCCGGTTTTTAGCCCTTTGTTGCTTTTTTTGATGAGTTAATCGAATTTTTTAGCCAAGTTCATGTTTCTATACCATTTTCTCTTTAAGTTTGCCAATACAGTTTTCATGGGTGTAAGTTGGGCAACGTTTTTAGTGGGTTTTTTCTTTCGGCACTGTGTATGTAACACTTGTCTAGCTAGTGTGACTTTGGCGTAGCGGGATTATGCGAAGTGTGGCCAGAAAACTATTTTATCATTTTATGATGTTTTTTGATGAATTTTTTAATTTGAAGTTTTTGTAAAAATTTGGCTAACCGTGTAAAATGCAAACTTTTAAATCATTTCCACACATCCAATTATTTACTTAAATCGACTAAAAATTAAAATCTGTCAATTTGACATTTAAATCATAAAAATCTCCGTACTCAAAAATCTTTTTGGACAAAAACACTTTTATTCTCCATATAATATGAGTCGGTCTAGTGTACAATTTTATTTCAATTTAAATTACAAGAATAAACAAAATAAAGGGTCCGCCAAATAACTTTTTTTTTGAACTCCTGAACCAATTGGACTTTGTATAGCGTCATACCAAGGTCTTTATGCAAAAATCGTCTCAATGATGTCTCCGAAATGTTGAATTGTTGAGAACGACGGTGAATTGATGTTGATGGCACTTCACGCACACTTTCTGCAACAGCAGCAATATTCTCGGGTGTACGCACTGTTTTTGGCTTTTCACGCTTTGGTTTATCGATGAGGATGCCAGTTTCTTTCACTTTTTTCACAAGATAACGAACATACGGACCATATTCGTTCAGCGGAAGGATAAAACTAATTCTCTGTCAAATGAGACATGAGCTAAATGTTACCATTCACGAAATAAGCACTAGTTGAAAAAAAAACGTTAGATGGCGGACACTTTATAACTCCAATTTAAATTCTAAAGTTCTGTCAGTTAAATTTTGAAGATTATTTTAACTGACTTTCAATTGTTTTTACTACTTTTAGCAATTATTTAAACCATATTTTAAAAATATATTAACAATAATCAAATAAAATTAAAAATCAGTAGCCTTCTTTTTAAATGTATTTCGAATTAATTAAATATGTATTTCAGAACGTTTTTTAACGTTTATAACATTTTGTGATTGAAAATATGAAAATCAGTTTTGTTTAAACTAGGGTTCTATAAATGGACTCGAATAATCGACTTTTTGTGACTTTTTTCGACTTTCTTCTGATGAAAATGTTGAAAAATCGACTTTCTTCTAGTGAAAAAGTCGAAAAGTCGACTTTTGTTTCGGCTTCTCGACTTTTTTAATTGTCATATATTTATGGCTTAAAAGTAAATTAAGTTTTAGTCGATAACACAATAGACAAATTTAAAGCCATTGTTGCCAAAAAAAAAAAAAAAAAAACGTTAAATATGACAAAAAATCCTAAAAAAGGTGAGTTCAAAAGCGCAAAATAACAAAAAGAACCGATTTGGATTTAATGTTCCCAATTGTTAAGGAGGAGTAAGGCCTTTAAAAAATAATTGTGTTGTCATCCATTCCATTACACGGTGAGCATTAGTACCTGAAGTGTAAAAATTCATTCGCAGCTTTAAATGATATTAGAATTTTGGCAATCTGTTTGATGAGACTAGGCTAATGGTCCAAACTTTATTTGTTCGCTGACATTAACATTTTAATTATTTGGGAATGAGTTTTGGGGTTTTTGGAAAAACGGTATTTTTTTTAATAGTGAAATGTAGTGTTTCCAATTTGGTTAATGGATTAACCGATACCTCTATTTCGGTTAATGTCGAAACAAATAATTTAAAACTCAAATAATTATTCGACCCGAATAATCGGTTAAAACAGGTCGATTAACCAGTTAAAAATTTAATATAAATATTTCACTTATTTTTCATAAGTTTGGCTAACATAATTAATGGCACGAAAAGATTTGAAAAAATATGTACTAATTAAAATAATATCAAATTATTTTGAAAATAGAGTAAAAGAGCTCCTTAAGATATATTATTTTAAGTAACATTATCAATGTTCTTGCATTTACTTTTTGAAAAAAACAAATAAAAAGATTTAAAATGACACAGGCCGACAAAATCTAGAGTTCTATAGTTTTAAAAAACACATTTGTTTGCTATATTCGGGAAGATAAAACATCTCGAATTAAGCTTTATTCGCATAACTTTGTCTTGTCCTATGAAAGCCTTGTCTAGTGCTTTTAAAATTCAGGTCAAACCATTTCAAAGCCTTCTAGGAGAAATCGTTCGCTGAATTTTGTTGTTGTATTATGGTTTTTATGGTAATAGCGAAAATAACATACCAATGAATTTCAGAAATTTTGATTCGCTATGATATAACATACCGAATATAGCAAAAAACAAGACTTTTCTTAAACATTATGTTCAAACATTTCGAGAACCTTTACAACAGAAATTCTGAGGTCAGATTCAGCGAACAACAAACCTTTATAAAAAATACTCTCGTCTCAGGTCTAGTTCTTGTAATGTGTTATTTAGTAAAAAAAGTATCCATTAGCAAATCTATTTTCATTAAAGGTTTACTAAAATTTGATTAAAGTTTTAAAATGTTTACAATTTTTTCCTTAACTTAAATAAAAAAAAGTCTGTAAAAATTACAGAAAAATCGGTTATTTTACAGAAAAATGAATTATATTTAGTAACGTTTACCTAATTTTAGCAAAACGTGTCTGTAATTAAAACATTTTCTTTGTATTTTTAATTATACAAATTTTCAACTTGAAAAAAAAACTGCTTAACTATGAAATTGAAAATTAGTAAAAAAATTTGCTAATTTTAGAAACTCGCGTTTAAAAAGCAAGTGAAATATTTTGTTAAAATCGGCAACAAAAAATTCATAGAATTGTAATTTGTAAATAAAGAATAGGGAAAATGTTTACTATAAAATTATTTTGTACTAAAATTAAGTACAAAAACTGTAAATCAGGATATTAAACGTTTTACTAATTTTTCTACTAACTTTTTTATTTGAGTGTACTTTCACTTTACTAATTATTAAAAAAAAAACAAAGCATGCCTTAGAGGCAATTTACACGAGGCAATTTTTGCATACAATGTTGCGTGCAATTATTGCTTGTAGGCAAACGGGGTAGATAAGCAAGTGGGGGTAGCAAAAATTGCACGGTTTTCGTTTTTCAAGATATTTTTTGACATTTCTTTTTGCTATCGTTCGTATTCTTGTTAATTTGTTTTATTCGTATTCGGCTTCTAAAGTGTTGTGTATCGAAAATATTTCGTAAAATGAAAAATAAATACTGCGGAATAAAGAACTAGTGGAACTTTTACTTATAAAGTACCAGGAAAATGAGAATCTTTGTAATGTGAAAGATCCTGTTTATTTGGACCAATTCTTCACGTTCTTCCACATCTTCGCTGCTGTCTAAATCTGATGTTTCAGCAGCCAGTTCAGTAACGTCAAAGAGATATTCAATTATTTTTTCTTTATTATAATCTTCCATTTTTATTTTTGTAATTGCGTAAACAACTTTTTTTATTTTAAATTATTACAAATAAATTAAATTTCAACGAATGAACAAATAAAGAAGATTGACAAAATAAACGTCAAAAAATTGCATGCAAAAACTCCTAGTGTAAATTGCCTCTTAGTTTTAAAGCCCCTGCCTTGATATTTGATAAAGATTTGTGTGTGTTTTTTTTTTATTATTAAAAAAACAAAGAACACGTTAAGTTCCATTAAACGATTAATCGAAAATTGTGTCGATTAACCGACCCGAATAACCGTTTAATCAATTTAAGCGTTTTTTTCGAATATCGCCCTAACATTGTTAACCGCCTTGGTCTAATAATTGGAAACACTAGTATTTTTCTTAAAAATTGGAAAAATTTTAGAAAATTTTTTTTTAAAGGTTATATTTTAACGTTAATAAAATTAGAGTTCGTTATCATTACCAATAAAGCATAAATTATACGTTAAGATGCCAACTAATTGACCCCCAAATCATCTTAAAAACAAAGTGTTTTTTAACGAATTAAACATTTTTGTACAAAAAGTCGATTAATCGACTTTTATTTAAAAAAAGTCGAAAAGTCGACTTTAGAAAAAATGACAAAGTCAACCAGTCTACTTTTAAAATGTTTACACTAGTCTAAAAGTCGACTATATGACCCTATAGAACTGAAGTTTAAACCACACATTTAATAAAATGTTACTTTTAAAATTTACATGCAAAAAAATAAACTTTTTATAAAAATTTTTATCGTTTCGTTTTTTAAACATTCCATTTAAGTTAGATTGTTTTATTTAAACATACATACATATTTTGTTTTGTTAATTCTGTACAATAATCTGGCATTATTTTTCATATAAATAAACCTTAATAAATTGTATATACATAAAAAAAATAATTTATAATTAAATTACAAATAAATTTAGTTGTTAATTTTTATATCATGCAGAAGTCTACTTAAGATTATTTATTATTTTGATTATACATAATTTTAAAAATTAATTTAATTTTATCTTAATTATTGTTTATCTAATAACTAATTTAATTATATATATATATATAATAAAACAAAAAACATATTATAATAATTATTGTAAATCATTTATATTAGTTTAACATCATTTAATTTTGTATTAATTTTTGTATGTTAATATAAGTTTATTCATGTTTTGGTACAAAAAAAAAAAAAAAACAATATTTTGAAATAAAAAATCACCAAAAATGTTTTTTTCCTAACAAAATGTTGTTGTCTTTAACTTTTAGTGCTTAGTATCATTAAAAAAGTTAGCATTATAGGAAAAGAGCAAGTAGAAGTCTAATGTCATGGACTTAAACCCTTTGGCGATCGAACTGCTGATTTGGATAATTAGAATATTCCTAGTGAAAAAAAGTGTAGTAATTTCATCACATACATATATAGATTCAGATGTAGTGCAAATAGAGGTGAAACACGCATGATTTTAACATGGGGTTGTCATAGGACTTCACTTTATTAAAAGTACTATGTGTAAGGTTATGAAAGATTGTATTTTTGGGTGTCCTTTTTCATAGAACTTAATTTGTTATTTTTAATTAGTGGTTAAGGTGTGATGCCAAGTCACATCTTATTTACCGAGTGATAAAATGGATTTGTAGGAGTGCTTAAACGGTTATAATTAAACAGTTTTCCAGCTTTAAAAACAAAGCGAAATAATAGTTTTTCATTCAACTGAAAAGAAAGAAAACTATTGTTAAGTCTGATATTTTGTATTTATTTATTTATTTAAGTCTACGGAATAAATCCTTACAGACTATTAACATAATAATTACAAAATTATAAATTAATACAAGGTGGCGCAAAAGTAATCATCCTATCAGAAAATGCTATAAATTTTGCAATTGGCCCCTAATGTCAGTTCAGGGGGGTTATTATGTAATTCGATTCGAAAATTTTTGTTCGAATTCGGAAATTTTAAAACTCTTGTACAATGATATCCCTACTTTAAAGTCCAACTTTTTTTTACTTTTCGCATTTACTAGATCATTGTCTACACGATTTCAATATTTTTACCCATTAAAAAGTACTATTAATTACTTTATTTTCAATGTGAAAATTCTGTTCGAATAGAATTTCCTTTCGAATCGAATTACGTAATAACCCCCCTGTTTTGACATTTGTGTAGTAAACACATGCGAAATACACGTTAATAAACAATGTTACGCTACACTGCTCCAGAACGCGGAATATTGGTGACTATTTATTTGACCAATAATCGGTCGGTGACTTTGGCACAACGTGAATTTCGTCGCAGATTTCCTGGCCGTCCAACGCCTACTGGTGAAACACTGCCGCTCGCCTCGAAGAGACTGGCACAACACGAGATGCTGCCAGGCGTGGTAGACCCCGGAATAGCCGTTCAGCAGAGAATATTGCTGCTGTAGCCGAGGATGTCATGGAAGCGCCGTCGACATCGACCAGACGACGTGCCACGCAAATGGGTATCAGTCGACGGTCTTTACAGCGAATTTTGGTACAAGATTTGAAGATGTTTCCGTAGAACGTCCAGACGGTGCATCAGCTGTTAGCTGCTGACCGCCAATCGCGTGTAACATACGCTTAAGCCATCCTTAATCACCACCAAGAGGAAGATGATTTTTCATCAAAAATAATCATGAGTGATGAGGCCCATTTCCATCTTAGCGGGTACGTAAATAAGCAAAATTTACGCTTCTGGGGCACTGAAAATCCGCGTGTAACCCACGAAGAGCCATTACACCCGCTCAAAGTCACTGTATGGTGTGCTGTTTTCGCTGGAGGAGTCATCAGACCTTTTTTCTTCGAAGACGTCGCGGGCCAAACGGTTACTGTGAATGGTGAGCGCTACAGAGCAATGATCAACGAGTTCTTTTTGCCGCAACTTGATGAATTGGGATTGGAAAACATGTGGTTCCAACAGGACGGTGCAACGGCACACACTGAACGTGCCACAACCGATATGCTGAATGCATTTCCCGGGCGCCTAATCTCCCGTTTTGGCGATTTGCACTGGCCAGCAAGATCGCCTGATTTGACCGCTCCAGACTTCTTTTTGTGGGGCTTTTTGAAGTCGCGGGCTTATGTCAAGAAGCCTCAGACTCTTGCAGCTCTTAAAGACAATATCCGTCAAGAATGTGAGGACCTATCGCCGGAAGTTTTGGCCAAAGTGATGGAAAATGCCATAAAAAGGGCTCAAATGACAATCAACTGTGGCGGCGGCCATTTACATGACATCATATTCTCGACTTGATGTAAAAAAAATCAAAATACCAAATAAAAATAATCCACAAGAAGAATCAAAGTTTTTCATTTTTTTTTAAATTACAGCCAAAAAACATCGGAAGGTTATTTTTGCGCCACCTTGTATAAGTACAATATTTATTTATTTTTTTTTTTTTTTCAAATAGAAGAATTCAAAAACAAAATGATGTTGCGTTTAATAATATTAACATTTGAAGAAAAATCTAACAAATTATAAAGATTATTAAAATCATTACACATTCTTATAAACGGATCAGCATCAGCAAACATTTGACGATAGAATGGAGTATATAATGGAATATAATTACGTGTTGATCTTGGAGGAACGAAAAGTACAAAATTTTCTAACAGGAAATCGGAGCATATATCACCATTAATTAAATTTAATAAAAATGTAACGTTTAGCATTGTCCTTCTACTTTTCAGAGTGGGAAGCTTAACGAGGTTTAGTCTGGTCGTATATGAAGGTAGATTATTAATGGTATTAGGGTAGGTGCTTCGTAAGCAGAACAGCAAAAATTGTTTTTGCACTGATTAAATTTTTCCAATTTGAACAATGTATAATGGATCCCAAATCACAGATCCATATTCCAAAATTGGTCTCACGAGCGATGTATATAATTGTTTTGTTACATTGGAATCTGTAAATTCCTTAGCCCATCGTTTTATAAAAGCTAAGGTGCCACGAGCTTTATTAATCGTCAATAAAATATGCCGTTTAAAATCCAATTTTGGGTCTAAGAGAATACCCAAATCTAGAATATTATCTACTAATTCCAACTGAAAGCCACCCAAAGCGTAAAGACCAAAAGATTCTGTCCTTCTAGAGAAGCGCATATGTTTACATTTTTTCAAATTTAGTTCCATAAAATTAAAGCAGCACCATTCGTAAAAACTATTTAAATCCTGCTGTAGATAAATCTGATCAGAATTTTTATTAAAGCCACGAAAATTTTTAACGTCATCAGCATACATAAGAACTTTTGAAAACTTTATTACCGATGGTAAATCGTTAATAAAAAGAGAAAATAAAATTGGTCCAAGATGGCTACCTTGAGGAACCCCAGATGTTACAATAATATTTTTCGACGTTGTGTTATTAAAATTAACATTCTGATTTCTGTCTTTTAAGTATGACTTTATCTAGCTTAAACAATTTCCAGCGAAACCCATCATATCTAAAAGAGTAAAAGATTATGGTTAACTTTATCAAAAGCTTTACTGAAATCAGTGTAAATGACATCAGTATTTTCGCCTTTAAGGAAACCACGATTTACCAAAGTTGTTAATTGTAATAGATTAGTTGTTGTAGAGCACCCCTTACGAAAACCATGCTGAAGAGGAGATATTATAGAGGAAATTTGATGACACTGTTTTTCAAATTTAAAGGTCAGAAAACACTAATTCAAAGCGACATCTAGATTAAAAAATAGTTGTTAAAAGACACAAACTCCCGGTTCCATTCGAGTATGCAAATACCGAATTGTAACCGATCATTCGTGACATTTCTACTAGTTAGCCTTGTATATGATGACATTATATGCTAAGTTTAGGAACTGATCGAAAAGGCCAGCATTAGATCAGAAAAATCAGTAGTAGTAGCTACTTTGTGTGTAATGAAAATGTTGGTTCTTTTGAACTACTTCGCATTATTTTTGCTGGGATTCTGATGGTAACTACATGTAGGTAATTCGGGTAGTAAACTGTAGTAGTTGTTTTAACTGCTATTGTAGTCATTTTTGTATGAGAAAATGAAAAACCACTAATTAAGACAGTCATTTCAAAAAATAACTAACCAAAAGTACTGCACTTCGGTAGCAGTTGTTTTGAGAAGTTATTTTAGTATTTTAAAGGGGGGTGGGGGGTAAGCTTAATTCGTAAGAAAAAAGGCATTTTTTGTGAATTTTTTGTGCCGACACAGTTAAAATCTCTTTATTAAAACCAATAGGACATTAAAGCATGACATTTGAAGAATGTTGTATAAAATTTTTACGAAGAAATATTAAAAAACACGGCAATGGCAGCAATTATTTGGACGTATCTCAAAAAAAAAATAGAATTGCGGTGCCCCTCATAACTTGGTGCTGGGTCATCTGAAATCAAAGTTCATTCGTTAGATAAAAGTTTTCCCCAGGTAACGCTGCGAGGGTTTTTTCGGAGTTTTAACTTTTTTTTAACACCTCGTAAAAAAATCGGCTAATTTGTTATTGTAAAATAAAAATTATTAACAAACAAATTTGAAAATACTTTCCAGCGTTACCTCGTAAATTATGTACAGAAATAGAGAAATAAAGTACCAACCGAATTGAAAAGTGTATTTTGGTGTTAACAACCAACAAATGCGGTTAGTACAACCATATTAAAATTTGTTTTCTGAATATTTTGGTTGTTGCAATTAAAATTCAGTTGTATTAACTGAATTCTGTTGTGAACACCAATATTCAGACGTACCAACCGATTTCAGTTGTAGTGACCAAATTGGTGTAGTAGTAACAGAATTTCATTTGGCAAATGTCTACATTTTTCTCTGTGTGTATGAGGGGCACCGACTTTGAAAACGTGAGTTGTGTTGAAAACGCTTTTAAGTTTTGAACACTAAAAAATCTGGTATTAAACTTTTATAAGCAAATTTTACCTTACACACACACTGAATCATCAATGTCAGGTCCATAGAGGATGTTGCTATCATCCATGATGTCTAAAGCAACTTTTTGCTCCTGTCTACGACAACAGCTTTCTGCTCTGCTTTGCTTAATAATCTCAAGTTGCTTTTGTAGGCAAATCTTCTCTTAATCTGAATTTTTATACTGTAATAGGAGGCTCTAGCCTTTCTAAAACTTCGGGTTCTGGTGAGATCTTTAGCCAGATCTAAATACGAGTATCAACCTAGCTAATGTGTTTGATTTGTTTTATTTTTGGAAATATACAGAGGTTGAGAGATCGTTATAAATTAAAAATAACATAAAAATAATCTCGATGTATATAAAAAGAAAAAACTAATAAAACTGTAAAAAATATTACTTGAGCCAGAGTAAAAACTAAAATATTTTTATATAAATAGAATAATTTTTGGTCTTTAAAGTTTAATAACGTCGTGATGCTTGTTACGAAAAGATCCTATTTACGTGTTTGATTACTAAAAAGCCAAAACTGGAGCAAAATTGATGATTAATAGGTTTTTGTTAAAGTTATGCCTATTCTGGTGGCTCTAGCCTTTCTAAAACTTCGGGTTCTGATGAGATCTTTAGCCAGATCGAAATACTAGTGTCAACCCAGCTAATATGTTTGATTTGCTTTATTTTTGTAAATATACGGAGGTTGAGAGATCGTTGCAAATTAAAAATAACATAAAAATAAAAAACAAAAAACTAATATTACTTGAGCCAGAGTAATAACTAAATTTTTTTTATATAAATAGAACAATTTTTGGTCTTTAAAGTTTAGTAACGTCGTGATTCTTGTTACGAAAAGATCCTATCCACGTGTTTGATTACTAAAAAGACGAAAATGGAGCAAAATTGATGATTAATAGGTTTTTGTTAAAGTTATGCCTATTCTGGAGGCTCTAGCCTTTCTAAAACTTCGGGTTCTGATGAGATCTTTAGCCAGATCGAAATACTAGTGTCAACCCAGCTAATATGTTTGATTTGCTTTATTTTTGTAAATATACGGAGGTTGAGAGATCGTTGCAAATTAAAAATAACATAAAAATAAAAAACAAAAAACTAATAAAACTGTAAAAAATATTACTTGAGCCAGAGTAAAAACTAAATTTTTTTTATATAAATAGAACAATTTTTGGTCTTTAAAGTTTAGTAACGTCGTGATTCTTGTTACGAAAAGATCCTATCCACGTGTTTGATTACTAAAAAGACGAAAATGGAGCAAAATTGATGATTAATAGGTTTTTGTTAAAGTTATGCCTATTCTGGAGGCTCTAGCCTTTCTAAAACTTCGGGTTCTGATGAGATCTTTAGCCAGATCGAAATACTAGTATCAACCTAGCTAATATGTTTGATTTGCTTTATTTCTGTAAATATACGGAGGTTGAAAGCTCGTTATAAATTAAAAGTAAATTCGGTGTGTTTTTTAGAATTAATCACAAAATTTATAAATTTGGAAAATTTTGTACTAATTTCATGTCAAAATAAAAGGCGTCACCCTATGCTCAAGAAGTAAGCAACACTTTGCTGTCACGGAAAATGTTAAAAAACTGTAGTTTGTCCTATAGCAAGGGTGGCATGACTTTTTTCGTCGTGTGCAACAAAAATTTTGTTGTTAAAATATATCGGGTGGTCCTTAAGATGATTTAACTTTTAAAAGCAGTTTTTGTATGAAAACCTTTTAATGTCATTTTCATATCAAGTTTTATAACAGACTGCTTTCCACTTTTGTTCAATTTTCTGGCATTTTTTTTCACTACTCCGATTTTGAGATTTTGTTTCATTGAAATAGTTTGAACTTTTAATGCAATAGAATCGTAGTGGAATTTCAAAAAATCCCCTAAAAACTGTACTACACCATTTTCCGTCGGTTTTTAGAAATCATCAATTGGTAATCAGATTTATCAATTGTATTTCCGAAATAATTAATTGGTTTTCAGATTTGTCAATTGTATATCAGAAAATTGCAATTGAATTTAATATTTATCAATTTCATTTCAGAAATTAATAATTATAGTTTATAGGTATTAAATAATCTCTCCTATAATAAATTTAGAATATATTTTTAATATTGAAATACAATTCATAATTTCTAAAATACAATTGATTATTTTTTAATGCAATTGGAACTTCTTGAAAAACATTCGATACAATCATTTTTCAAATGCAATTGATAAATTCTGAAATTCAATTGTTAATCTGAAATTGAATTAATGATTTTTCAAATGCAATTGATAAATTCAATTAATATTTTCTAAACTAACAATTCACTCAGAAAATTTTTACAGTTATTGCATGGCAGCTATTTGTGCAGTAATGCATTTGTAGTTGTTTTAACTGCAATTGCAGTTGTTTTACTTAGAAAAATATTTTTTAATGTTTTTGAGGGTTGATTTTTAAAACTCCCTACCAAAATTAACGCGTTTCGGTAACAGTTATGTTATGCAGTTGTTTTGACTTTTTGACAAAGTGAGTGTGTATGAAAAGATACAAAAACAAAAAACCAATATGGCGGTGTAACAAGAAGCGGCTTGTTTAAACATGTTAAAGAAGATAGGCATATAAAATGAAAACGCTGTAAATTTTATTAAATAAATAAAATAAAGGGTCCGCCATCTAAAGTTTTTTTTTCCGATGCCGATATTGCCAAAAAAATCATCTTTTCAGATGAAGCTCATACTGCATGGCCAGCCGAGGCAGCCATTTGAATGAAATTATTTTCCATTATTAACCGGAAGGATTGTACTTTCAAATAAAAAAGAAATTTGAGAAAATATTCAGTAGTTTTTTTTATAGCATTTTCGAAAAAAAAGGTAAGATTTGTGCGGTCTTTCTCATGTCCATAGACCGATGTTAATTATTTAGGTGCTCTACTCGATTGTTTCCACTGTCGGCTGAGATAATTGCTATCAGGGAGGACCTACTAGCTGCAGTTGAAAGACTGGTTATTTTTACGGATAGCCGTAAAAATGCGTGTATTCTCTTATGGAAAGTAAATGGAATAACTCATTGATTTCTGAAATCATTTCGATTATTAACGGGTCTAATATTGCCTCTGTACATTTGGTTTAGGGTTCCAAGAGAGTCCCTTTCAATGAGAGGGCTGATGAATTGGCCAGATTGGCTTTGGACAATAGTGCTCCTATAAATGTGGATTATTCGACGGATTGAGCACTGAGATCAATTCGTAATTCTTTGCAAAAAGGGATGGAATCTTTCTTACTCGGAGATTTCTAAAAGTAAGGGGGAATTCTTTTGCTCTTTCAACTCTAATATTTCAGAGAGGCCAGAGGGGCTCTTAATGGGTCCCTGCGAGATTAAGTTGATAAACCGTCATGCCTATGACCAGCAATATTTATGGATGATTAATGAAAATGACTGCAACCTGTGTGACTCTTGTGGAGTTGTTGAAAATGCCAAAAATTTGATTTTTTTTTGCTACAAGTATTATAATATCCGAAGGAAACATAAAATTTTCGATAAATATATTTATCTTCTCGACTTGTTTAAGTCATTTAACAAAGAGGACTTATTTGACCTAATTGATTTTATTAACGAGTCAAATATGTCTAATCTTTTATAATTTTTCTAATCTTTTTAAATTTTTAAAAATAATTGTTGAAGTTAACTTTATCTTTTGCGAACACAACCCCTCAATGTTACAGAAGTATTCTGTGGAAGTAGGCATTATTCAATGCCCTTCGGTTTGTTCATAATACTCCTGATCAAGATAAATTTATATAGGTAGTCTTACTAAAGGGTCCGCCATCTAACGTTTATTTTTTTTAACTAGTGCTTATTTCGTGAATGGTAACACTTAGCTCATGTCTGATTTGACAGATAATTAGTTTTATCCTTCTGCTAAACGAATATGGTTGTGTATACGCTTGAACAACGCTGGGAAATATTGCGACATTACTTTGAAAATCATGGTAATGTTGCAGAATGTGTGCGAAAATTGCCCTGTTTTTGAAGATCGCATTATCAGCCGCAGAGCTGATGTTGTTAGGCCACCTCGGAGCTGTGATTTGACACCGTTGGAATATTATTTGTGGGGTGCCGTCAAAGATAAGTTTTACGTTAGAACAACAACAACTACAACAAACAACTACAAACAATACAAAAACAACAGGGTTTTGACATGTCTTTGTACTGTATCTTGAGTACAAAGAAATGTCAAAACCCTGTTGTTTTTGTATTGTTTGTAGTTGTTTGTTGTAGTTGTTGTTCTAGTAAGACTACCTATATAAATATATCTTGCTCCTGATCTACCATCAGGGTGCTTACGTTTTTCAAGAGTTCGGGTTAAGCGCTTTCTATAACTTGACAATTTGTGTGTTGAATACAGCGCCATCTACATTTAATGAACTTAAAAGTTTAAAATGACGGATCTAATATGACGGCTAAAAAATAAATTTTCTTCCGATCAAACAGAAACTTTGTGTTGACTTCGACTTAGAATAACTGCCCAGAAAAAAACACACCTTAAAAGTAGGTGTTGTTAAAACGTAACGGTTGTACAAAATCGGTTAAATAAAATTGTAAATATTTCGCAGGGGTATGTGTGGAAAAAAAGAAAACTGACTTGTAAAGCAATTGGCCTTGCAAGGGTTAATTTGTAAAGCTTTTACCAAAAGCTTTAAGCTTTTTAAAGAATACCGGATAAAAGCAAACGTCAAAAAGTTAACCAAACAAAACAAAGAGAAAATTTTTTTAGTTGCAAAAAGAAGTCTTGTTTTTTCGTTGGTCGGATTAAAAGATAAACAATTTTTATTAAAAAAAAAAAATGAATAAACAATAATTAAATTATAATTAATAATGGCATATAAAATGAAGAGATAATATAAATAAGCTACAAGTGCAATTCGAAGAAAAGAAATTAATTATTCCACCTATTTTTGCCTACGCCATAAATTATTAATGTGTGGTTTCCGATAAAAAAAACAAATAGAATATAGGAACATATTGACCCAATCAACCGCACAGTAATCTATACATTAGTACTACTACTATATACAAATAATAACCAACCATCCATCCATCCACCCACTTGTATATTGATACTTCTACTGGCTGTTTTGTTGCAAGGTTACACAAAGTGCGATAACATGGAAAAATATTATCAAAGTGTTAAGAATCAAACACAGGCTCATAATTAACCAGTCTATATTATATCTTTAGAAGGAGGTGGGAGTAGGTGCATAGAGTGGAACAATACAGCACATCCTCATATTCAATTGCATTGTTTACACCTGGTTAAACTTTTTTTTTTTTGTTTGCAAAGGAAAGGATATTGTAGCCAACCATTGAGTTGTTGTAGTGTGAGAGTGTTTTCTGATACTGCTACTGATAACGGCACTTTTGTTGTGGTTTTTTTTTAATTTGGTTTCTTCATTTTGTTTGACATCGTTCTCTTATCGTCGTCAACACATAAATTTTATTAAAAATAATGGAATTTGTGGAGCTCATAAAGACACCCAAATTAGATGGGGTATTCCTGCATGACCATTTAAATGCAACAGTTGAGGGGAGATTATGCATCACCGGACATCATTTGTTGCTTAGTGCACGCCAGGAAAATAGTCAAGAGCTATGGGTAAGTTGTTAAATATTAAGGCTAAATTCTAGTTTACGGACATAACTTGGATTAGATTCACCATCAATGGAAAATTCCTTTTTTTTTTGGTGGCGACGCCCCGATTCTTTGTATTTTCTTTGAAATTTGTAATCGGATCGAAACAAAATATATATCATTTGAAAGCTAATTGAATCACCTTTCATTTGAGATATAATAAAAGTCTGTATTTTTTTACCGAACTTTTTAGAAAAATTCCCATTTTCTCTATACTTGAGTTAAGTAAAAGTTCAAAATTAGTAGTATTTAATTGTAGCTAAGACTTTAAGCTTCAATTTAAGATATTATATTTCACGTTAACCCTTTTAACACCGCAGATATTAACAGTTATATTCTATATTAAATTTTCTTTATTTTTGCACTTTTGTTCAAGATATATTTATATATATAAATATATATATATATATATAGATATATAAATATATCTTGCTTTTGTTGTTATATCTATGTAAAGGGTCCGCCAAATGACTTTTTTTTTTTTTGAAAATGCTATAACAAAAAAACTACTGAATATTTTCTCAAATTTCTTTTTTTATTTGAAAGTACAATCCTTCCGGTTAATAATGGAAAATAATTTCATTCAAATAACTGCCTTGGGTGGCCATGCAGTAGCCTACACGATCGGTCTAATTTTTAAGCACATTATCGATTGTGTGCAGCTGTATTTCACCAATGGCTTCACGAATATTGTCCTTTAAAGCGTCAATTGTCTCTGGCTTGTTGGCGTAACACTTATCTTTGATGGCACCCCACAAATAATAGTCCAACGGTGTCAAATCGCAGCTCCGAGGTGGCCAAACGACATCAGCTCTGCGGCTGATAATGCGATCTTCAAAAACAGGGCAATTTTCGCACACATTCTGCAACATTACCATGATTTTCAAAGTAATGTCGCAATATTTCCCAGCGTTGTTCAAGCGTATACACAACCATATTCGTTCAGCGGAAGGATAAAACTAATTATCTGTCAAATCAGACATGAGCTAAGTGTTACCATTCACGAAATAAGCACTAGTTGAAAAAAAAAAACGTTAGATGGCGGACCCTTTATATATAAATAAATAACTTTAATAAATTGCAAATTTTGAAAAGAAATACATTAATTTACCCATTATTGCGAGTGCACAGAAAATCAGCCATATCTGGAAAGAAAAAATAAAAAATCGCGCGATATTTTATTTTTTTTTTTTTTTCAGATATGGCTGATTTTCGGTGCGCTCGCTTCGATAGCGTGATTGCAGTGAAGTTATCTATAAAAACTGTTACAAAAAAAAAACTTCTCAGCGAAGCCGGGCTTTGGACATGCTGGAGTAGAAAACCCCTAAGCCCGACCAAAGACCGGATACGTCAAAAATTTACTTAGCAAATCTACTAACTTATTTATGGATGACATTTGCAAAGAAAAACTTCAGCGAAGCCGTTCTTTGGACACACTAAAGGACTTTCAAGCAAGTCATTTATATTTTTATCTATTAAGTATAATATGTCGAGATAGCTCAGATATCTTTAATTTAAACCTGAACCACATAAAAATAAAGCGGTTTTTCCCATAAGGGGGGAGACTTTTCCCCTGGAACTCACGTACCAAATTTCAAGTTACTATCATCAGCGGTTTGTACGCCAAAGGGGGAGATTGTTCTTCTTTTTGCTCCTCTACGTGTGAATTTCCAAAAATCCCGTCACTACAGATATCGAGACATGGTACGCTACCCACAAACCAAATTTTAAGTTCCTAGCTTCAGCAGTTTGGCCAGGCCGCCAGGAGGAAGACTTTTCCCTATATTAGCCTCTATTTTACCACGTTCAATTGCACAATTCCAAAAAGTATCATATCATGGAGTTGGGCCATATCCGAAAGAACACATTGAAAATTTAAGCTTTATATCCTAAGGCCGTCAAGGGGGAAACTTTTCTCCTTATTTCCCCTCCCCGTAGGAATTTCCAAGAATTCCGTCTTAGCGTACTTCTACGCTGGAGTATGAACCAAATTCAAGTTCCTAGGCCCATCGGTTTAGGCTGGTCGATGTTGAGTCAGTCAGTGAGTGAGTAAGTAACGTTATTCTTTTATATATATGGATTAATCTCTTAAAAAACACATGAATTCCATTTCGGTATTTTTAAAAAAAAAATGTAGACTACACCAAAATTATAACGTAAATATTTTTTAAATATATTTTAACTACAGGATGGTATTTAATTATATTGTTAATTTATTATTAATAATGTTCATGGACAGAACAAGATAGATAGAGCACTAGACTTTAATGAAATAAATTAAAATAGGAGATTTTAAATAAATATAAATAAACTTCGAATCTTGTTTTATATACACGATTTTAAAATCTATATGAGGGTCTTAAATTATTAACTAGTTCTCAAAATAAATTTCCTGAAATGAGTTTTTGAATTTTTGAAGGATATTTTGTAATTTTTTCGCTTTTGTGCTTTCAAAGATCAATAGTTAATCAAATTGGCTTTAATATTTTTTTCAAATCTATTTCATATGCAATTTAATTCATTAAGCAACATAGGCTCTTATTTCCGACTGGAATGTTCTATGAACTTAAATGTTATTATCTATAATTGGTCTTCCCTTGAATAAAATACCAAGCTCAGGTTTCAGCTTAAAAATGTGTAGGACTTAAGTCATTGAGATTTGCAGTTATGTCGGAGATAAAATAAGCGAAATGTTTTTTTCAGATCCACATATTCTTCTGGTATTTATAAAAATCATAATTACCATGTTAATGCAGCTGATCTCACTGTATAGAATGATTTTTTTACTTTTTGGTTGACAAAGGTCAATTTTTCTAGATTTAGATATTTGGAAAAATAAAAATTTCAAATATATTTTTTTTTTAAATGGAGTTGTTGCACCATTATAATAGTTCCAATCCAGGATGCTTTGGAATGTTAAAAGTCACTATGCTTTTAGTTGGTTAAAATCGGCTGACAAAAACGCTTAAAATTGCTTAAAGTTAAACTTTTCCCCTAAAAAATCGATAAACGAGGGTGGATCAATAAGTCCGTGACTTTTTGAATGAAACTCAGTCTAAAAACTATAAACACTACTAATTTTTAAATCGGACTAGACTAATTTTCCATTTAAATTGTATTATTATTTGTGTATTTATACTTGTCAGATTATTTTTTGCAAAAAAAAAATTATTTTTCAACATAATCTCCTTTTAGCTCAATACACTTAGTCCAACGTTCTCCAATTTTTGTATCCCTTCCAAAAAATAGGATTTTTCGAGGTCCATAAAATAGGCACTTCTTGTCCATATGGGGTTGTTTTTTTTAAATCCTCGTTAAATCGGTTTATTACGCGTGCATCCCAAAAAACTGTTGAAGTTACCTTATTGGCCACGATTACATTTATGGTCAATTGAGGGCAAACGAGCCACCCATCTTGCAGACAGTGTTCTTAAACCCAACTGATCATTTAAAATCGAAACCACACTGCCATATGACATGCCAATGGCATCAACAATCTCACGCACTTTTACTCTTCGATCGGCCAACACCATATCGTGGATTTTTTCGACATTTTCGGGTGTATTGACTCAATTGGCCGTCCAGAACGTTCAGCATCATTTGTACTTGTGCAACCACAACGAAAGACAGTAAACCACTTGTTTACCATTGAAATCGATGGTGCAGAGTCCCCATAGTATTTATCAACTTTCCTTGGTTTTATTGACGGTTATTTTTCGCAAAAAATTATATTTATTTTTTTCCATTTAAAAAAAATCCACGTGGTTGTATGTTTTGAACAGCTGTTAAACGCAATGTAAATGACGGAACTTGCTCAAAATTTGGCAGTAGTCTATTAACAGGTGGTACTTGATGGGAGCAGTGCTGCATTTCATATAACTACGAGGGAAGTTCGAAAAGTCACGGACTTATTGAGCCGCCCTCGTACCTACTTTATATTTGAAAATTTTTAAAATGAATGCATTTAAAAAAAAGTGACAAATCAAAAACGGTTTATATTTTTAAATGTATACCAAATTAAAAGTGTTTAAAAAAGCTTTCTAATGACACCCATTTTGTTTCGTTCCGACAACACATGCCAAAGTTAAATAAATATCAATGAAGTGAAATGTCCAAACTTTAGAGGCCTATAAATCGAAAAATATAGGCCGCCGACACAAATATTTTTTCCCCCTTAACGAACCTATTTTAACACTAATTTCGGTTTTTTAGCTATGCCCGTAACCTAGAGTTGTTCCTTTTTCAGGAACTCCCGACAAAGTCCATTTGTGTGTAAATTGTTGTTTCGAGACCTTTGAAAAAACCTTTGACTTTTTTGAAAAAAAACTGAATAAATTAATTTTCCAATTTTTAGCTTATGCACAAAAACATTGATAATGTCGACAAGAAACCGTTTATGGTACAAAATGCTGTTGTTGGTGGCCTTATAACATTAAAATGCAAGGACTTGCGCATTATTTCATTAAAAATTAAACACGCCAAAGAATATTTAAATGTTGCAGCATCTTTGGAGGCCCTCAGTGCATTAAATAATCCAGAATTGGAATATCCTTTCTTTTATCGACCCATGTACACCATTCTAGAAGATGGTTACACAATATTCAGGTATATACATACATATTTATATTTAATTATGTTTTTCCTTAACTATTCTCATTATTCATCCTTCCACAGACCAGAATTAGAATTCTCAAAACTTATTTCCACCGGTGCCTGCAGCAATAGTACAAGTAATACAAACAGTAATTGTAATAGTAACAATCTCCTTACTATTAACAATTTAAGTCCCCTCTCGTCTGCATTTCCCATCACTGTCAATGGTCATGATGTTGCAGTTGCTGGTAGTGGTACATTAGTCGAGACACCAGTGGGTTGTGAATGGCGTATAACACACATTAATAAGGATTTTAAATTATGTCCAACTTATGGCTCTGTTCTAATAGTACCCAAATCAATTACTGACGAACAAATTGCCCAATCGGCTGCGTTTAGAGATGGCGGCAGATTTCCGGTGCTTAGTTATAGGCATGAAAATGGGGTAAGTCTACTGCTGATTATTTCTCTAATATATATTATATGTAGTACATCGAACAGTTGGGAATAGAAAAAGAAGAGGTATAATAATTACACTACACTCATAAAAAAGGACGTACAAATAGATTAAAATTCAGCTACACAACAGAAAATAGTACCTGAATTTGCACCAGCATAATTTTTAATGAAGTTGAAAATCACGTTCTGTTGACTTCTAGTTGACCTAAATTTTAGGTAAAAAAGTTAGGTAAATTTCAATAATTTGGCAGAATATCATCACATGTGTTGAAATCAGCACATGTTTTCTGCTAAGTATTAGTTGGTTAAAAAACAGGTAAAACAATTTAGTGAAGATACAAAAATTTTGGACAATTTTTGTTTAAAATATATGCTGCTGAATTAACTATCAATTTTTTAAGTTATTTATTAAATAAAAACAAATTATAAGCATTCTTAATTTAAATTTATTGGAGAGCTCTCTGTAAATCCACTTAATATTGTTTTTATTTTTCACTTTTTTTATATCATCCTTGCCTGTTTGTGTTTGTTTTGATTCTAGTTTTCTCTATATGGCAATAACAGAATTGTTTGAAAATATTAAAGGGCTGAAAGAAATGGAAAACAATATTTAATCATCATAAGTACTCGTAAAAAAATGTTTAATTTTAGCAATTTAATTATATTTTCAACTGTTACATTTTTTGTTTTGTTTCGGGCTCGTCTTCCTACAAAAACAAAACGGATATACATTTGAAGAACAACCAACGCGTTTATTTTTCTCGATCATTCTTGTCTGTTTGTTTCTTTGCTGTTGCCAAGTATGAAAATATTAAAGGGATGAAAGAAAAATAGTATTTAACAATATTCACATATATAAATATATTTTTTATTTTAATACTAACCTTATTATTTTAATTATATTATTTAATATTTACTTATTTACAAATTAATAATTTTAGCCGGCAAAATTTTGTCTTGCTTTTTTCTCGGCATTGTGTTTCTGACTAAAGTACGATTACAAGTCCAAGCACAAATATGTGTTTATCTACAAAAGCTTGTTGTTTGTATGTAAAAAAAAAATCGCACCACGTTTATTATAGAATTAATGTACACATAGTCTCACGCTTAATTTCGCTTAATTTATGGATATCGTACCTTTTGGTCTTAAGTTTTTTTTATGTAGTTTCGACTCTTTATTTGAGTATAATAATGTCTGCAATTGTTCAACGATATTTTAAAAATATCTTAAGAAATTGCTATAAAAAAAATGTGTCTCATTGCCGAACATTTGTTCTATATCGTGGGTCCACTTAAAAAATTATAGCCCTACACACATATATAACACGGTAACTGATAGATTGCTCTATATTTTATACTACGTTCATATTGAACACCAAAATACGTTTCCAAAAAATATGAAAATATGTATTTGCGGCTTTAGTGTGAATGTAGTTTTATAAAAAAAAAAAAAATTTTAAAAAATACGAAACAATTTTATTTTTTTTTTTTTGTAAAATATAAACTGAAATAGAACATATTTTGATTTACTCGATTAATCTACCAAAATTGTTCGAGTTATTCGTTACTCGAAATTGGCCATTTTAATTTACTCGAAGAGTTGTTTGATTAAAATTCATCGATTAATCGGTTAACCGATTGAATACCCTAGTAGTTAGGGCTTTTTGTTTCAGAAAAATACAAGACAAAGTGACCTAATTAACATAACTGTTCGAAAATTCAAAATATGTATTTGTATAAATATGTATAAATTATCGCCCATGTCCCTACTTTAGAACGTTTTGCAATTAGAACGAATTTTGTGAAATCACACGAAATTGAAATTTGGTGTTCTCAAATCCTAAAGGCTTTCGAAAACTCGAATTTTTTCGAAATTATTATCGAAGTGCCAAAAACATATGGTTTTATGGAAAATAAAAAACATATGGAAAGTAAAATGCTTTTAAGAAATGCTTCTAACATTGTTGTCAATTTGTTTGAGTGTTTTCTAGAATATCAAAATAAAAAAATGTTTTTTTAAAACAGTTTTTTAGAGTATAAACAATACAACCAAAAATGCAATAAAATCAGAAATAAGTAAAAAAAAAGTTCTAAATTTTTAATATTAAGCACCATTTTGACTCTAAATTGTAATTTATTAGTAAAAAAGGGCATTCGTTTTACTTTCGACCAGGCTTTTTTACACGAATTAAAACGAATAAAAAATAGAGAAAAACTTTCTGATTTAATTGCAAGAACACCGAAATATTCTAAAATTTTCACTTTCGCTCTGATTTAAAAGCCGTAACAGGGATGTATATGTAAATGTATAAATTTAGCTGTGTTTTTAAATAATATTGGAAAAATTTTGCGATGAAAACAGTAACATTTTTCATATAAACATATTTTTGCTTCTACTGAAAAATTATTTAGAGCGGTTTGTGTTTTCCAAATGTTAAGATATTTTGATGAAATTTGGCTCACTAACTTTTGTTGACCCAAGGACAAATCATTTTAATATTGGTTATAATTGACCCATGTTTAGACCTAGTGTCCATATGGGCCAAAAAATTGGCTTCAATGTTCACCCTCACACTACGTGTCGCAAATATTAAGATATTTTAACGTTTTTTTGTAATATAGTGTGTGTCAAAAAGATCGAGTTGAACTTTTGTTTAAAAATTGTCTTTTTTTACAAAATTATGACGCTTTATATAAAATGGTTAGTAGTCAAAAAGTTTCGAGTTCAAGCCCGGTTACAGCCAAAACTTTTTTTTTGTCAATTTTTATATTAAAAAAGATTTTTTGGTTGAAGAAAAGCTTTTTTAATAACAATTTTTTTTTTCACCAACGGATACGTTTCGTAAACGGACTGTAACTCCATATAATGTGTAAAAGTAGTGTCTTCATCAAATATGTTGTCTCTTTTTACATACAAAACTAATGGTGACGGAAAGTAAATCAGTTCTCTTCTGATTTCCGTTTAATGGGTTAGATAGAGACTAAACAACTAGATTATCTTCTTTTTACAGTTTTATTAGTTTTTTGTTTTTTATTTTTATGTTATTTTTAATTTATAACGAGATTTCAACCTCCGTATGTTTACTAAAATAAAGCAAATCAAACATATTAGCTAGGTTGATACTAGTATTTCGATTTGGCTAATGATCTAATCAGAACCTGAAGTTTTAGAAAAGCCTTCAGAATAGTCAGAGCTTTAACAATACAATTATTAATCATCAATTTTGCTCCATTATTGTCTTCTTAGTAATCAAACACGTGGCTACGATCGTTTCCTAACAAGCATCATGACGTTACTAAAGTTTGAAGACCAAAAATGTTTTATTTATATAAAAAAATTTAGTTTTTACTCTGGCTTAAGTAATATTTTGTTTATAGTTTTATTAGTTTTTTTTTTTTTTATTTTTATTTAATTCATATTATTGTAATTTTAAAGCCCATGGAACCAATTTAGCAAAATTACAAAGACAACTTACTAGTTAATGTGCATAAAAATAATAATAATAATAATATATTAAAAATACATAAAAATATAAGAATATAAGAAACCCACTCAGCGATAGTAATTTTATGAATGAATAAAAGTATTTACTTCATATTATAAACTCTGTTAATATCTAAAGTATAGGATCCTCGTGCTCTATTTAAATAGACAATATTTACAAGTCGATGTTTTAATTATAAAAATTATTGACAAATTATGAATCTGTGATTTGTGCTTGTTCATAAGCAATAAGACGACGCCTCTGCAAAGCATATGAATTAGAAAATGATTTAAGCGCTCTCGGCAGAGCGTTATATAATTTAGCCACTCTTACAAAATATGCACGATCTAATATCGTAGTTAGCTTTGGTAACAAAATATATTTATTCCTATTAGATCTACTAAATCTAAATCGATCTATAAAGCCGGAAGGATAACCGTTCTTAAATATTATGTAAAAGAGAAGAAGATTACGAATCTTGATAAAACTATTAAAACTACATCCCAGAAAGTCTTGCACATAAGATATATGATCACGGTTTCTTAGTGAATAAACATATCTAACAACACGATTGAAAAGTAACGATCATTTTTTCAAATTAAAACCAGGGGTACCACCTCAATACCATAAGTAAAGATAGGCATAACCATAGCATGGGCAATTCTTCTCCTAACTGCTAATGGAATATATAAATTAGTGCAATACAGCTTCCTTAAAACATAGTGAACTCTAGATGATATCGAATTAATTTGGTAAACAAACTTTAGTTCGCTATCAATAACCACACCCAAACAAGACAACCTATCTACAAACTCCATTTCCGTAGGTCCAAAAAAAATTGATATATTATCCCTATTTTGACTTATATAACGTTATATAAACGAGTTAGGTTTTGAATCCGCTCAAGTAATCCATCTAAATAACTCAAAATATCGTTGAATAACTTAAAATACCGGTTATCCTAACATATTCTAACGAAATATTTTCACAATAATTTCAGGCTGCTCTTTTACGTAGTGCTCAGCCATTGACAATACAGGGCATTAAAAGATGTCGGGCCGATGAAGCAATATTAAATGTTGTTTTAGGGCGCAGTAAAAAGGGATTCATAGTCGATACTTGGGGCAAAGGAAAATCAAATACAGAAACAGATCAACATTATTCACAGTGGAAAAAAGTCAATCGTTCCATTGGCAATGTTTCATCTCCGGCGGCAATTTTGGATAGTTTTTCTAAACTAATAGAAGGTATACTAGAAAGTGTACATTCTTTAGAGTTGATTATTTTTAAACATTCAATTTAAATTTAGCTTGTAATGATGTAACATGTTCACCGGATAAATGGCTATCGCGTTTGGAAAGTAGTAATTGGTTAAGTTTAGTATTGAATACATTAAATGCTGCTTGTGTCGTAGCTCAGTGTCTCGATCAAGAGGGTAGTCCAGTGTTGGTACACGGTGCTAAAGGTTTAGATTCAACATTGATAGTAACATCGTTAGTACAAATCATATTAAATCCAGATTGTCGTACAGTACGAGGGTATGTTGTAAATGATTTTATTATTATATGCTTTTCACAATTTTTTGTAATAAATTTGATGAAAATTAAAAAAAAAACAGGACATTGTAAAGCATTGGCTTCGTTACGCCTCGCCGAAGGAGGATTTTACTCAAAACTGCGAACACCAAAATTGTTTTTCTTGATTATGTATTTGGTTTGTCTCAAATCAATTTTGCTATAAAAATCAAGCACTTGTTGCTAAAATCTGTATTGAATTTGTAAAAATCCAAATTTTCTAATTTTTTCAAAAACTATGCGAGATACGAAAAAACAACTTATGACCAAAATTATTTCTGTCATACTTTAAACTTTGCATTATGACTGCAAAATTGTGAATCCACTTAAAAGTTCACGCTGAGTTATGGTCACGCCCCTTTTAAAGTGGGTGGGTCTTCAAAACTGAAAAGGTTTTTAGTAGATATGTCACGAATAGTATAAAGTGCAGAAAAATGTTGCTCAGCAAATCCACTAACTTATTTATGAATGACATTTACACGAATTCACTTTAAAGTAGATATTTTTTTCAAGTAATGTTCAAGCATTACTTTAGTTTTAATAAAAAAAATTAATATTTTAAACTTTATTATATACGGTATTTTGCAAACTACTGGATACTATGATACCTTTAATTAAAGCTTGAAGTCTTGGCTTTAATTGAATTTTATACGAAATTAAAGGGCTATAAGAAAGCTTTCTTATGACACCCATTTTGTTTCGATGCGACAACGCATGCCAAAGTTAAAAATATATACATTAAATAAAATATTCAAACTTTAGAGCCCTACAAATTTTTTTTTCTGACCTATTTTAGCCCTAATTTCGGTTTTTTGAGCTATGTCCGTAAACTAGATTTGTTTCAAATTCCGTTATTAATATTAATTAATATTTATGTAAATACAAAAAAGTTTTTTAAATGGGCACCAACAATGATAGTTTGTAAATACAAATATAGAGTTTCTTATGGAAATGTCCATTTAGGGCGTTTCAGTTTTTCCACTTTTTTGGATTTTATCTACTCTTGAAGGAATGTGAAAACTTACGATTTTTGAGAATTTTTTCATCGTTTTTGAAAAGGGGTACGGGGTCGCTGAAATAGATTATGTGCAAAAAAGAGGTTATGAAACAAAATTTTTTTTAATTTTTTTCCCCCTTATGCTTTGTTTTTACAAAACCAGATAAATCGCTGCTCAAGAGTTCTAACATACTAGAAAAATTATTCGGGATAAAAATTCAGGATTTTCCAACCTCAATAACTTCAGAAAATTTTCCAACCCCAATAACTTCAAAAAACAAATTAAATGTGTTAGATAAATCTTAAAAAATACTATTCATTTAATTTGAAATTATAAAGTTAAAAAAAATAATATTTTTTTTCTTCCAGTTCACATGAAACTTTACCAAAAAGTATGAAAACACACAAAACAAATTTTTTATTAAATGAAAAGTATTTTAAAGACTTATCTAACAAAGTTTATTTCACGCCAATACGATGCCTATTATTGAGGTTTGAGTTTGGAAAATTCTGAATTTTCATTTTTAAGTTTACCAGAGTGACCTTTAAACTAATAACTTGTACCCCGAATAATTTTTTTAAATATCCTGAAACTCTTGAGTAGTAACACAGTGATACAAAAAAGAATGAAATTGAAATACCTGGGAAGTAATACTATTTTTCAGGTAAATGCTGTTGAGTACAACAAGAATCTGTTTTTAAATTTGCCAAACACCTCAAAAATCTTGAGTTACGGCTAAAAACCCGGGTTTTCGTACCTGTATGCACTTATAAGCCAGTAACTTATTTGAATATCATAAGATTTTAAGTTTCTCAGCGGATTTAGGAAGAAGAAAGTGAGACCTTTCAAATGGTATATATGTTAGTTAAGTTACCTTGAGAAATCTGTGTGAATTTCTCCCGCAAACGAATTTCAGTATTCCGTTGAAGTAACCAATAATATTCTGAAATCTTTTTTATGTTATTTTTCCCTCAAACCGTTTTTTCATTGTAACAATTTCTTGGTGAAAATGTTCGCCTTGTTCATCGCTGAACTGGCCCAGGTTGTCTGGAAAGAAGTCTAAATGTAAATGCTGGAAAAGGATTTTTATGGACAGGTGCAGCCCATTTCGCCAAACGCACTTAAAAAATCATTAACAACCGCTGCATAGTCATCGCTTCTGTAATTACCAAGAAAATTGTCGCATTGTGAGACAAAACTCATCCATGCACGTTTTTCAATGGAGCTTAGCTTGTTCATAAAGTTCTCATCTCTCATAATTCTACGAATATGAGGCCCAATGAAAATACCTAAAATTCATTAGAACAGATAAAAAGGATAACAAATATTAGATTTGGAAAGAAATACATTCTTTTATTTTGGCTTTACTTAATTTTGGGAACACCGCTTCCTAACTCAAGACGCAGTGGTGGCAGAATAACATAATTAGATTTAACTAATGGGACGTTTCACGAGATGGCCATACCTTGCTATCATAGCGATTTGGTGCACGACTATCCCATTCATTATGAGTGGCATAACTGACGAACGAGAGTATTTTGTTTATCACTAAGTAAGTTTCTTTTGAGCTAGTCGCATATGCGATTGGAACTGATGGTAACAGATTTTCGTTATGCAATAATACTGCCTAGATATACCATTAGAGATTTTATATAAAAAAAGGATAAAACTTTTTTGAAGAATACGTACATAAACCATCAATGAACAATCGACATTCGTCTGCCTTTCTCTCTTGAATCAAATTTTACAATACCGAATTTCGCAATTTACAAAAACATCTTTGCTTATCATGTTGTGAAAGGCGTGGTAGAGAAGAATGAGTGTATTTTCTAAAAATCATAACTACATTGCAAATTTTCAATTTTTTCTGAATCAGACTGCGCAGTTTCTGGTATTGAACCTTCGCCAGTGACCCTGTTTTTTTGAATAATGTAATATTTGTTATCATATAAATATATCTTTATTAAAGTCTTCAGCAGATTTAATTTGGGCGTTAATGATTTAACTAAGATATCCCCATTAAAATCAAATTTAAGACAAATATTAATTTAGTGGAATGTAAAGTTTTATATAAATGACAAATCTGGCTCTCAAGCAAAAAAGTTTGGCGAACACTGTTGTACCAATTTTATATTATAAAATAGTATGCTAGCAGCTACACTAGATAGAAAGCGTATAAAAGGAACACGATTTATGCAAAAATTTTGTTTTAAAAAAAGTTTAATAATTCCGTCAATTTTTAACGGATTTTTAAAAACGAAGTTGCGTTTTACTCCTAAATAAATTTGTTTTGTTAATAAATGTATATATAGTACGGTTCCTTTACAAAATACTCTGTAAAAACATCTCCAAATTTGAAAAATGGAGAAAAATTAAAAAAAAAAAATTGTTTGCTGGAGAAATTCACACAAATTTCTCAAGTTAAGTTAAATAATATATATATATACCATTGGAAAGGTTTCACTTTCTTCTTTTTAAATTGCTGAGAATCTTAAAATCGGATGGTTAAATATCATACGTTACAGGTTTTTTTTTACCCGTAACTGAAGATTTTTTAGGTGTTTGGCAAATTTAAAAAACAGATTCAAGTTGTACTCGGCAACATTTACCAGAAAAATAGTATCCTTTCCCAGGTATTTTTTCCTGTCACACTGTGTAATTTATCTGTTTTTGTAAAAACAAAGCATAAGAGAAAAAAAAATTTGTTTCATAACCTCTTTTTTGCACTTAATCGATTTCAGAGACCCCGTTCGTACCCCTTCTTAAAAATTCTTCAAAAACTCTAAAAATCTTTTGGTACATTAGTTTTTATATTCCGCTCCAAGAGTTCAAAAAATCCAATGGTGGAAATGCTGAAACGCCCTAGTGCCCATACATATATGATTTTAAATATTTTTATTTTACAGTAGATTCACAATAAATGCTCTACGCTACAGATTGCATTCTAGAAAAATAGAAATAGAATTGGACAAAAAAAGTATTTAAGTACAAAAGAGAAAGAAACAAAATCCACTCTGTAGCGTTGAGTACTCTAGGATTGTGAATCTACCCAGTCGGTTATGCGTTGGTAGTACGCAATCTTGACAGCATTGTCCTGTTACCCAATTGATAACAGTGGCCAACCGTTGGTTTAAACGAACTTGCTGTCACCGTTGGCATAACGTTGGTTATTCAAAAAATTGTGCGCTTTTAAAATAGCTTAAATTAAATTAATTTTGAGAAATATGTCTAATAAAACACATTTAAAAAGCAGCAATTCAGTTCGGACTTAGTATTATACGTCATATTTAAAAGTGTGAAACATAATAAAATAAAAATGCTTCCAATTGGTGGAAATATTTTTAAAAAAAATATTAGCAAAAATAAATTGCGGGTGGTACTGGTGGTAATACACATGCTTTGCAAACAAAATATCCTAGTACAATATTAGTTGTACCTTTGGTAGTTTTTAACACGGTGGGTTTTCTAAAAATAGCAGTGGTTTGCCAATACTATTTTTTTAGTACGGTTGGCAATTTCTACCTGGGTACCTTTAAGCTTCAACAAGCTTTACAACTAACTGTTCAAGTTTTGAGTTTTTTTTTATGAAATATTTTGTTTTATGGGTTTTTTTTATGAAAATATTGGTTTCATATTGGGAACTGGCAACATGTGATACATTAATGGAAAGGTCGAAAGCTTGGCTTTTATTTGGTTCCAAAAAATTTATAAAAATCAATTTTTGGAAAAAATTTTCAGTTTTGAAATAAAATGTTTTTTTACCATACATGGAAATCTCTGGAAATGGTATAATACTACATATCATTTTAAATGTACTTAAACAAGCTTTACAACGATGTCCATTTTATATGAATCCGGTACTTAATTTTTTAGATAATCGCCCATTTAAAAAAAGGCGAGACCGCCAACAAAAAAAAATGACACCATTTAACTCAGCTAGGATTTTTAGCGGATATAAAATTTTGCAGTAATTTCGGTTTATTTTATTTATGTAAAAAATTCAGTATTTTCGATATTGACAACCCATGTTTTTGGCAGCTATGCAAATTTTGAAGTATGACATATCAATTGCATTTTTCATCAGGAATAATTTTGTTCATAAGTTGTATACTCGTATCTCGCATAAATAAAATTCAAAACAGATTTTGGCAAAAAGTGCTCGATTAAAGATTTTGATTTTTATCGCAAAATTGTTCTGAGGCAACTCAAATACATAATCAAGAAAAACATTTGTGGTGTTCGCACTTTTGCTCTACATCCTTTTTCGGCGTGGCGTGCCGTATTTATTGCATTCTATTAACTAAATCCATTTATTTATTTCATTTAGAATTCAGGCTTTAATTGAACGTGAATGGATACAAGCTGGTCATCCGTTTGCTTCACGTCATCGTTATTCGTGTTATACTCCCTCACAAAATCGTCTTAAAACTTCTGGTGCTACTTTTGTTTTATTTCTAGACTGCATACATCAATTGTATAAACAATTTCCATGCAGTTTTGAGTTTAGCACACAATTGTTAATATTGTTATTCGAACACAGTTATTTCTCACAATACGGAACGTTTCTTTGTGATTCTGAAAAGGAACGTCATGAGCTAAATGTTCACAGTCGTACCACAAGTTTATGGTCGTATCTCAATAGACCAGAAGTTCTAAAGAATTATTTAAATGTTTTATATGAACCTAATCCTACTGTTATATGGCCATCGGTAGCACCCATTAGTTTGGATTTATGGAATGGTAAGTTGTTTTTACTTGCGTTTAAAGAAAAAGTTTAGAAATCTAATTTTTTCATTTTTAGAATTGTACTTACGTTGGATTGTGGATCAAAAGAATAGTGAAAATATTTTATTACAAATACAAGAGCTTGTTACAAACGAAAAGGAACTGAGAACAAAGGTTTGACTATTCTTGAAAAAAAGTATTAATCAAGTTTAGAGATAATTATTTCTTTATTTTTTCTTTTATAGGCATTAAAATTGCGAAAACAAGCAACCGATTTGGCAAATGAAGCTTTAAATATGATCAAGTCTTGTAATTAATTGAAAACTCAAGTCCTATTAATTAAAGCTCTCTATTTCTCGAAAAAGACTTAAACAATTTAGCTTAAGGGTGAATGTAAATCTTGTAAAAAAAAATAGTTTTCTTAATGCATTTTAATTATTGTCATAACCAAAACTGTAGGGCAAGTTTATACATTCAATATAAGTTACACTCAGGAAATTAAGAAGGTAGCAATTACTAAAAATTACAGTTAAAATGACAACAAATGTAGTCAAAAAGGTGATGACTGTATTTATAATAATGTAGTAATTTTTAACTATTGATAAAACAACTACAATAGTAGTAAAAACGACTAACGCAGCGATCAAAAACAACTAACCTTAAATGAATGCATGAACCATAAAAACGAACAACAAAACAATAAAACAATGAACACAAAACGACTACATAAGTTGTAAAAACTACTGTTTTTAACAGTTATTTTTTCGGTATTTTAAAAATATTTTGTAATAAGAAAAATTGTATTTTCTACATCGTATTTAACCTTCCAACAGGTAAGGCTGCCTCCGGGTAGCCTTCATAAAATTTACCACAAATGAACGTTTTGTACTCAGAAATTAATATATTCCGATAGAAAACTAAATTTGCTAAATATTTTGCGAAGAAAATTTTCGTGTGCCTTCCACGGTTTGGAAGCGAAAAAGCTTCAAATCAAAAAAAAAAATCAAAAACTAATTATTTTTGAAAAAATATAGTTTTCACAAATCTAAAAAACCAATTTAAGTTGGCTGAAAACTCTTTATAATAAAATATAAGTAAGATTGAAGCTTAATCTTTAATAATAAGTCCTTACTTTAGTCCAAGGACTCACAGGATCTTATCAGGATTCCTCTAAGGATATCGTCTTAAATCATAAACTTATAGACGGATTTTTATGAAATTTTGTAGAAAGAAGACAGTAATTACTAATAGCAAAGCGTTAAAGTTTGAAACAATATAAATTGAAGTTTAGATACTTTTTCGCCTAATTTCGCTTCTTCCAAAAAGCGAAAATCCCCATATCTTCTTAAATAGGAGCAGAAAAAAAATTGTTTTTCGTGCGTGGTTATATCTTGGTGAGAGAAATATTTTTTGTCCAAAACTTCTCTTTTATATGCTTTAGTTTTCAAAACGCACCCTAAAATATTTTGGCTCATATCGCCTAAATTAGGCACCGATAAAAAATTTTGTTGAAGAACTTATAATTTGTTTTTCTAGTGGAGCACATGGTATGAATTTCGTTGCAAAACATCGTTTGCTAAAAGAGGGTTAAAATGTAAAAGTCAAAATTCCAAACGGTATTCCAGTTATGACGTTACAATGAAATGTTCTAATTACACGGTGCTACAGTGAAAAAAAAACTTGGAAAACGACCTAGCGTGGGTTATAGGTCTTGTTGAGTACATTACAAATTGTATCAAAAATTTCAGAAACACCCTCAAATTCAGAAGTTATTCTAAAAAAAAACCGTTTTCAGTGATGTTCGTCAACTTATCGACCTGTAACTCAGTCAGTTTTTGCCCGATTTAATTTTTTTTAACGTGTTTGGAAAGAAAACAGATTACGTTTTAAAATTACGTTCATTTTTTGACACATTTGTAAGTTATAAGTATTGTTTTTGTTAAGAATATCTCCAAAAATCGAAAATTATAAACTTTTTTGATTTTATTAGCTTTTCATTGCTTATTTTAATATGAATAAAAAATTTATACCAAACTTATAAAAATTTATACCAAATTTAGTTCTTAACAAAACATGGTTTTCATTTTTCAAATCGGATGAAAATTGTAAAAGTTATTTAACTTTTCATAAACACCTGTTTTTAACTACACATGTTAACTAAGGTTAAGCTATTTGTACAGTTTTTAATTTACGCTTGTAAGTCAGGTGGTTTACCAAAAGAAAAGTCTGCAATCCCAAAATTTTTACTTTAGAAAAAGTTTAGTAACTTTTGCAAATATAAACAGATTTTAACAAATAATATCTCGTTTTTTTATATAAAATTGTCTTTAAAATACAGTGCAAAAAAAGACTGGTTTTCATAGAAAAAAATTAAAATAACTCTTTGTAAAATTTGTAAAATTAGGAAAAAAAAAAATAAAAAAAAAATGAGAAACTTTTGATAAACACTTACCTAATTTCTTGGAATATATATTTTATGAATACATTTCATGAAAGCTTAATTCTTTGCCTTTCCAAAACTGTTTAAAATTTTGAAATCGGTCAAAAAATGTGTGAGTTAGTCCCGGTTCACACACGGCAATTTTACTTGCGCAATTTTTCTTCAATTCTCCTTTGAACTTGATTTTGTGTTCACACAGGAAAAGTTTGTTTCAGCAATTTTCGTATATCAACCTGCAGTGTTGAAAATTGCGGATGACAAAACAAAACGGAATTGGAGTACGGGCAAGTCTGTACCCCTTCCATTCTCTTTTCCTCCCTCTTCTATTAACTCAAGAATTGCGCAAGTAAAATTGCCGTGTGTGAACCGGGACTTAGAGGTACTAAAGTGTTACGACCTACCCTAAAAAAGATTTTTGAAAATAACTCAAAATTTTGAGGGTGTTTCAAAATTTTTGAAAACGGTTTTTGTATGTCCTCACCTAGGCCTACAACCCCCACTAGGTCGGTTTTCAAGTTCTGACAAAAAGTGTTTTTTTGTAGCAGTGTGTTATTATTTGCAAACTATAAACATATCAATAATAACAAATATAAACTAAATGAGAATTTTTAAAAACTCGACATTATCTTCTATAACAAACAAATATTAACTTTTAACAGAAAAATTACTGTTTTGGTAGTTGTTTATTAAAATAGTAAAATAATTACTCAAAATAACTGTTGCTGAATGAAGTACAGTATTTTCGGTTAGTTATTTTTTGAAATGACCGTCTGAAATAGTCGTTTTTCATGCTCTAATAGAAAAATTACTACAATAACAGTTAAAGCAACTACTACTGTTTACTACCCGAATGACCTACATGTAGTTACTGTAAGAATATCCGGAGTGTACTTAACAATATTTTAAAAGTCATTCAAGCAGATGTATTAAAAGTTTTAGGAAATGAGTTTGTTATAATTTTTATTAAAAATAAAAATTATGTTTTTTCGACCTTTAATTGTGCAATGAAAATGAAAATTATTCAAGTTCGAGGCCATATACTCTATATTTCTTCATTAGGATATTGTCCTAACAAATAATCTATAGAGTTTTTGTTTTCAAATTTATTATTTGACCCTTTCAGGAATGTGTTGATAGATCTATTTCGGGAATTTTCTAGGTTCCCATCATCAGAACACGTTTTGAAAGCGGTAACAATCCCATGTCAAACATCAAGCATTCATATGAACTAGTTTACTCACTACATGAGAACTAATATACATATGATTTTGAAGTTAAAGATTATAACCATTGATCAAAAAATAAATTGAAAACTTGTTTGTGTGTATGTCTACCTTTGGTAAATATTCAATACACGTTTTTGTTTTTTTCCTCCTTTTTATGTTTTGTTAAGTTTGTAAACAAAACAGGGGAAGTAAACTAGGCGGTACTTTGCCTTTTTTCACAAGTTTGTTATAATTTTTATTAAAAATAAAAATTATGTTTTTTCGACCTTTAATTGTGCAATGAAAATGAAATGTTTATTATTTTCTGTCTTCTGAATTGAGTTACATTTTTACACTATATCTCGGTGACCAATTAAATTAAAATTGTCTATACAAATTATGAAATAGACCACATTTAATGTTTAGTCAGTTTCAAAGTGAATTAAAACTCAGAACATCATGTACTATGTATTTACTATAAGTCTTAATATTTTTTTTTTTTTTATATAATCTTTATAATTATTAATAGTAAAACCCATAAAACTTAAAGTTCTATAATTGTAAAATGAATTTATTTAAAATAAAAAATCAATGTATTTATTTTTAGAGAACTGCATTAAAAAAAGCTTGTGAATATTCGAAATTAAGCTCAAAGAGATGAATTACAAAATCAATCAATTTATTGGCATTTAAAATAAAAACTTGTTTTTTTTTCATTAAAAATAAGGTTTGATTTAATTGAACAAATTTATTATTATTGAACATGAGTGTATACAAAATAAAATTTATTATTATCTTGTCGTAATGTGTTCGTTAAATAAAATTCATTTGAATCTATTAAAATGTTTTGTATTGTTTATAGTGAAGTTTACATCAACGAAACTTAAACATTTTAAATAATTTTAACTTACTACGATAACATTTGGAGCAGTTTAACTGTAACTTTCTTTTTTACGAAAAAAATATAAAACCTATAATCAATTGGTATTTTTTGAAATATTCAGAATTGGGGTTCCATTTCTCGCGCCATTTTTGCAGTTTTTTCGCGATATTTTTCATACCATTTTTAACTTTGTTTGTGCCATTTTAAACTTGTACTGCTTTTAACGAACATGTAAAAAAAATTAAGATTCTAAAATAAAAAATAAGCTTCAAATCTAAATTGTGGGCGTTGTGGTGTAATGGTTAGCGCGTTGGACTTTTACACAGAAGGTCCCGGGTTCGATCCCCGGTGCCGGCAACATCAAAATAATAAGTATGAGTTTTTTCTATCCCTCATACGTATCGCAATGTCCACCTTCGGTGTTCCCATAGCAATAAACCCCACCGAAGTAAAATAATGAATCAGGGCTATGAACCAAAAAGCTTCAATAAGTTCGCCAACTCTCCATCAGGTGGCGAGCAACAACTGTTCTAAGACTTATCATCTCGCGCAATTACAGTGTTGCCATGTCTGAAGCCCTTCATCTTTCCCCACCTTTCATCTCTATACTATCCCTTTCCAAAGAAAGCAACACACTAAATATAGGAAGTATTTCCTGAGTGTTGCCTCTCTTTTTTTTAAAAAAAAAAAAAAAAAAGCTTTTTACTTAAAAATGTAAAGGGTCCGCCAAATAACATTTTTTTTTTTGAAAATGCTATAAAAAAAAAACTACTGAATAATTTCTCAAATTTCTTTTTTTATTTGAAAGTACAATCCTTCCGGTTAATAATGGAAAATAATTTCATTCAAATGGCTGCCTCGGCTGGCCATACATTAGCCTACACGATCGGTACAATTTTTAAGCACATTATCGATTGTGTGCAGCTGTATTTCACCAATGGCTTCACGAATATTGTCCTTTAAAGCGTCAATTGTCTCTGGCTTGTTGGCGTAACCCTTATCTTTGACGGCACCCCACAAATAATAGTCCAACGGTGTCAAATCGCAGCTCCGAGGTGGCCAAACGACATCAGCTCTGCGGCTGATAATGCGATCTTCAAAAACAGGGCGCAAAACATCGAGTGTAGCTTCGGCTGTGTGGCCGTCCTGTTGAAACCAAATGTTGCCAATATCCTCCTCTTCAATTTTTGTGAACAAAAATTTTCACAAGATAACAAACATACGGAGCTGACGGTGCTTCTCTTCTTCCAAAATCCGTACGCAATTTTCGCACACATTCTGCAACATTACCATGATTTTCAAAGTAATGTCGCAATATTTCCCAGCGTTGTTCAAGCGTATACACAACCATATTCGTTAAGCGGAAGGATAAAACTAATTATCTGTCAAATCAGACATGAGCTAAGTGTTACCATTCACGAAATAAGCACTAGTTGAAAAAAGAAGTTAGATGGCTGACCCTTTACTTAAAAGAATTCAAAATTGTATGAATCGTAATGGAAGAATTGTTTCAATATTATAAACCAAAAATTTAAAAATTGGGAAAAATTAAGAAAAAATCTCGTGCTGTGTGGCACTAGCGCCGTCCTGTTGAAACCAAATGTTGCCAATATCCTCCTCTTCAATTTTTGTGAACAAAAATTTTCACAAGATAACAAACATACGGAGCTGACGCACAGTGGGATATATCACAAAATTTGTGGAAATAATTCGGCCATTTGTTAACTTGTGGTCCGATTGCAATGAAATTTGGAACATGCATAAAAGACATAAAATGGAGTTTAAGGTTTGATTTTGAACCTTCCAGACCCTTTGGGGGCGGCAAAATGGCTGCCCAAAGTTGGGTACTTTTTTCATAAAAAATTTTGAGTGTTTGCCATTTTTTTGTTTCTCATCCGATTTTCAAAAAATTAACATATTAGTAATCTTCTTGTAAAGATGAACAAAAACAATGTGTGGGTTACCTCCAATAGTTTCCGAGATATTCCGATTTGAAAATGTGAAATTCCAAATTTTGTCCGACTCAGGTCCAAAGTTTTCCGAATATCGGGAGAAAATTGGGACCAATTTTCGTTTCAAAATAACAGTTATTTAGCCAATAAAATTCATGATTGAATAAAAAAAATTAGTTCAATATCTTGTTTCAGTCAAAAATTACATTAGTTTAAAGTAGAAATTAAAAAAAAAAGTAAATTTTGGCGATATTTTCCCCAAAAAGCACCAAACTTCTTATCGCTCCAGACAAATATTTTTCTTCTGAGCATATAAAGTATGTATACTTTTCTGGAAGGTCTTTTTATATAAATGCGAGTTGTGGTAAAAAAAATTTTGATTTGTAAATCCTTTTCCCCCCATCCGCTTCCAAAGTTGCCACATTTTTGAGGTAAATATCAACTTTAACTCACAGTTAAAATTTGTGCACGCCTCCAATTGGGTAGTGGAAACCGGTTTTAGATACTCCAACAGATACCTAATGTAGTGTGTAAGTCATTTCCAATCCCCGCTTTAAATGACGACATGGCAGCAAAAAACGAAAAAAATCCCATTTTTGGAATTTTTTTTTTATTTGTAGGAATTGTGGGATTGTTTTCAGAAAATCATAAATTCTGACATTTGTTCCGATTTGTTGACCTTAAAGTCTAGTTAAATCCAAAAAATCATTCGATTATGTCTATTAATAAATATTTTATTGAATAGTGAAAATTTTCATTTAAGCAAAAACTGACACTCTATAAATAGAAATCGTTCGTGGTAAATTTCATTCTAACTCAACACACAGAGTAATGTGGGATTTAAAAGTTACCCAATTTCTTTAACATGTGAGTTAAATAGATGATATTTACGATTAACACTAAAATGGCACGAAGAATGTTGATGAAGACCGTAGTGGGTCAGAAAATGCATTCCATTCATGCTAGTGTCTAATAACTTTTTCTGTGTTTTTTTCTAATAGTCAAAGTAAATTATCATATAAAAATTATAATTTTTCTGTTAATTTAGAGAAAAATTTGTCATGATCTAAAACCGAACAAATAAAATCTCACACAGAAATTTTTACCTTCATATTTGGATTACCCAAGTTTTTGTTTTACCAAGATGGCTAAATTCAACCTTTTTTAAAAAATTTCAATCTACAGGTAATTTTCTTTTTAACGATACCAAACACTGGTATGTTATGTTCATAACTTCTAAACAGAAAATCTTCAAATGTTAGCCCTTATTCATATATTTCTTCTAATGTGTCCTCGTATTCACATCTTACATAATTGGGACAGGTAAACAGGGTTTTATGATGTTCTTCATTAATGATATTAAAGGTTTTGTGGGCCCACCCAAAGATACGTGTTTTATGATTGCTATTTTAAATATACCCTCTCTTTTTATATTTTATGGGCCTTAGTATTTGAAGACCCAGTTACCTGGGTTATGATAGCTAATATTTGTACCTAATATTTGTATATAAATATGAATAGGTTTAGTTTTAAGTTCATAAAAAACTCCTCAATCATGGTAATAACAGTAAATCATAAAGCATTGTGTTTAACTTTGTGGGACAACTCAAAACTACAGAGATTTGAAAAGGTAAACGTTGACAATTTTATTAAATTATTTGATAAAAAAAATGCAGTCCGTTTCCGGCTCTATTCTGAAATTTAAAACAAAATATTATAAGTGGATGAATGATAGCCTGGAGATAAATTTTTCTGCTGTTGGTGCACCCTGTAAGCCTTATAATGATTTGTGTGCAAAATCTAAAAAAAAAAGAACATCGATTACTCTTTCTACGCATTCAAATACAGAAGTTTCTGACACGTTTAAGGAAATGTTAAAGAAATTACAGTTTTCAAATGTTTCCAAAGAAAGGACTATTAAAAAAAAGTATTGGGTTTTGGCATATGCCCGCATTCGGTTCATGGAACACTTCTTACACATAGCATATGATTTAAAGGAAAAGCATAGCAGGAAATGAAACAAAATCAGTAAGAAACAACGAAGAAATGTCAAAAATGAGGGCAGATGAAAAAAGGAGGATACAAGAAGACTTTAAAAGGCAGACAGGCTTAAACATAGATAAACCACTTGCTAGTTGTTTAAGTACAAACGATGGCAATACAGCAAGAAGGTTTTTTAGAGATTTTGAAATTACGTCAATAATAACAGGAATTGACAAGGAGTTGCTTCGAAAGATCAACATCATGTTAATGGCAATTAATAGAAAACATAAACTAAATTCCTCAAAATTTGGAGTATATACCGACGAAATAACAAAACGTCTATTATCATTATATCCCTGGAAAGAAATGACACCCACAGTTCATAAGGTATTGTGCCATGGAAAAATCATCATTGAATCAAACATTCTTCCTCTAGGTGAACTAACAGAAGAAGCTCAGGAAGCAAGGAATCGAGATTTCAAACATGCCCAATTGTTCAGTTCCAGAAAATGTTCAAGGCAATCACAGAACGAAGATATTTCCAATAACCTATTACTGTCTTCCGATCCCGTCCTGTTGTCAATGAGAAAACGATGGATTTCTTATAACACATTGTCATCTGTAAATAATGAAGAATTAAAAGATTTGCTTTATCTGTTAGATGATGTGCCCGATTATTTTGTATTAAATAAAGAAACAACCTAATTTGCTTGTCTTTTTTTTCATTAATGAAGAACATCATAAAACCCTTTTTACCTGACTCAATTATGTAAGATGTGAATACGAGGACACATTAGAAGAAATATATGAATAAGGGCTAACTTTTGAAGATTTTCTGTTTAGCAGTTATGAACATAAGATACCAGTGTTTGGTATCGTTGAAAAGAAAATTACCTGTAGATTGCGATTTTTTTAAAAAAGGTTGAAGTTAGCCATCTTGGTAAAACAAAAACTTGGGTAATCCAAATATAAAGGTAAAAATTTCAGTTTTTGGTTAAATGAAAATTTTCACTATTCAATAAAATATTTATTAATAGACATAATCGAATGATTTTTTGGATTTAACTAGACTTTAAGGTCAACAAATCGAAACAAATTTCAGAAATTATGATTTTCTGAAAACAATCCCACAATTCCTACAAATAAAAAAAAAATTTCCAAAAATGGGATTTTTTTCGTTTTTTGCTGCCATGTCGTCATTTAAAGCGGGGATTGGAAATGACTTACGCACAACATTATGTATCTGTTGGAGTATCTAAAACCGGTTTCCACTACCCAATTGGAGGCGTGCACAAATTTTAACTGTGAGTTAAAGTTGATATTTACCTCAAAAATATGGCAACTTTGGAAGCGGATGGGGGGAAAAGTATTTACAAATCAAAATTTTTTTTACCACAACTCGCATTTATATAAAAAGACCTTCCAGAAAAGTATACATACTTTATATCTTCAGAAGAAAAATATTTGCCTGGAGCGATAAAAAGTTTGGTGCTTTTTGGGGAAAATATCGCCAAAATTTACTTTTTTTTTTAATTTCTACTTTAAACTAGTGTAATTTTTGACTGAAACAAGATATTGAACTAATTTTTTTTATTCAATCAAGAATTTTATTGGCTAAATAACCGTTATTTTAAAACGAAAATTGGTCCCAATTTTCTCCCGATATTTGGAAAACTTTGGACCTGAGTCGGACAAAATTTGGAGTTTCACATTTTCAAATCGGAATATCTCGGAAACTATTGGAGGTAACCCACACATTAAAGCATGTTTTTCGTTCATCTTTACAAGAAGATTACTAATATGTTAATTTTTTGAAAATCGGATGAGAAACAAAAAATGGCAAACACTCAAAATTTTTTATGAAAAAAGTACCCAACTTTGGGCAGCCATTTTACCGCCCCCAAAGGGCGTGGAAGGTTCAGAATCAAAAATTAAACTCCATTTTATGTCTTTTATGCATGTTCCAAATTTCATTGCAATCGGACCACAAGTTAACAAATGGCCGAATTATTTCCACAAATTTTGTGATATATCCCACTGTGTGACGGTGCTTCTCTTCTTCCAAAATCCGTACGCAATTTTCGCACACATTTTGCAACTTTACCATGATTTTCAAAGTAATGTCGCAATATTTCCCAGCGTTGTTCACGCGTATACACAACCATATTCGTTCAGCGAAAGGATAAAACTAATTATCTGTCAAATCAGACATGAGCTAAGTGTTACCATTCACGAAATAAGCACTAGTTGAAAAAAAAAGTTAGATGGCGGACCCTTTACTTAAAAGAATTCAAAATTGTATGAATCGTAATGGAAGAATTGTTTCAATATTATAAACCAAAAATTTAAAAATTGGGAAAAATTAAGAAAAAATCTTGAAATTTTAATAATTTTTGAAAAACGTTTACCACGCTCACATGTAGTCTAGAATTAGGTACTGACAAAAAAAAAATACTCTCTAGACAAATTTAAAAGTTATGACTACACAGGCCTACAAAATTTTAGAGAGGTCAAGACCCTAGGACTAAAACATACTTTTCTAATAGCTTTAGGTTCAGTAAATCCTTTCTGAGAAATCGTTCGTTGTATTTGTAGCGAAAATAGTAAATTAAAAAATTCCAACTGAAGATTTTTCCGGAATGGAGTAAGATATTAAAGAAAACCTGGGTTTTGAAAACAATAGGAAGAAATTTCAGATGACATCACAAGTTTTGTAAAAAAGTCATGCTTAACATCCCGAATATACCAAAACTATCGGTTTTTCTAAACTTTATGTTAAGAAATTTCGAAAACCTGTAGTGGAGAAATTCTGAGGTCAGATTCGGATTCAGCGGACCTCAAGCCTTTAGAAAAGTATGTTTTAGACCTTGGGTCTTGACTTCTCTAATAATTTGTAGGCCAGTGTAGTCATAACTTTGAAATTTGTCTACAGATTTTTAGACCCTCCATCCCATAGTGCAGGAGGGTATATTCACTTTGTCAAATGTTTGTAATTCTTTTAAAAAAATTCTGGGACCCCATAAACTATATATATTCTTGATCAGCATGGATAGAGAAGTCGATATAGCCATGTCCGTCTGTCCGTCCGTCTGTCTGTGGAAACACAAAATACTCCTCCAATACAGAAGATGTACTGCTAATTTTCAGTCAAATTGTTTGTTGATATCATGAGCAGTTTTCTAGTGAAAATGATCAAAATCGGTTAACGCGTTCAAAAGTTATGAGTGAAAATGTGGGAAGACCACTAAAATTTTTTTTTTTTATTTCATCATACATACATACTCACGCACATTCAATGCTTATACACAAGAATATACGCAAGCAGGGATGGCTGTCAATATCGCTGAATTACCGTCCCCGATTCTAACACCTTTCAACTGACTATCGTTATCGCTTAAATACCGTTACCGATATCCTTGAAATACCGTTATCCGTAAAATACCGTTACCTTAAAATACCGTTACCGAAATAATCTAACAAGATCTGAACAAAAAAACTTCTGTAAATAGATATATTTTCCCAAAGTATGATCATAAACTAGACAGTCATTTAAACTCGGGCATAATGCGGTTAAAAATTGTGGTGTGCATTAACATTACCTGTATAACTAAAATAACGTTATCCTTAAAATGCCGTTACCAAAATAATTGAAAAATCTTTTTCCCTAAAATAAAGTTACCGAAATATCTAAAATATCGTTACCGCTAAAATACCGTTAGCGAAATAAATAAAATACCGTTAACGCTAAAATCCCGTTACCGAAATAACTGAAGTATAGTTTCCCCTAAAATACCGTTACCGAAATAAAAGAAAATAGCGTTACTACGACCAATAACCACATAGAATTGGTTACCATCCATGGTCATGATCAATACTTAAAAACAAAAAAAAAACTCACAAAATATTGTTGTTGTTTTTTTGTTTTGTTTTGTATACAGTATGTATGTACGTATGAATTAGTAGCAATCGCATGCAGAGTTGCCAGGTTTGACGATTTTTAGTCATTTTGATGATATTTAATACCCAAAATAACTAAATGACTATTTGACGACTTTTGCTTCCAAAATGACGATTTTTTGACAATAATTTAATATGTCAGCAAGATCTACTTATTTATCATTCTCATAAAATCGCCGGCTCGATCATTAAATTTATATTATTTCGTTAAAATTGAAAGCAAAAACATTTTTTTTTGATCGATAGCTAGCTTTTATATGCTAACTAGAATTGAATAAAACTTAATCCAAACCGCATTTATTTTTTTATAAATTCATTACGGGTTTAGCTTAATTTAGTTTCTGTGTTTATATGTTTAGAACATTTCTTTAAATTTTTATAAAATTTAATTGGAGTTAGATTTAAATAAAAATAAAAAAATGTTCATGTTAAAACACAAGGCATGGACTTTTTATGCGAAACAAACAGATCTCTAGCCCGAATATATTTCATGTTGAAAGATGATATATATACAACTTTAAATGAAACAAAATACATCCAAAAATAAATCCGGTGCTTAAAAAACTGGCCTAATAATATAAATAAAGTGCCAAAATTTAATAATTAAAAATATAACATTAAGTTTGTTCGATAACACAAAAATTTGTACAAGTTTTTACTGGAAGGTGTTCGTTTAGACAAATACGCAGTAAAAACTGGTAAAAGAGAGAGTAAAGTGACAGTTTGATGCCAAAGAACTTACAAGTTTTTACTCTATACATTTTTGCCAGAAAGAATTTGTAAGATGAAAAAAACATATGACTAAAAAATAAAAAAATATGCTTGTATTTTTAGTAAACAAAAATTAAATTAAATTTTAATTGTTTATGGATTGAAAGTGAAAATGATTAAATAATTAACTACGGAAGAAGTTAAAAAACATTTAAATTATTTTTGGTCGATAATTTCAATTAACTTTTTCCTTTTCCATAATGACCAGTTGATTTTTTTTAATATTTAAAACAAGCTGCTTTATCTAATTTAATAATTCCTACAAATTTTCTGTTCGTTTACTTCTTTGTAAATTTGTCTTACTATTTGTAATTTTGTTACTGAGTAGTTTTTACTGAACTTTACAGGAAAAGTAATCGAACAGACTTATTGTTAAAGAATTTCCAAATTTTGTAAAAGAATTTAATATTTAAAAAGTTGTGCCACTGAAATGTTGTTCACAGAATTATGCAGTGTGTGTTTAACAGTGTTTAACAGTTCAAGTGGTAAAATTAGTTTGATTTAAAGTTGTATTTATTTGATCTTTCAACATTATATTTTTGTTATTTTATTAATTAATAATCATATAATTACAAGTTATATACTATTACCCTAACCGAGCACTAGCTACTATGGCCTTCGGCGCGTTGTAGCGAAAACAGATCAGTGCCTCTGGTGGGAATCGAACCCACGACCACCGCACTGATAAGCCAGCACGCTACCAACTAGCCTACTGGGGCACACTGTTTCAACATTTTATAAATATGAATATCGTTGTAAAATATAATGATTTTCGAAGTTTAAACCAAAGAGAAGTGTCAAAAATCGTGTTATATTACAACGATAACACGTTAACATTTGAAATGTGAATAACATTATTGTATTTTATTTTTTATTAAAAATTTATCCCTCTTCTAACAAATATATTTTATTTTGACGATTTTTCAAAATATGATGACGATTTTGACGATTTTTTCTAGAAAGTTTGTCGTTTTTATGCTTTGCAAACCTGGCAACACTGGTTATAAGTGCAAATGCGAGAAGCCCTCGAAAAATTGTTAAGCTAATTTATAAAGTATGCTTTTGTTTTCCATATACCAGGCTTGCCATATACCTTTTTTTGTTAACCCCAACAAATCAAAAAATCACCAATTAGAAAAAAGGTAGAACAAAATAGTTTAGTTAAAATTCTTTATTTATTTGACTGCATTAACCGGAGTTGCCAGACACATTAATCGTTATCAGATCAAAAAAATATCCAGCAACAAAATCCCCGAATCCAACAATGTAAATTCATAACTTTTTTTCGTACACTATTTTTACTTATTTTCATTCTCAACCTTTAATAAATTTGCAAGGAAACTCTTACATTCTAATTACATTTATTAAAAACCCCATTCAATTTAAAGGACATTCACGTTCAGAACTTTTTTATTTAAGACATATAAGGTGCATACTTCATCTTAAAATCTTTTGATTATATGCATTTGTTTTCCTTAAAAGCCCTAATTTTTATTTGATACATACAAAAATAATCTAAATTAAAGTATTGATGTGTAAAAACCAATCGAATTTTGGGAAAATTTCTTAGGGTTCTTATTCTAGGAGTCGTAAACGAGAATTGCACAAGCAACTGAGCTGAAAAATAATAATTTGAAATACCAGTTTCTTTAATTTTTTGTATCTCGAAAACACCCTAAACACTCGAAAGATTTTCTTTTATAATTTTTGACAAACTTAGTTTCATCACACTTTCCGTTTTACTTATGTGATGTATAGTATAAACACATGTGTTGTAATGTAAACTAGTTTCATCACACTTTCCGTTTTACTTATGTGATGTATAGTATAAACACATGTGTTGTAATGTAAACTGGCATTTCATAATTATTTCATTATGTATGTCTCCGCAAGTGTATTTTTGTTCCCTTAAATTTATCTAAAATTCTGATTATTTGAAACTGTTTTTATGCGTTTGTATTTGTCACAAAACCCTGGGCACAACATACCAGAAGTAGCCCGTAGCTGTCCGACTAGCCCACGGACGACAGGGGAGGTAAGACCCGCTACTTCTGGCAGAGGGCTGAACAATAAAAATAAACTAACAAAAACGACAAAAGTTAACTCACAAAAAAAATAATATACATAGAAAGCAAAACAAAATAACTCAAAAATAAGACAAAAAAAAAAACACGCCAAACGAAACCAATGCAAACCCCCCCCATTAGCTAGTTCCCTACCCTAACCTGAAACCCTAACGTAACTAAACAATTGGTAATGTATGTCCTTAGTACAGATGGACAGACAAACCTACAATAAACAGAACTCTAACAAAACAAGGACAAAAGATCACCTATGCCCCCCTAGCCTGCCCACCCTACCATGGTAATCCACGACTAACAATTACGGATTACCCCACAAATAACTATACTGGTCACTTTCACATACTTACGTTAACACACACATAAACAGCTTTAGCCTGACATTTTCCTTTTAATTTCAGCTAAATAATAACATTTGGAATTTTAGATTTAGAACAATTTATAAAGGTAATATTTTATTGGGCGATTTAAATATATATTAGAAAAAAAAATAATAATAAAAAAAAAATGATTGAAAATGAAAGTAAGTATAAACAAAAATATAAAAGAAAAATATAAGGAGAAGTAAGTACAATAAAATATAGAACAAACGTAAGTAAAAATCAATGGAAAATTTAATAAAAATTCTGAAGATTTAAAAGAATAAAAAAAATCTTTTAATAAATTAACTAACACTAAAAAAAATAAAACACTAAATTACAAAAAAAACGCAATTAACCCTAGTTCCCAAAAATCCCTATCAAAATGTCCCCAGACCCAATTTTCGGTCAAAAAAAAACTTCTAAATAACACTAACCTATGAGAGAGCTCTCTAATATGTTTGGTATATTTTTCACAGCCAAAATTGGCTATCACAATTACTTTTGGGGGTATTTTTCCTAAAAAGTTTTGGGATTACAAAAAAAAACGAATAATTTTATACTAAACTTAACTACACTAAAATCTTCCTAATACTTAATTAAAAATTAGTTCTGGAACCTCGGTTTTTTATTCAATATATAACGTTTTACACACTTTCAATGGGTTTCACTTTCTAAATTGCACGGACTCACCAATAAAAAATAAGTTTGGGTTTACCTCCAATGGCACCGTAGTTGACCATTCGCTTCTTGCTGTCCCACAATTCGGGGTTGAAAGAAATGGTGGCGATTAAATTAAAACAAAAAATCCAGCTTGAGTCCAAACAAGTATGAAAATGGCGCGGACTACAACCTAACAAATCAAAGGCAATCTTATTTGCCTTGTATTTTTGTTATATTTTCGGTTGTAGTCCTCAGAAACAAAATATAATAAAAATTTCCTTGCAGCTTTCGTACAATTTGGTGAGTCCTTGAAGTTAATAAAGAAATCCTGTCAGAATTTTTATATTTACCTCAAAAGTCAAACTCACCCTTATCCCAGAAAGATTCTGCTCACTTTCACAAAATAAAAAAAATAAAATGGCTTCCTTGTTCGTAGTTTCCCAGATTTTCCAACAAACGTCCGTAGGTTTAACACGTATGTGACTTGTTCAAGCGCTTTCTTATTAATAACATCACCGCGCAAATAAATCCTAAAGCCAGCCATTTTTAATCCTAATTTTAAAACTACAAATTATCTAAACCCGCCCCTAAAATCATTACTAGCTTTACTATCTTTCCTATTCTACCATATATCTAACCCATAATATTAACTAAATTTTCTATTCTAACTACTTAATATCACATTAACTTAGTACTGACAGCTAAAATTTCTCAGTGCGTGAAGTTGCCAATCAGTTATTATTCAGTATAACAGTTAAGTAGAAACTCACCGCTACATATTCATTGCATCTCTTCTAACGATCCAAAAATATATTTTAGTAACTTTCTTTCATTATTATATAGGCAAAGAGACAAACAACAGGCGAATTTTACAACAGTTTTTTTAACATCATAAGGAACTATACAAATATATATATTTTTCACTACACGTTCTTCTTTAGGTAATCAGAATAACCTTTGAATACCCACTGTTATAAGCATGCAGAATTTCAGATTCATTTTAGTAAACTTTAATTAAACATTTTTTCTTTTGTAACATCCCAAATACATTAATCAATCAGTCATATTTTGTTTTACTTATAAAAACAACATTATTTTTGTTATTTTTACAAAGAATATAGATATTAATATTGTTTGCACTTTCCCGGGTTTATGAAAACACCGAGATGGAGGGTATCCAAAAATTCGTCACAGCCGAATTTAATCTTTTTTAATACCAAATTCGGCACATCGGACATTAATGCTTCCACTTGTTTTTTTTAAATATGTTTATCTGAGATCGAAAATATAGTGTGTTACTTTTTGTGTAGTATTTTTTTCGTCAATACCTAATTCTAGATCACATGTGCGCTTATTGCAAACTTCGCTTGTAACGAGCTAAATTGTCCGATCACTACGAGTTACTCGCTGAAATTTTCCAGATCGATAAAAATGCATCTAACCTTTTTTAATAAATAAAAAAAAATTAAAAACAATTTTGACCGATTTGTAAATAAATTGCATTGTGTATTACCCTAAAAATACAGAACTACACCTATATCAACTGTAATTCAGAAAATATCAATTGCAATTTAGAAAATAACAATTAAAATTCCATTTGAGATTCAATTGAATTTCATAATTTCCATTCGAAATTTAGAAAACATCAATTGAAATTTAGATTTTCCATTTGAAATTCAGAAAATATCAATTGAAATTTAGAAAAAATCAATTGAAATACAGAAAATATTAATATTTGAAATTCATAAAAACATCAATTGTAATTCAGAATACATCAATTCAGAAAATGTCAATTAAAATTCAGAAAATATCATTTGTATTTTCAAAAAAAAAAAAATGGTAAATGAAATGTTTTCTGAATTTCAATTGATGTATTTTAAATTTCAAGCGATATTTTCTGAATTTCAATTGATATTTTCTGAATAACAATTGATGAGTTTCGGAATTTCAATTGATATTTTATGAATTTCAAATGGATAATCAGCTTTTCAATTGATATTTTCTGAATTTTAAATGAAAATTCTGAACTTAAACTGATATTTTCTGAATTTCAAGTGAAATTCTGAATTTCAATTGATATTACCCTAATTACAGCTGTAGTTGTAGGCGTAGTTCCGATTTTTTTTAAATATTTTTATTTCATTAAAAAGTACCTTTGTGTATTGATATTGTAAAATGTCTAGTTTTTTGTCAATATTTTTTTAAGAATTAAAAAATTTGTCCACTTTTTTGTTTGTCTCTTATAGAAGAACAAATTCTGTTAGTTTTTACTTTTTCCTGTTGCGGGGCAGTTGGCTTGGAAAGCAACATATTTGAACTTAAAAGTTTCCTCAGAAAATTTGTAATATTTTTGTTTTTGTATATATAATAACAACAGTCATGTATTAACTGTCAAACTTTTTTGAGTGTATTAAAATTCTTATATATTCGGTCTTACATTAAAAAGTTGTTATAAAAACAGCTATTGCAAAATTCAAATATCCTCTAAATTAAAATATATTTGCCGGGAATTTGTTTGTAATTTTCAAAATTAAAAAAAATATAAAGCGGCGATTCCACGATAGTTCGGCCAAATAATAACCTTGCGTCTTCCGATGTCAATTAAAATTTGCCAATTTATTACAGATTTATTTTTTTAAAGGGAAATATGCAAAAAGTGTGTAAGTTTGTATATTGGTATTTTCTTTAACATTCATCGGATCATCACCATTTAATTACCATTGCATTCGAATGGCATATTCAAAATTTTTTCAGCTTAAAAAAGAATTGCATTTTTTTATGCAATTTATTTGTAAAATACATTTTACTAAAATTTTTCCATTCTCGATTTAAAACAACAACTGCATAAAATAACTTACCGAAATGCGTTACTTTTGGTAGTTCTAAGTCAAACAACTGCAACATCAGTTAAAACAACTACAAACGCATTACTGAACAAATAACTGTCATGTCATGTAGTAACTGTATAACTTTTTTGAGTGTAATGTTTCCAACATGATTACGAAAATAAATTTTCTGTATAGTACGTTTTTTCCATATTGTGCTAATTTCCAAGTTAAAATTTTTGCAACTTCTACGTAGTTTTTTTATACAAAATTTTGCATATTGATAAATGTATACTAGGTCCTATAGACATGTTACAAAAAATAAATTGAAATCATCAAGTTTTGACAATTTCCTTAGTTTTTCTCGTCTCCTTAACAATTTACTTTATGGCAAGGATGGTAACCGATTCAATGCGAGTATCGCTATTTTCTTTTATTTCGGTAACGATATTTCAGTTATTTCGGTACCGGTTTTATTAGCGATAACGGTATTGAAGTTATTTCGGTATCGATATTTTAGATTTCAGTTATTTTCATATATTCATATTACACCTTTTGTATTTGGTGTATAAGTACACAAAGTGTATTTAAAGGTACGGAAATTAACAATTCTTCCTTATTTTTTTTTTCCTTTTTTTCAAATAAATTAACTTTCCAGGGTTGGCAGAATATTTAAGGCATTAATGATATAAAAATACGTTGTTAAAAATACGTTCTCGTTAATTACACACCTCGACAGGCTTCCTTGGTTTGAATGCCGATAAGTGATTTTTATTATTCTTCATTTTTTGTAATTTCCCAGCCAGAAATTGGCAATGGTCTGAAAAATCAAGCACTGGCAGAGCACTATTTGCCAATGATCCAACAAATAAAGTGCTGGCAAAGCACTGATTTACAACGCTCGGCCAACGTTAGTAATAAGTGCTTTTCCAGAGCTTAACATAAAAAGCACTGGCACAGTACTGACTTAGAACGCTTTCCCAACATTGGCAAAAAGTGCATTGCCAGTACTTATTTACAAAATTTACAACCGTTGACTTAATAAAAACAGTGGCACATCCCTTGTTCACCACAAGAGTGGACAAAATTCAAAACTAAATTGCAATTTATGATTTGAAGTTAAGAATATTAAGGACTCCCTATTATAGTCAGCACAACGTATAGTTTTTGTACTAAAATTTTACTTAATAAATTTATTTTCAAATTTCTTTCTTTAGTAAAATTGTAGTAAAAATTTAGTTATTTTAATATAATATTTAGTTATTTTAATCATATTATTAATTAACTTAGCTAAAGCAAGCCTATTGTTATTTCTGTACAAATTACCAAAATCATTCAATAAGAAATAATTCAACTCTTTACTGAAGTGAATTACTAAGTAGGACTTTATTGGTCGTTTTTGGTACTGGCAAAGCGCTTATTGCCAGTGCTTTGCCAACGTTTTAAAAAAGAAACGGCCAAGCCCTGCCCGGTGTTATCATTTTGGGGTTGGCAAAGCACTTATTATATTATTAAAAAAGTACTTTATTGGTTGTTCTACCAATGCTTTGCCAACGTTTTAAAATTATGGTTTTGGTACTGGCAAAGCGCTCATTGCCAGTGCTTTGCCAACGTTTTAAAAAAGGAACGGCCAAGCCCTGCCCGGTGTTATCATTTTGGGATTGGCAAAGCACTTAAATCTCTAACTCAGTAGGGCTAGATGATATAAACCCCAAGTTTGTTAAAATTATCTTGCCATGGATAATTCGAACCATTACGCATGTTTTTAATACAATAATTACCACCAACATTTTTCCAATGCAATGGAAACATGCCAAAATTGTCCCGGTGCCAAAATCAGTAAATGAATATCGTCCCATTGCAATCCTTCCTTATTTTTCTAAAGTTTTTGAGCATTTACTGCATAGGCAGATATATAAGTATGTTAATGATAACCACCTTCTTACAGATCGTCAATCAGGATTCAGACCTCAACGGGGTTGTATAACAGCACTATCTGATGTAATAGAAGATATTCGAAGTAACTTGGAAGAGAGAAAATTAACTTTTTTAGTATTATTAGACCACTCTAAGGCTTTTGATACAGTGCACCATTCAATGTTATGCTTGAAGCTATCCAAATTGTTTAACTTCTCGCCATTTGCTGTGAGGTTGCTGTCCTCGTACCTCTCAAACAGATCCCAATCTGTTACTAGTGGTGGATCTATTTCACGTCCCTTACAAGTGACTAGAGGTGTCCCACAGGGCTCCGTTCTTGGACCACTGCTGTACTCATTATATGCTAATGATCTTCCACAACAACTTCGTTATTCTAGCATACAAATGTATGCTGATGACGCTCAACTTTATCTTAGTTGCTCCAGGGAGTTAATTTGTTCGAAAACTCGGGAATTAAATTATGATCTGGATAAAATTTTCACATGGGCTTCAGTAAATGGTTTGCGACTCAATCCGAATAAATCAAAATGCGTAATAATAGCGAAAAAAAAAGTACAAGTTGATGATGAACTAAATATTTTTCTTGGTGGTACAAAAATTGATATTGTAGGCACTGCTAAAAACTTAGGTGTTACATTTAACAACACGTTAACATGGTCCGATCATATTAACCAGGCCAGTGGCAGAACATATAGTATGCTGCGAAATCTTTGGGTCACCCAACACTTTACCCCTTTGAAAGTTAGAATCCTGCTTGCAAAAACATATCTTTTGCCGACACTCCTATATTCATCGGAAATTTTTACTGGTTGCAACTCTAAGGATATGAGAAAACTTACCACAACCTATAACAATATCATACGTTTCATTTATGGTTTAAGAAAATTCGATCATGTAACCCAGTATTCATGTCGTATATTTAACATGTCTTTTTTCGACTACCTTAAGTTTAAAAACATTATTTTTATTCATAAAATTATTATGACAAAGCAGCCAACATATCTTTATGATCGTTTGCAGTTTTCAAGATCTCTAAGAGGCAAAGCAATAACCCAATTTCGGCATCGTGATCATGCTTCCGAATGTCAATTCTTTATATTTACCATACGTCTCTGGAACCAACTTCCAAATAATTTACAGACCACTTCAAACGCAACAAGGTTTAGGAAATTACTTATAGAATATTTTTCATAAAATGTATCTTTCTTTTTTTATATTATTTATTTTTCATATATATTTTTTTTTTGTTTATTATTATTTTTTTTATATTTTTTTTTAAAAAATTTTTTTTTATTACTTTTCATTGTTATTATAACTTGTCTGATTCTAGTACTGTAATTTATAAGATATTGTGTTTTGTTGTATTAGAAAAGCAATTTGATAATAAATACAAATACAAATACAAATCTTCAGATATCCAACGCTCTCCCAACGCTCATACCACCGTTGAAAGCACTGGGCCAATGCTTTGCCGTTCGTATTTTTCTGGCTGGGTTATTCTTCATTTTTTTCTTGTAATTTGAAAGCTCTTTAATGACCTGTTCCCAAATGCGGCGCGGCATCCAAATTTTTCATCGCGTCACAATTTTGAGAAAACCTTGGTTAAAGTTGCCAAAAATGCCTATTTTGGGTCTTTTTAAATGAAGCCTTTTAGCATACATTTGAAGCTTTCTAGAATAAAGATAAGTAATTAGAATATACTTTACTCTTGAACGTACCGCAATGAAATTTTCTTAAACTGAAAATAGCGTAATGATACATCATCAAATGCCTTCTACAAAAAAAAAAAAAAATGTAAACACATTTTTTATATGAAATTGAGATATAATTTAGTACAATTTTAAATATATCTTATATTTGAAATGAAATTTAAACAAAAACACCGTGAATTGAATAAAACTAGTTTTAATCACAACAAAACTCGACCTGACGATAGATCAGTGCGCTAAAGCGCTCTGTCTAACATGTAGTGCGAGTGCATGTGGCATTAGAAATCAGTTTATCTATACCACGGTCAGTGATTGCACAGAAAATTTCATATAGACGCAATCGAACAAATAAAAAACATAACAAATATTACATTATTCAATTCAAAAAAACAGGGTCACTGACGAAGGTTCAATACCAGAAACTGCGAAGTCTGATTCAGAAAATTGAAAATTTACAATGTAGTTATGATTTTTAGAAAATACACTCATTCTTCTCTACCTCGCCTTTCACAATTAAAAGTTGATGTATTAATTTTAACGTTTTTCGCTGAAATTAAAAAAAAAAGGAAAGTTCAATGTTTATATTGTGAACCTAAAATAAATTAACGCTGAACAGATGCATGGCCTAGGCTAGTTTTGAAAATTTAATATTTGGTCACTTTTTTAAGGATTATTTTTAAGTGCAATTTTTACCAATAATATATAAACAAAATTTGAAACGTAAGTTAACTCATTATAGAGAATAAAGTTAAATATATCCTAGCATTGTAATAAAAATGCTTAAGCTGTTCGAATGTGTTGTGTACCCAACTTCAAAAATAGTTAAAAATCGCGGTTTTCTCAAAATTGTGACGTGATGGAAACATTTGTAAAACCGATTGGGAATTAGCTAGACAAAATCTGTTAACAATATATATCGCAGTTCAAACCAAATCGACTTTTTCTAAATTTGTGACTGTGTGTTATTTATCGTGGAGTAACAATATGAAACGGTTAGGTAAAAATTAACAATATGACTTAAATTATGAAAAAAAATTAAGGTATTGTTGTTTAAAAGAAAACGCCTTTTTAGATTATTTTGGTAACGCTATTTCATTTATTTCGGTAATGGTATAGCGATAACGGTATTTTAGTTATTTTGGTAACTCTATTTTAAGGCTATCGGTATTTTACGGATATGGGGTTTACAATTATATCGGTAACGGTATTTTAGGGATACCGATAGTCAGTTGAAAAGGTTTTAAATCAATAACGGTATTTTAGCGGTATTGCCTGTGAACCCTGTTTTATGATCTGTATACCCTTATTCGCGTCCTCTCTTCAAGTATATTAATTGTTTAATTTCAGTAACAAACTGAAATGTTGCGACCAGAGTTTGACCGTTAAATTTAGCTTTAATCGTTTTTTTTGGATAAAGAACAGACTATATATAATTTAATCAGGTAAAGAAAAAAAAAATTTGAGATCACGCTTGATTTACGCAATCTCACTTGCTGACCTTTACTGTTATAAATTCAGCGTTTATAAATTATGTGCTTATATGAAACTGTTAAGATTTTGCACACAAGTAGCTCTCAACTGCCCGAATATGCGGAGCCACAATGGGTTATACATCAAAAGAAAAATGTCCAGGCTATGTAACCAGCAGAGCTTCGAAAGACTTAATTCGATTTGAGTTTAATTCACAAAAAATTTAATTCAGAATTAAAAAATGCTTATATTTCATTCCGTTAACCCATTCCATAAGAATTCATTCAGAAGCTTTAATTGGTATTGAATGAATTCTTAACTTGAATTCAATTATATGTTCATTCAACATTTGACATAAACTTGTTGTAGGCTGCAAGCTTATAAGTAATTTGCTTAAATTATGACAAATATTTCACTTAAATTATGACAAATTTCTTTAATCATTTGACTAAATGAATGAAAGCAAATCCTTCTTCATTCACCTTTTCACTAAATGAATTAAGACAATGTTGAATCATTCAAGAAAGAATTCATTCATATTATTTAAAGCTTTTGTGCATTAAGTTAAGAATTCATTCCTTATGAATGCTGTTTCGGAATGAAATTTGAGTAAAATTTCATTCATTTTAGAAAATTTAATTAAAGAACAAAGCCTATTCAGCCTTTGGTAACCAGACGATTTGTTAACGACTTTTGAAGCTTAAGAGCATGATTTAATTAAAAAAAAATTATTAAATAAAATGATATAGCTTCTACGTCTGAGCTAGTGAAAAAATGGACTTTTGCCGCCTTCTCTAAATATGTGCCACAGTGCGGCGCCTTAGCTCTACATTTGTAAATTTAATCTTAATTCTAAAAAAAATAAAATAAAATGGTTTTTCTATGGAAACATGACGCAAGTCTTTTTTTTTCAATAATTTATTAATAATAACTAAACCCCGGTACCCATAAAACGAAAGTGTTTTTCCCCATATTTTGCAAATATGCATCTTTTTTCACATCGAGAATAAATTTGCAATTTAAACAGTGATGATCCGATGAATATTAAAGAAAATAAGAATATTCAAATTTACACACTTTTTGCATATTTCTCATTTTTAAATTTAAAAAAAAAAAAAGAACTAAATCGCGCATAAAACCGTGGATTTGTCGAAATTTTAAATACTAAAAACGCCAAGTGGCTCCATAGAGTTTCTGAATGCAAAATTTCTTGGCCGGTCTTCGGTGATATGGCCGATAGTTTTTCGACATCGACAACATCAACCGCAATCAAGCTCATTATTTGTATCGTGTATAAACTCAGCCCAATTTTGTTGTGTAAATCATAAGAAAACTGAAGAATTTAGCAGTCTTGAAATGAAAATGTAAACCCAATTTTGATATAACCCATTTTACCAAATTTTTTAGCTGGAAAATGAAATGCAACACTTTTAATTTGTTTTTTAATTTTTGTTATGCGCATGTGAAATATTTTGCTTTTTGCACAACGGTTTTATTTAATGTTTTTGTTACGCTTTATTTTTGCTAAATTGTATTTCTTTGTTTTTTTTTATGTTTTTGTTTTGCTATTGAATTTACTGACTATTGAAAAGAACCAAATGAAGTTATCTATAAAATTAAAATTATCTAAAAAAAGCATAAATTAAAGAATGTTGTTCATGATTTAGCTTTGATATTAATAAGAACGTCAATTTTGGTAGTTTAAAGAAAAACATATATAGAAGTGTTGTTGTAAATGTCTGCATTTTTTGCTGTAGTATGTAGTAACGTTGTTAGAGTACATATAATAATGGGTAAAATGTTTATCTGCCTTCATCCTCCAAAAAGAAGAACTGACCGGAACGTTTTTGTTCAGTATCCTAAAATATATAAAGAAAAAATAATTACACTATACCAAACGCTGTGTTATCATGTTGTTACCTTTACGGAATTATTCTTGTTGATGCGTGGTCTAAAGTTATTAGGATCACGACGGAAGGTAATACCTAACAGTTCCAAGAAACGATTCATGCCATTCAACAAAGATTGTGGTGAAAAGGCTGTTGTCTTTACTGAGGGTTGACCCTCCAATACAATGACACGATCCGCCAAATAGGTGGCCATTATAAAATCGTGCTCTACTACAAAACCAGTTCGTTTGGCATGTAGAATATAACTGTGTAAGATGAAATTTTATGTTTAAACAATTGAAACAATAACATCTAAAAGCTTACCGCTTAATGACTTTAGCAGCTACTAAACGTTGTTCGGAATCCAAATAGGCAGAAGGTTCATCGATTAGATAAACATCAGCTGGTTTACCCAAACATAAGACCAATGCAACACGTTGCAATTCACCACCAGACAAGTTTTGTACTTCTTGATCCATAATTTCTTCGATTTTCATTGGCTTCATGACGTCAGCAATAAATTGTGGATGTACGTAGGCATCGCGTATCTTGTCATGCAATAAGTGTCGTACATGATTTTGATATTTAGGTGAAATCTTTTGTGGTTTGTAAGATATATTCAATACGGGCAAATCGACATTAGTGTCGGGCTGTAAATTACCAGCCAACATACGAATGAAAGTTGTTTTACCAGTACCGTTTTCACCAAGCAACACTAGAATTTCGGAATCACTGAAATGTCCCTCTTGTACAGTCAATGAGAATTTGCCTAAAGTTTTACTCATTGATGGATAAATATAGTGATTCATACGTTTAATTTCTTCCTCAGTAGCCGATTCAGAAACCTATAAAATTAAGTTAAATCTAATATTAATTTTGTTTAAAATAATTTCTTAAAATTATAAAAATGCAGTTTACAACACACAAAAATTTGCCCAGGCGCAGTGGAGAAAATTGTACTGTTTTTGAGCAAAGAGACCAAAAAACTTTTTTGTAATTTTATTTTGTAAACTCTATTTTTAGACCACCCATTTCATGGTTTCACCAACATTTTGCCAACGTTGGAAATTTTGTTTTCCCAGGGCTTGTCCGATACTTTTTGAACAGACGGACCTTTTGTCATTTTGGGATTGGGCAAACACTTGTTGCCAGCACTTGTACCACTTGCTACAGTGCCTTGCCAGCGGTGGTCCGTTTGTCTTTTTCTGCCTATGTATGTTCTAGGCTATCAATTATTATATCGCTCATTTGCTGCAATAACTCAAAAATTTTGATTTTGTAGAAAACGAATTTAAAGTTTTCAATTTACTCTCATCTTGAAGAAAAAATAACGACATAATTTTTTCTCAAGAGATGAGTATTCAAGATATTAATACAATTTTTTTTTACACAATATAAAGCATGGTATGATAAGTGATTATTCGTCATTATCTCAAAAAAAAACTGTTTTTTGAGTTATGACGTTCTTGCAGCAAATGAGCGATATGTCTATTTTTAGACCATTTGTTTTATGCTTTACCTAACCTTTTGCCAACGTTGGAAATTTTGAAATGGCGATCACGTCGCGAAATCGCAATACTGCTCTATTATATTTCCCGAAAAGTTGGGTATTGGAACATGGGCAAAATCGGTTCAACAGTTCAAAAGTTATGTGTGAAAATATGAAGGTGCCTCTAAATTTTCCATACAAATTGGTGCACAATAGTACAGTTTCATGTTAACGTCTGGTGTATAAAATAGTATGCGATCTTTTTTCCTCAGACGCTTAAAGGTGAATAAAATATGGGTTTATAGTGAAGGATATACATTGGTAAAAAAAAATAGGTAAATCCAAATTTAATGCATGTACTTGACTTGTTTCTTATAAAAGTGGATCGTACATAAAGGATACTTTTAAAAAGAGCGTATAAATGAAATGTTGCCTCATATATTACTGTACTATTGGTACTGAAATCGAGATTGTTTTCAGGAGGTTTATTTTGTCGTTTAAAAATTTATAAATTGAATTTTTTAAAAGATTTCCTAAGCTTATGTTGACAATTGTTAATTATTTTTTTTAAATCTGTCAATATCTTCGGGGCGAACTTTTCTTAAATCTTATAAGGAGTGAGATCGAAAAAAAACGCGACACACATTTTACTTACAACTGCTTTTCTATACGACACTGAACTTGAAATGAATGATCTGGCGTTTTAAAAAATAACTTGATAAAAAAAGTTCACTTTTAACCCATTAATGACTGACCGCCGATTCCGTTGTCCAATAAATTGACACATTCAATTTATGTATAAGGTTACTTCTGCAACCTTTTTGGATTTCCCATACTTGGGATTTATGAATTAATATAAAATAATTCCTCCTTGTTTTTTTAATACAATTTTTTTATGATCTTCCCCGTTAAACTCTTCATTTTTACTTCAAAAAAGAATCGATATTTCAAGCAAGGGTATTTTATAAAACTGTAAATGTGTATTTTAATGGTCATGTCACGAAATCATATTTTTTGTACGATAAAGAACACCCAGGATTATTTATTAACAAGAAAGTTTTCCTATTATTCACTTCCGCAATTGTTCATAGACATTTTCGCACAATTTTTCTGTCTATGTAAATTTGCTGACTTTTGAAACGCTAATTAAGCGTGTGAAATTTTACACCAACATTTTCCTAAAGTAGTTTTATACTTTCTCTACCAGCCTAAGAAAATCAATTTGATGCACCTCTTAACTGGCTTTAGCTACATTTTTTTTTAAGATGACTGCATTTTGGGTATTTAAATATCCAATAGGCAGAAATGGGTTAAATATAAAAAATTTACAAGTGATAATGTGTGTGGGAAATTTTTCGATAGCATCAGTTTACGATCCTAAAAAATATATCGGCCATTCCACGATAGATCGGCCACAATCCCATATTTTGCAAATATGCATATTTGTTTCAAATCGAGAGTGGCTAAATTTGTGAAGAGCATTTAAAAAAAATTGCATAAAAATGCATTTCTTTTTGACGCTGTACCATTTCAATGCAATTTAAATGTTGATGATCCGATAAATATTAAAGAATTACAAAACAAGAGACATTTTATAACACGGAAAATTATGCGAATGAGTTAAAACACAGGCTAAAATTCTCTCTGGAAAAAGCAAGGGAATATCTGGACATTGTGAAACGCAATAGAGTACACTTACACACTTTTTGCATATTTCTCATTTTTTCAAAAAATTTAAATCGCGCATAAAACTGTGGATTATTCAAAACTTGTAAAATTAAAAGCGCCAATCTTTAATTGAAATCGGAAGAACCAAGGTAAAAAAAAAATCGTTTATTGGTCGGTCTTCGGTGGAATCGCCGATATATATTCTTTAAATGGGAACACAAATATATTTAAAGTTTTCAATGGGCTTTTGAATTATAGCAGATTCCTAAATTTAAGAAGAAAATGCAAATTTCTGGAAGAATCAAATTTTGCCATGTTCGAGTTTAACATCCTTAAACTAATTAGAAGTAATGTTTGACACTTTTAGTTTACCATGAAATAATTTTTTATGGTCATAATCCAAAAGTTAAAAAAAAAGTTTATCTAGATGTTGACAACAGGTTTATTAATTGTTAACTTACGAAAATATCTGAAAATCAAAATTCAAAACGGACCCTACTAATGAGCACCACAAGTGTTTGTAATGCTCTAGCTACGCCAGTGATAAACACTTACCTTGAATGTCAACGATTCTGTACGGAAACGCATGTTTTCAGTAGGCACAAAACCATCCAAGAAAATATTGATACCTTCGCGCACAGAGAACGGCATAGTAACGACACCATAACAACCGGGAACACCATACAAGCAACAGATGAAATCAGACAAATAATCCAAAACCGATAAATCATGTTCAACAACAATAATGAACCTAAAAATTAAATTTAGACACATTGTACTAAAGTCAATGGATAATGTACAAATGAAAACTTACTTGGTGGCGTGTAAGAGACTTCTTATCGTTAAGGCGGCATTCAAACGTTGCTTTACGTCCAAATACGAAGAGGGCTCGTCAAACATGAAAATATCACCATCTTGAATGCACACCATGGCAATGGCGAAACGTTGCAATTCTCCACCAGACAGATCGGCAATGTTACGATCCCGAATATGAGTGAGATCTAACATTTTACAAATCTCTGTCTGATTATCACGTTCATTCTTTTTATCAAGCAATTCAGCGACAGCACCACGTACAGCTTTAGGAATTTGATCGACATATTGTGGTTTCACCAAGGCCCTAAGATTATCTTCAAGAATCTTTGTGAAATAGTTCTGCAATTCAGAACCACGGAAGTAGGCTAAAATCTCTGTCCAATCTGGTGGATCAACATAACGACCCAAATTGGGTTTTTGTTTGCCGGCCAATATCTTTAGCGCCGTCGACTTGCCAATACCGTTTTGTCCGACCAGACCTAGAACTTCACCAGGACGAGGTATGGGCAAACGATGCAATTTAAAAGAATTCTTGCCATAACGATGAGTAGTATGCTTTTCCAAATTACTTGGAACATTAATAATGGTAATGGCTTCAAAGGGGCATTTCTACAAAAACAAATCAAATGTTCATGTATATGCATTGAGTTTTCAAGTGCAAATAGTACTTACCTTGACACAGATACCGCAACCAATGCAAAGCTCTTCGGAAAGGGATGCAATTTTTGAAATGGGACTGACTTCAATACACAATTTTCCCATACGCACCACCGGACATGACTTTTTACATTCCTGGCGACAACGTTTTGGTTTGCACTTGTCATCACTGACAATGGCAATACGAGTCTGCTTGTCCGTTTCCTCGTGGTCCCTTCGATTGGCCATTCTAAATAAACGAAAAGTTTAATATATCAGACTAAACACGTTTAACTATACTTTTGTATGTCTAGCTGCACTTTAATTGACAACAAAGCAAAAGTTAATGATTTTAGAGGGGGGATGGATAAATGATGCATGTATAATTCATCCACTATTCAAAACCAACCACTGCACTTGCATATACTTCAGCAGAAGCAAGTGAAAGTGTATAACCTCAACTTTACACAAATATGTTAACAATTTTCTTGCTATTGCTTATTAAAATCAAATAAATTGTGCCTTTATATTGTTAATTAATTTATTTATCACTGTTTTACTACACTTTTTACCTGAAAAATAAGTAATTTGTTTAAACAAAAAATGGCAAACGCCTAGCTGCGTGGCCCCGAATATTTAAAAAGAAAATGTCAAAAGTTATTTCTTTCATTATTATTATGGAACAGTTGTATGAAATGGTACTAAAAGCTTAGTACTATACAAATTTACATTTTAACCAACCACGTAAGTATTTACGTATATGACGAACAAAACAAAGAGATTGGAAGATCTATAACGAAATTAAAACAAAAGAAATTAAAATAATTTGATGGTAATGTATAGTTAATAAAAGCTATATCAGCTATATAAAAATTAGGAACAGTTTTTTCGATAATTTTATTAATAATCTTCGTACATTTTTGTTGGTGATTTACTTGAATTTGTTTTCTTACATCAAACATGTTGGAGTTCGAAGCTGTAGCTAACTTAGCGATTTTTAAAATTGCAGCGATTTTTTTTTATCACGTGTAATCAAAAATTTCAAAAGAAATCCTTTATTCAATTTAAATTGATGATTCGTTAGAAAAACGATAAAGAAAGTTAACATTAAATTTATTAAAAATCTACACGATAGATTTTATTTTTTATTTACTAACTTAATCACTTCATTTATTACTAATAACATTGTTAATTTGTATATCTTTTTGCACTTAATGTCCAAAGTTATTAACAAATACTAAAAAGGAAATTATTTTATGCAATATATCCCGTTTTTATCACTATTTTTTTAAAACAAATTCACCCTTATTCTAGTTGTCGACGTCGACACAAAACGACGTCGTCTTGTGTCATCTTTTTAAAATTGGTATTCCAGTTGTCGTTATCGACTTGTATCGATTACTGTTGACTAATATTTGGTATTCTCTAAGAAAACTTAACGACGTTATTGTGTTGAGACGACTCTGATTCTGTCGTCGTCATTTTTGCTAACGACATTTTGAAGTGAAGTGTAAAAAAAATAAGAAATAGAAAAAAAAATGGAAAAAATTGAAAAAATTAAAATAACGAACGTAAAACAGTTTGAAAAACTTGTGGAAGAGTTGCAGAAAAATCCATCACTTGCTCGAGGATTTTGCAGAGGCACTGTTCCGAGTAATTTTAAACAACAAAGGGATGAAGTATCAAAAGTCCTCAATTCTCTTGGCCCACCAAGAAGACTTGGAGATGGGTGGCAGAAGGTAAGGAAATCATAAACGTATATAGGCATTATAAAAATATATATATAACTTCAAATTTATTTACAGGTTAGGAGAGACTTTAAATTTAAAGTGAAAAAGAAAATCGTAGCCAACAAAGTTGAGTGTAATGCTACTGGTGGCGGAAGATTTAAGCAGTTTACACTTTTTTAGGTTACCTAAGTTTTTTCATTTGTAACATATCTAAGAAAATATTATTTTTTAACTTAGATATTGTGTAACTAACCCAAAAATTTTTGAAGTTGTATTTTACCGAAGTACTTTGCACTTTTTCCGTGCGCTTAACCCATTTCCTGGCACTGATGGATCCGGTAGGAATTTTTGTTCACTTATACAGTGCTCCCTAGCGAAAACACATCCAGTTTTGGTTCAAACTTTTACTTTCAAAACACCCAGAATGTATTAAAATTTTTTCAAAACTAAAATTTGTATGTGTTTTCTATATGAAAATCTACGTAAAATATTTTTAAAGAAAAAAATTCGCACAGAATCGATCAGTGGCAGGAAATGGTTTAAATAACAATAAAATTTGTACCTAAAAGCCATGAATTCCGTTCACCACCAGTATATCGTTCTTGCAAAACTCGTTTTGCTTGGCTAACGTTCCAGATTAATGAATCATGAGAAGAACCTGCATATCGGGCATCCAAAAACCGTATCCGCATTTTATGATCACAAATCTACATGAAAGTCAAATATATATGATTATAAAATGCAATTAAATATTTAACATACTTACGATCATAGCGTTTAAACTAAAAACCCCTTTACGGTTGAAGTATAGATGCTGGTCTTCTTTAATTGGTGCTAAAATTTTGATATGGGTTCTATCCACACACCCAATAATACCAGGAAAATCTGTTTTTTCAAAAAACTGTAATTTTGCTTCATTTCTTTCAATATCTGTCATCTCAAATTTTATCCATAGGGGGCAAACTGTCAATTCTAAGGCATCCAGAGTCTCAGACAGAATCTTGGAAACTATTGGCTGTGACAGTCCCAAGTTAAAGTCATTTCCAACACTGAGCTGGTACGATCCCTGGGCTAAAAATCTCAATGTAGCTGCCAATTTGATTGTTTTCGAAATGAATGTTGATCTAACTCCGCTTTTCAAATTATTTCCAGCACACGCTTAAATGCTGCTTTATTAAGTCGAAAGTAACTTTCAAACCTTTTAAAGAAATGACAAAATATTTTTAAAGGCAACAGTCTTTGATTTTGCTACTCACTTTTTATCTGGTAATTTGAAGATGTCGGACTTCTGTCGGAGTAGTCTTCTTTGCAATATTAGATTTTGTTTACGAGTATTTTCTTCTTCACTCGAAGAAATAAAAAACATTTTCCCATAAAAATAACAAGTAAAATAAATCAGCTGACTCAAATATTAGAGATGTGCTTTTGTTTTTTTTTCAAATTACCGATAAACAGTCGACGTCGTTACAAAACTCTTAGAGAATACCAAATTGGTGCCAAATTGATGTCGACGTCGAAAGAAAGTGATGTTGACTCAAAAACGACGACGGCATCGACGTCGACAACTAGAATAAGGGTGATTAATTTTCTTTCAAATATATCAAATTAATATGTTTAAACAATTAAAAAAACAAGTGGAAGCATTAAAGTCCGATGTGCCGAATTTGGTATTAAAAAAGATTAAATTCGGCTGTGACGAATTTTTGGATACCCTCCATCTCGGTGTTTTCATAAACCAGGGAAAGTGCAAACAATATTAATATCTATATTCTTTGTAAAAATAACAAAAATAATGTTGTTTTTATAAGTAAAACAAAATATGACGGATTGATTAATGTATTTGGGATGTTACAAAAGAAAAAATGTTTAATTAAAGTTTACTAAAATGAATCTGAAATTCTGCAGTGGGTATTCAAAGGTTATTCTGATTACCTAAAGAAGAACGTGTAGTGAAATATATATATATTTGTATAGTTCCTTATGATGTTAAAAAAACTGTTGTAAAATTCGCCTGTTGTTTGTCTCTTTGCCTATATAATAATGAAAGAAAGTTACTAAAATATATTTTTGGATCGTTAGAAGAGATGCAATGAATACAAACGCATAAAAACAGTTTCGAATAATCAGAATTTTAGATAAATTTAAGGGAACAAAAATACACTTGCGGAGACATACATAATGAAATAATTATGAAATGCCAGTTTACATTACAACACATGTATTTATACTATACATCACATAAGTAAAACGGAAAGTGTGATGAAACTAAGTTTGTCAAAAATTATAAAAGAAAATCTTTCGAGTGTTTAGGGTGTTTTCGAGACACAAAAAATTAAAGAAACTGGTATTTCAAATTATTGTTTTTCAGCTCAGTTGCTTGTGCAATTCTCGTTTACGACTCCTAGAATAAGAACCCTAAGAAATTTTCCCAAAATTCGATTGGTTTTTACACATCAATACTTTAATTTAGATTATTTTTGTATGTATCAAATAAAAATTATGGCTTTTAAGGAAAACAAATGCATATAATCAAAAGATTTTAAGATGAAGTATGCACCTTATATGTCTTAAATAAAAAAGTTCTGAAAGTGAATGTCCTTTAAATTGAATGGGGTTTTTAATAAATGTAATTAGAATGTAAGAGTTTCCTTGCAAATTTATTAAAGGTTGAGAATGAAAATAAGTAAAAATAGTGTACGAAAAAAAGTTATGAATTTACATTGTTGGATTCGGGGATTTTGTTCCTGGATATTTTTTTGATCTGATAACGATTAATGTGTCTGGCAACTCCGGTTAATGCAGTCAAATAAATAAAGAATTTTAACTAAACTATTTTGTTCTACCTTTTTTCTAATTGGTGATTTTTTGATTTGTTGGGGTTAACAAAAAAAGGTATATGGCAAGCCTGGTATATGGAAAACAAAAGCATACTTTATAAATTAGCTTAACAATTTTTCGAGGGCTTCTCGCATTTGCACTTATAACCAGTGTTGCCAGGTTTGCAAAGCATAAAAACGACAAACTTTCTAGAAAAAATCGTCAAAATCGTCATCATATTTTGAAAAATCGTCAAAATAAAATATATTTGTTAGAAGAGGGATAAAGTTTTAATAAAAAATAAAATACAATAATGTTATTCACATTTCAAATGTTAACGTGTTATCGTTGTAATATAACACGATTTTTGACACTTCTCTTTGGTTTAAACTTCGAAAATCATTATATTTTACAACGATATTCATATTTATAAAATGTTGAAACAGTGTGCCCCAGTAGGCTAGTTGGTAGCGTGCTGGCTTATCAGTGCGGGGGTCGTGGGTTCGATTCCCACCAGAGGCACTGATCTGTTTTCGCTACAACGCGCCGAAGGCCATAGTAGCTAGTGCTCGGTTAGGGTAATAGTATATAACTTGTAATTATATGATTATTAATTAATAAAATAACAAAAATATAATGTTGAAAGATCAAATAAATACAACTTTAAATCAAACTAATTTTACCACTTGAACTGTTAAACACTTATATCTGCATAATTCTGAGAACAACATTTCAGTGGCACAACTTTTTAAATATTAAATTCTTTTACAAAATTTGGAAATTCTTTAACAATAAGTCTGTTCGATTACTTTTCCTGTAAAGTTCAGTAAAAACTACTCAGTAACAAAATTACAAATAGTAAGACAAATTTACAAAAAAGTAAACGAACAGAAAATTTGTAGGAATTATTAAATTAGATAAAATAGCTTGTTTTAAATATTAAAAAAAAATCAACTGGTCATTATGGAAAAGGAAAAAGTTAATTGAAATTATCGACCAAAAATAATTTAAATGTTTTTTAACTTCTTCCATAGTTAATTTTTTAATCATTTTCACTTTCAATCCATAAACAATTAAAATTTAATTTAATTTTTGTTTACTAAAAATACAAGCATATTTTTTTATTTTTTAGTCATGTTTTTTTCATCTTACAAATTCTTTCTGGCAAAAATGTATCCAGTAAAAACTTGTAAGTTCTTTGGCATCAAACTGTCACTTTACTCTCTCTTTTTACCAGTTTTTACTGCGTATTTGTCTAAACGAACACCTTCCAGTAAAAACTTGTACAAATTTTTGTGTTATCGAACAAACTTAATGTTATATTTTTAATTATTAAATTTTGGCACTTTATTTATATTATTAGGCCTGTTTTTTAAGCACCGGATTTATTTTTGTATGTATTTTGTTTCATTTAAAGTTGTATATATATCATCTTTCAACATGAAATATATTCGGGCTAGAGATCTGTTTGTTTCGCAAAAAAAGTCCATGCCTTGTGTTTTAACATGAAAATTGTTTTATTTTTATTTAAATCTAACTCCAATTAAATTTTATAAAAATTTAAAGAAATGTTCTAAACATATAAACACAGAAACTAAATTAAGCTAAACCCGTAATGAATTTATAAAAAAATAAATGCGGTTTGGATTAAGTTTTATTCAATTCTAGGATTTGCATTTTTGCAAAATTGTATTTCACATCATATTAGCATATAAAAGCTAGCTATCGATCAAAAAACAATGTTTTTGCTTTCAATTTTTAACGAAATAATATAAATTTAATAATCGAGCCGGCGATTTTATGAGAATGATAAATAAGTAGATCTTGCTGACATATTAAATTATTGTCAAAAAATCGTCATTTTGGAAGCAAAAGTCGTCAAATAGTCATTTAGTTATTTTGGGTATTAAATATCATCAAAATGACGACAAATCGTCAAACCTGGCAACTCTGCATGCGATTGCTACTAATTCATACGTACATACATATATATATATATATTCCCGTCGTTCCTATAAGGAGCATAGGGCCGTACCTACATACTGTATACAAAACAAAACAAAAAACAACAACAATATTTTGTGAGTTTTTTTTTTGTTTTTAAGTGTTGATCATGACCATGGATGGTAACCGATTCTATGTGGTTATTGGTCGTAGTAACGCTATTTTCTTTTATTTCGGTAACGGTATTTTAGGGGAAACTATACTTCAGTTATTTCGGTAACGGGATTTTAGCGTTAACGGTATTTTAGCGTTAACGGTATTTTATTTATTTCGCTAACGGTATTTTAGCGGTAACGATATTTTAGATATTTCGGTAACTTTATTTTAGGGAAAAAGATTTTTCAATTATTTTGGTAACGGCATTTTAAGGATAACGTTATTTTAGTTATACAGGTAATGTTAATGCACACCACAATTTTTAACCGCATTATGCCCGAGTTTAAATGACTGTCTAGTTTATGATCACACTTTGGGAAAATATATCTATTTACAGAAGTTTTTTTGTTCAGATCTTGTTAGATTATTTCGGTAACGGTATTTTAAGGTAACGGTATTTTACGGATAACGGTATTTCAAGAATATCGGTAACGGTATTTAAGCGATAACGATAGTCAGTTGAAAGGTGTTAGAATCGGGGACGGTAATTCAGCGATATTGACAGCCATCCCTGCTTGCGTATATTCTTGTGTATAAGCATTGAATGTACGTATGTATGTATGTATGATGAAATAAAAAAAAAAAATTTTAGAGGTCTTCCCACATTTTCACTCATAACTTTTGAACGCGTTAACCGATTTTGATCATTTTCACTAGAAAACTGCTCATGATATCAACAAACAATTTGACTGAAAATTAGCAGTACCTCTTCTGTATTGGAGGAGTATTTTGTGTTTCCACAGACAGACGGACGGACAGACGGACAGACGGACAGACGGACATGGCTATATCGACTTCTCTATTCATGCTGATCAAGAATATATATAGTTTATGGGGTCCCAGAATTTTTTTAAAAGAATTACAAACATTTGACAAAGTGAATATACCCTCCTGCACTATGGGATGGAGGGTATAACAAAGTTGGCGTAGCACCATTCATGGTACTTGATATATAAAGAACGTTGACAAAGATCCATTTTCTGAACATATATATATATAAAATATGTTGGGGGAATTCACAATACGCTTCGTATTTGGTGTATGAGTACACAAAGCGTATTTTCAGGTACGGAAATTAACAATTGTTCCTTCGTTTCTTTTGAAATTCCACGTTAATTTCTTTCGAAAATATATTCCTATATTTACAAAAGAGAATATTTTATTATAAACAATCACTGCAATTGTTTTTTTTTTTAATATTTGAAACATTCAAATAAAAATACAACACAAATTGTACAATAAACTTTAAAGGGTTGGCAAAACATTTATGACATTAATGTTGAAAAAGTACGTTGTTTACACTATATACGACATTACATAAATGCTGCTAATGTATTTTTGCTTGAAAAATAATGAATAAAGAATACCTGAAAAAAAATTTAAATTTAAGTCATGGGTTGAGATTCTTTGAAGATGTTTTGCTCACATGAAAATATATGGAAAACATTTACCAAAAATGTAATTTGCGCAAAACATGCAATTTTGCTCAAGACATGTATATGGAAATGTAGTATTAGTTTGATTTAAAACTTTTAAGTTCTTCACAGATATCTAAAATTTTTCAATTTTTGGTTGCTTACAAATTAATTGAAAGTCTGTACTTTATATTGCAAGTTAATCAATTAAATTGTATTGAAAAGTTTGTCTGCAATATTGAAAAATTAGTTTTTTTTTTAAATTAGTTTTTTTTTTCTTGTTTGAAAATTAATATATTAAAAAAAAATTATATCGAGACCTTATATTCAATACCATCTATGAACCCATCTATGAACCAATTTCTTGAAAATCACTTTTTGATATCAAAAATAACCTTTAGTACTTTTTTTATTTCTCTATCAACCAAATTAAGGTTATCGACTTATTAATACATAATATGTAGTAATAATACGAAGTTGTTTCCTATAACTGTACTGAATATAGATTGATTCATACTTTAAGAGTTTGATCATAAATCAGTTTTTTTGCTTCTCCTGAAAAATATGTGCTTTAGTTCATTGAAAGTTGATCTCGAGTGAGAAAAAAAAATTATTTATTTGATAAAAAAAGAGGAACTCGAAATAATTCAAATAAAAACTTAAAAGTTAAAAACTTTTTCATACTTTTTTTTTTCATAATAAATATAGAATTTATTCTCTCCAATTTACATAACCCAAGCCCTTAGGGCCATATATGATTATTAAAAGCTACTTTATAACACAAGCTAATTAATAATATTTTCTATATAAAAAATAAATAACTTAAAACTATCATAAATAATAAAAAAACATTTCTTTTTAATTAAAAAATTACATCTTAATAAAAAATAAAAAAATAAAAAAAAGTTGAGAGAGATAAAAAAGACAGCGAACACAAAAGATTACAAATCATGAACAGCCACATAATCCTTCAGCTTTTGCCTAAAGACCTGTGGTGAAAAACTAAAACTTCTCAGTTGTATAGGTAAATCATTCCATATTCTCGAAAGCCTCATCTGAAATGATCGCTCAAACATAGTCGTGTGATGTATTGGATATAACAACTGTGGGTTTCTTTCCGAATGGGATAAAATATAATTGTTTACTATATAGTCTGGAAAGCCATTTGCCATCGCCTTGTAGAAGAATACCAACAACCTCATAGCTACATAATTACTTAAAGAGCACCCAAGAAATTGGACCACATACGGGGTGACATGGGACCGAAGTCGTAGGCCATACACATATCTAATAATTCGATTGAAAATCCTAGTAAACCTACTAAATTCACCATCTGTGGTACCAGAAAATACCTCAACGCAATATAATATATGAGGCATTATCAAGGCATTAGCAACACACATTCTAATTGAAAGAGGCAGATATATATCAAGAGAGTATAATCTTCACAACAAGAATGATATTCTCGAAGAAACGCTATTAATATGCGATGAGAAACTTAACTGATTATCAATTAAAACTCCAAGACACTTCATCTTGTCTACAAAATCAACTCTCATACCATTGAGAGTAACGTTTATCGTATCATCAACGACACCGAAACTCATTAACTTTGTCTTTCTTGGATTTACAGCAAAACCATTGCCTGAAGACCAAGACAAGACTTCACGCATTATAAAATTCAAAAATTATGACTTTTATTAAAAAAAAAATAATTAAATGAAGAAATGATAAGAAATTAATAAAAGCACAAATAAGCTAAGAAAAAGTTAAAAAGCAGGAATATAATTACGGATTTGTGATCGTAATTTTTCTATCGAAACTAATTTTCTATTTCTAAAAATAAAACATTTAAAGAATTTTATTTCGATTAGAGATATTATAGTTTGGTCCTTGAATAAAAATAAATGCAAAACTGTGGGTTTTCAATAGTAGTGTTTTTGCAGTTACTCATCAAAAACTGTTTTCGAACGATGCCAATGCCATAGTTCGGCCCCTGCACAACATTTCTTTATTTAATGAGAAAAGTTTTCGAATCGAGAAATACATAGTCACTCTATATTAACACCAAAACTATTGTAAATTGATTAAATTTGAAACCTATAGTGTTTTTTCTAATTATAATTGAGAATAAAGTGAATAAATAAATTAAATAAATTAATTTAATTAAAAGAATAAAATACAAGTAGCATTTTTTGGGTGTATTTTGCGTATAAACAAGAAATATTTAGCTAACGAGTTTGCAAGTACCTCAAGCCCTGTTAAGCCGTCTCATAAAGTATATATGCAAACTGTGACCGAGAAAACTGTTTTTAATGCTCATGTTTCAATATAAATTATTAAAAATGTTTGTTAATAATGGATTAATAATGCAAAGAATCCAATTTATTTTGAAAATTTAATTAACGCAACTTATAAACTTCAAAATTATTTAATTAAAGGAAGTACTGCTAACAAAATTTTAACCTTTTTTTTACCAAAACTCTCAAAATCCCAAATCAGCTTTTTAGAAGAGAGCAATAGGCACAGGTTGGAAAAAATCAATATTTTGGCTACACTGCTTTGCTCGTATTTGATACTTTTTTTAGCAACTTTGTGTTTTCACATAGTTGTATTTTTATACTGATGACGTTTTGACATTTCCCATAAAGTGCATTTCTGTCATTGATTGAACTCGGGAGTTGAACATATTTTTTTTTTTTGCCAACAATAAAATAATTTTAATAAACATAATGGTTGCGGAAAACAATCCCCCCGAAATTGTGGGTAAAAATGAAGCAGAACAACCTGAACCTGCAAAAGTGTTTACCGTAGAGAGTATCCTTTTTCAATACAGCAATCATTAGAATCCAATTGGATTTTTACCTTTATAACCTACAATATTAATATTTTCTGAAGACTTTCACTTTTATTTAAACAAATAGGATGTTTTTATTATTGTTTTGTGTATTTCCTTAACTCGTTAGCGATAATTTCAGTTTTGCACTTGATTAAAGAGGCTCAGCAACAGCATGGTTTGCGTCATGGTGATTACCAACGTTATCGTGGCTACAATACCAGACGCATACGTCGTCTACGCAAGGCATTGAAATTTCCACAGGGTGATAAGAGACATTTTAAACGTCGCGACGTTACGCTCAGCCAGTTGACTGGTAAGCGAGCCGATGAACGTTATATTCATATTCCATTGATTAGTGCCGAACGTGCTTGGGCATATGCCATGCAATTGAAACAGGAATCAAATACTGAACCGCGTAAACGTTTTCATGTAATCAGTAAACTAAGGAAGGCTTGTGGTTATGCTTTGCAATTGCAGGAATTGTGTAATGTAAGTTATTGGCAATAATTTCTGTGATTCTGTAATACTTCTTTACACTTCATTTACAGTCGGAAGCTTTTGATGCTCGCACAAAACTGGAATGTGAGGCTTATGTTGCCTGGATGCATGGAACTTTGCATTTTGAATTACAACTTTGGAAGACTGCAGGTGAACACTTAAAACGTGCCCAGGTTGTCTACGAGAATCTAGCCAAGGCTTTGCCCGATGATGAACAGGAACTGTATCGGGCCAAGGTAAACGAATTCACCCCTAATTTACGTTATTGTGCCTACAATATCAGCGGAGAACGTGCTGCTGGGGGCAATATGGACGATTTACTGGAATTCCGTGCGCAAGGCCTACTCGAGAATCTTGACGATCTGGTTAATCAAACCAAAACTGAAAGCAGCGAAGGTCTACAAACGATTGAATGGCGGGGTCGTAAGGTAACTGTGCGTCCCGAAAAGGTTCGCCTATTCTTGTTGAGTGCCCAAGAGCTGGATAAGGGTCTTGAAAAGACCACAAAGATCGAATCAAAGATTGAATTGATAGAACGCACATTAATGGATTGCAAGGATGCCATACAAGCTGTTAAGGAAGAAATCAAACAGGATCCGAAATTGAGGTCCCTGACAACAGGCCAAACAGTTTCAGGTATTCAATATCTTTTAGCTTATCTATCGTATATTCGTCATAGTCGCACTCTGCAGCGTAATTTATGTTTGGTGGATCAGGCCAAGTCCAATTTTGATGATCCCAATCAGAAAACTGAATCGCCAGTTGCTGAGGGAAAACGTGTAAGACCACAAGATTTGACACGTTTGTATGAAATTATTTTACAAAATGTTACTGAAATGCAACAAATTACTGGCATGGAAGAAGATCAAGCTTATCAGGCTGAAATCGAAAATTTGGCTTTGACATTTAAGGCCTTCCGCTGTTACTACATTGCACTCACCTTGATCGATATGAAGAAATGGAAAGAGGCTGTGGCTCTGTATGAACGTTCCTCTAACTATGCCATCGAGGCTCTCAAGGGTAAACCCAGTGCTGAATTCAAAATGGTCAATGAGCTCAAACAACTTATCTCGATTATTGATAGTTGCAAGTACTCGGCTCACGCCTACAGTGTTCTCGAAGATGACAACTCTGATGATCCTATTTTCACATCGAAGTCACAAAAATCGTCGAAACCTTTATTCGATCGATTGTCGCAGTACAAAGAAGATCAATCGCTGCACACCAAGAATCCCAATGTTTTCAAAATGACACCGGAAATGGAAGCCATACCCTGTAAACCGTTATTCTTCGATTTAGCCCTCAACTATGTAGAATTTCCCTCATTGGAGGATAAACTTCAGTCGCCCGGTAAAAAGGGTATTTCAGGCTTTGTCAAAGGTTTCCTTGGTTGGGGGGCTAGCAAGTAAAATGTTTTGAAATGCTTGAAACCTTTTCATTACTTTGGTGTTTTATTACTCGTATTTTTTTTTTTTAATAATTATTATTCCATAAACCTGCATGCTTGGTGTATAAGTAATATTTTATAACATAATTACGTTAATTTGTAATACATTCAAACTACAAAAAAGTAAAAAAACAAAAAAAATAATATATTGCAAATGCCGCTAAAATATTAAGCAATTCGAACAGTCGTTATTTTATATTTATTTTGTTTTATAATAGAAACCGAAAAAAGTAACATTAAAGATTTTCTTGTAATTTCATGTCCGTAATTATAGTAGCGGAATTCACTCTTGATATAATATATGCGTGTCTTTTTTTTTAGAATTGTGTAGTTCGTGAACGAACTACTTCAATTGAACTACTCACACAATTGAACGATATGGCCTAGTTCACCATATATCGATCTTTCAGTTCAATCGTTCGTTTCGTTCTTTATATTCATGAGATAATTTCATCTATTTTCAATAGGTACATTTTTTAAAGCAATAGTTGAGATTCAAATTAAATGAAGTACATAAGAAATATTCTTTTTTACCAATAAAATATTTCTTTTATAAATAAAACAACAAAAGTTACTAAAGTAGCTAATTTTCGATTTTAAATATTTTATGACAACAAATAAGCCTTGTTATTACCAAAAAACACAATTTCCTCGAAATCCGTTAAAATCAAATCGTTGCCCTCCCCAAATGTACTTGGGGATGATTTAAATTTTTTTTTACTTTTTTTCTCCAAGATGTTTTAAACAAGACCCTGTGCTTTTGTTGAAGAAAACATTTTAAAATTTGAAATTAGAGATTTGAAAAGCACCCCAAAAATTTTGTCCGTTTTTGACATTACCTTAAGACAGGTTAATGACATCCACAAAAAACATCTTCCATATCTCTTAATTTTGAGTCTTTCGAATAAAAAATTCTATTGTAGTACTCAATTTAAAAAACTTTTCAGATGTGTACTCGAATTTTTCGGTAAAGTAATAATTGACATATTAGTAGTCTGGGGCAGTATTTATTACTGGGCCAGTTATTAACCGATTTTGGATTTTTATACCTTTTTGAATACATAATATTATCATTATGTCGAACAATTTATCATTTAGAATAAAAACTATTACAATATTAAAAAAAAATTGCAAAAACTGAAAAAAACTAATTTTCCCCATATAAACACATGTTTCGCTTTTTAAGGCCTAGTGGCTTAGGGTAGACGTTGTCGTAGAGGCCTATAATTACACATGAGTTATATTCAAGTCAAATATAAAAAAATTAGAGGTGACCGTATTAACATTTCCAACATTTTAACTTATGGAGCACTCTAAGGGACACTCTAACACATATGTATTATTTTTATTAAAATATGTATTTCATTATTTTTATTTAATTTATTTTTTTGTTTTATTCTTAATATTATATATTTTTTTTATTATTAATTATTAGCATTAAAAAGAAGTGTAAACTATAAACAGTTCGCTTTAAAATTATCTAATACGATCTTAAAAATTGTCATATGAACGATTGAACGAAATTGCAAAAAGATAAACGACCTAGTTCATTAAGATCGATTGAACTGGAAGAGCGTTCATTCAAACGTACTACATTGTCCAAGTCTACGTTTTTGTATATGGATTGCAAGTTTACAAAAAGTTTGCCAACTTAGCTATTTTCGCAGCATTTCTAGCGATTTCGGGTAGGATCTTGCGACTTTTTTTTTAAAAATAGTTGGCATTATTGGATCGGTCACAGTGAATTTCTACTTTTGTTGTCATTTTGTGTGAATTAAATTTTGAAGAAGACAAAACTATTTTCAATAATTTTAAAAGCCTAGCATATTTTAATTTCATGTGTTGTGTTGTTGTGAGCTTACGTACTTTAGCATTTATACAAGATCTGCATTATCTACAAGGGTAGTTTAATATCAAGAGTGAACACCGATAGTTCTTTGATTTTTATTTATAATTTTACCTTTAAAAATGTAAGTACTACTACATAAAACATATTTTTAATTATAACAAAATTAATTGCTATTCCCCCTTCCAAAACTTGGAAGATATGTCCCTAGAACAGGGATGTCATGGTTTTTGTTAGCAAATGTTGTAAAATCGACAAAAATTGTTATTGCTTTTAAAACGTTTTAGGCATCGTTTAACGCCTGTTTTTATAAAGCGAACGAATAAAAAATGGAAAAAAACAAAAAAACGTATTCCTTTGGAGGAATTATTCCGTTCGCTTTATAAAAACAGGGGGCAAGGCTGCTTAAGGGACTACCATATGTAGGGTTACCAAATATTCGACCTACTTTAAAAAGGCTTTCAAATACAGTGCTCTCACGATAATATGAACTAATTAAAACCAAGCCAGTTCACTTTTGCAAGATTGTTCATATTTGCGAATGGCATCTAATTTACCTTTAAAAACGTTTTTCCAATAAAAATAAAAGTTTCTTACGTTAAATTTTTTATTTATTGTTTATTGGATTAAAAAACCCAATTAATTTTTGAAAAAGAAACAAAATGTAAAAGTTATTTTTCGAAAAATACGTTAAAAATACAAAAATAAGCTGTTCATATTTTAAAGCTTTGGCACTAAGTTCATATTTTAGAGTAGTCAATGGAAGAAACAAAAATGTTCATATTTTGGGGTGTTCATATATTAGGGTGTTCATATTTTCGCGAGTGCACTGCACTTAAAATAAGACAATTTTTAAAAACCGTTTTTTTTTTGTATTTTTACATTAAAACCCGGTTCAAATAACTGATTTTTCGTTTTTAGTCACTTTGTATTGCAGATATTAGTCAGTCACTCCATGTCAAACCGAACGATTTTTTACATCATGATTTTTGTTTGCTTTGAAATTTGGCAGACTTATTCTTATTTGAAAAATATTTGACACCCTGAAGAAAAAAGTTTCGATATTGTCATATATGATTATATACAGTATTTGATGGGACCTAACCTCATAGTTCGAACAGAAAAATGGGTCTATCAAATGTGATCAAAACATATATAATTTTATCTTTTAAGTTTAAAAAAATTTTTTTTTAACTATTTAGAGATCAATACTTTTTATTTTAATCCAATTAAGTATTACTTGTAATTCGTTTATAAAACATATAAATATTAGCCGGATTCATGTAATGCCGTATATAGTGTAAACATCGTGTTTTACATTACATTAATGTCGTAAATATTTTGCCAACCCTGGACAGTTTATTATTGGAGATGGGATTCTAGCCGGTATTTACCCATTTACTGGATAAATGCCGGGTAAACACTGGATATATACCTTTTTGGAAATTTATTTGGGTATTTATATAAAACATTTGAAATGTCAATAACTGAAATTTATGATAACAAAATAGAAAAATGATTGGCTTTTTTTTGAGGAAAAAAATTGAAGTCTTTGTTAAACCAATACATTTGGCTTGAGTTGTGATTTTTAAAATTCTTTGTAAGCATTGTTATTTTTATTTAAAAATTAAAAAAAAAAAATGGTTTTGATTGTTTATAATAAAATATTAAATTTTATAAATATAGGAATAATAAACGCAAAATTTGAGAAAAACGAAGGAACATTTGTTAATCTCCGTACCTGTAAATACGCTTTGTGTACTTATACACCGAATACAGTCCATATTATGAACCCTAATTAATTTTGAAAAATAATGTTTAATCTAAAAATGTATACTTTTTATGAACCGCACTTGATCAACAAGAGGGTATTAACTCAAAATTTTAAAATTTTCAGTAGAGTCAAAAAACTGTTTATGGCCACATTTTAACAGAATTTAAAAATTCAAACATATCATAATAAGCAAATTCCATTTGAAAATATATATACATTGTTTTTGTTTTAAATTTTACCACTCATTGCAAAAAAAAAATCAATTTTTTGAGTTAATACCATTTTTTTGAATTTTTATCGATTTAAATTTATAGAATAAAACAAATTTTATCAACAAAACAGTATCAACTCAAAATACAACCAAATATAAATAAAACAGTTTGATTATTTTAAACATAAATAAAGGCTCAAATCAAAATAATACCTTTTTTATGAAAATACACGATTCATTTCTATTTGAACTTTTGTATTAACTCGAAATAATACCTTTTTGTTGAAATAAAGGTAATCACTACATTATCATGAAAATGGTCTCAAAAGTGTTTTCGAGATGAAAGAGTAATCGGAATACTTTGATATTTTTACAATAGATAGATATTGATGTTGTTAGTTGATTTCTTGAAAAAAGTGATATTTTAAAAATTTTGAGTAAATACGCTCTTGTTGATCAAGTGCGATATAATAAATTTAAAACGTTTTTAAAACAACATTTACCTAGGAAGAAAATCAAATTTTTTGTTCGTAAAATTTTCAAGTAGAACACTTACAGATTTTTTCAAGAGCAGAAATAAACAGCAAACTTTACACGTTCTTGTTATACAAAATAATTAAAAATAATAACTCGTTATTATGGATCAATGCAATATTTTGTGTATGAAGGATAAACTACCCTATTTAGTACTTTAGCAATTTCAGATTGTTGAAAACAACTAATTTGTTAACCACAAAGCAGGATCAGTGGTATGAAGTATATTGCCTATAGTGGAATTAAGCAACTATTTAATTTTTCTGATTGCACGTTTAGAATCAATTACGCATCTTAAAAGGGTTGGGTGTTTCATTTTTTTAAACAAAATTGGCGTTTTTCAAATTTCGAAAAATCCATGGTTTTATGCACGATTTAGTTTTTTTTTGAAAAATGAGAAATATGCAAAAAGCGTGTAAATCTGTGTATTCGTATTTTCATTAATTTTGATCGGATCATTATTGCATTGGAATGGTACGGTACTCTAATAATTGTATTTTTTATGCAATTTATTTTTAAAATGCATTTTTCTAACATTTGGCCACTCTCGATTTAAAAAAAGAATGCATATTTACAAAATATGAAATTTTCACCAAATAGTTGCACATTCACTTGTTTGGGTACAGGTTCTTCATGATTTTAAATGATTTTTTGAAAAAAAGCTTATATCACTTTTACATAGAAAAAACAGCAATGTATTATATTTATTTTTCAGATTTATTAAGATTAAATTTAAAAAATGTAACGTTAAAGAGCCCTTTAAACGTCTCTGTTTTCAAAACTATACATTAAATTTTGTGGATTTTTTCTGTAGCTTAAAGATAAAAGAATCTACTGAAATATTCTGTTTTAAAAATTTTAATTTTGAACCCTTACCAACACTTTTGCCATCGAATATCAGATTTTTTTTTAGAAAGAAACATGATGTTGAATGGGCTAAAAATAAAATTTTAAAAACTTATTATTTAAGTAGATTCGTTTATCTTTCATATAGAGAAGAAATCTTCAAAATTAAATGTATAGATTTTGAAAGAAAGACATTTAACAGTGCCATAGCTCAACATTTTAATCTTTTTAATTTTGAAAAATTAAAAAAAGTAACAAATTGTTTTCTATGCAATAATGCAAGCTCTTTTTCAACAAAACATTAATAAATAAACCCCGGGACCCAAAAAACGAAAGTGTTGTTTTTTAGTAAAAATTCCATATTTTACAAATAAGCACCTTTTTTCAAATCAAGAGTGGCTAAATTTGAAAAAAGGGCTTTTACAAAAGAAGTTGTATAAAAAATGCATTTCTTTTTAACGCTGAAAAAAACTTCAATTCCGCAGTAAAAAAAAAGTAGAGGAGTATACCATTTCAGTGCAATTTAAATGATGATAATCCGATGAATATTAAATACTATACGAATATTAAAATTTACAAACTTTTTTGCATTTTTCTAATTTTTCAAAAAAAAAAAAATTCGCGCAAAAAACCATGGATTTTTCAAAATTTGAAAAACTAAAAACGCCAGTCCTTAAGTGGCTCCATAGAGTTTCTAAATGCAAAATTTAGTTGAAATCGGAAGACCGAAGGTCATAAAATACACTTTTTTTGGATAGTCTTAGGTGGAACGGCCGATATACTAAAAAATATGTATAAATAAAAAACCTCTAAAAAACTGTTTCTCTTAAAACCAGTTGGCATATAAAATTAACAGATGTTGAGTACATTGGCTCTTCTTTAGTCTATATGCCCTTTGGCTTAGAACTTAATAATAATTAATTTATAACGTTGTTTTTTAGTACTTTAATAAAAAAAATATTAATAACACAGGCGAACACTCAATTTGCTTCTTTGAATTTATCAACTGATTCTAGTTAATTTGGGTGCGCTGAATTCAAATCTGTAATCAGTTAATGCATCAATCATACCACCCACAAATATGATTGATGCATTAATCTGCTATAGAATCTTCCAAAGAAGAGATTGATACCATAATCTTGGATAAGCTCCTCCTACTTCCTGAGATATGTCCATCCCACACATTGTCACTTTTACAAAATACGGAAATTCCTATGGAAAAGTTTTACTTTTTAAATACTTAAAAAAGCTATATCATGACTAGAGGTGATAGAGACAAACTGATTACAGATTTGAATTCAGCGCACCCAAATTAACTAGAATCAGTTGATAAATTCAAAGAAGCAAAAATCTTTTTTAATTTTGTCGGGCTGTGTAATCATTACAAAACAAATATTTTTGTTGAAGTAAATTTTGAAACTCATTTTTATTCTAATTATAAACGGTACTAAAAAAAATATAAAAGTGATAGAATTTTTTTCGTTAAATTTTACTGTATATGTTTATATATAATGATATGTTTTACCATATATAATTATTAGGGTTCGTCAGAAAAGTATAAAATTTCCTTGTTTTTTGGGATAGCACCACTTTTTAAAATGTTTTGGCATCAATAAAACAAATAGCGTTTTTTTAAATTCCAACTCCCTTCACTGGCGTGCGACGATAAAAAAAAACGTTGATTTAGGGGCTCTTTTCCTGCAAAGTAAAAAGAGCTGTATTTATATGAAAATTACATATTTATTGCGAAAACCCAAGTTTTTCAGTATTGATTGGACTCACTCATACCACTTTCGAATTTGATACGTGCTAGGAAAATTCGAAGAGCAGTTTTAGAATCTGGAAATCAATGTTCATAAGATCCAGGCAATTTTTTTTATGGGAAGGATATCCGTGTTACATAAAATAACTTACAATACAAGAATTCCGTTAAAATTTCGGTGATTTTAAAAGATTTGACAAAACAAATTGGTAGTGAATATAAGCCATTATTATAGAACTCCATCATTATCTCAATTTTTGTTTTGAAAATGGACTCATACCACTTCAAACTAAACGGTTTAAATATTCAGAATAACCTGAAAATTTTTCCGTCCTGTATTTTAAAAATAATAGTTTAAAATGGCACAAAAAAGTTGATAATGGTATGCAAAATAGCACGAAAACCCATAACAATATGGCACAAGAAATGGCTAAATAGCAAACAAATTTTATCAAAAAAAAAAAAAATTAAATATTGAAGTTTTATTCAATTTGCCTTTATTTAATTTTGATTGAATACACAAGAAATGGCAAAATAACAAACAAATTTTGTAAAAATAACAAAATTAATATTAGCTTTTTTCAATTTGCTTTTCCAATTTACCAAAAAGAACGATCTTCTATTGTATAACACATAACTAAATTGAAAATTGAAGTTACATATCTGCAGATCTTACTGTAGCATACGATTTTTGAAAGCAAGAAAAGGTTGTAGACCACTATGTAGATTGAAAACTATATTAGTTTAACTTTGCAATAATATATTCTGAGTTTTCATTTTTAATGTTTTCTTTAACGCGATCTATAACATCTTAACTTTCGCCAGTAAATATTTGTAGTTGTTTGAGTTGTAATAAAGTAATCTTTATTTTTAAGTGAAAAACCAGTCATTTGTAGAAGAAATTTAATTTTTGACTGTTTATGTAGTTCATTTAGAAAAACAAACCACATCAAATTACTGTATTATGATTTTACATTCATTTTTTACAGTAGTTTTTTTTTTATTTAAAAAATAGAATAAGTAAATGTTTATTTTTACTGCATATGTGATTCATTTTTACTACAATTGTGGTTCATTTTTTGAACAGTAAAACCCAAATAACAATGTTAGATAAATTTACTGAATTGTAAATCGTCCTTTCTTTAAGTGAAATTTCATTTGTTTTTAACTACATTTGCTGTGGTCTTCACCTACATAGTATTTTAAGTGTAGTATTTTGTGGCAAATGTCATTACTTTTAGGGTCCGACACCCGATTTAAGATATCAAAAATGGTAGGTTTTGTCCAAAAAAGTTGTCTTACTGTTTATTGAATTAGAGCTTATTATGAGAAAAATATTTATAAATTTTTTTTAGGACAGTTTTGGTCCACTGCAGAATTTTTAAGTTTTCATCATACATACATTTCAAAAAAAGTAGTAAGTGTTTTTTGAAAAGTAAACTTTTTTATATTTTAAAACGTGTATCAGAACCTAAAAGTACCCTCCAAAAAAATGTTCGTTAAATTTTCTGAATTCAGTTCTTTAATACGCATCGCTTGAGTGATATTACGCACGAGAATTCGTAAAAACATTTTTTATCGGGACACCCTAATACCTGGGTCTATTAAGAAAGATGTGTTTCAAAGCCATTTTTTGTGAGTAGTGATATTAAATTTTTTTTTTAAATTTGTTTACTATTTATTTAGTAAAAACAATAAAAAAAATATAAATGTTGCCAAAATAGTTACGCAAAACAACTGTTATTAAGATACGGAATTTTTGGTTAGTTACTTTTTTTAATGACAGTCAAAAATAATTATTTTACAGTTGAAAATTACTGTTATCGTTGATTACATAAATAACTGACATGTAAGGGACGAAATTTCTGAGTGTATTAATAAAATATTATTTTCTACGATTTTCAAATTTAAACAACAAACTTTATAACAACACTTTAATTTTTAAAATAACAAAAGTCAAGACACAAACTTTGTACACTCAAAGAAATAAACCTGTAAAGATAGCAAATAAAGCTTCTAAAAATTTGTTGAAAATTAACTTACAGAGGAAAACTGCTATAATTAACAGATTTTTTACTAAATATTAGTAATATAAGAATAGCAAAAATAAATCTGTTGAATTTACAAATATTTAGTAATATATGAGCTAAATTTTAGTTAATTAAAAGTAACAAAATAATCTGCTATAACACTGCAACAAGAATAAACATCCCGTACCATTCCAACGGAAAATAAAAGTAGACCATAAGGAGACTAAAACCCCCAAAGGGCTTTGAAATCTTTGCTCTTGTTTTTATAGTCCCTTGAAGTTGACTCTTTTTTAGCATATTTTTGCTTTTTTTTTTACTATGGATGAAAATAAAATGTTGAAATTAGTAAAAATAAAATGCAATAACGACGAAAGCGCGGATGCTCATTTTCACACAGACTGTTTGGTAGCTTCTTTAGAAGTCTGGTGTTCAAAATGAGCTAAATCGGTCCAGCGCTTCAAAAGTTATGAGTGAAAATGTAAAGCTGCCTCAAAATTTTTCATACAAGTGTGCGAATTTGACTAAATTATGTGACTTGTCCATTTTGTAACAAGACATATAGAGGTGAATAGTGTTGAATATTCACCTCAAGTACTTTCACTTCAAACTTTTTTGACCTCGAAATTTTTTTCACCTCAATTTTTTTTCACCTCGAAACTTTTTTTCACCTCAATTTTTGTTAACTATAAGAAATGTTGGACATTTGGACAAATACTTTTGTCACCAAAATCATTTTTCCCTAAAACGTTTTACATCTTGACATTTTTTACCTCAAAATTTGTCATGGAAATTGGATTAAAAACATTTTGAAATGTGAAAACATTTATTGTAGTAAAAAAATATCGAGGTGAAGAATAATTTTGGTGAAAAAAGTATTCGAGGTGAAATATTCACTACTATTCACCTCTATGTCTCTGGTTACAAAATGACCAACATTTCTTATAGTAAACAAAAATTGAGGTGAAAAAAAAATTTCGAGGTGAAAAAAAATTTGGGGAAAAAAGTACTTGAGGTGAATATTTGACACTATTCATCTCTATATGTCTGGTTACAAAATGGACAAGTCACGTAATTTAGTAAAATTCGCCAATTTGTATGAAACATTTTCACTCATAACTTTTGAGGCGCTAGACCGATTTAACTCATTTTGAACACCACACTTCTAAAGAAGCTACCAAACAGGGTGTGTGGAAATGAGCATCCTCGCGTTCGTCGTTATTGAATTTTATTTTTACCCATTTCAACATTTTATTTTCATCCATAGTAAAAAAATACCAAAAATATGCTAAAAAAGAGTCACCTTCAAAAGCCTTTGAAAACAAAACAAGAGCAAAGATTTCAAACCCCTTTGGGGGTTTTAGTCTATTAATGGTCTACTTTCATTTTACGTTAAAATGGTCCGGGATGTCTGCCATGACCCGAAATTTGTTGCACAGTGTAATCAGAAAAAACATTTACTAATTATTAGTAGACAAAAAAATTATTAAAAAATTTTAAATTTTTAATGTTTTTTTTAATGCGAATAAAAATCGGCCCTTAGAAAATCAGCAATCTACAATTTTTTAGCAAAAATTTCTGTTGATTTTAGCAAAATAAACTGTTATTTTCATTCTACTAAATTTGAGGTAAATATAGCAAACATTTTGTTAATATTACAGTTTTTTGTTTGCTATTTTGAGTCTACAAATATTTAGTAAAAGTTTTTGCTAATTTTGCAGAGTAAAATGCTATTTTCAATTAACTAAAATTCGCATCAAATATAACTAAATTGTGTAAAGTTAACAGATTTATATTTGCTGTTATTATTAATATTTAGTAAAAAAAATGCTAAATTTAGCATTTTTTCCTGCACGGTCATTTTTAACTAATTTTTAGTAGCTTTTTCTCATATTTGTACAGGTTTATTTTTTAAGAGGGTAAAAAAATTTAACAATTAAAGAAATACTCTGATCAATTGACACATAAACTAACCAGTGATGAGTCCTAGGAAGGTACGAAACTGCGGCAGCCTGGTATACTTCCTTGTGTCTGTTAAATTTTTCCAACAAATTTTTTTCTTTCTTCTTTCTTCCACCAGTAAATAAATAGGCACAGGTCAATCATCATTAACTGATGAACTTAAATAACCATTCTGGTAGAATTCCAAAGCTAAATCCTTTAGACGGGAATGATATTCGGGTGTTAGTTTCTGTGTGCACTTAATCTCCTTAGCACTTTGATTCAATTCACTTATAACATCCAAATTTGGAATATTATTCGGATCGAATGTAACTGCCGGTAAAATCCACATACTAATCGCTAAACCGTAAAGCACATGCTTGTAATACTCCTCGGTAATATTGAACAATGAAAATGTATTACGCAACGTATCCAATTCAGTTAACGAATGTACGATATGCTTTTCCAAATTTTCCGTCAGAGCATGGCAGTATGTCTCTAACAAATGTTTTGTATTCGCTTCACGTAGATCACGTTTAGTACTGGTGTATATAAAATGAAGTATATCAAATACTGGTGATGTGTAGCGCATCGCTTGTAAATCGAAAAACTTTACATCACTGGGTGAACAACAATTTGCTGAAGACTCAATATTTTCTTCCGCTTGTTCACTATCACATTCTTTAGCTGGCGAAGTTGTTTCCGCTGTAAACATAATATTATTTACCCATAAATCTCCATGACACATCACATTCATATGATCGCCTGAGTTGATTATACAATTCTGTATTTGACTAAATAATTTATATTGAAGTTTTTCAATCAAACGTATTGGTTCAGTCAAACTACCATCAACATTCGATGTCCTTAAGCTATTGAGGGATTCCTGAATTGATGCATCTAAAATATTTCTGTAAAATTCTTCGGCTTCTTTGCAGTAGACTATTTCATGGATTTGCTTACATTTATCGCGAAACATTTCATTGTCCAACTGTTTTGCTGCTATCGAAGCAGCATGAAGTTTTGCCAACTGCTATAAAGTGAATGCAAAAAGAAAAATACTTAAATAAGATTTTGAATTGTAACATTTCCATTTAATTTGACTTTAGTTTACCTTCATCACCAATTCACAGTAGCTGAGTTCGAGACCGATCAAACGATTTTGCATGCGAAAACCAATTTCTTTGAGATCTTCCAAAACTATTATTTCACCCATATCGTCCTCACCAGCATAAAAACACTTTGGAAATATCGCTTCGTTCATATATTGTTCCAATAGCGGAACAATATGATTGTATGCATTGATTTCATTGCAAAATGCTTCGTCACATCGATAGAGTTGACGTCTGGATAAACTTGGTATTTGTCGTTTAATAATGATCGACAATGAATGTTCTTCACCTGAAATGAGTGAGAATAATTTTTTCATTCCAGCCATTAAGTTTTTCGAACTGGAATACACGGCGTATGGAAATATGATTAAAAAAATATTATTACTTATACGTTTAGGAGGTCATCATCATTGCACGCACAAAAAAATATTACTAATACGTATGGGTGACAAAATTACAATTTCTCCAAACTTACCATAAATAAATACATTTTTAATGTTTCGGAATAATGGGAGTGATTAAAAATTCAAAACTTCTAAAATTGGCATCGTATGGACAAGAAATATAATAATGTGTTGTTTTCTTTGGGAAGGGGATAGTATAGAGGTGAAAGGTGGGTAAAGATGAAGGGCTTCAAACGTTTTTTTTTTCAATTCTTTATTATCTGGATTATTGAATCTTCCCATTCTTGGCCTAACAACCTATAGTTAGTTAGTTAGTTAATTGTTCTTTATTTCAAATTCAATTTTCTGTATTACAATGTTTTATAAGTTCAATAAAACAGAACATACGACTATGACTTAACGTCGCACAGTGGCGCCTTTTGACCTTTTTCGTTGCAAAAATCATAACTTTTAAAGTAATAAAGATATTTTAAAAATTTAAAAAGCATTTGAAAGAAGACTGCCCTAGCTTCAAAATACATGACCCGCAAGGTGATAGGCCATCCGCGGCACTGTGCACAGTGTTGTCTTTTGACGTTTTTCGTTGTAATCATTATAACTTTTAAAGTAATAAAGATATTATTAAAATTTATAAAGTATTTGAAAGATAATCCCTTTAGCTTAAGAATAATTAACCGGCATGGCCGGCACAGTGCATCGTTTTGACTTTTTTCGTTGCAAAAATCATAACTGTTGAAATTATCAGGACATATTTAATGTTTAAAACGCACTTGAATTTTATCTCGTTTAGCTTCAAGAAAACCGCACCCGCATTGTAAAAGGCCCACTGCGGCACTGTTGTACGGCTGGAGGCTTTCCATTTTGCTTTAAGAAACATATAAGTGCTGTGAAGTTTGGATTGAATACCATCGCTTTCTTCATATTCTGATAAAACTTTTAATTCTTTTATAACAGCCAAATTAAATGCACTTTCATCTTCCGAGCTTCTAAATAACTCAAACAATTTTAAATTTTGTAAAGACATTGTGCTTATTAATGGATAAATAATTTAGAATTTATATATTAATAATGTTAAACTTTTCACAATATTTTATTGTTTTTGCTTTGTTCTCTTTATTAAATGTATTTTATTTTAATTTATTTCCTTTTACATGAAAAAAAAAAATATTTTAATGGTTTTTTTCCACACACTTTTTTCACTTTGATTGTCACTGGCTAGATATTGAGACTAGATAACATTATTAGCACAGAATATTTAGAAATAAAGCTTTAAAAAATGTGTGTGCTTGCTGATGCCTACTACAATATTTTTTATTTTTGTTTTTTTTGCAATGTTCAGTTAAGTGCAAGATGAAATACTCATTGCTTTAATTTCATTTCTTTATAATTAGCTGTAGGTTCAATTTTAACAGCTCATTCACTATGGTTCAAAAAGTTAATACTTTTTAAATTAAAAACTTACTAAAAATAAATTTAGATAATTTTTTTTTGTACAAAAACCTTTGTCCGTTTATAAAATTCTTAAAAATCCCAACATGACTTGTACTTAAGTATTTTTTTTTGCAATTCATATGTTTTACATTTTTTTTATTTAAAATCCCAAATTTAAACTTCTAAAATATCTTAATTCGTTCAAGGAGATAGAGCTCATCAAAGTGGTAACTTTTCCGAAATTTTTTTCCGCTAGGGGGCGTTGTAAGCGAATGAAAAAGCATAAAAAAACGAAATACTAAATTAAAGACCAATACATCTACTAAGTTTGGTATACAATTAGAGTGGATCTCAGTGCTGCCCAAAATCTGTTTGAATATTTTGAAAATATATCTTTTTGTAGTAAAAGTTGTTACAGTTTTATTGTTTTTTCATGTACACGGGCAAGTACGGGCACCCAATTTCAAGAAAATAAGTTAGAGTATTAAATACTTAACAACCTCTGTTTAATAGTTCCCGTCACAAACCGTCACTTTTTTTGTTCTATTCTATTAAGTGTGAAAAAAGACCCAAATATCATGTGTTTGGGTCTTTTTGCGCCTGAAAAAAAAGTATTGGACCGAATAACCCTTTTTTTACATCGTCTCATTGGAATTAACATACCTTTCATCCGACACCAAAAAATTAATGATCGGTTGCATAGTTTGCCTGAAATTCAATTGAAAAGATGATATATTTTTTTTTTATTTAAACATTTTTTGTAAGTCCGGAAAATTGGCAACTTTGATTGACTCTAGAATTCATAATTTTTATCCGATTTGAAAAATTTTTTTGGATTCTTAATCAGTGAGAAGTTCTCTATCAGATGTAATTATTCATTTTGTCAAATTCTTCTGTCAAATTTTTGATTTTAGCAACGCTTTTAGGGAAAAGGCGCCACAGTGCGTCGTCAGTCGGAAAAAGATATTATTTAACAAATTTTAACAAACAGTGTTTAATGTTACATACAAATTAATAATTAAATTCATTTATTAACATCTTCCTGTACCTTATCGCATTTATAATATATCGGGATAAATCTTTAAAATTATCTTTTGTATTTAATATATTTATTAACTCATTTTCAGATAGGGTAGTTTTATTAAAATGTTGGTATCTTATTTGTTTTAATATAGGACATTTAGCTATAAAATGGAAAATATTTTCAATTTCGTTTAGATTACATAACGAACATAAGCGAGATCTGTTTTGTTGAAACCTTGTTCAATTAAGCTCAATTAAATCACATCTAGCTTTGAATATATAACTTATTGTTGTCATATTAGTGATATCAAAATAGGTTTGTGGTTCCCTGTAATTGAGTTTGGAATAAAAACGGCTTGAATTAGATGACTTTTCAACGTAAAACTCTCTTTCTTTGATTTTTAAGCCGGTTATAATATTGGTTCGTAAAAGTTCTCTACTCTGTCTTGTTGATCATTCTGAAATTCTAGTTGAACCAACATCTCTACCCCACGAGTCAATGTTTTTATACCAATACGTTCCTTGCTGCATTATAAGTTTTGTTATCTGGTTTGGCAGTCGATTACTATCATATTCATAAATGGTTTTTATAATATATCGGAGTGTAGATCAAGTGTGTAAATATAACTATTTTCCATGCCAGTTTCTAACATCACTGCATATGTGGGTGTAAAAGGTGGTAATTTTAAAATTTTTTTAATAAAATATCTCTGTAGCTTGTCTACGTCTTCGAATAAGGAAAATCCCCACATTTGTGCACCATATGATTGTATAGCGTACTATACACAGAAAAAATTATGGGCCAAAAATATCTAATTCATCGATTGTTTGAATATCAATGGCAATTTAAATAATTTTTTTAATTGATTCAATTAAAAAATTTATTGAATTTTCTAACATATCCATACAGTGTTGACAACATGTAAACAAAATTTTTAAAAATTTGGCAAACTATTTTTTTTTTTATTTTATTTAGATTAAATAATCAAAGAAAGGTTTAATTATATCAATATATTATTTAATTTGTAAATAAAAAGAAAAAAATCTTTAATAAACTTTAAACTTTAAACTTTTAATAAGTTGAATAGTTTACCGATTTCAAGTACACGCAAAATCGTAGTTATTTCACTAGAGTTTGCAACACTCTTTTTGTTGAGAAATTCATGTACGCACGAAAACTTAATTTAGTTTCGTGTTTTATCTGTGGTAATAAAAGTGCACATGTGGATTTAAATAAACCTTATCGAAAAAGGACAATTAAACTATTAAGTTTGTAAATAATTAAATTTTCAATAAGTATAAGTGTCATTAAACTATCATTTTAAAGTTGTGTGTGATTTTTTTAAGAAAGCAATTTAATTACAAGAAAAAGTTCAAGACAAGCAAAACAAAAATTTTGTCTTTACTTTTATTTTTATACTTTACTTTATTATTATAAATAAAATGACACTTTAATTTACAAACCTACATTTCTTTTTTTATTTAACAAAAATAAAAAAATACGAGTTTTCAATTAAAACTACCATTGTTTTCTTCTCAAGTTTCAATTAAAGTTTTAATCAATTTAACTAAACTTTTTAATTGAGGTTGTAAAGAAAAACAATAACTCTTTTAATTGATATTATTATTATTTTAATTGAAAGAGTTTTAATAAACTGTCTGCAAAATTTTTTTAGTTAATACTATCATTTCAGTGGTAGGTGCAAAATCAATTAAAATATTAAATGATTCAATAAAATTTTTAATTGAAACCCGTTTTTAGTTTTTTCTGTGTATATAAAAATAAGTGTACATTTTGATTGTCACTCGAGGAACGGCTGCATAAAATAAAAAAATGGCTGAATACGTTTTGTAGAACATGCTATGAGAATGGTTTTTAAAAAATTGTGTGAATATCAAAAATTGTTGCTTTGTTACATAGCATTGCTTGGATACGGGTACAAAAAATAAAAAGTGGCTGAATACGTGTAGCACATGCAATGAGGATGGTTTTTAATCCAACCTAATACACAAACTCATACATACACACATTCATTTGATTGACAGCATACACAGAAAAAATTATGGCCCAAAAATATTTAATTAATCGATTGTTTGAATATGAATAGTATTTTAAACAATAAATTTAATTGATTCAATTAAAATATTAATTGAATTTTCTAATTTATCTAACCAGTGTTGACAACATATAAATATATTTATTAAAAAAATTTTTTTTTTTGTTTCGCTTTATGACGACTAAAACATCAAACAAACGTTTAATTATAGCAATTTATTATTTTATTTGTAAATAAAAATTTGTGAAATGCAAATAAATAACTTATCATTAGTTAAATAGTTAAACGATTCTGTGAAAACGCCAAATCATAGTTTTTTGCTAAAGTTTACAACACTCTTCTTGTTGAAATCCATGTTCGTTTATACACGATTAGTTAAGTTGGTTTTCGTGAACACTTTATGAAGAATTAAAAAAGTGCGCGTCTGCTTAAAATTAAATGTAATTAATATTATTAAAAATGTCTTATTTTATGAAAAAAAAGCAATAAGTAAAGCGAAATAAGTGGTTTAAGGAGTGTTTTGTTTGCTACAGAAGAAACCAAGAAAGATGAAGCCACGTTGAAGTCAACACGAAAGAAGAAGTTTCTAAGAAACATATATTTGCTTCTGAAATGTGATTAGTTTTTATTATATTACATTCATTATAACATTAGAGGGGTTCACAAGGTGTACTAAGTGTTGTATTTGTTGTATGTCGTATTTGAAAATTAGAGATGGTAAAATTTTGTTTTTTGTGGCTTTTCACTCTGTTGGCATACTTGAACATAGTACAATAAACATAGGTACAAATGTTGTATTGCACTATCATCTATTGTTGTATTTTTTTAAATAAAATTTTACCATCTCTAATTTCAAATACGACATACAACACATACAACATTTAGTACACTTCTTGTGAGCACCCCTATTATATATTAATAAAAAATAAAAACGTAAATTTAATTTACAAACCTAGTTTGCTTTTTGATTTATAGGAAAAAACTAAATAATTAGAATTTTCAATTAAAATCAGCATGGAGATTCAATTAAAGTTTTAATTAATTTGATTAAACTTTTTAATTAAAGTTGGTAAAAAACAATTAAATTTTTAATTGATAGTATTATTATTTTAATTGAAAGAGTTTCAATTAAAGGTCCTCATTTTTTTTAATTAATAGTATCATTTGCGTTGTAGGTGCAAAATTAATTAAAACTTTAATTGATTCAATACATTTTTTAATTGAAACTCGTTTTTAGTTTTTTCTGTGTACATTATTTCTGCTCCTTTTGAAGGTATTTGAACAAAATTTGGTTTGTCGGTGCAGTCCAACTATCACTCTTCTTCGAAATATCAATCCTCCACGACTTTGTAACGGAACCAGACTTTCAATGAAAATAAAATTTGAAGGCAAAACAACGTTTGTCGGGTCAGCTAGTAAGTGTATAAATCTTACAAAACATGGCAACACTACACAATTGCGCGAGATGATGTCTTAGTTGGAGGAATTTTGGATATTTCTCGCTTAAATTTCTTGTAAAATAGAATAGTTTTTTAAATTTTTCAATATTTATCAGAAAGTGACAAATTACACGTATTTTAAAGGCATATTTAACAAATTTTATTTCACGCCGATACGATGCCTATTTCTTAAATTATTGAAGTATGAATTTTAAATGATCATAATTTTTACCTTTAAGGTCACCAGAATCACCCTTAAACTAATTCTTTGTGCACCGTGGTTACTAATTTATCTGCACTCAAAAAAGTTTTACAGTTACTACATGACAGCTGAGAGTAATCAGTAGTTTTTGTTTTTAACCGTAATTACAGTTGTTTTTTTTATAAAATAATACAAAACGACTATTATGACAGTTATATTAGTAAAACAACTACCCTGTTAAAAATCGACATATATGGATCCATACATGAGCACTAGGGCGTTTCAGCATTTTGCAACTCTTGAATCGGAATATAAATACTTATGGCCCAAACGATTTTTGACGGGGTCGCTGAAATGGATTATATGCAAAAAAGAGGCTATGAAACAAATTTTTTAATTTTTTTTTATCTTGTGCTTTGTTTTTAGGAAACCATTTAGGAAACACTACTCAAGAGTTTTAGCCTACAAAAAAAAAATTCTTATAAAAAATTATTATTTTAATGGTCAATCTGATGACCTGAAATGTAAAAATTCACCATTTTAAAAATGCAACAGTTTTAATGAAATTTGTCACCGAAACTCGTCCCTTGAAACTTTTCATAGAATCTATGAAACAGGTTTCATTAAAGTCAATTCTTATGAAATGCTTCATAGAATTAATGTAAATCTTCATAAAACGAATCAGTTTCATAAAGTCATAAAATACACTATCAGCATTATTGGCGTAATATAAATGAATTTGTTCATTAATACAAATTATTTTTTCATAGGAATATTGCCAAAGAACGGTTTCATTGAAATTATGAAACGTTAATTTAATTTATGAAATATTTTATTAAATAAAACATACTTTTTCAATAGTTGAAGCGCCTTCTAATGCGACTAAATTTTTTGGTATTACAAATAAATAAGCATACTTTAAGAATAACCAAAAATATCATTGAAAAACATTCATTGAGTTAATGAAACCCTTCATAAATGTTAAAAAAAATCATTAAAATTATGCCAATGAAGCGCTTCATATAATTTATGAAAGTATTTGATAGAAGTTCAACATTAATTTTTTTTTTTTTTTTTTTTATTAATTAATAATCATATAATTACAAATTATATCCTATTACCCTAACCGAGCACTAGCTACTATGACTTTCGGCGCGTTGTAGCGAAAACAGACCAGTGCCTCTGGTGGGAATCGAACCCACGACCCCCGCACTGATAAGCCAGCACGCTACCAACTAGCCTACCGGGGCGCACTTCAACATTAATATAAGGCTTTATTGTGTTAAAAAAAACATTTTATAAAATTTGTGAAATACTTTAGAATTCAATTTTAAAAACAGAGTTTACAATGTATAAAAATTAATGATGAATAAGAAAATTTATAAAAAAGTAAATGTTAAAAGTTTTTATAGATCTAAAGAAAATTTTCATTATGTATGTATATGAAGAGATAAATTGTGAAATCTAAAGATTTTTTTTACGAAATTTTGTGAATAAAATACACTCTAGCTTAAAACAACTTTTAATTCAGTTAATTCAGTTAAATCTATTTATTATTTATTTTATTTATTAATAATCATATAATTACAAATTTTATCCTATTGTCCTAACCGAGCACTAGCTAAAATGGCTTTCGGCTTGCTGTGGCGAAAACAGAACAGTGCCTCTGGTGAGAATCGAACCCACGACTCCCATATTGATAAGCTAGCATGCTAACAATATGCATTTAAGCTAACTAACAATGTATAAATAACTGTAACTTTTTTACTATAAGAATTTTGAAATAACTATACAAATTTGTAAAAACTGCTGTTTTTTAACAGCCCGAGTAAAAATAATATTATATAATCTTATATATTATATATTATATATTATTAGTTTTTTTTTTTTTAATTTGAATAAAAATGTGCACTTTAGCAATCTATAACTTTTTAGCAAAAATTTCTATTGATTTTAGCATAACCCTCTTAACTGGCAAACGATGTTTTGCAACGAAATTCATACCAAGTGCTCCACTCGAAAAACAAATAATAAGTTCTTCAACAAAATTGTTTATCGTTGCCTAATTTAGGCGATATGGGCCAAAATATTTTAGGGTGCATTTTGAAAACGAAAGCACATAAAAGAGAAGTTTTGCGCAAAAAATATTTCTCTTACCAAGATATAACCAAGCTCGAAAAATTATTTTTTTTTCTGCTCCTATTTAAGAAGATATCGGGATTTTCGCTTTTTGGAAAAAGCGAAATTAGTGGAAAAAGTATCTAAACTTTAATTTATATTATTCAAACTTCAACGCTTTGCTACTAATACTTAATGTCTTCTCTCTGCAAAATTTCATAAAAATCCGTCTATTAGTTTATAAGTTAAGACGATGTCCTTTAGAGGAAACCTGATAAAATCCTGTGAGTCATTGGATTAAAGTAAGGGCTTATTATTAAAGATAAAGCTTCAATCTTACTTATATTTATATTACAAAGAGTTCTTAGTCAACTTAAATTGGTTTTTTAGATTTTTGAAAACTATATTTTTTAAAAATAATTAGTTTTTGAAATTTTACCAAATTTTGATTTCGAAGCTTTCTCGCTTCCAAACCATGGACGGTACACGAAAAGCTGTTCAATCAATCTGTTTTTTGCTGTCACTTAACGTAGTAAAGAAAATTCTGTTTTTAACAGGTTCGTCCGGCACGCAACGTTACAGTTCAGACAAACTAACCACACACACTCATTTTCATACATCAAAAACAAATCAGCTGATTCGTCACGGAACGTAACGTACAAACTAATTCAGCCTTCATTATTTTACATACTAAAGGCTTTTTCAAAAAAAAAAAAAAACGTTGCTTATTGGATATTGATAAAACAAAGGAGATCAATGTTGTGAGAGGCGTGGCAGAGAAAAATAAGCATGATTCTAAAAATTATAGCTACTTTGTAAATTTTCAATTGAATCAGACTGCAGTTTCTGGTAATTAACATTCATCAGTGATTCTGAGAATACTGTAATATTTGTTATGTTTTTTGATTCTTTGATTGCGTCTATATGAAACTTCTTTGCAATAACTGACCGTGGGTATATAGATAAACTGCTTTCTAATACCATATGATCTAAGCAGTTTTTTTAAAAACTTTGTAGGCTGCTTTCTTTCTGCACATTTTTCGTGAAAATAAGACCATATTTTATCATTTGGTATATTTATAACAAAAACACTAAAAGAAGCCGGTTCACCATAATATTTGAATCAATTGTTCAGTAACTTTTTACAAAACTTTGTTCAAGGAAAACTTTGAAAAAAGAATTCATATGTTTTTTGGTTGGTCTTTAAAATATCGTGACAAATCATATATTTTCTTGATTTCTGACGTACATTAAAAATTCTTGTAAATCAAGCGAAATCAAGACCGTCTGGCAAGCCTATCCAGTTATGAATTTTTTATGTATTGGAGATACAATGAAATTTTCTAGTTATTATTTTTAAACTATGAACATATCAATACCAGCAAATATAAACTAAACGAGAATTTTTAAAACTCGACATAATCTTTTATTAAATAACTAACAAAAATTAATTGTTTACAGCAAAATTACTGTTTTGAAAGTTGTTTATTAAAAACCAGTTAGAAAAAGGCAAACGGATCACCGCTGGCAAGGCTCTTTAGAAGGTGGTACAAGCGTAGTAGAAAATTTTTGGAATGCAAATAATTTAAACAAAATTTTAAATTATTTGTAAAAATAATTATTGTTTTTTGAGAATCATTGAAAAAAATCTCTCAAAGTGCTTTATTCAAATTTATAAAATAAAATCTATTTTTGAGTATAATTGTAAAACATTTAAAAACCGGTTAACCGATTTTTTTCAAATTCCAAAAACCTAACCCGGGTTTTCTAAAATTTCAACTATTCGGAAAAACCGAAAACCTGTTTTCGAAAAATGTCGAATAATCGATCACCCTAGTATAATCTGTGGTATCTACTTTCACTTGAGCTAACTGGTTTTTAAACTGGTTACAGTTAAAAATGATTTTTGGACTCCTTCTCGAATATGTAACAGTGAAGACATAGGGCTTGCTAAACTGCATTAAAAACTAACAATGCTTAATTAAATATAGCGTTTTTGAGAAATGATGTCCATTATTTGTAGCTAATAGAGAGTGAATAATGAAAACAGCTGTTTTCTGTTTACAAATTTCAAGAACATGCGCAATTGAAGCGGTTATGAATGAATGAATGAAATTGATGTGTGCGTACGAATGACCTTTGAAAACAAGCATGTTCTGTGTTTGTATGTGTTACATCAATAAAACATATGTATGTATAAAGCTCTAGCAAGTTTTGGTATGTTGCAGTAATAATTGCAACATGCAAGGTTATTTTAAATGCATTTTTTGTAAGCTTTTGTTTAAAATGTGTGGCGCCTTTTTTTTGAATGACCATGGAAAAATCAATGCTTATAAAAAACAACTTAAACGTGTAAACAAATTTTTACTGCAGTTAAACAGTCAAAAGAAAATATTTATTCTAGATGAAATTGGGAAAATAAAAATCAAGAAATTAAATTTGTTTAATGTTAGAAATAATAAGCGGGTTCATGTAGTATTGGCATACACGCAGAAAAAGACTTTTGAATATGATTGCAGGTATACACTCGAAATAGTTTGTAGTTTAAATTAACTGAAAACGTAAATTAATATAAATATAAGATAAGTGACTTAAAAGCCGGTCTACTTACTTTTCATTTAAATCAAATATTTCTTGTTATTTATTTTTAAATATCGTTTAAATAACTAACAAACCCGTAAGAACAAATGTTAACTGCAGATCAGTAAAAATAATAGTTATATACAGTTGTTTGAAATTATTTCAGTTTTTTGTTTGTTTTCCTTTTCTACAAAATAAATAAATTTTTGAATTTATTGTAATTTGAATTGAAATAATTTTTTATATAGGCAAATCATTTTAATAAAAAAACAAACACGAATTTAATGAATATTTTTTTTTTTGAAAAAAAAAACAATTTAAATTTATAATAACTGTAACGGAAACAAATATACTACAAAATTCCGTTTTTGAGGTTAAATTATTATGAAATCTATATATATCAAATACAATGTTTGTATGTTTGTCCTCTATAGACTCTAAAACTATCCAACCGATTTGGCCCAAACCGGTTTCATTTGAAAGGTTATAGTCCAAATTAGGTTTTCGGCTATATATATGTCAAGTGGGCGTGGCCCCTCCCACATAAATTGAATAACATCATATATCTTGACTATTGTGATAGCAAGAGTTTTGAAACGTTGCAGTATCCCATATGTTACTGATTTGAATAATCAGGAAAAAAATGGGCGGGATCGGACCAGTGGGAGTGGCAGCTCCCATACAAAGTAAATATTTAATATCATATATCTACAGTACTATAATAGCCATAGTCTTAGAAATTTGTGCACGTTGATTATTTGTCAATGTGAATAGTCATGGGAAAAATGGGCGTGATCGGACCAGTGGGTGTGTCAGCTCCTATACAAAGTAAATATTTAATATCATATATCTACAGTTCTATAATAGCCAGAGTCTTAGAAATTTGTGCACGTTGATTATATTATGAATAGTCATGGGAAAATAGGGCGGGATAATACCAGTGGGCGTGGCAGCTCCCATACAAAGTGATTATTTAGCGCATATACAAAATTAATATTAATATTAAATATCTAGGGTTCTATATTAGCTATATAGCCTTCAAATTTTGTACGAGTCCATCAATTACAAATATTAGTAGTCGAACTGAAAATGGGCGGAATGGGATAAATGGGCGTGGTGACGTCGCAGTTGTTATGGCAGTTGTTTTCAGCTATTGATTTTATATACTTCAGCAAATAAAGACGATAGAAGGACAAAGAGGCGTTGGGCTTCCCATGAAATTACAAATTTTAAAATGATTTACTAATGTGAATTTATTTTTTTAATTATTTATTTGCGTTAAAGAAATTTCTTGATTTAAAGAATTAATTACAATTAAAATCTGAAGGCAAAACAACGTTTGGCTGGTCATTTTAAATTATATTGAACAATTGTATAAAAAAGTTGAAAAAAATATTTATTTGAAAAAAAAATTCTGTTTGGAAAGAAATTAGTATTGTTTAATAATTGAAAATAATGTAAAATTGACAGAAAAGATTATTTATCAATAAAATATTCATCCCAGAAGATGTTGGAAAAAACACTAACTCAACGTCGGATGAACCATTAAATGAAATATCTTATATATCTGAAATAATCTTTTATTTTATATAATAAACTGGACATGAAAGCCCGGTTTTAGACAAATCTAAAAAACAATTAAGAATTTAACTTTTTATTTTTTGTTTAGTTTTTTTTGCCATTTTTGCCATTTCTTGTGCCATTTTTAATGGGTTTTCGTGATATTTTGCCTGTCATTTTTAACTTTTTTCGTGCCAAAACAAGCTTACCCTGGTGATAACAAATGCGTGTACAATTTCTTAAACAATTGCACCCAGATTTTTAAACACGTTAGAATGCAAAAACCTTTATACCTCAATTTAAAAATAAGTGGACTCAAACCACTTTTAAAATATGTAAATGGTTCATATCGCACACCTAGTACAAAAGTGACTCAACTCAAAATTTTTCATTTTTCAGAAATCGAAAAAAAAAACATTTGCAACTTTATACCAATTGAAACATAAAGAAAGACATAACTGTTTTTTAGCAACAGTTAACAACAACAAAATACACTGATATTTTTTTAATAAATAAACAAGTATATTGTACATACTTTAAGCATATAAAACCGAAAAATTAAAATTTTGAGTTGAGTCACTTTTGACCTGGGTGTGCGATTTATTGAATAATTGCACGTGAGTGTAACTAAATATTATGTGTATGTAGTTGAAAGCATATATTATGTATTAATGCGGCTTACCTTTATTATGTTCATTGAAATTTTGATGTCCTTGAATTTGTAAACGTTTTACAACCGACATATAATTATCACCGGAACTACTACCGGCTGTACATTTGATATGATTTATGCTAAAGGATATAATATTTTTCACACTGAATAGTTTGCGAATATTTTCCAAATTTTCTTCATGTTCATTTTCACAGGCCATTATTATTGTTGTTGTTAGTAGTAAAAATTATTCGATAGCATAACCTCAAATTTTAAAATTTAACCGTTATGCGTTAATATGAGTTTATTTTGATTTAACAGTTTCGTTAACGTTAAGAAAATACTAAATAAAAATGTAAAAATGCATTTAGATTAAAATATTTCAGTTTGAAATAATTTTGAATTACTTCGCTGCAAGTGTGTGTTTTTCTGTGTTCTATATAAAATGTAATTTTGTTTACTGTCGTGATCTAATAACACAATTTCACTTTCATTTTTTATTCTATTCGTATTTTTGTCTCATTTGTTTATAAACAATTAGTTATTTTTTGTTGTCATTGTCATGCTGACATTATTTACACTCAACAATATAATATATAACAGGGGTGGCAATACTTTTTTCGTTGCGTGCCACAAAATCACAACTTTTTTTTCTAAAAATATGTCGCGTGCCACCTTGATATAATTTTTCTTTTGAAAGATGTTTTTGTGTGAAAACTTTTTGTCATCTTCATATTAAGTTTTTTAGATTTTGTGTTATTACAGACTGTTTTACACTTCTTTCCAATGTTATGGCACTTTTACACTTCTCCGATTATAAGATTTTATTTTTATTATTCTTTCATTCCAAAATGCCAAGAAATTTGTAAAGAATCGCAGTGGATTTATAAAAATGCACTAAAAGCTGTACTACATCATTTTCCGTTGTTTTTCAAAAATTATCAATTGTTTTAGAGATTTATCAATTGTACAGTTAGGAGCAAATGTGTTATAGTGTATTAGTGTATTTGTATTAGTGTTCCCAATTATCCGACCTAGGCGGTTAACCGGTTAAGGCATTATTCGAAAAATCTACAACATTGGCGATTAATCGTTTAAAATGTATTTCTTTGTTTTTTGTCAATAAAAATACAAAGAACTGCTTTTTTTGTTAAATATCAAATAAAGTTGACCGCGTTGGTTTAAAAAGTGCTTATTGAGGATGATTCAAAGCATTCTGCGATGTTTTAATGAATGAATCTAAACTACATTCATATTTAACCCTTAAATACGTATTTTCGTTTTTGCAAGTTTTTCATTTAAAATTTAGTCGAAAACTTGAAAAACGAAAATACTTGTTTTGGCGTTCAGTGTGAATTTAGTTTAAGGGCCGTTAAAAACCAAAATGTTATCAGCAGTGCAAGTTTTTTTTTGGCCTTTGGTACTTGCCATTAGATGACACTTTTTCAATTATATTTTAAAAATTACATTTTTTTGAATCCTTACCATAAAAAAAAATTTTAATAATTTTTTTTTAGACCCTTCGTTAAATTTTTTTGTTAAATATAGATGAATGTAAAATTTAGATGTTTGTAAAAAATAAATTTCGTAATATTTTCTTTTAAAGCAACGAAATTTTAAACAATTAAGTTTATTCTTATTTACAACGATAACAATTTAGCACTTTAACTGAAAATTTATTCGTTATTGTTTTTAATTGAAAATATTATACAAAATGGTTGGGAAACCGATTAAAAAATATATTCTCGAGAGAAGGAGTCGAATTCCTGCAGAATTAATTCGTAAATTGGTTAACAGTTATGTGCCAACGATTCAAAACGAATTCAACCTTGTCTGGAAATTCATTAGCTAACATTAATTTGATTTTTTAAAAAATCAAAACAAAATAAAAAATTTTCCATCTAACAGAATATACATATTTCCCAGAGGATCGCTTTCACTCGATTTTAAACGAACATTTTATATAGCGTTTCTTTTTTGTAATTTTTTTAGCCAAAGTTATGAAAGTTACAAGTTTTGGGAAAAATCTATATAAAAAATGTAACCGATTAATCGACCTATTTAAACCTGTTATTAGGGTCGAATAATTATTTGAGTTTTAAATTACTTGTTGCGACATTAACCGAAATAGGGGCGAATAATCGAGAAATCGGTTAATCGATTAACCGATTTGGAAACACTAGTTTGTATCCGATGATAAACATTTAACACTCTAATAATTACTTCAACAAAATTATTGCAGGCTTTCTAATAAAATCGATTTCATAAATAATTAAGAAAGCTTTGCGTGTCATAGTTTTGCCAGCCCTGGTATTATATGTACTATGTATGCAGTTTTTTTCGTTTTGTCGTCATCATAAATTGCACTTGCTACACATGCATAGTATTATATACCAACAACAAATCGATATTTGTTAGTGGTTTTTGTTTAAATTATCTCACTTTTATTAAACTACAAATAAAAAAAAATTACGATATTAACTTAAAAACTATGAGCACTTTTTGTTATTTCAAAAGCCAATCGACAACTAAATACTGACAATTGCAGTGCCATGCAACTGTCTGTCATACATTTACACGCAAAGAAAATGTAGATCTAAAGCAAATCTAAAATGTTACACAATAATCAAAAGTCAAATGGTTGCCTGTAATGACCACTACACTCTAATTATTTTTTTGTTGAATTTTCTCCAACTTATAGTATGAAACTGTACTTCTACTAAAAGTAGGGTAAATTTACTGTATGTGTGTAAATTGTGTATAGCAACATGGTACATTACATATAATGTGCGTAAATTTACTCATAATGTGCGTAATTCATTTTTTACTACACTATATTTAATTTATGTTTTATTTTACACAACTAATAGAAAAAGTTACTAAAAATGTAGTTAAAAATTATGTTGAAGAAAATTTTTAGTAAAATTTTTGCTAAAAATTAGTAAAATAAAAGCAGCAACAAACCACTGTAAAATCTACTACATTTTAGTTTAATTTTTAGTTGATTGTATGAAAACGTACTTGCTAAGAGCCATATATTCGTGAAAAATTGTATTATAAATAATAAGGCAAATAAAATACACCTCTGTATTTATAAATCAAATAAAATACAGATTTGTATATATTTTTATTCGACTATATTATTTCCTTTATTTATGTACTAAAGTGGAGCATGAATGTCTTGCAAGACATTCACAAAACATTTTTTATTTTTTTGCTCTAATAATATTATATCTTGAAATCTATAAAATCATATACAAAATTAAAGTATCTCATAAAAAAATTGTTTTTAAAGTTAATAGTCTGTGTTTTGATAATTTAAGTACAAAAATCGCCAAAACTGGCAACGCAGCACGCAAGAGAATATTTTCCAAATCATTCATGCGGCCCTATAGTACGGTCTATATCGGAAAGCTATCTGAAAATGACTGAAGCAAAATCGAAAAAAAAAAAAATTAAAATAATAGAAAAATAAGTAAAAATTTTAAATAAGCACTGCCTTTTCTAACTCTTTCAATATTTATTAGAATACCCATGAAATATATGAAAATTGCAAAGTTGTTTTTTTACTCGCTCCCCGCGCATTTTATGATAGGTTGGGTGTAAAAAATAAGATGTGCGAAAAAAAATTTTTCTATCGCGCAAACAGGCCATGAGATTTTGATTTTTGACCTTAAAAATGAACTAAAAATGGTTGATATCTTTGTTGTTATACAAGTTTTAAAATAATCGGGTTTTGTTAAAAAGTGTTATTGGTGTTATTATGCAAAATAAAACAGAAATTATTTTTCTCATACATATTTTTTTACCTACATATGAAAAATCGTGATGTTTTTCGAGGTCAAAATCAAAATTTTGGATTTTTTTTTTAAACCGCTCTTATTAATTTTCGTTAGGCGATATTTTTATTTGCCATACATCAGCTAATAGGCTATTAACTGTAGTTTTAGGAAAAGTTTGGTTTTTTTTTAAATATAACGTCTATTCCATGACAAAATGACAAAAACCATACAATGGATAAACAAAAATCTACATTTATATCAACAGTTTTCTGAAAATTCTAAAAAGTCTCAATTATATTTCCATTTTATTTTAGATGAATATCGTCCGTTCTTTGAGAAATATCCAAAGATCTCATCGAGGACTTTTTAATTTCTATGTTTATCACATATATACTCAAAATGGAGACATTTAAAGATTTCTATATTTGGCTCCCCGAAATTGCAAACTAAAAGGGTTTTGAAAAATAAAAAAAGTTAGCTAAATGTGTGTAAATACCGCGAAGCATAAACATTTTTTATTTCAATAAATGGATTTTTTGCTATTTTATTTTTAAAATACAAAATCGTTATTTTTCTCAATCTACATACCTTAAGTTATTTAAAAACCAAAATCAATATACAGTGAACTCGCGAAAACGTGAACACTCAAAAGGGTGAACGTCTCAGAAACGTGAACAAATTTATTTTTACACAGGCTATTCTAAAACGTGAACAAAATCTGGCAGCTCTAAAACGTGAACACATTTTTGTTTATTTTTGTTTACTGTTTAAAATGTTTTTTTTTATTGGGAATTCCCCGAATTGAGTTCACTTATTGGTTTATGTTACAGTGTTTGTTTTTCTTAATTTTATGTATACGCTGTTTTTGTTGTTTTTTGACATTGCTACGTAAATGTTGAAAGTTATTAAAAATTGTTTTTCGTGAAAGTAAAAAATGTCATTAAAAAAACCTAAAGTGTTATCTTTGAAAGATAAAGTGAATATTCTTGAATTATTGCAAAAAGGTTATAGTGTCAGTGGCTTGGCAAGAAAATATGGTGTTGCTAAATCAACAGTTTGTTCCATTAAAAAGAAAAAACGGGAAATAACAAATCGTGTAAATAATATTCTTTATGGTACCGGAAAGCGTAAAACATTACGTTCTTCTGAGCTTCCGAAAATGGAAAAAACTCTTTACAAATGGTTTCTTAGCATGCGAAACAAAAAATTGCAAACTGAACTGAATTATTGCATATACATATATTTTATGTTATTAAAAATGAATAAAATATTTGTTTTAAAATACTTGTTTATCTATCTATTTATTTATTTATTTTTATTTATTTATTATTTATTTTTGAATAGTTAGAGGTGCTATTTTATTTTAAATTTTGGCATTCGATAACGTGAACAAACTCGAAAACGTGAACCGCCTTGGAAAAAATTAGTTCACGTTATCGCGAGTTCACTGTAGTTAACATAGAGCTGTCAATTTTAATAACTTAAATTTTCAAACTTTCATAACTTGTTTTAATCGGTATCACTTTAAGAACATATTTCAATTTAATAACGTATTTCGCATTAGAAAAAAAGTTTGTGATCTGGAAAGTGGTTTATCAAAAAGTGTCCATTTAGTAGGTAGGTATTTAAAAATCATTTACTTTTGCAAATTTCAGTGTTAAATGGTTTATGCTTGTAGGAAGAAAAAAAAGTAGATTCGATGAGCGAGTGCTTCCAAGTAAAATATATGTACTTGGTAGACTTTTCCGCTTATTGCAAGACGAAAAAAAATGTTAAAAACAGTACTGATATTGTTACAAGTGAATTAATTTTGATTTATAAAAAATTTAAAATTCCAATTAAACGGAAAGATGGTATTAAAAAATTAATTTTACGAAATTATATTATTATATTATGAAGAAATAACATGTATTGATAAAAAATTTTTGATTAGCGATCCTTATACTTGGGGAATAAATGAGAGTTTTATTGCGGCAAAGACAATTGTGAAAACCCAATTAGTTGGAAATTACATAGCGGAAAGTGGAATAGCTCTCATTACGCGATTTAATGCTGTTTTGATGCACCAGGAAGAGCAGAAACAGTTTATCATCCATACAATGGAAAATCATTATAAAAATGTACCATCAAACAATTTTTCAAAAAAGAAATTCATAGAATATTTAAATCAAACTGTGATGAGTGATATACAACTAGTTATAAGTCAAATAATTATAAAAATCTTAAATAATATATAAAAATAAATTTATATTTACAAAAAAAAAATTTTGTAGTCGAGTCTCATTTTAAATAAAGTTTTAGCAAAATTTCATTTTAAGTAACAAATATATAAAACAAATTTTGAATGTTGATGGTCATAAGTGAAAACTTTGTTAGTGTCTGTATAGCATTCTAGAGAATAACAAGTGGAAGCATTAAAGTCCGATGTGCCGAATTTGGTATTAAAAAAGATTAAATTCGGCTGTGACGAATTTTTGGATACCCTCCATCTCGGTGTTTTCATAAACCAGGGAAAGTGCAAACAATATTAATATCTATATTCTTTGTAAAAATAACAAAAATAATGTTGTTTTTATAAGTAAAACAAAATATGACGGATTGATTAATGTATTTGGGATGTTACAAAAGAAAAAATGTTTAATTAAAGTTTACTAAAATGAATCTGAAATTCTGCAGTGGGTATTCAAAGGTTATTCTGATTACCTAAAGAAGAACGTGTAGTGAAATATATATATATTTGTATAGTTCCTTATGATGTTAAAAAAACTGTTGTAAAATTCGCCTGTTGTTTGTCTCTTTGCCTATATAATAATGAAAGAAAGTTACTAAAATATATTTTTGGATCGTTAGAAGAGATGCAATGAATACAAACGCATAAAAACAGTTTCGAATAATCAGAATTTTAGATAAATTTAAGGGAACAAAAATACACTTGCGGAGACATACATAATGAAATAATTATGAAATGCCAGTTTACATTACAACACATGTATTTATACTATACATCACATAAGTAAAACGGAAAGTGTGATGAAACTAAGTTTGTCAAAAATTATAAAAGAAAATCTTTCGAGTGTTTAGGGTGTTTTCGAGACACAAAAAATTAAAGAAACTGGTATTTCAAATTATTGTTTTTCAGCTCAGTTGCTTGTGCAATTCTCGTTTACGACTCCTAGAATAAGAACCCTAAGAAATTTTCCCAAAATTCGATTGGTTTTTACACATCAATACTTTAATTTAGATTATTTTTGTATGTATCAAATAAAAATTATGGCTTTTAAGGAAAACAAATGCATATAATCAAAAGATTTTAAGATGAAGTATGCACCTTATATGTCTTAAATAAAAAAGTTCTGAAAGTGAATGTCCTTTAAATTGAATGGGGTTTTTAATAAATGTAATTAGAATGTAAGAGTTTCCTTGCAAATTTATTAAAGGTTGAGAATGAAAATAAGTAAAAATAGTGTACGAAAAAAAGTTATGAATTTACATTGTTGGATTCGGGGATTTTGTTCCTGGATATTTTTTTGATCTGATAACGATTAATGTGTCTGGCAACTCCGGTTAATGCAGTCAAATAAATAAAGAATTTTAACTAAACTATTTTGTTCTACCTTTTTTCTAATTGGTGATTTTTTGATTTGTTGGGGTTAACAAAAAAAGGTATATGGCAAGCCTGGTATATGGAAAACAAAAGCATACTTTATAAATTAGCTTAACAATTTTTCGAGGGCTTCTCGCATTTGCACTTATAACCAGTGTTGCCAGGTTTGCAAAGCATAAAAACGACAAACTTTCTAGAAAAAATCGTCAAAATCGTCATCATATTTTGAAAAATCGTCAAAATAAAATATATTTGTTAGAAGAGGGATAAAGTTTTAATAAAAAATAAAATACAATAATGTTATTCACATTTCAAATGTTAACGTGTTATCGTTGTAATATAACACGATTTTTGACACTTCTCTTTGGTTTAAACTTCGAAAATCATTATATTTTACAACGATATTCATATTTATAAAATGTTGAAACAGTGTGCCCCAGTAGGCTAGTTGGTAGCGTGCTGGCTTATCAGTGCGGGGGTCGTGGGTTCGATTCCCACCAGAGGCACTGATCTGTTTTCGCTACAACGCGCCGAAGGCCATAGTAGCTAGTGCTCGGTTAGGGTAATAGTATATAACTTGTAATTATATGATTATTAATTAATAAAATAACAAAAATATAATGTTGAAAGATCAAATAAATACAACTTTAAATCAAACTAATTTTACCACTTGAACTGTTAAACACTTATATCTGCATAATTCTGAGAACAACATTTCAGTGGCACAACTTTTTAAATATTAAATTCTTTTACAAAATTTGGAAATTCTTTAACAATAAGTCTGTTCGATTACTTTTCCTGTAAAGTTCAGTAAAAACTACTCAGTAACAAAATTACAAATAGTAAGACAAATTTACAAAAAAGTAAACGAACAGAAAATTTGTAGGAATTATTAAATTAGATAAAATAGCTTGTTTTAAATATTAAAAAAAAATCAACTGGTCATTATGGAAAAGGAAAAAGTTAATTGAAATTATCGACCAAAAATAATTTAAATGTTTTTTAACTTCTTCCATAGTTAATTTTTTAATCATTTTCACTTTCAATCCATAAACAATTAAAATTTAATTTAATTTTTGTTTACTAAAAATACAAGCATATTTTTTTATTTTTTAGTCATGTTTTTTTCATCTTACAAATTCTTTCTGGCAAAAATGTATCCAGTAAAAACTTGTAAGTTCTTTGGCATCAAACTGTCACTTTACTCTCTCTTTTTACCAGTTTTTACTGCGTATTTGTCTAAACGAACACCTTCCAGTAAAAACTTGTACAAATTTTTGTGTTATCGAACAAACTTAATGTTATATTTTTAATTATTAAATTTTGGCACTTTATTTATATTATTAGGCCTGTTTTTTAAGCACCGGATTTATTTTTGTATGTATTTTGTTTCATTTAAAGTTGTATATATATCATCTTTCAACATGAAATATATTCGGGCTAGAGATCTGTTTGTTTCGCAAAAAAAGTCCATGCCTTGTGTTTTAACATGAAAATTGTTTTATTTTTATTTAAATCTAACTCCAATTAAATTTTATAAAAATTTAAAGAAATGTTCTAAACATATAAACACAGAAACTAAATTAAGCTAAACCCGTAATGAATTTATAAAAAAATAAATGCGGTTTGGATTAAGTTTTATTCAATTCTAGGATTTGCATTTTTGCAAAATTGTATTTCACATCATATTAGCATATAAAAGCTAGCTATCGATCAAAAAACAATGTTTTTGCTTTCAATTTTTAACGAAATAATATAAATTTAATAATCGAGCCGGCGATTTTATGAGAATGATAAATAAGTAGATCTTGCTGACATATTAAATTATTGTCAAAAAATCGTCATTTTGGAAGCAAAAGTCGTCAAATAGTCATTTAGTTATTTTGGGTATTAAATATCATCAAAATGACGACAAATCGTCAAACCTGGCAACTCTGCATGCGATTGCTACTAATTCATACGTACATACATATATATATATATATTCCCGTCGTTCCTATAAGGAGCATAGGGCCGTACCTACATACTGTATACAAAACAAAACAAAAAACAACAACAATATTTTGTGAGTTTTTTTTTTGTTTTTAAGTGTTGATCATGACCATGGATGGTAACCGATTCTATGTGGTTATTGGTCGTAGTAACGCTATTTTCTTTTATTTCGGTAACGGTATTTTAGGGGAAACTATACTTCAGTTATTTCGGTAACGGGATTTTAGCGTTAACGGTATTTTAGCGTTAACGGTATTTTATTTATTTCGCTAACGGTATTTTAGCGGTAACGATATTTTAGATATTTCGGTAACTTTATTTTAGGGAAAAAGATTTTTCAATTATTTTGGTAACGGCATTTTAAGGATAACGTTATTTTAGTTATACAGGTAATGTTAATGCACACCACAATTTTTAACCGCATTATGCCCGAGTTTAAATGACTGTCTAGTTTATGATCACACTTTGGGAAAATATATCTATTTACAGAAGTTTTTTTGTTCAGATCTTGTTAGATTATTTCGGTAACGGTATTTTAAGGTAACGGTATTTTACGGATAACGGTATTTCAAGAATATCGGTAACGGTATTTAAGCGATAACGATAGTCAGTTGAAAGGTGTTAGAATCGGGGACGGTAATTCAGCGATATTGACAGCCATCCCTGCTTGCGTATATTCTTGTGTATAAGCATTGAATGTACGTATGTATGTATGTATGATGAAATAAAAAAAAAAAATTTTAGAGGTCTTCCCACATTTTCACTCATAACTTTTGAACGCGTTAACCGATTTTGATCATTTTCACTAGAAAACTGCTCATGATATCAACAAACAATTTGACTGAAAATTAGCAGTACCTCTTCTGTATTGGAGGAGTATTTTGTGTTTCCACAGACAGACGGACGGACAGACGGACAGACGGACAGACGGACATGGCTATATCGACTTCTCTATTCATGCTGATCAAGAATATATATAGTTTATGGGGTCCCAGAATTTTTTTAAAAGAATTACAAACATTTGACAAAGTGAATATACCCTCCTGCACTATGGGATGGAGGGTATAAAAATAGGAAAAAGATTTTTTTTTTTTATCCATAGTATGGTTTTTGTCATTTTGTCATGGAATAGACGATATATTTTAAAAAAACCAAACTTTTCCTAAATCTACAGTTAATACTCTATTAGCTGATGTATAGCAAACAAAAATACCGTCCAACGAAAATTAATAAGAGCGGTTAAAAAAAAAAAAATTTCAAAATTTTGATTTTGACCGCGAAAAATATCACGATTTTTCATATGTAGGTAAAAAGTATGTATGAGAAAAATAATTTCTGTTTTCTTTTCCATACCCAGCGAAAAAAGAATGGAAAAAGATGTAGTAAAATCATCACATATACGGATTCAGATGTAGTGCAAATTGAGGCGAAACACGCATGATTTTAACATGGGGTTGTCATAGGACGGAAGTAATGCAAATTACTCAAACTTCACTTTATTAAAAGTACTATGTGTAAGGTTATGAAAGATTGTGTTTTTGGGTGTTCTTTTTAATAGAGCTTAATTTGCTATTTTTAATTAGTGATTAAGGTATGATGTCAAGTCACATATTTTTTACTGAGTGATAATATGTATCTGTAGGAGTGCTTAAAATGTTATAGAGCAATTCCATATGAAAACGATCAAAATTGGCAAGTTTTTGGACGACCCCTCTCCGATTTTAAAATAAATAGTCTCAATCGATTGCCCAGCAAAAAATAATGTACCTACATATTTTTTTTTTTTTTTATAGTGACTGGTTTAGTGGTGATGTGCACCACTGTCATGTGACAAAATTGAAGAATTCTTCATAAGGGACCTCATTGAAAGTTGTTTTAAAAAAAATTATGAGGAATCCAAAAAAAATAAAATTAGCCGGAAAATTTAGGAGCTTCTGGAAAATCGGAAAATTTAATTTTCATGGGAAAATTTAATTTTCATGGGAAAAAAGGTAAATTTCTGAGAAAAATTAGGAAAATTTTATTTTTCAATTAAAGCCTGATTCAATACCTTTCCAACGAGCTATCACTCGTTGCGATCGCTTTAGTAGTTTTAAAACAACTTTCAATGAGGTCCCTTATGAAGAATTCTTCAATTTTGTCACATGACAGTGGTGCACACCACCACTAAACCAGTCACTATATAAAAAAAAAATATGTAGGTACATTATTTTTTGCTGGGCAATCGATTGAGACTATTTATTTTAAAATCGGAGAGGGGTCGTCCAAAAGGTGATCGCTTTCATATGGAATTGCTCTATAATTAAAAAAAAACTTTTAAACAACTTTCTAGCTTTAAAAACAAAGCGAAATAAAAGTTTATCGTTCAACTGAAAAGAAAAAAAAACTATTGTTAAGTCTGATATTTTGTAATCATTGTTTTTCAAATTTAAAGGGCAGAAAACACAAATTCAAAGCGACATCTAGATTAGAGAAAATAGTTGTTAAAAGACACAAACTCCCTGTTCCATTCGAGTATGGCAAATACCAAATTGTAACATTCGTGACATTTCTACTAGTTAGCCTTGTATATAATGACATTATATGCTAAGTTTAGGAACTGATCTAAAAGACCAGCATTAGATCAGAAAAATCAGTAGTAGTAGCTACTTTGTGTGTAATGAAAATGTTGTTTATTTGGAACTACTTCGTATTATTTTTGCTGGGTAGTAACACTAATAACACTTTTTAACAAAAACCGATTATTTAAAAAGCTGTAAAACAACATTTTTGATGTCAAAAGTCAAAATCTCATGGCCTGTTTGCCAATCTATCATAAAATGAGCGGGGAGCGAGAAAAAAAACAACTATGCATTTATGAGTACTCCAATATTTATTCATTGTTAAATGAAAAGTATCATTTTTATTATTTTATTACTTTTAACAAACATAAATTATTTTATAAATACCATAACCTCAAAACAAATCTATTCCTTTTATGCACTTTTCTTTAAAAAAGCACATATGCTATTTCAATTATTTCGTTAGAGATAACGGTATTTTCAGGGTATTGATATTTTAGTTATAGCGGTAACGGCATTTCAATTAATGTATTTTAAGGATAGCGATAGTAAGTTGAAAGGGTTTTGAATCGATAACGGTATTTTAGCGGTATTGCCTGCCAACTATGATTTTTACCGCTAATAAGGAAGTCATTATAAAAATAAATACTAATAATCCGCACTTCTTAAATTTTAAAATTGAACTAAATTAAACACGTGTATATGCCTCATCGTATGCAAACTAGGGAATTTCCTTACTTTGAACATGCAATAAATTTCAATATTGCATGTTCAAAGTAATTTTGAGTTAAATATTCACAATTTGATTCTTCTTATTTTCAACGAGCTTAAGATCATTTATTTGTTAATTATAATTATTTATTTCCAATATTTCGTCTGCACAATTATTTATTAATTATAATTATTTATTTCCAATATTTCGTCTCCACATTGGGTGACTTCTTCAGATAACAATTATTCCCTGAAGAAGTCACCCAATGTGAAGACGAAATATTGGAAATAAATAATTGTAATTAATAAATAAATGATCTTAAGCTCGTTTAAAATAAGAAGAATTAAATAAAAGAAGCTCAAAGACCACTTAACATTTTTACTCAAAATTTGCCTTAATTTTTACATTTTCGTTTTTCCGCTAAGTTTTTTTTCGTGAATTCACGTGAATCACGCGTGTTGTGAGTGTAAGTAGAAAACAATTCTAGTAAATGATTGTGCGTGAGCGAAATTATTCTCTCGTGAGCGTGAGTGAGTGTCAGTCAAAATTCTCTCACGTACCCATCTCCAGTTATCAGACATGCAAAATGTTTAATAAAATTGAGATCATATAGATTAAAAAAAGATATGTTTCGAATTCAAGGAGTTGGTTAAAGTATCAGGAAGAGCGAACGAAAGTTGGGTATTTTAATTAGTCATAATTTTGAAGTGTCCTTCAAACAGACAATAAAACCGACGCGCAACTGTAAATTAAACTGATTCCTGAAGTTTTTTTTTTTACATTTCTTACTTTGTAGTAGTTGTACAGAAAATATATACTCTCAAACATTTTGATAAATGTCGGACGAAATCTGTGTTTGCAACGATATTGGAGAAGTGATCGATTCACAGCGATAAATGATGCAAAACAATAATTTCGCCGGAAAAATGTTAATTTAAAAATTTTATATAATCTTAAAATATCTTTATTTAAAAAGTACAAAACTCGTCACTTTTCTGTACGTTAATAGAATAATCGAATGTTGTCATGTACGATAATGCAGAAATTTACCATTAATGCAAAATTTTTATAACAAATGGGCTAGATTATTCATAAAGCTTCTGTATTTTCTAAAAATTACCGAAAAATTGTTATTTTTAAAATTAAACCGATCCGAAATATTTTAATTATAATTGTCCAAAACGTAACATTGAGTTTTACAGCGGAAAAGCGAAAACTCGTCACGAAAAGTTAAAAAAGACAAATGGGCAAACACTTTAGAGTACTGTTCTTAAATTTTGGTATCAGATTTGTTTCTATTTTTGTTTGTGTTAATGATATTAAGATGTCAAATGGTAAATTTTTTTCGTTTCCACCTTTTATTTAAGTAAAGAAATAAAGTTTAAGATTTTTCCCTATCTTGTATCTAGATCAAATAATTTCTAGATTTGAAAAAAAAAAATAATGTTACTAGAATTTTTTTTTGCTAATTTTAGTAAATCGGGTTTCAAAAGTTAGTACAATTAAATTAGTTAAATTAGCAACCAAAATTAGTAAAAATTTAGTAATTTGTAAAATAAAAATAGCAAAAAATTTTACTTAAAAATAACTTTATACTTAAAATTAGTATAATAATATTAAAGTAAGATTGATTTACTAATTTTTATACTTATTTTTTTTTTTGAGTGTACTGATGTTTTAATTGATTATATAGTACAACAAATGTCTATGTTTGCATTGAGATATTCAATGTTAAACGATTTTTATCCAAAACAAAGCCGAGTAATATCCTGAAATTTTCTGAACCGATAAACAAACATCTAAACCTGTTTTAGAAACATAAATAAAAAAGGTTTGGCACATTTTTTTATAAGCACTTTCCAAATTGCATAAAATAAAATTAAAAAAATTTCTGAAATCTGAATTGAGCAATATTTAAGCACGCCAAAATTTATGCGAAATATCAAAAATTACGTATTTCATGTTTTATTCTTATAGTTTATACCAACAAATACTGTGAGTTTGACATTATGCCTTCATACTTTTTCCTGTATCTGGGATGTTAGTTGTTAAAATCAAGGCAACTATATTTAAATGTATCTATGTGTTGAAATGCATCTAATATGCACACGGGTTATAACTTTTTGCATTTTTTGCAAATATAAAATTCTTTAGCGCATATCGTATAGAAATTGAAAAAATAATAAGAAATAATATAGTACTATTTCGTGAAGTTGCTTATCGACTACAAAATGCAATGAAATGTCTCATATGATGCATATTATCATTTAGAGTAAACGTGGTGCGAAAACGTTCCATAGTTAATCGAATTAATTGCTCTAATGGACGATTATGTTGAAAGTAAAGTGGACGTAGTGCGAGATACGTATTTCGAACAGAACAATGTTTTTGAAAATAAATTTGCGCAATTTGGAAGCGTTGTTTAGGCGTCAATCTATTCATGTTGAAATGCCAAACCGAACCAAACTAAACATAAATCAATTGACAGCTGAAAAAATGGCCGCTACACTCAAATAAAAAAGTTAGTAAAGCCAGCAAAAAATGTTGCTGAGTCAGCAAAATTTTAGTCAGGAGGGTGCTTGCAAAAAAATTGCTAATGTCAGCAAAATCTTTTGCTGCAAATCAGCGAGCCTAGTTTTAGCAACAAAATTAGTAGATTCAGCAAAAGTTTTGCTAAAACTTACTTAATTAGAAATTAAAAAACCCTTGCTAAACATTAATAAAATTTTTGCTGAAAAATTTGTAGAAATTTTTACTTTAGTTAATTTATTTTGCTGAAAATCACAAAACATATTTTTGTGATTATTTTTAAAATAATATATCTTTCAACTACTTACATCATTGGTTGTCTAAATGATATTATCTTCTAAAGGAACGCTAATGCAGCAGATAATTATAGAAACGAAACGAAAAAATAACAAAATGTAACATATACAACACTTTTTTTGCAATAAGAAAAAGGAAACATAAAAATTTACCTATGATGTATGTCTTTCGCTTTAGTCTGTCTACCTGCTGTATATGTATTTGTTTGACCACTCAATTTGACTACAAATACACGTTTAATCTTTTTTAAATTTATATATTCTATTTTGTCTTTTATTTAATTTATAGACAATTACTTTCACAAGCCGGTGAAAACGCAAAATTTAAGTTGTTTCAATCCACAATTTTGTTTTATGTATGAAAAACAGATACAAAATCTTCCATGGTTGATTTTTTTTAAATGTCTTATAAGAGTTGTACTTTTTAGTATAATTAGTATAATCTTGACATCTAATTCATTCTGCGTATAACTTTTAATCTGGTTGTCGTTCACACTATTGATGTGCTAAACAGCACAATTTTTTTTAGCAAAATAAATTAGTAAAACATTAGTAAAATATTAGTAAAACATTAGCTCAAAACAGTTAAGTGCTGACTAAGTATAACTAAAATTTTAGTTTAAAACATAATTTTAGCAAAAAATTTGCTGAAAAATAGTATACCTGATTTACAAGATGTTTTACTGACTTTTCTACTAACTTATTTTTTTGAGTGTAGTTAAAAAAGTGTTGCCAACTTAAAGTTCTATATCTGTATAAAAAACACCCTTTATAAGACAAGTTTAGAAATTTGTCGCTTTTGAAGTCGTCAATATGGTTTCAAACACGACCAAGTGCATGATGTTGTAGCTTAATTTGTCCTCCATATTAACCTATAGGCTACAAATTTCAATATGTCGTCAAAACATCATTGATGAATATCCCAGCAAGAACAGTGACGGTCATATGACCGGTCAAATGACCGGAACTGCTGATGGAAATATCCATCAGCGCGTAGAACAAAGTTTCTTCCATTTTCTTAAGGGCAATATGAAAAAAGTGATGGAAACTTTGTGTACGTGTGATTTTGCATCTCCCTCTAATTTATAAATTCATAAGTTAGAGGAAGATGCAAGATTTGCATGTGTTAGTTTCGGTCATCCATTTCTTGTAGGGATGTCTTCTAAAACTAGTTTGCCAACTGGGACATAGTCTCTGAGAGTTTAATATCATCCCAGCAAGAACAGTGACGGTCATATGACCGGTCAAATGACCGGAACTGCTGATGGAAATATCCATCAGCGCGTAGAACAAAGTTTCTATCATTTTCTTAAGGGCAATATGAAAAAAGTGATGGAAACTTTGTGTACGTGTGATTTTGCATCTGCCTCTAATTTATAAATTCATAAGTTAGAGGAAGATAAATTAAAACTCAAAGAGTTTTTTTATTTTAAAAAAATATTTTTTTAGGAGCGAACCCCTTCTTTATTGTTTAAAACTTAATTACTAACTGAACATATAAAATTAAATATAATATTAATATACCCTAGCTTAATATCTACATACCATCACCTGATGTAATTCCCGGTATTTAATATTGCTGGGTAATCGTATTACTTGTGAGAGCGGATGTTCAAACATGCCACGAGCTTATGCTGTAGACATATCGTCAGCATAATTGTTTGTTGTGTTGTTTTTATTTAGTTGTTTAGATTTTTAACGTATGTAGCGTTAACTCCTCCCTTCTTAAGAACAATTGCCCACAATTGTTTTTTTTAGAAATATGGTATATCATTCAATCTCACATTTGATGAATTTGCGTAACCCTTGGGTTGAATGTTGGTTAATATTACTGATGGGGCAGAAGGTGAGTATAATTCTGACAGATTTATTTCGGCAACTTTTGTTTTTCTCAACGCTCTGAATTGATGAAAGATTAAGCAGCAAATGATGCTAAGAAGAATCATGAAGAATCCGGTTGACACTCCATTTACCAATGTTCCAAATTTTACCGTTTGGATTTCATGTGTATTGTTGAGATGAAGTTCGCTTAGGCTTTCGATGGTTAAAAGATTTTCAAATTTTCCTTCTAAAGGTGTCGGTTGTAGCGCCGCCTGTATGCTCTTTATATGCGGAGCTTCAAGATTTCGGTATATTTTGTTTCGTGCCATAATTGTGGTGTTGTAAAATTTTATTAGAAAAGTGCCTGATAAGTTATGTTTAGCATTATCGATTATTACCGTATCGTTGAATTCATTGAATAAGATGACTCCTGGGAATATTTCTTCTATCTGAGGGATATGTTGATTGTTGCTATAGTTGCAGGATGATGGTAGGCTTTTGATTATATTTGGTATGCAAGTATTATTACTTAAATTTATTAATTGATTATTATTACAAATTTTTATAGAATCATATTTTAAACAATTACTTTTCATTCCAAATATTTCATTATCATTTTTTATAACTTCATTAAATGGTAAATTTATAATTTTCTTATTTTTCTTAACAGCGCGTATTACAATATTTTCGTAAATTTTTTTATTTGTTAATGGTATTTTAATAATATAAAGTATTATTGAATTCTTATACATGATATCAACCTTGGCGTATTCCACCGCCTTTTCTGGAGATGCAAAAGGCATTTTCTCCTGTTCCAATTTTTCTAAAGCTAATTTAATTTCCAATTTATTCAAAAGTATGGAGTTGATTACTCCGTTTTTAGCCCATTGAATGGCATATTTTATATTTATTATTTGCTCTTTTACGAGTCTTATTCTGTTTTGTAAATTTATTAATATTTCATCAATTAGACCATCGTCTTTGCGTATGGCATTAGACATTTCATTAACTAAATTTGTTAAGTTATTTATTCTATCGTTTATAGATTGATTTATTACAATTTGTTTATTATTATTTTTATTTAATTCACTTAAATTAAATTCTAGCATTTCGAAATCATCGTGGTCTGGAGTGCCAGCGATGTATTTCCATGCAGTACCTATCATATTAAAGGATCTTCTTTTTCTTATACTACTATTATCATGGTTTTTAACATTATTTTCATTATAATCATTTAATTTTAGAGGAGTTATACTTTGGGCTAATTCCAAAGTTTGGATGATTTCTTGTTTAAGGATGGGATAAAAAGGTTGGATTTTGGGATGTTTTCTTCGACATACGTATGTGTCTTTTGTAGGAATTTGTCAAATTGTGCTAAGTCGATTCGGTGTATTATCCTAAAAATTCCATCCTGGATTTTACTCTGACCATTACTGATTGTAATCAGATGGGCCGACGTATAATCCAATATTTGAAATTCCGTTTGACATATTGTAATAATTGATCTGGAAAAAAAAGTTAAGAAATAAAAGTTTATTTTTTAATAAGACTCTTATGAACGGTTCTTCCGGTTCCCGTTATAACCGTAGTATTTCCATCTCTAGCAACAACTTCTTTCTTGTACCTTGGGGTAAGTTTATTACCAAGTCTCTTATTAATCCGGACGTAAATAGTGTCTCCGGCTGAGTACGTTTTCAGAGGTGCTCTTCCTTTATTATGGAAGCTGAGATCGGATATTTGTTTTTCCTGTATTTTACGCATTGTTTCCCTACGAAATTCTTCTAGTTGTTCCGGATCAGTACTGACTCTTCTGCCAAATACTACTTCGACAGGTTTCTTGCCAGTTGTCGAATGAATCGACAAATTATATTCTCTGACTGATCTCTCCAGTAGCTCCTGGAAAGAACCATGAACTCGCTCAGTCTTGAGACAGCGCATAATTTCCTGCAGTGTAGAGTGGAAACGTTCCACCTGTCCGTTTGAACAGCTGGTGTATGGAGGTGTACGATAGATTGTAATTCCGAATTCATTTTCCACCATATGATTAATGGAAACTGAATTAAAAGATTTTTCATTATCAAATACTACTGTTTCTGGGATAAGAAAAGAAAGTATATCCCTTAGAGGCTGTCTAATATCCTCTGCAGCTCTAGATTTAAGTACTTTCGCAACCGCATATTTAGAAAATTTATCTACGGCTGTCAAGACAAGATGGTTGTCTGTAATAAAGATATCGAGGTGGACAATTTGTCCAGGAAATTGCGGAATGGGGGTTGCCTGAATCTCCGGCTTATTGGGATGGCGATCGTATTTATTCTCTTTGCAGACTACACAATTTTTTATTAATCTCAAAATTTTATTATTCATGGATGGAAAATAATATTTTCCAATAATTTGGGTTTTGTTTTCTCGAGCATTTCTATGTGCTCGATTATGCGTGCGCAAAATTATATTTTCCTGCTCTTGTTCACTAATAACATCCTCAACTTGTAGTTGAGTAAACCTTATCTTATAATTGTTAAAATGGGAAGGGTAGATCTCCTGAATTTTACCCATAATACGCTCATTAGTTTTAATACAGTTAATAACAGAGGGATTTAAATATCGTTTCAAGATTCGTACTAGATTATCTGAATCGTAGCTTTGTTCCGTAATTATATGTCTATGATATGTTGGAAACACTATTTTAAACTGGTATGACTGCGTTTGATCCTGATTTAGAAAAATTTGATTTTTGAAAACGTTAATAGGAACTTCTACAGAGTATATTAAATTATGAGCGGAACTTTCATCGCTGTGTTCGCTAGATGTTAGAGTGTTTATTTCCGCCTGAGGAATTCTTGATAGGGCATCAGCAACAACGTTTGCTTTTCCCGGTTTATAGTGCAATTCGTAATTATATTCCTCTAGAATTGCCTTCCATCGCTTCATCTTACTGTTGTTGTTTTTGTTACTTAACGCGTAAGTAAGTGGTTGATGGTCGGTATAAATGTTTACTTTAGCAGTACCGTACAAATAGTTTCTTAAGGAGTTCAGAGACCAAATAATTGCCAACATTTCCTTTTCGTTAGCGGCATAATTTTCCTCTGTCTTACTCAGAGTCCTAGATATGAAAATAATAGGTTTATCGTCCTGCGAAAGCACTGCACCAATGGCAAAATTTGATGCATCGGTCGTTAATGTGAAATTTTTTCCGAAATTTGGGTATGCTAACATTACATCCCCGGAAACAAGAGTTGATTTTATTTTATTGAATGCTGAAATAGCATTTGAATCTAAGTTAATTTTAATTTTCGCAGACTGATTTTTGGACATACGTCCTTCCTTCCCCCTTAAAAGGGATGTCAGGGGTTTTGCGAGTTTAGCGTAATCTCGAACAAAACGACGGTAGTACCCCGACAGACCTAAAAATGATCTTAATTCTTTTAGTGTCTTGGGTGGTGGAAATTTGGATATAGCATCAGTTTTTTCTGGATTCGTGGTTATTCCTTCAGAAGAAATTATAAAACCAAGAAATTCTACAGATTCTTTAAAAAAATGACATTTGTCCAATTGGACCTTCATGTTAGCGTTTTCGAGAATTCCGAAAACTTTTTCCAAATGGTGGATATGATCGTCCTCAGTTTGGCTAAAAATGATTATATCGTCAATATAAACGAAACAACAAACTCCGATACATTCACGTAATATATCGTCAAGAGCTCGTTGAAAAATGGAAGGGGCGTTTTTCAACCCGAAAGGTAATCTCGTATATTCATATTTTCCATTGTTAATGGAAAACGCTGTTTTCTCTATATCGGATTCTTTCAAAGGAATCTGATGAAAACCGCTTTTCAAATCGAGTACAGAAAAAAAATTATTCCTCCCTAATTGCGAGAGAACTTCGGTTATATCCGGAATCGGATATCTGTCCGCTATAGTTACCGCATTCAGCTTTCTATAGTCAGTTACTACTCTATATTGTTTATTACCTGCGGAATCAGGTTTTTTTGGCACAATCCATACTGGTGAGTTGTATGGAGACCTAGATGGTCTAATGATACCATCACGAAGCATTTCATGGATTTGCTTTTCCACTTCTGCTTTTAATGCCATGGGATATGGGTAATATCGTGTATAAACGGGTGCATCATTACTGGTGCGAATCTCACCAACTACCTTGGTAGTATAGGTTAATTTTCTGTTCGGTTCAGCAAAAAGCTTAGGCATTTTTGTGACCAAACTATCAATACTTCTTTTCTGTTGCTCTGTCATATGTTCATCCCTTATGCTTATTGCGTTTACCGAATGAGATTTCTTTTGAAAAATTTTAATCTTCATTCCGTTTTCAATCGTCATATAGTTTTCCCTAGTATAAATGACTGCTCCCAATTGTTTAAGAGTGTCATTTCCCAAAATTCCATGAAAGGATTTCAACGTGGGGAGAATATAAAATTTAAATTTTGTATCATGATTGCCAAAAAGATTGATAAATGTATGTTCTTTTATCTTTACGTCTCCTGCCACTGATCGAGCAATGAAAGGATCTTTATTCGGAAAAATTTCTTTGGGCAAAGATGGTTGAATATAATTTTTTGGTGAACCTGTATCTATTAGAATATTTAAAATTAATCCACTCTTCGTTTTAAATTTTATATATGGTAACGAAGAGTCCGTTAACCTAAAAAATGCAAGTCGCTAAAATCCATCGGTTGTTCTTCCTGTGAAACGACTTCCTCAGGAAGGGTTTGAAAATATTCCTGAGCATCTTGGATCTCAGAATTTTTTGATGTGTAATCATCATCACAAGATTCTCCTGCAGCATTATTTGCATCAATATGATACGTTCTCTGCATCTTGTTCCTTTGAGCTTGGAAAGATGGAGCAACCGGCCTCTTACCAAGAAGGTCGCCAGGTTTTGGCCTATTCATGTAATTTACTCTATTAGAGCGCATGCTCGAATCTACTTCCATTTGTTCGGGCCTAGCCTGTGGCTTTGGCGCAAAAGGACGCGGGGGCGCGAAATGCGCTTGTTGTGGATTGTATCCATTATAATAGTTCTGCGCTGGTCGCACAGGAAAATTGGTATGCCGGAAGGCGCTTACTTGGGGTTGTGGCATATAAACCAATTGTGGGTAGAAACTTTGCTGGTTCCTCTGTTGAGGATTCCTTTTCGGCAAATGTGGTGGATTATTATAAACTCTCCCAGAAATATTTTGGGCATTGTGCGCATAACTAGTGCGAAAGTTTTGATTCTCTAATTTGAGACACAAATGTAGAGCCTGTGGTAAATCCACTGGTTCTCTTATACCCAAAAGGCGTGGTAAATCGCCCTTAAGGCCTCGTACAAAAGTGTCGAGTGCCTTGTCTCGATATGTTTGGGTCAAAAGTTGTAATGGCTCATTTGACAATTCCATACAACCGATTTTGTTCAATATTAGTGACAAGTGTGTATAGACTTGTTGATAAAATTCTTGAACCGTTTGGTTCCCTTGTACTAAGGATATCATCTGATACTCCAATGTACGAATATCCCTTTTATCTGCGTAATGCAGAGTAAGGCATTTTGAGATAGCTTTCCAATTTAATGGTGTGTTATAGGATTCAAGGGCAACATCTGCATTGCCTATTATCTTATTACGTATCACGCTAAGGATGCCGTAATATTTAGGGGTGCCCCTGATGGGCTCGTAGATCTGAAGAATGCGATCTACACTTTTCTTCCAGGAGTTAAATTCACCTGGATTTCCAGAGAATTCTCGTAAACAACGGACAACGTCCGGAACTTTATCCATTTCAGAAATATTATTAATGTGGTTTGGATCAATAGTTTGATCCAAAAAATTTGAAAAACCCTGATTAAGATTTGATGTCGCTTGGACTAGGTTCTGAAACCGTGTTTCGAGAACATTTTGTACAACTTCCGCAATCATTGCAGAATTTATGGGATTTATGGGATTTACGGGATTAACAGGATTAGCGGGATTTAGGATTGGGGGTCTAATAAGATTGTTGGGATTTGCCATTTTGATGTAAGGAATTTATTACTTAATATTTAGTCTATTTCAATATATTATTATTTTAATTTCAATTAAATTATCAATTCTTTATCTTAAACTATTACAATAATAAAATAATTCTTTTTGCTTACAATAACATAAACAGGATCATGCTGCTGCTGATGATGAAGATGCTTTATTACAATCGCCTCTTGATGAGTGGTGGTATGATTATGATGATTATCTTTGGAATTAGTATCAGATTTTTTTTAAGGATTATTTATTTCACTTATAGTCACTTTGTATTTTTCCTTTTTTTTATTTCTAGTTTTTGATTGTGTTCCTTTAATTTTTCTTATTATTTGAATGTCCTTTTTCTTAATTTAAAATTTATTGAAAAGATTTTATGTTTCACTTATTTATGAATAATTTTCACTTATTATTCACTTGTTTTATTTCTAGTTTTTGATTGTGTTCCTTTTTTAATATTTAATTTTTTATATTATTTTAATGTCTTTTTTCTTAGTTTAAAATTTATTTAAAAGATTTTATGTTTCATTTATTTATAATAATTTTTAATTTGTTTTCACTTGTTAATGTTAAAGTTAATTAAATTTTTTCATTTCACTTATTTATTAATAATTTTTAATTTGTGTTCATTTGTTTAATATAAAGTTAATTAAATTTTTTTTATTTCACTTATTTATATTTTATTAATAATTTTTAATTTATGTTCACTTGATTAATTTAAAGTTAATAAATTTTTTTTGTTTTATTTCACTTATTTCTAATTTATTTATTAATAGTTTTTAATTTAAAGTTAATTATAAATTTTTTATTTCACTTATTTATAATTTATTTATTAATAGTTTTTAATTTAAAGTTAATTATAAATTTTTTTATTTCACTTATTTATAATTTATTTATTAATGATTTTTAAATTTTTGTTCACTTATTTATATTTAAATTTAATCGATTACCGTAGGTGAAGCGGCTGATATACAATATCGTCCCTTTTACCATTTGGCTACTTGGGGGCCTCTTTCTTCACACTTACTTCGGATTTTTTTTTTTTTTGGCAACCGGTAGGACTTTTTTTTCTCGATCACTCCGACACAAAGGCTGTTGAAGGCTCTGTGATTTTTCGGTTACACTTACGTGAGGCTATTGAAGGCTCACTGGATTTATTATTTTTTTTATTTAAAAAATTTTCGAGTGTCCTACCGGTCCCTGCTCGGGCGCCAATTAAAACTCAAAGAGTTTTTTTATTTTAAAAAAATATTTTTTTAGGAGCGAACCCCTTCTTTATTGTTTAAAACTTAATTACTAACTGAACATATAAAATTAAATATAATATTAATATACCCTAGCTTAATATCTACATACCATCACCTGATGTAATTCCCGGTATTTAATATTGCTGGGTAATCGTATTACTTGTGAGAACGGATGTTCAAACATGCCACGAGCTTATGCTGTAGACATATCGTCAGCATAATTGTTTGTTGTGTTGTTTTTATTTAGTTGTTTAGATTTTTAACGTATGTAGCGTTAACTGATACAAGATTTGCATGTGTTAGTTTCGGTCATCCGTTTCTTGTAGGGATGCTGTTTCAAAACGATAGCACCGGTCATATGACCGTCACTGTTCTTGCTGGGATGTTAGCACTTTAAGTATTAGTTCCTTCAAATCATATTTGATTTTTTTTTTTAAATTTCAAGGTGCCAAGTGGTTTTTTAAATTGACTTTTTATGTCCTATACGAATTTTAGTAAAAAAAAATGGTAATTTATCTAAACGTTTATTAAAAAAAAGTATTTATTAAATTATTCGTTTTCTTCGATTAATCGTATAAATTTATTCGTTATTCGAAAATCATGCTTTTTAAATTGTTTGGTCGAGTATTGTTTTTGTTCGTTCGATTAATCGAATAATTTGTATTCGAGTGACAACCCTAATATTTAGAGACGTTAAAAAATCGATTTTTGTAAATTAATCCAAGTCATCTATTTAGAATAGAATAAACCCGTACAATAATGAAGTTGATTTACCTTGAATAAAATTGTTTTCACAAAGATTATAAAACGTTTTTATGAAATGATGAAGAACTATAAAATAGTTGCCTTCAATTTTTATGAAACTCTTAGTCGAATTTATGAAATTTCATTACTAATTGATGACAAACGATTTACGTCAATATTATAAATTTCATCAATATGATGAAACTTTTTTCCCTGAGTGTAGATAGACTTTATTGTTATGCAAATATAATATATACAAATAGAGAGACTACACTACTCACGCCTCTCAGCAACAAAATACCGAACTCGGGCAAGCAAATGAAAACATATTTTTTACACTAAAAATGATTGCTACATGTTGATAAAAAAATTGTTGCTTAAAGCACTCACTTTTATTACGCTTATATTTTGTTATTTTCTATTCAAAATTAATATATTTTAATTTTAAGATCATGAAAAATTTTTCATATTAACAGAAAAATTATAATTTTATTTGTGATAATTTACTTTAATTAACAGAAAAAACAATTAGAAAAAAGTTATTTGACACCTGCATGAATGGAGTTAACTTTCTAGCCCGCAACGGCCTTCATCAACATTCTTCGTGCCTTAAAGTGTTAAATTGTAAACATCATCTATTTAACTCAACTAGTTAGGTTAAAAATGTGCCGTAACTTAGTTTTTGAGTATGACGAAATTTACTGCGAACTTATTTTCTATAAAGCTATGTTTAGTTGTTAATTATTACCACAGTTGCCAGTTCAACTAATTAAGTTGAAATTTGACTGGCAGTTATTTTCAAATGTCATCATATTCTATCCTTTACATTGTAAGTGAAGGAATATCAAACATTGAAGATTTTATTCGTTTTTCAACATATGTCTAGCATATATATTAAGCGAATTTTTGCACTGTACCTTGTGAGTGGTTAATAGAGAATTTTTATTGTTGATCTATATAAATTGTATGTGAGTTGTTGGTTAGTTCGGTTCAAGATCATGAAAAATTTTTCATATTAACAGAAAAATTATAATTTTATTTGTGATAATTTACTTTAATTAACAGAAAAAACAATTAGAAAAAAGTTATTTGACACCTGCATGAATGGAGTTAACTTTCTAGCCCGCAACGGCCTTCATCAACATTCTTCGTGCCTTAAAGTGTTAAATTGTAAACATCATCTATTTAACTCAACTAGTTAGGTTAAAAATGTGCCGTAACTTAGTTTTTGAGTATGACGAAATTTACTGCGAACTTATTTTCTATAAAGCTATGTTTAGTTGTTAATTATTACCACAGTTGCCAGTTCAACTAATTAAGTTGAAATTTGACTGGCAGTTATTTTCAAATGTCATCATATTCTATCCTTTACATTGTAAGTGAAGGAATATCAAACATTGAAGATTTTATTCGTTTTTCAACATATGTCTAGCATATATATTAAGCGAATTTTTGCACTGTACCTTGTGAGTGGTTAATAGAGAATTTTTATTGTTGATCTATATAAATTGTATTTGAGTTGTTGGTTAGTTCGGTTCAAGATCATGAAAAATTTTTCATATTAACAGAAAAATTATAATTTTATTTGTGATAATTTACTTTAATTAACAGAAAAAACAATTAGAAAAAAGTTATTTGACACCTGCATGAATGGAGTTAACTTTCTAGCCCGCAACGGCCTTCATCAACATTCTTCGTGCCTTAAAGTGTTAAATTGTAAACATCATCTATTTAACTCAACTAGTTAGGTTAAAAATGTGCCGTAACTTAGTTTTTGAGTATGACGAAATTTACTGCGAACTTATTTTCTATAAAGCTATGTTTAGTTGTTAATTATTACCACAGTTTTGCTTACAAAGTAAACAAAATATAAAAAGGAGAGAGAAACAAAAAAAACGTGTATTGAATATCCACCAGAGGTGGATCTTGCACATCAAACAAGTTTTCAATCTATTTTTTGATCAATGGTTATAATCTTTAACTTCAAACTCATATGTATATTAGTTCTCATGTAGTGAGTAAACTAGTTCATATGTATGTTTGATATGGGATTGTTACCGCTTTCAAAACGTGTTCTGATGATGGGAACCTAGAAAATTCCCGAAATAGATCTATCAACACATTCCTGAAAGGGTCAAATAATAAATTTGAAAACAAAAAGCTCTATAGATTATTTGTTAGGACAATATCCTAATGAAGAAATATAGAGTATGGCCTCGAACTTGAATAATTTTCATTTTCATTGCACAATTAAAGGTCGAAAAAAAACATAATTTTTATTTTTAATAAAAATTATAACAAACTTGTATAAAAGGCAGAGTACCGCCAAGTTTACTTCCCCTGTTTTGCTTACACAGTAAACAAAATATAAAAAGGAGAGAGAAACAAAAAAAACGTGTATTGAATATCCACCAGAGGTGGATCTTGCACATCAAACAAGTTTTCAAATTATTTTTTGATCAATGGTTATAATCTTTAACTTCAAACTCATATGTATATTAGTTCTCATGTAGTGAGTAAACTAGTTCATATGTATGTTTGATATGGGATTGTTACCGCTTTCAAAACGTGTTCTGATGATGGGAACCTAGAAAATTCCCGAAATAGATCTATCAACACATTCCTGAAAGGGTCAAATAATAAATTTGAAAACAAAAAGCTCTATAGATTATTTGTTAGGACAATATCCTAATGAAGAAATATAGAGTATGGCCTCGAACTTGAATAATTTTCATTTTCATTGCACAATTAAAGGTCGAAAAAAACATAATTTTTATTTTTAATAAAAATTATAACAAACTTGCATAATAAAAATTAATATAAACTTTTAAATTTCTGCAACATCTTTTAATTTACTCGGTGCGAGTTTACAGCAACAAAAATTAGTAAAAAAAATTCAGTAATTTATTAAATGTAAATAGCAAAAAATGTTTCTAAACAATATATTGTACTAAAAATTAGTACAAAAATAGTAAAGTGAAACTTTTTGATTTTTCTACAAACTTTTTTGCCTGAGTGTATGTGATAGTAATATAGTATATCGTTAGCTGAAATGCAAAACCACGTAACTAACAAAAAATATAAAATCGGTTTTTTGATTGATTATGATGCATATCAACGAGGTCCATGTCTTATTACTGTCTTATAATAAAAATTTGACATATTATTAGCTAAAATCGAAAGCACGTAACTACAAGTGCAAGTACTACATAAACCAAAAGCACGTAACTACATACTTGTTGCTTGAAAATAGTAATTAACACATATTTATTTCTATTGAATTTAATTAATTTATAGTACGTTTTGAATTTTCATATTGAACTAGTGGATAGTGCTACTACGCTCCCCTCCCCACCCCTCGTAGTCCTATTTTCTCATAACTATAGTGATTATACTATAAAATTTTGAGTTTTTTAATTATAATAAATTTTTATCATGTTTTCATTGATTTTACTCTGAAGAAATACATACCATATATTTTAAAAATTGTTTTTCTTTATAAGTGTGCGACTATTAACATTAAAAGTGACAAAATGAGTTCGGAAAGTGAAAATGATTTTGAAAATAGTTTGGAAAGTTCTGTAATTAATTCCAACAAAATTAAAAATTTGAGACAGGAAAACAAAAATAAACGTATGTATGGCAAAAGGTATATCAAATGGAAATATGAGCAATATATCAGCAAGGCAAATGAAGTAACCATGTACTTAAACATTTTGCGAGAAAAGTTCGGCACTGCACTGTTCTTTTTTTACGGAAGTGAAGCGAAATGAAATATTAGACATTTTCTGGAAAATGTCCTGGAATAAAAAAAAAATAAAAATCGTCAGAAGTCTTATTGAATGCTCGGAAAGAAAACGCGTTGAAAAATTCTCGACGTTCCCATACAAAATCTTATTATTTGGTATATGGCCAAATACGCAAGCAAGTGTGCAGTAAAATGTTTCTTTCCACTTTGGGGATTTCTAAAAACACTGCAAGAATATGGACAGCAGATCCAGGCATTTCTAAAAGTAGTGAACATAGTTATGACAAAAGAGGTAAAAAGGTTCAGTACGAGAAACGAATTAATTTTTTGAAAAATTGGCTAGAGGACATGCCCAAAATCCAATCCCATTATCGACGAAAATATACAAAAAAAAAAAAAAATATTTTGAGACGAGTTTTACTACCTATAAAAAAATTTTTAATTTATATTTGCAAGAATGAAAGGCAAATGAAGAAACTTAAAAAAATTGCATTGTAGTTACGTGTTTTTGTTAAAGAAAATACGAGTTCAAAAGCACGTAACTAACGTAACTCTTTGAAATATTATTAAATTATTATTTTTATTCCAGAATTGAATGAATCGATCTATATTTAGTAAATCTGCGATATTTGATTACCAAAATCGCATACATTTTTCAATATAAAACGTTTATTGTTTCTCCTGTAAAATAGTAAAAATGTTAGTTACGTGGTTTTGCATTTCAGCTGACAATATATGGTAAACAAATAAAAAAATTTAAAAAATCTTGGGGAAGTTTTACAAATTGCATTTGGTGCGTGAACTTTTTTGTCACCAAAGTGACCTAAAAAATATTTTTTTTTTACCCGTATAACATTACCCATAGCGTGGTGCGATGAAGAAGTTTTGACAAATAAAAGTTATAACCCTAATGTACACTAAAAAAAGTCAGTAATGTCAGCAACATTTTTGCTTGGAGGATCCTTGCAGAAGAATTGCTAATTTTAGCAACAAATTTGCTAAATTCAATTTGCTAATAGCAATTTTTCTGCAAGAATCCTTCCAATAAAAATGTTGCTGACTTTACTGACTTTTTTTTTAGTGTATGAATGTATTACATGTATTCATGTTTCCAAATGAACACACAAGTACGTCAACATTATTGCACTTGAAAATCTAAACTTATCCTTGAAAGTATTTAATAATGTACATGTATGTATGTATTTAGATTAAAATGCTAACTGAACAGTAGGTACAAACAAAATATGGGCACGTGACACGAAATTTGAGTGATTTACCAAATAGTTCAAATACAAAACGAGAAGCTACCGTACACAGAGTTTTTTATGCTTACTAGCTGAACTAGGGCTAGGAAATGAAAATTTTTTTTATTTTGCTTATATTAAGTCTGTTCGATTACTTTTCCAGTAAAGTCCAGTTGAGTTCAGTAAAAATTACTCAGTAACAATATTACAGAGAGTTGGACCAAATTTATTAAAATAAATTAGTAAAATAAATTAAACAGCTGATTGCAAATACCAAATATAAAAAAAAATGAACAGGTCATTATTAAAAGGATAAAAATGAATTGAAAATGATGACCAGAAATATTTTAAAATGTTTTTAAAGTTCTTCAATAGTTAATTCTTTAATATTTTTCACTTTAAATTCATAAAAAATTATTATTAAATTAATTATTTGTTTCTGCTTACTAAAAAAAACAAGCATATTTTTTCAATCATATGTTTTTTCTGCTTACAAATTCTTACTGGCAAAAATTTATCCAGTAAAAACTTTTTTGGTATCGAACTGTCACTTTACTCACTCTTTTTTCTATTTTCTTACTGAGTATTGGGTTAACGAACAAAATTTTTTTGATTACAAATTTATATGGAATTTTACAAGTAAATATAAGTAGTTTTTCAAAACTACTGGTTTTTGATTGTAGTATAAATGAGGAATAATATAATTTTTTTCTTTCAAAAAACATAATTTGTTTTTAGCGTAATGAGTTTTTTATGAAGTTTATTTTTCCAATACATTTTTCTAAAACTTGCCAACTCTTAATTAAAAAAAAAAAATACATATTTGTAAAATATGTAATTTTCACCAAAAAGTTACACTTTTACTTTTTTTTAACTATTTTTAAAGATTTAAAAAAAAAAAAAAATTGAAATCACGTTAGTAGAATAAATTGTTCGGCCGTGGGTAGTTCGCGACTATAAATTATGGTTTGTATGCCTGGAGCAAAATTCACTCACGCGCGCATCTCTAGTAAAAAAAAAGATATTGCACTTGGCTTACTCAGAATTACATTACTTTACTTTAAACGCAAACAAACGTAAATGTAGTATGTTTGTCTCTCTGTCTGTCTAAAAACTGCGTCGATCCACAAATGAACTACATAAATACAAAAATATTTACAAATGCCAAGTGCAATGTTTTATATTAACAAAATGCTAATTAACATGTCAAATAACCGTTAGAAAAATTTTAAATATAATTTTTAAATATTCAACAACGAAACTTTGAAATTCCGTGCACAAATAACAGGTTTGTTAAGTGGCTAAGATTTGCAATTAGTTTTAGTTGGAAACAAAATAAATGTTAAGTCGAATTCAGCTATAAAATAGTCAAAGTTCATATCAATAAAGCTAACTTGTTTTATAAGCTTTATTATTAGTTTGTATTACAGTTTGTATTAACATTTAGGGTTAGGTTTTTTGGGATGTCAATTAAACTTAGTTTATTAGTCTGTTAAGTTAATCTCAAAACAAAATTAAAATGAATTTAACTGGGCCTACTGTTTTTCAGTTCTAGTTTAGGAAATGTCAAATTTCACGCTAAAGCCATCTTGATTTTGACAAAAATTTAAATTTCCGGTTAGAATTGTCCTAAAAAGGTGGTAGTGTTTTATATTTTCTATGTAAATACGTTACAATAGGGGTACCGTGAAATATTTCCCAAATGAAATTAGTCCCAAAAAAAATGAAATGAGTCCCAATTTTAATAAATGAAATAACCTCCAAAGAAAAAATGAGATAAGCCCCAACATTTGGGAGTTATTTCATAGTAATATAATAACTCCCAGCAAAGAATGAAACAACTCCCAATGAAAAAAGTTCCAAAAAAATTAAATAATTCCCAATTCAAAAACATCGAATTCTATTTATTTCATAAATAAATGTAAAAATGTGCATAATATTAACCCTCTAACGCCTGACGATGACATTTGTCATCGTTTATAAAATTGAACCCAAATGCTTCGAATGAGTGTTTTAGACTTAGAAATTGATATAGTTCGATATAAAAGTGAATTAGCTAAAAGTTTTGCGAATAAACTGTTCGTATTCAGTGCACTGTTAAAACGCGAGAAAGCTTTAAAGTTCAAATTTTGTAAAGATTCAAAAAATAATTATTTTTTAATTAACTGAGATTTCCAACAACTAAAACACTTATTTAAGTTGATTTAAAACTCTTGAAAATTAAGTATAAGTAAAATTGAAGTATTACCTATTATTAATAATCAGTCCTTATTTTTCTTCAAGGGCGAACAGGATTTTATCAGGATATCTCTAAAGGACATTGTCTTAACTTATAAAGTAATGGACGGATCGTTTTGAAATTTGGTATAGAGAAGACAATCAGTAATAGTAGCAAAAGTCTAAAGTTTGAACAAAAAATATTGAAGTTAAGATACTTTTTCGCCCTATTTCGCATTTAGCAAAAAGCGAAAATCGCCATATCTTCTTAAAAAGAAGCACAAAAAAGTTTATTTTTGGATTGTGGTTATGTCTTGGTAAGAGCAATAATTTTTGGTACAAACTTTTGTTTTACTTGCATTAGTTTTCGAGATAAATTTTAAATTATTTTTGCTCATATCGCCGAAAGTAGTTAGCGAAAAACATATTTTTAAGAGAAATTATTTTTTTTTTTGCGAGACGAATACATGGTATGAATTTCATTGCAAAACAAAATTCAGGCATTAGAGGGTTAAACATTCTATAAACATAGAATTTAATGTATACATAAATATACAAAAATAATCAACTAAATTAATAGAAAAATACATATTAAAAATATATTTATAGAAAAACCTGGAATAATCTTTGTTTTAAAAGTTAAAATAAATTAGCTTACTTAGCATGGAGTAGTGAAACAGTGCGTATGGGACTTTATGACAGTTTGAAAAATGTTGTAATGTCCATGGATATTACGACATTACTTTTTTGGATATTATGTCACTTTCAAATGTGGCATAGCGTCCAGACTTTTTAAAATAAATAAATTAATAATATTTAGTATATAAATACAATTTTTTTAAATATTCTTTAGTAGTATATCACAAAATAAAACTAAATTTATAAATCGTATAATCGCACGCAGAAAAAACTTTATTTCGAGAAGCCGCCTGCCGCGTTCTACGAAGGAAAAAACTCCTAAAAGCGGCCGAAGGCCGCCACACAGAAAAACTTGTTTTTAAAAATTACTTGATGTCTTAAAAATATAAGATTTCAATGGATTCGGCATCTGATTTGAAAAACAAGTTCTTCTGGGTGGCGGCCTTCGGCCGCTCTTAGGGTGTTTTTTCCTCCGTAGAACGCAAAGGTGGCTTCGCAAAATAAAGTTTTTTCTGCGTGCGACACAAAAGAAACTTCAAAATTACTGATCTGTTTCCACACTGGAGTATAATGTCCATGGACCTTATGTCGTAACACGTTTTCTTCGTAACACGTATAATATTTTCTTCCTCTATCTTCCGAAATTTTTAAATAAATTTGATTTTCGACTTTTACGTATAACACTTTACTATTTCTTCTTTTGCCACTCATTATTTCAAATTCAAGATTTGCCATTATTTTTAATCACTTTAATACCGATCTTTACTTACCAAAATTCTAGCATGAACTGCGTTCCTTTTGGTAAAATAACTCATTGTATTGCTATTATTTACTTTACGACAATTTTAAGAACCGTTACAAATGCATATAATTTACCAAAATGTAATTTTAATAGAAATGAAATAACTCCCAACGATAAAATCACATTTAAAAATGAAAATGAAATAAGTCCCAACAAAAGTGAAATAACTCCCAATGCCAAAAAAGGAGTGAAATAACTCCCAACAAACCCTGGTTGAGAATTATTTCATTTGGGAGTTATTTCATAGTGAAATAATTTCTAACAGAAGATTGTGAAATAAGTCCTAACGCATTGGGAGTTATTTCATAATGAAATAAATTCCAATTTATATGGAAAATTTTTGGGAGTTAAATCATTTTTTTTTTGGAAGTTATTTCATTTGGGAGTTATTTTACGGTACCTACAAAGTGGCATCACCTAAACAAATTATTATCTAACAGCTGTTTTTTGTTGACAAATATATACTTTAGTTTAACTGGCCAACCAGTCTGGATTAAACCTAAATTAAAAATAATATAAACCACATCTGAAAAACAAAATTGTAGACTTAACTAAAGCTTAACTAACAAATATATTTAATCTACTTCCTAAATACTAGGCCTTAGTATAGTGATATTTAGCGAAGTAGCACTCGGTTTGTTCTTGTAGCACACTCGAAAAAGTTTGACAGTAGAACCTACTGAAAATGATAGATAGAACAACTGTAAATTCAGTTAAAAATGCTACAAACGTAATTACAGTTAAAATAACTAAAAATTTAATTATTTTTAGCTGTTGAGAAACAACTAACAAATAGAATGAAAATAAACAATAATATCGTAAAAATAACTAACAATTTTTTACTAGAAACATTTTTAAAAAAAACAAAAAAAAAAAAAAAGTCTTAAGAACTACTGTTTTTTTATAGTTATTTTTTCGGTATTTCAAAACTATATTTTAACAGAAAAAATATGTTTTTCGATTACAATATAAATTTTTATTTCCTACTAAACTAAACTAGTTTGTCACAGATTTCACATGTTTAAGGTATAAAAATAAGTCATCATTTTTTAGTTTAAGGCATTTTTCCCTAAAACTATAAAATAAAGTACTCGACTTTTTTTCATAAATTAAGTAAACTATGATGTTTACTGAAGGTTCATATTCTTTTAGCTGTAGATTTTTTAACTACACTCAAAAAAAATAAGTTAGTAGAAGAGTTAGTAAAACATCTTGTAAATCAGGTATACTATTTTTCAGCAAATTTTTTGCTAAAATTATGTTTTAAACTAAAATTTTAGTTATACTTATTCAGCACTTAACTGTTTTGAACTAATATTTTACTAATGTTTTACTAATTTATTTTGCTAAAAAAAATTGTGTTGATTAGCACATCAATAGTTTGAACGGCAACCAGACTGAAAGATATACTCAGATTGAATTAGATGTCGCGGCATGTCACGATGTAGTAGTGACGAGGAAAACTATACTAAAAAGTACAACTCTAGTAAGACATAATATAAAAAAATCAACCATGGAAGATTTTTGTATCTGTTTTTCATACATAAAACAAAATTGTGAATTAAAACAACTTAAATTTTGCGTCGTCACCGGCTTGTGTAATTGTCTATTAACTAAATAAAAGACAAAATAAAATATTTAAATTTAATAAAGATTAAATGTGTATTTGTAAACTAAATGTTTATATATATTAATAATCTTGTGTGGTCAAATTGCAAACAAATATGCAATAGGTAGACAGACTAAAGCGAAAGACAAAGACATACATCTTAGGTAGATTTTTCAGTTTCATTTTTCTTATTGCAAAAAAGAGTTGTTATATTTTGTTATTTTTCGTTTCGTGTCTATAATTCTCTGCGGCATTTGCGTTCCTTTAACAGATATCATCATTTAGACAATAATTGATGTAAGTAGTTCAATGATAATTTCGTTTATGTTTATAATTATTTCTATTGTTTCATATCGTCAATTTGGGAGTATGAACATTTTTATATTTTGTAACGTATTGTAAATTATTTTAAAAAGAATCACAAAAATATGTTTTATGATTTTCAGCAAAATAAATTAACTAAATAAAAATTTTCTATAAATTTTTTGAGTTTTTTTCAGTCTACTAATATTCAGCAAAAATTTTATTAATTTTTAGCAAGGGTTTTTTAATTTCTAATCTACTTAGTGTTAGCAAAACTTTTGCTAAATCTACTAATTTTGTTGCTAAAAATCAGTTGGTTGATTTTCAGCAAAAGATTTTGCTGACATTAGCAATTTTTTTGCAAGCACCCTCCTGACTTAAATTTTGCTGACTCAGCAAAAATTTTTGCTGACTTTACTAACTTTTTTATTTGAGTGTATATCTAACTTTAAAATTCTAAGTCCATATTCGTGATCTGTGTCCTAGAGTCATTTAGAATTTCTTTCTAAATTCAATACTTTTACATTATATGTGTTGCTGGATACCACAGTTACATCGAGACCGAAATGAAAATTGTAAAAACGGGTTGCCATTAAAGTCATGTTTTTTTCTTGTATAATCGATTTTAATTCGCTATTTTACCGGTTTGATTTTGAAATATCTTGTACTAAAGTTAAAATAATGCTAAAATACCGAAACGCCGATTTATAATGGTATTTTGTAAATATAACAAAATCTAATCAGAAAATTTTGAATTAAACCCTGTGATATTAGAATACACATGCCAGTATTGGAATCTCGTAGCTTTAAAATTTTCATGTCGTTATTGATGTGGGCGTGGCAGACAACTAACGTTATAATGAAAAGGATGTATTTGCTAAGCATGTTTATTTTTCTGATTTTGTTGACCGGTGTAATTAGTATAATAATATTGTGTCTGACAATATAAACTAATGATAAATTATTGTTAATTTTTTATTCATATGTTGCCTTCCAAGCCAACTGCCCCGCTACAGGAAGGAGTATATCGCAGCAATGCGAAACCAAAAGTTGTTGGTTTCCCATAAGAGACAAAGAAAAAAAGAGTCAACTTTTTCAATTTTCCAAAAACTGCACGAAATAATTGTGGTCAAATATAACAAATTTTGTGATAGTTTTTATTACAGTAAAACTCGCTTAAGACGAACTCGATTAAGACGAACCCTCGGTTAATACTACCTAATTTAAAAGTCCCGACATTTCGGCAACAATTTTCATATAAAATACATCTTTTAATACGAACTCGGTTAATACGAACCCTCGGTTATTACGAACTGTTTTAAGCAGTCCCAAAAACTCGTTTTCATACAAATTACCATGTTTAGGACACTTTATCCGTTTAATGGGATAGACCTAATATGAATTTCATATCCGTGGATGACTTTCTAGATATAGATGCTAATGTTTTGACGTCACATACTTTATCAGGTGAAGAAATATTGGAAATTGTTAATCCTCTCGATGTTGAAAAATTTTCAAGTGATATATTCGAACAAAATCGTGTGCCGAAGAAGCTGACAATCATATTTTGGTAATAGAAAAACTTATAACGAATGAAATCGTTAATTCAGTCATTCAGAAAAAAATAAGATTTTTTTTTTTTTTAAATGAAGAATTTTAATTGAATTTTTAGTTGTGAATGCATGAAATGCTAATTTTATTTTTTATTTATGTAAAAATCTTGTTTTTGTTTTAATAAATACATATTTTTTATCGTTAAAAAAAAAAACCCGCTTAATACGAACCTCGCTTAAGATGAACTAATTTTTTTGGTCCCTCGGAGTTCGTCTTAACCGGGTTTTACTGTATATATATTATTTATATTTACATGAATTTGGCAAACTTTACTAGAACAATATATTTTTTATGAAGTGTTTGAAAAAAATAAAATTAAAAAAAAATCGGAACTAGTTCCAAATTTATAGTGTATTACAAACCTAAATTTATCTTTAAATCGGCCAAGGTCTTTTTAATTTATAAAAAAAAGGTTAGAGGTTTTTTTTATAGATCTGGAAAATTTCATATTGTAACTTGTAATAGTTTTGAAGAAAATATTCGTTGAATATTGTGCTTCATATATATTTCAATTATTTTGAGTATAATTTCATTATAAATGTTTATATATATTGCTCATACGGCTACATACCTTACGTAGACTTAACACAGAAATATTAAAATGTGTATAAAGGACAATATTCAACGAATATTTTCTCCAAAACTGATAACAGTTACACTATCAAACATTCTGGATCGATAGAAAAACATTAAACCCTTTTTAATAAAAAAAAATTAAAGAATTTTTTTTCCGATGTTTAGATAAATGGTTTTGTGTATTAATCTAAAAGTTCGGAACTAGCTCAGAATTTATTTAAAAAATTAAATTTTTCAATATTTATTTAGCAGTAGATCTGCGCTCAAGAAAAAGTTGTTCCCTGTTTTTTGTGCCCATTTTAGGCTTCCCGGTGATATTCTTTTCTCTGGACAGTTGGCTTGGAAAGCAACATATTAATGCGTAAAAGAGCTTTTGTGAGTCATCAAGAAATGTCAATAATGCTAGCCCACTTGTTGTATTAGATATAAAAATTCAATGGACTGTTAGTTGCCCAGCAAAAACATGGTATAGACTTCCAATCAGAATATTTTTACAGTAACTACATACATGTACGAGCAGGTATTCATGTAGTCAACTGTAATAGTGATTTTTAATTACAATTGTAAAATGACTACTCCTGACAGTCATTAAAAAGAGTAACTAACCAAAAATACTGAGTTGTAGTAATAGTGATTTTGGGTAGTTGTTTTGTTTTCTTTAGCATAACTGTAATATTCATCTGGAGGTAAAAGACTGCTGGTGCTTTTTAGGGAAAAAATCGCAAAAATTTGATTTTTTTAATTTCTACTTTAATCGAACGTAGTTTTTGAGTGAAAGAAGATTTTGCATTCATTTTTTTTATTTAATCAAGAATTTATGTAGTTAAATGACCAATATTTAAAAAAAAAAAATTGGACCTGAGTTGGATAAAATTTAGAATTTAACATATCTCGGGAACTATTAGAGATAACCAACACACGTAAGCATACTATTTTTTTTCCACAAAACGTGTTTTGGGCATGTTTTAAAATAAAACATGTTTTGTATATGTTTTCCCATACATTTTTTCCACCAAAACACATGTTTTGCTTAAAACACGTACTAGCAGAATACAAATATGTTAATTTTGGAAAATCGGATTAGAAACAAAAAAATGGCGAGCACTCAAAATTTTAGATACAAAAAGTTCACTGTTTTGGGTTCTCATATTGCCGCCCCGGTGGTCTGGAAGGTTCAAAATCAAAACTTAAGCTTGATATTAAGTCACTTATGTTTCAAATTCTAAGTAAGAAATGGCGGAATTATTTTCAAAAATTTTGTGATATATCCCACTGTGTAATGGTTAAAGAATTATAACCGAATATTTAAAAAAATAATTTCATAAATTTTTTGTGTATTTTTATGTAATTTTTTTTTTTTAGTATTTAAAAAAAAAAACGTAAAACATACAGGTGCTGATTTAATTTTTTCTGGCTTTAAATACTATTTGTATCATAGATTACATAGATCTCCAACTTTAGCTTTCAGTGCACTTAACTCATCAGAATGGTATGAATGAGTATGAAAAAATGTGTTTGTTGTTAAAAGAAGAAGAAGAGCTTCAGATCTATGTAATCTATGATTTGTAAAGAAAATTTGAATAACATTTAAATTAACGCTATTTTAGTTAATTAGATATTGTTTTATTTCAGTTAGTTTTTTTATCTACATTTGTAATTGTTTTTGTAATTCTGGTTTTAATTGTACTCGTACGTTAGTTAATTTGGTGTTTTTAATACACGCAGACAAAAACTGGTTTGTTTTTATAAAAGCCTTTCCTTGCTAAATTTACTTGGGTAATAATCTAAACTGAGATTTTGTAAAATTTCCGAAGTTCGTTTTTTTTTTTTTTGGTAATTTATTCAAGTTCATGCTATGTAAAATTTACATTGATGATCTTTAAGACATCGTAAATATATCATGGTTATCAGCATCTAGGTTTTATATTCGTTTTTAAGTATACGAGTATTTATCTTAAAAAGTGTTATTTGTTGTTAAATAAATTATTAATTTAAATAAAAATATTATTTGCAATATAATACTTAGAGTATTTTATATTTACAAAAATAAATAGTTCATTGAACTTGGAAAACGTTGCATTATTATTCAAAAAACTTAGGCTTATTTACATATAAAAGGTGTTTTTTATACAGGCATAGAACTTTAAGTTGGCAACACTTTTTTAACTGGCGGGCATTTTGTCAGCTGTCAAGTGATTTATGTTAGTTTGGTTTGGCATTTCAACTTGAATAGACTAACGATTGAACAAAGCTTCCAAATTGTGCAAATCTATTTTGAAAATCATGGTTCTGTTCGAAATACGTATCGCGCACTACGTCCATTTAACGGTAAACAAAATCGTCCATCAGAGCAATTAATTCGATTAACTAACTATGGAACGTTTTCGCACGTTTACTCTAAATGATAATATGAATCCACAGAGACGTCGTATAGTGCGTACAGAAGAAGTCATTGTCCAGATTAGACTACGTCCGAGCCAGCCGTGGCGGTCATATGCCAGAAGTCATATTTAAATTATAATGCCAGAATATTATCTTTCGAATAAAGTAAATTTCATTTCAATTTAAAAAATTCATCTTTGTTTTATTACATTTCAAAGTTCTATACCGCTATAAAAAAATACAAAAATATTTGAACATTTACCTAAGCATTTTGACAAAATTGTCGTTAATTTTATGTAGTTGTATAATTACCACGAAACTTTGTAAACTATTACTCTAATTTTTGTAAATGATACAACTTTTTTTTTTTTGCGTGTACAGTTTCAGTTGTTAAAAAGATTTTAACTTTTTTAAAATACAGTCATCGACATTAAAGTTACTTGAGTATTTATTTTTACTTTATTAATTTTATGAAATAGATTTTAAATTCTACTTATAATAATCTTAATCCATTTTTACATTGTAATGTCAAATAAAATCACTACGATAAATACAAATTGTATATTCTCACTTTTAATAAAACATGTTCATTTTTTTTTTTAAAGAGAGGCAACACTCAGGAAATACTTCCTATCCCAGCAAAACTTTGGTAATGGGTAGGACTTATTTCAGACCTTCCAAAGTAATGACTATCCATTCCAGTTTTTGTTAATTTGAAGGTCCGAAATAATACCTTACTAATATGAATATATGTAACTGCTTATTTGTAAGATAAAAAACAACGCCTTACTAATATTGTGTTAAATATCTGCTTATTTGGAATAGCAAAAATAATAAGTTACTTATTATCACTTATTTCAGACCTTTCGTAGTAATGACTATCCATTACATTTGTTGTTATTTTGAAGGTCTGAAATAATACCTTACTGATATGAACATACATCACTACTTATTTTGGAAGCTAAACAATTATGTCTTACTAATATTGTGTTATATACCTGCTTATTAGGAAGGGCCAAAGAAATAAGGTACTTGTAAGGTAATAAGTAACTCCTTTTTTGTAAGGTATATTTATAAAGATTCATAATATATCATAATTAATAATTTAAATGCAATTTATTTAAGCAAACAAATATATAGTTATACATAAACCTATTAATAACTAGTTATAATTGTCCTTATTAATAACTAGTTATTTTATTGCCTATTAATACCTTCTTATTTATGTACATGTTAATACGTACTTATTTTTGCACCTATAAATAACTACTTATTAACATCCTTACAAGCAATACGTCATATAATGGCTTTAAGCATTACTTTTGATGCTACAAATAAGAAATGAAATAAGTACTTACGTGTAACTGGTGATTTCACTACATATTTTGTAACGTCTTATTTTTGTCCCTATATGTAAGCACAAGGCAAGGCCTTGCCTCCTATGACACCCCCATGTTAAAATCAGGTGTTCTTGGCCTCAACTATAAGTACTTCTGATTCTTGTTTTCTTCTTCCATTTCCCATTCTATGGTAATAGCAAGTTTTCCTGGGATATTTAGCGTGTTGCTTTCTTTGGAAAGGGATAGTACAGAGATGAAAGATGGGGAAAGATGAAGGGCTTCAGACATGGCAACACTGTAATTGCGCGAGATGATAAGTCTTAGAACAGTTGTTGCTCGCCACCTGATGGAGAGTTGGCGAACTTATTGAAGCTTTTTGGTTCATAGCCCTGATTCATTAAATGACAATAAATTTCATGCAAATAAGAAAGGAAAATATGCGCTTTTAAAATGCAGGAAAAAAATTAAAAATATGCAAAAAAAAAAATATAAAAAATATGCACTTATTTAAAAGAACACCTTTTTCAAAAATCGAAGCTTAAAAACATAAAAAATAAAGCAAAAAAAAAAAATGAATTTGGCACCTATTTTTTCAATAGGAACCAAATCCAGTGCTTTTCTTTGGTTCAGTTAGTTCGGTCAGGTGTAAAATAGATTTTGCATACATCAAAATAAAAAAATGTATCCAGACAGGTAAACAATTTCATATATGGATCCATAAAGGTTCAATGTATGTTTGTACATGTTAATAAATAAGCATACATGTCCCTTAGGGTGGTCCTTATTTTTCAACTTGCGATTTTTGGGGCTGCCCCTCTTAAAATATTTGTTTGGGTACAAAAATTCACCATGCAAAAAATTAGGGTTCTAGCATAACGGGAAAATGTCCCGCATCGCCCTTGAAAATCGGGCCCCTTGGAAAAATGGGCATAATTTAAAAAAAATTACAAATTTTTTTTTCTTCAAAATTAAAAAATTTAAAATAATTTTTGTGTTGGGTTTTATCATAACTACTCAGGTAAAAAATATTACTTTCCCAGAAAATCGCTAACTTACCCTAACTTTGTGTCAAAAAAATTAATAAATATTTTGGGGGTACCTCAAAGTGACTTTTTTTGCATTTTTGAAAATTTTATTCAACAAAAATCAAAAACCTGATGTTTGCTGTCAAGTATTTTATTAAACACATCTCAAGTATTACATAAGCCAAGTATTACGGATATCCGTTGGCAAAAATTTTTGTTAGAGCATTATAAATTGAAGTATTCATTTTTTTATTTTATTTATAAATTTTGCCATAAAGCTGCATTTTTCTTACGTGGGTCATATTTGACCCCAGGTTAACATGGGTTAACTATCAACAGAAAAAATAGTATTTTATAATAAAGTTATTACAATCATATAAAAGAGCATATACAATAATATTGATGAAATATTATTAAAACCTTGTTTTAAAGTAAAAATGTATAAAAATAAAAAAAAAAACATTGAATTCCCCGAGAATTAAAATGCTCTAAAAAAAAAAAATTGCCAACGGATATCCACAGTACTTGGCTTATTTAATATTTGAGACGTGTTTAATAAAATACTTGACAGCAAACACTAGGTTTTTGATTTTTGTTGAATAAAATTTTCAAAAATGCAAAAAAGTCACTTTGAGGTACCCCTAAATACTTATTAATTTTTTTGACACAAAGTTAGGGTAAGTTAGCGATTTTCTGGGAAAGTAATATTTTTTATCTGAGTAGTTATGATTACACCCAACACAATTATTATTTTATATTTTTTAATTTTGAAGAAAGTTTTAAGTTAAATTATGCCCATTTTTCCAAGGGGTCCGATTTTCAAGGGCGATGCGGGACGTCTTCCCGTTATGCTAGAACTCTAATTTTTTGCATGGTGAATTTTTGTACACAAACAAATATTTTAGGGGGGTGGGAGGGGGGGGGGGAGGGTACAGTCAAAATCTCATTTTTATTTTTCGTTTTTTCAAAAAATTTTTAATATTGAAGCAGAAAATAAAGTAAATCTGTATTTTGTTATTTATAATTCAAAAATGTTACCTCTATTATGCAGATATTTGAAAGAAACTGCGTTTTTTAATGTTAAAAAATATTGGGACATTTTTGGCCCCAAGTGCACAAAAGGGTTAATTAAGTTTTTTTTCTTTTTAAATTATAAATAACAACTACGGAAAATAATTTAGTCAACTTTCATTCAAATACGAACATACCACATGATTTTTCGTTATTAATTTCATGAAATCTTCAAAATTTCGAAAAAATTGACCTTTGACCTTGAAATTTGACCTTTGCCGTAGTTCGATTTTGACCAAATTTTCAGATTATAGTGCTTGTAGTTTGTTTCATAAAACTCTGAAGAGCATTAATTGGTACTTGTTAAAAGTAGATAAATTTTACCATATGATCGAATTTTGTGCAAAAAAAAGCGTTTTCCTCGAAATGCGCCGAATTTAAATAGCTGCCCTTACTAAATTAAACGGGGGATATGTGTAATTTTTGGTATTTTTATTTTAAATTTTATACTTAATGAGACCTTAGGGTGCGAAACTATTTTCTTTTAATTTTGTTGAACAACATTTTTTAAAATTTGAAATTGGAGATTTGAAAAATACCCCAAAAATATTGTTGGTTTTCGACGTCACCTTAGGACAGGATACCGACATCCTAAAAATTAAATATTTCATATCTAACAGTTAATGGGTCCAGTTAGTAAAAAAATAATTTGGTATTTAATTTCGAAAACGTCTAGGATATGGGCTCGAAATGTTTGATCAAGTGGTATTTGGCACATTAGTGGTCTGGGGTATTTTTTTTACTCGGGTAATTCTCAATCGATTTTTGATTTTTATATCTTTTTGAAAACACTTTTTTGTCTTCATCTCGATTAATTTATAATATGGAATAAAAACTGCTTCAATATTAACAATTTTTTGAAAAAACGTAAAAAAAAAACATTTTTCCTCCATACAAAACACACCCTCAATTTTCAATCGATTTCCGCCTCGTGTTTTCTTTATCCAATCGGCACCAAACTTCATATTAAATGTTTTTACATACAAAGGAACCAAACTAGCCCATCGCTTGACTTTAGAACTCATTTTGAAAAACGCCCATACAAAGTTGAACACCTCTAATGGGCTATATATGGAAGAATAAATGAAGATTTATATATCCATTAAGGGCAGGCACGGTTTAAGAAGAGGGAAAATGTGACATTTCCTCCACCAAAGTTAAACTTTTTAGTCAAAAATACTCCAGCTTTCCTTACCAAAACATTTTCCTGGACCTGCCCCTGATGATGGGACATACATGCATATTTATGAGCACGTACAAACAAATTTTATTTTTTTTAAAAAAATTTAATAAAAATATACTCAAAATAAAATGAAAATATGCACAAATATGCATTAAAAAGCACAAAATATGCTAAAGAGTCAAAATATGCAAAAAAAATCACTTTTGCTAAAATATACAAAATAAGCAACTACAAATCGATGAAATTTTGTTCGAAATTTAATAATTCGGATAAATATTTAATTTATACACTGTTGAGCAATATTATAGCCGCACCTAAATTTTCGGTATTTTTTATCTTTATAAAGGGTCCGCCAAATAACTTTTTTTTTTTTGAACTCCTGAACCAATTGAACTTTGTATGGCGTCATACCAAGGTCTTTATGCAAAATTCGTCTCAATGATGTCTCCGAAATGTTCAATTGTTGAGAACGACGGTGAATTGATGTTGATGGAGCTTCACGCACACTTTCTGCCACAGCAGCAATATTCTCGGGTGTACGCACTGTTTTTGACTTTTCACGCTTTGGTTTATCGATGAGGATGCCAGTTTCTTTCACTTTTTTCACAAGATAACGAACATACGGACCATATTCGTTCAGCGGAAGGATAAAATTAATTATCTGTCAAATCACACATGAGCCATTCACGACATAAGCACTAGTTGAAAAAAAAAACGTTAGATGGCGGACCCCTTATCTTTATATCAAATTGTCGGCAATAATAACGTTATAAATATTCAATATAGTTTTTTTAAAATAAGTTAATTTTATTTACAGTTATGCTATAAACACATAGACCACAGCAGACTGCAGAGCTACACGACTGCAAATGCCGTTGACTGCAATCGTCGCCGTGTGGTCAGCTACTTATTATTTTGGAAACGACAGCAGCATAGTAAACAGCTGATCACGATTCAATTTAAAAATATCAATAGCTGTTTTTTATACAAATCAGGGATGTTAAAGTTGGTACAATTGTACTTTTTTTGGTACATTTTGACCTTCTAAAGTACCGTGGTACTACCGCGACTCATTTGGTACAATTTAAAAATTTTTAATTTTTCCCCTTTTTGAATTTTTAGTATAGCAAACGAATTGTTATTGTGTCCTTTTTCATTGCATTTATTCGTTTTATGTAATGAGCTCTTAAAATATATGCGACTATATCCGCCAGATTTTACGATTTATCATCATTTTAAGGATTTTGAAGAATATAGTTGGCAATTTTTTTTTTAATATCGATTAAAAATTTACGATTTTTTACAAAATTTATCTGGCAGCTCTTACATATATTGACACTTGTTGCAGCCAACTTCACTTTTATTTTGAATTTATTAAAATTCTGAAGAAGTGAAAATTGATATATAGATATGGCATCACTTATAACATATGGGAAAACAGTGGACATTAGAGTGAGGTGAGTTTCTAAAAATAGAACTGTTGTGTTGTTGGAGTTGTACTTCTGAGATTATGTATGCAAGAACAAAAACACCGTGTATTGAATTAAACTAGTTTTAATCACAACAAAACTCGACCTAACTATAGCTCAGAGGGCTAAAGCGATCTGTCTAACGTGTAGTGCGAGTGCATGTGGCATTAGAAATCAGTTTATCTATACCACGGTCAGTGATTGCACAGAAAAATTTCATATAGACGCAATCGAACAAATAAAAACATAACAAATATTACATTATTCAAAAATTCAATAAAACAGGGTCACTGACGAACGTTCAATACCAGAAACTGCGCAGTCTGATTCAGAAAAAATTGAATATTTGCAATGTAGTTATGATTTTTAGAAAATGCACTCATTCTTCTCTACCACGCCTTTCACAATTAAATTAAATAAAATTGCATATTAATTATAGTATTAACTCCAATTGTCTGAAAAAGGCGTTAAAATTCAAACTCAAACGAAAATTAAATTATTGTTAAAGAAATGAAAGAAAATTCCAAACAATCTTATATATGTTTAATTTAGAACGAGCTCTCAACCTCCGTATATTTACAAAAATAAAGCAAATCAAACATATTAGCTAGGTTAATACTAGTATTTCGATCTGGTTAAAGATCTCATCAGAACCCAATGTTTTAGAAAAGTTATAGCCTCCATAATAGGCAGAACTTTAACAAAAAACCGATTAATCATTAATTTTGCTCCATTCTTGTCTTCTTAGTAAAAATATTACTTGAGCCAGAGTAAAAACTAAAATTTTTTTAACTGAAGTCGTTAAAAAATTAAAACTTTTGTAGTTTTTGGTCGGTAGTAGCTAATTTTCAAAATGAACTGAATGTCAATATGTTTCCAGACATTTCTAGTCGTTGCTGGAATTTTATCCATTCCACACTGGTCTGCAAATGTGGAAAGAGTTTTTTTCTTTTCAAAATATAATAAAAACTAAGGAAAGAAACAGACTACATTAGCCAACATTATCAAGTCTCATACAGACTAAGGATTGGTTAAGAGCGACAAATTTATGCTGCTATGATGTAGAAATTCCAAAAAGTTTATTAACTAAACAAATAATTCCATGATTTGGTCTCATATATTCATAAGACTTTTTTATGCCTTATTTTATTCATACATATAATGTATGTTATTGGAAGGTTTTGTTTTTTTTTTCTGTTTTAATATTGTTGTTTTAATAAATTTAAAAAAAATGGTACCGTCAACGTCCAAAAAGTACAATTTTTTTTGGATGTTGGTACAAAATTGAAAACTCCATTTAACATCCCTGATCCAAATGCATTTTTGTTTCAGTAGTGCCAATTACATCTTTTTTTTCTTTATTAAAATAGAACAACATGCTTGGTTGTAGACACGTATATAAAGTTCACTTAAAAATACAATTACTTATTTATAATACATTTTTATAACGTGAAAATAAATTTATATAACCCCTCTTGAATATTAATGCAATTATACCATTTGATGTTGCGACGTTTTTTGTGTTTAACAAAATAAAATATTTTTAAGCACTAATTTGTTACATATTTTGTTTTATTGTCAACACTATTTTTGTTTTGCAGCCAACAAAAATAGAAATTAACCTAAGTTGACTACAGCGGCAAAAGTAGTCGGGTAGCCGTGTAGTTGTGTTGGTGCCAAAATAATCGTTTTCATATAAACGTGTGTATTTTAATTTTGACAGGCTGTAGTCGTGTAGCTGCAGTCGTCTATGTGTTTATAGCATTATAACACAAAGTTTGTTTTTTTCGTGGTGCAAAATTATAGCCGCACTTATAAACATTAGTAGAAAATATGTATTAAAAAAAAGCAATGAATTATTTTAAAATTATTTATACATTAGTAGTGTAGAGATGAGCTCCAAAATTCGTTGTGGCATACTGTTGACTAGATTCTCTTGTGATGGCTTCCCAAGCTTCAATTACCTTTAATATCCCCAATCGTGTCATATTGCTTGTTGCCACCATATATTTTGTGTACAATTATTCCCCAGATGTTTTCAATGAGGTTCTGATCAGGGGAACAGGCTGTCCATTGCAATTGAGGGATGTTGTGGGACTCTAACCACATGCGAGTATGGTTACTCTTGTGAACAGCTGCATTATCCTGCTGGAAAATCACGATTGTCACGATTTCGATCAAAAAATGGTTTTAGGTTTCTCTGGAGAAGAGTGTACTCTGCCGAATTCATTTTGGTACTTGGGAAAGCCAATTCTAGCATGTCATCGGCACAAAACGCTCCCCAAACCATCAATAATCCACCACCAAAATTTCTTTTGGAAAAATATAGCGGTTTCTTACGTAAATCTCTCCAATATGAATTGTACCCATCCGGACCGTCTAAGTTAAACTTTTTCTCATAAGAAAAAATGATCAATGGTTATAATCTTTAATTTCAAACTCATATATTAGTTCGTTCTCATGTATTGAGTAAACTAGTTTATATGAATGTTTGATGTTTGGCATGGGATTTTTACCGCTTTCAAAACGTGTTCTGATGATGGGAACCTAGAAAATTCCCCAAACTAGATCTATCAACACATTAATGAAAGGGTCAAATAATAAATTTGCAAACAAAAAACTCTATAGATTACACAGGCCTACAATGATTTTGGTGCCGCTAAAAATAAAACAGATTTCAAGTACGTTCGGTACCCTGATAAAAAATTGATACTTACTTTTTTAATGTTACGTGTAGTTTTCGAGATTTCGCAAGGATATTAAAGTAATCAACGTATGTCTTCTTCACTGCATCTGTTATAGGTTTTCTAAACTTTTTTACTACATATTCACCACAAATATAGCAAAATGTATTTGGATTATTTACACAACACCTTCTCGACGACGGCATATCGATATTATCATTTAATCAAATAAATTAATTGACTATAATGACATTAAGTATAATAAAATACATTTTTTAGGTTGTGACCGATCGATACAAACCTGAACGTAGCTTCGCGATTTTGACAGCTAACCATGACGTCTTGCGGACTAATTAACCAAATTATAACATAGAATTAGCGGCACCAAACAAAAAATTTTTTTTTCTAGGCCTGTGTTATTTGTTAGGACAATATCCTAATAAAGAAATATAGAGTATGGCCTCGAACTTGAATAATTTTCATTTTCATTGTACAATTAAAGGTCGAAAAAAATATAATTTTTATTTTAATAAAAATTATATCAAACTTGAAAAAATTATCTGTAAAAATAAATTTTAAATTCAAATCAATGCTGACTAGAGATAGCTCAATGTGACTTACCTTATTCCAGTCCGTATTCATGTTATTTTTTGCAAAATTCAAACGTGCACTTTTGTGCCGTGGCAGTAATGGTGGTGCATTCTTCATTTTTTTGGCGGCAGATAACTGAAGACTGCTTTAGCACACAATTTACAGTCCAACGGGACACATTTAAATCACATTCGTGTGCAATTTGTTTGGCATTTTTCGTGGAGTTGCTAGCGCTTCTGACAATCTTGCGTTTATTACGATCTGAAAGTTTGGGGTTTCTTCCAGCATTTTTTTTTTCGTTTGTCCGTAATTTGAAGGATTTTTTAAAAAATTGCGTACCACCTTTTTAGATCGGTTTATTCTCCTCGAAAACTAACGCCTTCTTCTTGAAAAGCAGTAATTTTTCCTTTTTCAATATCGGACAAATAACAACCGCGTGGCATTTCGAAAATTAGCAAATTATTTATTATTTGCAAATTACCAAATAATAAATAATCAAAAGCAAATAAGAATAAAAGAAAAACAACTAAAACTGGCTTAACCGTTAGCTGAGTAAATTGTTTTTTTAATCTACGGCTGTAATTATGCACCAACACAAAAACTAAGAATTTGTTGTAACGGTTTTTTTTAAATACAAAAACAAATATTTGTTTGTTGTTTTTCTTATTATTTTTCAAGGTCTTTCAGATGTCATACACAGATTTCTGCAATTTTTTATGTAAATGCACAAAATTGGTAAAAAGTACATGCGGCTATAATTTTGCACCACAGTGTATTAGTTTTAGATTATCGATACACATGCATTTGCATGCAATTCCTTGCCCTATTCATTATTATGTTTGTTACGCTTCCGTTTTTACTCATTATTATAATAGTGAGAGATTATAACGTATATGAAACTCGTATAATAACCTACAACACATTTAAATCTGCTAGATAATCTTACAAAAAAAAAATTAAAAATTAAAAATAATACATAATAAAAATAACAAATATTCATTTGTAGGGGTCATTCCACTTTAATTACTTTGATCGTGCGTTTAAGTTTCAAGGTTTTACCGGCACCCAATTTTTATTTTATACACCGACTTAAATCATATAAATTCACTTTCGAATTTAAGTTTAATTCTAATTGAAAAATGTTAGAATTTAACACTTTTAATGTTGTCAATCATTTAATTATTATTTGATTTTTTGCTGTTGTTGCCTTTGCTGTTGAAATTAGGTAATACATACATAATTTTATTACTTACAAATTAATTGGGGTAAGAAATATACACTATAGATTAGGGGTATAGCTTTTGAAAATGTTATGCAAGTATCAAACTGTATCCCTAACTTTTAGCGTAGCAATCCATAACTTATGGCGTATTTACATTTCGGACGTAAACTTGTTAAAATAAGATTATCGGGCATGTCACAGAAAACCATTTCGAAAAAACTGACGAGTCCCAGGAGGGGGACGAAACTGCGGCAGTCTGGTGTATCCCTTGTGTCCGTAAAATTTTTCAATAAAAATGTTTTCTTCTTCTTCCTGGAAAGAGACTAACTAAAGTAATATTCTACAGTAATTAATATAAAAATTAATTACGATTGTCATTATCTGACGGTTGCAAAACACTTTCTAACATGAAATTTGAAGAAACTTGCTTAACGGTGACTCAATCTCTAACCTACACTTGGTATCCAACTATTGTATGTGAATAAAGCGCATCATAAAACGTGATAATTACTTGTGAAAAAGAGATAGGATTAAGAAGAAAAAGCATTCTAGTTGAGAAATGAATTGTGCATTGGTATTAGTTAATTCTGTCTCTTCTGATCGAAACAATACTTGTGTGTACGTAGTGTGACCAAACTCAACTTTAGCCACAGTCATCGCTGTGTCGACCGTGGCTCAACTCGTTAAGAGGTGAGATTACGATGCATAGCTTGATGCCAAGGCAGTGAGTTCAAATACCAGTACGACATCAAAAAAAAAAAAAAAAGTTTTTCATATAGAGCAAATTAACAATATAAAATACTTTGTTCAATTGACACATAAATTAACCATTGACGAGTCCCAGGAGGGGGACGAAACTGCGGCAGTCTGGTGTATCCCTTGTGTCCGTAAAATTTTTCAATAAAAATGTTTTCTTCTTCCTGTAAAGAGACTAACTAAAAACTTTTCGTTTTTCAGCCACAACAACACAGAAATCGATACTGAAACTTAAAACTTTTTGTACGATTTATTTTCTGTGACACCCCAGCATATGGCCTATTTTCAAAAATATTTAAAATTGGGGTTACAATTTATTTTTAAACTTTTTATGGCACATTAATACACTCAGGAAATTAAGAAAGTTGAAATGAGTAAAAATTAAAGTTAAAATTACTACAAATGTAGTCAAAAAGGCAATGACTGTATAAAAATTACTAACCTTGTAGTCATTTTTAACTATTGATAATTATTGGTAGTAATTTTTAACTATTGGTAGTAAAAACGACTGTCGAAGCGGTCAAAAACAACTAACCTTAAATGAATGCATAAACCATGAAAACGAGCAACAAACACAGAAAAAATTATGGGCCAAAAATATCTAATTAATCGACTCTTTGAATATCAATGGCAATTTAAACAATTTTTTTAATTGATTCAATTAAAAAATTTATTGAATTTTCTAATATATCCATACAGTGTTGACAACACGTAAACAAAATTTTTAAAAATTTGGCAAACTATTTTTTTTTTTATTTTATTTAGATTAAATAATCAAACAAAGGTTTAATTATATCAATATATTATTTAATTTGTAAATAAAAAGAAAAAAATCGCAAATGATTAACTTTTAATAAGTTGAATAGTTTACCGATTTCAAAAACACGCAAAATCGCAGTTATTTCACTAGAGTTAGCAAAACTCTTTTTGTTGAGATATTCGTGTACGCACGAAAACTTAATTTAGTTTCGTGTTTTATCTGTGGTAATAAAAGTGCACATGTGGATTTAAATAAACCTTATCGAAGAAGGACAAATGAACTATTATTTTTGTAAATAATGAAATTTTCAATAAGTATAAGTGTCATTAAACTATCATTTTAAAGTTGTGTGTGATTTTTTTAAGAAAGCAATTGAATTACAAGAAAAAGTTCAAGATAAGACAAGCAAAACAAAAATTTTGTCTTTACTTTTATTTGTTTTCTTATAATACATTTTAATATTAAAAAGCTTTAATTTTATTATAAATAAAATGTCAATTTAATTTACAAACCTACCTTTCTTTTTTTATTTAATGGGGGGGGCATGTAACAAAAATAAAAAAATACGAGTTTTCAATTAAAACTACCATTGTTTTCTTCTCAAGTTTCAATTAAAGTTTTAATCAATTTAACTAAACTTTTTAACTGAGGTTGTAAAGAAAAACAATAACTCTTTTAATTGATATTATTATTATTTTAATTGAAAGAGTTTTAATAAACTGTCTGCAAATTTTTTTAGTTAATACTATCATTTCAGTGGTAGGGGCAAAATCAATTAAAATATTAATTGATTCAATAAAATTTTTAATTGAAACCCGTTTTTAGTTTTTTCTGTGAAAACAATAAAAACAATGAACCGAAAACGACTACATAAGTTGTAAAAACTATTGTTTTAAAAATATTTTTTCTTTTTCCTATTTAAAATGCAAATGGAGATATTGCGTTTTAAAATACGAACAAAATCGAAAATTTAACAAAAGTAGTCCTACTTAATCATCCATATCTTTTTAATGGGTAAAGCTACGTGATACATTGATACCTCGTTTTGAAGTTGTAGTGCTTTAAGTAAAGTAAGCAAACAAAAAAATTTGTTAGAATGTAAAATGCATTTTTACTTTTAATCCGCGGTTTAAACAGCTGTATTTCAAAAAATCTGGTTTTTTAAATTTTCAAAAAAAAAACATGTTAATTATAATTTATTTTACTATGTCGTTGCCAAATCAATATGTGGAGCTCTTAGGGTATACAAAGTTAGGGATAAAAAACTAAAAAACGATACTAAATATAGAAGAAAAAAAAATTCATGTAAAAACATAATGACTAGATTCCGTTCGACGGAGAAACCGTCTTTTATATAAACGGGTATTAGCCGAAAATGTATTACGTTGTTGTCAAGAGAGTATTTCCAACCCAAAAAAACTTAAATTTCTTTTCTTGTTTCCTTTTAATTTTAGAGTTTTTTGGAATAAGGTAATCATATTTTAGGAAAAATTGACAAATAAAAACAAAAATTAAAATACGAATAAAAACAACACATTCACAACTGACAATTTTCATTTTGTTGGAAAAATTTTATTAAAAAAACAACAAATAGAAATTCAACAAAAAATTGAAAACCTCAAACATACACAGAAAAAACTAAAAACGGGATTCAATTAAAAATTTTATTGAATCAATTAATATTTTAATTGATTTTGCACATACCACTGAAATGATAGTATTAACTAAAAAAATTTGCAGAGAGTTTATTAAAACTCTTTAAATTAAAATAATAATACTATCAATTAAAAGAGTTATTGTTTTTCTTTACAACCTCAATTAAAAAGTTTAGTTAAATTGATTAAAACTTTAATTGAAACTTGAGAAGAAAACAATGGTAGTTTTAATTGAAAACTCGTATTTTTTTATTTTTGTTACATGCCCCCCATTAAGTAAAAAAAGAAAGGTAGGTTTGTAAATTAAATTGACATTTTATTTATAATAAAATTAAAGCTTTTTAATATTAAAATGTATTATAAGAAAACAAATAAAAGTAAAGACAAAATTTTTGTTTTGCTTGTCTTGTCTTGAACTTTTTCTTGTAATTGAATTGCTTTCTTAAAAAAATCACACACAACTTTAAAATGATAGTTTAATGACACTTATACTTATTAAAAATTTAATTATTTACAAAAATAATATTTTAATTGTCCTTTTTCGATAAGGTTTATTTAAATCCACATGTGCACTTTTATTACCACAGATAAAACACGAAACTAAATTAAGTTTTCGTGCGTACACGAATATCTCAACAAAAAGAGTGTTGCAAACTCTAGAGACATAACTACGATTTTGCGTGTATTTGAAATAGGTAAACTATTCAAATTATTAAAAGCTAATCATCTGTGATTTTTTTCTTTTTATTTACAAATTAATTAATATATTGATATAATTAAACCTTTCTTTGATTATTTAATCTAAATAAAATATAAAAAAAAATAGTTTGCCAATTTTTTAAAAATTTTGTTTACATGTTGTCAACACTGTATGGATATATTAGAAAATTCAATAAATTTTTTAATTGAATCAATTAAAAAAATTGTTTAAATTGCCATTGATATTTAAACAATCGATTAATTATATATTTTTGGCCCATTATTTTTTCTGTGTAATTTGCTATTTGTACCGACCATGGCGTAACAATATTGTGTTATGTCATGCTTCGGGCTACAAAGGAAATGCATAAAGTCGTGTTAAGGACTATCAGCCTATCAACAACATCAAATAAGTTCAAACAAATGTCGAATAATAACGCATGACATTTTTTTATGAAACTTATTAATATATTTTATAATTTCGTAAAATAAATAATTTACAATAAACAACATAATCTACGACCAGACAATCCTACGGGGTTGGGAGAGTTTTTCTTCAGAATCTGAGGGGTTTTCTTCAGGAAAAAGTATTCAGAATCTGAAGGTTTTTCTGTAGGAAAAGTCCTTAGAATCCGAGCGTCGTCAGAATCAGAGGGTTTTTCTCTACGAAAAAGTCCTCAGAATCCGAGCGTTTTTCTATAGGAAAAAGTCCTCAGAATACGATGGTTTTTCTATACGGAAAAGTCCTTAGAATTGAAGTGTTTTTCTATAGGAAAAAGTCCTCCGAATTTTAATATCTTTCTATAGGAAAAATTCCTGAGAGTTTTTCTATAGGAAAAATTCCTTATAATCTGAGAATCTGAGGGATTATTCTCAGAATCTGAGGGTTTGTCTATAGAAACAATTACTTAGAATCTGGAGTTTTTCTATAAGAAAAAGTCCCCAGAATCTTACGGTTTTCCAATAAGAAAAACACCTCAGAATCTGACGTTTTCTTTATAGAAAAAAGTCCTCAGATTTTGAGTAATTTTTCCTTTAGATAAACATTCAGATTTTGAGGACATTTTTCTGTAGAAAGCCCTTCAGATTCTGAGGACTTTTTCCTACAAAAAGACCCTCAGAGTCTGAGAACTTTTTCTTATTGAAAACATTCAGATTCTGAGGACTTTTTATTATAGAAAACCCCTCAGATTCTGAGGACTTTTTCCTTTAGAAAAACCCTCAGATTCTGAGGACTTTTTCCTATAGAAAAACCCTCAGATTCTGAGGACTTTTTCCTATAGAAAAACCCTCAGATTCTGAGGACTTTTTCCTATAGAAAAACCCTCAGATTCTGAGGACTTTTTCCTATAGAAAAACCCTCAGATTCTGAGGACTTTTTCCTATAGAAAAACCCTCAGATTCTGAGGACTTTTTCCTATAGAAAAACCCTCAGATTCTGAGGACTTTTTCCTATAGAAAAACCCTCAGATTCTGAGGACTTTTTCCTATAGAAAAACCCTCAGATTCTGAGGACTTTTTCCTATAGAAAAACCCTCAGATTCTGAGGACTTTTTCCTATAGAAAAACCCTCAGATTCTGAGGACTTTTTCCTATAGAAAAACCCTCAGATTCTGAGGACTTTTTCCCATTTCCCTGAAGGGTTTTCTATAGAAAAATTTATTCAGAATCTTAGGGGTTTTTTTATAAAAAAAAGTCCTTTGAATCTGAGGGGTTTTCCATAGGATAAAGTCCTCAGAATCTGAGGCTTTTTCTATACGAGAAAGTCGTCTGAATCTGAGGGGGTTCCTCAGAATCTGAAGGTTTTTCTACAAAAAAAAGTCCTCAGAATCTGAATGTTTTTGTATAGGAAAAAGTCTTTTGACGGTTTTTCTGAGGGGTTTTCTATAGGAAAATGTCCTCAGAATCTGAATATTTTTCTATAATTCATTGTAAAACCTAAAACTGACGATGAATTAATTACAATTCGAATCTTGCAAAAGAATTTAACACAATATATGTATTAGTTTTGCGATGGTTGCGATTTTTTTTATTTTTTGTTAAATATTTAGATTCTTAAAAATTACGCTTAATTTCTGGAAACAATTTAAGTTTTTTTTATAAAATATAAACTGAAATAGAACATATATTGATTTTCTCGATTAACTCGATTAATCGACCAAAATGGTACGAGTTATTCGTTACTCGAAATTGGCATTTTTAATTTACTCGAACAATTGTTGGATTAAAATTCTTCGATTAATCGTGTAACGGTTAAAAGATTTTAAGACGGAAACCGTCCAAAAAATTAGCTCGCTTATTTTCAGCAAAAGATTTGGCTGACGTTAACAACTTTTTGCATGCCCCTCCTGACTAAAATTTTGCTGACTCAGGAAAATTTTACTTTTAAAGCATTTTTGGTCCAAACATATATATATATTTAGATTGGATTTTTTTTTATTGGGTTGTAATGAAACCCTATTTTTTGAATGAATTATATTTAATTTAAAATACTACTTGGTATAGCAAACATAGTCAAAGGTTATTTAAAAATAATTTTAATCGATGTTTAATTTAAAATGTTTTTTTAAATTTTTAGTATTCAGAATGCTGTACTTCAGCAGTAGTTCTGAAATGTAATAAATCTCAAATCTGATATGGGAACAGAAACTAAAACTACAATAACACGCCAAATTTTATGAAAATCGGAGAATCAATATATAAAACTCATTTTCTGTTTGTTTGTTCTCTTTACAAATTTGCAATTCTCAACGGATTTCCTCAAGTTTGACATGAATAATTCTCGGACATCAACTTAGATCGTTGTATAGTTTTCATCGACCACGCCCACTTCTACGCCTACTTTTGATAAAAAATCTTAAATTTAATTTTTTTTCACCTTTTTCAACTTTGTTCGTTTTTTTTTTAATACAAACTTCTAAGATAGTTTTAACGGATGTCTTTGAAATTACCCACATATATTCTACGTTTCCCGAGGAAGGCTTCAGTAAAAGTTTCATTACCATAGCCCACTTTAATACCGACTTTTGATCAAAAATGTCAAAATCAAAAAATTCCGCTATTTTAATAAAGCTTTTTTTTTTTTTATTTGAAAGAATTAAAAACAATCAAAACATTTTACGAAAAACCATTTCAATTTTAAGAATTTTTTTACCCCGTTTAATATACCTACTGATTTTTTCGCAATGTCTTTATGATTTCATTCTTTTTTTAATTTTATTTTTCCCTACCTTTTTTTGGCAATAACAAGTCCATTAAAAAAAACAAAAAAAATTTCTTTAAGGATGAACTTTTTCGAATTATAGTCGTGAATTGCTACTGAAAGCATCATTTTGTATTCAACATCTTTAAAGATAAAATAATTTTAAATTTTGTAACCTTATTTCATAAATTTCAATTGAAATCTTTAATTTCAAGTTAAACGTTAAAATCCTAACTGATTCTGCAAAACGCAACGGAATTAAGTCGCCTATTTCCTAGCTTAAATTTTTTTCTGCATTCAAAAATCACAGTTGATCCGGGAAACACAGGGCACTTCAGCTAGTTTAATATAAAACAAAGGTACTTTCGAAAAACTGTTAACGATCCAATTATACGGAAATGTTCAACGACAAATAACTGCCCTTTTGATGATTTTTGAAGTGAAATAAGATAAAATGACGATTTGACAAAATTTATTGCATGAAAAATTACAGTTTTTAAAAATGTTGCAATTTAAAGTTTTTTTTCTCTATTATTTACTGACAAAATTTTATCAAGTTTCTTTTCCTTTAAAACATCATCAAATGTGATAAAACTATCCCAAATCAAACAAATGTTTTTCATTTACACACAAAATATGTATACTTAGGATATAATGTAGGTAAACCCGACAGCAATTGTAGTCAAAAACAAATGAAATTTCACTTGAAGAAAAGACGACTAACATTTCATTAAATTCAACTAACAATTGTCATTTGTTTTTACTGTTGAAAAAATGACTAACAATTGTAGTAAAAATGTACCACATATGTTAGTAAAAAATAAACTAACATTTACTTTTTTTATTTTTTTTAATAACAAAAAACAACTGTAAAAAATGAATGTGAAATCATAAAACAGTCATTTGATGTGGTTTGTTTTTTAAATGAACTACTAGGTTAGTAAAAAATTAAATTTTTTATACAAATGACTGACATTTACATTAAAGACAATGAAACTGTACTACAATCCAAACATCTACATATTTTTGAAGCAGAAGTTCCCTGAGTGTATTTCAAAAAAATCCAAAAATGCAAATATTTTAATAATTTAAATGATTTAGCTTCAAAAACACTGAAGCACCAGAAAGCACAGAGTGATTTTCCGCGTTTTGGATTCTTGCTTAATCAATATTTTTCTTAAATGCCATATCGGATAAAAACTTAAAAATTAAAATTTTGTAAAATTTCAAAATAGGATCGTGTTATTTTCTTAAGATTCGGAGGCGTGTGTAAGTAACTAATAATAAAAAACATAAAAATTGTGAAATAAATACAAATTAACTGATTAAAACGAAATTTTGAGTAAACTTTCCCCCTTTTATTGCAATATAAGGAGTTTCGGTAATGAAGACGATTTACAATTCTCAAAATGTCGATTTTGGCGATTTTTCCACAAAAATTTACGATTTTTTAACTAATCTACATTTCTTTCGGACTTTAACTTTACTGAAGGTTAAAATAAAATGTGATTAGTAGCCTTTTTAATTTTGGCACCTTTAAGTTTTTTGCGTATTATTAATTCTCATAATGGTCATAATTGAACTCGTTAAAATGGTTTATTTGATCTGGAGGAAGCCATACTTTATGGATCTTAAAATAAAATGATTTTCTGAAATCGTGAGAAAATGCACTTTATGTTTTATACATATATGTTACAAGGCGTAACTGCTTTGGGCATTTGACCGCAGGGACTCAGGGCCTCAGTCTCTTTAACCGATAATTCTGGAGTGTACATACTTTTTGTTTTGTTTTAAGGAATGCCCGAAAAGTAAACTTCGATTTATTAGTTCTTAATTACATAAATTGTTACTTTTATGTACTGAATTTTATGATATTTTAAAAATAAAAGTGTGTACTTTTTTATTCTTAACTGTACTGCTTTTTTCTCATCGATGTTCTTTTTGTCGATTTCATATTTCGCAACCCTATCCCCTAATATAAGTATACTATAGTTAATAAGGGGTGTTTTTTATAATGGTATTGAACTTTGAAATGGAATACAACAAAGATGATTTTTTAAATTGACATGAAATTTACTTTACGCAAGATAATATTCTGGAATTATAATTTAAATATGACTTCTGGCATATGACTGCCACGACTGGCGAAGTCTAAAGTCTAATCTGGAGGTCCAATTTTTGATGATTTTTTCCAACATTTGTGGCCGTATATTTGTAATAATGTGGCGAATGTTGTCCTCCAAGTGGTCAATCGTTTGGTCTAATGGGCGAAGACTAGCGACTTCTTGGGGGCCAATTCACGGGTCCGAAAGGTGAAACTGCGGTTACCAAACGTTTCCTTCAATAAATTAATTGTGGCACGAGCTGTGTGACATGTTGCGCCGTCTTGTTGAAACCACAGCTCCTGCACATCATGGTTGTTAAATTAATGAACGAAAAAGTCAGTAATCATGGCTCTATAGCGGTCACCATTTACGGATAGACTGATTAGGGTCTTCCTCTACGCTACACTCTACAGCAGCAATAACTTCTTCTGTACGCACTGTACGACGTCTCTGTGAATGCATATTATCATTTAGAGTAAACGTGGTGCGAAAACTTTCCATAGTTAATCGAATTAATTGCTCTGATGGACGATTATGTTGGCCGTAAAATGGACGTATTGAGCGATACGTATTTCGAACAGAACCATGACTGCTGACAAAATGGCCCCCAGTTAAAAAGTGTTGAAAACTTAAAGTTCTATACCTGTATAAAAAACACCCTTTATGTATACGGAGTAAAGATTTTTGGTCCATTATGCATATAACATATTTTATGATTATAAAATAAAAAATATGAGAAAATAACGCCGTCTGCAAGTGAGACTGATAGCGGAGACACAAAAAAAAATAGTTTGAAAACAATTGTGGTTTAAATTAACTGGCAAAATTTGTAAGTTTAATAATCACGAATTATTTAATTTTATGTCGAAAAATTTGTTTAAATATGGAAGACATTTGTTATTGAGGTAAAATAAGGTAACTAATAACTTCAGTAAAATAACGGATTTAAACGTAATTACAGATTTAAACTGTATCATAATACCGTCACGAAAGGTCATGTCAGTCACGGAATACATTAAATTTATAAATATTGAAAGAACCTTCGGAAGATTACTTTGTTACTTTCAATTAACTGAAATTTAGCACAAATTAAACCAAATATTTGTAGATTCAATTGATTTATTTTTACTATTATTATCTTACTAATAATTAGCAAACAAATCTGCTCATTTAAGCAGGTTTTTCTGCAACTTCAGTTTGAACTATTTTTTAGTTACTAAGTTTTTTTTATTAGTGTGCAAGTCTATAACTTCCCTAAGTCAGGATTTGTGCCCGAAAGATTAAGCACAGGTTTTTAAAAGACGCACAGAGGAGTATTTGGCCTGAAAAGCTGGCCAAAAAGGCAAAACTGAATTTTAAGAAATCTTAAGAACTAAGTACGCAGCTCGACAGACAACAATATTTTACATTATATTGTAAATTTTGAAGACTTTTAGTTGCGATTTGTAGCTCTGAGACCCTGCTAAAGTCAGGAAAGTGAATAAAATTATATGAGATTTAAATGTTTTTTTCGGTTTCTGGATGTTTATATGATATTTTTTTTGCGGCTAAACGAATAAAGGTTTAACAAAGATTATTTTTTTCGCTGAAAGGTTTGATCAAAAGTTATTTAAAAAAGAAAAAAAAATTTAAAATATGTTGAATATTCATGTTGAAACAATTCGTTCAAAAGCTAAAAAAGGAAAAGAAGAGGTTTTTAAAAGTGGGGTTATCATGTCTACGAATTATGTTTGATACCACAATAAAATTTGGAATCTCTAATTTTAGAAACCAAAAAAAAAAAGTGTGCGCAAGTTTGCGCCATTATTTTTGACGATTTTTTTAAATTTTCATATTTCTTCTATTTTTGCTCATCGGGCACTTTTTCTTATACCTTTATATCGTCATAAACCTTTATGTATTTTGAATTATTGATTTCAACTGTTATTCACATCACTTTTAACACTTCACAATATTAATACCTGCCTATATGTAATTATAAATTGCAAAAATTCTTAATTATCCATAATAGTTTTAAGGGAATGTCCCACACATCCCCATAAAAGATATTTTTATATACCTGCTCTACAAAACATTATTTTTATATTATATATAATATTTTAACTTTTCCGTTTATAAAGTATTAAATAATATAAAATAAAGCCATTTTTCATAAAAAAAATACTGTTATAAGAGCCTTACAATTTTCAAAATTTTTTTTTTAATTAGACTGTAAATCATATGTATTTATGTACATACAGTCTGTCAAGAATGAGTTTAAACCTTTAAAATCAACATTTGTTAATTGAGTTTTGCGATTTATACCAACTTTTATTAGGAATGTGGCTTTTAGAAAAATCTTAAAAATTTAAACTTTTTGGTTCTTAAATTTTTTTATTGCATTTTGAAAACAAAAAATTTGACGTATTTTGCATGTAAATTTTTTTTCGCCATTAAATTTTTAATAACTCCAAAATAGTAATAGATATGAAATAAATGTGTATGGTTAGTTTAAGCAGAATTTTCCGGTGCATCTTCTGATCCTCCTGCTATTAAAATCGGAGAACATGTTTTCAAGTTATGGCAAAATATATAAGGCAACCCAACGATTTAGGGGGTGAAGTATGCCACGCCTTTAAAAGAAAATCCTTACGTACTAGAGAAAAACGGAAAACAGATTTGAATTAAGGGTCCACATACTTTTATTTCTAGGGTAGAGCAAAATTTTTTTGTTGCGCAGTGTACTTTTGTTGCGCAGTGTAATTTTTTCAAAATCTGCCACTAGACTTTTTATATCAAACTACACCTAAAACTATCAAAAAATTAAAACTTTTAATTCAAAAAACACGTTTAATAATTTTGGCCAGCTTTTCAGGCCAAATACTCCTCTGTGTGACGTTCGCCGCTATTTGTGTAGCGAGTGACTTACATGTATTTTGTTGTTGTATTGCATTTTTTTTGTTATTGTTTTTTCGTTTGTGTGAAGAAACCCGTCATCTAAAAACAGGGTAAAAGACAAATTCTAGCTAGCTGCTAATTGTTATACCCCTACTAGTAATACTGAAGTGAAAAAAAAAATTAAATTAATATTAGTTATTTTCAGTTTCTGACCTTTTATTGAACATTTTTAAGGAGAATAGAAAGGCTTAACCTCGTTTTTGTTGTGTTCTAATTTAAAATTTTTTTTCTAAATATAATTTTTATCTGAAAAATGTGTGGATGTATATACATGTTCTAAATAAATAGTTACTCTAACGTGATGTGCCAATCAGGAATGGAAAACTCGAAAATTTAGTGTTTTTTAATTAATTTTATGAATCTTAAATTACAAAAAAATAATTTAGGTTTTATACATAATTTTAGAAATATTAAGGCTGGATCACAATACTGGAGTACTCTTTGCTACAGTTTGGATTTTGTTCCATTCTCTGTTTTACTTAAATATTTTTTGTATAATTCTATTTTTTTTTTCTTTCTTGAATCTAATCTGGGAGCATGAATGCCTTGCAACACATTCGAAAGACATTTTTTTATACAACAACAATTTATTTATTTTTTGTTCTAATAATATAAAATCTTGAAAATTAGGTTTGAAAAAAAAAAGTTTAAGTTAAATATTCGGTTTTTTGCCATTTTAAGTAAAACTGTCAAAACTGGCATCACCGCACGCAAGAGAATATTTTATTATTATTTTTTTAAATGCATGATAACTCTATTTTTACTAATACTCTTGCATTTTGTAAATATTTGTAAATTTCAATACAGGATATAATTTAAAATTTGAAGATGAAAACAAAATCCGTAAATATATTCATTGTTTTGAATCTAATAATAGAAAAACTTCTTTGCTAATTAATGAATTTTGTTTAAACACATTTAAAATTACAAAATTTAGCTTTATCAAAAATAAGCCATAAACAGTTAACCCTCTAACCGGCAAGCCCGCCTCCAGACGCGGTATTTTAAATTGGCCATAAGTACGATAAATGATTCATTTATAATAAGAATTTAAGCTAGAAACCCAAATTTACAATATATTCTGTGAAGAAATTTTTTGTGTGCATGGCACGGTTTTGAATCGAGAAAGCGTTAAAATTATAATTTAAAAAAATTTATATTTTGAAATGAACACAAATTTCAAAGATCTTGATAACATATTTATGTTGACGGGAAACCGTAGATACTAAACGCAAAATAAGATTGGTATATGGACATACAGGATTTCAAGAGGATACCTGGAAAGTGCACCGTCTTAGCTTCAAAACGTATGGACGGATTTTTATGAAATTTAGTAGAAAGATTATATTGATGATAGCTCTTTAATTGAACTATTTTTTTAATTAAATAATAACTGATTTGATTAAATAGTGATCAATATTGTATACCTTCGCAAAAAGCAAAAAACAATTGGATAAAGTGTGGTTGCTCACACAGAAAAGAGAACCAATTGCTGCAACCGAATTTTTTGCCAACCGAATTTTGATAGTTACATTAACTAATATTTACGTTACTTAGAAATTCAATTGAAGTCATTAAATTTAGTTATGAGTGTTGACTGTTTAATTATGCCAACGGATTTAAAAAAAATATACTTGTAGTCACAACTGAATTTATTAAGTCGATCGAACCGAATTTAATTAAGTAATACACCGTATCCAATGTTTTTATTTTTATATATTAAAATAAACATTACAGTTAGCGCTATTAGAACAAATTATGTTTTGCATAAAAACATAAACACAAAAGTAGCTTTTCTCAAAAAAGTGAATTTTTCACAAAGAGGTACTCCTTTTTCAAAAAAGAATATTTTTCGCAAAAAATATACTTTCTCAAAAAAAGTATATTTTTGTAAAAAAAAATCCTTTTTCAAAAAAAAAAAAAACTACTCTTTGTTAAAAGAAATATCTTTTTCTTAAAAAGTACCTTCTTTTAAAAAAAAACTACCCATTTCAAAAAAACTACGCTTTTCATAAAATTACCTTTTTCATAAACAAAAGTATAAAAAACAAGTATCGTTTTTAAAAAAGAGGACTTTTTAAAATAGTATATTTACAAAAAAAGTACCATTTCCAAAATAGTGCCTTTTTTTTTTAAATAAGTACCATTATAAAAGAAAACCTTCTTCCAAAAAAGAAAATTTAAAAAAAGTACCCTGATTGTTTAAAAAAAAAACTTTTATAAAACGAGTATTTCTTTCCAAAAGTATCTTTTTTACATCAATAAATATAAATAAATTAAAAAAAAATATCTTTTATAAAAAAATTTCTTTTTCAAAAAAGGACCTTTTCAAAATAATGCATTTTTAAAAAAGTGTATCTTTTCCAAAAAAAGTAAACTTTTCAATAAAAGTATCTTTTTCAAAAAAGTACCATTTTAAAAAAAGGAGTCTTTTAAACGGTATTTTTGATAAAGGGTAATTTTTTGAAAGAAAGTTTTTTTTGAAAAATTTACTTGTTTGAAAAGTTTTCTTTTTTGTGAAACAATTAACTTTTACTGTAAAAAGATACTTTTTCAAAAGATTTAAAAAAAAAACTTTTTTGTGAAAAAGGTAAATTTTTGAAAAAGGTACTTATTTTAAAAAAGATAATTTTTTTGAAAAAATTTTTTTTTTTTTTTGATAGATACTTTTCTTTAAAGTACTTTTTTTTGAAATGCGTACTTTTTTGCATTTGTGAAAAAGTAATGTTTTGAAAAGGGGTAATTTTTTCAAAAAAATAAAATAAATTTTTTTTTGATAAAGGTATTTTTTTTTTAAATAGGTACTTTTTTGAATGAAGTTAGTTTTTTCGAAAACGAACGGACCTAATGATAATTAATAAAAATAAAATCTTGTTAAAATTAAAATTTTTTTCTGTGTTAGCAAAGCCTTTAAGTTTAATCAAAATATGCTGAAGTTGAGATGAGTTTTCGCTCAATCTTCTTTACTCAAGGCACAAAAATGGTAAATAGTAGGAATAACCTATTTTGGCCCATAAAAAATTTTGGTAGAAGAAAATATTGTTAATTTTTTGTATTGAACACGTGGTTGGTATGAATTTCATTGCAAGCTTTTTTGCTTTTAGCTTTTAGGCCGGGTTAAGAAAAAGTTACAAAAATGTAACACCCTTTATAATGTTTGTGAACTAATAAAATTATTGTTGCATACTTTTCAGGGTGTTACGGCTCAAACGTCAGTTTATTTTTAATTAACCTAAAAGCGGAGTATAAACGTTAAATATTATTGATCAATTGTAGATTATTTACAAAAAAAAAATTAATGTGTGTACCCTATATTGAAAGTTAATAATTAAATTGAAAAATTCAAAATGATTTGGAGTTTTGTTTTTCAAATTAATATTATTGAAATGTCTTTGGACAAAATTGAAAATATTATCTTTGTGAAATTTGTTATTTTCATAAAAAGTCATTAAAATAAAATTAAAAAAAAAAAAACATACAAAATGATAAATGAACAATAGACAATAAAGATAAACGCGGTTTTATGTTGCAATACATCTTGAAGCGATAATTTTTCTAAGACTAAAAAAAAATTGATGAATTAGAAATTGATTTAAATTTTCAAAAACGCATTGATAGTGTGTGTTAAAAAATCAATAAAATTGACATAAATAATATTGAAAACATGTGCCTGGCTTAAAAGAACCCCATATATTTTCAATAAAATATATAAATTTTTAGTTGTTTACAAATTAATTGAACATTTTTACTCTGTATTGAAAGTTAATCAATTAAATTGAAAAATTCAAAATAATTTGGATTTTTGTATTTCAAATCCATATTATTAAAAAGTTTGTGGTTAATATTGAAAAAATAGTTTTTTGAAGTTTTGTTTTTCCTGTTTGAAAATTAATAAATTAAATAAAAAAAGTATATAAATGATTGAAAATTAAAAAACAATCTCTGTAAACGTTTTATTGTAAAATGTGTTAAATTTTGCAAATTTTGTTGCATATCTAAAATATTAATCAATTTTAATTTTATTTATAAAATTCCAATAACATTGTTGAAAGTGTATGTGCAAAGATCAATAAAATGTAAATCAATTATATTGACCGTCTGTGATCAGCTTACAAATGTCACAATATTTAACTTAGCTCGCCAAAATTAGACAGTTATTTTAATAAAAATAAATTAATAAAAACAATTTAAAAAATAGATTCAAAAAATTTAATATACATAGTTCAAAATTTTAATAAAATAAAAAAATTATAAAATAGAAAATTTAATCGTGTTTCATTATTTAATGAAAGTGCAAAAAGGTGTTTAATCTGTGGCCAAAGACAAAAGTCTGCAAAATTTCTATTATTTTCAAAATTCAATTTGTGTCTTAATAAAATTTTGAAATATGTAAAAATGTTAGGCTTTTGGGTACCCCTACAAATAACTGCCCTTTTTTGTATCGGAAGTTAAAATAGGTTAACGATGTCCTGGAAAGCTAATATTTTTTTTGTGAAAAGTTGATATCAAACTTAGTACAATTTTTTTTTGCGAAATTGAATAAATTGCGAAATTCATCTAATGCTCAAATTTGATATATTTCCCTATTTTCAAGGCGTTTGAGGCACACTAGGCCGGGCCGATAAAAAAAGTTGTGCCGGTCACCCCCTAGAATTAAAGATAATTTGAAGAAGATTTAAAAAAAAATTTTTTTTTTTTGCCACGCCCTTTGACCCCGCGCATTTGGTTTTTTATTTCCTGTGGCTACATTTATAGTCCGATCGTAACGTGTGATATATCATTGTTTTTGGAATGATAACGGCTACATTTTCTACTTTGATCACTTTTGACTCCGACGTCAAATTCTAGAAGTAACTTCTGGAAACTCGATTTCTACCACCCTAATTCACGAGTTTTTCTAAACGATAAAAAAGTTTTTTAAATTCCATGAAATTTTGTCTTTTACAGTATATATATTTATTCAGTAACAAAAAAGTTACGAAGGTTTAAAAAAAATCAATTTGAGTTTTATTCCAACAATCGTTAACAATAAGCTTTGGTCTTTTTATGGCGCTAGTGTGCTTTTGTTTTTGCACTATGATAATGTTCTCTTTTTCGTAATCTCACTTGTTTCTCTACTTTCTATTATCTTTCTCATCCACATACATATTACTCTTTTTAACCGTCATCACAAACCGATTCAGCTGGCAACACTTTTGTTAAACATATTATTAGGGCTCGGAACTTCTTGTAAATACATGTCTGTTGTCGTTAGCTAGAGAACAATGTTAACCAAATATCTTTGCGAATCAACAAATTTGCAACAAAATGGCATCGATTTGTTAGTGCATATTTTTACATATTTTGCTATAAATGCATATTTTTGCATATTTTGCTATAAATGCATATTCTTATGCATATTTTGTTACATATTTTGCATATTTTTACATGTTTTTGCATATTTTTACATATTTTTGCATATTTTTGCAAATTTTTTTTGATGTTTTACTAAAAATAAATTTTTTACAATTTAAATTTTTTTAGAAATAAAATCTTATCAAATTTATACATTTAATTTTTTTATCAAGAAATGTAATATGACAGAAAATTCAACTACAAACTGTAAGAAGATTTTTAATTGTAATTCTCAATTTTGTAACGACTTTTTAAAACAGAAATTACTAAAATTTAAAAATTATATAGAAAAAAAATGAAAAAATCAATAATAAATGCATATTTTTAAATTTTAAGTACATATTTTACGATTTTAAATACATATTTTATGTACATAAAACACAAATATAAATGCAGTAACTCCCGGGCCCTACATATTATTATTCCTCTTCAAGTGTTCGCGTCTACAGCTGTAGCTTTTTGATAAAATTAGTGTAAATTACTAAAATATTTTTTTTCTTTAAAAATATAATTAAATTGTTTTTTAAAGCGAAATGGGGTATATATTTGCTAAAATAAGAAGTCGAGAGCAGTATAAACAGCTGGAGTCTCGCCAAAATTTAAATTAATTTATTTAAGGAGAATACCACATTAAAAAAAACCATTGTTTATAAATACTTTTAAAAATAGAGTTTCTCTCAACAATATTTGATAGAAAAATGAGTAAAAAGAGAGCACTTTAAAAATGGCCACAAAAACAATAACCACAAAAAGACCAAAGCTTATTGTTAACGATTGTTGGAATAAAAACTCAAATTGATTTTTTTTAAACCTTCGTAACTTTTTTGTTACTGAATAAATATATATACTACAAAAGACAAAATTTCATGGAATTTAAAAAACTTTTTTATCGTTTAGAAAAACTCGTGAATTAGGGTGGTAGAAATCGAGTTTCCAGAAGTTACTTCTAGAATTTGACTTCGGAGTCAAAAGTGATCAAAGTAGAAAATGTAGCCGTTGTCATTCCAAAAACAATGATATATCACACGTTACGATCGGACTATAAATGGAGCCACAGGAAATAAAAAGCCAAATGCGCGGGGTCAAGGGGCGTGGCAAAAAAAAAAAAATTTTTTTTAAATCTTCTTCAAATTATCTTTAATTCTAGGGGGTGACCGGCACAACTTTTTTTTTTTTTTGTATGGGCTGCGACCCACTCTAAGGCACACTTTCCCCTTAAGCGATCACCATAATTTTATATTGTATTTTGATACTAAACCGAATACTTCTAGGGGGAGTGACGGTATAAAATTGAAAGTTGACATTTTTGGCGCATCCTAATGCACACTGAGCTTTTAGTATACAAGTATTTATCAAAATGTTTTAATTTTTGTACTAAAAATACAAAAATAGATTTTTCGGACTTTCTGTATTTTTCTATAGTTAGAATATTTTTAAAAAATTGTTTTTGTATTTTTAATACAAAAATTAAAACATTTTCGAACAATTAGCATACCATGGCTCTTCTCATACAAACAGTGTTTGTTGGGATATATGTTGTTTTTACAAATTGTAATACAACGAACACACATATTACATATGATGATATACAAAGTACACTCCGGTTCACTTATTTAAAGGCATTACAAAATCTGTGTTCATCATCCTGTATCTTTTCCAATTTTTACCTGATTGCAGTACTATAAAATAGAATTGGAAGCTAGACACCTTTAGTTAGTTTAAGCAGAATTTTCCGGTGCATCTTCTGATCCTCCTGCTATTAAAATCGGAGAACATGTTTTCAAGTTATGGCAAAATATATAAGGCAACCCAACGATTTAGGGGGTGAAGTATGCCACGCCTTTAAAAGAAAATCCTTACGTACTAGAGAAAAACGGAAAACAGATTTGAATTAAGGGTCCACATACTTTTATTTCTAGGGTAGAGCAAAATTTTTTTGTTGCGCAGTGTACTTTTGTTGCGCAGTGTAATTTTTTCAAAATCTGCCACTAGACTTTTTATATCAAACTACACCTAAAACTATCAAAAAATTAAAACTTTTAATTCAAAAAACACGTTTAATAATTTTGGCCAGCTTTTCAGGCCAAATACTCCTCTGTGTGACGTTCGCCGCTATTTGTGTAGCGAGTGACTTACATGTATTTTGTTGTTGTATTGCATTTTTTTTGTTATTGTTTTTTCGTTTGTGTGAAGAAACCCGTCATCTAAAAACAGGGTAAAAGACAAATTCTAGCTAGCTGCTAATTGTTATACCCCTACTAGTAATACTGAAGTGAAAAAAAAAATTAAATTAATATTAGTTATTTTCAGTTTCTGACCTTTTATTGAACATTTTTAAGGAGAATAGAAAGGCTTAACCTCGTTTTTGTTGTGTTCTAATTTAAAATTTTTTTTCTAAATATAATTTTTATCTGAAAAATGTGTGGATGTATATACATGTTCTAAATAAATAGTTACTCTAACGTGATGTGCCAATCAGGAATGGAAAACTCGAAAATTTAGTGTTTTTTAATTAATTTTATGAATCTTAAATTACAAAAAAATAATTTAGGTTTTATACATAATTTTAGAAATATTAAGGCTGGATCACAATACTGGAGTACTCTTTGCTACAGTTTGGATTTTGTTCCATTCTCTGTTTTACTTAAATATTTTTTGTATAATTCTATTTTTTTTTTCTTTCTTGAATCTAATCTGGGAGCATGAATGCCTTGCAACACATTCGAAAGACATTTTTTTATACAACAACAATTTATTTATTTTTTGTTCTAATAATATAAAATCTTGAAAATTAGGTTTGAAAAAAAAAAGTTTAAGTTAAATATTCGGTTTTTTGCCATTTTAAGTAAAACTGTCAAAACTGGCATCACCGCACGCAAGAGAATATTTTATTATTATTTTTTTAAATGCATGATAACTCTATTTTTACTAATACTCTTGCATTTTGTAAATATTTGTAAATTTCAATACAGGATATAATTTAAAATTTGAAGATGAAAACAAAATCCGTAAATATATTCATTGTTTTGAATCTAATAATAGAAAAACTTCTTTGCTAATTAATGAATTTTGTTTAAACACATTTAAAATTACAAAATTTAGCTTTATCAAAAATAAGCCATAAACAGTTAACCCTCTAACCGGCAAGCCCGCCTCCAGACGCGGTATTTTAAATTGGCCATAAGTACGATAAATGATTCATTTATAATAAGAATTTAAGCTAGAAACCCAAATTTACAATATATTCTGTGAAGAAATTTTTTGTGTGCATGGCACGGTTTTGAATCGAGAAAGCGTTAAAATTATAATTTAAAAAAATTTATATTTTGAAATGAACACAAATTTCAAAGATCTTGATAACATATTTATGTTGACGGGAAACCGTAGATACTAAACGCAAAATAAGATTGGTATATGGACATACAGGATTTCAAGAGGATACCTGGAAAGTGCACCGTCTTAGCTTCAAAACGTATGGACGGATTTTTATGAAATTTAGTAGAAAGATTATATTGATGATAGCTCTTTAATTGAACTATTTTTTTAATTAAATAATAACTGATTTGATTAAATAGTGATCAATATTGTATACCTTCGCAAAAAGCAAAAAACAATTGGATAAAGTGTGGTTGCTCACACAGAAAAGAGAACCAATTGCTGCAACCGAATTTTTTGCCAACCGAATTTTGATAGTTACATTAACTAATATTTACGTTACTTAGAAATTCAATTGAAGTCATTAAATTTAGTTATGAGTGTTGACTGTTTAATTATGCCAACGGATTTAAAAAAAATATACTTGTAGTCACAACTGAATTTATTAAGTCGATCGAACCGAATTTAATTAAGTAATACACCGTATCCAATGTTTTTATTTTTATATATTAAAATAAACATTACAGTTAGCGCTATTAGAACAAATTATGTTTTGCATAAAAACATAAACACAAAAGTAGCTTTTCTCAAAAAAGTGAATTTTTCACAAAGAGGTACTCCTTTTTCAAAAAAGAATATTTTTCGCAAAAAATATACTTTCTCAAAAAAAGTATATTTTTGTAAAAAAAAATCCTTTTTCAAAAAAAAAAAAACTACTCTTTGTTAAAAGAAATATCTTTTTCTTAAAAAGTACCTTCTTTTAAAAAAAAACTACCCATTTCAAAAAAACTACGCTTTTCATAAAATTACCTTTTTCATAAACAAAAGTATAAAAAACAAGTATCGTTTTTAAAAAAGAGGACTTTTTAAAATAGTATATTTACAAAAAAAGTACCATTTCCAAAATAGTGCCTTTTTTTTTTAAATAAGTACCATTATAAAAAGAAAACCTTCTTCCAAAAAAGAAAATTTAAAAAAAGTACCCTGATTGTTTAAAAAAAAAACTTTTATAAAACGAGTATTTCTTTCCAAAAAGTATCTTTTTTACATCAATAAATATAAATAAATTAAAAAAAAATATCTTTTATAAAAAAATTTCTTTTTCAAAAAAGGACCTTTTCAAAATAATGCATTTTTAAAAAAGTGTATCTTTTCCAAAAAAAGTAAACTTTTCAATAAAAGTATCTTTTTCAAAAAAGTACCATTTTAAAAAAAGGAGTCTTTTAAACGGTATTTTTGATAAAGGGTAATTTTTTGAAAGAAAGTTTTTTTTGAAAAATTTACTTGTTTGAAAAGTTTTCTTTTTTGTGAAACAATTAACTTTTACTGTAAAAAGATACTTTTTCAAAAGATTTAAAAAAAAAACTTTTTTGTGAAAAAGGTAAATTTTTGAAAAAGGTACTTATTTTAAAAAAGATAATTTTTTTGAAAAAATTTTTTTTTTTTTTTGATAGATACTTTTCTTTAAAGTACTTTTTTTTGAAATGCGTACTTTTTTGCATTTGTGAAAAAGTAATGTTTTGAAAAGGGGTAATTTTTTCAAAAAAATAAAATAAATTTTTTTTTGATAAAGGTATTTTTTTTTTAAATAGGTACTTTTTTGAATGAAGTTAGTTTTTTCGAAAACGAACGGACCTAATGATAATTAATAAAAATAAAATCTTGTTAAAATTAAAATTTTTTTCTGTGTTAGCAAAGCCTTTAAGTTTAATCAAAATATGCTGAAGTTGAGATGAGTTTTCGCTCAATCTTCTTTACTCAAGGCACAAAAATGGTAAATAGTAGGAATAACCTATTTTGGCCCATAAAAAATTTTGGTAGAAGAAAATATTGTTAATTTTTTGTATTGAACACGTGGTTGGTATGAATTTCATTGCAAGCTTTTTTGCTTTTAGCTTTTAGGCCGGGTTAAGAAAAAGTTACAAAAATGTAACACCCTTTATAATGTTTGTGAACTAATAAAATTATTGTTGCATACTTTTCAGGGTGTTACGGCTCAAACGTCAGTTTATTTTTAATTAACCTAAAAGCGGAGTATAAACGTTAAATATTATTGATCAATTGTAGATTATTTACAAAAAAAAAATTAATGTGTGTACCCTATATTGAAAGTTAATAATTAAATTGAAAAATTCAAAATGATTTGGAGTTTTGTTTTTCAAATTAATATTATTGAAATGTCTTTGGACAAAATTGAAAATATTATCTTTGTGAAATTTGTTATTTTCATAAAAAGTCATTAAAATAAAATTAAAAAAAAAAAAAACATACAAAATGATAAATGAACAATAGACAATAAAGATAAACGCGGTTTTATGTTGCAATACATCTTGAAGCGATAATTTTTCTAAGACTAAAAAAAAATTGATGAATTAGAAATTGATTTAAATTTTCAAAAACGCATTGATAGTGTGTGTTAAAAAATCAATAAAATTGACATAAATAATATTGAAAACATGTGCCTGGCTTAAAAGAACCCCATATATTTTCAATAAAATATATAAATTTTTAGTTGTTTACAAATTAATTGAACATTTTTACTCTGTATTGAAAGTTAATCAATTAAATTGAAAAATTCAAAATAATTTGGATTTTTGTATTTCAAATCCATATTATTAAAAAGTTTGTGGTTAATATTGAAAAAATAGTTTTTTGAAGTTTTGTTTTTCCTGTTTGAAAATTAATAAATTAAATAAAAAAAGTATATAAATGATTGAAAATTAAAAAACAATCTCTGTAAACGTTTTATTGTAAAATGTGTTAAATTTTGCAAATTTTGTTGCATATCTAAAATATTAATCAATTTTAATTTTATTTATAAAATTCCAATAACATTGTTGAAAGTGTATGTGCAAAGATCAATAAAATGTAAATCAATTATATTGACCGTCTGTGATCAGCTTACAAATGTCACAATATTTAACTTAGCTCGCCAAAATTAGACAGTTATTTTAATAAAAATAAATTAATAAAAACAATTTAAAAAATAGATTCAAAAAATTTAATATACATAGTTCAAAATTTTAATAAAATAAAAAAATTATAAAATAGAAAATTTAATCGTGTTTCATTATTTAATGAAAGTGCAAAAAGGTGTTTAATCTGTGGCCAAAGACAAAAGTCTGCAAAATTTCTATTATTTTCAAAATTCAATTTGTGTCTTAATAAAATTTTGAAATATGTAAAAATGTTAGGCTTTTGGGTACCCCTACAAATAACTGCCCTTTTTTGTATCGGAAGTTAAAATAGGTTAACGATGTCCTGGAAAGCTAATATTTTTTTTGTGAAAAGTTGATATCAAACTTAGTACAATTTTTTTTTGCGAAATTGAATAAATTGCGAAATTCATCTAATGCTCAAATTTGATATATTTCCCTATTTTCAAGGCGTTTGAGGCACACTAGGCCGGGCCGATAAAAAAAGTTGTGCCGGTCACCCCCTAGAATTAAAGATAATTTGAAGAAGATTTAAAAAAAAATTTTTTTTTTTTGCCACGCCCTTTGACCCCGCGCATTTGGTTTTTTATTTCCTGTGGCTACATTTATAGTCCGATCGTAACGTGTGATATATCATTGTTTTTGGAATGATAACGGCTACATTTTCTACTTTGATCACTTTTGACTCCGACGTCAAATTCTAGAAGTAACTTCTGGAAACTCGATTTCTACCACCCTAATTCACGAGTTTTTCTAAACGATAAAAAAGTTTTTTAAATTCCATGAAATTTTGTCTTTTACAGTATATATATTTATTCAGTAACAAAAAAGTTACGAAGGTTTAAAAAAAATCAATTTGAGTTTTATTCCAACAATCGTTAACAATAAGCTTTGGTCTTTTTATGGCGCTAGTGTGCTTTTGTTTTTGCACTATGATAATGTTCTCTTTTTCGTAATCTCACTTGTTTCTCTACTTTCTATTATCTTTCTCATCCACATACATATTACTCTTTTTAACCGTCATCACAAACCGATTCAGCTGGCAACACTTTTGTTAAACATATTATTAGGGCTCGGAACTTCTTGTAAATACATGTCTGTTGTCGTTAGCTAGAGAACAATGTTAACCAAATATCTTTGCGAATCAACAAATTTGCAACAAAATGGCATCGATTTGTTAGTGCATATTTTTACATATTTTGCTATAAATGCATATTTTTGCATATTTTGCTATAAATGCATATTCTTATGCATATTTTGTTACATATTTTGCATATTTTTACATGTTTTTGCATATTTTTACATATTTTTGCATATTTTTGCAAATTTTTTTTGATGTTTTACTAAAAATAAATTTTTTACAATTTAAATTTTTTTAGAAATAAAATCTTATCAAATTTATACATTTAATTTTTTTATCAAGAAATGTAATATGACAGAAAATTCAACTACAAACTGTAAGAAGATTTTTAATTGTAATTCTCAATTTTGTAACGACTTTTTAAAACAGAAATTACTAAAATTTAAAAATTATATAGAAAAAAAATGAAAAAATCAATAATAAATGCATATTTTTAAATTTTAAGTACATATTTTACGATTTTAAATACATATTTTATGTACATAAAACACAAATATAAATGCAGTAACTCCCGGGCCCTACATATTATTATTCCTCTTCAAGTGTTCGCGTCTACAGCTGTAGCTTTTTGATAAAATTAGTGTAAATTACTAAAATATTTTTTTTCTTTAAAAATATAATTAAATTGTTTTTTAAAGCGAAATGGGGTATATATTTGCTAAAATAAGAAGTCGAGAGCAGTATAAACAGCTGGAGTCTCGCCAAAATTTAAATTAATTTATTTAAGGAGAATACCACATTAAAAAAAAACCATTGTTTATAAATACTTTTAAAAATAGAGTTTCTCTCAACAATATTTGATAGAAAAATGAGTAAAAAGAGAGCACTTTAAAAATGGCCACAAAAACAATAACCACAAAAAGACCAAAGCTTATTGTTAACGATTGTTGGAATAAAAACTCAAATTGATTTTTTTTAAACCTTCGTAACTTTTTTGTTACTGAATAAATATATATACTACAAAAGACAAAATTTCATGGAATTTAAAAAACTTTTTTATCGTTTAGAAAAACTCGTGAATTAGGGTGGTAGAAATCGAGTTTCCAGAAGTTACTTCTAGAATTTGACTTCGGAGTCAAAAGTGATCAAAGTAGAAAATGTAGCCGTTGTCATTCCAAAAACAATGATATATCACACGTTACGATCGGACTATAAATGGAGCCACAGGAAATAAAAAGCCAAATGCGCGGGGTCAAGGGGCGTGGCAAAAAAAAAAAAATTTTTTTTAAATCTTCTTCAAATTATCTTTAATTCTAGGGGGTGACCGGCACAACTTTTTTTTTTTTTTGTATGGGCTGCGACCCACTCTAAGGCACACTTTCCCCTTAAGCGATCACCATAATTTTATATTGTATTTTGATACTAAACCGAATACTTCTAGGGGGAGTGACGGTATAAAATTGAAAGTTGACATTTTTGGCGCATCCTAATGCACACTGAGCTTTTAGTATACAAGTATTTATCAAAATGTTTTAATTTTTGTACTAAAAATACAAAAATAGATTTTTCGGACTTTCTGTATTTTTCTATAGTTAGAATATTTTTAAAAAATTGTTTTTGTATTTTTAATACAAAAATTAAAACATTTTCGAACAATTAGCATACCATGGCTCTTCTCATACAAACAGTGTTTGTTGGGATATATGTTGTTTTTACAAATTGTAATACAACGAACACACATATTACATATGATGATATACAAAGTACACTCCGGTTCACTTATTTAAAGGCATTACAAAATCTGTGTTCATCATCCTGTATCTTTTCCAATTTTTACCTGATTGCAGTACTATAAAATAGAATTGGAAGCTAGACACCTTTAGATATAAAAAAATTATGCCAATAGTGGTTTTTTACCTTTACAACTTTTTTTTGAGCAATTTATTAAAAAAAAGTCCAAAACTGTGCTATTTTTTTTTTTGATTCACTTGAATAAAGGCACTTTATTATTTATTTATAATTTTTAAAGTAAGCGATGATTTTTCGTAGGGAGCGTTTGTTTATTACTATTTATTGCATCTTAATAATTTTACAAGTCAAAATGGCAAGAAAAAAAATTTTAAATTTATCGGAAAAAAATAAAATCGATGTTTACAGTTCTGAAGGTTATTCTAACCGCGCAATAGCTCAAAAAATTGGACGAAGCCCAACAGTTGTTGACAATTACATTAAGGACCCCGAAAGGTATGGAAAAAATGTTTAAGGAAGGGTTTCATTGTCTTTATCTGCGTATGAGAAAAGAAAAATCATAAGAATTGCATCTAATTCTGCCTTATCCTTATCAAAAATAAGAGCTCAAGCTGGAGTGAAAGCGAGCAAGTCAACAGTACGCAGAGTAATAAAGAGCTGTGAGTATCTAAAATACCTGACATTAAAAAAAAGCCGCCACTTAATGCTCCGCGTAAGGAAAAGCGGCTTCAATTCGCAAGAGACTACATGGTATGGGATGTGCAGCAAAGAGTTCATGTAAATGACTGGAGAACCGTAATATTTACGGATGAAAAGAAGTTTAATTTAGATGGGCCTGATGGCTACAACTATTATTTTTATGATCTGCGGAAAGAAAAGCGATTTTTGAACCGACATCACAGCCGAGAGTGCGGCGTTATGGTGTGCGGTGCTATTACGTACTATGGCACCATCGATCTTGAATTTCAAAGTGCAAAAATGACTGGTGCAAGCTATAAAACGTTATTGGAATCGGCTTTTCCGAAGTTCAGTGAACTATTTGGTCCCATATCTTGGATATTGCAGCAGGATAATGCTCCTATACATAACGCGAGAGTAGTTAAGGAGTTCATTTCAAGCCAGAATGTAAATATTCTTGTAAATATTCTTGATTGGCCACCCTATTCTCCTGATCTAAACATTATTGAAAATGTCTGGGGTTGGTTAGCTCGTAAAGCCTATGAAGGAGGAAGACAATTCGATGACAAGGAGTCACTAATTCAGGCCATTAAGGATGCTTGGAATCAAATTTCGTTGGATTACATTAATTCGCTTTATCTGTCAATGAAAACCCGTATATTTGAAGTTATTAAAAACATAGGTGGTTGTACCCATTACTAAAAACTCTTTAATAAAGTAAAATTAATTAAAAAACAAGAAAAACCGTTCTTCATTAAATTTAATTAAAATGCCTTTATCCAAGTGAACCAAAACAAATAGCAAATTTTTTAACTTGTTTTTGATAAATTGCTCAAAAAAAGATCTTTAGGTAAGAAACTGCTGCTGCCAGGATGTTTTTTATATCTCAAGATGTCTAGCTTCCATTTTATAGTTCTGCAATCGGTTAAAAATTGCAAAAGATACAGACTGCTGAATATGGAATTTTTAGTGCCTTTAAATAAATGAACCGAAGTGTATGTTGATATGTAAAAATTGTTGCTTTTCAAGTAGTTTTGATTTTATAAATTAGTTTACCAAATCAGCCATTTTATACACTAAGGCAGACAAATTCTCATAAAGTTGATTTTGTCTGTTGTATCCCTGCGGGAAATGAAGGGTCGATTGATCCAAAGTGACGATTTTGTGATATATGATTTGGTGGCACGTCACGAATATGGCGAAACCGAAATTGTGGTGTACCAAAAAGTGTTAATTTGTGTGAAATGACCAACCACGTGACTATAGTAATGGTGACAAAACATTGACAAGTTGGTATCAGGTATATCATGTAACTGAAGAAAAAGTAACATAACATTATAGTGTACTGAAGCAACTAGGGCGGATGCAGTTGAAGTTCTTACTGGTCATAGAACTGGTTCAAGCCCGTTAGCAGTTGACGAAAAAATGGCAATTAGTGCCTAAGGATTACGTGCCTTGACTGCTACAAATCGGATATAACACTTAAATAAACTTATTTTAAAATTGATTTTTGTTGTGCCTTTTTGAAGGTTTTTTGAACAGGTGACATGACACACTGTTTTGGATAAGTGCAGTGACTGGTTCCGGATGGGCTATTTAGCAACCCGTACATAATATGACACACGCTGAATAAAAAGTGTCATGTTAATTGCTAATTATTTTCGAAAGACAGGCGACATGTACCCCTTAGACCAGTGCAGTGGTACGTCGCAAAACTATTCCTGTCAAACTATCCCTATCACAGAACACATTGCGCTTAATATGTGACTAGTTTTCCTTCAAAAAATTTTCTCCAGTTCTATGATACGTACACATACACCAGCCACGTGATAAATTTTTTTCCACTGGTTCTGTTGCATATCACATAAATCCTAAAATGGTCATACTTTGATACTACCTACTTCTAACTTGTCCCGTAGCATATTCATTTCAGTCGGTACGGTGATAGGTTACCTTGGTCAAGTTATTCGCCATGTCACACAGTGCTCCACAGGTGGCAATTGTCACCTCCTATGACAAGCCCATGTTAAAAGTACCGGTCACTTTCATATAACAGAACCGAAACTAGTTCTAGTCACGTGACCATACCAGTGACTGGTCCATTTCCCGCAGGGATATAATGTTTCAGTTTGAGTTAAGCAAATTGTCGTTTTCTATTGCGGACAACTGAAGATTTGGGTGATGTCAATTAAACAATTGAATTGTTTATCATGAAAATGATCAAACTTTTTAAAAAACCAACAAATAAATTCTAATATGACAATATCATATTATATTTTGGTCTTGAGGTAGAACAATATTTTAACTAAATATATGAAAATGTAGACAGTCTAAAAAAACAATTCTTGTATTTTGAATACAAAAACTAAAACATTTTTGAACAATTAGCATATCACGGATCTTCTTATACAAACAATGTTTGTTGGGATATATGTTGTTTTTACAAATTGCAATACAACAAACACATATACTACATATAATGATATATTGATATGTAAAAATTTTTACTTTTCAAATAGTTTTGATTTTATAATTAGGTTTTCCAAATCAGCCAGTTTATACACTAAGGCCCGATTATTAATGTCCAGTTGACAGTTAACAAACAGTTAAATTGAAAATTTATATGGGAAACAGCAACAAATGGGTCTGTTAAATTCCCAGTTAGAAGCTAACGTGACATTGTGTAAATGGGGCTAAGTCAGACAAATTCTCATAAAGTTGATTTTGCATGTTGTATCCCAGCAAAACCACACATTACCAAATCATGGGTAAAGTAATGTATCGCCATAGGGCTTCATGAATTACTTTACACGTTACTTCACTGATTAATTTTACAGGCGATTACCTTGTAGGGGGGTAAAGTAACTGGTTACTTATATGGTTACATGGTGGGAAAAAGTAATGTGTCTATAAATAGATTTTCATAAAAAAAATGGATAAAAATTTTTTTACAGATATTTTTTTTTAATTAAATAAATAACGAAAATGAAAATTATTCAAGTTCGAGGCCATACTCTATATTTCTTCATTAGGATATTGTCCTAACAAATAATCTATAGAGTTTTTTGTTTTCAAATTTATTATTTGACCCTTTCAGGAATGTGTTGATAGATCTATTTCGGGAATTTTCTAGGTTCCCATCATCAGAACACGTTTTGAAAGCGGTAACAATCCTAGAAAATTCCCGAAATAGATCTATCAACACATTCCTGAAAGGGTCAAATAATAAATTTGAAAACAAAAAACTCTATAGATTATTTGTTAGGACAATATCCTAATGAAGAAATATAGAGTATGGCCTCGAACTTGAATAATTTTCATTTTCATTACACAATTAAAAGTCGAAAAAACATAATTTTTATTTTTAATAAAAATTATAACAAACTTGTAAAAAAGGCAAAGTACCGCCTAGTTTACTTCCCCTGTTTTGTTTACAAACTAGACAAAATTTAAAAAGGAGGGAAAAACAAAAAACGTGTATTGAATATCCACCAGAGGTGGATCTTGCACATCAAATAAGTTTTCAATTTATTTTTTGATCAATGGTTATAATCTTTAACTTCAAACTCATATGTATATTAGTTCTCATGTAGTGAGTAAACTAGTTCATATGAATGTTGATGTTTGGCATGGGATTGTTACCGCTTTCAAAACGTGTTCTGATGATGGGAACCTAGAAAATTCCCGAAATAGATCTATCAACACATTCCTGAAAGGGTCAAATAATAAATTTGTAAACAAAAAACTCTATAGATTATTTGTTAGGACAATATCCTAATGAAGAAATATAGAGTATGGCCTCGAACTTGAATAATTTTCATTTTCATTACACAATTAAAGGTCGAAAAAACATAATTTTTATTTTTAATAAAAATTATAACAAACTTGTTAAATAAATAACTTTTTTTTTTATTAAATAAATAACTTGGTCATGCTGAGATTCGAACCTGGGGTCTCTGGTATTTAACAATTAGTTAGGCGAGAACTCTACCAACTGAGCTATCGATACATACAATATTTTATTGCTTAAAATGTAGATGAGTTGTTGTGCTTCGTGTTTTCGTTCGTGTTATCAAAAATATACACCTTACCATTATGCTTACAAAAAATCACAAAGTAATGTGTCTATAAATAGATTTTCAAAAATATATATTAATAATTACTTTACGTTTATAATTCATGCATTATGTAATTGATGATCGGTAAGTCATTATTTTATGTTTTGAAGTAATGTAAAATGTAATGGGGTCTCATTACAAGGTAATCCATGAGTGTTCAATTATCGGTAACTCATTACTTCTTGTTGGAAAATAATGATACAGGTAAGGAGTACACATTACAAGGTAATGCATTACTTTATCGCACCCATTACCAAAGTTTTGCTGGGTATGTAATGTTAATGTTAAAACATTACGGACAACTGAAGAGTTGGGTGATGCCAATGAAGCAATTGTATTGTCTATCATGAAAATTATCAAACTTTTTGAAAACCAACAACTAAAATCTAATATGACATTATATTTTTGACTTGAGGTAGAACAATATTCTAACCAATTATTTATATTACCTTGCTATAAAAAATTAATTTAAAAAATAAACCAATACGACAAAAAAAGTGGGTGATGTTTCGTAATTTTTTTTTTCTTTTTGGGTAAAATTGCCATTGTGGGAGATTTATCGCTTTTTTTTGGGTAATTTTTCGTTTTTTTTCGTTTTTTTTTGTACGATTTCTCATTGGGTCATTTTGCTAAACTCTAAATTACTATCTCAAATTGGTCGAAAAAATTATATTGTTGTCGCATAAAATCTCTGTATTCTTGCTTCTATTTTAACTTGACTTAACCATCAGGTAATCATTTTTTAACCATGAAGTAAAAAATTGTTTTGGACTTTGAATACTGTCATTTCACTTTGACTACTCGATGAAAGCCAAATTTGGATAAAACAAAAACAAAATCTCGGGGCCCAATTTTGAAAACAAAAAAATCCTGGCTACGGCCCTGATTTATGCGGTGAACCCGAATAAGTTGTCGGTATAATCCCAGGTCAGCGCCAAAATGACCAGCTTTAATATTTTTGATACCGCCAACCTGAAATCTATGTATGTATATATAGTAAGTTCAAGTTTGATTCGAATAGAGCACATGAATCAATTTCATCTTGTATAACCATATCGATGGTCAAAAGTTGACAGCTCTTATATTACTGAAATTCTTTTTTCCATATAAAAGATAACATTGAGAATTAAAATATATTTTATGCATAAAAACAAAAATCGAGATTCAATTAAAATATTTGTTGTTTCAATTAAAAGTTTAATTAAATTCGGCCATATTAAAGAAATTGTAGTATTAATTAAAATAATTTGAAACTTCAATTATTTTCAATTAAGGTTTTAATCATATATATTAAACATTTAATTGAATATTGATTTAATTTCAAACAAATTTTTAATATATACTATTAAAATTTTAATAAAAATGTTGCCAAATTATAAAAATTTAAAAAATTACCAAAAATTAATAATTGCTAATATTTAAAAAATCGATAAAATTTGAAAAAATCGCCAAAATTTTCAAAAACCGATAAATTTTATGAAACTTGCCAAAATAAAAAAGTCTTCGAAATTGCCAAAACTGAAATATACTTACAAAAAAAAAAAAAGGCGAAAATTTAAAAAAAATTGTCAAAAATTGGAAAACAATTATCAAAATTAAAAAAAAACGCTCAAATTGGAAATAATCGCCAGAATTGATAACCTAGTTAATATTACGAAAAAATCGCCAACATTTAAATAAAGTTTAAAACGTCTGTAGAGAATTTTTATTGTCCTAACAAATAAACATTTAGGAATGTGTTGATAGATATATTTCTTTGGATTTTCTAGGTTCCCATCTTCAGAACACGTTTTAAAAGAAGTGGCAATCTCATGCAAACATCAAACATTCATATAACCTAGTTATCCCACTAAATGAGAACTAATATATGAGCTCGAAGTTAAAGATTATCACCATTGATCAAAAATAAATTGAAAACTTGTTCGTTATGTGCAAGGTCTACCTTTGGTAGATATACAATACATAATTGTTTTTATTCTACTTTTTATTATTAAACTTGTAGATCAATCAACACATTCCTGAAAGTGGTCAATTAATAGATTTGAAAACAAAAACTCTATAGATTATTGGTTAGGACAATATCCTAATAAAGAAATATATGTAGTTATGATCTCGAACTTGAATAATTTTCATTTTCATTGCACAATTAAAGTTCGAAAAAACATAATTTTTATTTTTAACAAAAATTATATCAAACTTGAGAATTTTTTAATTAATTCGATTTTTTTTTTAATTTTGGTGATTTTTTTAAATTTTGCCATTTTTTCTTTGTGGTTATTATGGGTTATAAAAACTGGAAATTTTGTGTAGACCAAATTCATTGTCAATTAAAAATTTAATACATATTATTAAACTTTTAATTAGAAGTGAGTTTAAATTAAACAAATGTTTAACTGAAATTTTTTTTGACAATAATTTTTTCTGTGTGGGGGAGACGTTTGCCGTTCTTATGTCAAAATGTATAAAATAATTAGAATTAAAGGCGGCAATGTATGATCATCGATATTTATGTTTATTTATATGTTTAAAGATCAATAAAAATATTTACAAATTTTTTGTTTAAAACCACATACAGACATACATAAATAACAATAGCAACAAAAAGTAATAATTGTTTTAATTCAAGAGAATGTCAAAAACATGTTTTTACTACAATTCAAACAAACTAACAAACAAACAAATAAATGAGTAACTGGAGCTTTGTCTCCTATAATTTTGTATGTTGCTTGTTGTTCTATGTATTTATCTAACATACATACAGTATTGGAAAAAATAATAGGGACGATTGCTTGTATTTTAATAATTTGATCAAATCTTTCTTATAAAAGGGATTTTTATTTTCAAAAACCGTTAGATCGTGTAAAAAATAGTAGTCTTGTATTGAATAATTCATTTTCCGCTATTATTTTAATTAAATTTACTAGAATTGCAAAAAAGTCCAAGTTGAGCGACAATTGCTTGGAAAAAATAATAGGGACGATTATAACATTATGTGATATTTTTAACTTTTACCGGCTATATCTTATGAAATCTTTTATTATTCAATTAGTGCTTTCTTAGCATCTAATTAATATTAATAATAATATTAATTGATATTAGTGCTTTCTTAGCATCTAATTTGTTTAGATTAAAAAATATTAGGACAAATTTCTAGAATAAAACCTATTCAAGAATACGTTTTTTATCAGGGACCGTAATCATTATGATTTTTATAATAAAAATTACACAATAATGATTATATTATGGGTTTTAAGGATTTTCTTCAATGGTAGTGATTATTTTTGAGTAATATAATAAAAATCAGCCATAATCAATATTTTTGAGCAAAAAAAATACGATTCAAAAATAATCATTATTTATGATTTTTATTTTTTTCGCTCAAAATAAAACTCACTTTCATAGAATTTTTAAGGTGCCTTTCACAAAAATCCTCGAACTTTTGCAACGAGTTGCAACATCAAGCACTGGTTGCGGTAATTTATTATTATTTTTAATATTTATTATTATTCAATGAAAATGAAAATTATTCAAGTACGAGGCCATATTCTATATTTCTTCATTAGGATATTGTCCTAACAAATAATCTATAGAGTTTTTTGTTTTCAAATTTATTATTTGACCCTTTCAGGAATGCGTTGATAGATCTATTTCGGGAATTTTCTAGGTTCCCATCATCAGAACACGTTTTGAAAGCGGTAACAATCCCATGCCAAACATCAAACATACATATGAACTAGTTTACTCACTACATGAGAACTAATATACATATGAGTTTGAAGTTAAAGATTATAACCATTGATCAAAAAATAAATTGAAAACTTGTTTGATGTGCAAGATCCACCTCTCTCTCTCGTTTTTTTGTTTCTCTCTCCTTTTTATATTTTGTTTAGTTTGTAAGCAAAACAGGGGAAGTAAACTTGGCGGTACTCTGCCTTTTATACAAGTTTGTTATAATTTTTATTAAAAATAAAAATTATTATTATTATTAATTTTAATAATTTTAATATTGTGCTCACTTTGGAATATTCCTTATAACTGACCGAGTTAGTAATAGTATTTTACTCGTACCCAATTTAAACAACAATCTATAAAAAGACTAAATATTCGTAACATTAAAAATGATATGGAAAAAATTTAGTATTAATTTGCTTTCAATTTGAATTATAACAGCTTGCAGTCTTCGTGACATTCATTTTTTATTTTTTTTTAAATTGGCTGGTATATTTACATACCAGCTTTACTATTCTTCATACCCAGTATACATGCATATTAGGGCTATAACTAAATTTTTGGCATAGTACCACGAGTTGGGCAATGAAAGTGAGTTTTATTTTGAGCGAAAAAAATAAAAATCATAAATAATGATTATTTGTGAGTTTTATTTTTTTTGCTCAAAAATAATGATTATGGTTGATTTTTTTTATTATTTCTCAAAAATAATAATTACCATTAAAGAAAACTTTAATAATCAAAATTTTAAAAATCATGACGGATATGCAAGGATTGTCAAAAAATAATAATAATTTTTTTTATGTCTGTTCTAAGTTATTGATTTTTTGATTTAAAAAAACGAACAATAATCATTATTTACGGTCCCTGTTTTTTATAACTCAAAATTAGGTTAAAATTTTGAAGTGCCGTTTATCTAAAATATATTTTAATATTTATTCTTCAGTAATGTCTCATTGATTTTTATACCAAATATTGTACAAACTATTTCATAACTGATTGTTATTTCTTCTTAAGTCTGCATCTGTTTAAGTGCTACGAACTGAATTATATCATTTGTCACCCATGAATTCCCACTTTATCGGAGTTTATTAGCCTTTTAGTGATAGTATTTTACTTGTGAAGGTGCTAACGAAATTACCCACATATATTTACCATTTTATCCTGATTGTTGGACCAACACCAGACGAAATACTATGGATCAAAAAAAAAAAAAGAGTGTTGTTTTAAAAGTTTCAAGTTTCAATTCATAGTATTTATAGAACAATTAAGGTCATATTTCTTGGATTGCTTGCTATTAGCTAATCATTTTGCCGTCGAAACTACAGAAATATAATATTATTAGAACTGATCGTACACATTTTTTGTAATTTTCTTATAATATGTATAATAGGGTGGGGCGATTAGTATGGAAGGAAAAAAATCTTAATGGGCGCTTTGCGTTTCTGATTCTTGGGATTGTACTGAGCAAAAAGTCCACTAGACCATACGTCTACGGTGAAAATCGAGCTTCCAGATTTTGACTTTACGGCAAAAAAGCCCTATTTTGAAATTAAAAATTTGCTAGAGAATCTTCCAAAGAAGAGATTGATACCATAATCTTGGATAAGCTCCTCCTACTTCCTGAGATATGTCCATCCCACACATTGTTACTTTCACAAAATACGGCAAAAAAGCCCAATTTTGAAATTAAAAATTAACCCCTTAAAACCCACCCACAAATATGATTGATGCATTAATCTGCTAGAGAATCTTCCAAAGAAGAGATTGATACCATAATCTTGGATAAGCTCCTACTTCCTGAGATATGTCCATCCCACACATTGTTACTTTCACAAAATACGGCTAATAAGTCAAAATCTGGAAGCTCGATTTTCACCGTAGACGTATGGTCTCGTGGACTTTTTTGCTCAGCATAATCCCAAGAATCAGAAACGCGAAGTGCCCATTAAGATGTTCAAATCGCCCCACCGTAATGTATAATCAAGATTTTGCAGTAAAAAAGCGTTTCAATTTTTTTTTCTGCTCAGAAATTTTAAATTTAATGGGCTATTGATCTAACGATTGCCCTTATAGAATCTGTTTTTTACTCTTTTAAGCACCCTTGATGGTCCAACAACATTAATTTTAATACAACTTACAAAGAGCAACCCGAATCTTGCAATGGCTTTTTGCTTTATTTTTCTTGTTACGCCGTCACTATTATTTTTCCAAGTAAATTTCAAGCGATTTTTACTCTATTGCAATTCTGGTAGTTTGAATGAAAATAATGGCAGAAAACTATTTGTATAACGGTCGACCACTATTTTTGTAGACAACATAACGGGTTTGGAAAATAAGAATTCTATTTTATAACAAAGATTTTATCAAACTATTGAATTCGAGCAACCGTCCCTATTATTTTTTCCAATACTGTGCATATACATATGTAAAAAATTAAACATACTCATGTATATACACGGTGAAACCTCCAAATAACAGACATTAAGGGGTTTACTACTAGCTTTAGACATCAATTAAAACGACAATATTTAAGCAATTATAAAAAAAATAAATAAATGGTTTAATCAAAAAATTCTTTTTGCGATAGAAAAACACAATACCAAATATTATTCTATAAATTATAATTGAGAATTCGGACAAACATGGCTACCCTGGTAACCATTTCATTGCATAGCTTTTTTTAAAAGCATAATCGTATGCAATCGTGGAGCCTTGGGTACTCATCTGAAAAAAAAATTTAATTTTGTTTCACACACGCATAAATTATTTAGTCCCTAACGTGGCGGGATTTTTAAATTTTTGATTTGTATTAATATGGTAAGAGGGTACACTCAATAATTAAAAAAAAAAAACAAGTGGAAGCATTAAAGTCCGATGTGCCAAATTTGGTATTAAAAAGATTAAATTCGGCAGTGCCGAATTTTTAGTCTCGGTGTTTGCATTAACCAGGGAAAGTGCAAACAATATAAATATCTATATTCTTTGTAAAAATAACAAAAATAATGTCATTTAAATTTATTTTCATCGGGATAAACATTAATTGCATTTATAGTAATTAAATGTGCTAAAGTCCCAAAACTTATTTAACAAATTGTAAAAAGCAATCTGATGTAGGCGTGTCCCTATCCGGATTTCATTCCTGCCCAAGGAAATCTTCAGGGGACTTGTTATTAGAATTTCTAGAGATATTTGTTATGTTAAATCACAAACTCAATGAGAATTTCTTGTCCTCGTCTAGGAGCGAGATTCAAAATTTAAAATATCAAAGAAAAAACACAAACAACAACAAAATATTGTCACAATTGGCTTTGTCATCTTCCAAATACTACTCTGTTTTTTTGACAGACCTAGCAATGTAGTGACGTTTATTCAAGTAAATAAATCAACAATAGAAAAGCATATGTTTTCTATTAGTGTCAGTTACATTTAAATTTGCACAAGCACCTGCATATTTGTTATTTAAATTTATTTTCATCGGGATAAACATTAATTGCATTTATAGTAATTAAATGTGCTAAAGTCCCAAAACTTATTTAAAAAATTGTGAAAAGCAATCTGATGTAGGCGTGTCCCTATCCGGATTTCATTCCTGCCCAAGGAAATCTTCAGGGGACTTGTTCGTTTTTATAAGTAAAACAAAATATGACTGATTGATTCATGTATTTGGCATGTTTCAGAAGAAAAAAATGTTTAATTAAAGTTTACTAAAATGAATCTGAAATTGTGCATGCTTATAACAGTGGGTCTTCAAAGGTGAAATGGTTATTCTGATTACCTAAAGAAGAACGTGTCATGAAAAATAGATATATTATTAAAAATCCCTTATGATTTAAAAAAAAACTGTTATAAAATTCGCCTGTTGTTTTGTATAAAAGAATCGTCTCTTTGCCTATATAATAATGAAAGAAATAAGGATTATTAAAATATATTTTTGGATCGTTAAAAGAGATGCATCAAAACAGTTTCAAATAATCAGAATTTTAGATAAATTTAAGGGAACAAAAATACGCTTGCGGAGACATACATAATGAAATAATTATGAAATACCCGTTTATATTACAACACATGTGTTTATACTTTACATCACATAAGTAAAACGGAAAGTGTGATAAAATTAAGTTTGACAAAAATTATAAAAGAAAATCTTTCGAGTGTTTGGGGTGTTTTCAAATTCTTGTTTTCAGCTTAGTTGCTTGTGCAATTCTCGTTTACGACTCCTAGAATAAGAACCCTAGAAAATTTCCCAAAATTATATTGGTTTTTACACATCAAAGTTATGAGGTTTAAATGAAAGACGTGCGTGCTTTTTACTCGTAATCACAACTGACTCTTTATTTTATTCTTTTTCTTTTTATACACCAATTTTGCTTATTAATAAAACTGATTTTGCTTATTTTATAATTAATAAATTTTGCTTATTTTATAAAACTTAATTTAACCCAATTTTAATAATTGCAATAAGTGCTTTATTAGCAATTTGATTTTATTTAATAATTGAATATTGTAGTTAGTTGAACTCTTGTGTGTTATTGTTGTTGTGAAAGTGTAAGTTCTGTGTTAGCAGTTTTTTGAGTAATTCGAATACGCGTGTCATGTTTTTTGTTGTAGTGTTGTTTTTAGTGTCATTAGTAGTATTTACAGAATGTGCTAACTTATTAGAAGTATTCACAGAAGTTGCTAACTTCAATACTTTAATTTAGATTATTTTGTCAAATAAAAATTAGTGGTTTTAAGGAAAAAAAATGCATATAATTAAAAGATTTTCAGATTAAGTATGCACCTTATATGTTTTAAATAAAAAAGTTCTGAAAGTGAATGTCCTTTAAATTTAATGGGGTTTTTAATAAATGTAATTAGAGTGTAAGAGTTTCCTTGCAAATTTATTAAAGGTTGAGAATGAGAATAAGTAAAAATAGTGTACGAAAAAAAGTTATGAATTTACATTGTTGAATTCGGGGATTTTGTTTCTGGATATTTTTTTTGATCTGATAACGATAAATAAAGAATGATAACTCAACTATTTTGTTTACACTTTTTTCTAATTAGTGATTTTTTGATTTGTTGGGGTTACCGAAAAATCAACTCGAGTAGATAGACCCTTCGATCGTAGGCCAAGCCTTGAGGAGGTTGGGTTCAAAAGACAGATTATTAATGACCTTTCGACAATCTCAGAGTGGTTTCGTGCGAACAGTAGATTTTAAAGCTCGTAAGACCCAATGTTGTATGTTGACCCATAGGTCCTTGGACTCAACTATGTTATCTGCGTATATGGATGGGATCGTTATTGAGGATTCAGATACTCTTGATGTTCTGGGCATGAGAATACAGTGTGATGTCCGTTGAACAGATCACATTATTCAAGTATCGAAAGAAGCTTTCAAGTGTCTTGGTTTTCTAAATCGGTGTAAGAAATACTTCACTCCATCTAATCTCCTTACCATATATAGCACCTACATCCGGCCGAAGATGTAATATAACTCCCATATATGCGCAGGTGCTTCAAATTCTATGTTGGGGCTTCTGGATCGTGTGCAACGGAGAGCGTTGATGCTTATCAATGACAGTAGGGTTTCGAACTCTATTGACTCGTTGGAGCATCGTCGGAATGTGGGTTGTGTGACTTTGTTCTATAGATATTACCATGGGAAGTGTTCTGCTGAGATAAGCCGACAAATCCCGAGGGACCGGGTCTCTCTCTATTCGTACTACCCGCTTGTCAAGTAGATCGCATCAGTTTTTTGTCTATAGCCCGGCAAATCGCACAACGCATTACAGAAAAATTTCGTTTTTTAGTCGCACTAGCCGTATGTGGAATTGTCTCCCTGCGGAGGTCTTCCTTGCAAATTACAATTTAGAAAAGTTTAAGTCAAATGTCCACAAACACTACTCCCTCTTTCTTTCACCCCATAACCTATTTTCCTGATATCAACAGAATGCAATGCATTAGTAGGGGGCATCCCCTGAGTGTTGGTTCAACGTAAAAAAAAAAATTAAAAATAATAATGCCAGTGTTCCGCTATGTGGATGTGTCTATTTTATAGATATTTCACTGTACTATACACATAATAGTCGTTTTATAAATATTTAGTAAATTAATACAATCAATGTTCAATATTTTTTTTTTTGTTTGCCTTCATTACCAAAGAGTAGCAAAAATTGTTATTTTTTATTTGTTTAATTTTACTATCAATGAGTGTGCTACTACTACCACCAAGTACCCTGTTAACCCAAATGAACAAAAACTAATAAATGAATGAATGAAAATGTAACTCTGGTTTATCTCCTCTATATTATGTTCTAATGTTCTATCCCGCCTGTCAGCGGTTTGCTCGTTTATTATATCAGTTTCACGTACAAATCTGTGGCATTCAGTGATTTTTAACATAAAAGATCGAAACAGAGCAATTCTAATTTCAGTTTTTAATAAAACACCAATTGCAACGTTTAAAGAAAATAAAAATACTAATTCGAGTTTAAAAATATTATACGCTTAACAAAAAACAGTAAAAAAAAAAAACAAATTGTAAGTGTAAAAAGTCGTGGGTGTGCCCAAACAAACAAAAAAAATATATTAATTTTCATTATTAAAAAAAAAAAAATGCAAATACAGTGATTTATTATTTATTATATATTAATAAAAAATTAATAGCTATTAAACCCCACAAAAATTAAAATAAGATACATCCCAATTTAGAAAAGCATTACCATATTAGTAGTAATATAAGTACATATTTGGTAATCGTATGTAAAGGGTGTTTTTTTTTTTTAAAGCGGTATAGAACTTTGAAATGTAATAAAACAAAGATGAAATTTTTAAATTAACATGAAATTAACTTTATTCGAAAGCTAATCTTCTGGCATTATAATTTAAATATGACTTCTGGCATATGACCGCCACGGCTGGCTCGGACGTAGTCTAATCTGGAGGTACAATTTTCGGTGACTTTTTCCAACATTTGTGGCCGTATATTGGAAATAACGTGGTGCATGTTGTTCTCCAAGTGGTCAATCGTTTCGGGTTTATCGGCGTAGACTAGCGACTTCACATATTCCCACAAAAAATAGTGCAGCGGCGTTAAATCGCACGATTTTGGAGGCCAATTCACGGGTCCGAAACGTGAAACTATGCGGTTACCAAACGTTTCCTTCGATAAATCAATTGTGGCCCAAGTTGTGTGACATTTTGCGCAGTCTTGTTGAATCCACAGCTCCTGCACATCATGCTTGTTCAATTGGTGGACGAAAAAGTCAGTAATCATGGCTCTGTAGCGGTCACGATTGCCGGATAGACTGATTGGTGTCTTCCTCTACGCTACGCTCTACAGCAGCAATAACTTATTCTGCAAGCACTGTACAACGTCTCTGTGGATGCATATTATCATTTAGAGTAAACGTTGTGCGAAAACGTTCCATAGTTAATCGAATGAATTGCTCTGATGGACGATTATGTTGACCGTAAAATGGACGTAGTTCGCGATACGTATTTCGAACAGCACCATGATTTTCTAAATAATTTCCACAATTTGGAAGCGTTGTTCAGGCGTCGGTCTATTCATGTTGAAATGCCAAACCGAACTAAACATAAATCACTTGACAGCTGACAAAATGGCCGCCAGTTAAAAAAGTGTTGCCAACTTAAAGTTCTATACCTGTGTAAAAAACACCCTTTACTTACAATTGTCATTACAAATGTCATTATTTTACATGGGGATGTCGCCCAAAATAATGGCATATCATTACTAAACACCATACGAAAAATAGAAAAATATGTGGTTGCCTATATGTACAAAAATAATGCTTCTAAAAAAAATTTTCGAAAAAAATAATTTAATAAAAAACAAATTTTTTTATTGAAATTCCCAGAAAAATTTTTGGAACCCCTTTTAAAATTGCTAGTTCCAGATAGAACTACTTTCGAGAGGAGTAACATCAGGTTCCTTAATAGTATTCTACCCAGGCAGAAATTACCAACGGTACAAAAATAGTACTGGCAAGCCACTGTTATTTATCTAAAATTCACCGTGTTAGAAATTTCCAAATGTACAACTAATATTGTACTCTAAAAACACTATTTTGTTTTGCTATGTTTTGCCAGCACCACCCGCAAAATGCTTTGCTATTTTTGTTTTTACCAATATTACAACCATTCAGTAGCATTATTTTTTTAATATTTTATTATATTTTACAAGTTCAATAGGCAATTCTTAATGCAAAAGGTACGACCGAACTGAGTTTCTGGTTTTTAAGAGAGCTTGTTTTATAAACAGTTCACAAAATAAACTGAATTTAAAATATTTTAAAATTTGAATTTCCAACGTTATGCCAAAGGTGGCAAATTCGCTCAAACCAACAGTTGGCCACTGTTATAAATCGGGTAACAGGACATTACTGTCAAGATTGTTAATCCCACGTTCTGCCAATGCATAACCGACAGTCGCCGACGCTTTGCCATTACTTGCTGATTGTATTTTTCTGCCTGAGTAGTAATGGTACAACAAGTTCTACAACTCATGCAAGAGAATGTTATTGAGCATTTTAACAAAATCGTTGGGGTGCTTTAAGAACTAGTGCTTAAGCCTTAAGCACTGGTTGAACATTACTTCCAGAACGCTTCAAATAACACTGTACAACACAAAAAAAAATTACAAGGTCCGACCTATAAATTTTGATAGAAGAGACATAAAAAAGACACATGTATCGGCGTTTTGAAAGTTTACATCATGGTTTCATTTTAGGGGGAGGTAAAGTTTCCCCCAAATGCAAATTTTGTATTGTCAATCGGCATAGAAAATCGAGTAAAGCTTACGTTTAAAGTATATGGTGTGTTTAGCAAATTTATGTAAAATGTTACGGAGAACATTTTTGTAGAATATGTTAACCCTCAAACTCCGCAAAAATATTCGCCGTGAAATTTTACTATATGTCCCTGAATACACCAAAATCAAAAACTTTTGTAGAATATTTTAACCCTCTAACTCCTCAAGGTAAGGGTCTTTTTTGTCCTTCTTTTAAAAAAGAGCAAAAAACATCATTAAAACAGGTATTTAATGGTTTAAAATGTTCCGCAACATATTCTACAAAAGTTTTTGATTTTGGTGTATTCAGGGAAATATAGTAAAATTTCACGGCGAATATTTTTGCGGAACATTTTAACCCCTTAAATACCTGTTTTAATGGTGTTTTTTGCTCTTTTTTAAAATAAGGACAAAAAAGACCCTTACCTTGAGGAGTTAGAGGGTTAACATGTTCTCCGTAACATTTTACATAAATTAAGCTGAACACATTATATACTTTAAACGTAAGCTTTACTCGATTTTCTGTACCGATTGATAATACAAAATTTGCATTTAGGGGAAACTTTACCTCCCCCTAACATGAAACCCAGATGTAAACTTTCAAAATGCCGATACACGTGTCTTTTTTTTTTGTCTCTTCTATCAAAATTTATAGGTCGGACCTTGTAATTTTGGAAAAAATTTGATTTTGCTAAACAGTGTAATCTTAAACTAGTTCCAGAGCAATTGCAAAAGAGTTTTAAAAAACTTGATATTTTTTACAAAATTTTAGAATTTTGAATTAAAAAGATCTTAAAAAAAATCATTTCTAATGCTGACACGAATCTCAGATGTATTTTTATATGTGTCGCCAATGTATCGCTCTGTGATGAGAATAAAATTATAATTAAAAACCACATCATTAGAGAGGGTCGAAAAACTGTCAACTTTTTTATAAAAATCGGCGCAGAAATGGATGGACAAAAACGAATGCTTTTAGTTTCCGACAACGGCGCCATAAATATTTAATATAAAAATCGCGCGATTTTCGCATGCGACGCAGTAAATATTAGAAAAAACATAAATTTTTAACATTTAAATATAACACACAATTGACGTACACGAATAAAACTTATTTCTTGTGGAAAATGCCGGATTTCTATTAAAACTGTATTCCTTTTATATCTTTTACATCATATTGTTAAACTAAATAACTGAAGGCATTTTCTTTTATTCCATTTTTATAATTTCCCTTCATTTCAGCACTATTTTTGGATATATAAAAATTGTAAAATTTTTCAACCTCAAAGCATCAGTTGTTTTCATGCTGGAACTGATGTAAGAATAGGTTCCAGAACCGTTCAATAGAACCAGTTCCCAGCTTGGCAATTTTAAACAAAATTCACGTATACAAAAATGGTCTCTAGTACCGTTCTATAGAACTAATACCTGTTCTTCAAACGCTTCTTAGAACTACACAGCGAATTATCTTCACTTCAGTAATGAATTTCTGCATAGCTTTAATGAAAATTGTCACTAGAACTCGTCCATTGAAACTTTTTATAGAATCTATGAAACATTTTTCATTAATGTCAATATTTATGAAATGTTTGTAGAATTAATGAATAACTTCATAAAACGAATGAATAATTCAAAAATTGAAGCGTTTATAGAATTTATGAAACAGTTTCATAAATTTTGTTTAATATTAAGAAGTTCTGTGAATTACACAGTGCAGCATTTTTAAGGTCATCGTTTGGTTCCTCCTTCATACCCGTTTTTTTTGAAGTGTATATCGAAACTAAAAAAAATCCGCAAAGGACTTGGCCAGATTACATCGAAATTTTTTTTTTTGGACACCCTAAGTTTTTGCACCCAAACATGATTTTTTTAAAAAAGGAAAATTTTTATGGAATCCATATATCATAAACCGTTCGGAATTTTGTTTTTATGTCTTTGGCAAAGTTGTAGATCCAAACCAAAGCAAAAAAATTCTCATATGGACCGACCCAAAAAAATTGCATCCACTGCATCAAAATTGCAAAAAATTGGGAAAAAATGCTATTTTTTTATGATTTTTTCATGATTTTGTCCTGAAATGGCTTAAATACTGGGAATTTAAGAAATCTTTCTTCAGCTAAATTATATCTAACAACAATCAACAACTCTCTAGTACATGCCATCTTAATACGAACATTCCTTAACCCTAGAAAGCACATCTATTTGCTCACACTTATTTTGCATAGCCAATGTTTGTCGTTTCGACAAAGAAAGACTATATAGGTTAATGCCGTTTTTGTTGTTACTTGTTTTCAAATTTACTATTTAAACATTTTATTGTTGTAATGCTGATATGTTTTTGAAAAAATGAATATATTTATTTTATTAATAAAAAGTAATTATTTTATAACGCAATTAACAATTTCATAATTTTTTTTTTATTTTTTGTTTAAGTTTTTTTGTTTATTTATACAAATGCAAAACATGTGTATTATTAACTGCCGATGATTTTATTCTGCTACGATTTTACCCGAAAAAAGTATAGTAACTTCTGGTAAAATGAGAAACACAATTACTTTCTTATCACGCTCTCATTTACACCGGGCATTGACACCGGGACTATGCCTGTATAAGCGGCCACATATGTTTTGCATTTTAACATATGTTTATTTAACTTAGGGGAGTAATTGATACATGAGTAACACCGGGATTTGTCGTGTGAATTTGGGTCTTTTATCCACACCATTGGCTTCATGAAACTTAAATTTCTACCTTGTCGATGATACCAATCCAAAAGGCGGAAGTAACAAGTGCCACACACTGTATTTGGAGTGTAATCTTCACCGCTGGGATCAACCTCATCGAAATAAGATGCATAGGCTAGCTTAAATTCCAAACGAATGGTTTGGTTGCAACAACCGAATTATTTGATTCCCGTAATCAAATTTATTCCATGGTTAATTAAAATATACTGTTCCAGCCGAAAGTCTGTTGCATTGACCTATTTTCGGTAGTCGCAAACAAAAATATCGGTGATTGCAACCAAACTATGCAGTTGGCGAAAAAAACCGCCAACATGGGAACATTTTTTAATGGGAAAATTAGTTAGTTATTAGTAAGTGCTTATTATCTGTGTTAAAGTAATGCAGAGAGTAAGATGGTGTGATCTCTGGTAGTGAGAAAAGTAATCATTACCATTTCTACACTGGGTAGTGTACACACACAGAGAAAAATTTTGCTATTTGTCAACTGAAATTTGGTAACTAAGACTCAAATTCGATTATTACGAATTTCAGTCGTTTGGTTCAATTGTTCGGTTAATTCAACTGAATTTTAGTTTCAACACCCAAAATATTCAGAAATCTAATGTAAATATCGTTGTATTAACTTAATTTATAAGTTGTTACCATTATAGAGACTTTTTAATTCGGTTGGCACTTTATTTCTCAGTGTGCACCTTTACAACTACAAATGCTACATATACAGACATTTGCAGGAGATTCTACGTACATTATTTTTTGAGTGTGCATAAAAGACTTAAAGCAATATTTCTGGTATAAATTTATTTGATCACTTAAATTTGTAATTTGTTTCGAATATATGTTATACGTTATCAGGAACGTCATAACTAAAGATATAAATCTGTTTCAAGATAAATTTGCTTAATAATAGTTGAACACAATTTTTTCGTAACATATTTGTTTAAGTGTATTAAATTAATGCAATACCTAATTCATTTTAGCATCATGCAGTTGATTCTTGTATTTCTCATTATTTGTGTGACATTATGCAGTGGCCAGTTTTTTTATCATCAGCACGCTGCCCTAAAACTGGGATCATATCAACAGCCACAATACGCAGACTATCAACAAGCAGCGCCTACACCGGCCTCACAACAATATGCCCATCCCTCGGTGATCGCAAATTCAGTTTATGAATCGCAATTACCAGCAGAACTCTCAAAGAGTGCTCGTTTCTATAAAAATCCACATATAGCGGCAGGTTTGGCAAAAGAATCGTGGTTTACGGATAAGGAGATGCCAGTTTTGGATCGTGAAGCTGAAAAGATACCACGTGAAATGGTTTTTAAAATATTTAAAAATGCTGGCTGGATTAAACGTAGATAAAAATATATATTTACCTGATTTGTTTCTTTGTTTTTGTATCATAAGTTGCATGTTGCTTTTGTTGTTGTAATTAAAATATCATTGTTAAGTTATTTATGTGTAAATAAATTGTATTTACTTAAAAATTTTGAATAAATCCTTAAATTAATTTACACTCATAGAAATAAACCTGTAAAAATAGCAAAAAAAAGAGCTACTAAAAATTAGCTTGCAAAAAAACTGCTAAATTAGCAAATTTTTTTTACTAAATATTAGTAATATAAGAATAGCAAAAAAAAAATATGTTGAATTTATAAATATTTAGTTATATTTGAGCTAATTTTAGTTAATTGAAAGTAAAAAAATAATTTGTTAAAATCAGCAAAAACATTTAATAAATATTAGTAGATAAAAAAAAATCATTAAAAAATGTGAAATTTTTTAAGTTTTTTTTGACGTTTTTTATTTAATGCGAATAAAAGTATGCCCTTATGAAATCAGCAATCTACAATTTTTTAGCAAAAATTTCTGTTGATTTTAGCAAAATAAACGGTTATTTGCATTCTACTAAATTTGAGATAAATATAGCAACAATTTTGTTAATATTACAGTTTTTGTTTGCTATTTTGAGTTTACAAATAATTAGTAAAAGTTTTGGCAAAACTGCACTTTATGTGGCGTTTCTCAAAAAAACAAAAATTAATGTGAACCCCTTTGGAATTTAAAAAGAATTTTTTTTCTATCTTCGGTTGTTGGGCCCTGGGGCCAAGGCCCGGCTTCGCTGAGAAAGGCTTTTCTGCGTGACCGGCCTTCGACCCATAAAGGGCAGTTTAGCAAAAAAATTTGCTAATATTACAGAGTAAAATGCTATTTTCAATTAACTAAAATTCACATCGAATACAATTAAAATTTTGTAAAGTTAACAGATTTATGTTTGCTGTTCTTATTTTATTAATATTTAGCAAAAATTCTGCTAAATTTAGAAGTTTTTTCTGCAACATAATTTTTAGTAGCTTTTGCTGCTATTTTTACAGGTTTATTGCTATGAGTGTAAGTAGATTAGAAGTGGGAGTCATTCGTCACTTTTTTTTTAAGCGCTGTCGTTATTCAACCTAAAAATTTTTGGGAAAACGTATTTTTTATTTGAAATTTTACACATTTTAAATTCAATTTGTATGTTTAAAACATAAATTATTTGTAATCAATATATTTCCTTCTTTAATATTTCCAAAGCAACTCAAATCAGCTAAACTGTCCCAACAATGAGGTAAATTCTCCAAGTTGATGTTGCACATTTGTCAGCTTTAAATGTATTAAATTTAACGAATTAATATTACGTATACAATATTTTGTCGTTAAAATCAAAGGAATATGTATGTACTTTAAAACTACTAAACATTAGGGTAATAACTTTTTGCATTTTTTGCAAATATCAAATCTCTCCAGACAAAACCGTGTAGGGCATGGACAAATATTAAGAACTGCGTTTTTAATTTTTCGCTATCGTTAAAAAAGGTTACGCACCAAACGCGTTAAAGTTTTGAATCAAACAAAGTTAAAAAAAACTTGTTTTGATGCCTCAACGTCTGACCATCAGATCTATATAATTAAGGCATGCTGATTTCAATAGTAAAGTCCGTTTTCAAGTCAATAGAATAGTTTTCTTCCAAATTTGCTTACTTACATATGTGTAAACCATATTTTAAAAAAATTGTTATTAAAAAAAAATTTAAAAAAAAAATATATTAAAGGCATTTTAGAAATCGCTGTCGGTGCGTAAGGTTTTTTTTACCAAATTGAACTGAAATAGTTTTTTTTATCATTAATACAATATTTGCCATTACAAAACCCCTGGGGAGAATGTTGTCCAAAAAAAGTTATCACCCTACTAAACATATAGTTAAAACCCGGTTTACTCACTTTTCTTTTACATCAAATGTTTTTTTAATTTATTTTTAACTATTAAAAAATTACCTCGAATACATAAAAATAAAGATATTCTTATATTTTTACTATCAAAAACAAAAAAATTTTAAAAACTACGAAATACATAAAATTAAACGATTTTATTTTAACTATCAAATTTACCTCCGAAATTATTAAAAACAACAGTTTTTCTTTATATTTTACTATTACGAACTTTTTGGTTCAAATTAAGAATTGTTTGTGAAAAGAAAATGTTAAAAGAAAATGAAAATGATAACTGGTACCAAGAAAATAGTAATTACATATGTGTAGTTTGTTTTTTAATAAATGGTAAAATAAGTTAAAAAAAATATTTATTTATAGTTTAAATGAATATTCCTTAAAAAACAAAGTTTACTCATTAATTTTTAAATAAACTACAATCCGTAATTGTTAAAATATTGTAAGTATGCGAATTTTGCAGTGTTGCGGATTTCTGCATCTGACCTTATAATCATGTAACGAATTAATATTACGTATACGTATTTTAATGTGCTGTCAATTTTTACGTCTGACCTTTATAATCATGTAACGAATTAATATTACGTATACGTATTTTAAAGTGCTACTTATTTTTTGCGTATTACCTTATTATCATATAATGAATTAATATTACGTATACGTATTTTAAATTTTTGCAGACAAAACTACACCAGCTGTGTCCACATAATTTTATTTTTGTTAATACTTTCTAAAAATAAATTTTAAACAATATAAATAACAATATAAATCAATATTAACGCTTCGACATCTTAAAGGGTATTTCGTTTTAGTATACGAAATGAAAAAGTTATCGCAAATATGAGTCATCCCTAGTCAAGCCGAATGCAAATTAAATAATTGTTTGGTATTTTTTGTAACAAAATCTTAAAAAATGGAACACAACACCGTCTCAGTCTGAAAATTTCAGTATTTATTTAGTAGAAGTGTGTGTAGACGCTGATAAATAATTTTTATTTTTCGGTGGGAACGAAAAAAAAACCCGAAAGTTGAAGACTAAAATAAAAACCATTCAAAAAATGGCAACATAGATATTTAGAAAAAGTAGATTACAAGACAATTGAAATAAGCCATCATCTATTAAAATCGGCCTATTAGTTTTCAACTTAAAATTCGACATGTCGGAACGTTTTGCATGTTGTTTGTTTTTTTTTTTTTTTAATATTTAAACATAAATAATTTCTTTAAAAATTTTTAAAGTTTTTTCCAAAAAAATGCGTATCAAATATATTTAAAATATGAATGCGTCAAAAATAGTGATGTCAAAAGTCGTTTAGTTTGACATGGAATAACTCATATACTACCCAGCAAAAGCTGTTCTGCCAAACAATGATTCTACGTAATTGAGCATTTTCATTGATGAATTCAACATTGGCTTGTCATAGGAAGGAATCATTCTTATAGTTAATGCTGCAAAACAACTTCCTAAGAATTTTTATGCCTAAATAATTGCCAAAGAACTTGTTTAGGCAGAAAACTTCCTAAAAAAAACATATTTCGAATGCCAATGTTAAATTCATCGACAAGCCAATGTTAAATTCATCGATGAAAAATGCCAAATTAAAAGAAAACAATTTTTTGCTGGATAACTCTATACACAGAAAAAACTAAAAACGGGTTTCAATTAAAAATTTTATTGAATCAATTAATATTTTAATTGATTTTGCACCTACCACTGAAATGATAGTATTAACTAAAAAAAATTTGCAGACAGTTTATTAAAACTCTTTAAATTAAAATAATAATAATATCAATTAAAAGAGTTATTGTTTTTCTTTACAACCTCAATTAAAAAGTTTAGTTAAATTCATTAAAACTTTAATTGAAACTTGAGAAGAAAACAATGGTAGTTTTAATTGAAAAGTCGTATTTTTTTATTTTTGTTATATGCCCCCCATTAAATAAAAAAAGGAAATGTAGGTTTGTAAATTAAAGTGACACTTTATTTATAATTAAATTAAAGCTTTTTAATATAAAAATGTATTATAAGAAAACAAATAATAGTAAATTTTTGTTTTGCTTGTCTTGTCTTGTCTTGTCTTGAACTTAATCTTGTAATTGAATTGCTTTCTTAAAAAAATCACACACAACTTTAAAATGATAGTTTAATGACACTTATACTTATTGAAAATTTAATTATTTACAAAAATAATAGTTCAATTGTCCTTTTTCGATACGGTTTATCCACATGTGCACTTTTATTACCACAGATAAAACACGAAACTAAATAAAGTTTTCGTGCGTACACGAATATCTCAACAAAAAGAGTGTTGCAAACTCTAGTGAAATAACTACGATTTTGCGTGTATTTGAAATCGGTAAACTATTCAACTTATTAAAAGTTAATCATTTGCTATTTTTTTTTCTTTTTATTTACAAATTAAATAATATATTGATGTAATTAAACCTTTGTTTGATTATTTAATCTAAATAAAATAAAAAAAAAATAGTTTGCAAAATTTTTAAAAATTGTGTTTACATGTTGTCAACACTGTATGGATATATTAGAAAATTCAATAAATTTTTTAATTGAATCAATTAAAAAAATTGTTTAAATTGCCATTGATATTCAAACAATCGATTAATTAGATATTTTTGGCCCATAATTTTTTCTGTGTACTATTTTCGTTGCAACTAGGGTTTGTTATTTCCCGGACTTATTCATTTCCCGGGACAGCGGGATTTTTTCAAACTTCCCGGGATCCCAGGATATCCTCCACATTAGAATATATTTAAATTTGAGACACTTTTGTAACTGACAAGTTCGAGTTTTATTATAAAAAACTAATTTATTAACCCCAAAACACGAAATTTTTACCAGAATTGTCCAAAACTTTTTTTAAAAAGCAAAAATTAGTAACCTTAGATTGACATTTTTGAAATTCTTTCAATTTACGACAATATCCAATAATCCATTTTGTCTTATAGTATTTAAATCGTAGTTTTATATACAAGAAGATTTCATCTTTGAATCGTTGATGTGAAAAAAATCACTCTGTAGTGTTTAATCAAATTAAAATTAAAAATTTTGGAAAATGTATATTTTTTGTTTTAATTTTCATAAAGTTTGCTTTTTTAAAATCTGTTCACAGAAGTTTCAGACGATTTTAAACAAAGAAATTATGGAATGAGCTAAAAATTGTTATTTTGTTTCAATGATTAATGGAACTTTAAAATTTCTACTTTCTATTCAGAATATAAATTAAAAAAGTCAAATGTAAAATTTTATATTTCTATGCCCCCTACCTTTTTACAGATGTCCAGAAAAATTCGTTTTGAAATTTTGTTGTTAAATATTTTAAAAGTCAGTGTTTTCCACTCAATTTTTAAGGCGTATTCGTTTTTTTCTTTTTCAAAAACTTATTTAATCCTATGACAACCGAACTTAAACCACTAGTGACTTTCTGACGAAACTTCTTGAAGACGTGGGACCAAGGCTAAAAATAAGTTTATCGCTGTTTTTGCCGCTTTAATACTCGGAGAAATATAGAACTAAAGTTAAAACATTAATGTATTGTCGCTCCTGAATGGGTTAAGATTTTGTCAAAATTTTGTATTTTGTCTAAAATAATCCGAAATAATATAAATTTTACGATAGATATAAAACCAAGGATGGCAACCGAAACGAATAACGGTTACGGTTTTAGTACCGGTATAATTTTGATCTTTATTTCGGTTAAGTTTAAGGTAGTGCTACTAATTTGGCGATGTCCTAGCTGGGTTTTTACTTAAGCTGCATTTACAATAGGTACGAAACATAGACTAAATACCAAGGACAATAACATTTCTCAGAACAATAACAAAAAACGTCGGCATAAACGACATAAACGACATAAATTTTCCCTACACTAATTGAATTAGTTAGTCACATTTTAAGCCCTTAAAATCAAAATAACAAAGTGATATTGATCTTTAAATTAAATTCACTTTAAAGTTTTAGCAATAACAAAAGAAAATATTTATTAGCAAATTTTAAAATATACAACTTTTAAAATTTATTGTGAATTCGAGACATTTATGCCGAATAAAATTTTCTTATTCTCTTTTATATTTTTGTAAATATTATTATACTGAAAGTTGTCAAAAAAGTTGTTATGGCGACCAAACACCCTTCAATCAGCTAACCTTTATAATTAAACCATGGTACGAAATCTAGTTCGCGTTTAATTTTATACACTAACATATGATCGGATTTTTAATTTAATGAAAATGCAGCTTTACCCTGCACGCACACGATCAAGATTTTCTTGATAGTCTGTTTGTCAAAATATGTAAAAATTTATTTTTTTTTTGTAACACGGGGAAACTTATAAAAATATGTGCACACTAGAGTTACAGCTTTTTTTTTTATTAATTTTATTTTTTTTTTATATTATTAATTAATAATCATATTTTTCATATTTTTCCTTTTCAACACGTAATGGCCACTAATGTATTAACAATAGGACATTTTGAAACAAAAACCTCCCGCATAAAGTGCATTTCCTTAAAATGCATTTTTTCATTTCTTACTTATTGTGTTCATTATTTTGCGAATTTTGATGTCTATATCGCGAAACAACGCTTTAATCTGTTTGATCACAATCCGCGAAACACGTCAAATTTGAAAACATTTGTGCCCTTTAAGTTGGATATGCATCGTTATTGTCTAATTACGTTAAAATTTTAGCTAAATATTAATTTTTAGTCTTATTAAATAAAAAAAGGATTATGCGGAAAACTTTTTGAAAACCGCGAAAAATAAAATTGCGTTACTTTATACTTTTATGTGCTAATATACGTCTGGGGTAGCTAAAACTTGATAAATGTAAAAAAAAGTAAAAAATTTCTACTTTTAATAACCCGATTAAAATTAATATGATGCTTTATATAATCATACGAAAATTTAATATGAGTCTTAATACAGTTTTATCCGAGAAATGGGCATAATAATTACATAAGTTTGCTTTAGTTTAGTTTTAATTTGATAATATCAGATTAATTAACATCCGAATAATGACGCGATACAATTTAATACGATTTTATACAACGGTATAAATTTATATCTGAATTGATACTGGTATATACAAAATAAGCTATAGTCGTATCCGGTTTTTGATTCTAAAACTTCATGAAAATCCGAAATATCTATTAATCCTTTTAGACTTTAGCCACTTGCAAAAGGTTTACAACTTTATAATTTGTAACAAATTCCTTTCCATTTGAACATTTTATTATATTAAAAAAATTCTCTTGAAATTACCAAAAAAACATAAGTTGTTTGAGAAAAAAAATTGAAATGAAGATATAGTAAAAATAAAGATTTTGCGGCATTTATTAACTTACAATATTGAATACCAAAAACGGAAAAAAACGTTGAAACTAAATTTAGAGTTTTGCATTGAAAAAAATCTAGCCCCCTTGCCCCTCCCCCCCTAGCTACATGCCTGGTGCCAACCGAATTGAAAATTGTATACTAATGGTAACAACTTATAAATTCAGTTAGTACAACGATATTCAATTCAGATTTCTGAATATTATGGGTGGAGCAACTAAAATTCAGTTGAATTAAACGAACTTTGTTGTGAAAAGTAATGTTCAGTTTTACCAACGGACTGAAATCATTAATAACCTAATTTGAGTCGTATTAACCGAATTTCAATTGGCTAGAAATCTAGGGTAAATTTAAGTTCATAATCACAGTCGAAACATTTTCTTAAAATAATTTTTAAATGGTGCAGACAAATTTGGTCTGAAATTGGCAGAATATAATAAGGCTGAGGTATTTTTAAAATGTCGGAAATCAGATTGCAAGTGGAGTAGCTGAGTTATATCCCAGCAAAAAATAACAGCGCACTGGTTAGCAATAACTTTATTTTTATGCTTCCAAAATAGCGCTTGACCGCCTTGCACACAATACAACAATTAGGGAAGGCATTCTGTTGTGCTTTCCTTAATGCCTTCTTTGAAGCAGTGAATAATGCTTACGATGAAGAAGTAAAGAATGCATACCATGAAATATTAATGTTGTCAACACACAAAAAAGCTCTTTTTATTGCATATGTACGAAGGCATGAATTTATTGCTTCTTAGAGTACATGAAAGAAGCGATTTTCATCTGCCATACCAATTGGGACATCGCGAACAAAAATTATGCTTTCTGGAATTGTTTCGGAAGCGCTCGATAATTAAATAATGCCTTCCAGAACTACTTCTGGGTAAGCACTATTTTTTGCTGGGGATATATCACACAGTTTGTTTACGTCTAAACTAACATTTGTATTTCATATTAAAACTCATTAATTATACATGCATATTTTAATGCCTTTATTCGAGAACTTATACTAAAATCTTATATTAAAAACGTTACATCAAATATGTTAAAACCATTTAATCCCGGTAAACCCATGTTACAACACCATTACTCACAGTTAATCTCACGAACCATTTAACTTTAAATATTAATAGTAAAAAGTTTAAACATTTTAAATGGAAATTTACATTTTATTTTGTAGATATGAGACTAACTGAGAGTATCAAGAGATATGAATAGTTTTAGTACCATTTTAGTACTAGTTAGTAATTATTAAATGCTTTTATATTAAAATATTAACCAACACGTTCAGAGTCTTTCACGACATTCCTTTAGTTGGAATCTATTTAGTGGTAATAAACTGGAGCAACTACATGGCCTTGTTCGGGTTGGCGAAGAGCACCATGTGATTGGAAATAGTTAGCCGAATGATATAGAGCAGGTGAAGCTGGTTCATTAACCTGAACCTCATGATAGTTAGTGTAGGGTTCATGTTCGACAACTTCGCGTACAGTTTGGAATGGATGATTTACAACAATGCGTCGTTTGTGGAAACTTTCACTTGGTGACGATTCTTTGGGTGCTGGAGTAGCAGCAATAACTCGAGAACCAGGTGTTATTACATGACCATTCGTACTTTTCACATTTACATCAACATTGTGGGGTTGAATATTTGTAGCAGCTGCAGGTTCAACAGGGGATTTAAGATCGCTACCAACGTTGGTGGATGCAGCATTTGTAGATTCAACAATGCGCATAAATTTTTGTTGTCCATAGATATTGTGTTGAGCTGGCTCTGATTCATAATTAGCTGAAGCCTCTGATCCGGATGCTGATGATTGATCACAGTCTGGTTTGGATTTGAAATCGGACAATTGTTCACTGTCATTATTGTCATTGTTGCGGTCACTGTCATTATCATTGTAGTGCATATTTTGATCATTATTGTTGTTGTCCTTTTCATAGTTGTCATTAGCACTTTGTTGTTGTTGTTCCATAGGTTCCCCATTGTTGGTAACAGATATTTCCAACTTCGAGTTGTGCATTTGATCCTTACCATTGTTCATCATCATGGGTCTTATCGTTGAACTAACCATAATTGCTTCATTTCCCTTCTCTGACATTTTATTGGGTATTTCAATTTCAATATGAGCTTGAGGAGCAGGTTGCTTTTCCATCATATTATCAGCGGCTTGTTTTGTCATCATCTTTTTCTCTGTATTCGATTTATCTTCGAGTATTAACTTTTCGGATTTTCTCCTATCATTGCGATCAAAATTTGAGAAATTTGGTTTATCTTCGAGTATAAACTTTTCAGATTTTCTTCTATCATTGCGATCAAAATTTGAGAAATCTTGGTGTACTTGTTGTTGATTATAGTTTAGATGGTATTGTTCCTCATCTGGATGGTAACGCATTTGTGCATAGGGAGCACTATATTCTACACGTTTATCTACATTTTTAGCATGACTAACTCTGGCCGCGGGTTCACGAAATTGAACAACTTGAGATGATACTCTCGATTGAGGTTGATATTCGGATCTTTGTGTGTAGGGTAGATCTGGTTTTTGTTTAGACGAAGCATAAACTATAACCGATCCTCGATGATTTTGTAAATATGGTTTGATTTCACGAACATGTGCAGCTTCTTCAACAAATTTTGTTTGGGGTACATCAATATTGCGGGCTAAATAGATATTATGTTGACTGGGAGATAAGACAATTTTATGTTCATGTTTTATTATGGGTTGTTGTTCGGTTACTCTTGCAGATGCCTCTTGAAGTCGTGCTGGCTTCGACTCCTTCTGTAAGTTGCCAGCATTATTTATATATTCTGCATCAAAATTGTATCCTTCGCGATTCGAAAGATTTGCTTGGAAACCGGAACGTTGTGGCGTAACGTTAGATTGACCATTATTTTGATTGGATTCCTGGAATCCTGAACGTTGTGAAGCATGGTGGTGATTATTGTCATTATAGACAAATGGATTACGATGATTGTATAGTGATCTTGAAGGAACTTTATCGGTTTCATCGAGAGAGTAGGAAAATTGATCTGGCGATACTTGACGTTGATTTCCATGTCCATCTGTTAATACAACAATTTCTCTATTTTGAGATTTAGGTTCTTCGGCACTAGAGGCAGATACATAATGGTTTTCACCATTATATTGCTTATTTAGATTGGACTCAACTACAACTTCTTTGGCACTATGATCATAGGAGGGCGTAGTTGTTACAGATGAAGCAATCGTTGAACCGCTTATAGTTGATTGATGATGTTCGGGTACATTTTTCGTATTATAATTGGTATTATATTGATGATTTGCTTGATTTGTTGCAGCACCACCAGTACTACTATAAACTATATTGCTAAAAGCTGGATTATTTCCATTATTCATATAGGCCCCTGCTACAGCTGGATGGGGATGGCCCAGTGGTAATGTAGTCTCGCCCTTAAGTATTTTGGCTACAGGTCTTTCCAATTCTACAACAACTGTACCAGCTGGTTTGATTAGTACACGTTCCTCAATATCATAGAACTCTTTTTGTATAGCGGGATGACGTACTTCATATTTTTTGGCTTTTATAGCCGGTTGAGCAATTTGTATGGTTTTTGTTACCACTGGTCTTTGATTGATGTGTTCGGCGGGTAAATATCCAGTTTCGACTTGTTGACGATCATAGAAATTACCATAATAGTGATTATCATTGTTATTGCCATAAGCAGGTTGATAATAATCGCCATAACCTCCTTGGGGTTCGGCTAATGATGGTGGATATTGATTATGGAAATGACCATCTGAATGACCATCATTATTATATTTAAATGAGGGTTCATTATAATTGGGTTTATTATAACTGGTAGATAAATCGAAATTGATACCATCTTTACCCACGGTAGCTGGTCTTTGATTGAGATTAACTTTAAAACTATTGCCATTCGTAGAACTTGCGCTAATACTAGGCCCTGAAGATGATGATGATACCGAAGACGATGATGTTGATGCTGGAACTAATGATGATGTAGAAGCTGCTGTTTCTGCTACCTGTACCGGTTGATGATTGACAACAACATTTTGGTTTTGTTTGTTTGCATCGACTGATGATTGCAGATTATCTGCTGTTGATGGTAGTGCCACTTGTCGTTCAAACTTTTGCACTTTGGCCATTCGTTGATTTATAGCAACAACACGTTGAGGTCCTTCGTTGGTAGACGAAGATGCCACGGACTGTTGAGATCCTGGTTTTGCTGATTCGTAAACCTGTGAAAGGGAATAAGAATACATAGATTACATAAATTTCAAACTATTCTTCTTTTCACACACTGCCTCTATGGGCTTCATTTAATTTTTGAATGGCAACCCCCACAATAACCTAACCTAGCATAACCTTCTTCTATTAACAACAAACACTTTTTATATGTACATTCAAATACTTTTTCTTAAGGTATATGACGTAGTCCAATATCATGAGTTACGTACTCTGACAGCAAATGTCAAATACTTTGAGATCTATGTAATCTAAGTTAGAATACATATATTAGGGTCTCCCTTAAAAATAAATTAGTCATTACACCCCCAGTTTTATTACAAATGGTTCCAAATAAAGGAAATCGATTTTTTTTTGAAAAACGTTAACCCTTACCACAAGTCGTCCGAAAATGGACCATTTTGGAAAAAGGTGTATTATTATTAAAAATTTACAAAATTTGAAATTTTAAGAAATTTTTTTTTTATTTTATTTATTTATTTCCTATACTCAAAATAATTCAGATATGCAATTCTAACTTCATCGGATATTAACCCACTTTAGCCTGGAATCCAAAACGACCCACGAATTTGATAAAAATGCAAAGAACGTCCTTTTTCTAAATTAATTTTAAAGATTTTTTAAAATACCTAATTTAGAGATGTCGATTGCTGTTTTTATAATATAATAGTTTTTATTAAAGTAAAAAATAAATAGAAAAAATTATATTTCGAGTTTTTGTTTGGAGCGACTACTGTCCAGGACATTTTATGAAAATTTGCTTATTTTGTCAAAAATTTAACAAAGTCTGAATGTGTTTATTAAAGTTTTCAAAATTTTCGGAAAAATATCACTTAAATTTGATTAGTCAATAATTAACTTTACTTTTATCCTAAAAATCTTAAACACTTAGTGGCCTGGGGACAAAAAAGGCACATGAAACTTAATTTTAATTATGTCTACAAGACTTTAAAGCCTTTAAATTGATTAAAAAAAGTCTCCACTTAACAAAAATAATTGTTTTATAGAATGGATCAAGTTATTGTCAATTTTTACACTTCTGTCTAAAAAATACTACCTAGGAAATTTACAGAATAACATTATGACCACAAGAAGAAAATAAATTTATCAAAAAACTATTATGAAAATGAAAATTTTTCAAGTTAGAGGCCATACTCTATATTTCGTTATTAGGATATTGTAATAACAAATAATCTATAGAGTTTTTGTTTTCAAATGTATTAATTGACCACTTTCAGAAATGTGTTGATAGATCTATTTCGGGAATTTTCTAGGTTCCCATCATCAGAATACGTTTTGAAAGAAGTGACAATCCCGTGCAAAACATCAAGCGTTCATATAAACTAGTTTTATCACTAAACGAGAACTAATATATGAACTCGAAGTTAAAGATTATCACCATTGATCAAACATACGGTATTTTTTTAAATAGTCAGTGAAATTGTAATAGACGCATTTACACTCCATGCATTATTTATTTAATATGGTGTTATTTTGTTTTATATATTGATATTAATAATTAATAACATATATTATATAATATTAATCCTTGAAGTAAAACATAAAATTTACAGCAAACATTTATTAGAAGCACCTCTGAACTTTTAGTTTGTTAAAGGAGTTTTAGCAAAATTAAAGGGCTTGTCATTTTCGGAGTATAGTTTATTCTGAAGAATAATTAATATTCTTAAATGCAAAATTTAAAAACAGAAATCTATTCGCATTCAATGGTTTAAAGACGTTTTTTTTTTTAGTTTTTAATTTATAAAACTAAAAACTACTATAACTTAAAATAAATTTTGCACTGCTTTTGGCGCTTTAATATACTAAAGCATTAAATCATTAATGGTCTGTCGCTCCATAATGGGTTAAGATTTTGTCTAAGCTCTAATTTTGTATTTTGCTTTAAGTTATGCTTAAACCAAATTTAATAAACATTTTTGTATAAACTTTAAACTGATTTATCAATTCAAAGGAGAAAAATTGGGATAAATTTTGTGTATAAAATTATACACAAAATAATATGGGCAATTAATTGTAATATTTTTTTTTATTTTTTTAAGAGAAGCAACACTCAGGAAATTCTTCCTATTAATTAATGTGTTGCTTTCTTTGGAAAGCGGATAGTGGAGAGATGAAAGGTGGTGAAAGATGATGGGCTTCAAACATGGCAACACTGTAATTGCGCGAGTAGATAGTCTTAGAACAGTTGTTGCTCGCCACCTGATGTAGAGTTGGCGAATTTATTGAAGCTTTTTGTTTCAAAGCCCTGATTCATTATTTTACTTCGGTGGTGTTAAGTGCTATGGGAACACCGAAGGTGGGCGCAGCGATACATATAAGTGATAGAAAACTCATACATATTATTTTTCTAAATTGCTGTTGTCGTCACCGGGAATCGAACCCAACGCGCTAACCATTACACCACAGCGCCCACTGTATATTGCATTGATGTAATACATATTTATATATAAAATATGATTGACAAATTTTCTAGTGTGACTCTGCATGGGTTGATATAAAATTGTATCCAAATTTAAATTGTGTTTTTTAAATATGCTAAAAGATCTAAATATATATTATTTTGTATTTTGCAATGTAATTGTATTAGTTTTAGCATATTCCAAATGCAATATACAATTATATATTGAACGAGATGCGATAAGACGTAACTATATATGACATCAAATTAAAATTTTTCGACGAATTTAATTTTATATATGAATTTTTATAATTATGTCCAGTTAAATACACTGACAGATAAAAACTTAAAAGTAAATATAAAATAATGTATTATTTTATGTAAACGGGAAATTAAAGATTTATAACCGTCCAAAAAACTACGTATTTTTTTATTCGTGAACTCAAAATTTTCAGATTTTGCAGACAAACTAAGTGCGTGACACTTAAAAGAAGCTTTTCCGACGGGTTCCCTTTGAATTAAATTCGGATAGGTGATAAAGGAGCAAAAAAATATGATAAACGTATTTTTCAGCGGCCAAATCCCATGTTTTGGGGTTTAAAAGTGGCGGTGAAATTTAAAACATCTTTGTATGAAAATATGTATGTTTAAAGTTTAGGAAATTTAGACTTATTTAAAAACAGCCATTTTGACACTATGTCGTGGACCCAGGCTGCCACTTATTTGAATTATTTTAAATATTGGTGAACAAATTATTCACTATTTTTTGTCCTTTTTCATATATCCCACTTTATTTAAAATCAGAGGGATCCCATCGGTGCTATACTCCATGTATTGTATTAACCCTATAACTGGCAAACGATGTTTTGCAACGAAATTCATAGTATGTGCACCACTCGAAAAACAAAAAATAAGTTTTTCAACAAAATTGTTTATCGTTGCCTAATTTAGGCGATATGAACCAAAATATTTTAGGGTGCATTTTGAAAACTAAAGCATATAAAAGAGAAGTTTTAGACAAAAAATATTTCTCTTACCAAGATATAACCATGCTCGAAAAATTATTGTTTTTCTGCTCCTATTTAAGAAGATATCGGTATTTTCGCTTTTTGGCAAAAGCGAAATTAGGCGAAAAAGTATCTAAACTTTAATTTATATTGTTCAAACTTCAACGCTTTGCTTCAAATACTTAATGTCTTCTTTCTGCAAAATTTCATAAAAATTCGTCTATTAGTGTATAAGTTAAGACGATGTCCTTTAGAGGAATCCTGATAAAATCCTGTTAGTCGTTGAACTAAAGTAAGGACTTATTATTAAAGATAAAGCTTCAATTTTACTTATATTTTATTGTAAAGAGTTTTTAGTCAACTTAAATTGGTTTTTTAGATTTTTGAAAACTATAGTTTTTTAAAAATAATTAGTTTTTGAAATTTTACGAAATTTTGAAGCTTTCTAGCTTCCAAACCGTGGACGGAAAATATTTAGCAAATTTAGTTTTCTATCGGAATATATTAATTTCTAAGTATAAAATGCTCATTTGACGCATTTGTGGTAAATTTTATGAAGGCTACCCTGAGGCAGCCTCACCTGTTAGAGGGTGAACAAAATCGTAAATTTTCCCAGAAAGCGTTTAAGCTCCCTATTGTGATTGTAGTCTGAAAGAAGTAATGATAAAGAAAAAACATACAATTGGAAAATTTCAAAATATACCTGACATCGCCCAGGTCGTATTTAAACTAAATTATATATTTCCAGATGCTTTTCAAGCGATCTTGTGTGTTTATTCCCAATTTTTACCTTTTTCGTCAATAATTACAATTTTCTTTAATCAATTTTTTTAATAAAGACCCTTTAAAATTTCTACAAAAAACAACATCATTATAACACAAAGACTAGTTTAGCTGCTTAATTTTAAAATGTCCCATTTCAAGGAGCGCCAATCGAAATTTTTTTACATTTAGTCTAAAAAAAAAATGTAAAAATTTAAGTCAAATTGGACCACGTGCTTATCGATCAAAGTTTGACTCTTAAATTTATTCCGAAAATTTTAAAAAAATAGTCTCTGTGTGCTGAACACGAATTGCTTTAATGGATTTTGAGATATTGAGTGATATATATCAAAAACTATGTTACCAGATGCTTGCGTAGCAAATCAAATTTAAAAAAAAGATTGCATTGTAAGTAAAATATCTACTTTTGAAGTGGCACACGTAATCTTAAGTTTGAATCGTAGTGTTATCACCGTTTTAAAAGATTATGTCAAAACACACACAAAAAAATTGTTGTCAACAAAATTTCAATAAAACTTCTGTTCGATTTCAAACTCACTTTCAATTAAATGGTTAATATGTATTAACTGTCTAATGGAAAATGAGTTTGGTTTAACAAAATTTTCAGTTTTGATAACGTATAATAAATAACAACATAAAAACAAATGAAAAATTGTACAAAATCGTCAAAATTAAAAAAATCGATTAAAAATTTTTCAAATGGTTTTTAAAATTTTGTAATTTTGGCAATTTGTTTTTAAGGGGGGACATGACATTGGCCATTTTTCGAAATCGACTTTTTTATAATTTTGTATTTTAGTAATTATTCTTAAGATTCTAAGAAAAAAAATTTCATGGAAAAATTCCTACGGGTTCAAAATTTACAGCCGGATTAGTGAGAGCGCATTTTTAATTTTCGCGCTACCTATGTACGGCAGCTGGTATATACTTGTTTTACTTGCTACCTGACTTTTGGTGGTTGGTGGTTGTTATTTCGTACCTACTTGAAGGGTGAAGAGTGTAGGCATATGAAGCTTCAAAAGAAGCCCGAATTGCTAAACGATTGCAAAAAACTGTAAGAAACAACACAACACAAGATAACGAAGGCATACAGTACGAAGCAGGCATGGCCTTTTTTTATTTGTTCACAAACTTTGAACGCGTTTATCTCGAAACCATGTTTTTCGTATCGTATTTTTTGACGAAATTTTTTTTTGTATTTTTTTAAATTTGATTCGCTATCGTATGACACGAGCTTTTTTTTTTAATTTTAATTAATGTGTTAAAGAAATTTAATTAATGATTTAATAAAAAATTGTGTGAAATAAAAAACAATATTCAATTAAATTTTTAATAGATATGAAAAAAAACTATAATTGAAAATAATATAAATCTAATAGTTACAAATTAGTTTAATTGTTACTACAATTTCCTCAATACGACCGAATTCAATTAAACTTTTAACTCAATCAGCATATTTAATTTTTAGTTCGCATTGTCTCAAGCAAATTTGTTATTATATTTTAATGCAAAGACATCGAAATGTCTTATGAAATGACTTTATTTATTGCTTTTTTGTCGAAAATCAACTCTAACAATGATATCCGCCATTTGCAGGCAATGTTTTCTAATGAAATTTGAACTTTCAGGCATTTCCTATTTGATCCAAGTCAAAAATAAATATTTTTTTATTAAATTTATCAATAACATTGTTACGTCCTAACGAATTATATTAAGTTTTTAAATTTGTCAAATCATTTCGGTAGGGGGGTATCTAGCCCCCTTGCGCCCTCCAGCTACGTGCCTGGTACAATGCGTCAATGTTTCAAATTAAGTATGCCACCACTAGAGGGCGCGAGTAGGCTATACAATTTATAGTAGTTTTTGATTTTTAAAAAGTCTAAATTGCACAAAATATATATATATATAAAAAATAAATATTTCAATAAAAAACAAAACTTTATTTTCACAAAGCTACTTTTATCAACTTTTCATAATATTTATGAAAATTTCATAAATATGATAAATAATTGATGACAATCGATTTATGAAACATTGACATCAATATGTTGAAACTTTTTCCCTGAATGTAGTTGAAACTGTATTTCGAGGGTAATGTAAATTCAAACTCGGCAAAATATGTTGCTGAATATTTGTAGACAAAAAACAGCAAAACAAAAACTGTTGTACCTACGAAATGTTTGTATATATTTACCTCAAATTAATTAGAATGCAAATAATAGTATATTTTACTAAAACAACAGAAATTTTAGATAAAAAATTATAGATTGCAGATTTCAGAAAAAAATCGAAAAAACTTAAAAAATTTCACATTTTCTTATGTACTTTTATTATATTATATTTTTTTTGTCTACTAATATTTAGGTTTTCTTATCTTACTAATATTTAGCATAAAAATTTGCTTGATTTAGCAGTTATTTTTTGCAACGTAATTTTTAACTAATTTTTAGTACACTCAGGGAACTGTTGTAAATATTTGCAGTTATTTGTAACAGAAATTTCAGTTTTGACTACAATTGTAGTTCATTTAAAAAAAACAACCACATCAAATTACTGTATTTTGATTTAACATTCATTTTATACAGTAGTTTTTTTTATATAAAAAATAAAACATTTAAATGTTTCTTTATTTTTTACTGCATATGTGATTCATTTTTACTACAATTGTGATTAATTTTTTGAACAGTAAAAATCGACCTGACTTTAGATCAAGCGGTTAAAGCGCCTGTCTAAAGTGTAGTGCGAAGTGCATGTGGCAAAGAAAGCAGGTTCAAGCCACGGTCAGGATTGCATTTAATAAATAAAAATTTCATATAGATACAATCAAATAATAAAAACCATAACAAATAATTACAGTATTGTCAAAAGGATTACTGATGAAGGTTGTGTTACCAGAAACTGCGCAGTCTAAGTCAATTAAAAATTTACAATGTAGTTATGATTTTTAGAAAAGTATGCTTAATCTTCTCTACCACGACTATCTCAAAATGACAATGTTAGTTGAAGTTAGTGAAATATAAATCATCCTTTCTTCTAGTCAAATTTCTTTTGTTTTTAACTACATTTGCAGTGGTCTTTACCTACATAGTATTTTAAGTATAATTTTAGCAAACATTTTTAGTAATTTGTTTCTATCACTGCAATAGCCAAATCAATTTAATCAATTTTCCACGTAAGCACGGAAACGATATCAAATTGTTTGACACAGGATTGCGAATTTCGCTTTTGTATCCTAAAAAAACAGTCATACAAATTAATAGACATTAACTTACGGTTTCCACTGTTGGTCCACTGTGATAATTTTGTATGTAGCGTTCAAATTCCATGTTTTGCTTATCAAGAGCACTCATTTTTCTGAACTGATCGTACTGCTGATGATCGCCATTATTCGAATTGTGGAAACCTCTATGTTGATCATGTGATTGATGATTAAATTGACCTGATCTACCAGTATTTTGTACACGTTCGGAACGAGATTTATAGTCCGAGGTAGCAGACTCATGATTTGGTTTAGAATCGGCAGCAGCAACCTGATGATTATTATTAAGGTTCGAATTAGTTTTCTTATCATCAGCTTGAATTCTAGCCAAACGATCATTTTGATAACCACGATAAAAATTGCTATTGCTTTGATATTGTTCAAAGGATTCGGATGGCTGTTTAAGTTGAGCGTTATCATTGCGTGTTTCGTCCAAGTTGCCAGAATTTTTTGAATATTGCTGTTGAGAAAATGATATATTCACATGAGTACCTGCAAAAGCAGTTCCCACAGTTAAGAACACCAGCAGGACTAAAAACTTCATTATTATTATTTGAAATTAACCGAAGGATTTTTGAAATGTTATTAATAAAATCCTTAGACAAAATCACAAAAAAAAACACTTGTACACTTAAACTGCAACTGCGGTTTTCTAATGACGAACGAACTGAAGCAGATGAGTGAACGTCTATTGTAATTAATGTTTCATTTATATACAAAAAATCATTCCAAATTTAATAGAATTTTGTAAATGCGTATGTTCTACATAACTACTTTACTTTACTATACATTACATTACATATGTACATGACGTATGTATGTAAACTTAAAATGTAATGCTTACAAATTCGTCAAACTACTACTAACATCTAAGGAATTTAATGTCATCCAAAATTAAGTAATGAATTGTTTTAAATGAAAAAAAAAAAAATAAAACTACCGGCCGGTTTTATGTATACGTTGGGGAGGATCACATTCTCATACCATTAATGAATTTGAAAACAACAAAAAATGCGACAACAACATCAACACATTTTGTTTAAATTTTGTTTTTTGTCCTAACCCAGATTCTTATTAAAAGCATTGATTACACCTTGCAACAAATTTCAATGAAAAATGAAAAAACTAAAGAAACTAAAAAAAAGTCTTTTAAATTCATTTTCATCGGGATAAACATTAATTGCATTTATAGTAATTAAATGTGCTAAAGTCCCAAAACATATTTAACAAATTGTGAAAAAAAATCTGCTGTAGGCTTATCCCTATCCGGATTTCATTCCTGCCCAAGGAAATCTTCAGGGGGCTTTATTATTAGAATTTCTAGAGATATTTGTTATGTTCAATCACAAACTCAATGAGAATTTCTTGTCGTCGTCTAGGAGCGTGATTCAAAACTTAAAATATCAAAGATATAACAAAACTAGCAACAAAATATTATCACAATTGGCTTTGTCATCTTCTAAATACTACTCTGTAAAGTCAGTGAATAACATTTGTGAAATTTTTAATTTTTAAAACTTATACTCACACTCAAGAAAAAGTCAGTAAAGTCAGCCACATTTTTGATGGGTGGATCCTTGCAAAAAAATTGTTAATATCAGCAAAAAAAAAAAAAAAATTGTAAGTTCAACAAAAATGTTGCTAAATTTAGCAAATTTTTTTGCTGATATTAGCAATTTTTCAGCAAGAATCCTTCCAGCAAAGATGTTGCTGACTTTACTGACTTTTTCTTGAGTGCGAGTATAGGTTTTAAAAATTAATAATTTCACAAATGTTATTTTAAAAATTCAATCCTTTAATATCCTTGATAATTTTAAATTCGTCACAAGCACGCGAGCGGTGTTGCTCAGTTTGACATAGATTAATGGACATCTCTCCGAGCATTTTGTTATTAAACATTAGCTAAATTGGTTCAGCGGTTAAAAAGTAATGAGTAAAACTATTAAGCGCCTCGAAACGTTGCGTGCAAATTGGTGTATTCCAGTACATATTTAAATTTTTTTTTCATTCAATTTACATAATCAAAACAGAACTCCAAAAATGTCTTTAATTGGCAATTGTTTTGTATATAAAAGGCAGTTTATAATAGGTCCATTCGTTTACTTTTCCAGTAAAATCCAGTAGATGAGTAAATTTTGGGCAAAATGAAAATTTTACTCTCAGAACTGGCTCTTGCACAAAAAAGTAAACGAACGGAAAAATTGAAAAAACTTGCAGGTTAATTCAAACATATGAGCGCTAAAAAGCTTAGTGATGTCAAATATGTGTTATTTAGACTACCCAGTATATATTGTTTTTGGTACTTGATGCATTGCATTTTAATAATTATAAATTCGTAGCAATTGTATTTATTAAATAAACTTTTGTGGAAGCTTTTGTACCTGTTTAGTTTGTACATGACTTTTAATTTTGTTTCTATAGTTAAAAAACAGACGAAAATACATGAATACTTTATTTTTGATATTCGGTACCCTGAATAATATGCAGTAAGAAGTATTCATATATTTATTAGCTTTACGTCTCTAATATGTTAATGTAAATAAAAACAATTAACACAGATATTAAATTGTTACTATAATAATTGTAACTGACTACTTTAATTTGTTTCAGGTTGAAAATAATTATTTTTAGTTTTTGCCGCCCTTTTAATTCATCTTTTAATCTTTTAAATGTTTTTATTACTAAATGTATGCTTATTTTTGTTTGTTTACTTAATTTAATCATATGTTTTTGTTTTCTACTGGCTTTTACTGGATTTTACTGGCTAAAATTTGTCCAGTAAAAATTTGCAGGTTTTTTGCTGACAACTGTCACTTTACTCTCTTAGTAGATGCTCTCTTTTGCAAATTTATGTGTACGCGAACGCATTTCAGTAAAATCCAGTACAAATTTGTGCAAATTTGGTGTAAAAGAATGGACCTATTAAAAGCTAAAACTAAAGGTGAAAATATATTCTCATACAATTTGTATGAAATACGAAAATTAGCTGGGCTACTGTCGAAATTTAGCGTTTCATACAAAATGTATTAAACATTTTTTTCGCTTTTAGTTCTAGCTTTAACTGCGAACACGCTCTAAATTATAAAACTCCATTAGACTGCTGTTTACCAACCCTCTCTTTATATCTTGTTTATACTGATATCAAAAAAAGCAAGATGACCACTTTATTTATAAACTTCAGGGTTGTCAAAAACCGCCAAATACCGACAATAATTGTTTTTGCTTAATTTTTGCATTAAAAAAGTCGCTAAAAACCGCCAAAAGCACTTTTTTAAGTCCTTGGTCGAAGTAAAACACTAAAAAAATGCTTTTTGGTGAGTTAAGAATAAGAAATAAATAAAGAAGTTAAAAACTTGCTTATCTTGTAATTTCTTTCAACTCTTCTAAAAGCTCTAAATGAGCATTTTAATTAATTCTAGTTTACAATAATCTCTTTATAAAAAGAAGAAGCTGCAACATATGAAATTATGTAGCAGAGTAACAAAATGTATAATACAGCCTAATTATGAAAATTTCGGGGAAATTTCTTTCCTTCCAAATTAGTTGTTCCCAGTGAAAAATTTCCCTTATTCTAATCTCCCAGGGAAGAAAAAAAAAGGGAGCGAGAAAATCAGAATCAGCTGTTTTTATTTTGACATTTCGTCAATTGATTATTGGAGAGGCGCACCGATCAAAAACATTTTTGCGAGAAAAACGATAAAGAAAGTTTACAACAAAATTATTAAATTTCTACAAGATAGGTTTTCTTTTTTGTTTGCTATATCTATAGCTGCATTTATTAAAAACAATATTGTTAATTTTTACGCCTTTTTGCACTGAGTATCCAGAGTTATTAACAATTTTTTAAAAAAGATTTTTTTTATTATATGGCCTATAAGCCGTTTTTATCACAATTTTATTGTTTTTCTTTCAAGTAGGTCAAAAGTTTTTTTTTTCTTTTAACCATTATAAAACTAGGTTGTCATAGTGCAAACCAATGCTTAAACTTTTTTATTGTTATTTGTTTTATATGCGTTGCTTATTTCAAATGTGTCAAACCAAGATTGACGAATAATGTTTTTATTTTTCTATAGAAAGTTTGACTCATTGGCCAAAAAGTGGTCAATACACCATACCAATGTTAAGAAATTTGTAAAAATAGGGATACGCAGCACATATGGGGCTGGATATCTCCTAATTGATACGAGGTATATAAAAACGGATTAAAGATTTAGAAAGAGCACACATTAATCTTATATAATCAATTCCTAACTCAATTTTGCCAGAAATGGTCTATAGGTCTCACCAATATTCATACGACGATTTTATTTTGACATTTTATTTTGTGCAAACGCTGGTTTTCAAAAGTGAAGAAAATAATAAATTTTGTTTGTTTTTATTTAAAAGAAGTTTGTTTATTAATAAAAATTAAATTTAGAGTGAAATGTTTAGTGTAGCTTGCTGAAGAACTAAATGATGCTGAACAAAGGGTTGCAAGGAGAAATATGCGCAATGCTTCTAATCCATTGGAGCTACCACAGGCATTGTAAGTACAAAATACACTGAGTTCTTTTGAATCATAACAATGTCTTTTGTTTAGGTTCCAAAAATATTACCGGGTTAACAAACCTGCATTTGTTAACTTACTACAAGTGTTGACATTGTACTCACAGCCGCTGAAAAATACTACTGGTGTAAGTCCTATTGTGAAGCTAAATGCCTCCATGCGATTCTTTGTAGAATGCGGATATCAGACAGTCGTTGGAAATGATAGTGACGCACAGTGCGGCCGAAGTCCGAACTTTGCGGCCATAATTCAAAAACCTAATTGATCGACCTGAAACCTCGCACTCGGGGGTTTTTGAAGTCGCTGATCACGAATCCATCGTCAGAATTGCGGAATTCAAAATGACGGTTCCAATATGGCGTCATGCAAAGACTTCTACAGTTTTTTCGTGTACCTTTTATACAAAATAAATGAACTAAAACAAAAATTTTTCAAATTTTCACAAATATTTTTATTGAAATTGAAAATTATAGGTTATGCACGAATTTATTTGAAAAAATACACACTAATATTATAAAATTGCTTTAAAGAAGAATTACATAAAAAAAATTTCATTATCATCAATGTCATAAGCATCTACATCTGTTTCTGACTCAGAGGCAGAGCTAATATCAGTACTGTCCTGCTCCCCTTTTTTATCAACAGATGGAGACGACAATAAATTAATAGCATCTGCTGATAAAGATTTTAGCTGTTTAGCTGGTAGTTTTCTACAACTAGAAATGTATGGGTCAGAAGCTACTAAAAATCTTTTGAACACATCCTCCATTGTTTTTTGACGATAGTTTTTTCTAGCAAAACTCAGGCGGTAGATCGAATAAAATTTATTGCAGGCCTCTTGTGCATCTTCTGACATTTGACCGATAGGTAAAACTGAATCTGCAATGATTTCTGGACCATGAATTAGTAGCTTATGCACTAAAGTTGGCATGTAATACCAATCATACTTTTCTACAATCATTCTAGCTAACTTCACAGCATACTGTCTAAAATTGTCCAAATTAATATCATGTCCACTTGATATGGCTTTCAGTATAATGTAAAAGCGATATATTATATCCTGATCAATTCCAGTTATTTTTGCAGATTGTTCGTATTTTTCAAAAAAATGACGAGCCGTATTACCATTGTTCGATGTTCCATTTCCAGCTTTCGGTTTGTCTACATTTAAGCCCATTTCTTTTTTGAAAGCAGCTTGTAATATTTTTTTTCTGTTTTGAACTGACTCTTTTTCCTTTTCCATACGTTCCTGCCATTTTTCGATTTGATCTGATATTTGCTTTTTTTCATCAACTGATAAATAATAATTTGAATTTTCACTTTCGGATAAAAGTGTTTCCACCTTAGCATAAATTTCTTGCATATCATCCTTTAGAATTTTTTTTATTTCTTGGAATAATTTCAGCCTTGTTAGGCCACCTTCCATCTTATTACTGAAACCTGCAAAATAAATACATATTTTTTATTATCCTTAAATTACGTTGATAAATTAAACAAAAATTGTCATACTATGTATTGTACTGGAAAATTCTATTCCACAAAAAGTTGTATAAAAACTAAAGTAGCAGAAGGTAGCAGCTAAATCTTGTTTTATTCAGTAACTAATACTTTTTTGAGTAACCTCTAATAGGTTTTAAGGCAGCATACGATAGCGTTTTATTACTATATGGTTTGTAAACTCAAATTTTATATAAAAAAACACAAAAAATATACCCTCAAATTTCTACTTCTAAAAATTTTTTGTTACGGTATTGAAATTTACTAAAGTTTTTACGTATTTTACTAACGTGTAGACGTAGATTCCATTTGGTTTTGTTAGATTTCCTTTACTCCAAGAACTTTTACACGTGTATAACTTTCCCTGTTTTTCTACAGTAATATGATGTTTGGATGAAGGCCACGTTGCGACTGAAAGAAAAGAGGAGACTTAAGGTATAGGACGTTACTATGAGCGGATTTCACTTCTTAGAGGATAACTTTAGCCAACCCAACGATGAAAAAACTCTATCAAGAAACTTTTTTTTCGAATTTTGGCCGCAAAATGCGGTCTTTGGCCGCACAGTGTGACGTTGCTTTGGCTCAACCCACTTTTAGTAAATTTCTTGCAGAAGTTATTCGCATATTTGAAGCACAGCTTTGCCCGGTATTAATAAAAATGCCTACAACAGCGGAGGAAAAACGTAAAATTGCCCAAGCTTTTTATATGAAACATGAAATTCCGGGAGTTATTGAATGCGTTGATGGAACGCAGCAATGTTCAACACCCTGCTTATCTGCATTAAAAAACCCACGAGCTATTCCAGGATTCTGCTCAATTAAGGAGAGCAATTGTTGCAGTTGAACTTTATTTGTACTTTTTGACCTAAAAACAAGCTTTAAAATCATTTTTAAATTTTTTTTAAATAAAATTTACATTTTTACTTTAGCTCCCTTTAAAATATTTGAAGAAAAAAACTCACAGAAACTGTTAACTGTTTTTACCCTTTTTTGATATTCGTAATACCTACTTTTTCTCGAGAAAGAGTTTCCCATTTTGAATAAGGGAAAAATAGAAAAATTTCCCGGGGAGATTTTATTTAGAATACGGGAACAGGGAATAGGGGAAAAATTCCGATCACCATTTCAAAAATTAAATTATCAAACGAGTTTGAAAATCGCCACGTTTGTCGAGAAATCGCCATACCTGACAACCCTCATAGACTGTGCAAAAATTACCAATTTTATTGCTAGATTAAGGAAAAATGTTATAAAGCCATTTTTTACAAGGTCTTTTTTCTCAAAATCATATTTTACATGTTAATAAAAACAAAGAAGAACAGTCGGATTAATGAAATTTAGGTATATTTTTCAGAGTATTGAAGTATTTAGAAAGAATATCATGAAGGGTATTGAACAGGGATTGCAGGCAGCACCGCTTAAATAACGATATCGATTCAAAACCCTTTCAACTGACTATCGTTTCCGCTAAAATACCGTTACCGAAATAATTAAAATACCCTTATCCGTAAAATACCGTTACCGTTATAACTGAAATACCAATATCCCTAAAATACCATTACCGAAATAACTAAAATCTCTAAAAGACCGTTACCGAAATAATTCGACAAGATCAGAAAAAATAATTTCTGTAAATATATATGTTTTAGAAATTTGATCATACCCTAGCCAGTCATAAAAATTCAGACATGATGGGGCTAAAAATATCGGTGTGTATGCATAAGTATAGCAAATCAACTAAAATAAGGTTTCCCTCAAAATACCGTTACCGTAATAACTGATAACCCGTTACCCTTAAAATACAGTTACGGCAATAACTAAAATACCGCTAAAGTACTGTTATCGCTAAAATAGCGTTAACGAAACAATTAAAATGCCGTTATCGATAAAAACCCGTTACCGAAATAACTAAAATATCGATAAACCTAAAATACCGCTACCGAAATAAAAGAAAATAGCGTTATAAATATAAAACACACAGAAAAAACTAAAAACGGGTTTCAATTAAAAATTTTATTGAATCAATTAATATTTTAATTGATTTTGAACCTACCACTGAAATGATAGTATTAATTAAAAAAATTTGCAAACAGTTTATTAAAACTCTTTCAATTAAAATAATAATAATATCAATTAAAAGAGTTATTGTTTTTCTTTACAACCTCAATTAAAATTTTAGTTAAATTGATTAAAACTTTAATTGAAACTTGAGAAGAAAACAATGGTTTAATTGAAAACTCGTATTTTTTTTATTTTTGTTATATGCCCCCATTAAATAAAAAAAGAAATGTAGGTTTGTAAATTAAATTGACATTTTATTTATAATAAAATTAAAGCTTTTTAATATAAAAATGTATTATAAAACAAATAAAAGTAAAGACAAAATTTTTGTTTAGCTTGTCTTGTCTTGAACTTTTTCTTGTAATTGAATTGCTTTCTTAAAAAAAATCACACACAACTTTAAAATGATAGTTTAATGACACTTATACTTATTGAAAATTTAATTATTTACAAAAATAATAGTTTAATTGTCCTTTTTCGATAAGGTTTATTTAAATCCACATGTGCACTTTTATTACCACAGATAAAACACGAAACTAAATAAAGTTTTCGTGCGTACACGAATATCTCAACAAAAAGAGTGTTGCAAACTCTAGTGAAATAACTACGATTTTGCGTGTATTTGAAATCGGTAAACTATTCAACTTATTAAAAGTTAATCATTTGCGATTTTTTTTCTTTTTATTTACAAATTAAATAATATATTGATATAATTAAACCTTTGTTTGATTATTTAATCTAAATAAAATAAAAAAAAAAAATAGTTTACCAAATTTTTAAAAATTTTGTTTACATGTTGTCAACACTGCATGGATATATTAGAAAATTCAATAATTTTTTAATTGAATCAATTAAAAAAATTGTTTAAATTGCCATTGATATTCAAGCAATCGATTAATTAGATATTTTTGGCACATAATTTTTTCTGTGCACTTTTAAAAAGCAGCAATACAGTTTTGTCTTACTCTTATATGTCCTATTTAAAGGTGTGAAATATAATAATATATTAAAAATAAAACAATATTGGCAAACAATTTTTCGGACTGTACTAGCAAAACACATGCTGTGCAAACAAAATATTGTTTTCCTAGTACAATATTAGCTGTACCTTTGGTAATTTTTCACACTATTTTTTTTGGTATGGTTGGCAATTTTTACCTGGGTTCTTGTACAAGTTTTGGGTTAAAAGTGACCATCTAACGATTATTTTATACAAAATATGTATCTAATTTTTGGTTAGTATTGCATTCTAACCTATATGGAAAGCACGTGTTTTGCCAAAACGAGTGTAAATAATACACAATTAGGTTTGAACGTCATATAAGAAAAAAACTTGGACAAGATGTGACAAAATTTTGTACAACAAATTTTAGTTTTTGATATTAACCCACATTGGCCCAGTCTGATTTTTTCAAATAGTAACTTTCAAAAGGGAATATCGCCTAGATGAAACAAGATACAACAAGTTAGCTATGGGATTATTCGGGCTAAACAACTTTTGTAAAATAAGAGATAACATGGCATTATATTCTAATTATTGTCAAATAGACTTCAAATTGCCCTAAAGTGTTAAGGGTCGGCCCATTAGTAATGGAGAGAATAGCTGCATAACTTGTAATACTCTCTAGATGGCCTGCGTTGCCACCCTGTGTCTTATCCAGTATAAAAACAGGATGACTATAAGTTTATTTTTTTTAAAGTCTAACTCCTAACCTGTAATTACACAAAAGTTTCGTTCCATTCGGTGCAGTAGTTGAGAAGTTGCATATTAACTACCACGTTTTCCGGTTTCAAAATACAGTGCCTTTATATTAATTTACTGAGTGTAGATTTTATATACATTTTTTTCTTTTTGTGTGTATAAAACATAATCTAAATTATGTGATACGTTTTCTTCTTTAACAAAAATGTGTGTTTTTTTATGCGCAATAAATGTTGTTGACATGATGGCGAAAAACTGAAAACGCAGTTCAACTATATATGGTACTAGTTTCACGTATATGTTGATAGTTTTATGAGTGAAAATTTACTGTCGCACGGTGTTGTATCAATGTAATCACAAACATTGATACAAATTTGATTTGTGAAGAAGTTGCAATGTTTCCAAGTTGCAAAGTATGATGGGAGTAGAATATATCATCATCACTAGAAATATTTACTACACTAAAAAAAGTCAGTAAAGTCAGCCACATTTTTGCTTGGGTGATCCTTTCAGAAAAAATCCTATTATCAGCAAAAAAAATTCTAAATTTAGCAACATTTTTGTTGAGTTTACTAATTTGAGTGTTCAAACTAATTATAACTACTTGTAAGGGAATATTCGAAAATTTGGGTCTAAATCAGAAATTAATATAAAAAAGTTATATAACGATTCTCAAAGCAACTTAAAAGACTCACTTTAGCGAACATGCTTTCTGAACCCACTTTTTACCAACGTGTCTTTAAAGACACATCAGTTTTTAGACCCTATAACTTCTGATAAAAATTCGATATAATGCCGCAATAAAAACCACGTGAAGGTTTGAAATCTTGGCTACAAACGTTGATTAAAAGATTCTAAAATGTATAATTCCAGGGTTGCCATACAATGATTAGAAAAAAAAAATATTTTTGGGTTTTTTATAGAACTTTATCTTAGGACTAGTAAAATTAATCATTGCTGTATATACTAAAACAAAGGTCTGGTCAATCGAGCAGATATCACCAAACTGGTTTAAACAGGTCCAACAAAAAACAGCAACATTTAATTGAAAAATAGCAAAAATTTTAAGTAAAAACTCCAAAATTGAAAAAAATTTTAGAAAATCGATAAAATCGAAAAAATTGGGAAAAATATTTAAGATTTCGGAGATTTTTTTTTTTTTCAAATTTTGGTGATTTTTTTTAATTTTGCAATTTTTTGCGATTTTTTAAATTTTATAGATGTTTTTAAAAATTTGGCGATGTTTTTAAATTTTGGAGATTTTTTCTTTTAAATTCGCCGGTTAGGTTATATATCCTTTTGGGTTTGCCCTTTGACATATCACAAGGTGTCTGAAATAAGGAAATGTCTCATCTCCACTGACAACGCCATTTTAAAGTAACATGTCCCTTTCATATAAAAAGTTTGATCCCGGTCGTGTCACCACCATTTTGGGACACATCCTGCTTGTCATCTGTGACTGGACCCTTTTCCCGTTGGGTTAACACCTATCAAATTTAGTAGGATGTATGTCTGAGGTTTTTCCGACATTCGTAATTGTTCGGCTTTTATGCGACTTTTTCCGAACATTTAAAATAACATATGTACTATATACGCAATATTGGTATTTTCTCGAGTATTTTCCATACAAAAATGTATAACCTTTGGTATTAGCTTTTAACCCTTAAACTTCAAATTGGGCAGGTTAAAAAAAGATACATGGCCCTCATTAAGACCGGAGAGAACCCATCGGAAGAGTTCCCTTGTAAGTGAAATTCAAAAAAATATTTTATGTTGAATTGTTACGCTAATTAATAATTAAAAAATCATAAAATCTGGAAAAAGTTGGAACACAAATTTAAAGTTTTTAATCAAAGATGCCAAAACAGTCAAAATGACTGGTCCGGTCATTCTAGTGTTCAAAAAGATCCCACAATTCCCATAAAGCTGTAAAAAATTTCAAAATGGTATTTTTTTTACATTTGTTGCTGTCTTGTTCACATTTGAAGCGATCTTAAAAAAAAGAAGGATAATGCAATCATGTTTGGACTTAGTTAAAGCACCTGAAACAATTGCATTATTTTTTTTTTGTTTCATTAAAAAATTGTTGTCAATATCACCAACACTGTATAAAGCAATCGGACTTGATTTCATTCCTCTATTGGCAACAAACCAGACACAAATGCAAAAATTTGATTTTCAAACGCGGTTATCTTATGCACTACAAGAGATAACGTAAATGTTTCATTTTTGAAAATAGAATGATAAATTTAAATTTTTACTTTTCATTTTAAGCAGGAAAAATTTTATTGTAAATAAAAATTATGCTTTTTTCGACCTTTAATTGTTCAATGAAAATGAAAATAATCAAGTTCGAGTAGTGAGTAAACTAGTTTATATGAATGTTTGATGTTTGGCATGGGATTGTTACCTCTTTCAAAACGTGTTCTGATGATGGGAACCTAGAAAGTTCCCGAAATAGATCTATCAACACATTCCTGAAAGGGTCAAATAATAAATTTGAAAACAAAAAAAACTCTATAGATTATTTGTTAGGACAATATCCTAAAGAAGAAATATAGAGTATGGCCTCGAACTTGAATAATTTTCATTTTCATTACTTATATTCCCGGTAATAAATATGAAGCTGCCTTTGGTCAGATCTGGAAAGACATTTTTAGCAGAAATTTTTTGTTGACTCAGCTTGAAAATTCTGTTGATTTAGCTAAATTCTTAGTTAATTTAACACAACTGTCAACTCGAATTTAGTTCTTGTAAAATTTAGATCACCTAAATTTAGCAGACTGTGATTCTCTACCTCATTGAAAATTCTGCTTTTGAAAATTCAGGTACTATTTTCTGTTGTCGAAGCTGAAACTGCAACTATTTGCACGGACTTTTTTTGTGAGTGGGCCAGTTAACTAAAAATTGATTTTAGTTTGCACTTTTTGCATTTTGGGACTAAATATTTTTAAAATTTTCTATTACTTAGCTGTATTTAGTAGTGCTAACTAATTTTAACTTCAAAAACTACAAATAGCCCAATAATTCCTATATTTTTCAAGTTTAAGCGGTTTTTATTTAAGATTTAGTTAATTTTTTTCGCTTTTCTAGTTAAAAAAATTTAAGCTATTTCTAGTGATTTTTTGGGTCACATTTAGCCACTTTTCTTGAACAAAAGTTGGTAACAGTGTGTGCAACCCAAAAATTTTTTCTTTGTTCTGTCTTCCGGAAAAAATTTTGATTTTATACCTGCTGTAACATAAAAAATTCTAATGAAATTTAACCGCTGCCCACTGTTGCCTTCGAGCTGCCGCTGACGTGAACACATACGTTAAACTCTATTTTTCATATAGAGATGACGGAAATTAAACAGTTTTGACATTTTCATACAAAAACGCGGATAAAACGAAAGGCTCACTTTAGCGAAGAGCCCGTATTAGCAAACATTCCCTTAGATACATTCTTATTATAACTATTTGCACATATCGTACACTCAGGGAAAAAACTTCATAAATATGAAGAAAAACTTCATTGATTTTCGTCCAATGTAACACTTCATAAATATGATGAAATTGTGTCAGAAAAGAGTAAATTGATGACAGACTTCTTCAAATGAATGAAACGTTTCATAAATATGATGATGAAGTTTCACAACTTTTTATGAAGTGCTTAATAAATATTATGAAACTTTTCATAAATAGGATTATGCAGCTTCATAAGCTTTTATGAAATGTTTCATAAATATTTTTAAGCATCAATTAAAGTTAAAAACAATTTAAGTTAAAAATTTCCATTTGAAATTAAAAAAAAAAATAGTTTTCTTTTTAAAAAACATCAATTAAAATTCCGAAATTTATATTATATTAATTCTATTTAAAATTAAGAACAACTCAAATAATATTTTATTGGTGTTTCCGAATTTTAAATCATCTCTCGTAGATTTTGAGTTTGAAAAAATTTAATAGCAAATGATATTTTCTATATTTCAAATCAAAAATAAAAATTTAAATTTGTGGTTTCTAAATTTCACTACTTTCCCTAAAAAGGAAAAATTTATTCCACACAGTTTATGAAAGTTTTTATGAAATGATGAAACATTTGTCATAAATTTTTATGAATAATTGATGACAAGCGATTTATTAAACACTTTCATCAATATGATGCAACTTTTTTCCCTGAGTGTATGTACATATCTTAAACATGGTGCATGTTTTTGCTTTTTACATAATGGAAAATTTAATTTTCAAATGAATAAGCGCGAAAATAAGATACAAACAATTTTCCAAATTTGGCTGATTTTGGCCAATGCAACACATAAGAGCATTTTAATTTCGAACAAGGTGTTGAAGTTACGCGTTATATATGGTATCAAACAAACTACATGCAGTTTTTTTAAGTCAATGCACTTTCTATTTGGAGACAATACGATTAATGCCCAGTTTCTAGAAGACGTTCGCCGCTACACGAATGAGCCGCTACATAAATGTATTTGGTTATTGTAATGAATGTATTTTGTTATTGTTTTTTCGTTCGTGTGAAGAAAAACGTCTTCTAGAAACAGGACATAAAATTATTTGTAAACACAAGTCGGTTTTTTGATATCAGACCAGCGCTTGCTTGGTGGTCAATTTGTGGATATAAATTTAAAAAATGTAAATTAAAATAATAAAAATCTAAGACCCGGTTTGTTACTTAATAAAAAATATTTGTCGACTTAATGGCTGGAGTAGTACGAATGTTTCACCACTTTCGTACCTAAAAAACGACGACTTTCACTTTCGATCGATATCAAAAATTACGAACCCGTTAATGGAAATCGATTTGCTAAAATCAGAATTTTTTTACTAATCTCCACTGATTGTTTTTATAATTTATTCTATTAATGATGACTAAATTTTTTACCATTATACGGATTTAAAAAATGATAGTTAGCTGTCTGGGTGCTGTTGCTTTCTACGTCAGCTGATCATGTGAACATTAGGGGGAAATCCACAAAAAGACCCACAACTGCCCCGGAGTCGTTCCTAGACGGGTAAAATGTTAGACCGACCCCATTAATTGTCTCCCCGTAAACATACCTACTCTCTATCTCCACTCACTAAGGGAGCTCTAATACAAAAATTAAATTTTTATAAAATTTGCTCCTACCGCTAAATTGACACAAGGGTACGCCAAGCGGAGTCTAATGTATGACCGACCCCTAATATTTATTAAATCCCAAAAATTTTATCGGAACATACCTTACCCGTATATCCACTCTCTAAGGGTTCTAACATAGTTATACATAGATGTGCACACCAAAATCGATTACATATGTAAAAATCAGCTATCATAAAATCACTGAGAAAAATGTGTCTCCAGCTCCCGGACTATTAGTAATAAATACAATACGTCTGCAAAATAACGGTATAAATTCGCTTATTGCTTATATTAAGGGTAAATGAGATAGCACATACTTATGTTAACTCATACACCCAAAAAAGTTTGATAGTTCAATCTACTGAAAATGACAGTTAAAACAACAGTTGTGTCTACATTTAAAGCGGGGATTGGAAGAGACTTACCCAATCAAATAGCTATATGTTGGAGCATCTACAACCGCTTCCGCTACCTAATTGGAGGCGTGCTCAATTTTTAACAGTGGGTTAAAATTGATATTTGCCTTAAAATGTGGCAAATTTATAAGCGGCTGTGGGGAAAAGTATATACAAATCAAAAATTGTTTTAACACAACTCGCATAACTCGGAGGTAAAAGACTGTTGGTGCTTTTTGAGGTAAAAATCGCAAAAAATTGATTTTTATTTTAATTTCTTCTTTAAACTTATGTTGTTTTTGAGTGGATCAAGATATTGCATTATTTTATTTAGTTAAATAACCAATATCTTTAAAAAGGAATTGGCATCGCTTTCGTTCCGCTATTCGCAAAAAGCTGTACCAAATTTGAAGTTTCACATTTCCAAATGGGAATATCTCGGGAACTATTAGAGATAGCATGCTTTTTGTTAGTCTCTATTAGCAGAGTAAAAATATGTTAATTTTTTGAAATTCGGATTAGAAAAAAAAATTTATGTGCAAAAATTTCCCAATTGTTGGTGGTCATATTAAGTTTGTTCGCTTACTCAAAATTTGTACAAACTTGAACAAGTTTTTACTGGAAGGTGTTCGTTAACACAAAAACTCAATAAAAAATAGTAAAAAGAGAGAGTAAAGTGACAGTTTGATGCCAAAGAACTTACAAGCCGCTTGCTTGGTTGACCAGGCAGTCAAGTGGAAAACTGCCGCTTGCTTACTTGGCCAGGCAGCCAAGTGGAAAACTGTTGCCATTCATGCCCCTTCCTGTGAAAATTTCCGGAAATCCCGTCAAAGAGGGATTACATTTCAAGTTCCTCGCTTAAGCGGATTGGCGACTGCCACTTTAATACCTTTTATATCCACTTAAATACCTTTTTGCATGCCACTTAGGCAGGATTTTTAAAAATTTCTACGAGGAGGTGTATGAAGGGAAAAGTTTAAATCTTAGAATCTTAACTACGGTTTATCCTCACGCGAATATATCAGCTTAGACGGTATTATTGGATATTCCTACGGGATAAACAAAAACGGAGGAGCCCTTGAAGCCTGCCTACATTGTTTTTGTTTCTAGAAAATTAATCTTTAATAATGTTTTATTCAGAGATAAGGTATTTTTGGAATTTTTGCTAGGATCGTAGTAAAACTGTAGCTTATAAAGACACACATTTTGAATTTTTGATAAAATGAGGTTTCAAACATAAATAGTTTAATGACTTATACCAGCGGTTACAACCAAATACAGTAAAACCCGATTATAATGAAATTCGAGGGCGCCGAGAGATCAATTTGTTATAATCGAGTTTCGCATTTACTGGAGTAAAATTTTTTTTTGCAATTCTTTCACTGTCCACAAAAAATGTTAAACATTTATATAAACTTTTTTAAATATTTGGTTATGTAAATTGGAGAGAATAAATTCTATAATTATTATATAAAAACATAAAAAAAAAAATTTTAAGTTTTTTCATTTGAATATTAGAGTTCGCCAGAACATCTCTTTGTTTTTGGGATATCGTCACTTTTTAAAATGTTTTTGCATCATTAAAAAAAAAATGGCGTTATTATTTTGTTTTTAATTCCAAATCCTTCCACATGCGTGAGGCGGCCCTTTTCCTACAGAGCAAAAAAAACTGTATTTATGTGAAATTTTAATTCATCTTTCGATTCTTCACCAAAAATTATTAAACAAAAACTTTTTCACCGTTTTAAAAATGCACCATACAGGAAAAAGATTGGTCGTAAAAAAAGGATTTTTTTCAAAAAACTTATAAAGCAGTTTTAGCTGATAAGAATGGTGCAAATATTATCTCTTTGTGGTAACCCAGTAAAAAGTTATTAAGTTTTCAAAATGTTGTCTTAACTAAAATTCAAAATTTGATTGATTAATATCATTTTAACGGGTCGCGAATATCAAAAATGTTTGTAGCATTTTTCGTTGCTCAAAATACTTTTTTATTGTGTGCGCTAAAAAAATATTTTTATTATTTTTTTTTACAAAAGTTATACATTAAAAACTTTTTCGCGGTTAGCGGTTTTTGTACCATTATTCTCAGTTGGTAATACATTTTTATTGTGTGCGGTTAAAAAAAATATTTTTAAAAGTTTTTGAAAAAAGACGCAGTTTTTCGTCCACTCCATTGCCTAAACGGCGCACTTAAAAAAGTGTGAAAAAAGTTTTTTTAATAATTTTTGGTGTAGAATCGAAAGATGAATGCATCCGTTTTTGCTCTGTAGTAAAAGGCGCGTTTTTGGCCACAGTACGCATGTGGAAGGAGTTGAAATTTTAAAAAAATATTTACGAAATTGTTTTTATTGATGCTAAAGCCGTAAAAAAGTAATGATATCCCAAAATCAAATTTTGGTGAGGAACCCTAATAAATATATAGTTTTCGATACATTTTAGAAAGAATTCCTGTGTGCTCGGTTTAAAATTTGTTAAAAATCAAAGAAATTTTAGGAACATTTGCAATTCTTTTTGGAATTGCGTTGTAACTGCGAATTTATCTAAACAAAGTTGGTCTTAAAGAATCATCAAAAATACAAAAGTGTGAGGAAAATTTTTATACTTTTTTAAACAATTAAACAAATTCCGGTAAGGTTTAATATTTAAACCACAGAATTTTTGGGTGCTTTTTAGGAGTTCAATAAAAAGCTCTTTCTGATGAACTGAAAAGAAATCTTTACTAAAAAGATGTCTACCCCCTTTTCTGAGCTGGTTTGCTAGCAGATCTTTTAAATTAAATAAAATTATTTTGTCGGAACTCATCGCGGACCCCTAGAATACTCTTACGGACCGCTGGGGGTCGTCGGACCCCATTTTGTTGACCTATACAAAGCCCATAAGGTAGAAATCTTAGACTTGAAATTGAAACATACTCCACAAGCATTAATCAAATATTAAAACAAGAAGTTCTTATGATAAAGAATTTAATTTTCTTTCAAATTTCGTTATTTAAAACTACCGGTAACGAAGTATCGGCAGAATAAGCTACACAGAGAATATTTCTAGGACGAGTTGGAATGAAATTTTTTTAAACTTTATGAAAAAGCTTCATAGTTTTAATGAAACTAATTGTAATGCAAATTTTACATTAGACGTATAACATTTTTAATAAATTATATGAAATTCTCCATTAAATTATATGATAAATGCATTAATTAAATGAAAAGTTTCACTGGACGAGAACCAGTGACAATTCATAGATATAATACAATAATTCATTGACATCATGCAAATAATTCTCTCAGTGTACTAAAAATTAGTTAAAAATGAGCTTGCAGAAAAAACTGCTAAATTTAGCAGATTTGTTTTACTAAGTATCGGGTTTTTAAGCTACACTCATAGAAAAAAAACCTGTAAAAATAGCATAAAAAGTCACTAAAAATTAGTTAAAAATGAGCTTGCATAAAAAGCTGCTAAATTTAGCAGATTTGTTTTGCTAAATATGAATAAAAAAGGAAGAGCAAAAATAAATCTGTTAACTTTACAAAATTTTAATTATATTCGATGTGAAATTTAGTTAATTGAAAGTAGCATTTCACTCTGTAAAATTAGCAAAAACTTTTACTAAATATTTGTAAACTCAAAATAGCAAACAAAAACTGTAATATTATTAAAAGTTTTGCTATATTTACCTCAAATTTAGCAGAATGCAAATAACAGTTTACTTTGCTAAAATCAACACAAATTTTTGCTAAATAATTGTAGATTGCTGATTTTCATAAGCAGGCATTAAAAAAAACTTTAAAAATTTCACATCTTTTATTGTTTTTTTTTTTGTCTACTAATATTTAGTTCATGTTTTTGCTGATTTTAGCAGATTATTTTGTTACTTTCAATTAACTAAAATTTGGCTCAAATATAACTAAATATTTGTAAATTCAACAGATTTATTTTTGCAATTCTTATATTACTAATGTTTAGTAAAAACTTTTTAACTAATTTTTAGAAGCTTTTTTTTTTGCTATTTTTACAGGTATTATTTTTATGAGTGTACTACTAAACTATTTATTTGGGACACAAAATTAAAATGTTCTCCTTAAGGCAAAGACAGCATTTTTATTTAATTGCCGGAAGGTCAACTATTTTCAGAGATAAAAAAAAACCAACCAACAGATTTTGACGAACTTGAAACTGTTTCTGTTTTGGCGTTTACAAATTGTTCGTTGAACTAGAACTACATTGCGCATGTGTAACATACTCTTGTGTTGTCATGCATTAACCATAAATGAAACAAAAAATTTAAGACGTAAAAGGAATTTTTAAAAAAGTGTTATTTTATTGTATACCATTGCAAACATTTTTATAAGCATTTTGATATGCAGTTAGTAAAAATAATGCAATATGAACATTTCTATAGATTAACCCTTTAACGCCCAAATCAAAACTAGCATTGAAAACCTGATTTAACCTATATGACGTTAACTTATAATACAAAATGAATAAAAATAAATATAATATCCATTGATGTCCTTTTGAAGGATATGTATCCAAATGGGGACAATGGGCAAAAGTGATATGAAATTGTTCAAACTAAATTTGTTAAAATTTATTAAATTAATTTTTCCATTTATTTCCTCCCATATTCTTCGTTTAGTCAATTCCGTTATTACTACTTCAGTCTTTCCTGACGAGTGGAAGAGAGCTAGAGTAGTACCCATAAAAAAGGATGGTCTTTCTGATTCTTTGGATAATCTGCGTCCGATATCAGTTCTTCCGGTTCTCTCAAAATTAGTCGAACATATTATTAAGAAACAAATGATTCAACACCTTAAGGAAAATTCCTTAATCCACAATTCACAGTCAGGTTTTCGACGTGGGTATAGTAATGGTGCCCTTCTTCTTGGTCTAACAGATTCTGTTAGAAAATTTTTGGAAAACGGTAAAAATGTAGTTATTCTTTCATTGGATTTGTCAAAAGCTTTTGACCGAGTGATACACTCGAAGCTTATAGACAAGTTGTACAACTTGTTTAATTTTTCCTCACAAGCTTGTAAACTTATAACCTGTTATCTTTCTGATAGAAGTCAATATGTATCAATTGGTGAATCTTCTGTGACAAAACCAATAACAAGTGGTGTCCCGCAGGGATCTATTATTTGTCCACTACTGTTCATGATTTACTTAAATGATCTGCTAGCAATAGGGAATGGTATATCCTGTCAGTCTTTCAATTAGAATGCGTATTGCTAATGCCTTGTTAATGCCTCATATATTATATTGCGTTGAGGTATTTTCTGGTACCACAGATGGTGAATTTAGTAGGTTTACTAGGATTTTCAATCGAATTATTAGATATGTGTATGGCCTAAGACTTCGGTTCCATGTCACCCCGTATGTGGTCCAATTTCTTGGGTGCTCTTTTAGTAATTATGTAACTATGAGGTTGTTGATATTCTTCTACAAGGCGATGGCAAATGGCTTTCCAGACTATATAGTAAACAATTATATTTTATCCCATTCGGAAAGAAACCCACAATTGGTATATCCAATACATCACACGACTATGTTTGAGCGATCATTTCAGATTAGGATTTCAAGAATATGGAATGATTTACCTATACACCTGAGAAGTTTTAGTTTTTCACCACAGGTCTTTAGGCAAAAGCTGAAGGATTATGTGGCTGTTCATGATTTGTAATTTTTTGTGTTCGCTGTCTTTTTTATCTCTCTCAACTTTTTTTATTAAGATGTAATTTTTTAATTAAAAAAAAATGTTTTTTTTTATTATTTATGATATAGTGATATAGTATAGAACTATAGTTTTAAGTTATTTATTTTTTATATAGAAAATATTATTAATTAGCTTGTGTTATAAAGTAGCTTTTAATAATCATATATGGCCCTAAGGGCTTGGGTTATGTAAATTGGAGAGAATAAATTCTATATTTATTACAAAAAAAAAAAAAAAATGTTTTTATACATTTTTTGCATTGAAAGTGTGCTATTGCTATACAAAATTTCAAAACTAAACGAATTATTGATATTTTAAGGATAATTTTAAATATCACAGTGATGTGATCTGTGCTTACAGTATCGCTTACATAGATAGCCCTTTTCAATACTTCAATACTATTTATTTAATATTATTATTATTCTTTTACACTCTCATACATCTTTCGGCATTAATTTGTTAGAAATGTGATCAGAATTATAATATTGCTTTTCCATCAGATTCGGAGGAATTTTCCAGAATTTGGTCGTTTGTTTTAAAAAAAGTATGTGCTGTTTCTATACCATTTTAAAATTTTTTTAATAAATCTTTTTATATGTAATAAAACATTTACAAATTTTGTGACTTAAATATACACGAACAATTACTATACATAACAACTCATTGTCCCCATTTGGGTACATAACTATACAAGTAAAAACTTTATTTTTATAATTTTGTATAACTTATTATTTATTTTTAATATAAAATACAATATTTAATTTAAAAATGTGTAATCAGCTGATTTACAGTACACATCATAAAGAAGAATTAAAAGTTTATCACCAATTCACAGTCTTCAATTCTATCAAATATAATGTAGCATGAAAACAGTTTTTACATTATTTTGTTAATTATTATCTCGGTAATACATAAAAACTTTGAAATATTTTATTTTTATTCAAAGAAACTTTTGACGGCACAAAATGGGGACAGCGGGCGGTTATGTGTTAATACAAAAGGAAACGTTATAGGGTAGTTTATGTAGACTTTTAAAGCATATTTTCAATATCTTTAGCAATATCCTTGGGTTCTTTAGTGGGAGCGTAACGCTTAATAGGGATGCCATCTTTGTCAATCAGAAATTTGGTAAAATTCCATTTAATACCACTGCCTAAAGTGCCAGTTTGTTTAGCTTTTAAGTATTGATACAGGGGGGCAGCATTGGAACCGTTTACATCAATCTTTAAAAAAAAATCAAAAGAAAATTTATAATTAAGGTAAATTAAAGAAAAAATTAAATTTTAATAACCGAAAATTCTGTATACACTAATATTAAGTAAATTTCTAAAAAGATTTAGCTCTAAAAAAGTACTTTCAATGAATTCTATTTGCTTTTGACAAAAGCACTTAAGTCGACTTAGGAAAAATTTCCAAGATAAATAAATAAATTGAGTACGCATATTTCTGCACCGCATCGAAACATGGTATACTTAAACAAATGAGTTAGTAGAAAAGTTAGTAAAACGTCTTGTAAATCAAGTATACTCTTTTTTTAATATATACACCCCTGTTACGGCTTTTAAATCGGAGCGAAAGTGAAAATTTTAGAATTTTTCGGTGTTCTTGCGATTCAATCAGAACGTTTTTCCCTATTTTTTATTCGTTTTAATTCGTGTAAAAAAGCCTGGTCGAAAGTAAAACGAATGCCCTTTTTTCTAATAAATTACAATTTAGGGTCAAAAATGGTGCTTAATATTAAAAACTTTAAAACTTTTTTTACTTATTTCTGATTTTATTGTATTTTTGGTTGTATTGTTTGTACTCTAAAAAACTGTTTTAAAAAAACATTTTTTTGTTTTGATATTCTAGAAAACACTCAAACAAATTGACAACAATGTTAGAAGCATTTCTTAAAAGCATTTTACTTTCCATATGTTGTTTGTTTTCCATAAAACCATATGCTTTTGGCACTTCAATAATAATTTCGAAAAAAAAATTCGAGTTTTCGAATGCTTTTAGGATTTGAGGACACCAAATTACAATTTCGTGTGATTTCACAAATTCGTTCTAATTGCAAAACGTTCTAAAGTAGGGACATGGGCGATAATATTTTACTAATCTTTTACTAATTTCTTTTGCTAAAAAAAATTGTTCTGATAATTAACAACATTAATAGTGTGGACGACAGCCAGATTGAAAGATATACACAGAATGAAGTAGATGTCGCGGCATGTCAAGATGTAGTAGAGACAAGTAAAATGATACTTAAACTCTTGTAAGACATATAAAAAATCAACCATGGAAGATTTGTGTATCTGTTGTTCATACATAAAACAGACTTATGGATTGAAACAACTTAATTTTGTGTTGTCACCGGCCTGCAGTGTTACCATATTGCCAGTTTTAACTGTTTTTTCCAGTTTTTTAGGATGTGTAACAGTTTTCCAGTTTTTCATGAAAAAAACAGTTTTTGTTTAATTTCAGCCTTTTTTTCCAGTTTTTAACAGTTTACCTGCTCGATTTACTTTCTTTTACTTGAATTTATAAATTTAATACAAAAGTTGCACAAAATGTTTCAATAAAAAATAATACTACGCATTGAATGCAACTGTGTAGTAAGTTTTAATTCCCTTTTTAGCATTTGTTTGTGTTAAAATTTTGTGAAATTAAACGAAATGAAAATAAAATTGATTCAAAAAATAATAATAATGTTTATGTAATTAAGTAAGATCTCAAAATGTGATGAATTATTTTGTTTTTTTTTATGGTTTTGTAGCTATTTTTTGCTATATGTTAAATAATTAATATAAATATAAATATGTTTTTTTATATTATATTTTTTTTTACTTTAAACAAGTACACAGAGAAAAAAACATATTATTCCTATTGTTAATTAAAATGTAGTTTTATAACAGAGCACAACTTGTGATCTGTAATAACATAAATTTGAAAATATTTTTTTTTTGTTAGTAAAATTAAAAGTTAGTCTACAACAAAAAATATTTTTTTTTTGTGTATATAAATATGTTATGTGTTTAATGTTGTTTTATGTTTAAATAAAATGCAATTGAATTCAAAATGCACATATTAACTGTTTTTTCTACTGTTTTTTTTATTTTTAAAAAAAAACAGTTTTTTCTTAGTTTTTTGAAAAAAAAAATACATGGCTACACTGCCGGCCTGTGAAAGTAATTGTATGTTAATTAAGCTAAAGACAAAATAAAATATTTGAAATTATTAAAGTTTAAAGAGTATTTATAAACTAAATACAAGTTTGATATAATTTTTATTAAAAAATAAAATTATGTTTTTTTCTTATTTTTTCCCGACCTTTAATTGTGCAATGAAATGATAAACTAAATGTTTATAGTGATTACTAATAAGTGTGGTAAAATTGTAAATAAATAAACTTTCAGGTAGACAGACTAAAGCGAAAGACAAGAAACACACATCATAGGTAATTTGTTATGTTTCCTTTCTCTATTTGCAGAAAACGGGTTGTTTATGTGTATTTAATGTTTCGTTATTTTTTGTTTTCTCTTCTAGAATTATCTACGGCATTTGGCTTTATTCAAAATTGTCATCATTTAGACAACCATGTATGGATCAGTTGAAATATATTTTTGTTTATGTTATATATATTTATTTCTATATAATTTCAGATATTAAATTAATCCATGTCGCCAATGTATTGTCAATTTTTTTTCAATATTTTCAGCAAATAAATTAATTAAACTATAATTTTTCTACAAATTTTTTGAGTTTTTTCAGACTACTAATATTCTGCAGAAATTGTATTTTTAGCAAGGATTTTTTAATTCTTAATCAAATAAATTTTAGAAAAACTTTTGCTGAATTTACTAATTTTTTTTCCTAAAGATTTAGCTGACATTAGGAATTTTTTTGCAAGCACCCACCTGACTAAAATTTTGCAAACTAAATTTTTTCCTGACTTTTTTTTTAAATGTACACAAAATTATATATCAGATATAAGAATAATCAAATATGCAAAAATTTCACATCTGCAGTCTTAGAAAAGCAGTCACTACTCAATAAAGATTGCCAATGTGCTCTGTCAAGAAAATTGTATTTTGACTTAATTGATGTTAAGAGCTTTTTAAGAGCGCAGGATCATGAATTTACAACAAAATATTTTTTTTTTTGAGAAATTTAAATATAAGTGGGTACGGAAATTGTTTCAAATAACAAAACCTGGACTACCATACACAAAATATTAACAGAGAACTGGCGAAAACGAATATATAAGAGATCCAGTAGGCAATGCCAAAGGAGTTTCAAGAGACAAAAAAAGTCTTTCCCCCTCTACCCTACTAGATACGGACTTCTAAAGAACATTTTTAAATTAATTACCTTTTTGAAAACATCACCAATATCGGCTTTTGCATCACGTAAATGACAAACCATTGCTTCGCCATCCTCCTCAGGCATTTCAGAGCCAAATTGATTACAAGGGAAATTTAAAATTTTCAAACCCTTATCACCATATTTCTCACGTAACTCAGTTAACTGCTTATAATTGTTTTTAGTCAAACCGCACTGGGAGGCGATGTTAACAATTAACACAACATTTCCTTTATACTTCCCAAGAGATATATCTTCTCCATGAGTATCCTTAACTGTAAATTCGTAAATGCTTTTGGCGTTTTTGGCTTCTTCAGACATAGTTTCCGACTGAAAGTAAAAATTTACATTACAGACATTCACATTATTAATTTTTTAGATGGAGGAGACTATAGAGGACATCTATACTAAATACAAAATACTAGGGTGATCGAGTCGGTTTTTCAAACCCGGTTTTTTGTTGTCGAATAACTGTTTTTTTTTTTTCTTAACTATTCTTTTTTAGCTTCAATATATTAGAAACTGTAAATTTACATTCGTTGTTAAAAACGGTATATTCCGAAAAACTTTCTTAATAATTAGTTTTTAAGAGGTGCATGCAGAGATCTCATATAAAAAGACTTTAAAAAATACTCATATAAAAGACTTTAAAAACTTTCATACCCCTAAAAATTATTTTTCTTATGTGCAATTTTTGAGTTGTTAAAATTTTATTATCCTGATGTAATGGTTAGCGCATAGGACTGTTAAACAGAATGTCCCGGGTTCGATTCCCGGTGACGATAACAACTATTTAGAAAAGTAATATATATGAGTTTTCTATCCCTGATATGTATCGCCTTCGGTGTTCCCATAGCACTTAACCCCACCAAAGTAAAAAAATGAATCAGGGCTATAAGCCAAAAAGCTTCAATAAGTTCGTCAAATCTCCCTCAGGTGGCGACCAACATCTGTTCTAAGACTTATCATCTCGCGCAATTACAGCGTTGCAATATTTGAATCCCTTCATCCTTCCCCACCTTTCACCTCTCTACTATCCGCTTTTCAAAGAAAGCAACACATTAATTAATAGAAAGAATTTCCTGAGTGTTGCTTCTCTTTAAAACAAAAAAATTATTTGTAAAAATTATTGTTATTTTTTGAAAACCATCGAAAAAATTTTCTCGAGGTGTTTCAAAATTAAAAATAATATTTCAAGTAAAAATTGAAATTATTCAAATTTATAAAAAATCGATTTTTGAGTACACTCAAAGAGTTATCTGCATGATATCAATGCATTTTTACATTAGATCTATGAAGTGCCACTGAAACGTTTTATTAAATTAATGCAGTTTTTCATAAATTTTAATGAAACATTTCACTTTATTTATTAAAAATATATTACGCCTAATGAAAACGTTTCATTAATAATGGTATCATTATAATTACGAATTTCATTCATTCATTCACTTTATAAGAAAACTTCAATTCATTATATTATACTAATGAAAAAAATCATTAAAACTCGTCCAGGAAAATTCTCTCTGTGTATAATTGTATAACATTTAAAAACCTGTTAACCGGTTTTTTCAAATTCCCGAAAAACGGGTTTACTAAAATTTCAACTATTCCGAAAACCCGAGAACTGGGTTTTGAAAAATGTCAAATAATAAAAAAAATTAGTATACACATTAGTAAAACAGTTTTTAATCTTACCTTACTATTATTATACTAATTTACAAATTACTAAATTCTTTACTAATTGAAATTGATGTTTTATGAATTACAGTTTTAAAAGTAAAAGTATTTATGATTAACAAAATTTACCCTGAACTTTTTTTTTGTTTTGATAATTTTAAAGTAATGATCAGGGGCCGGAAGTTCATTAAAAGGCATATTTTTTATTCCTTAAGTCTGAAAACAGGGTAAACAAATTATCTTTGCGAATCAAAGAGTTTACGTTAATGTTGCATCGATTTTTGGATATTTGGATATTTTTGCATATTTCGCTTTAAATGCATATTTTTATTGAATATTTTTACTTATGCGGCTATAAATGCAAATTTTTAGTGCATATTTTTACATATTTTGCATATACTTATACTTGGATATAAATGCATATTTTTGCATATTTCGCTTTAAATGCATATTTTTATTGCATATTTTTACATATGTTTAGTGCATATTTTTACATATTTTGCATATACATATATTTATTGAATTTTTCTTAGTTTGCAAACTGGTTTTAGTGTTTTTTTAAACGCGTATTATTATACATAAATAACTAGAATTTTGTGTTTAGGGAATATATTAAACAATACAAATTAAGTTTAAAAATTAATTAATATTTTTTAAAAACATGAAAATAATTGATTAAAAAAATTTTAAGTGCACATTTTTTTTAATTTTTAGTGCATATTTTAAGATTTTTCATGCATGTTAAAGGTGCCTAAAACACTGTTTTCTAGTGCATGAAGTTCCTGTCCCTGGTAGTGATGTTTTTGAAAGATTTGATTTTGATTTTATTTTATAATTAGGTTTACCAAATCAGTCAGTTTATACACTAAGGCAAACAAATTCTCATAGAATTGATTTTATCTGTTGTATATAATGTCTTGGTTTGAGTTAAGCCAATTATGTATTACGGACAACTGAAGATTTGGGTGATGCCAATGAAACAATTGTATTACCTGTCATGAAAATAGTCAAACTTTTTGAAAAGCAACAAATAAAATCTAATATGACAATATCATATTAGATTATGGACTTAAGGTAGAACAATATTCTAACTAAATATATGAAAATATAGAAAGTCCTAAAAAACTATTTTTGTATTTTAAATACAAAAAAAATTCATTCCAAATAAGTGCTTTCCCAACGCCTTTTCTTTGGTATTAGTGTTAACTAAAGATGGGTACGTGAGTGAATTTTGACTCGCACTCACTCACGATCACGAGAGAATAATTCCACTCATGCACAATCACCCACAAGAATTTTTGTACTATTCACACTCAGTCACGTTCGCGTGAGTAAATTCAGATTTTATTCGTACTCACGAGTTATCACGAGTGATTCACGTGAATCAAGCTAATTCAGGCAACAGAATTCTGCCGGAAAAAATAAAATGTAAAAATTAAGGTAAATTGTGAATGTTTAAATTAAAATTGCTCTGAATATGTAGTTTTATCATTTATTTTCTATTTTAAAAACCCAAAAAGATTAAATTGGCCAAAATAATAAAGAAAATATTTATTTAACAACTGAAAGCTATCCTGGGATAGTTTACTACCCAGACAAATTTGCTTTTATTGTAACTTTATATTGGAAAGTCTGGCAACTCTGATATTTTAGGTATATTCTTCAACAACATCCATTCTGACAACACCATGCAAAAAAGGTAGCGTTTACGTAAGTTTTTTTTTCGTATGTGATCCAAATTTAGTTTTTTTTTCAAAATTAATATATAATTTGAAATATAGCCAGAGGGCCATATATGGCTAAAAATATCTACTACACAAGACTACTGTATTATATAAATAAAAAAAAAAAACTATAAATTTAACAATATAATTAATATAAAATAGTATATTATTATAAAAGAATAAAAACTTTAGAAGTTAAAAGAAAGAATAGAAAAACTATATATTATATTTAAATGAATAAATTTTAAATTAAACAGTTTTTAAAAGTAACAAAAAATAAAAAAAAATATATAATAATAGACACAAGCGTATATAATACTCCTCATTTATCCTTCTTAAAAAAATGTCCTTAATGAATATAGTTGCGTTCAAATATCAGATGTACACTAACAAATTTAATAAATTTGTGAATAAAAAGGTTTAACCATTGTTATAGCAGGCATATTCTCTAAGCTTGGCCCTAAATACATTGACAGAAAAGTCAAATTTTCTAAGTAATAGGGGCAACAAATTCCAAATTTCAGCTACCCTGTACTGAAAAGATCGTTGAAGAATTGATGTATTATGTATAGGATACTTCAATTGAGGGTTTCTTAAAGACCTTGAAAATACAAAATGTTCTAGTAAATATTCCGGACATTTAGACCTAAAAACTTTATAAAAATGTATCAACAATCGCGTATGTATAAAACTTTTAAAACTGCATCCTAGAAAGTCTACTACATAATCTGAAACATGATCACGTTATTTAAGGTTGTACACAAATCGAATAATTCGATTGAAAAGAAGGTTGTATCTACGCATTACCCGACCCTTGACACCTGTAAAAACTTCAGCACAATACAATATATTGGACATCAATAAAAAAAAAAATAAATAAAATAAAAAAAAATGTATGTTAATTCATACATTACTTAATTAAACATAAAACTTGTAAATGTTAAATTTCCAATTCGGTTAATCGATTAACCGATTCCTCGATTAATCGCCTATATTTCGGTTAATGCCGAAACAAATAATTTAAAACGTAAATAATTAGTCGACTCGAATAATCGTCTAAAACAGGTCGATTTAACGGTTAAATTTTTTATATGTATTTATGCCTTTATTTTTTGCCAAAACTTGTTGGTATTCTAAACTTTGGCTAAAAAAATACCAAGAAAAGCTTAGAAAAAGGAAATACTTCTAAAATACCCAGGTAGAAAAATACAATCTTTAAAACGTTTTAAAAGCATTTTTCATGATGGTACAAGCGTTTTCAGAACATACCAAATTACAAATTTAAAGCGTTTTGAGAATGTGCAAAATGATAACCCAAATTTACGGTCTGAGGATGGTATTTTATAACGTTCTCAAAACATTGCAAAACAAAATTTTTGAAATGCTTTTTCAATCGTTAAATAAGTATTTGCAGAACATTTTGGCTTACAGTTATTAAGCGTTATGAAAACGACCCAAATGATAACCGCTTTGAGGGTTGTAATTTTGAACATTGTCAAAACGCTCGAAAGACAAATTATAAAGATCTTCATGAATTGTTCATAAATACCACAAATAATGAAACATGTAAAATATGATTAAAATAATATAAATAAAGTAACAAAACATTGTAATTTTAAATAGTTTAACTAGCGTTTTATTAAGTTTTGAAAAAGTCCTCTAAAATATTGCTTTATCTGTCCTCAAAATATAGTGCTTTATAAAAGATATACAAGGACTATACACTTTATAGAGTCGCTACATTATGGGCTGGCCATATTGAGTGATTTATTGAACTCGGTTCATGAAGAGAAAAGCATATAAAAAAATTGCATAAGAAACCGAGTTCGCATATATATAGACCCCTTATGACAGTGTTGTTTTTTAATCAGTAAAATATTTTGTAAAAAAAAAAAGTATTTCTAAAGTACTATTGGCAAATGTTAGAAAAACGCTTTAACGCAATGGTTTTACATTGGTTTTATTTTATAAACCGTTGTAAATTTTGTACGATAAGAACTTCTAAAGTACTTTTTACAAACGTTGGAAAAACGCTTTGAACCAATGTTTTTACAGTGTTTTTATTTCACAAATATTTGTAAGTTTTGTATAAAAAGTATTCCTAAAATACTTTGTCCGAACGTTCGAATAGCAATCCAAAATAATGTTTTTTAAATGCTTTTTTTTCGTATTATTTACAATTATCGCTTTGGAAACGCTTTTATTTTAGTACCATCAAAAACAAACGTTTTGAAAACTCTTCGTTTTTTGTACCATCCCAAATTTCTACCTGGGTAGTTTCAAATTCTTTTAAACTTTTAAAATCGAGGGAAAGCGATTTGGAAACATTTTGATAACGTTTTTAAGCAACTCTCAGCAAAAGCTATATCGGTTTAAGAAAATAAGATAGACAATTTTTAATTTTTGTTTTAATTCTTTAAAAATTCAAATTAATGTAAATTTTATGCCAGTTAGTTTTAACAATTAATGCCCAGTTTTTCACTTCGTATTTAAATGTCATTTGGACTTTAAGTTCTATTTAAATACAAACGTCAGTTTTTAACTTAAAATTTAAATATATATAACATATGATTTTGACAGTTTGTTTTTTTTCTGCGTGGTAAAACAAACAATAAAAAATAAATTAAATTACAGCAGCCAATAAAAATTCAACTTCGGATGAAATGTTCACTTCACTTCTCTTCATTTTTATTTTATTAATTTAATTATAATTTATATTTTATTTCTATTTATATATATATTTATATTTATATATATGTATATATTTTATTTTTTTTTTTATTTTTATATTTTATATTTTCTGCTTTTTTCTATTCTTTAAACAGCTGTTTTATGAATAATGATCATTCATTTTTTGACATTTTATGATGCTACCATACTTTTGTCGCAAATAAATAGCAATTGTCATTTAAGACTGAAAAACTGAAACTGTATTTAAATACAACTTAAATTTAAATGGCAATTAACTAATTGCATATTTAAATACGAAGTTAAAAACTGGGCATAAGTCTCCTAAATTAGTTTTTCTAATGTTTTAGTTTAGTTGGGTTTATTTACTACTTTCGTCACTATTTCGCGCTGAAAAAAACGCCCTGCTGGAAATATAAATGCTGGTAATCTATAATTGTTTGAAAAACATTTCGGTTTCCCATGTTTCTAATATCATATGTTTGCTTGCAATATAACTTAAAGATTTATTAAGTAGAAATTTAAGTCAATAAATCCTTAGAGTTACTGAGTTTTTCGATTAAAAAGCTCTAAGAGTCTGCCATTTTTAAAATATGAGTTTTAAAGAACGGCTTGTAGAACAACATTCGTTATTGCCAATATACGGAAACAAATGTTGGAAAAAGTCATCGAAAGTTGGACCTCCAGATTAGACTACGCACGAGCCAGCCGCGGTGGTCATATGCCAGAAACCATATTTAAATTACAATGCCAGAAGATTATCTTTCGATTAAAGTAAATTTCATGCCAATTTAAAAAATTCATCTTTGTTTTATTCCATTTCAAAGTTCTATACCTTTATAAAAAAACACCCTTTAATTACGTTATAATTATGAGTCTATATTAGTTTAGAAAAGACAGCGGAAATGAGAGGTCAGTTTAATCCAAGTTTGATTTGATGATTCCCTTGCAACAAAATTGTTCATTAAGGAGAAATGTAGGAGTGTCCGTTATTTGTAGGTTTCACTGTATTTATTGTCTTTGGCGAACGTTTACCATTTGTTAATCCAAAGAAATATACCTCAGGTGCAACCACTCCCACTTAACCATAACTTCATAACTTTCTACCCCACTGGCAAAAGCTCCCCCTTCTACCCTACTCTATTAGTCGAGCAAGTTAAAAACATTAAAATCGACTTATTATTTTGCTCGCACATATACAAAACCATGCAATTTTAATGTCCTATTAAGCGTTAACCTTTGGTTGTTTTTAGATAAGTTAGTAGGTTTAAAATAAGTATAATCGGTACTGCATATTTAAATTAAAAAAAAAAATTTTTATTTATTTGGAAAATATTACGAATATTTTTAATGCATATTTAATATGCAGATTTAAAAAAGCAAAAAACAATAGTCGATTATATTCTAAAATATAAAACCCGAAAATCTTAAATGTATAAGCAAAGACAATAGATTTAAAAAAAATAAATTAATGAATTCGACATAAAATTTAAATTGCAGTGGCTTTCTGCAGTTGTGATGCCATAAAGTACGTAAGTTTAATACGTCGATGTGATTTTTTATCTTTATTTTTAAAAAATGTAAAGATGTCAGATTTAGAGCATTTTTTCAATATCTTTAGCAATATCCATGGGATCTGTAGTGGGAGCGTAACGCTTAACTGGGACACCATCTTTGTCAACCAAAAATTTGGTAAAATTCCATTTAATACCACTGCCTAAAGTACCAGTTTGTTTAGCTTTTAAGTATTGATACAATGGAGCGGCATTGGAACCGTTTACTTCAACCTTTGAAGAAAAAAAAAAACCAAAAGAAAATTAATAATGAATCATTTAATTCAACTATCGTTTAAAGAAAATGTTTAAATTACCTTTTGGAAAACATCACCAATATCGGCTTTGGCATCACGTAAATGGCAAACCATAGCTTCACCATCGCCTTCAGGCATCTGTGAGCCAAATTGATTGCAAGGAAAGTTTAAGATTTTTAAACCCTTATCGCCATATTTCTCACGTAATTCGGTCAACTTTTTGTAATTATTTTTGGTCAAACCACACTGAGAGGCGATGTTAACAATTAACACAACATTCCCCTTGTACTTTTCAAGAGATACTTCTTCGCCATTAGTATCCTTGACAGTGAAATCGTAAATGCTTTTGGCGTTTTTGGCTTCTTCAGACATGATTTCCGACTGAAAATTAAAATTACATTACGTATATTATGTATATTGTTTTGTTAGTAGTTTTACATTATTAATTATTTAATTTAGTATAATGTTAGTCATTCATTAGCAAACATTCAAACTATAATTGTCAATATTGATAATATGAGGATTAATGGAAGTAGTATTAGAGTGTGTTCACAAGACTATAATGTTAACTCATTAAGGACATGTCATAAAGCCGGTGGACATTTTTTAATAAAACTTTGCTTATATATAGCACAATAATACATTAAGAAAAGTTTGCCTTTGTTTTGGCCTTAAAGCGAGCAAAGTTGATACTTTAAAAGATTACACGGCATGACCAGTGTTACCAATTTTCCAGCTAGATTTGGAGTTTTTTTCTTCCTTAGCTGGTAAAAAAAGGTTTTTAGCCTTTAGCTGGAAATCTAAAATTTTTTTTTTTGAAAAGCTAGTTTTAGCTGCCCGATGAAAAATAATTCTTTATGCTCATATACAACTTGATGAAAGGGTGATTTTTATACAGGTATAGAACTATAAGTTGGCAATACTTTTTTAACTGGCTGATATTTTGTCAACTGTCAAGTGATGAATGTTTAGTTTTGGTTTGGCATTTCAACATGAATAGACTGACGCCTGAACAACGCTTCCAAATTGTGCAAATTTATTTTGAAAATCAAGATTCTGTTCGAAGTCATATTTATCTTTCGAATAAAGTAAATTTCATGTCAATTTAAAAAATTTATCTTTGTTTTATTCCATTTTAATGTTCTATGTCTCTATAAAACACCCTTTATATGCTTCCATGTGCGGCAATATATAACGATATATGTTTATGAACATTTTTTGATATGGTGTAATATATCATCATTGTATGCTATATATTAGCATATCTTATATATCTGAGCATATATATATATATTCTACAATATATGACCATAAGTAAGTGTATATCTTACATATATATTTTTTAGCACCTTTTATAATTAGAACATAAAAAAAACATGAAAAACTACAGGTTTTTGTTTTATAATGATTATTAATATTTTTTTTATTAAAGTACTAAAAAACAACGTTATAATTATAAGGTTTTATCATATAGACCAAAAAAGAACCGAAATTCAACAGCTGTTAAATTTTATATGTCAACTGGTTTTTGAAGAACCAGTTTTTTAGAGGCCTTTTAATGCATATTTTTTAGTATATACTTATAAACTTATGGCGTTTTCTTTTCTGACAAAAAAATGTTGCATTTTTATAAGTGACATTTAAATAATGTTGTCATAACCCTCTTAATATGTTGCCATATTCATAGTCACAATAAAACATGAATTTATACAAAAAATGCTGCCCTGCTTTAGAACAGCTGAGTTGTGTATAAAAGAAAACAAGTTGAAAAATAAAAAAGCGGAAAATTGCAAATTGGCATTCAAATTGTTTTTAATTAATTATTTTTTTGTATTTAAAATGGATTCAGGAATTGATGCAAGCACAATATTTCGCTCCTGCAGAACACACATTTCCTCTTCATCTGATGATGAGGAAGAATCCATTAGTACCCCAACAACATTGTTTACGCATATCACTACAGCAGCTTTTTCCATTTTTAGCAATTTAAATGTATATTTTTTAAAATTATTATAATTTATAAAACAAAATTTGTTAATTTTCGTCTTTAAATATTTTTTTTTTTTCAAAACAAAACTATAAAATCAGCTGTTTTATAGTGCAACATTTTCACCCCATCATTTTATAAAGGGTGAAAATGGCAACATTTTTGCATGTTAATAGGGCGACATATTTTTAAAAGAACATGATTCCTTTTTAAAGTGCTGTCAATTTTTTAGAAAAGAACACAAAAAGTGCAATTTTTTAGAAAGGGCAAACAAAATCTTACATTTTTTGCCAGAAAAGAAAACGTCATTAATATACAAAACTTATATGGAGAGAATACATTAAAAAACACAAATTAGCTTCAAAATTTACTTAAAATTGCTTAAAAGCATAAAAATTAATTAATTAAAAGTACCACTGTTAAAACATTTTTTTCAGGTTTTTAGAAGAAAGCGTTGGAAACGGCTTATTGAAACAAATGATGCACCCAAATCCTATAACATGCGTAATTGATTCTAAATTTTCAATTTTAAAAATTAAATAGTTTCTTACTTCCACTCACTATATCGTCACCTAAAATGCAAAATAACGTATCATCAAAAAAATCAAAATCGGGTTTTTGATTGATTAGGATTCACTACATCATATAACATATCTGTACAAAATTTTAAGCCACTATTATCAGAAATAAGCAAGTTATAACCAAAATTCAAAATAACGTATCACCAAGTACAAAATTTTCTCAAACAAAATAACGTATCAAAAACAGAATATTAAAAAATTTAAATTTTGAATTTTTTTTGAACAATGCTACTTGTACCATTGATTTTTTTATTGTTTATGTTTTATTCAATTTTAATCGAAAATAGTTATAATGAAAACATGGAAGGTTCTAAAAAAATTAACAAAAGAGAAGAAAATAAAAAAAAAACAGAATAAATGGTAAAAGATATGAAGGCTTATCAAAAGGAAACATTTGCGAAAGAAAACCTAGAGTAATGAAAGCTTGGGGTTCGTCAAAGTATTGCAGCAAAAAGTTCAACTCGGCATTGTTCTCTTTTTTCCGAAAATTTGTGAAAGGAAATATTTGAAAGTTTTTGGCAAATGTCATGGGACCAAAAGAAACTTTATGTAACCAGCAGTATAGAAGTTTCCACTAAAAAGCGGATTTATGTAGAAAATTCCAGACGTGTAAATTCAAAAGCATATTAAGTGTGTAGTAAAATGTTTTTGTTAACCCTCGGTAAGAAGTTGGTTGAGTTCCACTGACCTACATAGCACTCAATTGGGTCCGAAAAATAAACAAATCTTGCAAGCTGAAAATCAAAAAAATACAAAAAGTGGAAAAGATTACCAAACCAGATTAAATTATTTAAATAAATGGTTGGAAGACGTCCCGAAACTAGAATCCCATTACCGACTCCAGTATACAAATAAATTGTATTTTCAATCAGATTTTGTTGCAATATATCAAGAATTTTCAATTTAATATAGTTTTTTGGTCTTCGTGTAAACTTATGAAAGCAGATGCGACGTTATTTTGTAAAAAAAAAACTATAACAAAAAATAAACACTATATAAATCAACCATTGGTCGTCAAAGGGTTAAACAATTTAATAAATTTCACTTTTTTGTTCAAACTAATAGTTATTTTAAATTAAAGCAATGAACATTTTACTACTTATCAAACTTATTTTACATTTTAAACGTTTGTTTCACGTTATATTAAAACATTATCATTGATGATACGTTATTTTGTTTCAGAAAACAACAAATCAAAATAACGTAAGACACATAACTTGAAAAATTCTTTCAAAAAGCATTTTTTCGATTTGAAATGGAACGGTTTTCGTATTTTAAGGCAAAGTTAGAAAAACATTTTTTTTATATCTCAGATATTTTGAATTTTATCACGTTCTTTGTTTCTTCTGTAAACTTGTAAAAAGTGATGTTAGGTTATTTTGCATTTTAGGCGACGATATGTAATATACTTTCTACCACTAATCCTGTTTTGTGGTTAACAAAATAGTTGTTTTGAACAATCTGCTAAAGTTCTATATAGTGAAAATTATCCTTCATAAAACAATATCGTATTGAAACATATTACCGACCGTATGGTTATTTTTTTTTTAATTATTTTGTATAACAAGGACGTGTAAAGTTTGCTGTTTATTTCTTCTCTTGAAAAAAATTGTAAGTCTTCTACTTGAAATTTTGCGAAAAATTTTAATTTCTTCTTTTATAAATATTGTTTTTTTACCTAGCGTTTTAAATTTATTATACGTTTCAACTTCAGGATCATAAAAAGCATACATTTTTAGATTTAACATTATTTTTTAAAATTACAACATGTTTTATAAATGAATTACAAGTAGTACTTAATTGGATTAAAATAAAAAGTACTGATCTTTAAAACATTTTAATTTTTTTTATTTTTTTACTTAAAAAAATGATTTGATAAAATTGTATCAAATTATATATAATTTTATCATATTTGATATACCCATTTTTTGGATCAAACTATATGAGATTAGATAACATGTGATCAGCTTATGTATGCCATTTTTCGGATCAGATGAGATGTGATGTTTAGTTGTAAGTGTTACTATATACATATAACCATATATGATTATATCGGAACTTTTTTCGTCGGGTGGTATTTAAAAAAAATGCTAGTAAATAGCATCGTTTCCAAAACTAACACAAAAATTTTAATAAATAAAATGAAACACATTCAAAGCAATAAAAACAAGTACAATTTGTTGTTGTTTCGCCTGTTTTGTTGTATTCTTTGTTTACCCGGTGTCATTAAATGCAATAAACGATAGAGAAACGTCAAAATGATGTGAACTGCACTGTAGTAGAGAATTTTTTTTAAAACAATAAAATTTAACACAAAATTAATTTTTGTCTACAAATAATAAAGGCCTAAACATAATTGACTTTAGTCAATCTTAAGCCAAGACTTAAATTAGGTGTTGGTATGAAACTAAAATTTGGAAAAACAATTATTTAAATTTAAAAAAATTTTAATTTCTTTTCATAGCAACAACACCTGACTTAAGTCACTTAAGGGGGGACATGACATTGGCCGTTTTTTGAAATCGACTTTTTTTATAATTTTGTATTTTAGTAAATATTCTTAAGATTCTAAGATTCTAATTTTAAGGAAAAATTCCTACGGGTTCAAAAGTTACAGCCGGATTAGTGAGAGCGCATTTTTTTTAGGTATCACCATAGGAGCTACAGCATTGCATTTCTGCAAAGGAAATGATGCAAATCGTTTGAAATGCGTCAGAGTGAAGGCATATGAAGCTTCAAAAGAAGCCCGAATTGCTAAACGATTGCAAAAAACTGTAAGAAACAGCACAACACAAGATAACGAAGGCATACAGTACGAAGCAGGCATGGCAGATTAAAGGTAACCTTTTTTTTCTTTATTCACAAACTTTGAACGCATTGATCTCAAAACAATGTTTTTCGTCCTGGTTACGGCACTAGCGGGTTAATTTTTTAACCAATTTTTTTTTTGTATTTTTTTTAAACTTGATTCGCTATCGTATGTCATGAGCTTTTTTTAATTTTTTTTTTCCATTTTTTATGAATTTTTAAAGTCAATATTTTTGTCGAAAAAACACACTTTTAAATTTGGAACATCAGCAAAAATTTAAAAAAAAACTCGTGTCATACTATAACCAATTTTGTTAAGATTTAAAAAAAGTAATTTTTTTCCAGATCGGACAATTTTTGCGACTCGCAGCGCTGCAACCACGAGGCCCCGTTTTTTTCTCTGCCGCCAGTTTGGAGCTCTATAAAACCATGTTGGAGTGAAAAATATATTTTTTTGAATTTATTTTCTTGTAATTTGTTCAATTCTCTACAATAATGATAAATTTTGGAAAAATGTTTGGTTTTGACTGAGTTATGAATTTTTAAAAAAAGGTCTGTTTTCCCTGCCGCGAATGTAATGTCCCTCCTTACGCCAATTATGTTTTAGCCTTAAAACTTTTTCCCGTTTTTAATTACTAAAATTGTTAAATTAAAATAAAAACTAAAAATGACGCAGACATCATTGCGAGAGCAGACATCATTGGAAAAATGTTTGTTTTTGACTGAGTTATGAATTTTTTAAAAAAGGTCTGTTTTCCTTGCCGCGAATGTAATGTCCCCCCTTAAGCCAATTATGTTTTAGCCTTAAAACTTTTTCCCGTTTTTAATTACTAAAATTGTTAAATTAAAATAAAAACTAAAAATGACGCAGACATCATTGCGAGAGCCGATGTCTTGATATTGCAACAACATTGAAATTAAGGTAGTAATTTTGTATTTGCGTTGCGGTTTTTCTATACAAATTGTTTTTGTTACTCCTCACCCATGCGAAATACAATATTAAGGACTTAGAGTTTTGACGTGAAATTTGTTGAGCAGAAATCATATAGACAGTTTCTCCCGTCATTAAATTGCATGTGAAGACGCGTTGCTATATAACAACTTTTTCAAATCAACTGTGTGCTAAAACAGCTCGCGAATAACGGTTTTAATTTTATATAAATAAAGATTTGTCTAACAAACCTTTGATCAATGACATATAGGTACATATAAGGTAAATCCTGAAAAGTTGTGCCAAATCGGTAAACTCAGACCATCTCGTCAGCTATTGGTTTGACCCACTGAGCACTTCTTAAAAAACTTTAGTTAGAAATAAAATTAAAAAAAGTTCTAAAAAATAATTAAATATACATAAAAACTAACTAATTTTTAGAACATATTTTTCGAAATTCAATTGATCGCATGAAACTTATTTTATAACCTAATAAAATTGCTTTAGATAGTGTTAAATTAAGCTTAATTTTGAATAACCATTTTTTTTTTTTTGACAAATTTATCAAAATTTCAAATTTTAAGACGAATTCTAAAATTCACAGCGCACATAGAGGTATTTGCTCGATCTGGGCGGCCAAAACCCCAAAAGTCAAAGTAGGAATAATATTGAAAAAAAAATAGTCACTGCGTTAAAAGACATTCCAAAGAACATGAGACAACAACCAAAATTTTTTTCCGCGCATCACGTGCACGTACGAGCAGTCGAAAGTTGAGTGTTTCACAGAGTTCTCATAATAGAACTGGGTTCCCTTACAAAACAACCGGTTTTCATCGTAAATATTAGCAAAACAAGTTAATCGCACAAGGAAAAAATTATGGATCCTAGTACTTCAGATAATGGACTTATGAAAAATCATTTTACAACATATAATTAGTCATATCAATGCTGATTTTTTTATTGATTGAAAGTAAGGTTATTTTTGTAGTAAATTTTTGTTGAATTTCTTTTTCAAGATGCTTTTTGATATGTTATCAAGGTAGATCAAGCAATAATTTTTTTTGTTTAGCATTATTCAATCTTTCCTTTATTGAAGTAGCAAAAAATTTTTCCCGGATAGTCCCGGATAAGCACTTTTTTGACACCTTAAACATTTTGGATCTCAAAAGCTTTTTTTTTTTCTGTCAGTTGAGTTTTTGCAAATAATAAAAGTAACTTTGAAAATAAAAAGAAATCGCTGTTGTCTATGTCGAGTTCGTGTGCATATTGTTTTCATTAAAGAAAAAAAGAAATTATTTATCATTGTTTCGGAAGACAAGATGGTGAAGCGTAAAACTCATTTCGACAAAATGAACAGTTCAGGTGTGCCTTCTATTGATGGTAAGCTAAAATGTTTAAAGAATCAACTGTTCGCATATAAAGGCTATAATAAAGAGCAATTAGCTAGCTTGAAGCGTAACTTTGCTCACTTTAAAAGCCAATTTAAACAAAGGTGGATAAAATCTCACAGCAAAGAGGAAACCTTTTTGAAGTACAATGACTCATGGCTTCAAGGGACCATTGAAATTCCTGTGGAATCGTTTCAAAATCAACCTGGCCGACCTCAGAAATCTTTCGGGCAGTCAAGCGACAGAAGCAAAAGGAGGAAAACTGAAAAAATGCGGTCCTGTTATGAAAAAGATTTGATCATCCATGCTGCAGGTGTTGAACTAGAAAAAAGCGGAAAAAGAGATGCATCTTTTATTCTCAAAGATATTTTAAGCTCTCCTAAACGAGCATCTAAATTTAAAAACGCGTATAAGCGTAAAAAAACTACACATTCGCCCTTAACACCAATGAAAGCTTTGCAAATGTTTATTGATGCAGATTTGACGAAAGGTCAATATGAAATAATTAGAAAAACTAATATGAAGTTTTTTCCCTGCTACAGTGTTTTGCAGAAGGCAAAGAAACAATGCTATCCACCTCCAGAAGCTTGTCGAGTAACAAGTAATGGTGCCGAAGCTGATTTACAGTCACTGATGGATATTACAACTAGACGTTTATCAGATTACTTAGAAGAAGTTTTAATAACCATTAAAGAACAAGAGCGAAAATCCCTGAAGCTGATCTGTAAATGGGGTTGCGATGGCTCCAAGCAAGATTTGTATAAACAGAAACTAGATAATGTTGAAGATTTGGATTCAAACATATTTCAGAGTTGTTTTGTTCCTCTTAGATTAGTTTGTGGAGAGAAAAAAGAAACAATTATTTGGGAAAACCCAACACCATCTTCGTCCCGATTTTGTAGGCCGATCAGATTCCGCTTCATCAAGGAAAGTGCTGCAGTAATTGAAGACGAAATAAAATATGTTAAAAATAACATAAACAATTTAGTTGCAACTGAAGTTGACTTAGACGGGGACAAGTATTTGGTGAAACACATATTAATAATGACTATGGTTGATGGCAAAGTTTGCAACGCAGCCACAGGTACAACATCTACAAGCAAGTGCTACATTTGTGGAGCTACCTCTAAAGACTTCAACAAGCTGGACTTCACTAGAGATATTAATTTTGAAGCTATTGAGTTCGGCCTTTCTGTTCTGCATGCCAGAATACGACTATTTGAAAGTATACTTCATTTGGCATACAAACTACCTGTTAAGAAGTACAGAGAAAGGAAAACAGAAGCAGAAAAAGAATTATAGAAAGCTAGGAAAAAAGAAATCCAAGACAGGTTTCGTGCCGAAACTGGTTTAATAATCGACATGCCAAAAGCAAATTTTGGTAATACAAATGATGGTAATACTAGCCGAAGATTTTTTGACAATCCATCTTTAGCAGCCGAAATAACGGGCATAAATTACGACTTAATATATAGACTAAAAGTAATCCTTGAAGTGATTTCAAGTGGTTACAAAACAAACATTGAAAAGTTTGAAAATTATACCACAGAAACGGCTCGATTATATGTTGACCTGTACCCATGGCATCCTATGACTCCAACGTTGCACAAAATTTTGGTTCATGGCGCAGTTGTAATTGGAAAATCTCTGTTACCTATAGGACAACTTTCGGAGGAGGCGGCAGAAATTCGTAATAAGCATTTCAGAAGTTATCGGCAAGACTTCGGAAGAAAATTTTCTAGACAAAACTGCAATGAAGATATATTTAATCGCCTTCTACTTAGTTCGGACCCTTTGTTAAGCTGTATGAGAGCAATAAAGAATAGAAATACTAACCCGTTCTTGCCAGAAGCAATATCAATGTTCATATCTGACGAGCCATATACAAATGATTATTCTTCAGAGAGCGATGCAATATTCAATTAAAGGTTTTGTTAATCTTTTATGTTGTTTTTGTTATTTTGTTTTCAATAAAACATGTTCATTATATATTCTCATCATTTACATACCATTTCTTTTTTTTTATTCATTACTTTTGAGTACGTATTTATTCCAACATTTTGGTTTTATTAAAAGTTCATTAACTCAGTCAATTTTTAACGGATGTTTTAAATCAAAGTTGCATTTTACTCATAAATAAACATACTTTTATATTACAGTCTTAAATTATACGGTTCCTAAATGAAAAAATGTGTAAAAACATCTCCAAACTTGAAAAATACCCAATTTTTTTTGCAAAACTTAGTCTGCTGGAGGAATACACACAGATGTCTCAATATTACTTAAGTATCATTTTCATATCTTCGAAATGGCTTAGTTTCTTCTTTCTAAACCCACTGAGAAATTATAAATCGGTTGATATTCAACAAAGTTACTAGCTTATATGTGCAAAAGGGCAGAAAACCCGGTTTTTTACCCGTAACTCAAGATTTTAGAGGGTTTCGCAAATTTCAACGACACAGTCTTGTTGTACTCGACAAGATATGTACATTTAAGCACAAAAATAATTTTGGCCGCCCAGATCGTTGAAATACCTCTATGTGCAGCGTGATTAAGTGGAATTTTTCCTACAATTGATTATGAAATATATAAATATAAAAATTTTCGGTATCAGAAAACTATAATGAATGAAAAACTAATTTAAGCAACAGCTTCTTTTCAAAAAATACTCATAACCTACGACGTTTTTCATAAAGAAAAAACTTTAGATTCTAAAATATTTTATCTTTTGGAAAACAAGCTGACTGACGAATTTTTTGCTTTTTTGTCCAGAATATTTTTTTTTTTTTCTAAAAACAAACCAGCTCTAAGATTCCAAGCATTCGAATTAATCTTTTCAGATTTAAAGAAAAAATTTTACAGCATAATGTAGAAAAATCATCTCGTTCGGAATGCTTTCCATTATTGAAAAACTCACAAGATCTCAGAATTTTATTTGAAATGGATCAAAACTTAAGTTTTTCAATGAAAAAAACTTTAAAAAATCAGTACACGAGACCAAAAATCAGTGCATGTACTGATCAAATTAGTACTATTGGTCCCCCTTATTATACAGGAAGTGGTTATTCACCCCAAAGTTTTAAACAAATTGGAGCTGAGCCTTTTTCGAAATTCATGATTCAATATAATGCAATTTCACGTCTATTTTTGTGGTTTCTAGTAAAAGGAATTTGAGTATACAGTCGAACTTCCATAACTCGAACTTCTCTAACTCGAATTTTCTCTTACTAGAACTAATTAGGTTGGCAATAGCGTTAAGAGAATTATTAACATACAATTCTTCTTCCGTAACTAGAAATTCCACAACTCGAAGTTCTCCATAACTCGAACGAAAGACATACATACGAATTTTATAACTCGAATTTTTTTGCTTGGTTTACTGGTTTATTGATTTTTTGTTTTGGTTTGTTTATTTTGCTTTCTTTTGCTTGTTTAGCTGGTTTGTATATTTTGCTTGCTTTTTTTTCGGGGAAATCCCTTTTTTTTACATCCTGTGCTTATTTTTGTTTGCGTAAGTATCAGTATCAGTGGTTCTGAAAAAAATTCTTTTGATTGGAAAAAGTGCAAAACCTCGCTGCTTACAACGAAAGTGGTTACCCGTAGATTATAAAGGAAACTCCAAGGCCTGGACAACTGGACAACTTTTTGAAGAATGGGTTCTAAAATTAGATAAGCACTTTTAAAGTAGTGGCCGAAAAATTTTATTGTTTATTGATAATTGTATAGCACATCCAAAAGACGTACAAAGCAAATTGAATGCCATAGAATTTGCATTTTTTTCCACCGAATATGACGTCTAAATTACAACCTCTTTCTATCGTAGCAGAATAGTAAAAGAAGCACTAAAGCGCATAGAGGCAAACGAAAAACAGGATATTACACTATTGGATTGTATCAATCATGTAACAAAAGCTTGGGATATTCATGTCAGTTAACAAACAATAGCGAATTGCTTCAAAAAAGCTATATTTGGTCAGTATTCTGAATGGGAAGAAGAAGATGACATGCCTCTAATTTTTTTGAGTAATATTGATGAAAATGAAAACTTAATTGAAGCTGACTACGAAGCATGGTTAAAAGCAAACAAAATAACTTGTAATGCTACTCTTCAGGATTATATTGAAGTAGATAATGAGCTTTGCGCAACTGACTTTCCGACAGATGATAATATTGTTGAGCGTTACTATCCTGTATCAGAGGATCCAGTCTTGAGCGGATCGGAGAGTGATGGCGAGGGTTCGGTGGAAGAAACTATTTATCAACCTTCCAGAAATGATATAGAAAATTCTTTCCGAACATTGAATTTATATTTAAATACGAATGGCACTACAACTGATGAGCACTATAAGGCTTTAAACAAGTTAGAGTAATTTTTTACTGAAAATAACAAAAAAAAAAAAAATTTAGTCACTTATTTCAATATATTTTACTTTATTGTAACTTGGTATGTAGTTTTCAATTAGTACCTGTTTTAAATAAAAAATTCAAACTATAAACACATGCTTGCAATTGATTATTTTTTTTCAAATTTTTTTCTGTAACTCGAAGTCTCCGTAAGTCGAAGTTTTTTTTTTGTGATAATGATGATTCGAGTTATGGAAGTTCGACTGTACTATGAAAAATCTTTTAATTTGGACAAACAACAAATATATAGAGGGATCGGCCCAAAATTAGTGAAGCGTTTTTTTTTCAATTGCTTAAAGCAGGAGTGCCCAAAAGTTCCTTATGGAAGAGCAAACACCAATACATTTAAAGAAAAACTAATTTTTATTCAATATTTTTTGTTGTAAAAACCAATCCATACAAAGAAAAAAATATTTCAATGTTTACCAGCAAAGCATACGAAAGTGTTGTTGCTTTGCGCTTGCGTGTATAAAGTGAAGAACGACAAAAAAACTAATAAGACAAAGTTGTTTGTGTATTTCGTATTGCTAGTGCTGAGCGCTCTATATGTGTATTAAAACACACAGCCTATAGCTAAGTGTTTTTACAAAAACAATTGAGTACCAAGCGCATAGGCCGTGGGCACCCCTGGCTTAAAGCATTTACTGACAGCCGACTGATTTTTGTCGGTTTTCGCTTTTGTGGCTTGAAAAATCGCGGTTTCGGCTAAAACCAAACAGCATAACCACTGTTTGGCATATATATCGTCAGCTTAGAATTCCGTAAAATTTCAAAAAATAAATATTTTGAAATGAACACAATTTTTAAAAATTTGAAAACATATTCGTGTATGTGCCAGAAAACGAAACCGCATAAGTAAAACGAGTTTACAAGATTAGGTGTGCCAGATTTCGATATCGCAATTTTTTTGCTCGTTTTAAATCAAGCAGTTCTATCTTGTCGAAAGTAAATAGAATTTGGATTTAATAAAAACAACACTTAGTATTAAAAATTTGAAATGTTTCTTTATTTATTTTAATAGCTTCTTCAATTTAAAACAAGACTTAAAAATCTCTTAATATTTCATGTATTTTTACATAATGAAATAAAATGCATTTTTTAAAACAAAGTTTTACTCTAACAATTACAAAAACACTTTGAACTGAAATTAAATTAATTTTTTTATCATGCACTTAAATATTTTGTTATTAACTTTTATTAAAAAACTGACTTAACAAAAATATTTCTTGAAAATAACACATTTTTTTGCAAAGCGCAAATTTACTTAATTACTGATTAAAATTACGTTTACAAGATTTTTACATTTAAAATTTTTTTTTTCGAACAAAACTTCGAATATACCAAAACGAACGTTTTTAGGAACACCAATTTCTACATGACTCGTTTTCAAAAAAGTTTGCTTTTTGAAAACGACTCAATATCCAGCACATAGCCGATTAATGTTGACTAGAAACCGTTTATACTTTACGCAAAATAAGAATGAAGCTTAAACTTTTCAAAAAAGGTCTAATTATGGTTTAAGGATGCAAAGAGCATACCTGTAAATGTCATCGTCTTAACTTAAAAACGTATGGACGGATTTTTATGAAATTTGGCAGAAAATTTATATTTAGTAGTGTTAACAAAGTTTAATCAATATATGTTGAAGTTAGGGCTCGTTTTAACCAATTTCGCGTTTTTCGAAAAACAAAAATCGCCATAAATTCTTAAGTAAAACAACAAGAATGGAAATTTTCGGACTGTAGTTATATCTTGGTAAGAACAATAATTTATCCCTAAACTTATTCATTTTTATGGATTGGTTTTTGAGATTCGCTCTAAACCGATTTTGGACCACATCGCCTAAAATAGACAACGTATAAACTTTTGCTAGACTAAGATATTGTTTATTTTTCGTTCCGAACAAGTGGTAGAAATTTCATTGCAAAAAGCCTTAGGTCAGTTAAAGGGTGATTTTTTAAAAGCTTTTGGCTTTGATTTGAAAAAAAAAACACATACAATTTAGAAAAATGTATGAAATCTTTATTTGAGTCGATAGAACGATCGATATAATTCAATGTTTAAAGATGATTTCATGTAAATGTTGACCGCGGCTATGCCTCAAATGGTTCATATTCTGGGTTCAATTTTGGCATACTCTCTCCAACATATCAGCCGGTATCTCACGAATAAATTCTTCAATATTTACTTCAAGTGCCTCAACCGTTGTGAGCTTGCCCCTAAAGACATGAGCCTTAACATAGACCAACAAAAAATAGTCTAAAGGCGTTAAATCGCACGATCTAGGCGGCCAAACGTGAAATAAACTGTTCACCGAACTCGACTCTTAATTGGGCCATTGTTTCGCGTGCTGTGTGGCATGTTGCACCGTCTTCACCCTTTACAACAACGTCGACAAACCACAAGCTTTTAGTGAGTAATTACAACTACTTTCATCATTTATATTTTTTCAAATTTCAGTCATAATATCAAAAAAAAATCTCAATCACATTAACCGAAGACAATTAAAATGATTTGAATACAATTTGAATATAAACAAAAATGTCACCATGCATTTATTTTGTAGCTCATACAACAAGCTTATGAATTGGCTCAGAATTAAAAAAAAAAAATAGAAAATTAAAGGTTATCTAAATTAATAGCAACTCTAAATACATATAATGCAACAGCAACAAAATAACTACTAACTAGAAATGTTATTACTAATAAATTATTTACGATATGCTTTTTACAGGCAGAAAGTGTGGTATGGCTTTCTGTAGGAATTAACTAGGGTGATCGATTATTCGACATTTTTCGAAACCCGATTTTCGTTTTTTTCCGAATAGTTGAAATTTAAAAAAAGAAAAACAGTTTCGGTTTCCGGAATTTAAAAAAAAAACGGTTAACCGGGTTCTAAATGTTATACAATTTTACTCAGAAATATACATTTTTTTTGAAAATTAATAATTTTAGATTTTTATTTTAAAAATTAATATTAATTTTCTCTCAGGTTGAGAAAATTTTTTGATGCTTTTCAAAAATCAATCATTTGTATAAATCATTTAAAATTTTTGTTTATGAGCGCTACGAAGATGTTTTCTGAGATACACACCTTCTGCATTCAATACAATTTAAGCCGTTCATTATTGAAAACAATACAAATAAAAGAAAAAATTTTGTAATCAAAAATTTTTTTTTAAATGTCAAAAAAAAACAAAATAATGTGCCTTTTATTTATTTAGATTTATTAATTTGTTTCATTATTAGATAACAAAAAAAAATTGAAAAAAAAAATTAATTTTTTGTTTGTATTTGTTAATATAGAGAAATATAAAGGGTGTTTTTTATACAGATATAGAACTTTAAGTTAACAACACTTTTTTAACTGGTGGCCATTTTGTCAGCTGTCAAGTGATTTATGTTTATTTTGGTTTGGCATTTCAACATGAATAGACTGACGCCTGAATAATGCTTCGAAATTGTGCAAATTTATTTTGAAAATCATCGTTCTGTTCGAAATTTTCATAAGCGAATTTTGTTTAGCGATGAAGCTCACTTTTGGTTAAATGGATACGTTAATAAACAAAACTGCCGTATTTGGAGTGATGATAATCATCAAGTGTATGTTGAGACAACGTTACATCCAGAAAAACTGACTGTTTAGTGTGCTTTATGGGCTGGTGGAATCATCGGTCCGTACTTCTTTAAAAACGATGCTGGTCAGTCAATGGTGACAGCTATAGAGCCATGATTACTGACTTTTTCGTTCACCAATTGAACAACCATGATGTGCAGGAGCTGTGTTTTCAACAAGACGGCGCAACATGTGACACAGCTCGTGCCACAATTAATTTATTGAAGGAAACGTTTGGTAACCGCATAGTTACACGTTTCGGACCCGTGAATTGGCCACCAAGATCGTGCGATTTAACGCCGCTGGAATATTTTCTGTGGGGATATGTGAAGTCGCTAGTCTACGCCGATAAGCCCGAAATGATTGGAGGACAACATTTGCCGCGTTATTGCCAATATACGGCCACAAATGTTGAAACAAGTCATCGAAAGTTGGTCCTCCAGATAATGCTACGTTCGAGCCAGCCGTGGCGGTCATATGCCAGAAGTCATATTCAATTTATAATGCTAGAAGGTTATCTTTCGAATAAAGTAAATTTCATGTAAATTTGAAAAATTCGTCTTTGTTTTATTCCATTTCAAAGTTCTATACCTCTATAAAAAATACCATATACAATGACAGAATCATAGCCCTGTCACAATTCAAAAAATGACACAGGTAAAAATTATAATTTTTGAGGTTATGAAAATTTTTAAAAATTTTTATATGAGTAAACTTTAAGTAAAAGTGGTTCATACAAGAGAATGAACCACTTTTATAAAAACAGAACATTCTGTTTTAGCAATGAATTACGTAAATTTACGGTTTCTAATATATTGCAGCTAAAAATGAATAGTTAAAAATCCGGTTATTCGACAACAAACAACCGGTTTATTCGATAATCGAAAATTAAAATTTTTAAACAAACCAAAAACTCAAAAAAAAAACAGGTTGAAACCGGTTTTTAAAAACCGACTCGATCACCCTAGAATTAACTAAAGGACACAATAATTTATAAAGGACAACAACATTTGTATTTCTATAAAATGCACAGTGAAATGTAAAATAAACTGGTATATGAAAATTTATAGTTTTCTTCTTTCGATTTAAGGCAATTTCACTTAAATTTAATAAAAATTACAAAAAAAAAACTATTCACAGGTCTTTTAGTTTACAGTCAGAAAAGTTCTACAGTTACTACATGACAGTTATTTGTGCAGTAATACGAATGTAGTTTTATTAACTGCTATTGCAGTTGTTTTTTTTTTTAGAAAAATAATTTTTAATGTATTTGAGGGTTGATTTTTAAACAACCTACCAAAAGTAACGCATTTCGGTAACAGTTATTGTATGCAGTTGTTTCGACTTTGCGACAAAGTATGTGTGTATCAAAAGACAAGCGGCTTGTTTATACATTTATTTTATTTTATCTTTAGTGTAAAAGAGAATGTTTAAGAAGATAGACACATAAAATGAAAACGCTGTAAATTTTATTGCATAATTAAAATTTTATGGCAATATTCGGAATATAAGATAAATTTATTTACTTGAATATTATAAAATGTTGTAATTCTGTTCTTGTAGCTCTTTAATAGTTATATATTAATTCAATTCATTGTGACGAAAAGAAATCATAGAAACAATATTCCATCTCTTGAAGATATTTATGTGGCCGAAATAATTTGGAAAAATAGCGAGAAACGTGAATATTTAAAGTGACATTTTATGTAAATATCGTTTTTCAATAGTGTGTTTATTAAATAATAAAATCAGATTAAGAATATTAACGAAAAAGATTTTTTTATTTAATTTTTTTTTAAATGCTGGTAATGTTGTTTTGACTGCATTTGTTCAACAGTTCATTTTTAATAGTTGAACATAACTACTACAGTATAAAAAAAAAATATTGGGTATACAAGTTAATAATGTCGATTTGGTCAATATATAGCATAAATATCACATATGATTTGTGTCAATAATAACAAATATGGTATTTTGGAGGGTAAACATCTGTCATTATAATTCAGTATTCGATAGACGCCAAAGTGTAAACACACATTTTTTTCAATCGGTATAATAATGTCAAATTTGGTGGCTAAAAAAGATGTTTTGCGGGAAAGTTTGATAACTTTTTTTCATTTGAAGAAACCGGCTGCTGAAAGTTATCGATTGTTGGTAGAAGCTTACGGTCAACATGCATCAACTCAAAAAACTTGTGAACGATGGTTTGAGCGATTAAAAAGTGGTGATTTCGACACAGAAGACAAAGAGAGAACTTGCATTATCATTGGGAGTCACACAACAAGCCATTTCCCTGCGTTTAAAAGCATTATGATTCAGTCAAAAGCAAGGAAATTGGGTCCCATATGAATTGAAGCCGAGAGCCGTTGAAAGGCGATTTTGCATGTCGGAAATGCTGTTTGAAAGCTACAAAAAGAAGTAATTTTTGCATCGTATTGTTACTGGTGATGAAAAACGGATACATTACGATAACCCCAAGCGCAAAAAGTCATATGTAAAGCCCGGCCAACCAGCCAAATCAACGCGGAAGCCAAATATACACTGCGCCAATTTAATGCTTTGTATTTGGTGGGATCAGAAGGGTGTTTTGTATTATGAGCTGTTGAAATCGGGTCAGACGATCACAGAGGACCTGTGCCGAACATAATTGATTCGTTTGAAGAGAGCAATCAACGAAAAACGACCAGACCTTATAGCCCAGACCTTGTCCCTTCTGACTACCATTTGTTTCGATTATTCCTTACTGGAATACGATTCATTATTCCTTACTGGAATACGATTCACTTCAGAACAGGGTATCAGAAATTGGCTTGATTCTTTCTTTACCTCAAAACCGGAGCAGTTCTTTTGGCGCGGAATCCATATGATACCAGAAAGATGGGAAAAAGTAGTGGCTAACGATGGGCAATACCTTGAATAATGTATCAATTCATTTTGTTATTATAATAAATGAATTTTTCAAGCAAAAAAATCGACATTATTAACTTGTATACCCAATTGTATTTTTTTTTAAGAACGCAGAACAAAGTGCCTGAAATACATTTTAGTTTATAAATAATTTAAAAAAAATTGATTAAAAAATAATGAAATGTATTGAAAGTACTGTCATGTCACTTTTAAAGCCTGTTTCAAAAAGAAACTGCACACTTTCAAGTCACTGGTTCTACAATTTTTGAAATATTTTTTTACATTTGGAAATTCTGCCAAAAAAGGATTTGACAAATATTATTAATTAAAGCAAAAATATAAAAAAAATGTTATCAGTTTTTAATATGCCGCGTATTAATGAAAATATAAGAAAACAAATTGTGCACAATTGGTGTACTGAAAATGGTTTCATATCGTAAATTAGCTAACGGTACGGAACGGTGTTTGCGTCAACTCCATAAAAAAACATAATTAATAAGTTTAGGGAACATGATACGACTTTGAATTTGAAAGAAAGTGAAACTAAAAAGGGTCCGCGGAACCCGAAGTGGGAGTGTAATGTTGTCAATGCACAGTGAAGGGCATCCTCTCAATTTCCAACTCCAGCTGCGTTAGGCTAGAAATGCTGTTTGCGCGACGTCAGCGCACGTACACTATAGCATCTTCGTGTGGCTAACGATTATGAATGAACGTTCGGGTGTTGTTTGTTCTCATTGGGTTAAAAAAAACTCAGTCAATTGTTGTTAAACACTTGTTTAAGCTTTGAACTTCGTTTTTTGCTGTTAACCACGAGTGAAAAATGCAGAGTGATCAGAACTTTTTATTTGTTTTCAATAATAAAGCTTAAATGTCTATACTTTATTTTTATTTTTCTTATTTTCCGAAATATACAACTGCAAAAATAAACATTTTTTTTCTCTGAGCCTTTTTGCGATTTATATCAATATTGTTCTCAAAGATGCTTTATCGTTTTATCAATGTGCAAGGAACAACATTGATGGAATTAAACTTTTTTATGTATCGACAAAACAAGGCAGGAATGAAATCCGGATAGGGACACGCCTACATCAGATTGCTTTTCACAATTTGTTAAATAAGTTTTGGGACTTTAGCACATTTAATTACTATAAATGCAATTAATGTTTATCCCGATGAAAATAAATTTAAATAACAAATATGCAGGTGCTTGTGCAAATTTAAATGTAACTGACACTAATAGAAAACATATGATTTTCTATTGTTGATTTACTTGAATAAACGTCACTACATTGCTAGGTCTGTCAAAAAAACAGAGTAGTATTTGGAAGATGACAAAGCCAATTGTGACAATTTTTTGTTGTTGTTTTTGTTTTTTCTTTGATATTTTAAATTTTGAATCTCGCTTCTAGACGAGGACAAGAAATTCTCATTGAGTTTGTGATTTAACATAACAAATATCTCTAGAAATTCTAATAACAAAGTCCCCTGAAGATTTCCTTAGGCAGGAATAAAATCCGGATAGGGACACGCCTACATCAGATTGCTTTTCACAATTTGTTAAATAAGTTTTGGGACTTTAGCACATTTAATTACTATAAATGCAATTAATGTTTATCCCGATGAAAATAAATTTAAATAACAAATTGAGGTTTCTTCACCTGAACTGGCTGAGCTGTGACAGAATGTTCCAAATATTAAAATGATTAAAAGCTTGCACTCTTATTTCGACATTCTTATTTGCTCGAACCTCGTATCCATTAAAATTAACTGAGAAAATCCCACTTTATTAACTATTATATATCCTAAAGTACCTAAATTAGAATATGGAACTTTATTTCGATATTAGTTTTGTTATTATTATTACATTTACTTGAAGTTAACTTTATGTTATGGTTTCTTTAGATTTTTTTAATTAAAGTTGAATCATTATTATTACCAAATTTAGTGTATTTTGGTCTCTTGGAAAAAATTGTCGCGTCCGTATTTGTACGTTATCCAATTTAAAAAAATTAAAAGAAAATTTTCATATTTCATAAATCTAAACATAAAATTTGTTCTTTCACTTTAATTTCCACATTCTCAAAAAAAAATTTTCACAAATTTCGCTGACATGTATATTTCTATAAGTGCTGATATTTGCTTATATCGTTTTACCACTTGCTTCAATACACTGCGGATATATACCGCATCTTTATATTCCTTTATTGTTTCTGGCTCAACTAAAAGTGTGCGAAAGTCGCATCCGTCGCACAGGAATCGCCCATAGGCAATATTTTCCTAAATGCGTTATTGTGCATTTATCCGAGTGTTTTTATAAATTTTGTTTAGTTTACGCATTTAAGCGTAAACGGGATTTGTCAAAAGCTCTCTAGGTAACTAGGAGAATCATGTTCATCACAACTTTGTAAAAGAAGTGAAGGGATCACCTACAAGATCTGTAAAAATTCCTGACAGCAGTTTGCCACCGTTTTTATGATAATTTATCTTATGAAATCTATCTTTTTAACGTGTACTAAGACTTTTTTCTAAAGTCTGTATTTCGGTTTGAATTAATTTTTTTACTTAAAACATGAATTGAAGGGCTTAGTGCAAAAACATGATAAGCCACACGTTTTCAAAAAATGATTTTATGTGTTCATTGCATTACCTAACGTGGTATCAATATCCAATTAAATGATTTAAGCTATATTCCAAATACTTTCAGATCTAGAGCAAATGTTACTTTTTACAATTCGACTATATTTCAATATTTTTTTACTCAAGAACATGATATGTCACACCAATAAGATACACTTCTGAACAAAAAGATTAACTCTGAAGAAAATAAAAGCAAACTTGAAATTTTTTGTAAATATATTGATTGAAGTATGGCGGTTAAAGATTATTTTCCAACAGATGATCTACTCATTTAAGAAACCATCGATGTATGATTTATTTTAACTTTTGTGGCTTATCAAGTTATTCTAAATTCTAAATAATTTTTCTGTAAAAACTTGATAAGCCACACTAATTTAATAAAATGTTTTTTTACTGTATTCTAGTCTCCCAGCGAGGAACATGTAAAAGAAGCCACATCTTTGCAATTACAACAAGTATATTTATCACGAGAATCTGTCAAATCAGCTATCTATTCTTTAAAATAAAAATATTCTAAATAAATTTTCTGCAACAACTTGATAAGCCACATTAATTTAACAAAATGGGTTTTATTGTCTATTAGTCTCCCAGCGATGGACATGAAATAGAAGACACATCTTTGCACTTAAAGCAAGTACATATATCATGAAAATCCTTCAAAAAAGCTACCTAGTCTTTAAAATTAAATAATTCCAAATAAAATTTGTGCAAAAACTTGATAAGCCACATTGACGTAATAAAATGGTTTTTACACTCTTCTATACTTCCACCGACGGATATGTAATAGAAGACACATACTGTCTCTTATTACAAGCATTTATAGCTCGAACCTCTTGCTTAACAGCTGCCTAGAAGTCATTGAAAACCATTTCTTTAAAATCAATGTGGCTTATCATGTTTTTGCAGAAATTTTATTTAAGATTTTCTTATTTTTAAGAAAAAGTCGCTGTTTTTCTGGACTTTTATATTCTAGATACTTGTAATAAGTGATAAGAGGTGTCTTCTATTACATGTCAATCGCTTTAAGACTATAAGGCAGTGAAACCAATTTTTTTCAAATCCACGTGGCTTATCTTATCTCTTTAAGACTTTTTTATTTGAGGAAATAGTTGCTATTTTGCTGGATTTTCGAGCAACAGATACTTGTAATAAGTGCTAAAATATCTTGGCATTTATTACAAGTTTCTACAGCACTAAATGCCTGAAATACAGATATCATTTCTTCAAAATTAAAAAATTCTAAATAAAAATTCTGCAAAAACTTGATAAGCCACATTGACTTAATAAAATGGTTTTTACTGTCTTATAGTCTTCCGAAGAAGGTCACACACAAATTTTGGACTTTTTACAAGTATCAAGTATCAAGAAAGACCATCTAATTTGCTACCATTTTTCAGACTATGAACTTCTTTACTTATCTTTGTACAATAACTTGATAAGGCACACTTTTTTTATAAAAAAGCAGTTTCCGATGGATTTCTATCATCCATGAACGGGTATGTGATGGGAGCCTTCCTTAAGCACCTATTATGTATGCTTACAGTCTGGTTTAGTTAAAGCCTTATTTTCTACATTGTTTTTCATTATTTTAATTTTGTGACTTATTAAGTTTTTGCACTAAGCCCTTCAATTGTAATATTAGTGTATTCTAGTTTAAACCCTATGTTAGCACGTATTTTCAAAAAAAAATCAATAACAAAAAGCCTTATCTAAAAAAACTTCTCAGAACTTAGCAAAAATAAAAACCAAAATCAGCATTGAAAATGTTGCTTGTTTTAAATAAGAATTACATCAAAAAGTTTTTTGAATCTGAAGTTTTGTTAGGTTAGGTTAGGTCAATGTCATTTTGTTGCAAATTCTTTGATTCGGAAAAGCATTTGATCAAAACCGATTTTGGGTGCTGCCTTGGTAATAACTTTAAAATTATTTGCTAACTTTTATTTATATGACCCTTTATCTGATTTTAATTTAAATTCTCTCAAAAGAAAATGTTCAAATCTCTCACTGTGCATTTTAATTTACTCACACTGTTACTGCTTGTAGCTTTAAAATTAGATGTTGCGGAAGTATGCGCTGTACAACAAACACTGGTCAAGGGAAAAAGGACTAAACAAATACGTTTTTTATCGATTAATTGGACGCGAGGACACACAGTCATATATGTTTGTCGTTGTGGTTGCTGTAATTGCTTTGATTGCCTTTTAGTAAGCAATTGGCTCATATGACGCTTATTATTACGTTGTAGATTAACTCTTCCATTTGCTATGATTATATTTTGAAGGCATTTAACAAAATTACTGGAAAACATTGCAGCTGGAATTAAATCCAAAATGATTTCATTAAATATTATAAAACAAAAGTGCATGAATTGAAAAAAAAAATAATAAAGTTGATTGTAGTTTTCCTACAATGCTTTATTAAAAATTTAAGTTGTATCATGTGTTTAATAAAATGGTGTTTAAACTAGGCTGATTTTTATAATGTTAAGTTAACTACTACCTGGAACTGACTCATTTGTTTTTGTTTTCCAGCTAAAATTTCAGATTAACAGTTTAAGTTTTACGGTACATACGGTAATCGGGTTTAAGTGAAAAAAATTCCCAGCCAGACAAACGAGACACCGCTGGCAAGGCACTTTAAACATTCGCGGCTCCAAGGGTGGCAAAATAGCTAAAGCGAAAGACAACGACATACATCTTAGGTAGATTTTTATGGTTGCTTTTTCTTATTGCAAATCATATTTTGCTATTTTTTCGTTTCGTTTCTATAATTATCTGCGGCATTTGCGTTCCATTCAAGGGCGGATCAATAAGTCCGTGACTTTTCGGACTTCCCTCGTAGTTATATGAAATGCTACACTGTTCCCATCAAGTACCACCTGTTAATATACTACTGTCAAATTTTGAGCAAGTTCCGTCATTTATTTTGCGTTTAACAGCTGTTCAAAACATACAACTTCGTGGATTTTTTTAAAAATGGAAAAAGTTAATTTCGAGTGCTCATTAAACATTATTTTTTACGAAAAAAAAAACGTCAATCAAACCAAGGAAAAGCTTAATAAGTACTATGGGGACTCTGTACTATCGATTTAAATGGTAAAAAAGTGTTTCACTGACTTACATTGTGGTCGCACAAGTACAAATGATACTGCATTTTTCGAAGAGTAAACGTGCGTGAGATTGTTGATGCCATAGGCATTTCTTATGGCAGTGTGGTTTCGATTTTTTTTTTTTTTTTTTTTATAATTTAACCAATACTCAGGGGATGCCCCCTACTCATGCAGTGCATTGTATTGATCAGGAAAATAGATTATGGGAAGGAGGGAGTAGTGTTTGTGGATATTTGATTTAAATTTTTCTAAATTGTACGTAACAGGGAAGACTTCTGCGGGAAGTTTGTCCACATACAAATCGTTCGACTAAAAAATGAATTTTCTCTGTAATGCGTTGTGCGAAACACAGGACAATCAACTACAAACGGATGTGCTCTAATAGATAAGCGAGTATTACGAATAAAAACTAGGGCTCGTGGAATAAGTTCACTTATCTCAGATGAGCATCTACCATGGTAATATCGATAGAAAAGTGTCACACAACCCACATTCCGACGATGCTCCAATGAATCAATAGAGTTGGATACACTACTGTCATTGATAAGCTTCACCGCCCTCCCCTGAACTCGGTCCAGAAGCTTCAGAATACACAGTGGAGCCCCTGCCCATATATGAGAGTTGCATTCCCCATATGGCCAAGAAAAAAAGTTATTTTTCATCAAGATAATGCACGGGTGCACACGTGTGTAGCCACAATGGCAAAATTACATGAATTGGGCTACGAATTGGTACCTCATCCGCCATATTTTCCGGATTGAGCCCCCAGTGACTATTTCCTATTTCCAAACCTAAAGAAAATCCTATTTTTTGGAAGGGATACAAAAATTGGAGAAACGTTGGACTAAGTGTATTGAGCTAAAAGGAGATTATGTTGAAAAATAAATTTTTTTTTCAAAAAAAAAACAGTATTTCATTCAAAAAGTCACGAAATTATTAATCCGACCTCGTATTGTAATATATATTTAAAATAATCACGAAAATATGTTTTGTGATGTTCAGCAAATAAATTAACTAAAGTAGAATTTTTCTACAAATTTTTTAAATTTTTTCAGTCTACCAATATACAGCAAAAATTTTATTAGTTTTAAGCACAGGTTTTTTAGTTTCTAATCCACTAAGTGTTAGCAAAACTTTTGCTGGATCTACTTATTGTTTTGCTAAAAGTCAGCAAGCACCCTCCTGACTAAAATTTTGCAATGTCCTAATAAAGAAATATAGAGTTTGGCCTCGAACTTAAATAATTTTCATTTTCAATATTTTATTTATTTTTTATTTTATTTTTTTATTCATTTGCAATACAATAAGCCTTAAAGGCCAAAGACGTATTGCTAGTGTGCTACATAAATTCAAGAATATATTTACAAATTGTTTAGATTAAATTCAATAAACAGTATATATATATAAAAAAAAAAATACGAAAATATCCTTAGAACAGGATAGCAAAAACTATAAAATTGTACACTTTATTTTTGGATATGGTTCAGCTGTTTCAACATCACTAAGAAAATATAAAAAGTCCATACTAGAGAAAGCCTGACCTAAAACAATTAGAAAACATTCATACAGTGTCCCGGAAATGTGACAAAAGTCTGTCCCTAAAAACATTATACGATAATGTAAAAGTACGTAAATTCAAAGGCAAAAAATTCCAGCTTCTAGCAGTTCTAATAAGTAAAGATCGTTCAAAGATTGTATAGTTTATAAGTGTTTCAACAATCTGAGGGTTTCTCTCAGACCTAGAAAATATAAGTTCAGAACGTAAGTAATTGGGTACACCAGATCTAATGACCTTATAAAAGAACAATAAATTGCGAAGTTCTATATACTGTGTTAAGGGGCAACCGAGAAAGTTAATAATTGCACTAGATACGTGATCACGAAATCTAATTCCATATACAAACCGCACAATTCTTTTTACAATTGGCTCAAGCCGCACTATATTATACCCAAAAGTACCAGAATCAACCTCAAGGCAGTAATTAACATGCGACATCAACAAAGTGTGAGCAAGAATACAGGCAAATACAAGCCACAATTGTAAAGTTTTCTGAGTCCCAAAGTTACCCTAGATGAAACAACATCAATTTGTTCACTAAAATTTAGATATTGGTCAATTACAACACCCAAACATTTAAGCGATTCAACACATTCTATATCGATTCCACAAATTCCTATCCGAGGGTAAGCAATTCTACGATGACCCGTTCGAAACATAATTGCCTTTGTCTTAGTAGCATTTATCGAAAAATCGTTTAATATTATCCAATCATGCAGTCTATCCAGTGTAAAATTCACAACCGTCTCCAAAACAGCAGGGAAATCCCTGCAATTGCCAAATAATAGCTGAATGTCATCAGCAAAAATAAACGGTTTTACCAAGTGCAAATCCAAAGAATCAGCACAATCATTTAAATACAGCAAAAACATATTTTATTATGATATCTTCTTTTGTGGATCAGTCACACAACTCCAAAGTCAGAAATCGTTTAATGTGTAGACTATTTACCAGAAAATGTGTGTTGTTTACGAAAAAATAAAATTAAAATAACGAGAATTTTTTTTATTAGTATCATGTTCAAATTCTAATGGTACAATTCCCATTCGTTTTTGAAATTTCTTGTAATAGAATGATGAAATGCAACGATGCTAAGAATGAGGTCAATATCGATCCAGAGGGAGGAAAATGCCAGTTTTTAAATGGCACTTTAAAAAAACCAAACATTTCATTGAATTTATGTTTTTCTGATGGAAAATGAAAAAATTTTCCATGCGTAAAGTTTCGTTTGTTTCTTTTTAATAATTGAAGAAATATTAGAATCGGCTATGGGTCGAAAACTACCCCAGGATGGTATGAAGGTTAAAGTGTTAATAAAAAAAAGGACACGCTTAATAAAATCCTAAAAACTTAAGATTTTTAAATGCCTTTGAATGCAATTTGTATCCTTTATTTTAGTTAAATCTTCTTAAATTTATCAGTAACATTTGGTTTAATAAAAAAAAAACATCTGTGCGCCCCGGTAGGCTAGTTGGTAGCGTGCTGGCTTATCAGTGCGGGGGTCGTGGGTTCGATTCCCACCAGAGGCACTGGTCTGTTTTCGCTACAACGCACCAAAAGCCATAGTAGCTAGTGCTCGGTTAGGGTAATAGTATATAATTTGTAATTATATGATTATTAATTAATAAAAAAAAAAAAAAAAAAAATGCGGTATTTACGAGTCTAAAAGATAACTCTGATTGGTATTGTAGTGCTTCTATTCGAAGCAGAAACAGCTAATACCTATGTATTTTGACTTTTACCAGGCATATTGTGTGTTGACATATATGAAACCATATCTGGATACATATATGCGTTTCATTTATGAAATTTTTTAGCCGGGAAGCTAATCCAGAAAAATATTGTGTCACCAATTTGAAATTTTTAAAATCTGAAATTGTAGGGCGTTGTAGATTTCCCCATATACAAATTAAAGTATCACTCGCATTTATCAATTATACTGGCCAAATTGAACCCATTTTTTCTGTCGAAATTTACAAAATAAATATGTAAGTATATCAATCCAGAACAAAACCTACGTTAGTATGCATATTAAAATTAATAATTAAATATAGAAATTGTATAATTACATTTGCGTTTGAATAATAGTAATTTGCTCCCAAACCAGTAACAAGAGCTCCAAGTAAAAAATGCAGTATGGTTTTGGTGGTCATTTCCAGACAACAATGGAATATCGCTATGTGTATGTTTGCGTGGTGGAATTGATTCTTGCGTATACTATAAGTGTTATTCAGTCTATAAATACTTGAGACACAATAAAGAGAAAGATAACAAAGTAATATGTTATTATCAGGGCAAGTTTTTTTTTTTTTTGTCACAAAAAAAGTTCAAAATGGCAGGAATAATAGCACGAAAATCCATTAAAAATGGTACAAGTTGCAGTTAAATATTAAAGTTTTATTCAATTTTCCTTTACTAAATTTTGATTGCATCGTGCTTTTAAAGTTATCAAAAAGAAATTATCTACTTTTGTCACATAAAACAGTAGAGTTTACTGAAAATACTAGTTCCACATCTGTATATGTAACTGCAGTATATTTGAAAGCTTGTAATTCCGAAGGGTATTAGTTTTAATGTATGAATCCTTTTCATTCTTATTAAAAAATATATATTTTTTTATTTTTGTCAAAGTCTGTAGCACACTATTTCGATTGACAACTTTATTAAATTTTTACAATAGTTTCTTTGTTGTTTACATCTTTTATCTTTTCCTTAACACAATCTATAATAACATCTAAACTTTCATTTATAGTCCTTTTGTTTCCAATTTGGTTCGAAATTACCAAATAAATCAGATTTTATTCCAGGTTTTTTGCATTGCGTATAGACTCTGCATCATCGTCACTGAACGATCATACAGTGGTCAAAAAAAGTATTCGACAAACTGCTTGTTTTTCATAATCATGAAAAATATGTTAAAAAAATTCTACAAAATGAAATATATAAAAATGCAGGTTATTAGCTTAAAGTGTTCTCTTTATTTATGAAACAAAAAATACAAGAAAAACACTATTCTGGAAAAAAAAATACAAAAACAAAAACATGTAATATTTCAACGCAAAAAAAGTATTCGACAACGTTGGTCTGGTTGTGATTAACGGAAAAAATATTGATTCAAAATAAATAATTAATATTTAGTTGATCTTCCTTTTTGTTTTATAACTACTTTTAAACGCTTTGGCATTGATTTAACAAGATCTAAAATATAATTTTGGTCAATTTTTTTGCCACTCTTCCAGAAGGATTGCTTTAAGCTGGTTTTTGTTACTGAAATCTCTTTTCCTTATATTTTCCTCTAAGCAGGCCCATAGGTGTTCGATGGGGTTTAAGTCTGGGGACTGTGCAGGTGGTTTAATCACGTTTGGACAGTTATACAACATCCAGAACCTTGTATTTAGGGCAATATGTTTTGGATCATTATCCTGATAATATTGAAAATCACTTGCAACACCCAAAATTTCGGCACTTGGCTTAAGATTTTCCTTGAGTAGGTTTATGTAGTACTGATGGTTCATTATTCCATCAATGAAAACTAAATTACCCACGCCTGAAGCCCCCATACATCCCCAGACCATAACACCGCCACCACTGTGCTTTACAGTAGGCACCATATTTCGCTCCTCCAACTCGGTTGCGTTGAAATATTACATGTTTTTGTATTTTTTTTTTTTTCAGAATATTGCTTTTTGTTGTATTTTTTGTTTCATAAATAAAGAGACAACACTTTAAGCTAATAATCTGCATTTTTATATCTTTCATTTTGTAGCATTTTTTTTACATATTTTTCATGATTATGAAAAACAAGCAGTTTGTCGAATACTTTTTTTGACCGCTGTATTTAATACTTCACAAATTTTATTGGAATTATCACAACAATATTTTCAGTTTTAATCCAAGGTTTACTTAATTAAATATTCAGATTTATTGATTGTAGCAAATTTTGGCGAGATGGAGGCTAAAAAGATAGCACAATTATAAACTAGATAAAACGACACTTATGCCGAGTTTTAAATATGTAGATTATCTTTAATCTTAGTTTAACGCAGTTTGTAACTGGAATTTTGCTATTTGAATTTTTTTTATTTTGCTTTATTTCAGTAAAGAACGAAATTCTGAACTAGAAAAAGTTGTTCCGGCAAACGTTTGTTAATAAAATTGGATATGGTGGACAAAATTCGTTGTCGGTTTAGCTAAACGCAGTTTAACTGACATCCCAAAAACTAGGAATTGAATGTTAAACTTACCTTAAGAAATACTGCATTACAATTTGCAATAAGTGAATTGGCATCTTCAAAATTTAAACGTAAAAAGTCTGCTACTCTACAATCGGGGAAATTTTAGGTAAAATTGGTATAAAAAAAAGAAGGGAATATGTAGAGAAAAAAAATCTAAAAAATATTGCAAGAAGTTAGAAAATGTCATTTTATGGCACGGTGTAGCAAAAATTGCATTTTTTGAAATATAATTGACAAAATTGCAAAAGCTGCAGTTTGAGGCAAATGCCAAAAAAAAACTTGCCCTAGTTATTATTTGCTGAAAGAAAATCATATTGCAAGTCATTATGAGTTCCGAAAACGAAGGGAATTATCTAAACGATAGTACTTAATGAATTATTGAAAAAGAATAGTCTAGAGATTAAGGTACAAAGTTCGTTCCATACATTTTTCCTATGTATCTACCGTCTTATATATTTCATAGTATTTTATACATTTGCTATAGTTAACTAAACTTTTTTGTATATTTTTTAAAATAAGCAAATTAATTTATACTTACTATAAATTATTGCAAACAACTTTAACACAAATTAATCTATTCACTTCTGTGGAAAATAAACTTCTGACCGGTAAAAGTACACTCGAAGAACTATAGATTACATAGAATGTAACTCTGCTGCTTGTTCTATCAACATTTTTTCATACTCATTCAAAGATTTTTTGTATATGTATACCACCTATGTACCACACATTCTCATAAGTTACTTGTTAATGTTAAAGAGGTTTACCTCTATGTAATCTATGCGAAAAATACCAATTCAGAGAACGAAGCCGATACTAAATATCGGCTGGCGGCGGCTAAACAAGAAAATAATCGGCGGCTAAAAGTCGACTACAGCCGAACCAATTTCGGTGGCAGCGGCTGAGCAAAATACTCTTTTTTGTAATTCACTTAATTTGTTTTATTTATATTATAAAAAAAATAGTTTCTTATATTTCTTTGTGGCATTTTCAAATTTGTAGTATTTACTTTTTCTAGTAACAGAAAACAGATTGAAAGTGACTGTTTTAAAAAATTGTGGATTTTCAAAAGAAAAAAAAAACGTTTTTTTTTTAAATAAAATTTAGCTAAATTAGTCAGCTTATAGCGAATTTACATTAGGGTCCAAATCCGCTTAAAATGGGATTTAAATAGATTTCGACCGAAATCTAATAAAAATTTGGTATTTCAAACAGATTTCACATACAAAATGAAATCCCAATTTAGTTGAGATTTCAGCGAAATCTAATCGAAATCTAACTATTTGTGCAGAAATTGAAAATTGTAGAAAATTAATCAGCTATTTATGATATAAATATAATGAAAATATACATTTTTATAAATTTGAGAAACGGAAAAATAACAAAATAAAAGGCATTTTTTCTTTGAAAGAAGTATTAGAGCTGAATGCTTCAATTTTTGTTTGTTTTTGACCAAGAAAAACAGTAAAAAAACATTGACTATTTTGCTATAAACTGATCATTCTTATAATGTACATATATTTTGTGTTCCGGCAATGAATAAAATGTATTTTAGAATTTTTTTTAGTTCTGGTTATTTTTTATAGTTTGTTTGCAAAAAAATTTTTGTTGTACAATCGAAATCCAATCAGCTGGGCAATTTGCTAAAGTAAACGATTATGATTTCGAATTGAATTTCAAACTGAAATTACTGAAACTTTTTTATAATGTAAATTCGATATTAGCTAACTTATTCGGCTTAGCCGAAATTAGCCGCACAACTCGGCGGCGGCTTGAGTGCCTTAAAAAGAGTCGGCGGCGGCTTAGCCGCGACTGTGAGCCAATCGGCTTCGTTCTCTGCACCAATTATTAATTTAAAAACACACACACAGACAAAAATGTAAGCAGCTGATTAGTAGCAGTTGCTTAAAACTGTATTAAAAATACACTCGAAAAATTTAGATTTCCATTCTAATAACACGGAACTACAAAAAAACATATGGGATTATGTCAAAAAAATTTTAAATCCTTTGGGAACAAATCTAGTTTGCAGGAATAGCTCAGAAAAAAAACCGAAATTAGTGTTAAAATAGGTGAGTTTAGGGAAAAAATGTTATCGGGGGCCTATATTTTCCGAGTTACAGGATCCTAAAGTTTGGATATTTCATTTAATAGATATTTATTTAACTTCGGCATGCGTTGTCGGCAAGAAACAAAATGAGTGTCTTTAGAAAGCATTTTAAAGACCTTTAATTTGAAATGAAAATATTAATAAGTAACCCATTGCATCACAACTCAATATTTTCCGTTTTTGTACTGGCACTTTTTTATAAATGCAGTTTTTTTTTTAAAAAAAATTTTCAAATATGACTTTCAATTGCAGCCTTCAGACTTCAAGCTTGAATTTAAGGTATCATAGTTTCCAATAGATTACAAAACAATATTATCGAAGAGCTTAGTAGTTATACAACTACAAAAATTTCAAGTTAGTTTTACAAAGTTCTAGTAAAACATTTAAAAATTTTGGTGAAATATATACACACACAAAAATCGTTGGCAGAAAATTATTCTTATTATTATTTGTTAATGTGTTGCTTTCTTTGGAAAGGGAATATTGGAGATTTGAAAAGTGGTGAAAGATGAAGGGCTTCAAACATGGCAACACTGTAATTTCGCGAGATGACAAGTTATAGAACAGTTGTTGCTCGCCACCTGATGGAGAGTTGTTGAATTTATTGAAGCTTTTAGGTTCATAGCCCTGATACATTATTTTATTTCGGTGAGGCTAAAAACTTCATTAGTGGAAATGCTCCTAGTTACTAGTTACAGTTGAAAAATTAAAAAAAAAAAAATCGTTTGAAACAAGCTCATTTGCTTTCTATTATTTTTATTTTTTTGTTTGGTGCCCTCGACTTTTTTATTCTTTTTGGTATTACTAGTATTTCCAATTATTCGACATAGACGCTTAACCGGTTAAGCCGATATTCGAAAAATTGCGAAAATGAATTATTATATCGACGTTGCCATTTCTGGCAAAATTGAGTTGGGAATGGATTATATATGATTAATGTGTCCTCTTTCTAAATCTTTAATCCGTTCTTATATACCTCGTATCAATTAGGACATATCCAGCCCCATATGTGCTGCGTATTCCTATTTTTACAAATTTCTTAACATTGGTATGGTGTATTGACCACTTTTTGGCCAATGAGTCAAACTTTCTATAGAAAAATAAAAACATTATTCGTCAATCTTGCTTTGACACATTTGAAATAAGCAACGCATATAAAACAAAAAACAATAAAAAAGTTTAAGCATTGGTTTGCACTATGACAACCTAGTTTTATAATGGTTAAAAGAAAAATAAATGTTTGACCTACTTGAAAGAAAAACAATAAAATTGTGATAAAAACGGCTTATAGGCCATATAATAAAAAAAATCTCTTTTTAAAAAATTGTTAATAACTCTGGATACTCAGTGCAAAAAGGCGTAAAAATTAACAATATTGTTTATAATAAATGCAGCTATAGATAAAGCAAACAAAAAGAAAACCTATCTTGTAGAAATTTAATAATTTTGTTGTTAACTTTCTTTATCGTTTTTCTCGCAAAAATGTTTTTGGTAGGTGCGGCTCTCCAATAATCAATCGACGATATGTCATTATTATAAAGTCATGTATAATATAAATTCGATATTACTCTAATTTTTTGTAAGTGGAACACATTTTTTTTGCGTGTACACAGAATTTTCAAGCAAGATTCGCAGCGCCAGCTATCGATCTACAAATAAACTAATAATGACATTTGGTTGCAGGAGTGTCATTCTACTGTCAGCACAGTTTCTTTTTTTGTGAATACAAAATTTTCTTTTGTGAAACTAGATTTGCAACAAAAATAGAAAAAGTTAAAGAAATTGCAATTTAAAAGCTATGAAATTTATATTAGCAATTTAATAATATAAAATATAGTGAAATATTGTTTAAAAATATAAAATAAAGATAAAAGTGTTTATATTAATTGAACAAAATGATGTGATGGCTACTGAAAAGTGGAGCAGCCCCGTAATACACAAAGTCAAGAAAACGGAAAAACTACACAGACAATAGAAATACAAGTTTGAGTTTTTTATAAAAATAGAAAATTTCAATAGAAAATCGACAACAATATGATGCTCTCATCGATTAACAATTCCTTTGAACAGGATACTCATGATACAGACGCCAATTGTGATGGACCCGATTTGGATTTTGTGTATTCCGACGTTGATACGTATCAGAATGAAATTGCAGAATTATATAGTTATACGGAATTCAGTGAATTTCAACAGAATGTTAAAGCATTCGAAGATCAAATGGAAATGTATGATTTGCCACCGAATTGGCAAAAGTTAGACAATAAGGCACAACGGGGTATTGTCATGAAATTAATAGACCAACTGGAAGTATCCAATCGAACATTTCGTATGCAGGCCGCCAGATGTATTTTATATTTAGCGCAAGGATGCTGGGCCGAAGTACAATCGGACGAAGAACAAACACAAAATACACGAGACAATATAATTGTATTGTGTGAATTGGGCATATTTTCATCTTTCATAGATTTGCTTAATATGGAAATCGAAAGTGCCTGTTCGCCTGATATTGTGGCGGTGAAAATCACAAATGTCACTTTGGCCGATTCGGCCGATTTGCGAGTCATTCTATCGGTATTGTATACAATTACCGAGACAATACGCAATGAAAAGGAAAAAGATAGCGAAGATTATCGAAAAGTTGTGGAATCATTTATACAAGATATCAATAGCGCTTTACCGGATGGAGAACTATTGTCCGTTAAACTATTGGGTATGATAACACGCTTCTGTAGTGGAGCAGCACCACATTTTCCCATGAAGAAAGTTGTTTTACTTTTGTGGAAAATCTCTTTAATGGGATTGGGTGGCATGGAAGTTTTAAAGAATCTCAAAAATGACTATCGCATTAAGGCCGGCTTGGAGCCGGTAACCGAGGACACTTTAGAAGTAACAAAATGTATGCGTGCTAGTTCTCCACCGGCTACGGCAGCTGATTATTTGGATAATCAAAATTTAAAGCGTAATGCCTTTAGAAGATCTCTAATGAAACAACGTTTTCTGGATGAACAGGAACAAATGGATATGGAGTTGACACCAGGCAATGAGAGTGCACCAAATGGTGCCAATAATGGTGGTAACGGTGGCGGTGGTAATCAAAATGGTGAAGATGATTATTATCGACCATTTGAGGATCCCTCTTCAAATACCTCCTCGACCTCATCGGGTATATCGACAGCTAATCCCAATAATCTACCAAGTTATAGTGCGCAGCCATCTGTGCAAGCTCCGCCGATAACAACATGTCTGCCCTGGACACCCAAAGTGCGCCAAAAGGATATTGATCAGTTTTTGGATATATCACGTAATAAATTTATAGGCTATTCGCTAATCGATGATCATGAAAGTCTGGCGGGTCTGCCACAGCCCATACATGAGGGTGTCCAGACATTAAAGCGTCACATGTACATCAGTTTGGCTGACATACAAATCAAGAAAGAAGAAGAAATTGCCCGCAATCCCATTTCAACGCAAGAAGATGAAATCCAAATGACACCTGCTGAAGTTCTCTATCAGGCAATATTACCCAATTTACCACAATATATGATTGCTCTATTGAAAGTGCTGCTGGCAGCTTCACCGACTTCAAAATCAAAAACCGAAAGTATCAATATAATGGCCGATGTATTGCCCAAAAAAATGCCCCTTACCGCTACACAGTCTACAAAGTTGACCGTCGATATGGGTCGCCACAAGGAAATCATTGTTAAGGCAGTTTCAGCCATAATACTACTCTATTTGAAACATTTTAAACTCAATCATATTTATCAATTTGAGTTCATGTCTCAGCATTTGGTATTCGCCAATTGTATACCGTTGGTATTAAAGTTTTTTAATCAGAACATTACCGAATACGTCAGCATGAAGAATACTATACCATTGTTGGATTTCCCCTCGTGTGTGATAGGAGAACAGCCTGACTTGTCGGGGGAGAGTTTCGTCTATAGTGGTGATGTTACCGACAAGCCATATTCGTGGCGTAATGTATTCTCTTGCATTAATCTTTTGCGTATTTTAAATAAACTTATTAAATGGAAACACTCGCGTGTTATGATGTTGGTAGTCTTTAAATCGGCTCCTATACTAAAGAAGACATTGAAGGTACGTCATGCCATGATGCAGTTGTATGTATTGAAGCTACTAAAAATGCAAACAAAATATTTGGGACGTCAATGGCGTAAATCGAATATGAAAACTATGAGTGCTATTTATTCCAAAGTACGTCATCGTCTTAATGATGACTGGGCATTTGGTAATGATTTGGAATCACGTCCCTGGGACTTTCAGGCCGAAGAATGTACTTTACGCGCCTGTGTGGATCGTTTCAATTTGAGGCGTTATCCTGAGGCCACTCAAAAGTGTGGAGCTGGTGGTAATAATGGTAATTCCGCCAATAATTCGGATAATTCATCATCGGGCAATAATGCCGCTGCCGGCGGTAATGTTGATGGTAATGGTGGGGGTGGTGGCGTTGGTTTTGTTACTGGTAATACTGGCAATGGTATTGCTTCAGGTGTTGTTGGTCAATTGCAAGATTATGGTATTGAAGGCGGTTTTCCCAGTGATGAGATATTAACACATTCAGATTTTGCCTTTTTCGGTCATTCTGGTTGGTGGGATCGCAAAGTAGAATTAACCGATTATTTTAAGGCCAACTATTCGCTTTGGCTGGAAGATGAAGTTTATAATAACCAAACCGATTGGGACGCTCTCTAAAATCGTAGTGAATATTATGTAAGTATAAATACAGATTAGTTGCAATTAATAATCTCTTAACAAGGAGAGTCTTTCGATGGATTTTCTTCGATCTTAAAGAAGCTGGGACCTGTGATAGAAGAGAAGCAAATAAATAAAATGTGGGGCTAAAAATTATTACTTCTTTGTATGGAAACATGTCTGAAATTAACGAAATTCTGATTTATTCGTACGCAGCGTTGAAGTACGCAACAAAACAAAATTGTTGGTTGATGTAGTAACTTAGAGTTCCCATTTGCTTTAAATATTTATACTAGAAGTTTAAAAAGCTCTAGAAAAAGTCGTCCAAAAGACTAACAGTTACGAATATGAGAAAAAGCTCAGACACGCCCTAAATTAAATTCAATCGGCATTAATATATACAATTTTTAGCTTAAACAAACAATCATTCCTTAACAAACCGTCAGTTTTAATGTCACAACAAATTTTCTGGTAGAAAATACGAACATGTAAATGTACTGGCTGGTGAGGGTCCAGGGGGAGGGAATAAGGGACATTTACTCCCCAAAAATAAATTTTTTCCATACAAAAGTGTAAAAGAAATTAGCAAATTTAATAAAAAAAACTACTCTAATGTCCCACCCAAAAAACTTTTCCTGGCTCCGGGCCTGGTATTGGAAATTTGTTGGATGTTTGACTTTTAACAATACTGGCACATTGTTGAAATGATAGCCCCAATATACGCTTGGCCGTAGTTATTTTTCAAAGTTGGCACAGCAATGAATTCCAGTAGTTTGCCTGTACTTTAAATAAGATAATTCTGTATATAGCCAGAACTTTAAATATTAGTTTTTTTTTTGCAAAAGTAAGTCTTAGCTCATATAAAAGCTTCAAATTTTTATTTTAAATGAAAAAAATATACCTATGAATTTTTATTTTTGTTTATGTTTAATAACTTTTTGGTTTAAATTTATTGATCTAAAAAACAATTTATATTTTTTTATTAAAACAAAAAGTTCGGCCGAAGTTCGGATTCGGCTTCGGCCGAAAAAAATGAGTTCGGTCGGACACTAATAATATGTGAATATCTTCGAGCAGTATATGCGCAAAATATCAGCGAAAAATGTTTATACAGTTATATTAGTTTTTTGTTTTTATATACATCGAGATTATTTTTATGTTATTTTCAATTTATAACGAGCTTTCAACCTCCGTATATTTACAAACCAAACATATTTTAAAAAGTTTTTCTAACAAAAACTACTTTTGTGACAAATATGTACCAAAACGGAGGTTTTCGTGAGGAAGACTTTTACAAATATAAACATTTTTAGCCTGAAATTTGGAAACAATACTTTTGAAATGTATTTACATATCATACTAAAATCTGGACGTTGGGGTCATCCTGTATAGCTTTGGTGCCATGTAAAATTTTAGACTAATCTGGAATTTTACTTTGATAACATTACATTTTTCTTACTAATAAAACGTCTCTTAAATGTCTCTTTCCACTGTGTGAACATTTGATTAGCTCGATTAATTATTTATCTATAGAATTAGCGAAAATTAGAAAAAAAGGCCTAACAGCGAGTTTGATTTTAAGCTTTGGGAATCAAATATGTACCATAAATTATAGACCAATTATCAAGGACTGTTATTTGTGACGTTTCCCATAACAGTAACATTTCCAAATAGAGAAACATGATCGACTTTCATATTCTGTACACCATTTGATTCACTTTATCTTACCAAATCTAATTAGAATTTCATCAAAGATTATATATTAGCTTTCAAACTTAAATACAATTTAAGTTCATGCAATAACAACGCAAAATATTCAAAACTCTTATACATTTTTCAAACAAATATATTTTAGTGTGAAAATGTGTTATTTATGCCGAATTTTATTTTCTTATTACGTTTTGTAAATTCGTAAGTATTATTGTTTTGTATTTTGTCAAAATGGTCTAGGGCAACCGAAAAAACACTTATATAGCAAACCTTGTATAATTAAACCATGCCATAAATATTAATACTGATCTCGTCCTTATAATTGATTGTCAGAACCTTATTAATTTCAAAACTCCATAATTTCAGGCACATAATGCATGATATAAGCTTTTTTTAAACCATTCCAAAAAATAGTTTAAAATTTTAAAAATAATCCTTACAAATTTTTTTTTCATAAAAATTTTTACATTTCTTTTTGTGTTTTTTATAATAAATTGTACATTTTGTACATATTATGTTGATGTGTTCTTGAGCAATGAATAATTATTTATATCTCTTTGTTTTCAGATACAAGTTACATCATGTTAACACAGATGGCTCTTATGCCAATATAAAAATATGGCCCATAAGAAGTAACAACATTGCAAATACAACAATTGTAGAAGATTTTAGCTTAACCTCCACAAAAAATGCTCGTTTTTATAATATTATTAAAGAAAAAAAAAAAAAACCAACACCAATTCATTATTTATATACATATTTATCAATACACTTTACTATAGATTAAACAAAATTACAAACCTACAAAAATTATATAAATGATCAAAGAAATTTAAATAAAACTCCATTTTTAAATCAATGGTATTACAAAATCGACGCCTCCAAACTAAACTATGCTACGTCGACTTTCTTAAATACTGTTAAAATTTGGTACTGATCCAAAAGCTATGAGCACTCAAAAGCTATGAGCAGAAATGTACAAATAAAGACTTAAAATGTTCCATTCCAAAATGTAGTAAACCACTCTGGATCCACGATATAGGCAATATGGGTATCAACATTTTTGTTTTTTCAAGTACTTCAATGAGTGTCCATTTCAAATTAGTCTATGCCAGTTTTATCTATGACCTACTATATTTTTTTTTAATTCGTAAATACTACAAAATTTATATTTCAATTATAATAAAAACAGTGAAAGACTGAAAGTTTTATCTCATACAGTGTCCGAGTTATCTCTTGTAAACTTTGAGAGCTTCTCCTGCAAAACCCACTTTTCAGACTTCCCCAGTAAAAAAAATTAAATATGGTATTATGTTTCTTCATCCTAAAATATATTATAATATGTGTTTATATATGGTGTTATGCATAGTTATATATTATTATATATTTATTATATGGTAACATATGTAACGATATATTTTTACATATTGACCTTTATAAAATTAGATATTACATAAGCAAAATGAACATAATCAGATATGTTAGACCTATTATCATATATAAAAATACATTCTCATATATAACAAAATATATAATCATATATAACGACATGGAAGTCACACAATTTAAGCTAAAATATTATATACTTATCTTATATATAAAATTCTCGTGTCACAATGTTCGTTCCCTTACTCCTCCGAAACGGCTTGACCGATTCTCATGAAATTTTGTGAGCATATTGAGTAGGTCTGAGAATCGGCCAACATCTTAAAATTTGCGTGATCGGACCAGTGGGCGTGTCAGCTCCCATACAAAGTAAATATTTAATATCATATATCTACAGTTCTATAATAGCCAGAGTCTTAGAAATTTGTGCACGTTGATTATTTGTTAATGTGAACAGTCATGGGAAAAATGGGCGTGATCGGACCAGTGGGCGTGTCAGGTCCCATACAAAGTAAATATTTAATATCATATATCTACAGTTCTATAATAGCCAGAGTCTTAGAAATTTGTGCACATTGGTTATATTATGAATAGTCATGGGAAAATTGGGCGGGATCATACCAGTGGGCGTGGCAGCTCCCATACAAAGTGATTATTTAGCTCATATACAAAATTAATATTAATATTAAATATCTAGGGTTCTATATTAGCTATATAGCCTTCAAATTTTGTACGAGTCCATCAATTACAAATATTAGTAGTCGAACTGAAAATGGGCGGAATGGGATAAATTGGCGTGGTACCAAAAGCAAAAAACAAATAAGCATTAAAATAAATTATCACATTCAAGACTTTTTGCAAGGTTATTTAATAATGTTGTTCAAAAATTGGTTTAGCGTTCCTCATAGTCCTAGAATAAAGGCGATAGAAGGACAAAGAGGCGTTGGGCTTCCCATGAAATTACAAATTTTAAAATGATTTACTAATGTGAATTTATTTTTTTAGTTATATATTTGCGTAAAAAAATTTTCTTGATTTAAAGAATTAATTACAATTAAAATTTGAAGGCAAAGCAACGTTTGCCGGGTCAGCTAGTATACTATATTTTTCAACAATTTCATGTATATTAGATACAATATTATCCGAATTTTGTCCCCATACAAATTTTTGTGTATTATATATAATTAGATACAATTCTCAACAATTATACCAAATTATATCTAATTTCATAAACTAATATATATGACTAATATCATTTATACAGCTTTTTACAAAGGTGAAACCGTGGAGCCAAAAAATCTTGGCTCTGTTTTGACTATTTCTCCAAACAGGGTTGTTTTCTAGAAAAATTAGCCTTTCTCAGATTTTATCACTATTAAAATGCATAAATCTTTTATTTTTTCGTTTGTGTAAACTTTTAGCTAATGTTAAACTTCTTATGCTAACTAACGTGGATCAAAGAGGTATGTTGCGAGAGAGGCTCAACTATTGCTTTTGGTAATTTTCTCTAAAAGTACATAGCTAATACTTTTGCGCAAGTGTGCGCATGCAGGTGTTAGAGTCGTTCTTGTGAACAAAAATCAAAATTTTGTATATCTAAAATCATTTAGAAAATAGTGTTCATATGGCACCCCATATAATTGAATGTGGTTTTGTAATGGACCATATATAATCATATCTGAGTTCAAATAAAAAATATTGAACCTCATATATTTCTAGATAATTTTGTATGGAACAGTATATGCCTTTATAAAAACTTATAAAAAAATATTTTTAATGTTGGTTCACATGTACATTTATGCTGAATTGTATGCGAACTCATATATAACTCTATATTGTATGTATAGTAATATATAATTAGGTATATTAAGTATAATTGCATATAAGCTGTATACAATTATATACAAATATTTATGCTGTAACATATATGTTTATACATCGAAACATTTAATTGTATAAAACTATATCTGAATACATATAAAGTTTTTTACTTTTGGGGTTATTTAAATTTTTTTAATTTTATTAAAAATTTATATGAAACGTGGGATTTAAGTATATCTAATTTAATCTCAAAATATCTTATTCTATCCACTACAAATTATTTATCTTTTTGGATCTAATTGCATCCATTTATATATTTATAATTCCATGGGATATTTTGGGACCTATCAAGATCTTAAATGAGATATTATTGAGATAAATTTTGATCTAATTTAATCCAGTAATACATTTAAGGGATTGAGTCGGATATTACTGAGATAAACTTGGATGAGAATAAATATCGATCTTTATCAAATGAGATCTAATTTTGTATTTGAGATGTAACTTTTTTGATCGAGTTAGCATAGTATAGTTTGGAGGCGTCGATATGAAAATTGTTATGTTGCCCTCTCTGACATCTCACAATTATTATTAAAGTCGAATACTGGGGCCAAATTACGGCATTCGCGATTGAGTAAAATCGTTTTAAAATAGTTAGTTTTAAACGCGTAACCACAAATTTTAACATTTATTTGCAATCCAGTACCAAACTACGACATCACTGATTGTAAAAATTGTATTTGCTTTATTTTCAGAAATAAAAACTTAATTTTGATTAAAAAAAAAATACGATTACAAATGCCGTAATTCGACTCCTGATTTTCATATAATTTGTATCGTCACCTAAAATCCAAAAGGCCGTAACTAACAAGAATTCAAAATTGCCTTTTTGATCTATTATGATGTAGTTAACAAACATAAACCTTCGAACAACATTTTACACGTTTACGTAAAGAAATACCGATTTTATTTACGAAAATCGAAAGGCCGTAACTGCAATTTCAATGTATTAATTAACCAAATATTCGTTTACACAGAAATAAATTACAAAATTCTATTTGTAATATTAAACAAGTGTTATATAGCATTTTTGTAAATACAAAAGTTTTTTGAATTGACACCAACAACGGGGTTTTATACTGAATTTTTGTTTTTAACGAATTTTTATATGAAAAACTACAATTTACAAGCATTTCAGAAAATTTTGTTAGAAATAAATTTGAATTTCAAAAGGTGCCAACAGTTTTTTCTGTGTAGTGCAGTTTTTTGATTTTAATATATATGTTTTTTTTGTTTAACCCGTTTAATTTTATTTTATTTTCTCGAAATAAATGAATTAATTGTGCGCCCCGCCCCGTTAGGCTAGTTGGTAGCGTGCTGGCTTATCAGTGTGGGGGTCGTGGGTTCGATTCCCAACAGAGGCACTGGTCTGTTTTCGCTACAACGCGCCGAAGGCCATAGTAATTAGAGGGTAATAGTATATAATTTGTAATTATATGATTATTAATTAATTAAAAAAAAAAAAAAAATTAATTAATTCCATAAACTTTTCTCGAAATTTTTTAAATAGTTAAAAGGCGTTTAGTTTTAAAAATGCTCACAAAAAAAAAGAAAAATATATATATATATAAAGGGTCCGCCAAATAACTTTTTTTTTGAAAATGCTATAAAAAAAAAACTACTGAATATTTTCTCAAATTTTTATTTGAAAGTACAATCCTTCCGGTTAATAATGGAAAATAATTTCATTCAAATGGCTGCCTCGGCTGGCCATGCAGTAGCCTACACGATCGGTCCAATTTTTAAGCACATTATCGAATTATCGATTGTGTGCAGCTGTATTTCACCAATGGCTTCACGAATATTGTCCTTTAAAGCGTCAATTGTCTCTGGCTTGTTGGCGTAACACTTATCTTTGACGGCACCCCACAAATAATAGTCCAACGGTGTCAAATCGCAGCTCCGAGGTAGCCAAACGACATCAGCTCTGCGGCTGATAATGCGATCTTCAAAAACAGGGCGATCTTCAACACATTCTGCAACATTACCATGATTTTCAAAGTAATGTCGCAATATTTCACAGCGTTGTTCAAGCGTATACACAACCATATTCGTTCAGCGGAAGGATAAAACTAATTATCTGTCAAATCAGACATGAGCTAAGTGTTACCATTCACGAAATAAGCACTAGTTGAAAAAAATAACGTTAGATGGCGGACCCTTTATATATATACATTAGGGTGGGGCGATTTGTATGGAAGGAAAAAAATCTTAATGGGCGCTGCGCGTTTCTGATTCTTGGGATTGTACTGAGCAAAAAAGTCCACTAGAAAATACGTCTACGGTGAAAATGGAGCTTCAAGATTTTGACTTTACGGCAAAAAAGCCCTATTTTGAAATTAAAAATTATCCCCTTAAACCCCACCCCCAAATATGATTGATGCATTAATCTGCTAGAGAATCTTCCAAAGAAGAGATTGATACCATAATCTTTTATAAGCTCCTCCTACTTCCGGAGATATGTCCATCCCACACATTGTTACTTTCACAAAATACGGCTATCGTAAACGTTTGTTTTATTTTTTGCATAAGTTTTTGTATTGGAGTAACAGCTTTAAGGTTTTAGAAAAATCGAGTATAAAATGCCGTAAGTACATTTCTTAAAAACTACTATTTTTCCATGAATTTTTTTCTCAGAAACAAACGTTTCTGTTTTTTAAAGTTTTTGTTTCTTAAGCATAATTCTAAAATTTGGATACTAAGCTTTAAGTAGTTTTTCATTTATGTTTTTTGTCACTTCTGCTAAAAACCAAAAAGTGTAGTTTCGGCATATTGCATTTTAGGTGACGGTATGTTTTTTTAAGCAAATTTGGTTTGAATCTAAGAAAACTTTAGAGTAAAAAATAAATCACTACAAACTTTTAAAATAGTTTAAACTTTGTTTGTGTATAAGAAAGTTAGGTACTGATTGCTAAAATTTAATTTTGTTGAATAATATAAATAATCCCAAATCGGGCAATAGGAATTATGCCGTATTTTAAATAAAAGCTAATATAATCGTTTATGTGCTGTCCTTCGAGTCGTTTTCAAAACGCAAAATTTTTTGAAAACGCATCATGTGGAAATCGGTGTTCTTAAAAACGCTCGTTTTTGTATATTCTAAGTTTTGTTCCAAAGAATAAATTTACATGTCAAAAGCTTAAAAACATAATTTTAATCATCTTGTATTTATCAAAAAAAATCTTTTTTAAAAATACATGCAATTTGAAGAGATTATTTCTATTTTTTATTTTTAAATTAAAAAAGCTATTAAATGATTGCTTTTTGATTTAAAAGAAATAAAAAACATTTTAAATTAAAATTAAATGTTATTCATTTTTATATTGTATTTACGTTTTCCGCCTTTTAACAAAACTATCCGTTTTTGATTTTTGAAACAAAATATAAAATATTCTTGAGAATAAAAAGAACAATTATATTTATTTGTATGTAAACTCAATTTTCCTACATATTTAAGCAAACTTTGTTTCTGTATCCACTTATTAAATAATATTAAATATTTTATTTTTATTTTTTTTTCTACATATTTAGTAATAAAAACAAAATCAACCTATAACTACATACATTTAATGTAATAACTACGATGGTGCACTCATAGAAATAAATCTGTAAAAATAGCTACTAAAAATTAGTAAAAAATGAGCTTACAGAAAAAATTGCAAAAATTAGCAGATTTTTTTTTACTAAATATTAGTGAATTTACAAATATTTAGTTATATTTGAGATAAATTTTAGTTAATTGAAAGTAACAAAATAATCCGCTAAACGCAGCAAAAACATTAACTAAATATTAGTAGACAAAAAAATCATTAAAAAATGTAATTTTTTTTTTAATACGAATAAAAGTCTTCCCTTATGAAATCAGCCATTTACAGTTTTTTAGCAAAAATTTCTGTTGATTTTAGCAAAATAAACCGTTATTTGCATTCTACTAAATTTGAGGTAAATAAAGCAAAAAATTTGTTAATATTAAAGTTTTTGTTCTATATTTTAAGTCTACAAATATTGAGTAAAAGTTTTTGCTAATTTTAAATAGTAAAATACTATTTTTAATTAACTAAAATTCACATCGAATATAATTTAAAATTTTTAAAGTTAAAAAAATAATTTTTGCTCTTCTTATTTTATTAATATTTAGCAAAACAAATCTGCTAAATTTAGTAAAACAAATCTGCTAAATTTAGCAAAACAAATCTGCTAAATTTAGCAAAACAAATTGCTAAATTTAGCAAAACAAATCTGCTAAACTTAGCAGTTTTTTCTGCAAGCTCATTTTTAACTAATTTTGAGTGGCTTTTTCTACTATTTTGACAGGTTTATTTCTATGAGTGTGCGCATACATAAATCTGTTGTAACAAATGAAAAATGATAAAGAAGAAACGCATACTTACATTAATACATAATTATAATAAATGAACATATTCAAAAAGTTGTAAATTTTTTCGTATATGTTATCTGAAAAGAAAAGGAATTGGGCAAACTACCACAGCCATCCAGATGTTACATGCAAATAGAACGAATCAGTTTTACAATTGTGTTATTTGATTAAGAGGTAAGTACAGAGCTTTGAAGAATTCATTCCCTAATTCCCATGAAACAAATTTAAACTTAAGAAATGAGATCCCTGAACAAATTTAAGGAATTAAATGAATTCCTTTTTTTTCATTCGATTTCTATTTAAGGAATTCATTTCCTTTTTTTAAATTCCTTCATGAAAATTATGAAATTCATTCAAATCTAGTTAAGTTAACTTTTGGTCAGAGAATTCAATCCATGTTCGTTTAATTCCCCTAGAGAATAACCTTCTGTCTTGAATTAATGTATTCCCAAAAATATTAAAAATACAAAAATTTTTTTTCGGACTTTCTATATTTTCATATATTTAGTTAGAATATTGTTCTACCTCAAGTCCAAAAATCTAATATCATATTGCAGACAACTGAAGATTCGGGTGATGCCAGTGAAACAATTGTATTGTCTATCATTAAAATGATCAAACTTTTTGAAAAGCAACAAATAAAATCTAATATGATAATATTAGTGTCCGACCGAACAGTTCGGCCAAAAAACTATATTTAGTCGGTTTTTTGATATCTAGAGGCAATGATGACAAATTTTGGTATTGGAAACATGTTTGTTGAGCCGATTTAATTCGATTTTGTGTATAAAATTTAAGAGAAAAGCCAAAGTTTAGCTATAAAGTTAAAAGTTTGGCCGCCGAACTATTTTCGATTTGGCCGAACTTTCTGGGGCCGAACAGTGAATTCATTGCTTAACTACAGACTTTTCTTCAAATTTGACACTCAAAATAGCATCTAATCAGTCCAATAAACATTTTTCCATAATCCTTTAAAACACTGAATACAAACCAAATGCATTTTCTGGCCGAACTGTTCAGTCGGACACTAGATAATATCATATTAAATTTTTGGAATTTATTCCCTTTATTAAATTCCTTCATGAAAGTTATGGAATTCATTCAATTCTAGTTAATTAAACTTTATTTCACTTAGGCAGGGCCGCAGCACGGGCTCCCCCCACTCCATTAACAAATGATTTCACTAACTTGAAAATTGTGAACACTACACTGAGAGAATTATCTGCATGATATCAATGAATTTCTGCATTAAATTGTCACTTAAATTTAATTACAATTTAATTAAAAATTTCATATTATTAATTAAAAATTTCATAAGTTCATAAAGTTTCAATAAAACTATGAAGATTTTTCATTAAATGACTGACCAGAATACGAGCATAGCATACAACGATTGCCGCTGCGAAAGAAAAGGCGTCCAAAATAACGACGTTAGACAGTAACTGCAAAAGTTGTCACATTTATTTTAGTGTAAAGACTGCCGCAGGGGTTCATTCTTTCTCCAATTTCTCTTTCGCTTACTAACAATACAATATTTTTTAGTTTTTACATATAAATCTTTTGCCACTTATTTTAAATATTTAAAATATAGGTTATAAAAGCTCTTCGAGAAAAGTCGCGTTAGAACCGAACTATTACGAAAATTCAACAAACCCCGGACACCCCCTTGATAAAATTTACTAAGCGTTATATGTTAATTTGAACTCAAATCCGCAACAACTTCCCATACAGATGTGATATTGGAATAAATTGTTTTTTTTTTAAAAAACGAAATGTTCGGACATGCACGGACTTGTTTTATAAACCTGTGCATACTTTTCATTTGATACTTAATTTGTCTATAGTTTAATTTAATAACTTATATAAAATATCTATTTAAAAAAAAAACGTTAAATTGGGTAATTTTTTATCCTACTTTTTAACCCCTAAACTTGAGATTGCTCACCTAAAAAAACGTTTCTAATATTTGTTTGTCCTCTATAACACCACAGTGTAGCTTTCTTGTAATTTAGAGCTATCACTAATATTAAAAGAAAGAAAATGTAAGTGTTTGCTGAATTTCAATAAGGACATTCATATCAGTCCTTTCCAACAATATAAAGGGTCCGCCATCTAACTTTTTTTTTTTCAACTAGTGCTTATTTCGTGAATGGTAACACTTAGCTCATGTCTGATTTGACAGATAATTAGTTTTATCCTTCCGCTGAACGAATATGGTCCGTATGTTCGTTACCTTGTGAGAAACGTGAAAGAAACTGGCATCCTCATCGATAAACCAAAGCGTGAAAAGCCAAAAACAGTGCGTACACCCGAGAATATTGCTGCTGTGGCAGAAAGTGTGCGTGAAGCGCCATCAACATCAATTCACCGTCGTTCTCAACAATTGAACATTTCGGAGACATCATTGAGACGAATTTTGCATAAAGACCTTGGTATGACGCCATACAAAGTCCAATTGGTTCAAGAGTTCAAAAAAAAAAGTTATTTGGCGGACCCTTTATAAATGCCATATTTACAGAGAAAATTCGTTTTTTAGTCAAACGATTCGTATGTGGAACAAACTTCCCGCAGAAGTCTTCCCTGTTACTTACAATTTAGAAAAATTTAAATATACCCTATTTTCCTGATCAATACAATGCACTGCATGAGTAGGGGGCATCCCCTGAGTATTGGTTAAATTAAAAAATAATATGTAGTTGCTTTGGACAAAATGCAAAAAAAAACACTTCTGAGATAAGCCACAAGTCGAGACACGTCTCTCTAAAAATTTTATTTTCCTCAACATATCCATGTTTGATTAAAATCGGATTGCTTAACTTTCGAATACCAATCTTGACAGATTTTTAGCAATTTCACGCTGAAAAAACAAACACCCTGCTGGAAACAATACTTTTGCTGATAATATACTTTTGTTTGGAAAACATTGAAATTCACATTTTCATTCATAACTTTTGAACCGTTGGACCGATTTTGCTGATTTTTTGTACCAAACTATTAGGGAAAATGTACATCAATCTAGTCCGTATGGCGTTTTTGTGCAGTAATTGCCATTTCAACAGACATAGAGAGAACGTTCAAAAACAGTAATTGTTTGACCTTCAGCCCTTTTGATTTTGTTAAAATTTTGCATACGTAAGCTCTTGGATATCTATTACTCACTGCCGTTTTCAGTTCCTTAAAGTTGTGTAAACTCGCGTTTTTATTCCCGTTTTTAATTTTATAAGAAATCAAAAAATCCTAAAAGTAGTAAACTCTCCAGTAGAAAGTAAAACAAAAGCGCTTTTTTCCTTACAGAATATTTTAAAAATCATAACACTGCGTTATAAGTTAAAATTTAGCATTTTGACAGAAAACATTAGTTTTCGATAATTTTTCTACATTTTCCGAATATTATTTCAAATTTTATACATTTATGGGGATTAGAAAGCACCGAATTTCAATTTCATGAGTTTTTAAAATTCATTCAAAAAGTAAGCAAAGACAGGACATGGGCGATTGTATTGGAATGTATTGTATTATTAAAAATAGTTAGAATTCTGGGTCCCAAAAACGTTGTTATTTATTTCAAAAATTATAAATTTTTCAAAAATGATAACGTTTCAATAATCGAAGGGATTTTCATTATGAATGCATTTTCGCAAAAAGTGTTTGTATTTAATTACAAATCGTAAAGTAGACAAATGAAGCTTTCCTATGCTTTTTAAATCTTTGAAATGTGACTTCAAAATTCATTATTTTTAAAATTTTTTTTGGATTTTTAAAAAACTGCAATAAAAAACGCGAGTTTACAAAATTTGTAAAATCTGAAAACGGTGACTAATAGAATACGTGTACAAAACATAAAGGAATTTAAACGACCCCCTGTCAGATTTAGACCGATCTATCATGAAATGGACGATTTCAAAATATTGTATATTTAACACTTTATATGTTTATTTGATATGTTCTTTTAAATGCACTCCTTATATTTATTTATTTATTTTATTTTATTTTCTTCATATTGTGAAGATTAATACAAATTTCTGTGTTGTTCTATTAGCAAATGCAAAAATGTGCTTTTCTTTAGTAAAATTAGGCATGTTTACAAGCGTTTTTAAGTATTTTATGCTTATTTTTAACCCCAAAATATTTTTTTTTATACGCACAAAGTATGGTATATTAACACACTTTGTATGTATAAATATTACACACATCGCACTTGATCAACAAGAGGGTATTAACTCATAATTTTAAAATTTTGAGTAGAGTCAAAAATCTGTTTATGGCCACATTTTAACAGAATTTAAAAATTCAAACATATCATAATAAGCAAATTCCATTTGAAAATATATATACATTGTTTTTGTTTTAAATTTTACCACTCATTGCAAAAAATATCTATTTTTTGAGTTAATACCATTTTTTTTGAAATTTTATCGATTTTTTTTTTGGTATTATTTTGAATATTTTATCAACAAAACAGTATCAACTCAAAATACAACCAAATATAACATAAATAAAGGCTCAAATCAAAATAATACATTTTTTATGAAAATATACGATTCATTTCTATATTAACTCGAAAATAATACCATTTTGTTGAAATAAAGGTAATCACTACATTATCATGAAAATGGTCTCAAAAGTGGTTTTCGAGATGAAAGAGTAATTGGAATACGTTGAAATTTTTACAATAGATAGATATTGATGTTGTTAGTTGATTTCTTGAAAAAAAGTGATATTTTCAAAATTTTGAGTTAATACCCTCTTGTTGATCAAGTGCGACATATAGTAATTTTACTGACATTATAATAGGTAAAAAGTTAAATAGTGTAAATTTAAACAAAAATTTATTAGTGTATGCAATCAAAATTTTATAAAGAAAAATTAAATATTTAAATTTATTATTTATAATATTTGTTTGCTAATTTTGCCATTTCTTGTGTAATTTTTTATGTTTTTGCATACCATTACAACTATTCCACAGAATCAATGTTTTCTTCATATGACAAACCAATGTTGTATTCATTGATGAAAATCACAAGTCTGAAGAGAAAAATTTGTTTCTTGTAAGTTCATTAAAATCCCTCTATAGTTTCCTTAAAGTTACACACTTCATTTTTTATTTTTTTTTTTATTCACATTTTTTTTTTAGTAATTATATTACATATTTGTAAGCGGTACAAACTAATTTCCCTTATTTATAATTTAATTTCAATCAAACATTAATATATTTCAATTTCAGAAAAAAATAAAATTTATGAATAATTAAGCTCGAGGTATTTTGTTTAATAAATTTTTATTTAGTTTCTTTCAATATTTCGCCAACCTTTGGCTGGCATCCTCAGAACTGTACAATATTAAATGTGTAACAGTTAAGGGTTGTTATTTGTTGTTTGATTATTGTTACTTATTCCGGAGGATGCCAGAGAAAGGTTTGTGAAATAAATACAAATTTATTAAACAAAAGACCTCGAGCTTAAGTATTCAGGAATTTTTTTTTAATTAAAATATAAAGGTGGAAAAAACATCAACATATTTATATATTAATATATTTCAATAAAGATGTTTCCATTTTTTTTTTACTTGAAAATTTTTCGATACAATTTTTGCATAAATCAATAAGATTTTACAAGATTAAAACTACATATTTTTTTTTTAATAAATATAAATACTATACATATTATTTACATTATACATGTATTATGTGCCGTTTTTAGTTAATCCATGTTACAATAATTCATTTAAAATATAAAAAAAGCTAAGTTTTCTCAAAAGTAAATGATTCCAAATCCATGAAAGACAAAATATACAACTTAAATTCCAGAAAAAAATGGGGAAAAGCTAAAAAATAATTCAATATTTATTGCTGTTCCATGGGACATGTCTGCAATGTGGTACTACTACTGCTGCTGGTGGTGGTGGTCAAATTACTATTGTTGCAACTTGGTATGCCTAAGAGTTTGTGTGGTGGTGGACATGCTACATCACAACGTTCATCAAAATACTGAACAATGCGTTGTAAAACAAATTTAAAAATCTTTTCTTTGCTTATTTCACCATTCAGAAATGTTATATCTTTGCGTTCACGATAATCCATAAAATTCTTTTCATAATGTGGCCAAACACATATTTCAAAATAGCCAGTAACATCGGCTGGATCGTAGGTTCGCTTACGGCGACGTTCAAAACATTTCTCATATGGCAAGTGAAAGTGAAATTTGATATTACAAAGAGTCAACAATTCGGGTTGATTGAAAATCATAAAACCTTCTATTATAAGAATATTGATTTTGTTATCACGCAATTGGGCTGCCATTTGCGAGTTGACACGCATAATATGATGAGCCGGTTGATGATGCTGGTGATGATGTGAATTTTGATTGCTTATATTATGTTGTTGTTGTTGTTGTTGTTGTTGCTGCTGCTGCTGCTGATGGTGATGATGATTTGAATTTTTATAGTGTTGCGGTTTAGATGAGAGATATTGCATATTATTTAAATACGCTGTCGTCGGAAGTTGTCCAATATATTGATTGCTGTAGTGTTGGCTCTGTGATGTAAAATGTTCAAAATTATTACTATAAAATGACATTTCGTTGGTATAGTCCACATTTTCCATTGGATCACCAGCCAAATAACGACCTTTCATGGTCCATGCAATGTCAGATAGCATTTGTTTCATATCCAACGATGTAATAAGTTCAAAATTTATTGCATTTAGTTGTTCCACCCATTTATGTCGTAAATCATCCACTGGTAGAAAGTAATCATCTTGAGATATAAGTTGGACATCACTGATTGTATATGGAGTATTCCATAATTGGATATTACGTTGATTCATAAAATATTCTCGTAACTTGTGAGCCAGTGTACTTTTGCCACCACAAGTTACACCCGAAATACCAATGACCAGCCACTGCGGCATTTCGATATTGCGTATTAGCACGTTGTCAATCTTTTGTCGTTTGATCTTTGATTATTTTACAATTCTACGTATTTTTTAAAATAGTTTGTTGCAATTCTTTTTGCCCAAACTCTGCTGGTTTTGTGTTTGTTTAATTTGCGTTTTTCGTTTGCGTAAATTCCCAAATGTGATAGAGTGTAAAGATGACAATTCCTCCCAGAAATATTAAACCAAATGCCGCTGGCAATATGAAAGCGTACTCCAATGGGGGAAAGAATGAGTGTATCAGGTTTCCTATAGCGAGCAAAATTAAAATCAAAATAAACCAAAACACATGTCATTAGTTGAATTATTATCAAAGCTTACAATCAGTTTTTTTGTTTTTTTTTTTTTTTTTTTTTTTTAGCTACAAATAATAAATAATAATAATAATTTCCTTGTTTAGATGATTGAGAATGTATTCATGAGATTCAAATTATCGAACAAAACTTTGTTTTTTTTAAATTTGCATAGAAATATTTGAGTGTGTTAGAAAACAGAGTAAATAAAGAAAATATTGAGTAGAAAAGTAATATTTACATAGATATACCCAGGTAGAAATTGTCCACGGTACAAACAAAGTACATAGTACTGGGGCAGCACGGTTTTTCTCATTATATCCTGGGCAATAATAAAAAAGTACTGGTCCAATACCGTTTTTCTCAATATGCCAGTACAACTTAAAAAGTGCATTACTAGTACTGTTTTCTGCCAATTTACGATGTTATTTAATCCTTTGACTGTAGTGTACAAGGATACACTAAAGGGTACACAGTAAAAAAAAAAAAAATCAAACATATCGCACTTGATCAACAAGAGGGTATTAACTCAAAATTTTTAAAATATCACTTTTTTCAAGAAATCAACTAACAACATCAATATCTATCTATTGTAAAAATTTCAACGTATTTCGATTACTCTTTCATCTCGAAAACCACTTTTGAGACCATTTTCATGATAATGTAGTGATTACCTTTATTTCAACAGAAATGAATCGTATATTTTCATAAAAAAGGTATTATTTATTATTTATTTATGTTAAAAATAATCAAACTGTTTTATTTATATTTGGTTGTATTTTGAGTTGATACTGTTTTGTTGATAAAATAGAGAATAGTTCATGCACTGCTTATGCCTTTATTTTTATATTGTCTAGAAGTTTATTCTGGAACATATGGTTATATTATGAGGAAAGTAAGATTGGCCTTTAATAGAATTATCAGGTATTTATATTCTATAAGGTTGCACCAACATATTTCCTCATTTGTTTCAAAGTTTTTAGGTTGTTCGTTTTCTGAGTTTGTTAATATTAGATGCCTATTACATTTTTATAAGGTTTTGAAAATTAAATCGCCTGTTTTCATAGTAGACTTGTTTGAATTTTATAGAACTGTCAGGAACAGGCAGATAAAGTTTCCAAAATTAACTCCAATTGTGGAAAGATCGTTCCAGGTGAGAGTAGCACGGACTTTTAATCATTTGCCAAATACTTTAAGGCGAGATTTCTGTGATTCGGTTAATACATTCAAAAGAAAACTTATTCAAAATGTTTCTAATAGATGATAGAAGAGTTTTTTTTTTTTTTATCAGCAATTAATGGCTGATATAGATTAAATTTTTTTGTTTAAGATTGTTTGGGATTTGTTTTTTTTTATTTTTTAATTATTTTATAATTAATATTTTTTATTATATATTTTTTTTTTATAATTATTTTATTAATTAATTTTAAATATTTATCTTGTTATAATTATCTTGTTATAATAATACAGAAATATTGTAACTTGTTTTTGAGTAGAAGTTTATGACCGATTATGGCCAAAAGGCTAGGTCATTGAAAATGAAGAAAATAAAATAAAATAAATAAATAATACCAAAAAAAATCGATAAAATTTCAAAAAAAATGGTATTAACTCAAAAAATAGATATTTTTTTGCAATGAGTGGTAAAGTTTAAAACTAAAACAATGTATATATATTTTCAAATGGAATTTGCTTATTATGATATGTTTGAATTTTTAAATTCTGTTAAAATGTGGCCATAAACAGTTTTTTGACTCTACTGAAAATTTTAAAATTTTGAGTTAATACCCTCTTGTTGATCAAGTGCGATATGATTTATATTTTTGTTTAAATACAGTAGTGGTCAAAACATTTGGAACTGAGATCGCATTAGTTGTGTTCATTGATTTATTTTCTTCAAATCACACTTAGTTACTAAAATTAATTTTTTACATATTCTTCATACATTGTTTTATGTTAAACAAATAAAAAAAAAATAATTCCGTTAAATTAAAACAACAAAAAAATTAATAATAATAGATGCATTCAAAATGCAGGTGTTCAAAACATTTGCAACTCTCATTATTCTTACTCTTAACGAAACAATTTATACTAACAAATGCTAGGATTTAACGGTAATCGCCTTCCTTTTTAATATGAGATTCAGGCCGTTACATTTTTTAAACAAATTTATTATAATTATTGTTCTTTAATGGTTGTAATAAGATGTTGGAAGCATAAACATCGTAAGAATAATTTTTGTAAAAAATGGCAGGAAATAAATACAATTCTGATTTTAAATCAAAAGTTTTAAATGATTTTCAAAATGGACTTTCCCAAAAAGAAATTTCTATAAAGTACTCCGTTCCAAAATCAATGATTTGGCGCATTGTTAATAGTGGTAACATCCGCACAACTCATAAAGGTGGAAGACCCTGTATTACAACTGTAAGAGAAGATCTGAAAATCAAGATTTTTTTTTACGAAATATCCCAAAGCAGTTCCCAGAGAAGCTAAAACTGAACTTTTAATAGATGTCAGTTTTCCCAGCATTAAAAGAAGAGTCCGAGAATATGGTCTTAGAAGTTATAGATGTACAAAAAACCGTTTGTGTCGGAAAAACCCGAAAACCTCGGCTTGACTTTGCACTCACCCATTTGAACTGGACTCAACAGCAATGGAAAAATGTATTGTGGTAGGATGAGTCTAAATTCAACCTCCGGGGATCAGATGGAAGAAGATTCGAATACCACGAGGCGAAAAGTTTAATCCCAGATACACAACCGCCACAGTGAAGCACGGAGGTGGAAACATTATTGTGTGAGGGTGTTTTTCAGGAAATGGGATTGGCCCAATTCACCGCATTACTAGCACAATGACGGCCACAATCTATAGAGATCTTCTGAGTTCAGTTATGCTTCCATATGCTGAATGGGAAATGCCACTCTCATGAATCTTCCAGCACGACAACGACCCAAAATACACCGCGGGGGTTGTGAAAGTGTGGCTGCAGGAAAATGAAATTAATATCATGTTGTGGCCGGCTCAATCTCCCGATCTTAACCCGATTAAGAACATGTGGATGATTGTAAAACGGAATATTGTCTTAATCCACAAAAATCAAAATGTTTAGTAATTCATAAAAAATCCATTACACCACTTTTTGAAAATGATATTTTAATAAACAATAAAAAAATCGAAATGGTGCAAAGAGTTAAGAATTTAGGGATAGTGTTTAACAACAATTTATCCTGGTCAAGCCACATAAATACTATCGTAGTTCAAACATATGTGAAACTTCGAACGCTGTGGGTAACACACCACCATACACCACTAAGAGTAAGGCAACTTCTTGCAAAGGCTTACCTGATTCCTAGTCTAATTTACGGCTGTGAACTTTTCGCTAACTGTGATTCCATCAGCAAGAAAAAATTAGAGGTTTTGTATAACAACATCATAAGATATGTTTACGGATTGAGGAAGAGTGATGGAGTCTCTGCTGTTTCAAAAAATCTTTATGGTGTATCTTTCGAAAACCTTCTTAAAATTAGAGTCCTTATTTTTCTGCACAAAGTTGCATACACTGAAAAACCACAATACCTTTTTAATTTTATACAATTTGGTAAATCTACCAGGGGTAAGAACATGATTATACCTAGATTTAAATGTCTTGTGTCAGAATGGCAATTTTTCATAAACGCCGTTCGTCTTTGGAATGATGTGCGAAACAACCAACAAACAAATAGCAACGCAATTCTTTTTAGGAAATTTTTATTTGAATCTTTTGCTAAACTTAAATAAAAATTTCTCGTTCGAGATTAATTTGTAAAATGTTATCATATCTTTATTTTATGTTTATTTATATATTGTTTTAAATTTTTCATGTAACTTTTAATATTATTGATTTTAGTATATTTATTTTTTTTTTTTTTTAATTTTATATTTAATATTAATTTTTTATGTGGCATTCCTTGTAAACCAATATAATCCTGTGCTTTAATTATAAGACTTGTTCTTGTTGCGCAGGAAATCGATAAATAAATAAAATAAAGTATTTCGAAATGGTGATGAACTTTTCGTCGAGTTGGAGAAGCAGTCTAATGAAATTTCTGACGATTATATTAAAAAGCTCATTGCCTCAATGCCTAAGAGGTGTTCAGAAGTTATAAAAAATAATGGCTACGCTACAAAATATTGAGCGTTAAAACCATTGTTTGTATTTCCTGTTAATTACTTTAAGAGTTGCAAATGTTTTGAACACTGCACAATCGAGTTATTTTGTTAAAATTACTTTTTTTTATTTTTGAGAAGTTATGAATAATTTTTTTATATTTGTAGAATAATATGCTATAACTGAATTTAATAAAAAAAAAAACAAAAACTTATACCACAAATCTTTTTGATCAAAAAAATTATAATTACCTAAACCATGATTTCAGTTGCAAATGTTTTGAACACCACTGTATGTTCATTGGTCATTGAAAAAAAAAATGACTATATGCACAAACTGTTCATCAGGACAATATAGTCCCGATATTTGTTAACAAAGTCAGAATTTTTTAATCAGCCTTTATCTTCGAAGAAAAGGGCCGGTTGCGGTATCTCCTAAACTAACAAAGCTAGAATCTCGAAATTTGGCACGTATCTTCATTTAATACACAGAACAATATCAAACAAAACATTTTTGGTTATTCAAATGTTTTAGTGGTAAAAATGGGCTGAGAAGTTTATAAAATTCGATTTTCGGATCAATTTTTTAATTGATAGAGGGAGAGGGGGCATATGTGTAAACATTTTTTTTTTACTAATCTAAGGACCCCTAATAAGAATCTGACGTAAAATAAAAATATGTCCACTAGGGTGGTCTTTCGTTGTATGAGCGAAAAATAAAAACGAGATTTTGACTGTACCCCCCTCTTAAAATATTTGTTTGGGTACAAAAATTCACCATGCAAAAAATTAGAGTTCTAGCATAACGGGAAGATGTCCCGCATCGCCCTTGAAAATCGGGCCCCTTGGAAAAATGGGCATAATTAAAAAGAAAATTACAAATTTTTTTTCTTCAAAATTTAAAAAAATATTTCTTTCCCAGAAAATCGCTAACTTACCCTAACTTTGTGTCAAAAAAATTAATAAATATTTTGGGGGTACCTCAAAGTGACTTTTTTGAATTTTTGAAAATTTTATTCAACAAAAATCAAAAACCTAGTGTTTGCTGTCAAGTATTTCATTAAGCACATTTCAAGTATTAAATAAGCCAGGTTTTACGCATATCCGTTGGCAAATTTTTTTTTTAGGGCATTTTGATTCTCGGGGATTTCAAGGTTTTTTTTTTATTTTTATACATTTTTACTTTAAAACAAGGTTTTAATAATATTTCATCAATATTTTTGTATATGCCTTTTTATATGATTGTAATTAAAAATATCTTAAAATACTATATTTTCTGTTGATAGTTAACCCATGTTAACCTGGGGTCAAATATGACCCACGTAAGAAAAATGCAGCTTTGTGGCAAAATTTATAAATAAAATATAGAAAGGAATAATTCAATTTATATTTATTCTTAAAAAAATTTCGTTAACCGTTTCTAGTCTTCGAGTAGGTCAATTAAGTAAAAATTAGAACTTAAAACTTTTCCATAATAATAATTTTGAGGAAAAAAAATTTACACTATTAAATTAAAAATACGTTTTTCGAAAATACTCCTGAATATGTATAAAAAAATCAATTTTAATATGAATACAAATGTCAGAATTTATACTAAAAAATTAATTTTAATTAATTTTAAAATGTAAATAAATTACAATTAGAAACATAAAAAAAAATTAATTTTATGTCATCTTTGTGATTTTTGACTCTTTAAAATACGAGGGTCAATTTTGAGCCCATGAAAACACAGGTTAACTATGAACACGAAAAATTATACTTTATAATAAAGTTATTACAATTATACAAAATAGCATACACAATAACATTGATGAAATATTACAAAAATCTTATTAAAAAAAAAGTCTATACAAATTTAAAAAAACGTTGAAATCCGCTAGAATCAAAATGCTCTAACAAAAATTTTTGCCAACGGATATCCGTAATACTTGGCTTATTTAATACTTGAGATGTGTTTAATAAAATACTTGACAGCAAACATCAGGTTTTTGATTCAAAAATGCAAAAAAGTCACTTTGAGGTACCCCCAAAATATTTATTAATTTTTTTAACACAAAGTTAGGGTAAGTTAGCGATTTTCTGGGAAAGTAATATTTTTTACCTGTGTAGTTATGATTAAACCCAACACAAAAATTATTTTATATTTTTTAAATTTTGAAGAAAAAAAATTTGCAAAAAAGTCACTTTGAGGTACCCCCAAAATATTTATTAATTTTTTTAACACAAAGTTAGGGTAAGTTAGCGATTTTCTGGGAAAGTAATATTTTTTACCTGTGTAGTTATGATTAAACCCAACACAAAAATTATTTTATATTTTTTAAATTTTGAAGAAAAAAAATTTGTAATTTTTTTTTTAATTATGCCCATTTTTCCAAGGGGCCCGATTTTCAAGGGCGATGCGGGACATATTCCCGTTATGCTAGAACTCTAATTTTTTGCATGGTGAATTTTTGTACCCAAACAAATATTTTAAGAGGGGGCAGCCCCAAAAATCGCAAGTTGAAAAATAAGGACCACCCTAATGTCCACACACAAAAAGTCGGCGGTGAAATTGTTAAATTAGCAATTTCATTAAAATTTGGTGATTTAATATGCCGTAGAATTACGGTTTAACAAATAATCGATTTAACAAAGACCGATTTAAAGAAAACTAAAGTTTTTATACTTAATTCATTAACCCATTATATACCACTCGCCGATTCCGTGGGATTTTTTTTTTACGAAATTTGGTGGAAAGATATAACGGTGTCTCAATAAGTTTTGTTGGTGTTTTTGTACATTTATTGCGCCCTCTAGCGGTGGCATTCACACTTTAAATTCAAACTTTAACGCTGTGTAGTTTTTGAAATACAGCGTTTTAAAATTTTGTTTGCTTACTTTATTTAAAGCTCAGCTTTAAAAGAAGGTATCAATCACATAGCTTTAACCGTTAAAAAGATATGGACGATTAAGTACGACTACTTTTGTTAACTTTTCGAATTTTTTAATATTTTTAAACGCGATATTTTCACAACCGTTAGAGTTACCAACCCAAAACTTGTGCGATGACATATTTATAATAATTTGTAATGAGATATCCCATTAGAGATATTATTCAAATTGATATAATTTACTCACCTTCATCAATTAGCATGAATGGCAAAATGGATACCCAAAAGAAATAATATATAAATATGGATACTGCAATTACAAGCACAATTTCTCCAATTTTAGCATTCGTAGCCATATATTCTAAATGAAGTTAACGATTACACAAATTCCAAGTGATGCGGGCAAGAGGTAGATCAAATTAAATGTAGATTTTCAATTTATCAATGAATATAACGAGTCACCACGCAATTAGACTAACAATGCATTTGCTGCAGCTCAAACCAATTTGATATTTATAGCTATAGTAGGGAAAATTAAACAAAATACATATGATTAACAACAGTATCTCCATGCAAGATCAACAATATTAATAAGATTAAGTGGATGATGCACTTTAAGAATCACAGCATCAAATTAATAGATGGGGAAGTATGTAGTGGTTAGAAAATAAACTAAAAAAAAAATCATACGAAACAAATACACATTTATAATCAGGGCTTGAAAAGAATTGATTTTTTTATATTTATTTTATTTTATGAATTTATTGGACCTGATTAGGGTCTGTATAATTACAGTAAATAGAAATATAAAATAACATACAGTCTGAGACAGCCGTAAAGGGTGTGTTCTATAGAGGTATATAACTATGAAATGGAATAAAACAAAGATGTATTTTTTAAATTGACATGAAATTTACTTTATTCGAAAGATAATCTTTTGGCATTATAATTTAAATATGACTACTGGAATATGACCGCCACCGGCTCGGACGTAGTCTAATCTGGAGGTCCAATTTTCAGTGACCTTTTCCAACATTTGTGGCCGTATATTGGCAATAACTCGGCGAATGTTGTCCTCCAAGTGGTCAATCGTTTCAGGCTTATCGGCGTATGCTAGCGACTTCACATATCCCCACAGAAAATAGTCCAGCGGCGTTAAATCGCACGATCTTGGAGGCCAATTCACGTGTCCGAAACGTGAAACTATGCGGTTACCAAACGTTTCCTTCAATAACCTTGCAATAAAGCTTGCTAGGTGATCGTGTGGCTTCAATTGTTGCACAACTCTTCCATAAAGTGGATGGACACATATCCAATCCCTGTGCACGATGGTGTATAGACTGATAGGGGTCTTCCTCTACGCTACGCTCTACAGCAGCAATGACTACTTCTGCACGCACTGCACGACGTCTCCGTGGATGCATATTATCATTTAGAGTAAACGTGGTGTGAAAACGTTCCATAGGTAATCATCAAATTAATTGCTCTGAAGGACGATTATGTTGACCGTAAATAGGAAGTAGTGCGCGATACGCATTTCGAACAGAACCATGCTTTTCAAAATAAATTTGCACAATTTGGAAGCGTTGTTCAAGCGTCAGTCTATTCATGTTGAAATGCCAACATAAATCACTTGATAGCTGACAAAATGGCCGCCAGTTAAAAAAGTGTTGCCAACTTAAAGTTGTATACATGTATAAAAAACACCCTTTATTATGTTTTTACACAATCATTTGTTTACTTCATAGTTACCTAGTAAAAGCACAATTGAAGGGCTTATTGTAAAAACTTGATAAGCCACATTTTATTTTTAGTTTGTTTTCGCCTTTTAAAGGTTGAAAGAATGTAAAAAATATGACTTTTGCAGGACATTTATACTCTAGACACTTGCAATAATTGACTTAGCAAGACTTCTATCAAATATTAATCAATGGATCTCCAGAAAACAGCGAAAAATCGTAAAACAACAATTGTGGCTTATCATGTTTTTACAATAAACTCTTCAATTGTATTAAAATTGATTTTTTTGAGTTATTTATATGGAAAATTCTTAAAATTGGGTTGGACATTCGTTTGCACGCACTTGGCTTAAATAATAAAGAAACGGTAAATTTAATGCTATAATGGATTTCTTTCTGACATCTTTGTAATATCACACACCCAGTTCAAAAGTGACTCAACTCAAAATTTTAATTTTTCGCTTTTATATGCTTAAACTATGCACAATAAACTTGTTTATCTATAAAAAAAATATCAGTGTACTTTGTTGTTGTTAACTGTTGCTAAAAAACAGTTATTCTTTCTTTATGTTTCAATTTGCATAAAGTTGATTTCTGAAAAATGAAAAATTTTGAGTTGTCACTTTTGTACTAGGTGTGCGATATGCTAGATTTGAACATTACAAAATTATGCAAATAAAATTCATTTTAGCTTTTTCTGAAGCTCTAAACGTTAAAATCTGGTCAATTTACTGGAAAAACAAATTTAAGCTAAATTAAGGGCAAAAAATATACTTTATGTTAATAATTATTAACATTAAGTATATTTATCTTATAAGATAACCAAATAATGTTCCATAGTAAATATTTTAGGTGGTTTTAATTTTTATTGAATACGGACAACTTGTAGAAGTTGCGAAATTTATCTGCAACAACGTAATTTTACGTTTGTTTGAACACTCTTTCATTTTCACGGACTACTATGCGAGGTCTCTCCTGGCCTAAAAGTTAGCCCTTATGAAGGTTAGTAAACGTGTCTTAGGCCAAAATTGAATTAATCTTATGGTTAGATTATGTCTTAAAATGCTAGAAACATCATGTAAACTTACTTCAATATGCATTTTGTTCCTAATTTACTCTTTCTATTACCAATGAACTGTTGTTTTGTGGCGAAATCGAAAAAAACCGTCATCGAGATACATTCGTGTTTGGCTTTATATACAATTTTGTTATTTATTTCGAATAGATTATTATTGGATATTAAATAAGGTTTAAGAAAATGCATTCATTAATTTTAATATTTATTTTTGTTCACTGATTTTGAGGAATGCATCATTATTTGATTTTACACGTTAACCTGAAACCTCCTTAAAAATAAGGAAAACTACTTTACTTACAATCTTAATAATACTCGCATTCACTTAAGGCCATTCAGCTGTTAATTATCAGGTCCAAAAACCGTACTTAAATCGTCTGTAAAGTGAGCGAACCCGATATTTTCATCGCGAAACCAATATTTTATAACTTTACACAAGTACAAATATTTTCCATATAAATTCAGATAGACTCACAACTGTTTTTATAGGCTTTCAAATTATGTAAACAAATTAACAAAAGAAATATTTTCATTTTGGTAAAAGATGAAAATTGAATAGCTTTTTTTAAAGTATTTGTTTGTGCGTGCAAACGGTTGTCTGAGACTGTATTACATAAATCTCAAACTCTTCTTTTAACAACAAATAGATGAGACATTTTAGAAATAATGAGCACAATAAAACGACATTTTCAACTTGACCTCTTCTTAAAATTTGGTATAAATATTCTCTAAGTTAATATCGCACACCCAGTTCAAAAGTGACTCAACTCAACTCAAAATTTTAATTTTTCGGTTTTATATGCTTAAACAATGCACAATATACTTGTAGTAGTTGTTTAAATTGTCATTTCTGCTGTTTTTGCTAACATTAATGTTTGAGTACACTGGGGAAAAAAAAAAAAAAACGTTTTTGCACTCTAATTATTTTGTAATCAAAATGCTTTTGCCAATGTGGAGGGTATTTTTTTGGATTTGGCCAAGTCGAATTTATTAAAATTTTTTACTTGTTTTATTCTCAAGTAGTTTTTGTCCGCTTTGTGGGCTCTTGCTTTAATATTTCTAATCTTTTTTTTTTTTTTTTTTGTTGTTTTATATATTTTTTTTTTAATTAATTTATTTTCTTAATAACTTATCTCATGAATGTTCCTGTGATAAATTTTTTGCTATCGATAATTTTTTATATATTTTTTTTTTTTAACTCAATAATAACTTGTGGATTCTGTTATTAAAAATAATAAGGAAAAATAATAAATAAGATGAACTCCGTTGTGAATTTAGGGCCCGTGTGTAGTAACAGCTCTGTTATTGGACGTAGCATGTTAAGTGCACAGGGAAAATTAAAGATTGGTCATTACAATATACATAGTTTCAACTTGTCTTCGTCTACATTTAAATTAAATGAATTGAGGAACATCTTTGAGAGAAATATTCTTGTTGGTTTAAGTGAAACTTGGCTTAAGCCTGAAACTTTGTCTAAAGTTATTAATATTCCTGGATACGATATTTGTAGAAGTGATCGCCCAAGACCTACGAGAGCTGGAGGTGTAGCATTATTATTTTCAAAGAGAATTAAATACAAAATAGTTTTTCAATCACAAATGTATAGTACATATGAGGCTATATTTGCAGAAGTAACTGTTAATGGCATACAAGTTTTGGTTGGTGTCAACTATTTGCCTGATGGCAATTTGGAAGCGTTTGAGGATGCTGTTGGGGATATTCTTGTACAATATTCTAATGTTTGTATGATGGGTGACTTTAACCTGAACATGTTTTGTCCGGTTAAGTCTAACTTAGTTCGGGAAATGTGTAGAAGGCTAGACTTAGTCTGTCGTCATAACTCAATACCTACACACTTTGATATTCGCACAGACTCAACGTCACTTATCGACTTTTTTCTGTTAAGTTCTTCACTGGTTGTAAATTCGTCCGGCCAAATGCAATGTCCTGGAGTTTCACGCCACGCACTAATTTTCGTTGCAGTAGATATTCCGATTATCTGTCCTCAACGTTATGTTTCTTATCCAGATTACAAAGCTGTGAACACGGAAGTTTTAGAAGCAGCTTTTTATTCTCAGGACTTCAGGCGCATGTATTCTACGGCTGATGTGAATATACAATTGGGGGTTCTTATGTCGAATATCAATGCTTTGCATTCGTTGGTACCAATTGTACGGCGTAAAATTGGTCATAATAACAACAATAATTGGTTCAATTCTCCTGAGATAGTTTACCATACCTCATTGCGAGATTTAACTTACAGATATTATTTACAGAACACAAATTCCGAAAATTGGTCAATATACTGCCAGCACAGGAATCGTCTAAAGAGGGTAATCAGAGTAGCAAAGAGGCGTGCCCATTCAAGTGTATTTCAAAGTCTTGGCCACAGGCAAATGTGGAACTACTTAAGACGTAATGGTTGTTTGGAGACAGTAGATCATGACGCATCCGCTAACCCGGATGAGGTAAATGATTTTTTTCGTTTCTTGTCAGATAGGCAATACTTCTAATCCGTTGGATTTGCCGGATAATAGTGGTTTTTCACTTCGTCATGTAGAGCAAGACGAATTGTTTGTAGCATTAAAGAAAATTAAATCGAATGCTGCTGGTCATGATTCTTTATGTTTAAAATTTGTCAAAATAATTTATCCATTAATATCTTCTCATTTTCTTCACCTGGTAAATACAATCATTACAACATCGGTATTTCCTGATGATTGGAAAACAGCTAGAGTTGTTCCCATAAGGAAAGAAGGCAACTCTAATGCATTGGATAATTTACGTCCGATATCGGTTCCTCCTGTTCTTTCAAAAGTTGTAGAACATATTATTAAGGATCAAATGGCTTTTTATATCGATGAGAATTCTTTGATTCACTCATCTCAGTCCGGTTTTCGTCGTGGCTATAACACAAATTCTGTCCTAATTGGTCTGACTGATTCTGTGCGAAAACCTGTTGATAACTGTAAAAATGTAGTGTTGCTTTCATTAGATTTATCTAAAGCTTTTGATAGAGTAATTCATTCTAAGCTTATAGAAAAATTATTTCACCACTTCGATTTTTCAGCCCAAGCTTGTAAGCTTATATATTCCTACCTTAGTGGAAGAAAACAGTTTGTTTCTATTGGGAACTCTTCTTCTTCAACATTGCCAATTACTAGCGGATTTCCTCAAGGGTCCGTAATTGGACCTTTGTTATTTATGATTCATTTAAATGATCTCTTAAGAATCGTACATGGTTTATCCGTTCAGCCATATGTTTATGCTGATGATGTACAGTTTCTATGCTATGCTGATGCACAGTTCTTAGATGTCTTGGAAGGTTGTGTTAATTTTGTTATTCAAGAAGTTTTGTCATGGACATCTAACAATGGTTTTTGTGTTAATGCTAGAAAAACGAAGTTGATGGGATTTGGATCTTTGACTAATAATTTATCTGTAACGCTTAATGGTATTGGTATACCTTTAGATTTTGTAGATAGGATGAAATGTCTTGGAGTTGTTATAGACAATGATCTGAGTTTTTCTTCACATATGAATTACATTTCATCTAAGATTTCGTTTTTATTAAGAAGGTTGTACACGCTTGATCTATATCTGCCACTTCGTATTAAAATTAAAATTGCAAATGCTTTGTTAATGCCACATATACTGTACTGTGCTGAGGTGATTTCTGGAACCACAGCTGGTGAATTTAGTAGATTTACTAAAATTTTTAACAGAATAATACGTTATATTTTCGGATTGAAACTTCGTAATCATGTTACACCATACGTTAAAAAATTTCTTGGTTGCGATTTCGAGAACTTTATTGGTATGAGTACATTGATATATTTTTACAAGTTAATCATAACAGGCTTTCCTAACTATATTGTACAAAATTTCCATTTCTCGCATTCTATAAGAAATCCTCAAATAATATTCCCCCGCATTCATACTGGCTTTTTGATCGCTCATTTAATGTAAGATTAATACGATTGTGGAATGCTTTACCCAGAGACTTAAAGTGTTTTTCATATTCGCCTCAGGTCTTTAGGCGAAAGCTGGAAGAACATGCCAAAACTCATAACTTAATTTAATCTTTTTCCCTTTTTTATTTATTTATTTATTTATTTTTTTTTGTAACGATTAAACTGAATCCACTAATTATTTGTTTATGGAAATAATAATTTAAGCATTATCTGTATTTTTTCTTAAAATTTTAGTTATATATTGAATTATTTTTATCTTTAAGGTATATTTTATATATATATATCTAATTTTTTTTTTATGTTGTTGTTACTGTAGTAGCCTTAATTAACTGTATATGGCCCTAAGGGCTCGGTTAAATAAAATGAAAAAATAAAAAAAAAAAAAAAAAAAAAAAAAAAAAATATCAGTGTATTTTGTTGTTGTTAACGGTTGCTAAAAAACAGTTATGTCTTTCTTTATGTTTCAATTTGTATAAAGTTGCAAATATTTTTTTTCGATTTCTGAAAAATTAAAAATTTTGAGTTGAGTCACTTTTGTACTAGGTGTGCGATATGGTGTTTACATATATTTTCTTTATCCAAAATTCGATATAGTTCGCGTTTAGTTACTGATCAAAGTTGGGGTTTTTAAAACAAATGTGTAAGATATAGAATGTTTGAATTATCGTAACTTTTGAGCGCGTAAAAAGAAAATTAAAAAATTGGCGTCATTTATAAGATCAAATCCTCTTCTTTAAACATTATTGCACAAAAATAAATTTTTTACGCAAAAAGGATAAGGAAATTAAAAGAAGTCCTTAATTCGCGAATATCTCAAAAAATCCATAAATTATTTTTCTAAAATATATTTTGCAGTTAAATTTGATTTGATCACCCTAGTGAATGTTCAAAATTTTATATTAAATATTAAAAAAGAATTTCGTTTATTTTTGAACACTTCTGATGCCCAACATAAAATTTTTATATGTTGCAAGTGTTAATTTAATTGCAAAATAAATTTTAGAAAAATGAATTATGGGTTTTTTGAAATATTCGCGAATTAAGGCCATTTTTTAATTTCGTTTTAAGAAGAGGATTTCTGTTTAAAGAAGAGGATTTGATATTTAAAATGACACCAAGTTTTTAATTTTCTGTTGATGTGTTTAAAAGTTATGATAATTCAAACATAAGTCTTTTATTTACGTTTAGAAACTTCATGACCTTGAAAGCCTGATTAGAATAACTCTAAAAATAACACAAAATTTAATTGAAAAAGGTCGAAATATATATATATAAAAATCAAACATTATAAATTTATTAAATATTTGTTAAAAACCCTCAACTTTGAGCAGCAACTAAACGCGAACTACAACGAATTTTGGAAAAAGAAAAGATATTTAAACTGCATATTAACCAGGTGAATATAAATACCAAGTTTAATAAAATTTAAAAGACCATTATCTGACAGGTGTGTCGAAAGTTTTTAAAATTTCCCAGTTATATGACGTATGTCCAATAGGGTTATAACTTTTTTTGGCGACATCCTACAGTTCAAAAATAGCATAGGGCATTAATTAAAAAAAAAAATCGAATATACACAACTTTACTGCATTTGGTGCGTGAACTTTTTTAACGATCGTGAAAAAGTGAAATCGCAGTTCTTAGTTTTTTTTCCATGACCTACACGATTTTAGAGCTGGAGCTTGCATATTTGCAAAAAAAAAAAACAAAGTTATAACCCTATTGTCCAACATATTCTCATGAGTTACGTCCTCTGACAGCAAATGTATGTAATCATATCACCATATCTATCTATGGTATGTAATCATATCATCATATCTATGTAATCTGTGATAAAAATTATCTTGCTGTCAGTTGCTATCAATAATATCCGCATACCCGAATTAAATGTTCTATACATAAATCGTCTTTTAAAAACGATCTTTAGGTCTTTACAGCTACAGTGAGATTTTTAATTTTTATATTAAAATTCCTTTGAGGTTTTGGTAGTACTATAAATCTCTAGTATCGATTACAAGCTTTGTTAAAATCATCCAGTAATATTTTCTAAAATAGCATCTTCTAAGTCTGTTAGAAAAAAGATTTCGATTGAATCTTTTATACTATTAAATAGATATATGTGGGAGAAGGCAAACAAAATGTGGGAGAAGGCAAACAAAAATATGCAAATATAGCTCCCAATATGAGGATGTGCAAAACAAAACCAACAAAATGAAAAATGTTTAGCAATTTTATGAGAATAGAAGTTTTATAATTTTTCCTAATTACACTGTGCAGCAAGAAAAATCAGCCTCAATAAAAGTAGACCATTGAATAAGCCAAATCACCGAAGGGTTTTGCAAAGTTAGTTCGAATTTCTTTTGTATGGCCTCTTAAAGTTGGGATATTTTTTACCATTTTTATAGCGAAAATCAAAATAAAATATAAATATATTTTTTGGAATGTAATTGAGTACACACAATTACATTCAAAAACTTAATGTCGAAAAATATATTTTTACATATGTAAATTCCAACAAATAGTAGGCAAGTTATGTGTGGTCAAACTCAAAGGAATCATCGATTTTTGGTAGATATACTTTTATTGTATTTTTCGAAATACAATACAGTTTCATATCTCAGTTGATCCGAAAAATGGCATGCATAACCTTATCTCATAAGATACCGTGGACTCTGATTTGATATAATTTGATCCGAAAAATGTGTATCTAATTTTATCAAGTTGTGTATTATTGGATACAATTTGATATAACTTCATAACATTTTTTGTAAATCCACACCACTATTTTGTTTTACATTCCAAATAATAATGAACATTAAAATATAAATCAACTGATTGAAAAATTAGGCGCACTTTCAATTTGAATTATACACATGTCTTAAAGCTATAACGTCATTTTGTTTTCCAATTACTTCTTAATTATCTATTTCTCTAGTCACCGTCAGAAACTGACGGTGGTACAAAAAATCAAGCACTGGTGTACCACTGGCGAACCGATGAATTGTAAATAAACTACTGACATTTGTTTAAGACGCTTTTCCAGCGTTTTGAGAGTATTTAGTTCACAATAATTTCAGTGGTTTAAAGAAAAAATCATTGGCAAAGAATTGGATGCGCCACTATGCCAACATTGGGGAAAAGTGTTTTCCCAGTGCTATTCAGTCAGAAATTACCAACGGCTCAAAAGCCTAACCACTGGTGCAGCATTTATTTTATACAAATGATGATGCTTTTTTTTGTTTAAAAATGTTTGTAGTTGTAGGGTTTCGAGTTAGAGCCCGTTTTTTTGTGATTTTTTTCTACTTCTCAAATTTATTGCATATGAAATTGATTTTTTTGTTTATGGAAAAGCTCTTTGAAGACCAACTGTTTTCTCAACTTTGGCAAGTTGTTTCCATTAAACCTTATGCCAGTGCTGACATATATGAGCAGCTATCTGTTAACCAGCAGTTATCAGTTACATACGTTTTAAGCTATCAGGCATTATATGTCACGTTAGCGTTAGCCGAGACCAAAAAAATTATACATAAACATTTTTTAAGTTTTCTTTTGTATGACAAATTTTTAGACCACCTATTTCATGGTCTTACCAACATTTGTGTATCCAGTGCTTGTCCGAAACTTTTTGAATAGACGGACCTTTTGTTTAATGATATTATCATTTTGGGATTGGGAAAGCACTTGTACCACTTGCTAAAGTGCCTTACCAGCGGTGGTCCGTTTGCCTTTTTCTGACTGGTGTATTTTTTTAGACTATATATAATTTATTTTTATTTTATTTTTTATTTCCCATGCAAACATTCATATAACTTAGCTATCCCACTATGTGAGAACTAATATATGATCTCAAAGTTAAAGTTAATCACTATTGACCAAAAATAAATTGAAAACTTGTTTGATGTTTGCATGGGATTGTCACTTCTTTCAAAACGTGTTCTGATGATGCGAACCTAGAAAATTCCCGAAATATATCTATCAACACATTCCTGATAGTGGTCAATTAATAAATTTGAAAACAAAAACTCTATAGATTATTTGTTAGGACAATATCCTAATAAAGAAATATAGAGTATGGCCTCGAACTTGAATAATTTTCATTTTCATTACTATATATAACCTTTTTTTGTGGGGATGTAATGTTTAATTATTCTTATGTCATGTTATATTAAGAAAACAATTATTTAAAGTTTTGTTTATTAAAAGTTATTTTATTTAATTATTATTGTTAAAGAAATCAAGTCTCGACTTAAATTTGGTTGAATTTATTAATTTTTTTTTTTTTTGTTCTATCAATTTTTAAAACTTTCTCTAAATTACATTATAATTATAAACACTTAATGTCTTAATAATCAAACCAAAAACTACAACGTACAATAACAACTTTATATGCGGCATCAATCGAAATCTAAGACAGAGATGTGTTCATCTTCTGAAGACACTTAAGCAATCGGTTTCTATAGCTATGAAACTCAGTGCATAAGTCAAAATGAATTCATTTATAATTTTCCAATTCATTGATATATTAATTTTTTTTTTATTATTTGGAACGTAAAACAAAATTGAAGTTTTATGAAGATCAAATTTTATTAAATTATATATAACTTGATCAAATTAGATAGACCCATTTCTCGGATCAAATTATATCAATAAGATGCCATTTGTCGGATCACCTGATATATGATGTTATATGGAATTATATACATATCGCACTTGATCAACAAGAGGGTATTAACTCAAAATTTTTAAAATATCACTTTCAAGAAATCAACTAACAACATCAATATCTATTTATTGTAAAAATTTCAACGTATTCCGATTACTCTTTCATCTCGAAAACCACTTTTGAGACCATTTTCATGATAATGTAGTGATTACCTTTATTTCAACAAAAAGGTATTATTTCGAGTTAATACAAAAGTTCAAATAGAAATGAATCGTATATTTTTATAAAAAAGGTATTATTTTGATTTGAGCCTTTATTTATGTTAAAAATAATCAAACTGTTTTATTTATATTTGGTTGTATTTTGAGTTGATACTGTTTTGTTGATAAAATTTGTTTTATTCTATAAATTTAAATCGATAAAATTTCAAAAAAATGGTATTAACTCAAAAAATTGATTTTTTTTTTGCAATGAGTGGAAAAATTTAAAACAAAAACAATGTATATATATTTTCAAATGGCATTTGCTTATTATGATATGTTTGAATTTTTAAATTCTGTTAAAATGTGGCCATAAACAGTTTTTTGACTCTACTTAAAAGTTTAAAATTTTGAGTTAATACCCTCTTGTTGATCAAGTGCGATATATGACTATATAAACTAGGGCGGGTCGATTTAAAAATCGCTCAACGTTCAAGGAAAATCGTATTCTAGGGATAAAAATAAGAAACTTTGCCGAAGGAACCATACCTCTAAAACGAATTCTGATGTCCCGACTTTTGACCCGTAGGGTAAAATTTTGAAAAAGCCCACTTTGATATTTCAGATAGTAGGAGGAATCTTTCCAAGATTATGGGAGCTACTTCTTCTCCGGGAGACACGCTAGCAGATTAATGCATAAAACATCATTCTAGGTGACCGTTAAGGGGTTAAAATTTAAGTTGAAAGAGGGCCTTTTTAGTCGTGTTTTTATAGCAAAATGTGCAAATCTCGGGATAGAGATATTTCAGAAAGTCTTTCCAAGATTAGGGTCTCTATTTCTTCTCCGGAAGACGCTCAAGTAGATTAATGTATAAATTATATTCGATTGGGTTGGATTCGATTGGGGCACTCTAAATGGGACAAAGTGTGATTTTTCAAAATTTTAAACTACGGGTCAAAAGTCGGAACATCAGAATTCGTTTTAGAGGTATGGTTCTTATTTTGATCCCTAGAATACGATTTTCCTTGAACGTTGAGCGATTTTTTTGCCTCCATACAAATCGACCCGGCCTAATATATACCTATATCGGAACTTTTTTCATCGGGATAGCAAAATAATAAACTATATGCTTATAGAAATTTTTAAGTTCTATTTGAGTAGTTTTTAAGTAAAAATTAACTCTCTTGCATAAACAACTTTTATGTAAATTTTCAAAAATTCAATATTCAAAAATTTTACTTAAACATGTCACAAAAAACGGTTAAAAAAGGTTTAAAAAAAACCGAATAATCACCCACACTTATATGTAACTACGCATACCATTTCTTTTTTCATTCCAGAGGGGGGCTATATTTGCTTTTCTTTGAGGCAAAAGCAAATTTTAACTTGTAATGTAGTTTTTGGCAAAAGTGCACTTTAGCGGGCACACGTAAAAAAGAATATGACCCCCGGGAATTAAAAACAAAAAAAAAACCGAAATTTAAAATTAGTGACGGCGGGGCTCCATTAGCCCCCTGAGCCCACGCGTATTTTTTTAGATCCAATAAACGTGGCCCGAATTAAAGTCATTTTAGTAAATTTTGAAAAAAAGTCCTCTAGTATGTCCAAACCCCGGTTTCGCTGAGGAAAGTTTCCTGTTTAACAAGCTTTTCCCGTAGACTGTCTTCGGCCGGACTTAAAGGTTATTTGCTATGTGATAGGCAGTTAAGCGGCTTTGCTGAAGTTTTATTTTTAATTTTTTTTGATTCTAAATAAAAAATTGTTACTCATTTTTCGACAAACCCTAAAGGACCTAAAATTTACTTAAATATCTCTAGTTCTTTATTTTATACTATTTTTGTAATTTCCTTTCGTTTAAGCACCGTTTTTACATATAAAAAAAAGAGTTTAATATTTTTGGTTTTTGGACCCAGGGGGCTATGGGGGCCGACGCCACTATTTCGGAGGTGGCCATGTATGGTTTTTTTTAATTTCCGTGTGCTCGCTAAAGTGTACTTAATCCTAGTTTCCAATTGAATTGATTCTTTCAAAGTTCACTTTCCAATATATACTAAAGTGACCATAAAGTTAATACGCACCTTCCATATTTTTCTTACCCTTCCTCTTGCCGGTAGGCCGGTGGTGATTGCGTATATTACGTAAAATGAAAAAACAAATAAACAATTAACACTTGCAGTGTCAAATTATATCGCCTGACTCAGCTCCTGGTAATCACACCACAGAAAACAACTCCAATGACAATTCTAATAAAGTTTCCAATAAAAACAACAAATTTTACAAGTCGTTCTACAGTAATTGTTGTTTTTGCTAATGTCGTTTTCTACAGATAAAAACTTTTTTTAAAGTTTACAAAAGTTTCTATTTAATATTTTGTTTAGTTTTCTTCAAAAAACGCATTTAATTAATATTTGCATGTGGTATATTCAATTCACTCGACACTAATTTTCGCAAAATAAATTAAAGTAAACAAATAAATCGTAAATTTATTAATTATACACGCTGATTGATCAAAGAGCAAAGTCAAACGGTTTATAGTCGGCTAACAGCCGCCGTCCAACTTTTTGCGCGTACTTCAAACGCCGCCGTTATATGTGGCTAATTTCGGCTACAAGTTAATCTAGTAAAAAGTGGATTAAGTGAATATATTTGCAATGAAATTAGGAAGTTAGGCGGTTAGTATTAGGCGGTTAGTTGTACAAATGTTATAAATATTAAATAATGATTTAAAAATTTAAAAATTAAGTGTTTATAAGTTTTAGAGAAAAACGTTTATTCTTCTTCTTAACTTCAACATTTAAAAATTTACAATTATTTAAACAATTTGGAATATAATAACTCCGTTCAATATGAAACTTGAGTATTTTTGTTGCAAAATAATGTAATTTTATTAAAATAATTTATTTTTAAAACTGATTGGCTAAAGTCGGATATTAGACGCGGGCGACAATTTCGTATCGGCTTTGTTCTCTGTGATAAACTTGTGCTGTTCATGATCCTACTAGTTCTATTGAAGTACTCAGCCAATTGAAAGATAGTTTATTCTCTGTTCTTATACACCATTTCCATTTGTTATTTAAATATACATATTTTTGTGATTTTTTATTAATATCGGAAAATAACGTTTATAAATAGAAATTAAAAACACGGAAACAACAAAATGCGGTAGTTCAAATATCCTGCTATTGTCTATTAGTGTTTAAATCGCTTTCGCTGTTGATTAAATGCAAATTAACCCGTATACTTTGCCAATATATGGAGCACAACACAGGTCTGTTTCAATTTGTATTTAAATTATAATTTAAAAAAGTTATTAGTTGATTGTTAAAAAAAATCAACAAACAAGAAAACAAACAGAAATTGTATGAGTAAATCAAAAATATTAAAAAATATTAAATACTTGCAATATTGCATAATTTTTTGAATGCAACATCTTTGTCTATATTAGGACATTATTTAAAAGTAATTTTTTGTGACTTTTTAAAAAAATAATAGTTACTTTTGGTCTCTGATTTTATTTGAATTTCAAAAGACTTCATTGGAAATTAAAAAAATACCAGTTAAAATTCAAAAAATATCAAGCGAAATTCAGAAAAATACCAAATATAATGCAAAAAAAAAAAATCAAATGTAATTTAAAAAATAAGAAATGCAAGTAAAAAATTGCAAATGTTATTCAACAAGTAATTCAAAAATATCTATTGAATTTAATTTTGATATTTTTTTTAATAACATTTGTTATTTTTAAATTTTAATTGTCATTTTTTTAAATTAAATTTGGAATTTTTTTAATTTGTATTGGTATTTTTTCAAAATTTTCATTTGTGTGTTTTGAATTTCATTGGAATTTTTTTGTTTCTTGGCATTTTGTTGTTTAAATTTAATCGATATTTTTAAATTACATTTGGTAATGTTTGAATAACATTTGGTGTTTTGTGGATTTCATATGTATTTGTATTTCAAATACCATCTTTTTAATTTAAAATATTTTTTTTTAATTTCAAATTGTATTTTTCGAATTTTAAATGGTGTTTTTTGATTTATAATTGCAATTTTTTTATCTAGTGAATTTTTCAAATAAAAACAACAACGTTTTGTTTTATAATTTTTTTTTATTGTTTTTGAATAATTTTTAATCCACAGCCACATACTTAACAGACCCAACACGAAAATTTAAAGTCCGACAGCATTGGCAACATTTTTCCAAAAACACTATATAGATATCAACTCTTAATTATTTCGTGCTCATTATATATACCAAGAATTATACGCTGTGGCGAAATACCATACAAAAAACTGTAGTAAACACGAGTGATAAATTTATCAGCAAAAAAAAAAAAAGAAAAACAGCTGACTGTTCTGACGTCAAAAAAATTTATTTTGTGTTAAAAACTTAAAGATGAACAACAATATCGGAAAACCCAATTTGCTTCTGCACTAAAAAATTTGTGATTTTGTCCTTTTCTGTAAATTTTGGCATTACTTAAATTATTTTTTTTATTTTAACTTAAACTAAATTATTTGGCTTAAAATATCAGCTGATTTATAAATACATTAAAAAAAACACTCACGCCTTGTTGTGAAAAAATCGTAGTAAATATAACACGAAGTAAATATAACACCAAGAATGAAAACCGCTAGTGTATAAAATAACTAATGTGTAATAGAAAGTTCTTGCAAGTTCTCACATGGCATTACAGAATAAGTCATTTAAAAACATACGATTTTCTGTTTGGTCTGTGCCACAGCAGTGTAATTTTTTATTATGTGCTGGCAACACTGTCCTTTTGTGAAATTAGTTCTTAATTACTGCGTTGTATAATTCGTTAATAATTGCTCATACTACTAAGTATACAACTGTGTATGGGAAATAATTTGGGGCTGCCATATTTATTTAAAATACTGTTACATTTAAAATTTTCTTAGTTGTTATTTTTTTTTGTATAATTATTTCATACAAATTTATGTGTTTGTAAAATTTTAAACTCATAAAAACCCCGCACAACAGAAAATAGCACCTGAATTTGCGCCAGCAGAATTTTAAATGAAGTTGAGAATCATTGTCTAGTAAATGTAGGTGGAGTCCTAAATTTTAGCTAAAAATGTAAACATTTGAAACATATCTAATTTATATATAATTTGATGCTGCTTCATATCAATTTTTTTTACTTGGGTTTTCTGATAATCTTTAGTTTAAATTATCTTTTCCTCAAATTTACCTTTTTACTTTTTCTTTAAAAAAGTGCATTTTTTTAAATATTTTGTAGATTTGCTATTTTTTGCTTTCTTCCAATCTTTTTTTTTTTGGTCATAAACAAAACGAATTTCTGAAATTTTTTGTCTTCTCTGATCATAATGTCTGTAATTGTTGAAGGATATTTAAAGAAAATATATAAATATGTGATATGTTAGGCATAGGTCTCAGTGGGAAACGACTTTTCTCCAAAATAACCAAAGCAAATTTAATTTTTTATTACTAAAAAAGTATTACATTTAAACAGTAACTGCCAAATGGTTATATATTTTATAGAAAAAATCTTTTTGAAAAATACGAACAATGAAATTTTTTTTATAAAATTTTAACTGAAATAGAATAAATTTGTATTTACTCGATTAATCGAACAAAATTGTTCGAGTTATTCGTTAGTCAAAATAGGCCATTTTAATTTACTCGAACAATCGTTCGACTAAAGTTCATCGATTAATCGAGTAACGGTTAACCGATTGCATTTGTTTCTTCCTCAATGTAATATTTCACCATGGGACAATAAATAAAGGAATTATAAAACACTTTATATTTGTGGCAACATGAAATAATCGCTCATATCGACTTACAAGGAAACTGCACAGAGGTGAATCCGCAGATTTTAATTAATCTTTAATGTGTTTTTGAGGACAACAAACATACTGGACACATATTTTTTTAGGTGCGCAATCGCACGTTTAGTGGTTAAAAAGAGAGGTCAAAAACTTAAGCATTTTTGTATGAAAACATCTTTTAAATATTAGAAATTAAATTTTTTTTGCACGCAGTATTAATGTACTCGTGAAAACAAAAATTTTGATACCCATTTAGTGCCTATGCTGTGGGCTCAGGTTTGTCACATATTTGAAATATTTAAAATATGGATTATAAAAGCTCTCCGGGAAAAAAGCGGTAAAGCCTAACGATTACTAAAATTTAAAAAAGCCCAGACACCCCCTCAAATAGGCATTATTATATGTTAATTTGAACTCAAACCAACAACAACTTCCTATACACTGAGAGAATTATCTTCTCTTCAGTAATGACTTTCTTTATAGCTTTAATGAAAATTGTCACTGCAACTCGTCCATTGAAACTTTTCATACAATCTATGAAACAGGTTTCATTAAAGTCAATGTTTATGAAATATTTGTTAAATTAATGAAAATTTTCATTAAACTAATGAATTATTCCAGCAAAAAAGCGTTTATGTAATTTATGAAACAGCACAAAATACCAACTTCTGGTCGCGGTGCATAGTGCCAATCTAATTTATGAAACAGTTTCATAAAATTTTTTAATATTTTTTTCTTGAATTAATAAAACTCTTCATGAATGTCTTGAAAAATACATTGGAACTAAGCTAATGAACCGCTTTATATGATTTTTAATCAATTTCATAAAAAAACAAAATTAACAAAAGGCTACGTTGGAATAATAAAGCACTTTATTAAATATGTGGAATACTTGAGAATTATATCTTAAAAATAAAATTTTAAATGTATGAAAATTAATGAAATTATGAAAATTTATAAAAAAAATAATTTTTAAAATAATTTAATTTTTCTAAATTTATGAAAAATTTAAAATTTATGAAATCGAATGAATGAAATTTATGAATACGAAATTTTATGAAAAAAAATTTATGAAAAATGTCTTAATATTAAGAAAATTTAATATCATAAAGAATAATTGTCTCACACGGTAGGTATCCCGAGACGGACCGGCAGATCTTAATGAACTACGGATATGTTGTAGAGAATAAAAATTTAAGGGACCCGTGTTTTTTTATCTGCCCAATATCATGTTTAGGGGTTACTAAGTTGGGTCAAAAATTACCTCATTTTACGTTTTTTTCGGTTTATTTATTTGAAGTTTTTTCGGTTTATTTATTTGAAGTTGCTGCAGTTTTAAGGCTTAAAATGAGTTTTAACTAAAATGTTTTTGAAATCTGAATTAAGGTTTTATGTTAATACGGCCATTAGTTTACAAATACACATTTTATTTTTATTAAATACTTTATTTTGTCTTTAATATAAACAATTTCGTTGACAAGGCGGAATCATCGCAATATTTGAGTTTTTTATGTCCACAAGTTACTTGGAGTCTTTTTGTTTTATATGTATGTATGTCTTACAATAGTTTTACTTTATAGTATAAATTTGCTTGTCTGTACTACATCTTGGCATGCCGCGACATCTACGCCATTCTGCGTACAACTATCAATCTGGTTGTTGTACACACTATGAATGAGCTTATTAGTACAACTTTGGTAGCAAAATATATTAATAAAAAATTAGTATAATATTAGTAAAACATTAGTTCAACTAAAATTAAAATCAACTGAAACTAAAAATAACTAAAATTTTAGCTGAAAACACAATCTCAGCAAAAAATTTTCTGAAAAATAGTATACAATTTACAGGACGTTTAACAAATTTTTCACTCACGAACATTTTTTATCTACTCACACTCACTCACTCACATTCACTTGGGTAAATTTAGATTTTACTAACACTCACGCGTGATTCATGTGAATCACACAACTTCACGAAGAAAATAAAATGTAAAAATTGAGGTAAATTGTGAATGTTAAACTAAAAACTGCTATGAATACGTAGTTTTTACAATTATTTTGTATTTTAAAAACCCAAAAATATTAAATTGGAGAAAACATTAAAGGATATATTTATTCGAAACAAATGAAATTTTTTGGGTAAAATTCGACGCACGTACACTCACTCACGCAAAAATTCTCACATTCTACTCACATTCACTCACGATCACGTGAGTAAATTTAGGTTTTCCTCACACTAACGTCTGATCAAGCCTGATTCCCATGAATCACGCAAAATTCTGCTCACGTGTCCATCTCTAGTTTGAACGCAGTTTTGATGTACTCGAAAAACAAAAATTTGTGTACCAATACTGCCTATATAGAGTTTTAGGGGTGCCATTGAGTGTAGTCCAACTCTCATTTCAAAATCCAGTGTAGTTTATAAGTACACTCAAAAAAGTTTTACAGTCGAATATACTAAAAATGACAGTTAAAATAACTTTTATTTCAGTTAAAAAGGCGACAAAAGTGATTACCGCTCAAACAACTAATAATGTAGTTGTTTTTAACTGTTGAAAAGCAACTAACATAAGTTGTAAAAACAACTAATAATGTTGTAAAAACAACTGAAATTTTTTTATTACAAACATTTTGAAACAACTGTAAAAATTGGCAAAAAACTACTATTTTTAACAGTTAATTTTGTCTAACAATTGCAATTAAAATTTTTATTTTCTACATCCAACTTAAAATGCAAAGCAAAAATTCCAAACGGTACTCAAGTTATAACGTTTTTATGCATTGCAGTTATTATGAAGTTACTAAATTATTATTTGCAAACTATGATCAAATCAATAACAGCAAGTCTACATAATCTTTTTTTACTTTAAATAACTAACAAAAATTAACTGTTTACTGCAAAATGACTGTTTTGGTAGTTGTTTATTAAAATCCCAAAATAACTGCTTCAAACAACTGTTAAAAGATATAGTAATTTCCTTCAGTTATTTTAAAAATAACTGTTATAAAAGTCGTTTTGTATTTTTTTATAGAAAAACAACCGTAATTGCAGTAAAAAACAACTACTTCTGATTACTACACAAACAACTGTCATGTAGTAACTGTCAAACTTTTTGAGTGTAATAACTAGGCCAACGAATTTCTTGCAACTAAAAATGAAAAATAAACGCTTAAAATATGCAATAAAGAATCCAAAATATGTGCTTAAAATATGCATTTAAAACGAAATATGCACAAAAAACCAAATAATAAGCACTAAAAATCAAAAAATATGCACTAAGAATCAAAAAAATATGCACAAAAACCCAAATAATATGCACTAACAATACAAAAATATGTATTAAAAATCAAAAATAAATATGCACGTACAAATTTTGGATTTTTTAAAAATTGATTTATTACTCGAACTCGCAGGTTTAAAAATTAATTCCAATCAAACTGTGTAATTCACCGAACACTTGCAATATTATTGCACAACTTTTCGTTTTTGTTCTCTATTCTATTACGATATGTGGTACAATATTAAAAAACAAAATCGGGAAATTGTGCAATAATATTGCTAGTGTATGGGTACCTTAACAAATGAAAACTAGATGCTATGTTCAGGGTTAAAAATAATTTATTTAGTTTATTTTTAATTAAAACTGATTTTTCATTTTTACAAATTATGCAAAAATATGCAATTAAATTGAAAAATGCAAAATATGAATTTATAGCAAAAAATGCAAAAAATATGCATTTATACAATAACAAAACATACAAAAATATGCAACACAAATCGATGCCATTTTGTTGCAAATTCTTTGATTCGGAAAAGTATTTGGTCAAAATCAGGATTGGCAACCGGTCTTGGATAACGATATTTTGTGAATATTTCGTTAAGGTATTTTAAGGTTAACTTTATTTAAAGCATAGCTGTTAAGTAATGATTACTAATCGTAAGAATTAGATTATTTTTTTTTTTTGAAAGGTGAAGTAATGATTATATTAAGATTATTTTCAGATTCGCACGATTACTAATTGATTACGATTACAGATAATTCAAAAATAATCAAGATTAATAAAAATTACGAGAAAATAATCAAAAATAATAAATAGTAATCAAAAAATAATTCGACTACTTTCAAAGATTACTTTTGATTGTTTTTAATTATTTTTTAAACTTTTCTACATGAAATTCTACCAGTATTTAATGGTAGTTGCTCATTAAGTGAGGAATCAGAACCGGCCCTAAAAAAAGTCTGAGTGAATTCACGAAAAATAATTTTTAAAGAAGAATTTTACACAGAACTAGAAAAAGATAGTTTTAAAGTTTTTAAATGAAAGCATACCATGTATTAATAATTTTTATTGTTAGATTTCCGATAAGACAACTTGTTCTAACTGTGTTCATCGAGTGATAAGAGGAAGCGGTGAAGTGACTTTAAATTTCATCAAACATTTGCAAGTCAAGCATATTGAACTTTTAAAAACATACAAAAATTATAAAACAGGTAGCCCTTTTGGCGGTAACACGCAATCTGAGTTCGATGTTCACTTGTTACATGCAATGATTGATAGTTCATTGCCCCTTTTCCATTCTGGAAAATAAATCCTTTATAGATCTTTTTCAAAGTACAGGTATGAAGGTGATGTGCAGACAAACAACGGCTAAGAAATTGGAAACAAAATATACCATCATGATGAAAAATGTTAAAGAAAGCATGGTTTGATCTAAATATTTTTGTACCACAGTAGATGTTTGGTCTGGAAATCACAGAAGCTTCTTTAGATATATGTACACTTAGGAAATTATGTTGGTAAAGACGACAGCAATTGTAGTCAAAAACAAATGAAATTTCATTTAAAAAAAGGACGACTTACATTTCATTAAATTCAACTAACATTGTAATTTGTTTTTTAATGTTCAAAAAATGACTAACAATTGTAGTAAAAATGAACCACATGGTAGTAAAAAATAAACAAACATTTGTTTTTTTTATTTTTTTAAATAACAAAAAACAACTGTAAAAATGAATGTAACATCATAAAACAGTCATTTGATGTTAGTTGTTTTTTTAAATGAACTACAAGGTTAGTAAATATTATGATGTGAGCAAGATTATTCGAGTTCAAGATCATTTGTTTTTTGTTAAACAAAAAACCGTGCAATATTTATTTATTACTCAAAAAAGTTTTTGCCCGCTTTCTTATAGCAGACTTTATCTACTGACAGGTCCTTACATGTTTCATTTCGCGTCACCGAAAATCATCAGAGAACCAATGTAGAAGGGCTAGAATATTCTACCCAAATTTTGAAGGAAAAAGATCAACGCTTTACCCGTATTGTTATATTTACTCGATGAGAAGTAAAAAACAAAATTGGAAGAATTGAACTAATTCAAATCAAAAATAAAACATTTTTAAGTAATAAACATTGTTCGTGTATAGACTAGAATCTCTAGTCATAATACACTGTGTTTTTATTGTTTATTAAATAAAGAACAACACTTTCTGACTATAGTATTAGGACCATAAATCAGTTTTTGCCGTACTCTGCAATTTTTAAATGTTTTACTTTTAAATTTTAAAAATTAAAACCAAAAGTTTATTTTTCGATCTTTTATCATACATTATGATGTGAGCAAGATTATTCGAGTTCAAGATCATTTGTTTTTTGTTAAACAAAAAACCGTGCAATATTTATTTATTACTCAAAAAAGTTTTTGCCCGCTTTCTTATAGTAATAAATAAATATTGCACGGTTTTTTGTTTAACAAAAAACAAATGATCTTGAACTCGAATAATCTTGCTCACATCATAATGTATGATAAAAGATCGAAAAATAAACTTTTGGTTTTAATTTTTAAAATTTAAAAGTAAAACGTTAGTAAATATTTTAATTTGTTCTACAAATGACTGACATTTACATTAAAAATGAAGAAACTGAATTACAACCCAAACAACTACATATTTTTAAAGCAGAAGTTCCCTGAGTGTAGGAACATACGAAATTGACTTAATGTCGTCAGTCGGAAAATGATAATATTATACGATATTGCTTTGTGTTACTTAAAATTTAATAATTAAATTCATCTACAAGTTCTTTTCTGTAACCCAGCGCATCTACAATATATCTATATATTTGGTGATAATTAGAACTGGCATTGTTTAAAATATTAATTAACTCATTTTCGGTTAAGTTATATTGTTTAAAATAGTGAAATCTTATTTGGCGAAGGATTGGGCATATGGCTAGGAAATGCTGTATGTTTTCATTTTGGCGAAGGTTGCACAGTGAGCATAAGAGTAGTCTTTGCTGTTGAAGCCTGGTTGCATTTAGCTCGAATAAGTCACATCTGGCTTTGAATATATAGCTTACTGCGGTGGAAGTGTTTTTAATTCCAAAATATGATTGTGGTTGTCTGTAGTTAAGATTCGCGTAGAAACGGTTTGTGGAAGATGCCTTCTCCAAGTAATTAAGCCTTTCTTTTGATTTTAAACCAGTTAAAATATCAATACGTAAACTTTACCAGTTTTCTTTTGTTGTGCATTCGGTGATTCTCAAGTTCTAGCTAGCGAATCAATATGTTCATACCAATATGCTTTTTTCTCAATAATAGTTTTTGTAAACATGTTTGGCAATCTATTTTCATTATATTCATACAACGTTTTGGTGATATATCTAAGATGTAAATCCAATGTATATTAGAGCGACTCAAGTTGTACGGAAGCGAAATTCGTGCAAGGTGTACCCCCCTCAAAATGAACATTGGTATTTTTTATGATGACATCTAAAATATTTCGGCTCTAGCTTTGACCTCTCGTGAGGTCGACATATTCTTTTTTTAATTTGCGAAAAAATATGCCGCCAAAAAGTCGTGGATCATTTTTTTTTTCTTTCTTTAGTCCTATTTTCATTCATACATGATCTGGAAACTAAATTCGCTATCATATTAGAGTTACCACAAAATTGCATTTATATATATTCCAGAGCACCGTGTAAAATGCATCTAATTTGCAAAAATCTAAATTATTTACATACAAAGATGATGTACTTGGCAAAAGAAAAAAATTGATACCCATATTGTCCTATTTAAAACGAAGAGTTATTACCCCATTGCATTTTTGCCAAAACGCGAACTGGCACGAATTTCAAAAAAAGCTGAGACCCGTATTTAATTAAATCGACTAAAGATTAAAAGATGTTAATTTGGCATTTTTATTACAAACAACCCCGAACAAAAAATTCAAAAACCGTTTTTTTTTTACAGAATATCCTTAAAAAAAGGACATGGATGATCGTCCTTGGACAATTTGTATAAACAGTTTGACACGCCTTAAAAAACCTTTCTTATGATACCCATATTGTATATGTTGGTAAGGAAACAGATTCTCAAATTAACAAAACATGCAAAAATAGACCCATTTTCAAAATGGTCCAGCTCACGAGAGGTCAAGGCTGGAGCCGAAATATTTTAAATGTCATCTTAAAAACGTCCAAGGTTTATTTTTATTTTTCCATACATTTTTTTTTATGTGTGTATGTTTATTACTTCTTAATAGGAAATCTTCAAAAGTTACCTCTTATGTTTTTTTGTTAGTCTCTACTAGCACATTACAAGTATGTTAATCTTTTGAAAATCGGATTAGAAACAAATGCAAAAAGTTCTTATTGCCGCAACTAGCGGCTCTGGAAGATTCAGAATTAAAACTAAAGCTCGATTATGTCACTTATGCCTATTCCAAATTTTATTGTAATCGGTCTACTAAGTAAGAATTGGTCGAATTACTGCCAAAAATTTTATGATATATCCCACTTTGCGCAGTTTATTAACCTTTTGAGGCCAAAGCTGCATGTAAAAAGTTCTTGACTTTTCAAGTTTAACGTAAAATAATTTAAAAAGTATTACATTTTTCCTATAGAGCAATTCCATATGAAAACGATCAAAATTGGCAAATTTTTGGACGACCCCTCTCCGATTTTAAAATAAAAAGTCTCAATCGATTGCCCAGCAAAAAATAATGTACCTACATATTTTTTTTTTTTTTATAGTGACTGGTTTAGTGGTGGTGTGCACCACTGTCATGTGACAAAATTGAAGAATTCTTCATAAGGGACCTCATTGAAAGTTGTTTTGAAAAAAACTACTAAAGCGATCGCAACGAGTGATAGCTCGTTGGAAAGGTATTGAATCAGGCTTTAATTGGAAAATAAAATTTTTCTAATTTTTCTCAGAAATTTACCTTTTTTCCCATGAAAATTAAATTTTCCCATGAAAATTAAATTTTCCGATTTTTCACAGAAGCTCCTAAATTTTCCGGCTAATTTTATTTTTTTTGGATTCCTCATAATTTTTGCTTTAAGAATCAGCAATAAAAAAATGGGCCCCGACTCCTTGTTTGGACAGGAGAAGAGCATTTAAGAGACCACCTTGTTCTCATTGTTTTTATATTTTTTTATAATTGAATTATTTTTAATTATTTAACAAGAAAAATTAGGAAAATTTTATTTTTCAATTAAAGCCTGATTCAATACCTTTCCAACGAGCTATCACTAGTTGCGATCGCTTTAGTAGTTTTTTTTTAAAACAACTTTCAATGAGGTCCCTTATGAAGAATTTTTCAATTTTGTCACATGACAGTGGTGCACACCACCACTAAACCAGTCACTATAAAAAAAAAAATATGTAGGTACATTATTTTTTGCTGGGCAATCGATTGAGACTATTTATTTTAAAATCGGAGAGGGGTCGTCCAAAAGGTGATCGCTTTCATATGGAATTGCTCTATAGTTATACATATTTTATGAAATATAATTTAGTTTATAGTATAATTAAACTCTCTTCATCTCAATAAATTTATTACTATTGGAAATATTCGCAGTTTTAGGAAAAAACATCAAAGCTCAAAATCGTGAGCATGTGTCTCAAAGGGATAACCCTTTGAGACCCTCAAAGGGATAAAATTTTGAGAACCATGCTCACGATTGTGAGCTTTGATGTTTTTTTTTTGTAAAACTGCGAATATTTCCAATAGTAATAAACAAATGCTTGCCCCTAGAAAAATCGAAGTTCTATTTTTTATAAAAAATTATGCATTTTGCAAAAATGTTTTTGAAATGGTAGGGGGAAAATGCAAAATGCATTCTAAAATTGCAAGAACAGTAAAAACTAATTTTTTAGAAAGATTAATTTATTTTTGGACTATAGATCGTATAATAAATTTACTTTATTCGAAAGAAAATCTTCTGGCATTATAATTTAAATTTGGCTTCTGGCATATGACCGGTATGTCTGGTTTTTCCAGCATTTGTGGCCGTATATTGGCAATAACGCGGCGAATGTTGTCCTCCAAGTGGTCAATCGTTTCAGGCTTATCGGCGTATGCTAGCGACTTCACATATTCCACAGAAAATAGTCAAGCGGCGTTAAATCCCACGATCTTGGAGGCCAATTCTCGGGTCAGAAACTATGTGGTTACCAAACGTTTCCTTCAATAAACCAATTGTGGCACGAGCTGTGTGACATGTTGCGGCGTCTTGTTGAATCCACAGCTCCTGCACATCATGGTTGTTCAATTGATGAACGAAAGAGTCACTAATCATGGCTCTATAGCGGTAAACATTGACTGTAACATTCTGACCAGTATCGTTTTTAAAGAAGTACGGACCAATGATTCCACCAGCCCATTAAGCACACCAAACAGTCAGTTTTTCTGGATGTAACGGTGTCTCAACATACACTTGAGGATTATTATCACTCCAAATACGGTAGTTTTGTTTATTGACGTATCCATTTAACCAAAAGTGAGCTTCATCGCTATACAAAATTCTCAAAGTTCGTGCGCGATACGCATTTCGAACAGAACCATGATTTTCAAAATAAATTTTCACAATTTGGAAGCGTTGTTCAGGCGTCAGTATATTCAAGTTGAAATGCCAAACCAAACTAAACATAAATCACTTGAAAGCTGACAAAATGGCCGCCAGTTAGAAAAGTGTTGCCAACTTATAATTCTATACCTGTATAAAAAACACCCTTCATTTATAATTTACAAAATTGACTCTTATGAATTTTGTTTTTTGATCATTTTAAGCTAATGATGTTTTTGAGAGAAATAAATTTTGTATTTCGTTAGGATATTTTAAGGTTATCGGTATTTTTCGTTTTTTCGTTAGGGTATTTTAGGGTTATCGGTATTTTAACTTATTTCGTTAGTGTTATTTTAGGGTTAAAAATAGTTCCTTGAAACGGTATTGAATTGTTATCGGTAATTTAGGGTTAGTGTTTGCCAAATATGGTCAAAATCAATTTTGGACTACTGACTACAAACATGCATTTGCATGGCATTCCTGGCAATATTAATAACAAATTTTGTTAAGTGCTTCTATGATAACTAAATACTTCACAACTGTCATTTTCAAAATATTAAATTAATTCAAATTGACAAGATGCCAAGTATCTTTCACTCAGTGTGTCAACAACACACACATCAAACTTGAATCAAAAGCATACATGGAACTAATGAATTAAGTGGACTAATGAAATGATGATTTCATTACCATTACATTGATTTTAATGGTAATGAAATTATTTTCAATATAGTTTTTTTAATTAATGATAATGATTTGAGGATTTTATTTCATTGATTAATGAAAATGGTTTCAAGTTTCATTGCTATTAATAATAAATCAATTAAAGAAAATAAGTACCATTGAAAAATAGACTTTTAAAATTGTGAAAAATCGCTCAAATCAGGAATGGGAAGCCCTCGCTCAGACTAATGCTAATTTGAAATAAGATATTAATTTTCAGTCTGGTTTGTAACCAAGTAAATGCCATGAGTGAAACTACCCATGTGAAAATTGGTTCGTATATGAACATATATGATCATATATGGACTTGTATATGATCATATATGGGAATAGCTGGCCATATATGTCCATATATAGTTCAATATATGACCATATATGGTCTCATATATGACCATATATTTTCGGATCCGAAATTTGAGGGTATATGGTCATATATGATCATATATGAGCATATACGGATCATATATGTGCATATATGAACATATATTATCATATACGACCTTATACCCTCAAATTTCGGATCCGAACATATATGGAAATATATGAGATCATGCATGGTCATATATCGAACCATATATGAACATATATGACCAGCTATACCCATATATGATCATATACAATCCCATATATGATCATATATGTTCATATACGATGCCTTTTTCACCTGGGTATATACAAAACGGACAAAATTTTTGCTTTTCAGTATTAATTAACACTGATAATACAAATAGGCAAGATCTGAGAAGGATCCCGAGAGATTACTTTTTTATGAAACAACTTCAGGGTGTCTTAATTATTTGTTTACTCATTTAAATTTAAACACTCCGATAATGAAATGGGACATTGGTCCAAAATGGAGCGTGTTGTAATTGAACGGGGGACGAGTGGAATCGGATCACGTAACACATTAGTATTATCGGTATAGAACGGGGAAATAGTGGAATGGGAACACTTAACACAGATGCAATATCTGTATGTGTTACGTGGTCAAGTTTTGCAAAAATGTTGTCCGTTTTTCGATATCTCTCTTAGATAGTAGTATCTCTCTCGAGAGATTAAGTTTTTTTTAAATGGCCATTATCTTCGAAATTAAACTAGATAGGGCAAAACGGACAAAATTTACGCACTACTAATATAAATAGGCTAGGTCCGCAAAAGATCTCGAGGTTTTCATTTTTTACAAAGCGGCCACATGGCGATTTATTTTTATTTTTACTATCATTTTAGATACTCCTATAAAACAAAGTTCGTTCCCAGTTCAATATAATTTCGTTACCTGTACTTAATGTTCCAATTTCACTCGTGCCCCATTCCACATCGTTCTGCACTTATTCTCCGTTCCATTAAATTCCGTTCGCACACCAATTCCACTCATTGCTTGTTTTATTCCATATCGCTTTGAATTAAAAAAAAAAATTCAATTTAAAAAAAAATATATAGTTTTACTTTCCAACCCATTTTTCAATCCAGGATTTCTTTGTAAACAAATAGTTTTTTTTAACGAATGTAATTAGTTTTTTTATGCATTAGTGTGATTTCATTAATAATGATTTTTCTAATTAAAAATATTTCATTATCATTAAATGGTAGTGAATTTTTTAAAATTTTCATTAGTATCAACTAATGGTAATGAAAATTACCCATGTATGGACAAAATAAACTAAGTAATATGAAAATATGAAAGCAAAAGAGCGATCAAATAAATAATCGACTGAACTTAAAAACAGGTTACCAGGAAGGTGTCTAATGTCTGGCGTTCCTTAGCAACGAATCCATTGTTTGCTAATACACAAAAATATGTTTAGCTTACGGTTTGTTTTTTATCTAATTTTGGACGAGTCTTGCAAATTCTTTGAACTTTAAAAAAATGTGTAGTCACGCATGCGCTTGTACATGTGCACATTTGTATTTGAAATAAAATTTAAATCCCGATTGGAAAAATATGTGTTGACTTTGAAATTAGAACATTCTGGTACCTAGACAATTTTTGTAGAATGGATAGGGGGAGCAATAATGTTCCCCACTCTAAAATACTAACGCTCAAATGCATAGACATTTTATAAATTTTTAAAACAGTCTTATAAATCATGTGAACCAATATAAGTAGGTATATTATAAAAATTAGAAAATTCTGATACTTTATAATGTGTGATCCAAGTAGAGATACTTTTTTCAATAGCCTCTTTTTGGCAGATCACGTTTGATTCGTGTCATGCTGTCATGTTATTTTTGTTTAGTATTGTTTGGCATTTCATAATGGAAAGACTTACGCCTGAACAACGTTTACAAATCGTTCAACTTTATTACGAAAATTCACGTTCTGTGAGGAATGTGTTTCGTGCACTTCGCTCAACTTATGGTCAACATAATCGGCCTACTGAGCGTACTATTCGCAACACCATCACCCATTTTGAGACCCAGCATTCATTATTGGATAATGTTCGACCGAATAGACAACGTGCAGCACGCTCTGAAGAAAATATAGCGGCCGTAGCTCAGAGTGTACACGAAGACCGTGGATAGTCGATTCGGCGCCGTTCGCAGCATCTCGGACTGACGTATGGAACGACTTGGCGCATTTTACGTCGAGATCTTAAATTGAAAGCGTACAAAATACAGCTTATGCAACAACTGAAGTCGCTCGACCTTCCCAAGCGAGATCGCTTCGCTCTATGGGCTCTTGAAAAGTTCCAAGAAGATCCGACGTTTTCGAGGCAAATTTTGATATCCGACAAGATCGTGTGATATCACACCGTTAGACTTTTTCCTGTGGGGATATGTAAAGTCTAAAGTTTATGCGGACAAACCCGCTTCGATTCAGGCCTTGGAGGAAAACATCACGCGTGTCATTCGCCAGTTACCAGTCGAAATGCTCGAACGAGTCATCGAAAATTGGCCTCAACGGATGGACCATCTGCGACGTAGCAACGGCCAACATTTGATAGGAATAATCTTCAAAAAATAAATGCCAAAGAATGTTCTTTCAAATGATAATAAACATTTCCCATTAAATTTGAATTTTCTGTGTTTTTTTTTAAAAAAGTAGGGAACCTCGAAATGGATCACGCTTTATTATCAAAACCTGATATTTCTATAGAAAAACTTTACAATTTGAGGAAGAATTAAAACAACACCCGATCAAAAATTAAATATATATCTCAAATATAAAATCATATCCCGTTTTATGTAAAACGATATTTTATCCTATACAAGTTAATTTCAAAAATGAGGTATCCAGTAATATCCAATCTTATCCCTCAAACATATTACTGTATTAAATTAAATCAAAATTGATCTCAAAATTGCGTTTTGGGAGGGGGATGGTCAACTTAAGATATTGATAGATCCTAAAATATTCCATGTGATTTTGTTGGATCTAATTAGTTTCAAAAAGATACGTAATGTAAGGAGGAACGAATAAGATATTTTGAGATTTAATTGGATCTACTTAAATCTAGTAAAATATAACATTTTGAATAAAATTAAAAAACAAAAAAGAAATTGCTCATTAGGCACAAATAAAATTATGTATGAGTTATATATAAAACAATACATAATTATATCTTATGCAGATGAAAAATATTAATGATGTTGGGCCATATATATATAAATCATATATCAAACTATATTGATAATATTGTGTCATATATGGTATCTTACATAATTATATCTTATATCATTTGATATCATATATAGTTATGTCTGTATTATACATATGGCACCATATATATTTTTTATAAAACGGAATATATTATTATATCTTAAATTATATACCTAATATGTTACCATAAAATATGATGTAAAAATCGTAAAATATGCATTGAAAATGTAAAAATATGCATTTATTTTTGACTTTTCCAACGTTTTCAGTACAGTATTAATAGAACTTAGAAAAAAAAAATGGAAATTATGTTTTTCTGTTATTTTTGTCTTTGTGATAAAAGAAATTTTATCAAAAAATGTTTATAAATTTGAAGAAACAAAATTTAGAAACTACAATGATTTTCCAAAAACGCAGATTTTAAAGAAATTAATAAAAAAAATCTTAAAAACATGCATTTTAATGCAAAATATGCATTTATAGCATTAAAAATATACATTTATAGCAAAATATTTATTTATGAAAAAATATAAAAAAAATATGCATTAACAAATCGATGCCATTTTGTTGCAAATTTTCTAACTCGAAAAGATATTTGGTTAACTTTGTTATTCAGCTAACTAGATATAAAAACCAAAAAAATGTATTGGCTATTGGGTAGCAAATCCCAATTAAGTTTGGAGAATAAACTAATACTTTATAAAACTGTTTTAAAACCTGCGTGGACTTATGGAATTCAACTGTGGGGTACGGCAAGCTATTCCAATATTGATATTTTACAGAAATACCAGTCCAAAACTTTAAGATTTATAGCTGATGCACCTTGGTTTGTTAGAAACGATGTGATTCACAATGATCTTGATGTCCCCAAAATAAGAGATGAAATTAAAAGATTCAGCACAAATTACCTCAATAGACTAAGTAATCATCCTAACTCACTTGCAATTACACTTTTAGACGACAGTAACGAAGTAAGAAGACTAAAAAGACTGCACATTTTAGATCTCCCATTTTTAAATTAGGCATTTCTTAGCATAGAAAATGTATTATATTGATCAGTAATGTTTTATACATATATATTTGTTAAGTTCAATGGAACTTAACTACTCTGTTATTTTAAATTACTTCATAAGATTTGCTTAATATTTTTCTTATTGTAAATAGATTGCAAATAAATAAAAAAAAAAAAAAAAAAAAAGCTAACGACAACAAATAAAGGGTCCGCCATGTAACGTTTTTTTTCCGATGCCGATTTTACCAAAAAATCATCTTTTCAGATGAAGCTCATACTGCATGGCCAGCCGAGGCAGCCATTTGAATGAAATTATTTTCCATTATTAACCGGAAGGATTGTACTTTCAAATAAAAAATAAATTTGAGAAAATATTCAGTAGTTTTTTTTATAGCATTTTCAAAAAAAAAAGTTATTTGGCGGACCCTATATATACTTTATTGAACTTCCGAGCCCCAATGATTACATATCGTATTATGTTATACATGAAAATGTATTATTATATATGGCAATAGATCTATCATATCTTATTATGTATAGCATATATGCTTAATATCTTATTTTATAAAGATCATATATAGTAATATATCGTTAGATATATTACCACATAAGAAACATATAATAATATATATCTCTACATGAGATGATTTTAAGATGAAAAAACATAAGGCTACATTATTAGTTACTTTTAAGGTATGGTCGTCTCCTAAATTAGTAATGATATGTCATTATTTTCCGCGACATTTCCATATAAAAGTAATTCGATTTGTAATCAGAAATGCAAGTACACACCATTACAAAATATGTAATTACCGAGTGTGGAAAAGCGTTATGATATAAGTGGTTATATTAGTACATATTTGGTTATAGCAAGTACTTGCATTTCTCATTACAATTCATATTATTTCATATGGGGATGCCGCGCAAATTAAAGATATATCTTTACCAGGGATAGGAACTTCATGCACTTAAAAAATGTGTTTAAGGCGCCTATAATATGCATAAAAATCTTAAAATATGCACTCAAAATTAATAAAATATGCTACAAAAAAAAATATCAAAAACAAAACATATCTTAAAACAAAAAATATCCAAAAACAACGAGCCTATAGACTAAAGATGATCGAATCTACTCAATCCCTGTTAAATGTTTTTTTTAATGTTTTTTTATATGCAAATTAAGAGAAACAGTTTTTAGTGATTTTTAAATGCGTATTTTTCCAAGATTTTTCCACGGCACTTCTCTAAAAAGCTGAACATGGATTTGATAGTTTCGAAGAAAATTAATTTTAAAGTTAATCTGTACTGTTGAATATATTTTCTGCATACATTTTGCATAATTAACACAATAATTTAATTTTATCATATTGATATCAAAAGCAAAAAAATTTTAAGTGTTTTTTTTTTTACAAAAAACTTAGAAAAATGCAGTGTTTAAATATGCAATAAAAATAAACATTTAAAGCAAAATATGCAAAAATATGCATTTACAGAAAAATATGCAAAATGTGCACTAACAAATTGATGCTGTTTTAACGCAAATTCTTTGATTCGCAAAGATATTTTTTATTCTGTTCTAAGACTTAAGTAACAAAACATGTATTTCAAAGAACTTCCGGTCTCTGATCATTATTTACCTCCATACAAAAAATAAAAAAGGATGTGTTTACATATATGCTTACCAGTATGGGCAAAAATAATGAGTCTTACAATAAATTTTCAAGAAACTAAATTTAATAAAAAAATATTTATTTTTTTAATAAAATGTGGCTGCACGGGAATCGAACCTGGGACTCCACACAGTCAGTTACCGGCCTACCAAGTGCGCTATCTCGACATGTTATACTTGATAGATAAAAACATAAATGACTTGCTTGCACAAAATGTCATTACGTTTCAGCTTACTAAAAATCAAAAATACAATATGTGGTATTTTCGAGAGTTGAAAAAATTACGAGTCTAAGAATAGATGTTCTAAAAAATTATCAGATTATTATTTTATGTTAAAAAAAGATTAAAAACGTATTTATTGGTAATGCATTATTTTTTTATTCAAATAATGCGAAAATTATATAGTTATTAGTAAGTCATAATAATTCGTATTAAAGTAATCTAGAGAGTACGCTGGTCTCATTACTGCTAGTCCAAAAAATTATGATATATCATTACCGTTTCTAGACTGGATCTGAAAATAGTTTAAACAAAAGTACACACATTTTGGAAACACTTCAAATAAATCATAATATTTTCCAATTGGGCCTTTTAAATCAATGAAATTCCTAAGATTTGGGATCTTTGAACTTTTATTTTATCCACAAAAACCAAAAACAAAATTAATTAAATGCCCAAATTTCACCAGAAACTGAAATATTTCACAGAATTTTTTTTTATGTTTAGAAAAATGTGCTTTTTAAGGAATTTCCAATTGGGCCCTTTAAATCAATGAAATTCCTAAGATTTGGGATCTTTGAACTTTTATTTTAGCCACAAAATCCAAAAACAAAATTAATTAAATAATTTCAATTTCACCAGACACTTAAATATTTCACAGATTTTTTTTTATGTTTAGAAAAATGTGCTTTTTAAAGAATTTCCTGTTTGTGCATTAGTCCTTTTCAAGAACGGAAATAGCTTTTACGTTTGTAATGAAAAATTTCGCATACTTCCAAATCAAAAAAAAAAAAAAAAAATGTAAAAGTTACAGAAAAAACTGTTATTTTACTGAAAAATTAACTATTTACAGACCGTTTAGTTAATTTTAGCAAAATGTGCCTGTTAATTTTATTAAAGTAAAAGCAGTAGGAAAAATTAGTAAACTTAACAAAAATTTAGTATTAGTGATTTTTTTTTTTAAATTGGATTTTTTTTATTTAAATTAATTTTGATTATCCTTTGTCATTTTCTTTATATTTTTTATTATATAAATGTTCAACTTAAAAAAAAACTTTGCTGTTAAATTGACTTTGATTCAAAAAAGATATTTTCAGTGAGGATTTTTTTATATTTTTATTTTGGCATCGCGACACAATAACAACGCGCTACTAAGGATTTTAATTCATTGCTCGACGCAATTAAAGCAGACAGTTCCAAATTAAAAACCGTATTCGAAAGCGGTTTTTTAAAATCAGATTTTTAGAACAAATTGAAAACCGGTTTCCTAAATTCGACAGTGTTTTGGACACTCTAACTCTATTCTTTTAATTTTTGAACCATTCATTAATATTAATTCACACAAATAGTTTTCTTGCCATTTTGAAATGCAAAATTATTAAATTTTCCAATTTTTTTAGTACTTGCACTAACAGTAAAAAGCCAGTAAAAATTTTTGTTTAAACTACTAAAAATTAGTTCAATATGCCAAATATTTGCTAAATAACGAAAATAAATCTGTTAAATCTACAAAACTTTAGTGTTATCTGAGCTAAATTTTAGTTAAATGATAGTTGTGCTAAAATCAGCATAAATCAAAGTTTTTTTATGCGATAAAAAAATAGAATAAAATTAGTAAACATTCTCCTAAAACTATTGAAAATTAGCTCAAATCTACGTTGCAGGAAAAAAATTTTAAAATTTGTAGCTTTTTTTTTGCTACACTGATAATAATCTATGCTTAAAAATACAAATAAATGTCAAAATAACCAAAAATTTTGTAAAATAAACGAAAATTTGTTCATTTTACAAAAGATTTTGTTGTTTTGACATTTTTTTCGTATTTTTAGCATGGATTATTATGAGTGTAAGTAATGTTTAGGTAAGAATAGCAAAAACAAAATCTGTTAAATTTACAATAATTTTGTTATATTTGGGCTAAATTTTAGTGAATTAGAAGTAATTAGTAGACAATAAAAAATCACAAAAAATAAAATGTTCATATGGGAATAAAAATCAGACCTTCTGAAATCACCAGTTTAAAATTATTCGGCAAATATTTCTGTTGATTTTAGGAAAATATACTGTTATTTGCATTAAATAAAATTTAAGGTAGATTAGATTAGATTATAGTGGCACTATGCGCCGCGACCAGAAATTGGTATTTTGTGCTGCCAGCGAATACACCCTATAGGTTCAGGCTCCCTACGAAGCCAATTATCCTACCAGGTGAACAGTTCCAAACGTCCGATGGCGTCACTATTCGATCACCAAAATAACGCACCCTCCTGTCGGAGAGCCTCGGACATTTGCAGAGAACATGCTCAGAGGTCTCGGGTTCCAATTCACAAAACCTGCACGTATCCGTAGAGGATCGTCCCGTCTTGTACAATTGATACCTAAGGCCACAGTGTCCTGTGAGGTAACCCGTTACGGTCCTTAGTTCGCCCCTCGTCATAGACAAGAGTTTCCGCGACCTCTCCCCAGAGGGAGATATAAACAGCCTCGCCTGTCGCTGCCCAGGCGATCTGGCCCAATAGGCCCCAAACTCCGACTCCCTCCATCTTCTGAGCTTCTCTTTGACATACCCATTGGGTACGCCACAGAAGGGTTCCGGGCCAATGAATTGTCGACGAGCTCCGCAGTTGGCTAAACAGTCAGCCCGTTCGTTGCCCTCATGCCCCTCATGGCCTGGAATCCAGCCCAGTGTCAAGGAGTTGTTAAGTCCTAGACGATTTAGAGAGTCGATACATTCCTTAACCAGACCAGACGACACATCTTGAGCCCTCAAGGCACCAAGTGCCGCTTGGCTGTCAGATAGAATGTAGATCGTGACCCCCCGTGTCCTCCTCCGCAAACACTCTTCCACACAGATACAGATAGCGAAGACCTCAGCCTGAAAAACGGAGGGATATTTGCCCATGGGCAGAGCACGCTGAAATCCGGGTCCGACGACACCCGCCCCCGTATCCATGTTCAACTGTTTCGAGCCATCCGTGAACCAGACCTGTGCACCAACCTCCGGTACCCAAGATCCATTCAACCACATGCTCCTGTCGAAAATCACAACAACAAAGTGCCTAACAAATACTTGCACAGGCAGTATCTTGTCACTGACCCTAATAACCGGGTCATCAGCGAACATTTTCGCAATCTCAAGATGCCCCTTCAGATCCCCACTCCTCATGCTGCCAATCTCCCGCAGCCTTAGGGATCCCATGCACGCGTTCTCCTTTACAGAAATATGCAAAGGAGGAATACCCAGCATGACTCCAATGGCATCAGTCGGACATGATTTTGAGGCACCAGTGATACCAATACATGCCAGTCGATAAATCCTCTTAAGAGTCATCTGAGCCCCGAGTTGTTCAACCTTTGTCCACCACGCCAAAGAGGCGTATGTGACCATCGGTTTCACAATGGTGTTAAAAGACCAGTAGACCATTTGAGGTCTAAGGCCCCAGGTCTTGCCAAAGAGCCTCTGGCAGGCAAACATTGCCCTAGTGGCCCTTTTAGAGATTATATCAAGGTGCTCATTCCAATTCAGAGACCTATCCAATATAACCCCCAAGTACTTAACGCTATCAGAGAAGCAAATCCTCGTCCCCTGAAGCGATGGCTCAGTGAGACATAACTTACGTCTCCTAGTAAAGGGCACCAGGATGGTTTTCGAGGGATTTATAGTCAATCCCTTCTCCTGGCACCACTTTAAGGTAAAGTTCAGAGCCTGTTGCATGCGCTCAGAAATTGTCCTGTCATCTCAGCCTGTGACAGAAATAACAAGATCGTCAGCATATCCGTAGGTTCTGAAACCCAGGTCATTAAGCTGCTCAAGCAGCTCATCAATGACCAGAGTCCACAGCAGAGGCGATAGCACACCACCCTGAGGACAGCCCCTAGTCGCCCCTATGGTCCTAGAAGTGTTCCCGATGCCGAATGTAATGACTGTAGAGGTCAACATCTCCAGAGTCCAACTAACGAATTTAAGGTAAAAATTACACATTTTTTTTATATTACGTGCTTTGTTTGGTGGGTATTGCCCACAAATAGTTATCCAAGCAAACCCTGCACCATAACATAAATTTGAGTTGTTCCCTTATTTCACAAAACATTTCGGTGAAGTAAAATAAACTTTTTTATAAATTAGTTTTGTAACAAAATCAATTTGCTTAGAAAACCCGCTACACTTCACATGTGTATTTTACGAAATTATTAATTAAAAATTTTATACATTCATTTCGAACGAATATTTTACTTTGAGATTTTTTTCCTTTAATTCTAACCGACGAAAAAAGTTCCGATAGAGTCATATATGATTAAATATAGCATCATATATAACTAAACGTCACATCACAACTCATCTTATCCGAAAAATGCCATACATAAGCTGATCTCATGTTATCTCATGGGATCTAATCTCATATAGTGTGATCCGAAAAATGGGTCTATCAAATATGACAAAATTATATATATAATTTGATCTAATACGTTTTTAATTAAAAAAAAAAATTGAAATGTTTTAGAGAATCGTACGTTCCGCTTTCCAGAGGTGGCATGTCATAACGTCCAATGACATAATGTCCATGTACGTTATGTCACTCGTAATGTCCATGGACATTACGACATTATTTTTTGGATATTATGTCACTTTCAAATGTGGCATAGCGTCCAGACTTTTTAAAATAAAAAGATTAATAATATTTAGTATATCAATACAATTTTTTTAAATATTCTTTAGTAGTATATCACAAAATAAAACTAAATTTATAAATCGCATAATCGCACGCAGAAAAAACTTTACCTGCCGCGTTCTACGGATAAAAAAACCCCTAAGAGCAGCCAAAGGCCGCCACACAGAAAAACTTGTTTTTACAAATTACTTGATGTCTTAAAAATATAAGATTTTAACGGATTCGACATCTGATTTAAAAAACAAGTTCTTCTGAGTGGCGGCCTTCGGCCGCTCTTAGGGTTTTTTTTTACTCCGTAGAACGCGGCAGGCGGCTTCGCGAAATAAAGTTTTTTCTGCGTGCGACACAAAAGAAACTTCAAAATTACTGATCTGTTTCCACACTGGAGTATAATGTCCATGGACCTTATGTCACCCAAAAAGTGGCATAATGTCCATGGACTTTATGTCATTCCATTTGTGGACATAATGTCACATTGCAGAGTGTCATAAAGTCCATGGACATTATGACACTTTTCGAGTGACATAACGTCCATGGACATTATGTCATTGGACGTCATGCCACCCTTTCCATACCCCTCCTCCTTCTGAGATGTCATAACTTTTCATAATATTCAATATGCACTAAAATCAATTGCTTAAAACATCTTCTTTTGCCACTCATTATTTCAAATTCAAGATTTGAAATTATTTTTAATCACTTTAATACCGATCTTTACTTACCAAAATTCTAGCATGAACTGCGTTCCTTTTGGTAAAATAACTCATTGTATTGCTATTATTTACTTTACGACAATTTTAAGAACCGTTACAAATGCATAAAATTTACCAAAATGTAATTTTAATAGAAATGAAATAACTCGCAACAAAAATGAAATAACTCCCAACGATAAAATCACATTTAAAAATGAAAATGAAATAAGTCTTAACAAAAGTGAAATAACTCCCAATGTCAAAAAGGAGTGAAATAACTCCCAACAAAATCTGGTTGGGAATTATTTCATTTGGGAGTTATTTCATAACGAAATAATTTCTAACAGAAAATTGTGAAATAAGTCCTAACGCATTGGGAGTTATTTCATAGTGAAATAAATCCGAATTTATATGGAAAATTTTTGGGAGTTATTTCATTATATTTTTGGGAGTTATTTCATTTGTTCATTTGGGAGTTATTTCACGGTACCGTAAATTGCAAACTTTACACGTCCTTGTTATACAAAATAATTAAAAATAATAACTATACAGTCGGTTTAATGGATCAATACGATATTTTTGTATGAAGGATAAATCTCCCTATTAAGTACTTCAGCAATTTTAGGTTGTTTAAAACAACTATTTTGTTAACCACAAAACAGGATCAGTGGTAGATGGTATATTGCCTGTATAGGAACTTAATAACTTTTTAATTATTAAAATAGAAAATTTACGCATGTTTTAAGGGTTGGATGTTTCATTTGTTTCAACAAGCCATTTTCAACGCTCTCTTCTAAAAATCTGAACTGGTTAAGAGTTTCGAAAAAAATTTGGTAACAGTGGTACTTTTAATTAATTAATTTTGATGCTTTTAAGCAATTTTAATTAAATTTTAAAGTTAATTTGTGTTAAAAAATGTTTTAATTTTTGTATTAAAAATACAAAAATAGTTTTTTTCGGATTATCTATAAAGGGTTTTTCAATAAGAGCGCTACAAAAGTTTTTTTAAATAAAACAAAAACGGTTTTGGATATCAATGAAATTCTTTATTCCTGTGAAAGTACGGTCGATGCCATTGTGTATGGAACTCGATTTCTTTTGCATGGCCACCACTGGCATGCTTGCAGAAGTCCAGACGCTGAACCCAATTTTCGACGGTTTTCAAGCATAAATCGGCCTATACTGCTGCAATTTCACGTTCGATATTCGTACGAAGTTCATCAATCGTCGCTGGCTTGTTGGCATAGACCATAGACTTGACGTATCCCTACAGGAAATAGTCTAACGGCGTCAAATCGCACGACCGAGGCGGCCAATCGACTGGACCATTTCGTGAGATAACACGTTCTCCCAACTTGGTTTCCAATAAATTGATTGTGGCATTCGCTGTGTGGCGCCGTCCTGTTGGAACCACATGTCCTCCAAGTCCATATCATCCAATTGGGGCCAAAAATATTCGGTTATCATTGAACGGTAGCGATTCCCATTCATAGTAGACACAGAGAGACACATTTGGGCTTTCTTCAACTGAAGCCTCAGCGGCAGCAATATTCTCGACACTACGGGCACTTCTTTGCCTCACTGGCACGGGAACATTTTGTACTGTGCCTGTGGATTCAAATTTTTCCACTAGACGCTCAATTGTTGATCTGCTAGGACGATTATGACGACTATAAATTGGACGTAGCGCTCTTAACGTTGAGGCCACTGACTCCGAATTTCGGTAGTAAATTTTTATAATTTCGACTCGTTGTTGGCTCGTATATCTTTCCATCATGAAATGGCAAACCTTACTGAAGAAATAATATGGCGTCGTTTGCTGTCCCTGTGGGTCTACTTTTGTAGCGTCCCTGTTGAAAAACCCTTTATTTTCATATATTTAGTTAGAATATTGTTCTACCTCAAATCCAAAAATCTAATATGATATTTGTTACTTTTCAAAAAATTTGATCATTTTCATGATAGACAATACAATTGTTTCATTGGCATCACCCAAATCTTCAATTGTCTGTGTTGTTTAATGTATTCTCTGCATAAGTTTTGTAAAAAAAAAATTGTTTATATATGTATACTTAAAAATATGCATTAAAAAACCTTTAAAAAACAGTTTTTCTTAAAACCAGTTGTCATATAAAATTTAACAGATGTTGAGTATCTTGGGGCGTCTTTAGCCTTTATGTTCGTAGGTTTAAAACCTAATAATTATAACGTTGTTTTTAAGTACTTTAATAAAAAATTTTAGTAAACATTACAAAAGAAAAAAAAACGTAGCTTTTCATGTTTTTTGCAGTAAATTTTAAAACTCATTTATTTTCTAATTATAAACGGTGCTAAAAAATATGTAAAAGTGTTAGAAATTTCTTCGTTAAATGTTACTATATATATTTATATATAATGACATGGTGTGGCATATATTATTATATACTCGTATAAAAGTGATTTTGATTAATTGTACCATATACATACATTACATATGGTAGAATATAAGGTCATATATAGTCTATATATATTTCATATGATAAGATTTATAAGATATGCTAATATATAACATAAGATACAATGTGATGATACCAAAAAATTTTTATAAACTAAGTGTAAGATATGAACATAGTAACATAGTAATATATTGATATAATGATATCAAGTTATATATGAGTATACTAGGCTTGGGCATTTTAGGTCTTTCTAAAGATCGCTCTTTACAGTTCAGCTCCTTTCAATGAATTAGTTCGCTCTTCTAGTTCAACAGCTCTTTATCCTAAATTGAGCTGTGCAACACGAACTATTTGAAGTGAATTGAATCAGCTGATGCGTAACAAAATGTGTAACTTTCTATTAAATTTACTATCGGAGAATAATTCAACACTTTAAAATATATTTAAAATGATTGCTAAATCATAAAATGGTACGTAATTATAAAAATTTTTAATTATTTTAAAAACAAATTGAGCTGGCAACATTAAAAAAAACTCAAAAGCAACATAAAGAAAAGAAATATTACTCAAAAGACGAAAAGAGAGAAAGACCTAAAAGAGCTGATGATTGAGATCCAGCTCACTAGTTCAAAGAAAAGACTAGTTCAATTGAACTAGGTCGTTCACGAACTACACAACTCTAGAGTATACAGAAACTTTTTTCAGCGGGTAGCAATAACTGATTATTTGTTGACATATATTATAGAGTATTTTTGTAGCTAAAACGCAATTTAAAAATATAACGTGACTTATTTGAAAATAATGCATTAAAAGTTGAAAGTTGAAGGAATTTAAAGATTTTATAGAATATGCGGGGGAAATACAATTGATCTGATCCCTTAAAAGATTTGAAAAAATAAATAAATTAATATATATAACTAGGGCTCGGAACTTCATGTAATCACATGTATGTTGTCGTTAGCTGGAAAATAACGTAAACCAAATATCTATACATACATTGAATTTTACTTTTTTGGCTTTTCTGGTAATTACACATAGAGAAATAAAGTGCCAACCGGATTGAAAAGTGTATATTAATGGTAACAACTAATAAATTCAGTTAGTACAACGATATTTACATTCGATTTCTGAATATTTTGGGTATTGTAACTACAATTCAGTTAAATTAATCGAACTTTGTTGTGAAAACGAATTTTAAGTTGTGCCAACCGTCTGAAATTATTAATAACCGAATTCGAGTCGTAATAACCGAATTTCAGTTGGCAAATAGCAAAAGTTTTCTCTGTGTGTATATATATGCAAGTGATAGTTTTTTTTTGTTAATTTCTACCATACATGTTTATGTATAATTATATATAAAAGGGAAGGAATTTTTCTTCTAAATTTTAACACATACACTCAGAATATTCTTACAGTAACTACATGTAGGCCATTCGGGTAGTAAACAGTAGTAGCTATTTGAAAATTAAAAACGACTAATTTAGACAGTCATAGCAAGAAATACTAACCAAAAATACTGTACTTCAGTAACAGTTGTGTTGAGTAGTTATTTTAACATTTTAACAAACAACTACCAAAACAGTAATTTTACAGTAAACAGTTAAATTCTGTTAGTTATTTAAGTTTAGTTTATATTTGTTATTATTGATATGTTCATACTTTGCAAATAATAATTAGAAAATTTCATTGTATCTCCAATGCATAAAAACCTCATAGCTGGACTACCGTTTGGAATTTTGACGTTGCATTTTAAATAGGATGTACGAAATACAAATTTTTATTGTAATTAAAAGAAAAAATTTATATTTTGAAAATACCGCGAAAATAACTGTTAAAAACAGTAGTTTTTACTACTTATGTAGTCGTTTTATACTCATTGTTTTTTGTGTCATGTTGTTCGTTTTTATGGTTTATGCATTCATTTAAGTTAGTTGTTTTTGGCGGCTTCGTTAGTCGTTAGATTAAACAACTACAACTACCATTGTAGTTGTTTTATCAATAGTTAAAAAAGACTACATGGTTACTCATTCTTATGACAAATACAGTCATAGCCTTTTTGACTACACTCAAAAAGATAAGTTAGTAGAAAAGTTAGTAAAACGTCTTGTAAATCAAGTATACTATTTCTCAGCAAGTTTTTTTGTTTAAATTGTGTTTTGAGGTAAAATTTTAGTTATACTTATTCAGCACTTAACTGTTTCGAATTAATATTTTACTAATGTTTTACTAATTGATTTTGCTAAAAACATTGCTCTGATAAGCACATTAATAGTGTGGCCGACAAACATATTGAAAGATATACGCAGAATCAAGTAGAAGTTGCAGGATGTCAAGATGTAATAGAGACGAGAAAATTATACTAAGAAAGTACAACTCTTGTTGGACATATACAAAAATCTACCATTAAAGATTTTTGTATCTGTTTTTTATGCAAAACGACGCTAACGATGATATAATGTGATATGTGTGTTGTCACCAGCTTGACAAAGTAATTGTAAAGGGTCCGCCATCTAACTTTTTTTTTCAACTAGTGCTTATTTCGTGAATGGTAATTAGTTTTATCCTCATCGATAAACCAAAGCGTGAAAAGCCAAAAACAGTGCGTACACCCGAGAATATTGCTGCTGTGGCAGAAAGTGTGCGCGAAGCGCCATCAACATCAATTCACCGTCGTTCTCAACAATTGAACATTTCGGAGACATCATTGAGACGAATTTTGCATAAAGTCCTTGGTATGACGCCATACAAAGTCCAATTGGTTCAGAAGTTAAAAAAAAAGTTATTTGGCGGACCCTTTATATTAATTAAATTAAAGATAAAATAAAATATTTAAGTTTAAAAAAACATTAAATGTGTATTTGAAAACTAAATCTTTAATTATTAATTATTAATATAGTGTGGTCAAATTGTAAACAAATATTCGTTCAGGTAGACAGACTATAGCGAAAGACAAGGACCCACATCTCAGGTAATTTTTTATATTTCCATTTTCTTATTGCAAAAAAGGGTTGTATATTTAGACAACCATTGACGTAAATAGTTTTTCAATAAAAATGTTTTCTTCTTCTTCTTCCTGTAAAGAGACTAACTAAAGTAATATTATACAGTAATTAATTAAAAATTAATTACGATTGTCATTATCTGACGGTTGCAAAACACTTTCTAACATGAAATTTGAAGAAACTTGCTTAACGGCGACTCAATCTCTAACCTACACTTGGTATCCAACTATTGTATGTGAATAAAGCGCATCAAAAAACGTGATAATTACTTGTGAAAAAGAGATAGATTAGGAAGAAGAAGCATTCTAGTTGACAAATGAATTGTAAATTGGTATTAGTTAATTCTGTCTCTTCTGATCGAAACAATACTTGTGTGTACGTAGTGTGACAAAACTCCACTTTAGCCACAGTCATCGCTGTGTCGACCGTGGCTCAACTCGTTAAGAGGTGAGATTACGATGCATAGCTTGATGCTAAGGCAGTGAGTTCGAATACCAGTACGACACAAAAAAATAAAAAGTTTTTCATATAGAGCAAATTAACAATATAAAATACTTTGTTCAATTGACACATAAATTAACCACTGACGAGTCCCAGGAGGGGGACGAAGTCTGGTGTATCCCTTGTGTCCGTAAAATTTTGCAATAAAAATGTTTTCTTCTTCTTCTTCCTGTAAAGAGACTAACTGAAGTAATATTCTACAGTTATTAATTAAAATTAATTACGATTGTCATTATCTGACGGTTGCAAAACACTTTCTAACATAGAAAGATAATTTTGTTTGTGTTATATATAATTATTTCTATACATTTTCAGATATGAAATTAATTCATGTCGTCAATGTGGGAGTATGAACACTTTTATATTTTGTAACGAATTGTAAATTATTTTTAAAATAATCACAAAAAAATGTTTCAGATTTTCAGTAAATAATTTAACTAAAATATAATTTTTCTAAAAATTTTTTGAGTTTTTTTCAGTCTACTAATATTCAGGAATAATTTTATAAATTTTTAGCAATGATTTTTTAATTCTTAATTAACTAAGTGATAGCAAAACTTTTGCTGAATCTTCTATTTTTGTTGCTAAAAATCAGCTCGCTGATTTCAAGCAAAAGATTTTGCTGACATTAGCCATTTTTTTGCATGCACCCACCCTCCGACTAAAATTTTGCTGACTTTACTAATTTTTTTTGAGTGTAATTTTAACTGTAATTTTTAGTCATTTCTACCTTTTTAATTTCCTGAGTGTATTTTTATAAAGAATTAGTTTTGTCAATAACTTTGTGAAATTGCTTCTTTCGAAAATTTTCCAAAATAAGTTTAATGAATTTAAAATTATAAATTTAGTTTACAAGATCGAATTTAGAGTTCATAAATGAAAAAAATAAATTAAAAAGCGTTATTAACACGGCAACGTAAGACAATTTTTTATTTAATGTGATAGTAAACAAACGGTAAATTACTACAGCTACAAGTTTAAACTAAACAAACTTGTTTAAATCATCGTACTAAAGTTGTTTTAATTTATGAATGAAAATTGTTAGTATTAACACGATTACAACCAATTGGGTCACTTACTAATTGAAATTGGTATATAAATATGTAATATGAATCTTGGGTTGTTTCAGAATTGGGCGACTTCAATTACATTTCACAATCGTTCACTTGTGACATTTTTCCATATCGTTAATAATATCAGACCTACGCTGACACTTGTGAGCTTAATCGCTTCCTTGGAATATTTGTAAAATGTTTAATACCAAACATGGAGACTAGTAAAAACATCTGGGTATTTAATTACATGGCAATTACTCAATTACACCCAATTACATATAATTGGACATAAAAAAGTAATTGGCCTGTAATTAAATACACAGATATAGCTATTATGTCCCATGTTTGGTATTGACAAAATTGAAAATTTTCCAAAGAAGCGTTTAAGCCAACAAGTGTGAGCGTAGGCCTGAAATTTTAAATGATATAGAAAAATTTTACATGTGAATGATTTAGAAATGTAATTGACGTCGCCCAAGTCTGGGTTGTTTAAATTTTATACACGCAAATTGCGAATTGACTAAAATTTTGTTCGGTGATACACTCACAACTACACAGGTAGTAATTTCCGACCTTACCAAAAAAATAATACTGCTACGATATTTTTGTAAAACCTACCGTGTTAAAAATTACCAAAGGTACAACTAATGTTGTACCAAGAAAACACTAGTTTGTTTGCAAAGCATGTGTTTTGCCAGTACCACCCTCAAAGTTCTTTGCCAATGTTGTTTTTACCAATATTACAACCAATTAGAAACATTTTTTTGTTTTTAATATTTTATTATATTTCACGCATTTAAATATAATACTAATACCGAAGTGTAGTGCTGCTTGTGATTTATTATACATATTTGTCAAAATTAATTTAATTTGAGCTTTTTGAAAAGTCCCAATTTTTTGAATTCCCAACAGTTGGCCACTGCTTTCAATCGGGTAACTGAACACAACTGTCAAGATTGTTAATCCCACGTTCTGCCAACGCATAACCGACCGTCTCCGACGCTTTGTCAACACTGTGCCGATTGTATTTTTCTGTTTGGGCTGTTAGCAGAAAAATTAGTAACGTTTTTTATACAAAGTTTTTGTACTAATTTTCAATAGGATATTAAAAATATACTTTAAATTGCAAAAAATGCTAAATATATAGTAAAGAAATTGGCAGATCTTAGCTACTTGATTTTTATTAAAGGTTTACTTATTTTTTTATTAAATTTAGTAGCGTTTACAAATCTTCCCTACACTCAGAATATTCTTACAGTAACTATTTATATAGGTCAATCTGGTAGTAAACAGTAGTAGTAGTTGTTATAACTGGTATTGTAAAGTTTTTCCATGAGAAAATGGAAAACGACTAATTTAGACAGTCATTTCAAATAATAACTAACTAAAAATACTGCACTTCATTAAATTAATGCAGTTTTATGAAAACTTTCATAATATTTATTAAAAATTTCATACGACTAATGAAAAAGTTTCATCCAAAATATTTGTATTAAAACTATGAAGCTTTTCCACAAAGTTTAACAAATTTTTATTCACATTGTGAAGAAAACTTCATTAGTTTAGTGAAAAACTTTCATTAAGACTAGTCCAAGAGTTTAACAATAGTGTGTTTATTATACAATAAAATCATATTGAGAATATTTACAAAATTTTTTTTTTTAAATAATTTCTGTATAAAGTTTTTAGTTTTATTCGACCTTTATTGATCAATTTTCAATATAAAATAGTTAGGTTCGAGTATTATTTTTACTACATTCGACAGTTAATTTTTAACAGTTTAAAATAACTACACATTGCAGTTGATTTAACTGCAAAGGTAGTGTATACCTTTTCAACAGCTAATGCAGTTATTTTACCTGCCATCTGCAGTTGACTTTACCTACATAATTTTTTGAGTGTAATTTTTTGCTTGTATATAGGGAGCCTAATCGAATCTGGGTTTTCTGCGTATAAATATCCAGCAACACACACTGATAATAATCCGTGCATAAAAAGACGAAAAAATGTCAAAATAAACAAAACTTTCGTAAAATAAACGAAAATTTGTTAATTCTAAGAAAGTAATTATTGTTTTGACAATAATTTCGTAAAAGCTTAGCATCTTATTTCAATTTTTTTAGCCCTCATAGTATCATAAATCATAATAATGTATGTACAAAAATACGAAAAAAATTTCAAAATAATGAAAACTTTAAAACTGAACGATTTTTTTTTTTATTTTACGAAAGTTTTCGTTATTTCGACATAAATATCGTATTTTTATGCGCACGTTTTGGTGAATAAATTTAAATTTTACTCATACTCACTAGTGAATCACGCAAATTCTCGAAATAAAATCTTTTTTTATTTTGTATATAAAAACTTCAGAAATTTTTAATGGCAGAACAAATTTAGGGAAATATTTATAAAAAGAAAAAAAAAAACAAATACATAAAACTAGACCCATTCACACACACTAAAGCCTAAAATTGACTCACTCACAAAGAATATTTTCCTACACACACTCACTAACGTTTACGTGAATAATTAAGGTTCCACTCTCGCGTGGTTCACTTGAATCACACGAAATTGTGCTCACTTGACCATATCTAGTTAATACTCACAATTCTCTTTTCAGATGCAATATTTGAATACTCGCACGTATTACACTGCACATTAAAATCAGAGAATTAAACCAAAAAATCAAAAGTATTCCGTCTTGAAATTCAACCAGTTCACTGTAGACCGAAATCCATTTTCTTTGGCATAAATTCGAAAAGTAATTCAAACCACGCTAACACTACCACTAAATATTTACCATGAACTTCTATCGTAACACAATTAAAAAAAAATATATTTTTTTTTTTTTAATTTTATTATTTTATTTTGTTGAAATTTAGATGTTTATGGACTCTCCGAAGTACCCAGCCTGTTTTATCATATTTGTTCGTTATATATTTGAAAAAATTGATTTGCAACAAAAGTTCAGTTTAAAGAAACCAAATCGAATGTAAAATACATTCGGCGAAAAAAGTTTCATTATGTTTATGAACCAGTTTCATTGAACGAAAATCTATCAAAAATTATCATATTCATTAAGTTTTCATAAATATGATGAAACTTTTATGAAATATTCTTAATATCTGCTTCAAAAATTTCATCAATATTTATTTATGATGATGGTCCATATCTTGAAAACCGAAAGAGATAGGGCAAAAAGTATTTTTTTTAGTCTTGTGGATCACTAAGACACTTCGGTATCAAAATTAAGGCAGATGCGGGTGGAATTAAGAAACGCATTACATTAATAATATATTTATGAAACAGTTTCACTCGACGAAAAAAAACTAAGCTTCCATCATATATGTATGAAGGCTTTCATAAATATGATGAAGTTTTTTCTTTGAGTTTTCTAGTAAAAATAAATGTTTAATTTAACCATAGTTGGGCATAAGTTTACTGAAGTACAAGTATAATATCTTGTATATCTGTTATTTTAACTGCATTTGTAGTTGTTTTTACTAAAACTCTTTTAAAGTTAAATATAAATGCATATACACAAAAAAAAAATTCATACTATTTATGAATATTTTGTGAAAAACTTGCCAATGTTCTACTTTATGAACTTTTTCTTAACAAAAATACTGGAAAAGTTTTGTGTCTCGTAAGTTATGACAAGGTTCTTAAAATATATGTAGAAACACTTAATATTTATGAAAAAGTACTTAAAAAATTTGCCAATGTAGAAAATCCTAATATGTATTTAAGAAAACTTTCATAAATTGCAATAATACTAGGCATTTTATGTATCTTTTCATAAATGTGAGGACACTTCATAAATAGAAAGTAAATTTCATAAATAGTATGAACCTTTAAAAATATGAAGTTCCTCATAAAAAGTTATGAATTTAATTTTTTTGTGTGTACTGCAGTTAATCTAAATGTTAATGTAGCGTACACAAAATTTAGATTGCATAATTTTAAATTCACACAGGGAGTAGTCTCAATTCTATTTTTAAATACAAATGCATTTTGTTTTGAAAATATTTGTGCATTTACTTTAATAAGACATTTATAATTTTACCACTGACACCGTTTTCTCAAAAAACAAAAAAAAATATATGGAACAAAAAATAACTTTTGCGCATGCGTCACCCAAACAATAATCCACATAACCAGTACATATCATTTTTACTGACGTATTAAGGTATTCCGTTAGCTTTACGAAGACGTCGACATCACCTAAGGTAAGTTGTAGTTAGTAAGAATGCAGCATCATTATCAAAATTAATATCGTCCAGAATAGTTAGTGTGTGCGGTATGATTAGTTCCCGAATTATGCATTACAATCATGCATACTACTAAATAATTTAAAACAAACTTCAATATGTGTGTAATTTGTATTCATTCATTCACTAATTCGTACTTGATTGTAGTATAAATATATTTAAACGACTCTACCAACAAAAAACTTCAGCAAATATCGGTTTGATGAGTTCGAATCTCATTTTGCACACCTCAGCTTAGGCCACTTGATTATTTTCAGAGCCTAAAAAGAATTAATTCGTTATTTAATGTTATTTTTTAAATTATATTTAACCCATTACAGCATGAAATTCCAGAAGCTAATGAAAGTTGTAAAGGAATATACCCAATTGTGGCCTGTTCCCTAAAGTGGACCTTTCTTTATTTTGTGTTGTGTCATGAACATGTTAAAACTAACAACTATCATCGAGTTTAATTTCCGCTATCACTATTTTAAAAAATTTCGACTTGGATGCACACGGTTTTCTTGGATTTATTGTGTCATTTAAAAAAAGGCAACATAAAGTGTTATTTTTCTTAAATATAAAAAGTGAATAACAAACAAGTTGTAAAGAATTTTCCATGTCGGATTTTTGTGAACGGTAAGAATTTTATTCACAATTTTAATGAAGCTAAATGATTCCCAAAACTAAAGTAATAAATGACACAAAAACGTGAAAAATTTAATTTTCATCACGTTATCTTAAGTACACTTGGCAGATTTTGAAATTTCTAAAAATGGGACAAAACTAAAAAAAAAAAAAAAAAACTAAATTTTCCTTTGAGACTACACCTTTTGGAATTCAGAAAATATTAATTGAAATTTAGAGTTTCCAGTTGAAATTCAGAAAATATAAATTGAAATATGTGCACCCCGGTAGGCTAGTTGGTAGCGTGCTGGCTTATCAGTGCGGGGGTCGTGGGTTCGATTCCCACCAGAGGCACTGGTCTATTTTCGCTACAACGCGCCGAAGGCCATAGTAGCTAGTGCTCGGTTATTGTAATAGTATATAATTTGTAAATGATTATTAATTAATAAAATAAAAAATAAAAAAATTGAAATTTAGAGTTTCCATTTGAAATTCAGAAAATATCAATTGGAAATCAGATTTTGCAATTGATGTTTTCTAAATTTTAAATGGAAATTCTGAAATTCAATTATTGTTTTCTGAATTTCAAATGGAATTTCTTAATTTCAGTTCATATTTTATAAATTTCAATTGGTATTTTCTGAATTAAATTTGCAAAAGGTGCGGACTTGTGTAGTTCCTGAACGAACTAGTTCAGTTATACGATAAAACCTAGTACACCATTATTCGCTCTTTTAGATATATCGTTCGTTTCGTTTCGTTCATTTTATTCATGGAACAATTTTATCTCTTTTTAATAGCATTTCAGCAGGTAGCTAATTTTTTAAAGAAATAATTTTTGCCTTAAAATGATCAAATAAACTTAAAAATTGTCACATGAACCATTGAACGAAGTTGCAAAAAGAGCGATTGAACTAAAAGAGCAAACTAGTTCAAAAATGAATTGAACTATAAAGAGCGTTCACTCAAACGAACTAGAATACCCAAATCTACAAACGACATAAAAAAAATAAAAATATATTAGAAAAATTACAGTGTTGGTAATAAAAAGAATGTAATACACTCATAGAAATAATCCTGTAAAAATATCAGAAAAAGTTACTAAAAATTAGTTAAAAACTATCTTGCAGAAAAAACTGCTAAATTTAGCAAACTGTTTTGCTAAAAATTGTTCATAAAGGTTGTGAATTTGCTTTTGATATAATTAAAAATATAAAAACGTTTTAAAGTTTTTTTTTTTACAGAATTTTGCTAATCTATTAGAAAAATTACAGTGTAGGTAATAAAAAGAATGTCGTACACTCATAAAAATAATCCTTAAAAAATATCAGAAAAGCTACTAAAAACTAGTTAAAAACTATCTTGCAGAAGAAACTGCTAAATTTAGCAAAATTTTTTTGGTAAAAATTTGGCATAAAAGATAAAGATTGTGAACCTTCTTTCGAAATAATAAAGGAAATTAAAAAAGTCCTAAATCTTTTTTACAGAATTTTGGTAAAAAAATCGAAAATTCGTTTAATAAGAATCAATGTTCCGCAATCTTTTCAGAACATAAGTAAACAGTTTTTTTTAACATTTTTATCATCAAAAATGTAGAAATTCGACCTTAAAATGAGTAATAACAAATTTAAATAATAGATATTTAAAAATTTGCAATAAAATTGTAATTAAAAAATCTTAAAAAACAACAAAGTTAAAGAAATGATTAATTTTTAATGCCAGAAAATCTTAATAAAAATATACACAAAAATTTTATCTGAATTTTAAATCATTGTACTACGAAACGGCTTTCAAAAATTTACTTACGATGGTACGCAACACGTTTGGTCCACTTCAGAGAACCAATGTAGAAGGTGTAGAAGATTTACCCAAATTTTAAGGAAAAAGATCAACGCTACCCCTTCTACATTGGTCCTCTGAAGAATTTTGGTGACGCGAAATGAAACATGTAAGGACCTGTCAGTAGATAAAGTCTGCTTTAAATTAGCGGATGATGATATTTTTGAATTAATAAATAAACATTTCACGGTTTTTTGTTGAACAAAAAACAAATGATCTTGAACTTGAATAATCTTGCTCACATCATAGTTCATGATAAAAGATCGAAAAATAAACTTTTGGTTTTAATTTTTTTTTAAATTTAAAAGTTAAACATAATTTATAATGTTTAAAAATATTAATAAAATTATTTAAAAAACATTTTTGTGTTAACAATTATATAATTAAATTTTTTCTACCATTTTACTTTTTTTAGATTACTCTTCAAACTTTGACACAATACACTAGAAAAAAATTGCAGCAAATTTTTTGCTGATAATACCAATTTTTTTGTAAGGATCTTCCCAGCAAAAATGTTTCTGGAAAGATGCTTTCATTTAGACAACCATTGATGTCATTATTTCTATATATTTTCAGATATTAAATTAATTCGTGCTTTCTCAATGTGGGATTATGAACATTTTTATATTTTGTAACGTGTTGTAAATTATTTTTAAAAGAATAACAACAAAAATTTTAAGATTTTTGGCAAATAAACTTTTATAAAGTTACAGAAAAAAACTGTAACTTTTACAAAGTAACTTTTACAAACTATTTGATTTGAGTGTATATATTTAGAGGCTTTCAAATGATATATATTTTTTCCTATGTCACTTCATTTTTATGTAACGGGCAATTAAAAATTTTGAATTTAAAATTTTTCGGTTATAAAAAGCGTAAAAAAAAAATATGTGAAAAATCGTGGAACTCAGTTTATTTAGCATTTAACACCATAAAAAACGCACTTTCATTCAAATCGACGCTGTTGAGCATTTAGGGGTTAAATTCCATGAAGCTTAACATATTTCCAGGTATTTGATAACAAGCAAGAATTTATTCCTTAAAGCTCTGCCTGCTGTCTCGATTTACTCTCATTAAGTTTTTAAATGTTATATTTTGATCACTGGTCAGCAAAAATAATCCTGTTGTTAGCGATGTTGATATAAAAAGCTCTCACCTGAAATTAATGCTTTCATTTGTTTTCAATATTCAATTATGAAACAACATCAGACATAAAACAACTTTATTTTTTGATAAAGAATTTACTTGCAATATTCTAACTCGTAATAGAAAACTTATAAAACGAGTAAAAATTTGATGTGTTTTGTAAGAAATATAAAAAAAAATAGCTTAATTCAATTTTTAATAAGTACAAAAATAAACGTGAAAATATTCAATTAATATTTAATTAAAACAAAAACTATTTTTACAAAAAAAAAAAAAAAAAAAAAGATTTAAGTGTATTGAAAAATTCTTTATATTGACAAAATGAATTTAAAGGTAAGTTATTAACTTTGTTTCAACTTTTAATAATACATGGGATTAATATATTGTCTTGGATATTTGGAATCATATTATTAATCTCTGTTCGAAAATGCTCTCTTTTTTCGGCTGTTGGAAATTTATAAATTTTTAAACACGCGCCAAAAATAATCGATAAAAAGTTTTAAAGAACTTGACAGCACTTGTGAAATTTAGCAAATTGGAGATATAAATTAATGTTAAAAAACAAAAAAAAATTGTTATTTGTAGTTTTCAAATTTAAATACTATTACCAAAAAGTATGTAAAAATGTTAAAAAAAAAAATTAACTAAAGCTCTTTTTTTTATGGACCGATAACTTTAAATAGGAAAACGATATAAATATGCAATGAATTACATGCTTGCCCAGAAATATATTTTAAATAATTATAACAATTGTCATTAACTCATTAATGGCACATCATAGATCCGCTGGACATTTTTAAGAAAATTTGTAGATATATAGAACCAGGCTTCATTAAGAAATTTTTTTTAATTTTTTTTGCCTTAAAGCGCCCTCTGGTGAAAATATTAGCAACCAAAGTTGAAAATTTGAAAGCATATAAATCCCAGACCCTTTAAGATATTATAAATTTAGTATAATTTTGTGAACAAATATTTATTCAAAAATATATGAAAAAAAAATAATTTTTAAAAAGATCGCGTTTGTAGATCATTTTTTAAAATTGCCTTATGGCTACCCTGACGATATAGTTTTTTATAATTTTAGCAGTATTTTAATAAAAACCATCCATTATTTATGCGTTGAGTGAAAGCGGAATCAATTTTGGAAAATATTAGACTTTGAGTATTTCAAAAATTCATCGTCCGTTCGGTCAGATTTTCAAGCGATGAATTAACTTCTAGCAGTGAAATATATTTTTATATTTTTGCAACACTATAACAATCAAAAATATAAAATATCAGCCTTTTTATAAAGGGTCCACCAAATAACTTTTTTTTTTTTTGAAAATGCTATAAAAAAAACTACTGAATATTTTCTCAAATTTCTTTTTTATTTGAAAGTACAATCCTTCCGGTTAATAATGGAAAATACCCAGGTAGAAATTTGGGATGGTACAAAAAACGAAGAGTTTTCAAAACGTTTGTTTTTGATGGTACTAAAATAAAAGCGTTTCCAAAGCGATAATTGCAAATAATACGAAAAAAAGCATTTAAAAAACATTATTTTGGATTGCTATTCGAACGTTCGGACAAAGTATTTTAGGAATACTTTTTATACAAAACTTACAAATATTTGTGAAATAAAAACACTGTAAAAACATTGGTTCAAAGCGTTTTTCCAACGTTTGTAAAAAGTACTTAAGAAGTTCTTATCGTACAAAATTTACAACGGTTTATAAAATAAAACCAATGTAAAACCATTGAGTTAAAGCGTTTTCTAACATTTGCCAATAGTACTTTAGAAATACTTTTTTTTTTGCGATTGCAGCTGTTCTCTCTGTTATAATGTCAAACGAGTTGCAACAACAGTTTAGTGGATGCGGAAAGCCAAATAAGGGTGTAGGCAAAGAAAATTTCAGTTCAACCCAAGTATATGAAGAATTAAAGGGTAATAAGTACATAACTTGTGAAAAAAGTATTTTTTTACAACATTTATTTTCTACAGATTTTTTATTACATCAGTTTGAAACTGAAACACCATCCAAAATTTTGACACAGACAAGCCGCTGGTTGGCGACTGCTAAGTACAGAAACTGCTCAAAACAATCTATTTTCAATCAAATTTTTCTTTTGAGCGTTTTGACAATGTTCAAAATTACAACCCTCAAAGCGGTTATCATTTGGGTCGTTTTCATAACGCTTAATAACTGTAAGCCAAAATGTTCTGCAAATACTTATTTAACGATTGAAAAAGCATTTAAAAAATTTTGTTTTGCAATGTTTTGAGAACGTTATAAAATACCATCCTCAGACCGTAAATTTGGGTTATCATTTTGCACATTCTCAAAACGCTTTAAATTTGTAATTTGGTATGTTCTGAAAACGCTTGTACCATCATGAAAAATGCTTTTAAAACGTTTTAAAGATTGTATTTTTCTACCTGGGAAATTTCATTCAAATGGCTGCCTCGGCTGGCCATGCAGTATGAGCTTCATCTGAAAAGATGATTTTTTTGGCAAAATCGGCATCGGAAAAAAAAGTTAGATGGCGGACCCTTTATTTTAAAATTATTTTTGAAAAAAGTTCCATTAAAAAAGTAAAAAAAATCGATTTTTACAAATACTGGATAATATTTTTTTTATAATTTTTTTATTTACAATTGTTGCCAAAATTCTGAATAATTTTAAGGAGTTTCAACCACTTAATTATCTTTAACGAGTAAAAAAAATATAGCCGTTTTAAAGTATTGGTTTAAAAAGATATAGAGATTTGAAAAATCCATTTTTAAAACAACTGAAAAAATATATATTAAAATGACCGGCATTAAACACTCAAATAAAAAATTTGTAAAAGTAAAAAAAAAATATCAATACGCTTCGTATTTGGTGTATAAATATACAAAGTGTATTAACATGTACTGAAATGATACGAAAATATTCCTATATTTATGAAATTGAATAAAAGAAAACTTTTATTTTTCCTTAATTTTTTTCAAATAAAAATACAAAATAAATTGTATAAAAAACTCTCCAGGGTTGGGAAACCCTTTATAACACCAATGTTATAAAAATACGATGTTTACACTATATACGACATTACATGAATCCGGCTAATCATTTATAGGCCAGCGCACTATTTAGCTAATTTCAACAAAACGTTTCTGTAATTATAAGTAAAGTAAGAGAATTATGAATAATTAGTAAACGTTACTGAAATTTACTAAAATTCTAGTAATTCCTTAATGGAAATCGATTTGCTAAAATCAGCCAATTTTTACTTGAAAATATTTTTTATTATCTTGTGTTATTTTTTTTTTTTTTTAACTTGAAAATGAAAACTTTGTTGTCAACTACTCTGAAATAAAAAGGCTGTAAAAATTACAGAAAAATCTGTAATTTGACAGAAAAATTAAATATTTTAAATTTAGCCAATTTGAGCAAAACGTGTCTGTAAATATTAGTAAAGTAAAACTAGTCGGAAAAATTAGCTTACTTTACTAAAATTTATTAAATCCTTAATGGAAATGGATTTGCTAAAACCACGCATTTTTTTCTTTTTTTACAAAAGTTTTTTTTTTGCCATTTTCAATATTGGCCATTCCACGATAGATAGGCCAAAGTATGACCTTAGGTCATACGATTTAAATAATATTTTGCACTCAGAAACTATATGGAGCCACTTAAGATCGTTTTTATTTTCCTGAAGTTCAAAGAACACCATAGTTTTTCGGGATTTTCTTTTTTTTAAATATAAAAATGTGCAAAAAGTGTGTAAGTTTCAACATTCGTAGTTTCTTTAATATATACCGGTCCATTATCATTTAAAATGTATTGGAATGGTACACTCCTCTACTTTTATACTGCGGATTAAAATATTTTTCCAGGGTCAAAAAGAATTATTTTTAAAATGCATTTTTATTAAAATTTGTTCACTTTTATTTGCATATTAACTTTCTTTGTCCCGTTGTTTTATTATTTTTTATGACTTTTTGAAAAAAAGCTTGTTTGCAAAATATGGAATTTTGACCGAAAAGTTGCACATTCACTTTTTGGGTCCCGTTGTTTAATTATTTTTTATGATTTTTTGAAAAAAAGCTTGTAGCACTTTTACATAGAAAAAAAAAAACAATTTGTTTTTTCTAAGTGGCGCCATGGAATTTCTGATTGGAATATTTAATTGAAGCCAGAAGACCCAATGTCAAAAAATGGCCGACATATTTTAGAATAAAAAACAGTTAAAATTGAAAAAAAAAACTTTTTTCTACTATTAAAACAAAAAAAAAAAAAAAAATGGAAAAATGTATGCCATTTCAATTTGCAACTCAGTTTGGAAAATTAGTCAAATCAGCAACGAAAATAAAAAAAAAATTTTAACAAAGAACTGATTTTGTACTAAAAATTGGCACAACAACTTTAAAATGGGATATAAATCGTTTTACTAATTTGTATACTAACATTTTTATTTGAGTGTACAATAGTGATGCTATTAAATTTTTGCATATTACCACGAGGTAAGAATGTTGCACAGTGAGATATATCACAACATTTTGGAAATAATTCTGCCATTTTTTACTTAGTGGTCAGATTTCAATGAAATTTGGAACAGTTATATGTGACATAATATCGAACTTAAGCTTTGATTTTTAACCTTCCAAACCACCGCGACGGCAATATCAAAAATATAAAAACAATAAAAAAATTAACGTATTTACAATCTGAGTCTTAACAAAAAAAAAATGCTCACATGTGTGGTTATCTCTAATAGTTCTTGAGATATTCCCATTTGAAAATTACAAATTTAGTCCGACTCAGGTCCAGTTTTTTGCGAATAGCGGGACGAAATCGGGACCAATTTCTATATATTGAAATATTGGTAATTTAACTAAATAAATTCTTGATTGAAAAAAAAAAAAATTAATGCAAAATCTTTTTCAATTCAAAAACTATATTCGTTTAAAGTAGAAATTAAAGTAGAATTTTAAGGTTTTCCCCCCCAAAATCACCAACATTATTTTACCTCCAAATACATATTTTCTTTCTGAACATATAAAGTGTGTATAATATTGCGAAAGGTATTTTATATAAAAGCGAGTTGTGTTAATTTTTTTTTTTTTGTATATACTTTTCCCTCCAACCGCTTCTAAAGTGGTCACATTTTTAAGACAAATATCAATTTTAAACCATGGTAAAAAATTGTGCTCGCGAAAGCGGTTGTAGATACTTCAACATATTTCTAAATTATTTTGTAAGTCTCATCCAATCCCCACTTTAAATACATGGCAGCAAAAATGTAAAAATTCCTATTTTTGGAATTTTATTTTTATTTTTCGGAATTGTGACAGAAAATCATAAATTCGGACATAAATTACTCATTGTTGACTTTAAAGTTTATATAAGTCCAAAAAATGATTGGATTATATCTATTAATAAATATTTTTTGAATAGTAAAAATTTACATTTTAACAAAAAACTGAATTTTTACTGTCCTAATAGGATTACCTAAATTTATCTTCCGCCAAGAGTGCTAATTGGGATTTTATTTTAAAGATCTATATTTAATTTCCTTTCCATCGATACTAAACACTTATATGGCATGTTTATAACTCCTTAACAGGAAATCTTCAAAGTTACCCCCTATGTAAATATTTGTCATATTTCTTATTATGAGTGTTTGTATTCATTTTTAAACTGTCTTTAATGATGCAAGATATGAAAACCAGGACACATAACAAGAATTTTTTGCAGAAAGGATAACTTTTGAAGATTTCCTGTTAATTAGTTATAAACATGCCATAAATGCTACCAAATTCGACCAAATTTTGTAAAAAAAAAATGCATGGGGCGGTAAATAATGGGTTAATAAATTAACATTTAACAAAACTAAATTTAAAAGCACTTTCAAAAACTCTACTATTTATTAAAGTTTATATACATAAAACTATAAGGTTTGGTTACACGGGGTGAACTAAATGCTGTATTGTATAGTCGCATCGAAAATAAAGATGGTAAAATTTTGTTTTAACTCATTAATGGCACGTCATAGATCCACTGGACATTTTTAACCAAACTTTGTAGATATATAAAACCAGTGAAAATATTAGCAACTGAAGTGGAAAATTTGACAGCGTATAACACCTAGACGCTTTAAGATATTTAAAGTTTAGTATAATTTTGTGAACAAATATTTATTCAAAAATATATGAAAAAAAAAATATTTTTTAAGTTAACCGAGTTTAAAAATTTTTTGAAAAAAGATCGCGTTTGTGGACCTTTTTTTAAAATTGCCTTATGGCTACCCTGACAATATAGTTTTTATAATTTTAGTAGTATTTAATAAAAACCATCCATTATTTATGCTTTGAGTGAAAACGGAATCAATTTAGGAATATTGTAGACTTTGTGTACTGGAAAATTTCATTGTCCGATCGGTCAGATTTTCAAAAATTATATAAAATCGATGAACTAGTTTCTACCAGATACACATCTCATGTTTTTTCATCAACATAACAATCAACAATATAAAAGAGTAGCCATTTTTATATTTTGAGATAATTTTTTTTCAAAAGTTCCATCAAAAAATTTCAAAAATAGATTTTTCCAAATAATTATTTGCCAACTCTGGATATAAATTTTTCACAATTTTTTATTCCAAATTGTACTCAATATAAACAAATTTAATTATCTTTATCCAGTACAAAATAAATACATTCGTTTAAAAAATTGGGTCGAAAAAAGAATACTGTGTCAAAAATGTGTTAAAATATACAACAATAACTAGATGATAGTACGATACAACATTTGTACCCAAGTTTAGTGTACTATGTTCAAGTGTGCTAAAAGAGTGAAAACCCAAGCCAAAAAACCTAAAATCTTCGTCAAATTGAAAATAAGATTTTGCTATCTCTAGTTTTACAACATACAACATATATGTATATTTTAGTTTTAAGTTCTTATTCAGGATTGTTATTGCTATTGTATTACAATATGGATTTTTATAAATAAATAAATAAATAAATATAATTTTTACTCAAAATAAAAATTATGTTTTTTTTCGACCTTTAATTGTGCAATGAAAATGAAAATTATTCAACAAAACAAATGTACAAATAAAAAGGAGAGAAAAAACAAAAAACGTGTATTGAATATCTACCAAAGGTAGACCCTTACACACAAAAAACAAGTTTTCAATTTATTTTTTGATCAATGGTGATAATCTTTAACTTCAAGCTCATATATTAGTTCTCATTTAGTGGGAAACTAGTTTATGTAAATGCTTGATGTTCGGCATGGGATTGTTACCTCTTTCAAAACGTGTTCTGATGATGGGAACCTAGAAAATTCCCGAAATAGATCTAGCAACACATTCCTGAAAGTGGTCAATTAATAAATTTGAAAACAAAAACTCCATAGATTATTTGTTAGGACAATATCCTAATAAAGAAATATAGAGTATGGCCTCGAACTTGAATAATTTTTATTTTCATTATAATAATAATATTTATAATATTTCTAATTATTTTTGTTACAAATGTTAGAGTTTCACCTACAGATTCGGTAAAAAAAAAAATAAATAGAAGAAATAGTTTAAATTATTTGGTAGACACACACACTACAAAACATTATTTTTGAATTGCTGTGTAATATGTGCAAACTTTCTTAACAAGGGGAATCTCCCAATGCGTTCTCTCCGATCTTAATGCAAACGATTTTTCTTATAAAAATTTAAGAATTATTTTAAAAGAAGTTATTTGTGTTAAATAAAAAAGCATGAAAATTTATCCGACATGTCGATATTTAAATTGATGTATATGAAAAACTAGTAGGAAGATTTTAATGGTGGTAAATATCTATGTTGCCTTTTTTATTATTTTAGCTTTTAACTTTCGTTTGCATTTTTTACCACCTTCGACCTTACTTACACTCAGAGAACTTCTGCTTTAAAAATATGTAGTTTCTTTATTTTTAATGTAAATGTCAGTCATTTGTAAAACAAATTAAATTTTTTACTAACCTTGTAGTTTATTTAAAAAAACAAACCACATCAAATGACTGTTTTATGATTTTACATTCATTTTCTACAGTAGTTTTTTGTTATATGAAAAAATAAAAAAAATAAATGTTAGTTTATTTTTTACTAACATATGTGGTTAAGTTTTACTAGAATTGTGGTTCATTAAAAAACAAATGACAATGTTAATTGATTTTACTGAAATGTAAGTCATCCTTTCTTTAAGTGAAATTTCATTTATTTTTAACTACATTTTCAGTGGTCTTTACCTACATAGTATTCTAGGTGTGGACTTAAAAATAATGTATCAGCGACTACACAATCTTCTACTTAATAATTTCTGAAATTTTCAGAGTGGGACGGCGATGAGTTCTATTTTTTTAATGAAAATAAAAAAATTCTAATTTTAAAACCTTTAACTGTTTTTAAGAGTGTGATAACTGATCTCTTATTATGTTGAATTTAAGAAATTACTCAATTGGTTTAAGAGAAAAATTGCGTAATAATATTTTGTTAGTGTTTCATAAATATTATTATGTACATATAACGGTAATCAAAGAAGAGTAGAAAATAAAGAAAAATATAAGAACTTTCTTATTTTTATGCAATTTTAATCAATTTACAATAAAATGCAGCGTGGTTTATATCAAATTGATTTTTAAAAAGCACTAATTTCAACCTAAGTATATAAAATGTGGCTTAAGTTTTCGGGAAATTGCTAGAAAAAAAACCGTTCACATGTGTGGTTATCACAAATTTTGGAAATAATCCTTATTGTAAAAATAAAGCAGGCGGCTTTACAAAAAAAAAAAAGCTTTCTGATAGGGACCAGCGTAAAATAATCGATGAATGTAAGGTAAATGTGTCCAAATCAAACATAAGTGGGCTCTTATATGATTCCCAGAGAATTAATCTCCAAAAGCTGATCCCTCTGCCAATGCTATAACCCCGACACAAAACTGCTTGACTTGAATTCGCTAAAAGGAATTTACAAACCAACTGGCGAAAGATAAGTCAATAATCGCTATTGTTGGTAGGACTGTTTAAACATAAATAAATTTCTTTTATAGGTGATTTTTCTAATGAGAAAAAGTTAAGTCTCGATGGTCCAGATAGTTTTAACAGCTATTGGAGAGACCTACCTATGGAACCACGATATTTCTCAAAAATAAATTTCGAAGGCGGATTATTAATGGTTTGGGGCGCTTTTTGTTTTGACGATATGTTTGATTTGGCATTTGCTAGCACCAGAATGAATTCTTCTGAGCGCATTACAGTATTGGAAGAGAAATTGGTGCCATTTTTTTGAAAATATCAACGAAGAAGATCTCATCTTAAAACAAGACAATGCCTTAGTACATGTAAGTCGTCAGACGATGTAATAGCTATTATCAAAAATATAAGAGTATTAGCATATTCTCCGGATCGAAACCCCATGGGGAATATTTGGGGAGTATTAACCCGTCGAGTTTAAGCATAAAACCGGCAATATGAAAGCGTTTTTCATTTAAAAGAAGCAGTTATTGATGCTTGGAGATCTATAACGGAAGAACTTCGAATAAATCTTTAAAATATTTTTTTTTTATTAAGTTAAATGTATTTATAATTATGAATATGTTATTCCTTTTTAAATAGTAAAATAAATAAAAAAAAACAAACAGAAGATGTTGGAATAATCCCAACGAAACGTTGGATTGAAAAATGAAATAATCTTTTATTTCCATTTGCATTTTTTTAGAAAAACTTCTAATAAAAAATTTTAAATAAAAACTAATAAAGGTCGATTAAAATTTTTTTTTACAAATTAAATGTTTTTTTTGTTAAATATTATTAATTTTTCATTGGTTTTACATTTATGCCGATTAAACTCTTCTACTTTTTTTTAACTCACGAAATTTAGTGAAATTAATGTGTAATTATAATTTTGCAACGCAGTGAATATTAAATACTTTTTAGCTTCTCAGAGTCGATTTAAGCGCGCCTAATACAACAATATTTGATACGAGGGCGGATCAATAAGTCAGTGACTTTTCGAACTTTTCTCGTAGTTGTATGAAATGCAACACTGCTCCCATCAAGTACCACCTGTTAATAGACTACTGTCAAATTTCAGTTGGGTTTAAGAAAGCTGTCTGCAAGATGGGTGCCGCGTTTGCTCTCAATTGACCATAATCGTATTTTTGTGACAACTTCAAAGGATTGTTTGGAGTTGTTTAACCGCAATTTGAATGAGTTTTTAAGGCGTTTTGTAACTGTGGATGAAACATGGATCCATTGCAGCACTCCGGAGACCAAGCAGCAGTCTAAACAATGGGTTTATCGGGTGAACCGGCTCCGAAGAATGCCAAGGTAAGTTTGTCGGCCAATAAGGTGATGCCAACAGTTTTTTGGGATGCACGCAGGATAATCCACATCGATTACCTTCTAAAGGGAAAAACAATAAACGGCGAATATTATGCCAACTTATTGGGCCGATTTAACGAGGATTAAAAAAAAAACGACCCCATATGGCCAAAAAAAAAAATATTTTTCATCAAGATAACGCACGGTTGCACACGTGTGCAGTCTCAATGGCAAAATTCCATGAAATGAATACGAATTGGTACCTCATCCGCGATATTCTTCGGATTTAGCCCCCAGTGACTATTTCCTATTTCCAAACCTAAAGAAATGGCTCAGTGGAAAGAGATTTAGCTTCAACGATGAAATTATTGATCAAACAAATGCCTATTTTATGGACCTCGAAAAATCCAATTTTTGGAAGGAATACAAAAATTGGAGAAACGTTGGACTAAGTGTATTGAGCTAAAAGGAGATTATGTTAAAAAATATTTTTTTTTTTTGCAAAAAAAACTGTGTTTCATTCAGAAAGTCACGGACTTATTGATCCGCCCTCGTATATGTTGTAATATTTTGTTAGTTGTTTTCTTTTTTGTTTTGACAGTTATTTTTAGTAATATTGTAGTTATTTTTTAATAGTTGATCATAAGTAAAATTTTTAGTCATTTTTATGACACATGTAGTCATCGCCTTTTTCATTACATTTGTAGTGGTTTTAAGTGTAATTTTTAGTCGTTTCTACTTTCGTAATTCCCTGAGTGAGATTGTTAATTAGTTTGAAACAATGTATAACAGAATTTAAATAAATATTTGTTTAAAAAAATAAATGTATGCGTTTTATTTGTAACTTTACTAAAAACTCTTTAAATCGAAGTTATATCTTGTAACGTCACAAAAATATCCCCTTTTTAAAGATACTCTTAGTTTTAATGACAATAAATATTTCCCATGTGTGAATTCAATAGTGTGAATTTGTCTTTTAATTTGTTTTTCTTGAATAAACCACAAAATATCAGAGTCTTGTACTAAAAATAAAAGTTATTCTTCTTTTGTGTTATAACACATTTATGCATTTCCGTATTTTTTTAATATAATTATCAAATACGCCGTTCCGCACATATACGCACAAACTGTTACATACAGCCAGCGGTTATTATATTACGGCAACCGAAGAAATGGTTTAATTTCAAAATCAACATAACAGCTAAAACAAAACACAGATTTCAAGTTGAAATTTTTAACTCAAATAATGTATGCAAAAATGTCCTTTCTTCTCCATCTTTTGACCGATCTTTCGTGGAATATGTTTTGAGGCATATTTTGTAATTTAAATGTAATCTGGTATGTCAAAACATTGTGATAGGTACTAACATATTCACTATTGTCAGATTATACCTAAAAAAATGACACTTTGAGTATAATTAATTTTCTTTGGTGTTAAACAATAACATATCATTAACATATTTAATTGGTCATAATCCAATGACCTAGTGCTGTACATTCGCATATTCTTCAGCTTGCTACATATTTCTGTAAAAATTGATTTGCATTTACTTTACAAAACAAAAGCATTTTGAAATGTATCAATTACATAAAAAAGGATTTTAAAGTTACAGAAAAATTAGCTAATTTTAGGCTAAAACACAGTTTAGCTAATTTTAGCACAACGTGTCTGTAATTATCAGTAAAGTAAAAGTAGTATGACAAATTAGTAAACTTTAGCACAATTTTAGTAAACCCTTAATGGAAATCTATTTGCTAAACTAAGCCAGCCTATCATTTTTACTAAAAATTTATAATTTCCTTTTATTATCTTTGGCATTTTCTTTTTATTTTAGATTATAGAAAAACTTTGCCCTCAACTATAAAAAAGAGGATTTTTAAAAATGTTAGTAATTTTGGCATTTGTAAATAGAGAATAGGAAAAATGTTACTAAAAAAAATATTTTGTACTAAAAATTAGTACAAAAACTGTTTAATGGGATATAAATCGCTTTACTAATTAAAATACTAACTTCTCTATTTGGTGTATGGATAAAAAATATTCAAAATAATTAAGGGTTTTCACAAGGTGTACTAAGTGTTGTATATGTCGTATTGTAAACATAGAGATGGTAAAATTTTATTTTTAATTTGACGAAGATTTTCTTTTTTTTTTGGATTTTCATTCTGTTAGCACACTTGAACATAGTACACTAAACATAGGTACACTCAGAATATTCTTACAGTAACGACATGTAGGTCAGTTGGATATTAAACAGTAGTAGTTGTTTTAACTGTTATTGTATTAATTTTTCTATGAGAAACTGGAAAACGACTATTTTAGAGAGTAATTTAAAAAAAAAAAAAACCAAAACAAAAATACTGTATTCCTGTAACAGTTGTTTTGAGTAGTTATTTTGTTATTTTAATAAACAACTACTAAAACAGTAATTTTGTTAGTTATTTAAAAATAGAAGATTATGCCGAGTAAAAATCCTTATTATGTCGAGTAAAAATTCTCATTTAGTTAATATTTGTTATAATTGATATTTTTTTTTTTTTTTTTTTTTTAAACAGAAGCAACACTCAGGAAATTCTTCCTATTAATTACTGTGTTGCTTTCTTTGGAAAGGGGATAGTGGAGAGATGAAAGGTGGTGAAAGATGAAAAGCTTCAAACATGGCAACACTGTAATTGCGCGAGATGATAAGTCTTACAACAGTTGTTGCCCGCCACCTGATGTAGAGTTGGCGAATTTATTGAATGTGTTTCGCAGCCCTGATTCATTATTTTACTTCGGTGGGTATAAGTGCTATGAGAACACCGTAGTTGGGCGCTGCGATATATATAAGTGATAGAAAATTCATACATATTATTTTTCTAAATTGATGTTGTCGTCACCAGAATTCGAACCCGGGACATTACACCACAACGTTATTATTGATATGTTCATAGTTTGCAAATAATAATTAGAAAATTACATTGTATCTCCAATGCATAAAAACGTCATAACTGGAATAACGTTTGGTAATTTGACTTAGCATTTTAGACACGATGTAGGAAATACAAATTTTTATTGTAAAGAAATGAAAAACATATTTTTTTATTAAAAACAATTTTTAAAATAAAGAAAAAATAACTGTTGATAACAGTAGTTTTTATATCTTATGTAGTCGTTTTATGTTTATTATTTTTATTGTTTAGATTCTCGTTTTTATGGTTTATGAATTCATTTAAGGTTAGTTAGTTTTATTTGAACGCTTCGTTAGTCGTTTTTACTGATATTGTAGTTGTTTTATCAAAAGTTAAAAATGACTACATGGTTAGTCATTTTTATGACAAATACAGTCATCGCCTTTTTGACTACATTTTTACCTTCTTAGGTTTCTGTGTGTACAAATGTTGTATCGTATTATTATGTCTATTGTTGTATATTTTAATACTTATTTTCGATACGACTATACAACGCATGCAACATTTAGTACATCCGCTTGTGAACAATCTTATTATAATATTTCCAATCCTAAGTCCTGGTTCACACACGGCAATTTTACTTGCGCAATTTTTCTTCAATTCTCCTTTGAAATTGCTTTTGTGTTCACACAGGAAAAGTTTGTTTCAGCAATTTTCGTATATCAACCTGCAGTGTTGAAAATTGCGGATGACAAAACAAAACGGAATTGGAGTACGGGCAAGTCTGTACCCCCTTTCATTCTCTTTTCCTCCCTCTTCTATAAAATCAAGAATTGTGCAAGTAAAATTGACGTGTGTGAACCGGGTCTATAATTGTGTAATGTTTGAATCATAATTGGAGTTTTGAAAATAATACAACATTTTAGACATTTAATCAGGTTGCTCACAAGGTGTGTGCTAGATGTTGTATTGTCGTAAAATAGAGATGCTAAAATTGCATTCTAAAATATACGACACAATATATATTAGTATGATATAGCATTTGTACATATGTTTAGTGTAAACTGATAGAATTTTCCTTCATAGTATTGATGAATCGATTTCATTAAAATGGCTACATTGATTTAATGAAATGTATCATTAACTAAACGAAAATTTATTAATGTTGTTAATTTTTTCATTACATTTTTGATGATTTTTTCATAACGTCATTAAAAAAAATCATTGAATTAATGAATATTTTTCGATTATTTTTTCAATAAAATTGTTAACTTCAAATATGTAAAAATAAATGTTTTTAGTGTAATTTTTTGTTATTTTTTTCTATTTACGTAATAAATTTCGGACTAAAACCATTATCCCTGAAGTAAAACGGAATGAAATCACACAATTTGTTAAATAAGTTTTGGGACTTTAGCACATTTAATTACTATAAATGCAATTAATGTTTATCCCGATGAAAATAAATTTAAATAACAAATATGCAGGTGCTTGTGCAAATTTAAATGTAACTGACACTAATAGAAAACATATGATTTTCTATTGTTGATTTACTTGAATAAACGTCACTACATTGCTAGGTCTGTCAAAAAAAACAGAGTAGTATTTGGAAGATGACAAAGCCAATTGTGACAATTTTTTGTTGTTGTTTTTGTTTTTTCTTTGATATTTTAAATTTTGAATCTCGCTCCTAGACGAGGACAAGAAATTCTCATTGAGTTTGTGATTTAACATAACAAATATTTCTAGAAATTCTAATAACAAAGTCCCCTGAAGATTTCCTTAGGCAGGAATGAAATCCGGATAGGGACACGCCTACATCAGATTGCTTTTCACAATTTGTTAAATAAGTTTTGGGACTTTAGCACATTTAATTACTATAAATAAAACGCCCAATATTACAAATAACATGAAGTTCAGCCTTGTGAATCTTGTGTAGAATTACAATTTTTTTTAACATTATCTAGAAGAGTATTTTATTAAAGAAAAAATAAAAAGCAAAAAATGCTAAATATCAATGAAAATATTTCATACAAATTATGAAGTAGTCAGTTTTGAAACTGTAGGTCATCAAAGTTCACTAGTTTTTAATTTTCAAAATAATTAAAAACGTGAATAAAGTCGCGAATTTGTAAAATTTTGAAAATCGAAAAGCGAGAATAATATCTAAATTCGGACCACATGAGATCAAAAAATGCAAATTTTTTTAGGTTCTTTCATAGAATGAACGATATGTATGTTTGTATGTATTTATGAACATTTTTAAATTTATTTTGATAATTGTAGGGCTTATTGTAAAAACTTGATAAGCCACATTTTATTTTTAGTTTGTTTTCACCTTTTAAAGGTTGAAAGAATGCAAAAAATGACTTGTAGGAAATTTATACTCTAATTGATAAAGCAAGACTTCTGTTAAATATGAATCAATCTAGGTTTAGAAAACAGTTAAAATTCATAAAACAACAAATGTGGCTTATCATGTGTTTGCAATGAGCCCTTCAATTCCAAAGTAATGATGTTTTTGAGAGATAAAAAAATATGTATTTCATTAGTATATTTTAAGGTTATCGGTATTGTAGAATTATTTCGCAAAACATTTCTTGCAGTGTTTTTTGATGAGTTCAAACAAAACATCAAATATCAATGGAGCGCTTTAATATTTCCAGAAAAAAAAGGAATATTTTTGTATGGGTCGAAATCGACCCCAGGATGCTATCGAGGTTTAAGATATCTTGTTTATTGTGAAGTTTATTAATTTGTTAATCGTTAAGTAATTGTAATAATTAAGACATTAATCCGTTTGTTAAACAAACACCAAATAAATTTTATAAAAAACAGGTGTTTTATTTTTTTTAATCTTGATTTTCAATATTTTTTTTGTAACACTTTGTAAGGATGATTTAATTAATGATTTGTTTTTTTTTTTTGTTTTTTTTTAGCACAATTTCGTAAAAACTTTATTAATAATGTTGGGCATTTATGCATTTTGTTGTACTAGAGTTACTGCAACATATTGTTCTTTGGATCGCATGAAAAAGTTTGCAATGGAAGCGTGTGAACATCTTTCGGAATTGGACTCATTAGAAGTCAGAGAGAAACGGTCATTATTTACTGGACATGTAAAAAATCAAGATATTGAAGAATGTGAGTATTAATTTTAGAATTTAATTAAATTAGTCGAATTAGTTCTTAGAAAATCCGTTAAGAATTGGTACACTCAGTATATTTTTACAGTAACTACATGTAGGTCATTTGTGTAGTAAACAGTTGCAGTTGTTTTATCTGCTATTATAGTAATTTTTCTATTAAAAAATGAAAAACGACTAATTTAGACAGTCATTTCAAAAAACAACTAACCGAAAATACTGTACTTCAGTAACAGTTGTTTTGAGTAGTTATTTTAGTATTTTAATAAACAACTGACAAAGCAATCATTTTGTAGAAAACATTTATGTCGAGTTTTTAAAATTCTCGTTTAGTTTATATTTGTTATTATAGATATGTTCGTAGTTTGCAATTAATAATTAGAAAATTTCATTGTATTTTCAATGCATAACTGCAATAGAGTTTGGTATTTTGGCTTTGCATTTTAATTAGGATGTAGTCAATACAAATTTTTATTGTAATTAAAAGAAAAAATACATTTTTTTTTATTAAACAATATTTTTAAAATAGCGAAAAAAAATAACCGATAAAAACAATAGTTTTTACAACTTATGTAGTCGTTTTATGTTCATTGCTTTTATTGTTTTTTTTTTTGGTCGTTTTTATGGTTTATGCATTTATTAAAGGTTAGTTATTTTTTACCGCTTGAACAGACGTTTTTAGTATTATTAGTAACTTTTATGATAAATACAGTCATAGCCTTTTTAACTACATTTGTAGTAATTTTAAAAGTCATTGTTACCTTTTCAATTTCCTGAGTGTAATTACGGTGAATTTGTGTGTATGTAGTAGTGTGTAGTATATTAAAAATGGATAAATTAACATACAAGTCAATGAACATTTATCAATAAATTTAAATTTATTTATTTATAAATTAAAATAAGGTCACAAAGTCAACCAACTTAAGTAAATTATTGTACTTTTTATATTAATGTTATTATTAACAACAGTTGCAATCACATTAATAGCAACTTAAATATTATAGCTTTTCATAATGGATGCAATATATTTTGGAAAAAATTACAGTTATTTTTACTTTTAAAAAGAGTGATAACTAGGGCTCGGAAGTTCATGTAAATACATGTTTGTTGTCGTTAGCTGGAGAACAAAATTAACCAAATATCTTTGCGAATCAACAAATTTGTAACTAAATCGCATCGATAAAACTCATTTACTTCAATAACGTCATAACTCAAAAATTTTGATTTTATAGAAAACGAGTTTAAAGTTTTCAATTTACTCCCACCTTGAAGAAAAAAATAACGACATAATTTCTCTCAAGAGGTGAGTATATTAGATGTCAATACGAATTTTTTACACAATATGATACGTGATATAACGAATAATTCTGCATCATTAACTCAAAAATCATGTTTTTTGAGTTGTGACGTTCTTGAAGTAAATGAGCGATATGTTAGCATATTTTGCTAATTAATGCATATTTTTACATATTTTGTTATACACGCGTATTTTAATGCATATTTTAGCATTTTTTTGTGCATATTTTGGTATAAATGCATATATTTGCATACTTTGAATTAAAATTCATATATTTAATAATATTTTTTGATATTTTACTAAAATCTGAATTTAACAAAATCTATATATTTTAGAAATTATTTTTATTTATACATATTTTTTTGATTGATACATATTTCTTTTGATTGTTACATAACAAATATAGACAAATATAACATAAAAGTACAATTACTCGCTATCTTAAGATGACTAATTGGAATGTTTAAACTTTTAACCACTTTTTTAAACCACAAATTAATTAAATTGTTAAAAAAAATTTGAAATCATTGATAAAATCAATAATAAATGCATATCTTTTAAATTTGAAGTGCATATTTTTCGATTTTTAATGTATATTTTATGTACATAAAACACGATTATAATTGCATTACCTTGCGAGCCCTAGTGATAACGTATGCGGAATGAAATTGCAACAAATTTTAATTAAAAAAAAATAAATTATGCTATCAAAACTTTGACTTTAGTTTTGGATAACCACATATATTCTCATGTCAGTCACTGCATCAATTTTATGAAAAACAAGCATGTCGTTTTTTTAAATGGCAAAAAAAAAAAGAAAAACAACATCAAAAAAAAATTTGTAACTTTTTTGATAATCAATCTTATTGGAAGAAATCGAAAACAGTTTTTCTGTTTATCGAGCTACTAGAAAGCCAATGTGCAGTATATTTTGGATATTTAAGTAACAAGAAAAAGTACTAAGAATATCCTTGGTCTGGTAAAAAGTGCAATTTAACCGACTTATCCATCAGATCCTGGCTTAAAAAAGTAATTTCTGGATAAATCGCTAAGTCGTATTGGCAGCTTGAAAAAAAGGTTTAATGTGATGAAAAAAAATTCAAAATGTTCCTTAATTATGCGCGCACAAAATAAAGATGCCGAACGAATAATCGAGCTGTTTCTAAAACGTAAGAAATTTACAAATTTGATCAAAAACGCCATTATTTGCAACTTTGGACTGGATTGGTCAAATTTATACTTAGACGTCGATAATTGTCAGAGAAAGCAATTTTTAGAGGGCAATAACTTAACTTATGATACAACTAAAAATTTGGACTAAACAAATATACAAATATCCAAAAATCCAATTTAAAATTTTGAAAAGAAGCTCAGAAAAATCCAAACATAAAAATTTTCAATAGCTATGGATAAACTACCTCCATACTGCTTAAAAATTGGATGAATTGGGTAAATTTTTTTATATTAAATTAATGTAGGACATTTTTTTTTAAAAAGTAAAATTTACTTTAAATTTGTATTAGAAAAAACTACTGCGTTTTCAGTTTTGTTGCAATTTCATTCCGCAAAATGTTATATCAACTTCTATCAGTTTTGAAGATTGAAGTCAAATCAAGATGTTTGGGTCAAAAAAGGACGATGTTTTGAAATTTTTTTTTTAAACATTTTTTTTTGGACATTTGAGTTTTTTTCATTACTTTTTGGAGATCGGTCAAGTTTGTGCCACCCTTGTTGACGACCATTTGGACTCTTTATAACGCATTTTCAATAATTTTGAGTAATTCGGGCAATGAGTTCTCGCTGTCTCTCTCTCCATATATTGACTTTGAAAGCATACCTAGTCTGTGAATGGTTCACATACGCCCGTCGGTTGAAAAAAAAAAACATTGATGGTAACTGGTTCGATGCGGGTATCGGTAGAGGTAACGCTATTTTATTTTATATTATTTCCCCAACAGTATTTTAGAGGTAACGATATTCCAGTTATTTAGGTAACGGGTTTTTAGCGTTAACGGTATTTTACTTATTTCGGTTACTCTATTTTAGTGAAAACGGTTTTCAGTTATTTCGGTAGCAGTATTTTAAGAGTAACGTTATTTTAGTTATTGAGATTACGTCAATGCACACCGATATTTTTAGCCCCATTATGCCCGAGTTCCAATAACTGGCTAGTTTACGACCAAACTTTGTGAAAATAAACCTATTTACAGCAATTTTTCTTTTCAGATCTTTTCAGATTATGTCGTTAACGGAATTTTAAGGATATCGCTATTTAAATTATTTCGGTAACGGTATTTTAGTTATTTCGGTAACGGTAATTTAAGGATATTAATATTTTAGTTTCAATTATTTCGGTAAAGGTATTCTAGAGATAACGATAGTGTGATGAAATCTTTTTTAATTGGTAACGGTAATTTAGCGGTATTGCCTGCCATTCCTAAAAAAAACCATAGAGAGGTTAAGTTGGTCGGTAAATGGCTCATGATAAATTTATACCGAAAACTGGCCACTGCGTCGTTTAGGTTCAGGAGATCGTGAGAGTAGTTTCGAAGCGATTGATGGTTTGCAGGCAATAGCTAATGCACTGCCAGAACTTTGTAGGCGAAAAACTTCAAAACATTCAGGAATATTGTCTAGTCGACATTGACTGATAATCCTCGATATCTTTTGCGACATCAGTTATATTTTTGTCGAAAGTAGCACTAATAAGCCATATGACGCATCTGCTGTCAAGTGTTGTTCCAGTCACTTCTAGATGATCGGACCAGTTAGCGTAGGACGGCAGTGAAATCTTAGTATGAACTTTACGTTGTGCCAAATTAAATGAAAAATTTATACGCTAAAATCCACGATCCTGAGGAGTATAGCGTACCATGGCCAGTCGATGTGTATTTTATATCTGTTCATTTCACATATATCGAAACAAAATTGACTGTTTCCGTCATTTGCAAAAGTTCCGATAGGAACTGCCTTTTTTTGAGTGTACACAAAATAGTACCTGAATTTGCGTCAACAGAATTTTTAATAAAGTTGAGAAACACAGTCTGCTAAATATGGGTGACCTAAATTTTACAAGAACTAAATTTTGGTTGACATTTGTAGTTCAATTAACTAAGAATTTATCTAAATCAACTGAATTTTTAAACTTAATCAACAGAAAACTTCTGCTAAAAACGTCTTTCCGGATCTGTCCAGAAGCAGTTAAGTATAGGTGGTTAATGAAGACTACTGAATTCGTACGGAGCTACGATTTCTGGTCCATTTTGCTCTATCTTGTTTAGTTTCCGAGATATAGCTTGTTTTATGATTATGAAACAAAAAATTTGAGAAAATAACGCCATCTACAAGTAAGCCTGATGGCAGAGACACAAAAACTAATGTTTTGAAAACAATTGTGGTTTAAGTTAACTGGCAAAATTTGTAAATTTGAGAATCACAATTTAAAAAAATTTTATTTCGAAAAATGAGTTCAAATACGGATGAAATTTGTTCTCGATAACTGACTTAAACAATAACAACAAAAATAATTAGTTCAACTGAATTAGAACCCATTTAACAGACTTCTGAACTAACTTTTTTTTATGAGTTTACGAATTCAATTATAATATTTTTTTTTACAATTAAAAGTCTTAACCACTCGAAGAGTGCTAAATATATATAGCTAAAATTCGGAGCATTTTAAAACTACACTTTTCCCGTTAATATAGCTCGAACGCTTGATGTGTGAGAGTGATTCTGATACCAGATCAGGATTCATCATACTTTTAGAAAACTATACTTTAGTTCTTGTGTCAAATATTTTTCGTTCTGAATATTTAGGTGTAAAAAGTACTATTTTTTGTTTTTTTTTTTTAAAGAGAAGCAACACTCATGAAATTCTTCCTATTGTTGATTTCTAGTGTCTGGCCGAACTGCATTTGGTCTGTATTCGGTATTTTAAAGCATTATGAACAAATTTGGCGGATGGAAAAATGTTTATTGGGCTGATTAGATGCTATTTTGAATGTCAAATTTGAAGAAAAGTCTGTAGTTAAGTTCGGCCAAATTGATAATAGTTCATCGGCCGAACTTTTAACTTTATAGCTAAACTCCGGCTTTTCTCTTAAATTTTATACACCAAATCGAATAAAATCGGCTCAACAAACATGTTTCCAATACCAAAATTTGTAATCATTGCCTCTAGATATCAAAAAACCGACAAAATATAGGTTTTTGGCCGAACTGTTCGGTCGGACACTATTGATTTCTTTGGAAAGGGGATAGTGGAGAGATGAAAGGTGGTGAAATATGAAGTGCTTCAACCATGCCAGCACTGTAATTGCGCTAGATGATAAGTCTTAGAACAGTTGTTGCTCTCCACCTGATGTAGAAATGGCGAATTTATTGAATCTTTTTGTTTCATAGCCCTGATTCATTATTTTACTTTGGTGGGGTTACGTGCTATTGGAACACCGAAGGTGGGCGCAGCGATACATATAAGTGATAGAAAACTCATACATATTATTTTTCTAAATTGATGTTGTCGTCACCGGGAATCGAACCCGGGACCATCTGTGTAACAGTCCAACACGCTAACCATTACACCACAATGCCCACAGTGCAGTCTTTTAAAATTATATGAAAGTTTTTTTTTATTTTACTAAACGCAAAATCATAATTGCTCGTAAACTATACAAATTTTGATATAATTTTACCTAATAAAATTATTTAAAATAATTTTTAAATAATTTAATTAAAATATTAATGTGCAACATTATGAGATTTGGCTAAAGATATTTTGAGATTTGGCTAAAGATATTTTGAATGTTCTGAATTAATACAAGGTGGCGCAAAAGTAATCCTCCTATCAGAAAATGCTATAAATTTTGCGATTGGCCCCTAATGTCAGTTCTGTTTTGACATTTGTGTAGTAAACACATGCGAAATACACGTTAATAAACAATGTTACGCTACACTGCTCCAGAACGCGGAATATTGGTGACTATTTATTTGACCAATAATCGGTCGGTGACTTTGGCACAACGTGAATTTCCTGGCCGTCCAACGCCTACTGGGGAAACACTGCGACGTTTAGCCGCTCGCCTCGAAGAGACTGGCACAACACGAGATGCTGCCAGGCGTGGCAGACCCCGGAGTAGCCGTTCTGCAGAGAATATTGCTGCTGTAGCCGAGGATGTCATGGAAGCGCCGTCGACATCGACCAGATGACGTTCCACGCAAATGGGTATCAGTCGACGGTCTTTACAGCTAATTTTGGTACAAGATTTGAAGATGTTTCCGTACAAAGTCCAGACGGTGCATCAGCTAGCTGCTGACCGCCAATCGCGTGTAACATACGCTCAAGACATCCTTAATCACCACCAAGAGGAAGATGATTTTTCATCAAAAATAATCATGAGTGATGAGGCCCATTTCCATCTTAGCGGGTACGTAAATAAGCAAAATTTACGCTTCTGGGGGACTGAAAATCCGCGTGTAACCCACGAAGAGCCATTACACCCGCTCAAAGTCACTGTATGGTGTGCTGTTTTCGCTGGAGGAGTCATCGGACCTTTTTTCTTCGAAGACGTCGCGGGCCAAACGGTTACTGTGAATGGTGAGCGCTACAGAGGAATGATCAACGAGTTCTTTTTGCCGCAACTTGATGAATTGGGATTGGAAAACATGTGGTTCCAACAGGACCACAGGATTTGCACTGGCCAGCAAGATCGCTTGATTTGACCGCTCCAGACTTCTTTTTGTGGGGCTTTTTGAAGCGGGTAAAAATAATTCTTTCGTAATATGTAAAAATATATTTCGTAAAAAAGAAAATTCATCAATTCGTACATTGTACAAAATACTTCGTGGTGTGAAACAATGAAATATTTCGTACAATATATGTCGATTTTCGTATTGTAAATATAACGCATGGATGTTTTTTTTTTTTCGTTGGCTAAGTGGTCTGCTATTTATTTTATTCGAACTGTAGTTTTAACAAATAGTTTATTTGTTGTTTATGCTAACCGGATATTGTACACAGAATGACAATAATAATTAAATACAACTTTAAATTTAAACAAATCAAATAAAATGTCCTCAAAACATACATTGACCCTGCCTAAACTTCTCTAATTGAAATTAACAACCGTAATAATATTAATAATGACAACCGGAAATTAAAATAATATTTTTTTTTGTATTTTTGTCTATTTACAGCATCCAAATATTCGCATTATGTTAGACGTAGCATCTATCCGGAGGGTGGCTATCTAAAAGTGGGTCGGGAACATTATCACAAACTAAGTCAACTGGATGTCAGTCCACGTTACAAAGCCAAAAAGCCCACCCAGATCAAGATGCATCATCACAACAAGAAGCGACGTTACAAACGTGATGATAGGGATTATAATAATTACAATAGTAATATCTCATACTGTTGTTACAATAAATGTGAAGAGGATTTCTTTTGCTGATCCATTGACAATTTAGAAAATTTACTTAATTTGTCTACTCAGTTCAAATAATACCTGCCGTCCATAAATTTTGAATATATAATTCAAATTTCTAGCAAGACCACTTGTTCAGTATGTACCTTATTAGCATAAAATCAAACATTTCATGTACAGTTATTTTTAATATTTTATTTTTATATTAAAAACGAAAAAAAAAAACAATAATAATACAAAAATTTAACACAATTATCAAATTAAGTATCAAGTCAGTATTATATGCAAACGTGCTATACCCCTCTCCTATACACCGCATGCATTCCACGCCATATCATACAACAACACCGATGGGATTATGTCAAATTCATTCATTATTATGATTAGAGCGGAGTGATATTGAGTTGCCTGTCGTCTTATTTAATTTTTGGCGGTGTTGTTGTTGTGGTTGCTTTAATTTAATCACTTTTAATTTATGTTATTATAATTATGAATAAGTTAATTGAAATTAAATAAATATACAAAATAGCAATTATTTGTACAATTTACTATCATGTTTTACCAGTTTCGAAAAAGACACAATATATTTTTAGGCAGATTTTTATTCGAACATTCTATTCTACTACTGGACTAGATTACCAAACATGTTCATTAGGGTGTCCCTTATAACTAGATTTGTCATTATAGCACCTCCCCTATTTTATTTCCAAATTATTCCAAATGGTAGAAATCGATTTCCTTTTTTTTTGGAAAACGTTAACCCGTGCCGAATTTCGGCCGAAAATTGCATATTTGTGAAAAAAAATATAACTATTTTTAATAAAAATTCTCAAAATTCTAAATTTTGAAAAATTTAATTTTTCATTTCATTTATTCATTTAATACACTCAAAAGTTTTCAGAAATGAAATTCTGAATTGAATGTAATATGATCATCCATATTTGTACATACTAGAAAAATTAACATTTCCATATACGGATATATATGGAGAAATATGGTCATATATGATCATATATTATTTTATATGGTCATCCAACATCATATATTTTTATAATTTTTTTTTTATAAAATTTATATTTAAAAAAATTAGTTTTAATAAAAATATAATATTATTTAAAAGCAGGGCTGGCAACACTTTCATTCGGTTATCGGTTTTGGATAACGGTATTTTGTTAATATTTCGTTAGGGTATTTTAAGGTTAACGATATTTTAAGTTATTTCATTAGGTTATTTTAGGGTTAAAACTATTATACGTTATTTCGTTAGATTATTTTAGGTATTTTGTGAATATTTCGTTAGGGTATTTTAAGGTTAACGACATTTTAAGTTATTTCGTAAGGTTATTTTAGGGTTAAAACTATTATACGTTATTTAGTTAGGTTATTTTAGGTATTTTGTGAATATTTCGTTAGGGTATTTTAATGTTAACGACATTTTAAGTTATTTCGTAAGGTTATTTTAGGGTTAAAACTATTATACGTTATTTAGTTAGGTTATTTTAGGTATTTTGTGAATATTTCGTTAGGGTATTTTAAGCTTAACGACATTTTAAGTTATTTCGTAAGGTTATTTTAGGTTTATTGGGATTATACGTTATTTCGTTAGGTTATTTTAGTGTTAAAGATATTTTCCTTAATTTTTCATTGTATTTTACAGAACATAGCAATATCTAGCACGCCTTAATTAAAAAGTGTAAAATGCATTCCGAAATTGCAACAGCAGACGCAAAAAAAAATATGATTGAAAATGATTGTCGACAAAAAAATATCTTATTATGATCCTAACAATCATAAACATGATTCTGGTTGATCATATTATGATCACTGGGAACGATTATATTATCATTCAGAATCATAATATGATTATGGGAAATATATTTTGATTGTAACATGTTTCAATCATAATATGATGCTCTTTTTTCTGCGTGCAGTAAAAAATGTATTTTTAGAAAGAACAGATTATTTTTAAATCACAGAACGTAAAAGTAGGCTATCGCAGCTTTCAGAAGCATTATTAATTTTTTAAGTCGTCAGATTAAAAACTGTATGTCATCCGAGTTCATCGCGAGTTATTAAAATTTTAAAGATCTAAAAACGGGAATGTCTTTGTTGCTCAATATAGTCTTCTTGATCACAATATGAAGAAAGTCGGATGACATGAGTTCATGAAATGCTAATTTTTTAATGTTCTTTCATGGAGTGAATAATAAGTATGTTTGTATGCATTTATGCTGCACAAAATTGATCCTTATTATTTTTTTTATAATATTTAAGTAAAGATGATTTTTAGAGAGAAAAAAATTAATCTATTTCGTTAGGATATTTTAAGGAAGTTGGTATTTTAGAATTATTTCGTTAAGGTATTTCAAGGTTAACTGTATTTTATGTTATTTCGTTAGGGTATTTTAAGGTTATCGGTATTTTAAGTAATTTCGTTAGTGTTATTTTAAGGTTAAAAATAGATCCTTGAAACGGTATTGAATTGTTATCTTGATTTTAGGGTTAGTGTTTGCCAACCATGTTTAAAAGTCCTAATAACGATAATAAAAGTTGTTTCAAATGACAAATCATGTATATTATGATATAATATATAATATAATATTATGATATAATATGTAGAATATGTATATATAATTATGTTAATAATTCGAAATTTTAAGCATTTTTAAATATAATACGACCACATTAAATTAAAGCATTGTGAAAAAAATGATTACAGATAAAAATACGAATTACTCAAACATTTTAAGTTTTTTCTCTTACAATTAAAAAAACTTTAAATTTTCTATTTAAAAGTAAGATTTAATTATGATCTTGTACCTTAGAAATTTGAAAGGAAAATGTGAACTTACCGCTCAACAAATAAGGTACTGTCTTGTTGGAAAATGAATACTTCTTTGTTGACATTTTTAATAAATGGCACCAATTTCTCTTCTAATACTGCAATATACTTAGAAGAATTAATTCTAATGCTTGGAAATGCCAAATCAAAAAGCGCTCCAAACCATTAAGGATCCGCCTCCGAAATTTATTTTTGAGAAATATCGTGGTTCCTTACGTAGGTCTCTCTAATAGCTGTTAAACCTATCTGGACCATCAAGATTGAACATTTTCTGATCAGAACAAATCACCTTTAAAAGAAATTTGTGTGTCAACAGTAATACCAACAAGAGGCATTATTGATTTACTTACATTTTTATAGTTAGTTTGTAAATTAATTTTTTGTGAATTCAAGTTTTTTGGCGGGTAATAAATAACCTTGGCACAGACATCAACTTTTAAATAAGCTGAAATAGCTCTTTTTCAAAATCACTAGAAACGCAGCAACAATAGTGAAGAAAAAAGAGTAATAGTAACACTACAACTGTTGAATCGGATGTTGTTCAAGATTTTTCATCGGTGAATTTAACATTGACTTGCCATAGGAACGGAGTTGTTCCTTTTAATCGAAATCAATGTAATTTTAACGCTCTAACGGGAAAGGCTGCCTCAGGGCAGTCTTAATAAAATTTATCACAAATTTGTCAAATAAGCGTTTTATACATAGAAATTAATATATTTCGATAGCAAACTAAATTTGCTAAATATTTTGCGAAAGAAGTTTTCGCGTGCCGTCCACGGTTTGGAAGCGAGAAATCTTCAAATTCAAAATTTCGTAAAATTTCAAAACCTAATTATTTAAAAAAAAATAGTTTTCAAAAATCTAAAAAACCAATTTAAATTGACTAAAAACTCTTTAAAATAAAATATAAGTAAGATTGAAGCTTTATCTTTAAAAATAAGCCCTTACTTTAGTCCAAGGACTCACAGGATTTTATCAGGATTCCTCTAAAGGACATCGTCTTAACTTATAAACTAATAGAAGGATTTTTATAAAATTTTGCATTAAGAAGACATTAAGTATTAATAGCAAAGCATTGAAGTTTGAACAATATAAATTGAAGTTTAGATACTTTTTCGCCTAATTTCGCTTTTTCCAAAAAGCGAAAATCGCGTTATCTTCTTAAATAGAAGCAGAAAAAAAAATAGTTTTTCGAGTGTGGTTATATCTTGGTAAGAGAAATAATTTTTGTCCAAAACTTCTCTTTTATATGCTTTAGTTTCCTAAATGCACCCTAAAATATTTTGGCTCACATCGCCTAAATTAGGCAACGATAAAAAATTTTGCTAAAGAACTAATTATTTGTTTTTCGAGTGGAGCACATGGTATGAATATCGTTGCAAAATATCGTTTGTCAGTTAGAGGGTTGAACCAATGAAAAATATGTTCTTTTTCAATTGTTTTTATTTATTTTTTAATTAAAAGAAAAAATCTTGTGTCTGGATTGGGGTTTGAACACACGAACTTGGTCATGCCAAGCTGACTATCTACCCCTGTGCTATCGCTTGATATACATGATAGTTTACTTTTAGCAGACTTATTCTTGTTTGATGATATACTATAAACAAAAAAATGCATTCATTTATTAATATGTTTTTAAATAAAGTAATTTTTATTTAGTAAGAACATAAGATTTTTCTAAAGCTTTGATATATCCTTTTTTTTGAAGCAACTTTATAAGATTATACTCTAAATGTTTTAAAAAACAATCTAATTCTTCGATTTGAAACCATTGGCAAAACTGGGGGCGTTATAAACGAAAATCCACAAATCGCATTTTAAGGGGACATCCTAATCTTCATGTGTGAATAGTATAATCAAAATATCATTTTGTTACCAGTTGATCATACTTACTTGTCCTTGTTAGAAGTTTAAATACCTTATGGTTATGTGAAATTGCATACCCTACTTGAATATATGGCATTGTGGGCTTATGAAGATGTTTGCTACAGGCAATGTTACCAAGCTATAATTTTACCTGGTAAATCTACACTCATAGAAAAAATCTGTAAAAATGGAAGAAAAGCTACTAAATATTAGTTAAATATTACGTTGCCGAAAAAACAGCTAAAAATAGCATATTTTAGTTTGATAAATATTATTAAAATAAGAACAGTAAAAATAAAACTGTAAACTTTACAAAATTTTAGTTATATTCGAGTTGTATTTAAATTAATTGAAAATAGCAATCTACTCTGCCAAAATTAGCAAAAACTAGACTAACACAGAAAACAAAAACTGTACTATCAGCAACATTTTTGCTATATTTATATATAACAGTAGTTTTTGCTGAAATAAACAGGAATTTTTTCTAAAAAAATTTATATTGCAGAATTGCAGATTTTTATATGAATAAAAAAAAATTGAAAAAAACTTTAATAATTTCACATTTTCTTATGATTTTTTTTTGTCTACTAATATTTAGCAAATTTTTTGCTGATTTTAGCAAATTAATTTGTTACTTTAAATTAACTAAAAGTTGGCTCAAATATAACTGAAAGTTCGTAGATTTAACAGATTTATTTTTGCTACTCTTATCTTACTAATATTTAGTAAAAAAATTGATAATTTTAGCATATTTTTCTGCAATGTAATTTTCAACTATTTTTTAGTAGTTTTAGCACAAATGTTTACTAATTTTTTTCTATCAGTGTAACACTTTTTGAACTAGAGTGTCCAAAAAACCGGTTATATTAGCAACCCGGTTTTCGGGGAAAGTACGATATTCAGTGTGAGTAAGGTTGGCAAATTTGAAAATGAAAATTTCGCCTTCATACAAAATTAATTTGTGAAAATGCACTCATGGAAATAAACCGGCCAAAATAGCAGAAAAAGCTACAAAAATGAATTAAAAATTACGTTTCAGAAAAAACTGCTAAAATTAATAAAATATAAACAGCAAAATAAACCTTTTAACTTTACAAAGTTTTATTCATACTCGAGATGAATTTTAATTAATTGAAAATAGGGAAAAACTGCATTTTAGCGGCCACATTTAAAAAAAAATATATGACCCCTCTTGAATAAAAAAAAAATAAAAACTGAAATTGAATATTAGTGGCGCCGGGGGACCATAGGCCTCCTGGGCCCAAAAAAGGAAACGCGTACTAAGTTCAATGACAACTATTCACAAAAAATATAAAAATATAAGCTTTCCAGGACATCGTTAACCTATTTTAACTTACGATACAAAAAAGTGCAGTTATTTGTAGAGGTACCCAAAAGCAACATTTTTACATATTTGAAAATTTTATTAAAGACAATTTTAAAAATTAAAATCGCTCTAAACTAGTAGAAATGTTATGGGTAAATTTTGGGATTTTCATAAACTCTTGGTATAAATGGGGCTTAAAAGAAAGAAATTACACCTTTAATGTCCCGAATTGCTTAATCATACACCTTTTTTTATTTTATTTATTTAAGTCTACGGAATAAATCCTTACAGACTATTAACATAAAAATTACAAAATTAAAATTAGCAATATGCCAAAAAAAAAACTTTTTCATTTTCAAGCTATTAATCCCGAATGATTTTATATGTTTCGGGGGTAGAGTCAGGTACCCTACTTGCTTATTAGAATGCCCCTCACTTGTCCTAAAACGGATATTTAGGGTGGCCCTTAAAACTTGGATTTTTTGACTTTTTATGAATTTAACGCATTATTTATGTTAATTGCTACAAAATCAATGTTTTTATGTGTTGAATAGTTAGTTTGGGTAGTAATCTTCCATTTTTGGTTTTTGTTGGAATAATACACTGAAAAAAACAAAGTGGCAACAACAAAACTTGGAAGTAAGAAAATACTACTTCTAACATTTAGCGCGGCACAAATTGGGCTGAATATTATGGCTTGCCATGCAACACAGTTGTTTATGACATTAAAATCTAAAATTCTGCCGTGGTGTTGGAATAATAAATCTAAAACTCTGCAGTGGTGTTGGAATAATACACTGAAAAAAACAAAGTGGCAACAACAAAACTTGGAAGTAAGAAAATACTACTTCTTACATTTAGCGCGGCACAAATTGGGCTGAATATTATGGCTTGCCATGCAACACAGTTGTTTATGACATTAAAATCTAAAATTCTGCCGTGGTGCTTGGCGATCGCATTTTTCGTTTACAAAAAAATTTGGAAAATGTAAAAAAAAGGCGAAAATGAAAAAAATGGGGTTTTTTGACCTTCATTCACTTATAACTTTTGAAGTAGGAATGTTATCTTCAAGCACCACGGCAGAATTTTAGATATTTTAGTCATCAACAACTATGTTGTCTCCCAAGGCATAATATTCAGCCGAATTTGTGCCGTATTACAAACATTACAGCCTATTTTCGACAAATTTTATTAATTGATTAAAAAAACAGGGTGAATTTTTCAAAAAACGTAAATTTATGCTACTGAAATTAGTTATACATTAGTTATTAAGAACATAGACACTGTTTTCACTTTGGGAAACAAACTTCCTTTCCATGTGATAAGTAAATATACTTATATTTCATTTACTATTGCGATAAAGCGGTAGTAGATATTTTAGCCGTCACCTTTGCGTGCTTATGAATTACACAGCCTCACAAAAATATAAAAAGGTTCTGACCCAGAAACCAGACCCACCAATCCTTATGTATTATGACCTCCTGAATGCGATGCCGCCATAAGAATTGAATTATATCGTTGGGTTTTCATGTAATTTACAAGCAAAGTCCGCAAAGTGAACTTACCTAATTTGTAAAATGGTAACAACTTTACTCTCCATCATGACGAGACAACTATGGGAGTGCATAAACTTCAAGCTTTTGTTTTAACGGCCATAATGGAGAACGAATTCCATGAAATTTTAATCGGAATTGAAAAAGTACCTACAAAAGGAACACATTATCAGTTGCGGGTGTTGCTCAGCTGTTTAAATAGAATGGACAAAGTCTTGCATTCTGCAGGAAATTTAAAAAAACAATTTTTGATGAAAATAGAGGCATGCCTTGCTGACAGTGCTGCAACTTCCGCTGCCTTTAATAAATTGCTTAGTGCAGAGAGACTGAAAATCGCAAACGAAAGTAAATTGGCAGTGCTTAAAGAATTGCAATTAAAGGACTGCTTTGTACCTGCCTCTAACAATGTTTCCAAAGACACCATTGAAGCACTCAGTAATACTTGCAATGAGTTCGTTTCCAAAATCAAAAGCATTGCAAAAGTTATGAATTTAAAAAATGCTGCTTATCACCCTATATCCGCTGATTTCAGAAACTTTCAGACCGAAATGGAAATTTCCCACCCAAAAAGCATTGGTGATTTGGCAGGCCACAGGTTCATGTTTTTATCTGATTTAGCTTGGCAAATATTGCAATTGAAAGATTTGCTATTTTAGTTTGTGGAAAAATATCCTGAAGCGTACACTGATGCGAAAATGATTCATGATTATATTACAGACACCAATTTTCTGTATCAACTTGAAGTCTGTGTACTTATCCACGCAGCTTGCATTGAACCACTAAAACATATTAGCACTTGTAAATCAAAGGTATTCAATTACCTTTCTAATTGTTGAATTTTGTTAGTACAAATTATTGCCGCTAGATGGCGTAAAATTCATTTCTTTTAAAAAATGCATCAAAACACCCTGTATTTGCAAATATTTTGAGTTCATATGTTCTGCAAAAGTACTCGCCATATGATTTTGTACAAAGTTGCCAAACAACATTTGGTCGAATTCTGGAAATTTTGATTTTCTTCAAGAACCTAAAAATAACGGTCATTTTGTAAATAACGGAATTATAAAAAAATCGCGGCGGAACAAAAGTTGCTTCTGATACCCTAAAGAACCATTTTCAACAATAAAAAAGTTCTTTTTCGCAAAAAGTCGATTTTGGCATATTGCTAATTAAAATATATAAATATAAGTACAATATTTTTTTTTTAAATAGAAGAATTTAAAAACAAAATGATGTTGCGTTTAATAATATTGACATTTGAAGAAAAATCTAACAAATTATAAAGATTATTAAAATCATTACACATTCTTATAAACGGATCAGCATCAGCAAACATTTGACGATAGAATGGAGTATATAATGGAGTATAATTACGTGTTGATCTTGGAGGAACGAAAAGTACAAAATTTTCTAAGAGGAAATCGGAGCATATATCACCATTAATCAAATTTAATAAAAACGTAACGTTTAGCATTGTCCTTCTACTTTTCAGAGTGGGAAGCTTAACGAGGTTTAGTCTGGTTGTATATGAAGGTAGATTATTAATGGTATTAGGGTAGGTGCTTCGTAAGCAGAACAGCAAAAATTGTTTTTGCACTGATTAAATTTTTCCAATTTGAACAATGGATAATGGATCCCAAATCACAGAGCCATATTCCTCAGATTTAGCTCCCTCGGATTATTTTCTTATTTCTGAACTTGAAAAAATGGCTCGGTGCCAAAAGATTTGTTAACAATGAAGAGGTTGATTCTACGGTTGATGGCTATTTCAAGGAGCTAGAAAGTTCTTACTATAAACAGGGTATCGCACTAAACTGATGAAGTTTTCTTCACAATGTGAATGAAAAATTTCTTAAACGTTATGAAAAAGCTTCATAGATTTAATGAAACTATTTTTAATAAAACGTTTTCATTAGTCGTATGAAATATTTAATAAATAACATGACATTTTTCACCAAATTCTATGAAAAACTGCATTAATTGAATGAAAAATTTGAATGGACGAGTTCCAGTGACATTTCATAGATCCAATGCAAAAATTCATTAATATCATGCAGAGAATTCTCATAAATGAGATTATGTTGAGCAATAAAGAACGTTTTTCTCAAATTTGTTTTGTTTTCTCTGTTAGGGCGGCTAATTTTGGGGCCGCCCTCGTACCAACAGAGAATAATAGTAAATTTTTGTCAAAAAAAAATAAAAATATATTTTTTTAACACACGCAATGAAAAAGGATTTTGAGCTAAAAAAAAAAAATGCTACAAAAATGTTCGACATAGCGCGGCCTGTTAATAGTTATTTTTTTTTATTTTTTTTCTAAAATAAAAGTTCATTTTTGTTTTTTTTGCTCAAAAATAAAAGTTAGTTTCTGATTTATATTTTTTTAAGTAATTCCCATGAACGTAATTTCTATCAAGATTCTTCACATTTGTATGCGTGTGATCAGAGCTTTTAATTTTTTTTTTATTTTAAAGCATTTTTGTAAAATCAACACTGATTTTTGCTCGAAAAAATAAAAGCAAAAAATTTATTTTTGCTCAAAAATAAAAAAGTAAAAAATGAACTTTAAAAAAAAAAATTTAAGTCAAAAATTCAAGTCAAAAAATAACTTTTATATTTGCTTGAAAAACTAGAATCCGAATTTTAAAAGCAGTGCATTTTATAACTTTACAATGGTGTGTACACTGATAATATTTTAACAGTAACTGGTTGCAGTTTATTTAAAGGGAACAGTAAACTTTGTTTTTTAAGGAAAATATAGAACAATTCCATATGAAAACGATCAAAATTGGCAAATTTTTGGACGACCCCTCTCCGATTTTAAAATAAATAGTCTCAATCGATTGCCCAGCAAAAAATAATGTACCTACATATTTTTTTTTTTTTTTATAGTGACTGGTTTAGTGGTGGTGTGCACCACTGTCATGTGACAAAATTGAAGAATTCTTCATAAGGGACCTCATTGAAAGTTGTTTTAAAAAAAGCGATCGCAACGAGTGATAGCTCGTTGGAAAGGTATTGAATCAGGCTTTAATTGAAAAATAAAATTTTCCTAATTTTTCCTGTTAAATAATTAAAAATAATTCAATTATAAAAAATATAAAAACAATGAGAACAAGGTGGTCTCTTAAATGCTCTTCTCCTGTCCAAACAAGGAGTCGGGCCCATTTTTTTATTGCTGATTCTTAAAGCAAAAATTATGAGGAATCCAAAAAAAATAAAATTAGCCGGAAAATTTAAGAGCTTCTGTGGAAAATCGGAAAATTTAATTTTCATGGGAAAATTTAATTTTCATGGGAAAAAAGGTAAATTTCTGAGAAAAATTAGGAAAATTTGATTTTTCAATTAAAGCCTGATTCAATACCTTTCCAACGAGCTATCACTCGTTGCGATCGCTTTAGTAGTTTTTTTTAAAACAACTTTCAATGAGGTCCCTTATGAAGAATTCTTCAATTTTGTCACATGACAGTGGTGCACACCACCACTAAACCAGTCACTATAAAAAAAAAAAAAATATGTAGGTACATTATTTTTGCTGGGCAATCGATTGAGACTATTTATTTTAAAATCGGAGAGGGGTCGTCCAAAAGGTGATCGGTTTCATATGGAATTGCTCTATATTTAACCCACAAAGAAATATTTTTCTTCCATTTTTCGGTACCTGTTATTATTTTCATTTAAAGTTTTCTTTTTGCAAAAAATGCTTTATATGAACTAAAAAGTGATTGATAGTAAAAATTAAAGGAAAGCTGTTGTTTTTAATAACTTGGGAGTTAGTTTTTGATAGTTACATTATTTGGCCTTTTTTCAAATTTTTTATTTTATTTTTTATTTTATTATTCTTACGGATTTTGATGTAATTTTTTAATAGTTAAAAATAAATGAAAAAACATTTAATTTAAAAGAAAAGTGAGTAGACCGGGTTTTAACTAAATGTTTAGTAGTTTTAAAGGGTACTGTGATTCGCGGCCGTGGCCGCGCCTAAAGGACGCGAAACACGGTGGCGCCGCATTAAGCGAAACGCGTCCGTGCAGCAGGACGCGAATCGTACGCACCGCTTTCCAGAGGTGGCATGTCATAACGTCCAACTACATAAGGTCCATGAACGTTATGTCACTCGAAAAGTGTCGTAATGTACATGGACTTTATGACAATTTGGAAAATGTCGTAATGTCCATTGACATTACGACATTATTTTTTTGGATATAATGTCACTTTCAAATGTGGCATAGCGTCCAGACTTTTTAAAATAAAAAGATTAATAATATTTAGTATACCAATACAATTTGTTTAAATATTCTTTAGTAGTATATCACAAAATAAAACCTAATTTATAGATCGTATAATCGCACGCAGAAAAAACTTTATTTTGCGAAGCCGCCTGCCGCGTTCTACGGAGGAAAAACCCCCTCAGAAAAACTTGTTTTTACAAATTACTTCATGCCTTAAAAATATAAGATTTCAACGGATTCGATATCTGCTTTGAAAAACAAGTTCTTCTGGGTGGCGGTCTTCGGCCGCTCTTAGGGGTTTTTCCTCCGTAGAACGCGGCAGGCGGCTTCGCGAAATAAAGTTTTTTCTGCGTGCGACACAAAATAAACTTTAAAATTACTGATCTGTTTCCACACTGGAGTATAATGTCCATGGACCTTATGTCGTAACACGTTTTCTTCGTAACACGTATAATATTTTCTTCCTCTAGCTTCCGAATTTTTTAAATAAATTTGATTTTCGACTTTTACGTATAACACTTTACTATTTCTTCTTTTGCCACTCATTATTTCAAATTCAAGATTTGCCATTATTTTTAATCACTTTAATACCGATCTTTACTTACCAAAATTCTAGCATGAACTGCGTTCCTTTTGGTAAAATAACTCATTGTATTGCTATTATTTACTTTACAACAATTTTAAGAACCGTTACAAATGCATAAAATTTACCAAAATGTAATTTAAATAGAAATGAAATAACTCGCATATAAAAATGAAAATGAAATAAGTCCCAACAAAAATGAAATAAGTCCCAACAAAAATGAAATAACTCCCAATGCCAAAAACGAGTGAAATAACTCCCAACAAAACCTGGTTGGGAATTATTTCATTTGGGAGTTATTTCATAACGAAATAATTTCTAACAGAAAATTGTGAAATACGTCCTAACGCATTGGGAGCTATTTCATAGTGAAATAAATCCGAATTTATATGGAAAGTTTTTGGAAGTTATTTCATTTTTTGTTGGGTTATTTTATTTGGGAGTTATTTCACGGTACCATTTTAAAGTACATATTCCTTTGATTTTAACGATAACATATTGTAAATGCACCTACCTGATTACATTTTTTAAAAAACAAGACTCTTATATAATTTTCAGACACTTGCAGCATAATAGGAATCAATTTTTGTTAATATTTTTTTTTGTTTTACTCTTTTAAAAAGACTTTTATAGAATTTTTAAATTAATTTTTCAAAATTTGAAAATAACTGCTATTTTCGGTCCTAAAAAATACAATAATTTTAATAAAACAAATGTTGTCAAATTATGGGAAAAGAGTTTACAATATTTTATTTAAAACAAAAAAATTGCTTGAAGGCATATTTTGTTTCCACCCCAAACAAAAAATTCTCAATATGTGGATAAAGCACAAAGTCTGGCAAGCCAATGTGTGACACACAACTCCAGCCATATTTTATGATTTGATTTGAAAGAATATTACTACATATTTTTAGGATGTTATATATATTTAATTTTCTTTTGTTTAGTAAAATCTGTATATTGGACAGTGGTATAAATAGGTAAAATAAAAAAATAAAACAAATTATATCAAACTTGTATTAAAGACAAAGTTAGGTCTTGTTTACTACTCCCCCTGTACATTTTGTTTGTAAACAAATTAGGGTAGCCAGATTTTGAATTGGCAAAAAAAGTACATCAAATAAAAAAATCAGTACAATTGATAAAAAAAAAAATACATTTGTATTTTTATTGAAAACGTCCTTAAATTCATTAAATAACATAACATATACTTCAGTAAAGAATATAAAAATAAGATCGTAAATGTTAACTTAAAATTAGTCAGGTTTTTAATTGTGTTTAAAAACAAAGTTAATTTGAACAAGTTTATATTAATATGTTTAATACTAAATATCACTTGTGTGTTGTACATTTCGGTTTGGTTCGTTTATATAATTCTTAAATAATTATATTTTATTTCTTTTTTAAATAATTAAAAAAATTTACAAATATTTATAATTCTTTTCAACGTGGTTAACAATTCTATTTTTGGCATTTTCAGTTTTTAAAAAATTAAAAAAAACTACACATGTAAATTCAAAATTAGTTTTAATGGTCAGTTCACTCTCTAAATTTTGAATTAAAAGCTTGTTTCTTTCCTGTCTCCAAAAGGTAAATATTAAACTGAATATTCTCTCAGTTGCCGCATTTGAATGTGGTATAGAAAAAATAAACATACAAATTTCAAAAATATTTACGATTTGTTTTGATTAAGAGTTTCGTGACGATTTATTAATATAAAGAAGAAAAGTCGTCAAGACTGGCGATTTTTTGCTTCTCATATAAAAAACACGAAAAAATACTTCTGTTAGTCGCCACAAATGTGTTCAGGTTGTAAAGACATTTTAACAAGGCGCTTCTAACTGTGTGAATCTTTCTGCACAAAAATAAATGTTACTAAAGATACTAAACAGGGAAAAAAATACAAATAAAAGTACAAAAGGCAAAAAAAAGTACTTTAGCGTACTTTTTTAGGGGTTATGCAGAAAACAGTACATTGACTAAAAAAAGTACGCGTACTGCTGAAAAAGTACGTCTGGCTACCCTAAAACAAATCTACAAATAAAAAAGGGGAAAACAAGAAAAAAAAAACAAAAAAACGTGTATTGAATATCTACCAACGTTAGACCTTACGCACAAAAATAAGTTTTCAATTTATTTTTTGATCAATGGTGATAATCTTTAACTTCGAGCTCATATATTAGTTCTCATTTAGTGAGAAAACTAGTTTATATTAATGCTTGATGTTTTGCATGGGATTGTTACCTCTTTCAAAACGTGTTCTGATGATGGAAACCTAGAAAATTCCCGAAATAGATCTCTCAACACATTCCTGAAAGGGTCAATTAATAAATTTGAAAACAAAAACTCTATAGATTATTTATTAGGACAATATCCTAATAAAGAAATATAGAGTATGGCCTCGAACTTAAAAAATTTTTATTTTCATTGCACAATTTAAGGTCGAAAAAACATAATTTTTATTTGTAATAAAAATTATATCAAACTTTTAATAAAATGAATATTTAAAATAAAAAAAAGAATTTATTCTACTTTAATACTAAACCGAAAACATGTAGTTTTTAAATATATTCAGTTTTTCACTTGAATATATATCGATAGATTCTAAACAAGATATATTGATATAGGTAGTCTTACTAGAACAACAAATACAACAAACAACTGCAAACAATACAAAAACAACAGGGTTTTGACATTTCAAATTACTCAAGATACAGTCTTTGTACTGTCAAAACCGTGTCAGAAATGTCAAAACCAGGTAAGAGGAAGATAAACAGCTGGGCTACTAAAACTACCTTATAAATATATCTTGGATTCTATATAATATATAGAATCAAAAATTTGAAACAAAAGAAAACGCGTATTTTTGAGGTGGCGTAAACAAAAAAAAAAACACTTTTACGGCCCGGATAATGAAAATAGCGAATACATGTATACACATGTATTCGCTACACCCAAAAAAACAGACTCGGTAGTAGCAACCATATACATATGTAAACAATCGAATGATTCTGTTATCTGGGTGTAGGCGATTTTTGTGAGGACCATTCTCACAAACCACAAAAAGTTAGGTCCGTTAATAAAAAGAGAAACTATACTTTAAAAAAGTTAGTTAAAAATTTTAGTAAACGTATATTTAAAATATTTAACTCACTTTTAGCATTTTTTTTGCAGCCATCGCGTTTTCAGGTAAAATCTTAGTTAAACACTTTTACCAGAAAGCTAATTTTGAACTAATTTACTTTGCTACCAAAATTGTGCTGACAAATACATTAAGAGCATGGATAACAAGTAAAAAGATTAAATGTAGATGTCGCAGCTTGTAGAAGCAGAGTAAAAAAGAAAAAACACAAGCAAACACAATCATTATAAGACTTACACAAAACGCAACCACGTTTCATTTAATTTAAAAATTGTGAATATTAAAAAAATTTAAATAAAACAATAAATAAACTAATTTAAAAAAATCTACTAAAGTAATTTATTATTTTTACAAAACAATATTTTGATAAATTGAGGATGCTGGCAAAAATTAAATTTAAAATACGCTTTGGTGCGAAATAGTGGTTTTTTAAGAGCTTCCGGATTTAATTTAAAAAAAAAAACACACAAACAATTTAGAGAAATGTATGAAATCTTTATTTGAGTCGATAGAACGATAAATATAATTCAATGTTTAAAGATGATTTCATGTAAATGTTGCCCGCGGCTGCGTCTCAATATATCCAACATATCGGTCGGTATCTCACGAATAAATTTTTCAATATTGACTTCCAGTGCGTCCACCGTTGCGGGCTTGTCCCTATAGACATGAGTCTTAACATAGCCCACAAAAAAAAAAGTCTAAAAGCGGTAAATCTTACGATCTAGGCTGCCAATTGACCGATCCCAAACGTGAAATAAAGTTTTCACCGAACTCGCCTCTCAATTCGGCCATTGTTTCAAGTGCTGTGCGGCATGTGGCACCGTCTTGTTGAAATCACATGTCACTCAAGTCCAGCTCTTCCATTTTGGGGAAAAAAAATTGTAATCATCGCACGGTAGCGCTCGCCATTCACTGTAACGTTCCTGCATTCGTCGTCTTTGAAAAAGTATGGTCCAATGAAGCCACCGGCCCATAATTCACACCAAAGAGTTCATTTTTCGGGATGCTACTCTTCACACTAAATACGGCAATTTTGCTTGTTCTCGCATCCATTTTTTTAAATGTCCTACATACACTTATAATACTATGTAGGTAAAGACCACTGCAAATGTAGTTAAAAATAAATGAAATTTCACTTAAAGAAATGATGACTTACATTTCAATAAATTCAACTAACATTGTCATTTGTTTTTTAATGTTCAAAAAATGACTAACAATTGTAGTAAAAATAAACTACATGTTAGTAAGAAATAAACAAAAATTTTTTTTATTTTATTTTTAAATAACAAAAAACTACTGTGAAAAATGAATTTAAAATCATAAAACAGCCATTTGATGTGGGTTGTTTTTCTGAATGCACTTTGTTCTACAAATGACTGACATTTACACTAATTTTTAAAGCACATATTTTTAAAGCAGAAGTTCCCTGAGTGTAGTTGTACTTTTTAGTATAATTTTTCTCGTCTCCACTACATCTTGACATGCCGCTACATCTACTTTAATATCTTTCAATCTGGTTGTCGTCCTCACTATTAATGTGCTAATCAGCACTATTTTTTTGTAGAATAAATTAGTAAAACATTAGTATAATATTAGTACAACATTTATTCAAAACAGTTAACTATAATTTTAACTGAAAACATAACTTTAGCGACATAACATAACAAACTTTTCTACTAACTAATTTTTTTTTTAATTGTAGCTACTAACTGGGGCAATAACTGGCACATTGTTGTTGTTTCCACCGGAGTAGATATGCAGGCTGGGGGATGGGGCTAAACCCCCAGGATCAATTTCGTTATCAGTAACTTTTAAATTTGTTGTTTTCTTAATATCGCAATTATTTTAGTAATTGTCTCTCTCAGAAAAATACTCATTTATGAAATAAATTTCCATAACATTAACAAAATTAAACCATATTCAAGTTAACATCCTAAAATTAGTTCAAAATTATGTATTCTTTTTTTAGCTTTCCAGAAAATAAATTTTGTTTATGGAAACAATCCAAAACTTAAACTCAAAGAAATAAACCTGTAAAAATAGTAGAAAAAGGTACTCAAGCTTATATGAAAACAAGTGGAAGCATTAAAGTCCGATGTGCCAAATTTGGTATTAAAAAGTTTAAATTCGGCTGTGCCGAATTTTTGGATACCCTCCATCACGGTGTTTGCATTAACCAGGGAAAGTGCAAACAATATAAATATCTATATTCTTAGTAAAAATAGCAAAAATAATGTTGTTTTTATAAGTAAAACAAAATATGACTGATTAATGTATTTGGGAATTTTTTGAAAAAAAAAAATGTTTAATTAAAGTTTACTAAAATGAATCTGAAATTGTGCATGCTTATAACAGTGGGTCTTCAAAGGTGAAATGGTTATTCTGATTACCTAAAGAAGAACGTGTCGTGAAAAATAGATATATTATTAAAAATCCCTTATGATTTAAAAAAAACTGTTGTAAAATTCGCCTGTTGTTTTGTATAAAAGAATCGTCTCTTTGCCTATATAATAATGAAAGAAATAAGGATTATTAAAATATATTTTTGGATCGTTAAAGGAGATGCATCAAAACAGTTTCGAATAATCCGAATTTTAGATAAATTTAAGGGAACAAAAATACGCTTGCGGAGACATACATAATTAAATAATTATGAAATACCAGTTTACATTACAACACATGTGTTTATACTATACATCACATAAGTAAAACGGAAAGTGTGATAAAATTAAGTTTGTCAAAAATTATAACAGAAAATTGTTCGAGTGTTTAGGGTGTTTTCGAGACACAAAAAATTAAAGAAACTGGTATTTCAAATTATTGTTTTTCAGCTTAGTTGCTTGTGCAATTCTCGTTTACGACTCCTAGAATAAAAACCCTAGAAATTTTCCCAAAATTCGATTGGTTTTTACACATCAATACTTTAATTTAGATTATTTTTGTATGTATCAAATAAAAATTAGGGTTTTTAAAAAAAAAAAAATGCATATAATCAAAAAATTTTAAGATTAAGTATGCACCTTATATGTTTTAAATAAAAAAGTTCTGAAAGTGAATGTCCTTTAAATTTAATGGGGTTTTTAATAAATGTAATTAGAGTGTAATTAAAGGTAGAGAATGAGAATAAGTAAAAATAGTGTGCGACAAAAGTTATGAATTTACATTGTTGAATTCGGGGATTTTGTTTGTGGATATTTTTTGATCTGATAACGATTAAAGTGACTGGCAACTCTGGTTAATGCAGTCAAATAAATAAAGAATTATAACTCAACTATTTTGTTCACATTTTTTTCTAATTAGTGATTTTTTGATTTGTTGGGGTTACCGAAAAAGGGTATCTGGCAAGCCTGGTATCTGGAAAACAAAAGAACACTTTATAAATTTGCTTAAAAATGTTTCGAGGTCTTCTCACATTTGCACTCATAACCAGTGCTGCAGATTTAAGAAAAAATCGTCATCATTATTGAAAAATCGTCAAAAAATCGTCAAAATAAAATATATTTGTTAGAAGAGGAATAAAGTTTTAATAAAAAATAAAATACAATAATGTAATACACATTTCAAATTTTAACGTGTTATCGTTGTAATATAACACGATTTTTGACACTTCTCTTTGGTTTAAACTACCAAAATCATTATATTTTATAACGCTATTCATATTTATAAAATGTTGAAAGATCAAATAAATAAAATAAATTTTACCACTTTTACTGTTAATCACTATCTTTACTGTTAATCACTTATATTTTACTGTTAAGCACTTATATCTACATTTCAGTAGCACAACTTTTAAAATCTTAAATTCATATACAACATTTGGAAATTCTTTAACAATAAGTCCGTTCGATTACTTTTCCAGTAAAGTTCAGTCATAATTACTCAGTAACAAAACTACAAAGAGTAAGACAAACTTACGAAAAAGTAAACGAACGGAAAATGTGAAGGAATTATTAAATTAGATAAAACAGCTCGTTTTAAATATTAAAAAAAATCAACTGGTCATTATGGAAAAGATAAAAATTAATTAAAATTAAATGTTTTTTAACTTCTTCCATAGTTAATTATTTAATATTTTTTAATTTAAATCCATAAACAATTATAATTTAATATTTGCTTTTGTTTACTTACAATATAAGCATATTTTTTCAATCATATGTTTTTTTCTTCTCTCAAATTTTTACTGGCAAAAATGTATCCAGTAAAAACTTGTAAGTTATAAATGTAAATACCCAGTTTTACTGAGTATTTGTCTAAACGAACAACGTCCAGAAAACACTTCTACAAATTTTTGTGTTATCGAACAATCTTAATATTATATTTTTTAATTATTAAATCTTGACACTTTTTTTATATTATTAGGCCTGTTTTTAAGCACCGGATTTATTTTTGGATTTATTTTGTTTCATTTAAAGTTGTATATATATCATCTTTCAACATGAATTATATTCGGGCTAGAGATCTGTTTGTTTCGCAAAAAACGTCCATGCCTTGTTTTTTAACATTAAAATTTTTTCATTTTTATTTAAATCTAACTCCAATTAAATTTTATAAAAATTTAAAAAAATGTTCTAAACATATAAACACAGAAACTAAATTAAGCTAAACCCGTAATGAATTTATAAAAAAATAAATCCGGTTTGGATTAAGTTTTATTCAATTCTAGGATTTGCATTTTTGCAAAATTGTATTTCATATCATATTAGCAAATAAAGGTAGCTATCGATCAAAAAACAATGTTTTTGCTTTCAATTTTTAACGAAATAATATAAATTTAATAATCGAGCCGGCGATTTTATGAGAATGATAAATAAGTAGATCTTGCTGACATATTAAATTATTGTCAAAAAATCGTCATTTTGGAAGCAAAAGTCGTCAAATAGTTATTTAGTTATTTTGGGTATTAAATATCATCAAAATGACGACAAATCGTCAAACCTGGCAACTCTGCATGCGATTGCTACTAATACATACATACATACATACATACATACATACATACATACATACATACATACATACATACATACATACTGTATTACAAAACAAAACAAAAAAACAACAACAATATTTTGTGGGTTTTTTTTTTGTTATTAAGTGTTGATCATGACCATGGATGGTAACCGATTCTATTTGGTTATTGGTAACATTAACGCTATCTTCTTTTATTTCGGTAACGGTATTTTAGGGGTAACGATACTTCAGTTATTTCGGTAAAGGGCTTTTAGCGTTAACGGTATTTTATTTATTTCGCTAACGGTATTTTAGCGGTAACGTTATTTTAGATATTTCGGTAACGTTATTTTAGGGAAAAAGATTTTTCAATTATTTTGGTAACGGTATTTTAAGGGTAACGTTATTTTAGTTATTCAGTTAATGTTAATGCACACCACAATTTTTAGCCCCATTATGCCCGAGTTTTAATGACTGGCTAGTTTATGATCATACTTTGGGAAAATATATCTATTTACAGAAGTTTTTTTTTCAGATCTTGTTAGATTATTTCGGTAACGGTATTTTAAGGGATCGATATTTTAATTATATCGGTAACGGTATTTTACGGATAACGGTATTTCAATTATATCGGTAATAATATTTTAGTTATAACGATAGTCAGTTGAATCGTGAACGGTATTTTAGCGATATTGACAGCCATCCCTGATTGCGTATATTCTTGTGTATAAGCATTGAATGTACGTATGTATGATGAAATAAATAGAATAATTTAAAATTTGCTTCCAAATTTTTAGAGGTCTTCCCACATTTTCACTCATAACTTTTAAACGCGTTAACCGATTTTGATCATTTTCACTAGAAAACTGCTCATGATATCAACAAACAACTTGACTAAAAATTAGCAACACGCCTTTTGTATTGGCGGAGTATTTTGAGTTAACACAGACAGACGGACATGGCTATATCGACTTCTCTATTCATGCTGATCAAGAATATATATAGTTTATGGGGCCCAGATTTTTTTTAAAAGAATTACAAACATTTGACAAAGTGATATATACCCTCCTGCACTATGGGATGGAGGGTTTAATTATGTTGCAAAAAAAACTGCTTAAATTAACAGATATTTTTGCTAAATATTAGTAAGATAAGATCAGCAAAAAGAAAACTGTCAAATTTACAAAATTTTTATTAAATTCGAGTTAAATTTCACCTAATTGCAAATAGCTATTTATTGTGCTAAAATCAGCCGAAACTTTTGCTTAAGATTTGTTGACAAAAACAGCAAACAAAAATTTTAACCTCACTCAACCTTTCTAAAAAAAAAAAATTATGTTTAGTTATTATTTAATTTTTACCTTCAATTTAGTTGAATGCAAATAGCAGTATATCATGCTAAACTTAACAGAAATATTTGATGAAAATTGTAAACTACTGATTTCAGAAGGGCAAAGTCTTATTCGCATAAAAAAAACTTTTAAAATTTAATTTTTATATATATATTTCGACCTTTTTCAATTAAATTTTGTGTTATTTTTAGAGTTATTCTAATCAGGCTTTCAAGGTCATGGATTTTCTAAACGTAAATAAAAGACTTTTTTATTTCATTTTTCGTATTCCTACGTTTCGTCGGTATTTTCCGACATCCTCAGGGATTCGTTTTTTATTAAATCTGGCAACCATGTAAATATAAAGAAAATAACCACTAAGAAATATCAACAACAATAAACTTAACATTAGAATAATTTCACTTACAATTAGTCTTCTCGTCAAATTTACATAATTTTTAAAAAATACACATCACAGGTTTTATACGACATTTAATGAACGGCACAAAACAGATTTAATTAATTAAAAATAAATGTAAAAATAAATCTCGAAAAATTAAAATATCACAGTTGAATTATTCTTATAGCTAAGATCACAGTTGGAGTAGAACTAAGTTAAAGCTATGGTGTAATTAGCATTAATGTTATTTTTATCTTCCTTTATATTTATTGAAACTTCTGTTTTCTCCTGTATTCTTAGGCTTTCAATAGTGTAGCGTTTATTTTGGTTTCTTTCCTTATTTAATATTTTTACGTTTTTTAGGTCGGGCTTGTGTTGCATTTCTATGCAGTGTATTGCCAATCCAGTTGTTTGTTTTGATTTTCTAATGTCAGATTCATGTTCGTCTATTCTAGTACCCAAACTTCTTTTTGTTGTGCCTACCCTGCAGTCAGCCTTGGGTCAAGTGTCCCTTTGTCAACACTCTTTTCTCTAGCGACAACTGCACTAGTGAAAAAGTCGACAACTTTCCTTCTACGCACGAGTAGAAACTAGCTACAGACAACAGATCTAGTATATTTCTGGTGACACTGTCAACGAAGTCGTCGACAGTTTGTGTTTTTTATTATTTTGCTCTTTCAATAGGTACATATTTTTTTAACTGAGCAACAGTTTTTCTCTTCTTGCATATTATTGCGTCATATTCTTTTGTTGATTAAACACGTGCTCGCAGTGAAAATAAGTTTATAAGTTTAAATAATATTAAAAACAGACTGATTTAAATAATTTTTAGTTGTATAAGGTTCAATTTAAAAACTATGTAATTTAAGCTTTTCTTAATAAAAAATTTCCTTCAGACAAAAAATATATGTGTTTAAGTGTATCGCCTTAACCTCTGTAAAAATCTAGCTCCAGGATCGCCTGAGAAGCGCCAAATATGTAGACCAGAGTTACTAAAAGGCACTAGTTAATCTGTGGTTCAAATGTCTCCATGTGGTCCTAAAAGAACTACCACGTCAGTAATGATAAGGTCTACTGGTGGATTTTCAATGACAAGCCTGTGTTAGATGTCAATAGTAGATTACATTGGCTGGGGCATAGCTGGTCAGTAGTACTGGTGACAATGTCACTAGTACAACACTACAGTTTTACTACTCACATTCCCTGCAGGGTATATAAACTTTTTCACACGTTTCGTTTTCCTTGCCATCACACTTGATTTCGTACACTACGTTGCTCTGTTGTGTTTTTGTAATTTTACTTTTTGTTTGTGTAAACAACGAGCTTATTGTTTGGTTGGGTTTATGCGCTAATTTTATTTCTTTATCTTTAATAATTTCTCTTAGTTGTTTATTTTCTGTAAGCCTAGGTATCGTACGGTCTATACTAGCAATAAATATGCGGAAATATATTGCAGTATATGTCAAAATGATGTTATCTCTAGTGTGGACCACTCTATTGCTTACATATTTATTGCCGTACATATATGTTGCAATAAGTTTTTGGCAATATTCGGCAACACTTATTGCCAACATATTACGTCAAAATTAGTTGTCATTTTAGTTTGACGTTTATAGAAAAGGAGAAAAGGAAATAATTATAAAATAATTTTTGGAAAAACACTTGTAACAATGTGTACACAGTTTTCTTGTAATTTAACAAACAAGATTCTTTAAAAAAAACTTAATTTTTTTCTTATTATTTATGAATACACAAAATGGCCACGCTCTTAATGTTTTGTTTTTATAACCTTTCTCTTTGAAATTTTCTAAAATATGAGTTACCATAAATACGTGTTCACCACCCTAAACATAAGCTTAGCAATAATAATTTTTTTACTGTTATTCTGCCGACGTATTTCGAATATTGTCAACATATTTATTGCTAGTATAGACCGTACGTAAGTATTGTAGGCTATAGAATCTGGTGTTGCCAGATGTATTATTATTGTGGGAGTTATTGGTTTCCCCTGAATTATCATTTAATGATTTATTAATTAAATTGTTTATTATATTTTTAGGAAAACTGTTGTTATTCAATATTTCTTTAATTTTATTTATGTTTTTAGGTATGCATTTTTTATCACTCAATTTGACGACTTTTTTAATTAAATTTGACGCTGTGTTGATTTTCTGGTTTCTTGGTTGTGTGGAGTGGTAGTTTATTAAACGTCCTGATGCAATGGATTTTGCATACCAATCTGTCACGATTCTGTTGTCTTCTCTATAAATTCTCATATCTAAATACGGTAATGAATTGTTTTCTTCTTTTTCAATTGTGAATTTTAATTTCGTATGGTAACTATTAAATAATTTAAGAATCTGATCTTCATCTTTTCTTTTTATTATTGCAAACAGATCGTCTACATATTTAGGTATTAGTTCAATATGTATATTTTGCTTACGTAGTTCTTCTGTGGTTTCCTCCAATAGGACGTCTAGAACAATGTCTGCTATGGTCGGGGATAACGGATTTCCCATCGGCATTCCATATGTCTGGTGGTAAAATTTCTCTCCATATAGGTATAAAATAATTATTGTCATTTAAACAAAACTTAAGAAGAGTAAGGAATTCTGTCCTAGGTATCTTTGTGTGATTTTTAATATTATTCCATTGATTCATAACATTTTTAATGGCTAAATGAATAGGTATGTTAGTGAATAACGATACCACGTCCAGAGATATTAATATATCGTCTTCGTCCAATGTTATTTCCTCCAACTTTTCTTTCAGTTCCATTGCGTTTTTAATATTGTATTTTTCTATTATTATATTTTTCATGATGATGAAATCGGTCGTAAAGGTAAATTTGGCTTGTGAATTTTAGGGAGGCCATATAATCTGGGAGCGGTTGCAGCATTCGATGTTAGTTTGAATTTTTCGTATCTAGTAATGTGTTCCTGTTTTAATAGATCCATTATTGTGTTTCTGTTTTAATAGATCCATAGTTTTTGTGTTGGGTCTATTTGTAGTATTTTATAGGTAGATTTATCTTCTAACAGTTTATTCATTCCATTTTCATAGTCGTTTCTATACATGATGACCGTTTTGTTGCCTTTGTCTGATTTAGTAAGAACTATTTCGTTTTTATACCTATTTAAAGTTCGCCTCGTATCGTCATAAATGTTTAATATAAATTTTTCTTTTTTATTTCAACTTTTTTTGTTTACTAATATTTAGCAATTTTTTGCTGATTTTTGCAGATTAATTTGTAAAATTTAGCTCAAATATGATAAAATATTTGTAGACTTAATAGATTTATCTTTGGTATTCCTATCTTACTAATATTTGGCAAAAAAAAAATTGTCGATTTGAGCAGTTTTTCCCATAATTCAAATACGAAGGACTAATATTTGTGGCGTTTCTCAGAACAATACCATTCCAAAACAAAGAAACATGGCCATGGTCGACCTTAATATTAAGTACACCATTTGATTCACTTAATCTTGCGAAATGTCCTTAGGATTTCATTAAACATTATATATTAGCTTTTAAATGAAAATAGAATTGAAATTCTTGCAATAACAAAACAAACTATTCAAAACTCTTTTGCATTTTTCAAACATAATTTTTTTAGTGTGAACATAAGTTATTTATGCCGACTTTGATTTCTTTTTACGTTTTGTAATTTCGTAAATATTATTGCTTTGTATTTTGTCAAAATGGTCTAGGGCAACCGAAAAAAATACTTGTGTAGCAAATCTTTCATAGTTAAAATATGGTTTTTCCTACAACGTTATTTTGAATAAATTTTTCGAAGTTCTGTTAGTGTGCAATCAAGTTTATTCAGAAGATTCGAAAATATTTGCAAGTTGAGTACTATCATCAAATTGATAACTTTTGACTCTCCTTAAGAAAAGTTTCGTAACAAATTTAATAACGGACCATCCCAATAATCATCTCAATAGCTAGAAAAGCTCAAAACCCATTAAAATCTCGGAAATAAAACTTATATAAATTTGATTCAAAAAACCTTATATAAGTTAAAATGGTCTACCTACGCCGGTGGTTGTTTCCCATATAAATGCTCAATTTAACTATTTATTAAATTTTAACTGGACATTCAGTAATCGGGCCTTAACAAGTGATGCCAATCAATCGGTATACTACAATGTGGGTCTAAGTCCAATACTTATTATACCCAGATGTAGGGTATTTGCAAAATAGATGATTTAATTAGTGATGCCACAAATATTCGGTATTCGGTATATTCGACATGTTTTTACTATTCGGCCGAATATCGCATGGTATCACTATTCGGTTAAAATAAAATTGCTTAAAAAAATGAATTTTTATCCAAACAATTCAGAAAATCAAGTTTTTCATATATTTATTGGCTTGAGATGATTTTTCAACCTAAAAAAGTTTAATGATTTTATTTAATTTTGCCTAAATCTTAAGCGCAGTGTACTTTTTTATTAAATTTATAAGTATGAAAATGTACGAAAGACTATGCGGTAAATATCTGTTATTCGGTTTAAACCGAATATCGCATATTCGGTATTCGGTAAAATGTCGAATGCACCATTCGTGACATCTCAGGATTTAGTTAATATAAAAACACTGCTGCCAATTTATTTTCTAAAAATATCGCCAAATCAAACTAAAAAATCGCTAGAAAGTAGCTATATTATAACATAATTAAAAAAATTTGCAACAAATTGCAAAATTTATCAAACTTTTTAAAGTCTATTCAGAAATTAATGAAAAATATCAAAATTTTTCAAACTTTTTTAAATTTTCTTAAAAATGAAGTCATTAATTGAAAATTTTCTTCGGACTTTATAAGTTTTGCTTAAAAATGTTGCGGCAAATCGCTAAATAATTATGACTTATCAATACCGTCAAGGAAATGAACGCTAAGAAAAACGTAAAGCGTAAACAAATCGCCAGATTTCGCGCTTATAGCTAAGTCATGATTTACACCGCTAAATGCGTTCAAAATTCGCTAGATTTGACGAGCAAATAGCTAAATTGGCAACAATGTTTTGAAATGTAACTTTAAGTTGCAACAAAGTATACAACTGAATCAAAATATAATCAAATTAAAAGGACAGCTGAAAAAAATGTAAATTCAGTTGAAATACCGAAAAATACAACTGGTACCGAAAAATACAAAATGTTTGTAGTAAAAAAATTGTCTATTATTTTTACGACATTTTTAGTTGTTTTTTACTACATTTGTTAAAAGTTTTTCCACAGTAAAAAAAAAAACTAAATTTTTAGTTGTTTTAATGGTAATTACCTTTGTCGCCTTCTTAACCGAATTTTCAGTAGATTCTACTGTCAAACATTTTTGAGTGTACAGCTAAAATAATGAAAAAAAATAGTTTGACCCTATTCTAAGGACCAGTACTGTATATAAATTTTATTACAAAATTCAAAAGTTACATTTAGGATAAACTTTTAATAAATTGTATACAATTCATATGAAATTCTGCTAATGTCTGCAGGTGATGCGCATGACCATTTAATGCAAAATTTTCCGAACTTTCATTGAGAACTTTTTGTGGACAGAAGAAAACGAAAGAGAGTACAAATTTACACATTTTAATGTTTTGTAGATAAACATTTTCCGAATTTTCCCAGCAACAAACGAATAAAAACCAATTGACTTTATTTTGTTGAATAAATTGTTTTTTTTTTTTTTTTTTTGTGAGTGTCTTTTGATATTTCCTTCTGTTGTTGTTGTTTGTGTGATTATTAAGCAACTTCTATTCGAAATCAGCAACAACAGAAAAATTCTTGTATACGGGTTTCAACGGTCACAGCGAACTAAACTGCACGCAGAGTGTTATAAAAATACGGAAATTTTGAAAAACAAAAAAAAAAGTTTATGAAATTATTGTGAAAAAAATTTATGGAAAATTTGCTTTAATTTGCTGTAAAAACAAACAGAAGGAAGCATAAAGAAATACTGAAAACTCTTGTTTGTTTATAAGAAAATCACAACGTAATTAACAAAAAATATAAACAAAATCAGGCTAAAAATATTTAAAAAATTGGTGAGTGAAGAAAATTAAAAATTTGTGCAAAAAAATTTACTTGATTCGAATTTTTTGTTGAAATGAAAATGGAATGCAAAGGAAAATGTGTATACAATTTTCTTGAAATTATTTCGCATATGTAATGATTTTGGCAATTATTAAAGTACATATTGTACAAAATGAATATTTATACGAATTTGTTAATCAAAATAATGATGAAAACATTTTATAAAGATTTAAAAATTACATGGCTAATAAAGAAAGTATTGTTAGCTACAAAAGTATGTATGTATTAATTTTACATCACATCATCACATCATTATCGTCGCCATCACTATCATCGTCGCCATTGGTGTGAATGTGTATGTGTGTGAATTCATACCATCACAATTTCAAAACTGTGTCAGTAGATACAAATACCATTAAATGACGATAAAAACAAATAACCAAAAAGGAATATAAGTAAATAGAAAAAGGATGACATTCTTCTCTCGTTTATTGCCCTCTATTCATTGAATACAAAAACATTCATGAATATGAATTTAATTGCATATGACTACTACCAGGTAATATAAATATTTATGACAGTTCCCGATTTAAAAAAAAAAACGGATATGGATCTTTATCTAAAGTGAAATCATTTCAACGCATTCAACATTCGGATCGACCACCTCTGAATTCAATGAAATTCACCGTAACTGTCATACTCGATAAGAAAGCGACAAAACATTGATGTTAGATTCCATAACATTTCGGTTTCAGAAAAATGACGTCATGAAAATTGCCAAAAACGATAAAATTTGACCAAAGACTATAACTTTTAAGCAACATTCGTGTGGGCCTTATTTTTTAGGTTAAAATTAAAATTATGTTCATATTGACTTTTTTATGGGAGGGCCAATGGCCATTTTTGGGGGCCTTGAGTTTAAATGCCCACACACAGAGAAAAATTTAGCTATTTGTCATCTGAAATTCGGTTACTACGACTCAAATTCGGTTATTACGAATTTCAGTCGGTTGGCACAACTTAACATTAGTTTTCATAACAAAGTTCGGTTAAATCATCTGAATTTTAGTAGCAACACCCAAAATATTCAGAAATCTAATGTATATATCGTTGTACTAACTAAATTTATAGATTGTTACCATTAAAATACACTTTTCAATTCTCTGTGTGCATATCTCAAAATAAGCATTTTTTAGAATTCCCTAAAAAAATATATGCTTATTATTTGACTCTACTATACATTTGTGTGAAATTCCGGTTGGTCTCTCGATTAGTCTCTAAATTATAGCCAAAGCCGTGATATAAGTATGAAAATCGCTCTGGTTTGTACACTTAGAATAAATACTACGTAGTTAAAGACCACTGCAAATAAAGTTAAAAACAAATTAAATTTCACTTAAAGAAAGGACGACTTACATTTCAGTAAATTCAACTAACATTGTCATTTGTTTTTTAAAGTTTTAAAAAAATTACTAACAATTGTAGTAAAAATTAACCACATGTTAGTAAAAAAAAAACAAACCTTTATTTCTTTTTAAATAACAAAAAACTACTGTAAAAATTAATGTTAAACCATAAAACAGTCATTTGATGTGGTTTGTTTTTTTAAATAACTACAAAGTTAGTAAACAGTTTAATTTCTTCTACAAATGACTGGCATTTACATTAAAAATAAAGAAACAGTATTACAACCCAAATAACTACATATTTTTAAATCAGATGTATACTAGGGATACAACTTTTTTACAATTTTTGAAAATATCAAAATGGCCCTATCCTTACCATGTAGTGCATAAAAAAACAATAAGAACTGCATCTTTAGATTTTCGATATCATTAAAAAAAGGTCAAAATGCAATTAAGTTTGGGATCAGTAAGTTCTAAAAAAATAAAAATATTTTCTTTATAATTTCATTAAATGATAAATAAATTATAAGTTTTTCCATTAAATATTGAATAATATTCTGTATAAATTCAATTAATCGTGATAAAATATTGCGACTTACCTACGCTGTCTTATGCAAATTTGCGAAATATTATAATTTACAGCTAAAAGTATAAAAATATAAAATTTTGAAAAAATAAAAAATTTTGAAAAAATAAATGACCTGAGGAAACATTTTTCGGCTTCAGCACAACATCGGCTACAGCGTGGTGATAGGGCCTTATTTTGGTTGTACCCCTAATGTACACTCAGGCATATATGTACATATAAAAATGTACACATGCATAGGAAAAAACATGTATTAAACAGGAAAAAACATACTTAGGACCATATTTTTGCCTATAAGTCAGTGACAAATCGAGATACCACCCTGAATTTCCACAAATATAGAGGAGAGTTCAATAATAAGCATACATATTATTGAAGAATTTTAAAAAATTTACATTTCGAGATGTAAGCATATGAACTGAAGACCATAGCTGACAGATTTGACAATTTATCGTCATTTTGACGATTTTGGGTCAAAATTTTGCCAAATGACGATTTGAAGATTTTTGGTCCCAAAATGACGATTTTATGAAAAAAATAAGAAAATCTTGTATTTTTATAAAACTTCTCACGAATCTTGTTAATAATGTTTTGGTGCACTAAATAAAAATTATTCGTTCAGAACGTTAAAGGTTATAATTTTCCATAAATACGGTTCAAAAACATAAGCATACTACAATTTTTTCTCTATCCAAAATAAAAAATATAATTTATTTTGAATGCACACAGAGAAATAAAGTGCAAACCGAATTAAAAAGTTTATATTAATAGTAACAACTTATAAATTCGGTTATTACAACGATATTAACATTATATTTCAGAATATTTTAGATGTTGCAACTAAAATTTAGTTGAATTAACCAAACTTTGTTGTGAAAACTAATGCTAAGTTGTGCCAACCATCTGCAATTCATAATAAACGAATTTGAGTCGTAGTAGCCGAATTTCAGTTGGCAAAGAGTTAAATTTTTCTCTGTGTGTAAATTTTTAGTCATTTATGATCCCTAAAAAATGATCACTTACTTTGAGACAACTTGTTAGATTGTTGATATAGCTTTTTTCATTGGTTTTTTAGGGTTGATATTTTTTAATTTTTGGAGTCATTTAAAAGTCGTACCAGCGCTCCGAAATTGCGGACTTTGTTATTTAAATTTTTAATTCATTTTGTTATTACTTTCATATAGTTTTATATAAACAAGTTTGTTATAATTTTTATTAAAAATAAAAATTATGTTTTTTCGACCTTTAATTGTGCAATGAAAATGAAAATTATTCAAGTTCGAGGCCATATACTCTATATTTCTTCATTAGGATATTGTCCTAACAAATAATCTATAGAGTTTTTTGTTTTCAAATTTATTATTTGACCCTTTCAGGAATGTGTTGATAGATCTATTTCGGGAATTTTCTAGGTTCCCATCATCAGAACACGTTTTGAAAGCGGTAACAATCCCATGCCAAACCTCAAGCATTCATATGAACTAGTTTACTCACTACATGAGAACTAATATACATATGAGTTTGAAATTAAAGATTATAACCATTGATCAAAAATAAATTGAAAACTTGTTTGATGTGCAAGATCCACCTCTGGTGGATATTCAATACACGTTTTTTTTTGTTTCTCTCTCATTTTTTATATTTTGTTAAGTTAGTTAACAAAACAGGGAAAGTAAACTAGGCGGTACTCTGCCTTTTTTCACAAGTTTGTTATAATTTTTATTAAAAATGATGATGGGAACCTAGAAAATTCCCGAAATAGATCTATCAACACATTCCTGAAAGGGTCAAATAATAAATTTGAAAACAAAAAACTCTATAGATTATTTGTTAGGACAATATCCTAATGAAGAAATATAGAGTATATGGCCTCGAACTTGAATAATTTTCATTTTCATTGCACAATTAAAGGTCGAAAAAACATAATTTTTATTTTTAATAAAATTATAACAAACTTGTGAAAAAAGGCAGAGTACCGCCTAGTTTACTTTCCCTGTTTTGTTAACTAACTTAACAAAATATAAAAAATGAGAGAGAAACAAAAAAAACGTGTATTGAATATCCACCAGAGTTTTCAATTTATTTTTTGATCAATGGTTATAATCTTTAATTTCAAACTCATATGTATATTAGTTCTCATGTAGTGAGTAAACTAGTTCATATGAATGCTTGAGGTTTGGCATGGGATTGTTACCGCTTTCAAAACGTGTTCTGATGATGGGAACCTAGAAAATTCCCGAAATAGATCTATCAACACATTCCTGAAAGGGTCAAATAATAAATTTGAAAACAAAAAACTCTATAGATTATTTGTTAGGACAATATCCTAATGAAGAAATATAGAGTATATGGCCTCGAACTTGAATAATTTTCATTTTCGTTTTATATAAATTTTAACAAAATATGTTTTTTTTAATACTTTGAGACGTATAAGCAACTCGTTTCTTCAGACTAAAGAGAAACTGTACCCAACAAACTAAACTTTACGTTTTCGTACCGTTTTTTGTACGACATTAACGGAATCCGAATCCGTATACGTACCATTTTCTGGATCCGTATAAGAACCAGAAAACGGATTTTAAGGATCATCGAAACTGATTAGAATCCATTTAAAATCCGCCAATGACGTTAAGTCGTGCTAAATTCGGAGTGAACTCCGTTTTTTAGTCCGTATCCGGTTCGTTTCCTTACCGGCGTTTTTAAACAAAAACGGACTTGTATATTTGCTAAAATTTATGCTATTTTTATGAATTGTTCTAAGATTTTATGTTTTATAATAAATGTAAGTAGTTTATACACGATTAATCTTGAACTACCTTTATAATTTCTCGTTTAAAAGCATTTTTTAGTTTTCATACCAGAATTAGTTATCTATTGCGTTTTAAACACTGTCTACAACTGCGATTCCCATCTCCCAAGCCCCATAAATGAATTAAATATGCGTTAATAACGGTAAAATCTAGTCAGTTTAGGTTAAATAGAATTAAAAACATATTTACACACAGAGAAATACAGTGCCAACCGAATTAAAAAGTGTATATTAATGGCAACAACATATAAATTTAATTAGTACAACGATATTTACATTAGATTTCTGAATATTTTGGGTATTGCAACTACAATTCAGTTGTATTAACCGAACTTTGTTGTAAACACGAATGTTAAGTTGTGCTAACAGTCGTAAATTCGTTTTAACCGAATTTGAGTCAAAGTAACCGAATTTCAGTTGGCAAATAGCTAAATTTTTTTCTGTGTGTACTTTCAAATAAGTGTTATCTAAATTTGTTTAGATAAGTGTTTACATCGAAAACTTTTGAATTTAACCAAACGGACGAACGTATTATTCTTAAAGTTTTCATATATTACACACAGAAAAATAAAGTGCCAACCGAATTGAAAAGTGTATTTTAATGGTAACAATTTATAAATTCAGTTAGTACAACGATATTTACATTAGATTTCTGAATATTTGTGGTGTTGCAACTAAAATTCAGTTAAATTAACCGAACTTTGTTGTGAAAACTAATGTTAAGTTGTGCCAACCGACTGAAATTCGTAATAATCGAATTTGAGTCGTAGTAAAAGAATTTCAGTTGGCAAATATCTAAACTTTTCTCTGGGTGTAACAACAAAATAAACAAATTTACAAAACAGGGGAAGAAGTCCGTATTTTACGGCACGAAAACGGAAATATATTGTTTTCGAAAATCAGATTATACGTTCCGTAAATGTTCCGTTTGCGTACATGCTTTGACTGATACATGACATACGGACCGTTAACGTGCCGTAAAAGCCGGATTTATGATTCCGGACGTGTCGGAGAGTCCGTAAAAATGTTTCTTGGGCAGTTTAATCTAATTTAATGTGACCCCATATAAAATTATACGTATTAAATTACATATAGTTTTATCATATTAGTTTTTTTTAGATGCACCTTATGCAATTGTAATTCAGAAAATATCAATTGAAATTCAGAAATTCCATTTCAAATTCAGAAAATATTAATTGAAATTCAGGGATTTCATTCGAAATTCAGAAAATATTAATTAAAATTCGGAATATCCATTTGAAATGCAGAAAATATCATTTGAAATTCAGAAAAAATCAGCAAAAATTCAGTAAATATTGATTGAAATTCAGAAACTTATGCAATTGTAATTCAGAAAATATAAACTGAAATTCAGAAAATATAAATTGAAATTCCGAAAATATCAGTTGAAGTTCAGAAAATATCACTTGAAATTCAGATTATATCAATTGAAATTCAGAAAACTTTCATTTACTTTTTTATGAATTTCAAATGATATTTTCTGAATTTCAATTGACATTTTCTGAATTGCAATTGATATTTTCTAAAAATCATATAATGTATTCTGAATTTCAATTGATGTGTTTCGGACTTTCAATTAGTAGATTATTAGAGATTATAACCATTGATCAAAAAATAAATTGAAAACTTGTTTGATGTGCAAGATCCACCTCTGGTGGATATTCAATACACGTTTTTTTTTGTTTCTCTCTCATTTTTTATATTTTGTTAAGTTAGTTAACAAAACAGGGAAAGTAAACTAGGCGGTACTCTGCCTTTTTTCACAAGTTTGTTATAATTTTTATTAAAAATGATGATGGGAACCTAGAAAATTCCCGAAATAGATCTATCAACACATTCCTGAAAGGGTCAAATAATAAATTTGAAAACAAAAAACTCTATAGATTATTTGTTAGGACAATATCCTAATGAAGAAATATAGAGTATATGGCCTCGAACTTGAATAATTTTCATTTTCATTGCACAATTAAAGGTCGAAAAAACATAATTTTTATTTTTAATAAAAATTATAACAAACTTGTGAAAAAAGGCAGAGTACCGCCTAGTTTACTTTCCCTGTTTTGTTAACTAACTTAACAAAATATAAAAAATGAGAGAGAAACAAAAAAAACGTGTATTGAATATCCACCAGAGTTTTCAATTTATTTTTTGATCAATGGTTATAATCTTTAATTTCAAACTCATATGTATATTAGTTCTCATGTAGTGAGTAAACTAGTTCATATGAATGCTTGAGGTTTGGCATGGGATTGTTACCGCTTTCAAAACGTGTTCTGATGATGGGAACCTAGAAAATTCCCGAAATAGATCTATCAACACATTCCTGAAAGGGTCAAATAATAAATTTGAAAACAAAAAACTCTATAGATTATTTGTTAGGACAATATCCTAATGAAGAAATATAGAGTATATGGCCTCGAACTTGAATAATTTTCATTTTCGTTTTATATAAATTTTAACAAAATATGTTTTTTTTAATACTTTGAGACGTATAAGCAACTCGTTTCTTCAGACTAAAGAGAAACTGTACCCAACAAACTAAACTTTACGTTTTCGTACCGTTTTTTGTACGACATTAACGGAATCCGAATCCGTATACGTACCATTTTCTGGATCCGTATAAGAACCAGAAAACGGATTTTAAGGATCATCGAAACTGATTAGAATCCATTTAAAATCCGCCAATGACGTTAAGTCGTGCTAAATTCGGAGTGAACTCCGTTTTTTAGTCCGTATCCGGTTCGTTTCCTTACCGGCGTTTTTAAACAAAAACGGACTTGTATATTTGCTAAAATTTATGCTATTTTTATGAATTGTTCTAAGATTTTATGTTTTATAATAAATGTAAGTAGTTTATACACGATTAATCTTGAACTACCTTTATAATTTCTCGTTTAAAAGCATTTTTTAGTTTTCATACCAGAATTAGTTATCTATTGCGTTTTAAACACTGTCTACAACTGCGATTCCCATCTCCCAAGCCCCATAAATGAATTAAATATGCGTTAATAACGGTAAAATCTAGTCAGTTTAGGTTAAATAGAATTAAAAACATATTTACACACAGAGAAATACAGTGCCAACCGAATTAAAAAGTGTATATTAATGGCAACAACATATAAATTTAATTAGTACAACGATATTTACATTAGATTTCTGAATATTTTGGGTATTGCAACTACAATTCAGTTGTATTAACCGAACTTTGTTGTAAACACGAATGTTAAGTTGTGCTAACAGTCGTAAATTCGTTTTAACCGAATTTGAGTCAAAGTAACCGAATTTCAGTTGGCAAATAGCTAAATTTTTTTCTGTGTGTACTTTCAAATAAGTGTTATCTAAATTTGTTTAGATAAGTGTTTACATCGAAAACTTTTGAATTTAACCAAACGGACGAACGTATTATTCTTAAAGTTTTCATATATTACACACAGAAAAATAAAGTGCCAACCGAATTGAAAAGTGTATTTTAATGGTAACAATTTATAAATTCAGTTAGTACAACGATATTTACATTAGATTTCTGAATATTTGTGGTGTTGCAACTAAAATTCAGTTAAATTAACCGAACTTTGTTGTGAAAACTAATGTTAAGTTGTGCCAACCGACTGAAATTCGTAATAATCGAATTTGAGTCGTAGTAAAAGAATTTCAGTTGGCAAATATCTAAACTTTTCTCTGGGTGTAACAACAAAATAAACAAATTTACAAAACAGGGGAAGAAGTCCGTATTTTACGGCACGAAAACGGAAATATATTGTTTTCGAAAATCAGATTATACGTTCCGTAAATGTTCCGTTTGCGTACATGCTTTGACTGATACATGACATACGGACCGTTAACGTGCCGTAAAAGCCGGATTTATGATTCCGGACGTGTCGGAGAGTCCGTAAAAATGTTTCTTGGGCAGTTTAATCTAATTTAATGTGACCCCATATAAAATTATACGTATTAAATTACATATAGTTTTATCATATTAGTTTTTTTTAGATGCACCTTATGCAATTGTAATTCAGAAAATATCAATTGAAATTCAGAAATTCCATTTCAAATTCAGAAAATATTAATTGAAATTCAGGGATTTCATTCGAAATTCAGAAAATATTAATTAAAATTCGGAATATCCATTTGAAATGCAGAAAATATCATTTGAAATTCAGAAAAAATCAGCAAAAATTCAGTAAATATTGATTGAAATTCAGAAACTTATGCAATTGTAATTCAGAAAATATAAACTGAAATTCAGAAAATATAAATTGAAATTCCGAAAATATCAGTTGAAGTTCAGAAAATATCACTTGAAATTCAGATTATATCAATTGAAATTCAGAAAACTTTCATTTACTTTTTTATGAATTTCAAATGATATTTTCTGAATTTCAATTGACATTTTCTGAATTGCAATTGATATTTTCTAAAAATCATATAATGTATTCTGAATTTCAATTGATGTGTTTCGGACTTTCAATTAGTATTTCCGAATTTCAAATAATATTTTCTGAATTTCAATTAATATTTTCTGAATTTAAAATGAAGTTTTCTAAATTTCAATTAATGTTGTCTGAATTTAAAATTGAAAATCTGAATTTCAATAGATGTTTTCTAAATTTCAAATGGAAATTCTGAAATTCAATTGATATCATCTGAGTTTCAAATGGATTTTCTGAATTTCCATTACTATTTTCGAAATTCCAATGGATATTTTCTGAATTACAGTGGCAAAACGTGATACAGTTTTATCCGAATTTTGTCCTTATTAAATTTTATCAAATTATACGTTATACCATAAAATTATATCTGATTTAATAAAATAGGATTTTTAATACCAATATCGTATGGTTCCTTCCAATTTTTGAAATGAAAACCCAGAGTTGAAAAGCATTACCATAAAAGTGCTTACATAAGTGCAAAAACTTACAATTATCATTAAAATCTCATTACGAGTACATTTATATGGGGATGTCGAGTGCAATAATGACACATCTTACGAAAAATCAACAAATATGTGGTTACCAAACTGGATGCTTCCTTACTATGTACAAAAATAATGAGTCTAAAAATAAATTTTCAAAAAAAAAAAAATGTAATAACAAAAAATGTGTTTTTATTGCATTTTTTTTAATAAAATTTGTCTACGTGGTATTCGAACCAGGGTTGTCAGTGAAGCGCTCTACCATCTGAGCTATATCGACATGTTAGGCCTGATAGATAAAAACAAAAATGACTTGCTTGCCCAAGATCTCATTACTTTCCAGCTTACAAAAAATCAAAAATAAGTTGTTATATACATACGTACTTACTAGAGTTGAAAAAATAATGAGCCTTAAAATATATTTTCAAAAAATTTTTACATCATCACTTTTTATTTAAAATAACAATAAAATGAATTATTTTTTGTACTGGCATAATGGGAAAATTAACTAGTTATTAATAACTCATTATTTTGTTCATTAAAATAACGCAGAGAGTAAGCTGGTGTCATTACTGGTAGTCCAAAAAATAATGATATGTCATTACGGTTTCTACACACATATTAAAAATTCTTATTTTATTCAAAGATAGAATAAACTTAACATTATAACGACTCAAATTTTTTCAATTATATCGATGTTTTGATAATACCGATACCAAATAAAATACCGTTACCAATACCAACACCGAAACAAACGTTTAAACAACAAATTTTTACTATCCTCGTTTTTCGATTCGGTTCACAACCTTGCTTAAAGTGGAAGCTTGGTCTGGATCCGCCACTGTTTATGACAGATGTTAAAGTGTTGTAATTATAGTTACTTCATATTGTTCATCCCTACAATGTGTGTGTTACCAGTTTATTGTTGAAAATAGATTTATTTTCGCTTTTTAATAATCTATAATATTAAACTCAATTCCTTTTAAATTCTCATATCGCATCATTACAATTTTAAAAACATTTTATTGAGTTATGCATGGTTGTAGCAAATATGGCACACTTTTTACTTGGTTTATTTGTATGTAGAAACTTCTGTGTATGTACTTACATATTGTACTGTTATGTGTATAAGGGTGCAGCGATGGGCATACGCCTAAGGGCACTATGTTTTTCTTAGTTCATTAAAGAAACGTCATAGATCGGCTGAATATTTTTCAACGAAACTTGGCATATGTTTAGAACAAGCTAATTGTTATAATTTTTGTTTATCTAGTGGAAATATCAACAACCAATGTTGAAAATTTAACATAATATAAATCATAGCCGGTTAAATGTATTTTAAAAATCTTGACTTTATACATTTTTGTGAACCAATCTTTATTCAAAATTATTATTTTTAAATTAACCGAGTTGTAATTTTGTTTTTGAAAAAATAATGTGTTTTTTTACCATTTTTTTAAATTGCTATATGGCAACAGTAACATCACATTTTTAACATTACTATATTTATGTTTGATTTGTTTAATTTTTGTTAATTTCCGCATTTTTTATATAATATATAATCTTTGAATGCAATTCCGGGGTTAAATTCTTAAACGTGTTGTATACTTTGTTGTAAATAGCGACTTTAGGTGAGGTATCTGGTCCGCCATTTTGAGTATTAATATTCTAAAGACAGAATCGAATTAAATATAATATATTCTTGGAAACAAACTTTGAGCCAAAGCGATGCACTTCTGAACAATTTTGAATTTTTAGTTTTTGTATTAGTTTTTAAAAGTAATCATACCCAAAACCACTTCTGAACAAAAATGCAAGTTTTGACTAGCTTTTAAATTTCTAAAATCTAATTGCAGAAACAGAATCAGCTACTGTAAACCCAAGTCAAGACAAAGTTTCTTTTTGATCGGATGAAAATTTCCTCTTTTGCCGCTATATCGTGTACGCCATTTTGAATTTTGAGTTTTTTAATAAATTTTTTAAATTACTAACCGCCAAAATATTCTGGTGCAAAATTTCAGGTAGCTGTGACTACGGGAAAGACTTTTGGACGAAGAGTACATGTGAATATATTCGGCGGATTTATTTCGTCAGCCATTTTGAAGTTTTAGAATCTAATTGCAAAATCAGAACTAGTAAGCCTAAAATCAACTCAAAAGAAAATTTTGTGTTTGATCGAATGGAAATTTAATTTTTTTGCCGCCCTATTGGATCCGAAATTTTGAATTATTAGCTTTTGAGTTAATTTTTAAAATAACCCACTCCCAACACCTCGTGGTGCACAATTTTAGCTAGGTAAGACAAAGTGAAATATTTCGAAAAAACAGTGTAAGCTGTGCATAATTTCGGCGGCTTTATTTCTTCTGCAATTTTACATTTCTAAAATCTAAATGCAGAACCAGAATAGACTACCGTAAACTCAAGTCAACACAAAGTTTCTTTTTGATTGGATGAAAATTTACTTTTATGCCGCTATATCGGATCCGCCATTTTGAGTTTAAAAGTTTTGACTTCATATTAGAAATCACCCATCCCCAGAACTACTCGGTGCACAATTTTATGCAGCTGTGACTACTGGAAAGTCTTTTGGCCCAAAAACTAATGTTCTGGCCCTGTGTGAAGTGAATGTCTACAAAATATTTTCAAATTTAATTTTAAAATTTATACAAACATGTGCCCGTTTTTAAATTGGAATTTGTGCGCCCCGGTAGGCTAGTTGGTAGCGTGCTGGCTTATCAGTGCGGGGGTCGTGGGTTCGATTCCCACCAGAGGCACTGGTCTGTTTTCGCTACAACGCTCCGAAGGCCATAGTAGCTAGTGCTCGGTTAGGGTAATAGTCTATAATTTGAAATTATATGATTATTAATTAATAAAAAAAAAAAAAAAATTAGAATTTGAAAATATTTTCTACCTTCCCATAACGTATTTTCCTAATATCAACAACTAAATCCACTGCATTTTTTTCTGGCGATTTAACTTTTTTCTAACAGTTTTATATGCTTTTAAGGAGTTTTTTAATTTAGGTCCATTTTAGGGAACAATTTTGCTAGTGTGGACTTTTTGAGATGTTCTGAAAATTGTTATGTAGCTGTTTATATTAGTCACAAGAAAAATGAATTATAGCCAATTGGACTATCCAGAGAGAATTTCTTAGACGAGTTTTAACGAAAATTGTTAAAATAATGAAGGTTTTTTCACAATATGATGAAAAATTTCTTAAACTTTACGTGGTATGACATTTTTAATAAATAAAATTAAATTTTTCATTAAATTTTATGAGAAACTTCATTAATTCGATGAAAAGTTACAATGGACGAGTTCCAGCGACATTTCATAGATCTAATGCAAAAAATAATTGATATCATGCAGATAATTCTCTTAGTGTATAAGTTGGTGTACTTGGATTTAAGTTTTTTATTCTGAATTTCAATTGATGTGTTTCGGACTTTCAATTAGTATTTCCGAATTTCAAATAATATTTTCTGAATTTCAATTAATATTTTCTGAATTTAAAATGAAGTTTTCTAAATTTCAATTAATGTTGTCTGAATTTAAAATTGAAAATCTGAATTTCAATAGATGTTTTCTAAATTTCAAATGGAAATTCTGAAATTCAATTGATATCATCTGAGTTTCAAATGGATTTTCTGAATTTCCATTACTATTTTCGAAATTCCAATGGATATTTTCTGAATTACAGTGGCAAAACGTGATACAGTTTTATCCGAATTTTGTCCTTATTAAATTTTATCAAATTATACGTTATACCATAAAATTATATCTGATTTAATAAAATAGGATTTTTAATACCAATATCGTATGGTTCCTTCCAATTTTTGAAATGAAAACCCAGAGTTGAAAAGCATTACCATAAAAGTGCTTACATAAGTGCAAAAACTTACAATTATCATTAAAATCTCATTACGAGTACATTTATATGGGGATGTCGAGTGCAATAATGACACATCTTACGAAAAATCAACAAATATGTGGTTACCAAACTGGATGCTTCCTTACTATGTACAAAAATAATGAGTCTAAAAATAAATTTTCAAAAAAAAAAAAATGTAATAACAAAAAATGTGTTTTTATTGCATTTTTTTTAATAAAATTTGTCTACGTGGTATTCGAACCAGGGTTGTCAGTGAAGCGCTCTACCATCTGAGCTATATCGACATGTTAGGCCTGATAGATAAAAACAAAAATGACTTGCTTGCCCAAGATCTCATTACTTTCCAGCTTACAAAAAATCAAAAATAAGTTGTTATATACATACGTACTTACTAGAGTTGAAAAAATAATGAGCCTTAAAATATATTTTCAAAAAATTTTTACATCATCACTTTTTATTTAAAATAACAATAAAATGAATTATTTTTTGTACTGGCATAATGGGAAAATTAACTAGTTATTAATAACTCATTATTTTGTTCATTAAAATAACGCAGAGAGTAAGCTGGTGTCATTACTGGTAGTCCAAAAAATAATGATATGTCATTACGGTTTCTACACACATATTAAAAATTCTTATTTTATTCAAAGATAGAATAAACTTAACATTATAACGACTCAAATTTTTTCAATTATATCGATGTTTTGATAATACCGATACCAAATAAAATACCGTTACCAATACCAACACCGAAACAAACGTTTAAACAACAAATTTTTACTATCCTCGTTTTTCGATTCGGTTCACAACCTTGCTTAAAGTGGAAGCTTGGTCTGGATCCGCCACTGTTTATGACAGATGTTAAAGTGTTGTAATTATAGTTACTTCATATTGTTCATCCCTACAATGTGTGTGTTACCAGTTTATTGTTGAAAATAGATTTATTTTCGCTTTTTAATAATCTATAATATTAAACTCAATTCCTTTTAAATTCTCATATCGCATCATTACAATTTTAAAAACATTTTATTGAGTTATGCATGGTTGTAGCAAATATGGCACACTTTTTACTTGGTTTATTTGTATGTAGAAACTTCTGTGTATGTACTTACATATTGTACTGTTATGTGTATAAGGGTGCAGCGATGGGCATACGCCTAAGGGCACTATGTTTTTCTTAGTTCATTAAAGAAACGTCATAGATCGGCTGAATATTTTTCAACGAAACTTGGCATATGTTTAGAACAAGCTAATTGTTATAATTTTTGTTTATCTAGTGGAAATATCAACAACCAATGTTGAAAATTTAACATAATATAAATCATAGCCGGTTAAATGTATTTTAAAAATCTTGACTTTATACATTTTTGTGAACCAATCTTTATTCAAAATTATTATTTTTAAATTAACCGAGTTGTAATTTTGTTTTTGAAAAAATAATGTGTTTTTTTACCATTTTTTTAAATTGCTATATGGCAACAGTAACATCACATTTTTAACATTACTATATTTATGTTTGATTTGTTTAATTTTTGTTAATTTCCGCATTTTTTATATAATATATAATCTTTGAATGCAATTCCGGGGTTAAATTCTTAAACGTGTTGTATACTTTGTTGTAAATAGCGACTTTAGGTGAGGTATCTGGTCCGCCATTTTGAGTATTAATATTCTAAAGACAGAATCGAATTAAATATAATATATTCTTGGAAACAAACTTTGAGCCAAAGCGATGCACTTCTGAACAATTTTGAATTTTTAGTTTTTGTATTAGTTTTTAAAAGTAATCATACCCAAAACCACTTCTGAACAAAAATGCAAGTTTTGACTAGCTTTTAAATTTCTAAAATCTAATTGCAGAAACAGAATCAGCTACTGTAAACCCAAGTCAAGACAAAGTTTCTTTTTGATCGGATGAAAATTTCCTCTTTTGCCGCTATATCGTGTACGCCATTTTGAATTTTGAGTTTTTTAATAAATTTTTTAAATTACTAACCGCCAAAATATTCTGGTGCAAAATTTCAGGTAGCTGTGACTACGGGAAAGACTTTTGGACGAAGAGTACATGTGAATATATTCGGCGGATTTATTTCGTCAGCCATTTTGAAGTTTTAGAATCTAATTGCAAAATCAGAACTAGTAAGCCTAAAATCAACTCAAAAGAAAATTTTGTGTTTGATCGAATGGAAATTTAATTTTTTTGCCGCCCTATTGGATCCGAAATTTTGAATTATTAGCTTTTGAGTTAATTTTTAAAATAACCCACTCCCAACACCTCGTGGTGCACAATTTTAGCTAGGTAAGACAAAGTGAAATATTTCGAAAAAACAGTGTAAGCTGTGCATAATTTCGGCGGCTTTATTTCTTCTGCAATTTTACATTTCTAAAATCTAAATGCAGAACCAGAATAGACTACCGTAAACTCAAGTCAACACAAAGTTTCTTTTTGATTGGATGAAAATTTACTTTTATGCCGCTATATCGGATCCGCCATTTTGAGTTTAAAAGTTTTGACTTCATATTAGAAATCACCCATCCCCAGAACTACTCGGTGCACAATTTTATGCAGCTGTGACTACTGGAAAGTCTTTTGGCCCAAAAACTAATGTTCTGGCCCTGTGTGAAGTGAATGTCTACAAAATATTTTCAAATTTAATTTTAAAATTTATACAAACATGTGCCCGTTTTTAAATTGGAATTTGTGCGCCCCGGTAGGCTAGTTGGTAGCGTGCTGGCTTATCAGTGCGGGGGTCGTGGGTTCGATTCCCACCAGAGGCACTGGTCTGTTTTCGCTACAACGCTCCGAAGGCCATAGTAGCTAGTGCTCGGTTAGGGTAATAGTCTATAATTTGAAATTATATGATTATTAATTAATAAAAAAAAAAAAAAAATTAGAATTTGAAAATATTTTCTACCTTCCCATAACGTATTTTCCTAATATCAACAACTAAATCCACTGCATTTTTTTCTGGCGATTTAACTTTTTTCTAACAGTTTTATATGCTTTTAAGGAGTTTTTTAATTTAGGTCCATTTAGGGAACAATTTTGCTAGTGTGGACTTTTTGAGATGTTCTGAAAATTGTTATGTAGCTGTTTATATTAGTCACAAGAAAAATGAATTATAGCCAATTGGACTATCCAGAGAGAATTTCTTAGACGAGTTTTAACGAAAATTGTTAAAATAATGAAGGTTTTTTCACAATATGATGAAAAATTTCTTAAACTTTACGTGGTATGACATTTTTAATAAATAAAATTAAATTTTTCATTAAATTTTATGAGAAACTTCATTAATTCGATGAAAAGTTACAATGGACGAGTTCCAGCGACATTTCATAGATCTAATGCAAAAAATAATTGATATCATGCAGATAATTCTCTTAGTGTATAAGTTGGTGTACTTGGATTTAAGTTTTTTATAGCCCAAAATTATAGCAAAAATTTTGCTAACACTTAAAAAAAAAAGGTATTAGAAACACATGTAAACGATATTCAATACCACTTTACCATTTCTGTAGCAATTTTTAGTAAAATTTTTTATTTTAGTATCATATATATATAGTATTATATATATATATATATATATATATACTATAATTTATACAAATTTCAGAAAAAAAAAATACATTTAGTATGACAAATATAGTACATAAACGTCTGTCATCTACAACTTATTAAATAACCCAGCAAAACCACACATTACTAAATCATGGGTAAAGTAATGTATCACCATAGGGCGATACATTACAGGCGACGAGCCTAAAAGTAATGTGTGGACTCATTACCTTGTAGGGGGTAAAGTAACTGGTTACTTATATAGTTACAAGGTGGGAAAAAGTAATGTCTATAATTAGATTTTCATAAAAAAAATTCATAAACAAATTTTTTACGGATATTTTTTTTTATTTAAATAAATAACTTTTTTTGTATTATTAAATAAATTACGTGGTCATGCTGGGATTCGAACCTGGGGTCTCTGGTATTTAACAATTATTTAGGCGAGAACTCTACCAACTGAGCTATCGATACATATAATATTTCATTGCTTAAAATGTAAATGAGTTGTTGTGCTTCGTGTCTTCGTTCGTGATATCAAAAATATACACCTTACCCTCATGCTTACAAAAAATCACAAAGTAATGTGTCTATAAATAGATTTTCAAAAATATATATTAATAACTACTTTACGTTTATAATTCATGCATTATGTAATTGATGATCGGTAAGTCGTTATTTTATGTTTTGAAGTAATGTAAAATGTAATGAGGTATCATTACAAGGTAATCCATGAGTGTTCAATTATCGGTAACTCATTACTTCTTGTTGGAAAATGATAATACAGGCAAGGAGTACACATTACAAGGCAATGCATTACTTTATCGCAGCCATTACCAAAGTTTTGCTGGGAATTATAGTCCGAATTAACAAAACAGAAATTGTTTATAAAATTCTTCGTTTCGTGCCCGTAAACATTTTCTCAACACTGTAATTCATGTTCGATTATTTTGTTTTATTTAATGTAGACACACACACACCAACCAACAAATACATACTACAAATACTGTTGTGTGTGGGTTCAAAAACATAAATTTGTTCGTTTAGGTTATTGTTACATTTCTTGTTTCATGTTTCTTTGTGTCTTATTTTTTAGTTTGTTTACTTTTCTATTCGGGTTTTCATAGTTTGTTTTCAACTGGTTTTCGTTGACTTTGACTCTCATCTTTGTGTTGCTCCAGTTTCGTTTTAGGGGTAGATTTATTTCCAACCACTGAGTTCTTTCAAATGTTGTTGTTCTGTCTTTCGTTTGCTGGCCGTCCGTCCGTCTAGTCTGTTTGTTATTTATTGCCATTTCTGTGCCAGTAGTACGTACAAATAACAATATCAGAATCATAAAAAATGTGTTGCGTTAGGCGGGGTAAATTCAAACAAACAAAAAATAAAAGACACAAAATAAAAAATTGTGTATTAAGTTTTTGAACTTGAATTGTATTTGTATTTGTATATCAAGCGAACGAACTTGTTTTTCAGTTTGTTTGTATGTATTTTTGTTCTGGGTCGTATGAGTAATTTTAATCTTTATGTAAATAAATCATACGTTTGTTTAGGTGGCTTGTAGTACAAATTCAATACAGTTTTTTAAGGTATTTTAAATTTATTAAATTAAGATTGTGGCGATTTATTTTAATATGGATACTCTCCCAACAAAGTTCCTACTTATGTTGGAACCAGTGTAGTACCGAAGTATGAGTTTCCCCATAGATTTAGAGGGTGTTTTAGTCATTTAGGGGTAATTTAGCCTTTATAAAAAAAGCGTGTACACTAGGCCGGGTCGATTTGTATGGAGGCAAAAAAATCGCTCAACGTTCAAGGAAAATCGTATTCTAGGGATCAAAATAAGAAACTTTGCCGAAGGAACCATACCTCTAAAACGAATTCTGATGTCCCGACTTTTGACCCATTTAGAGTGCCCCAATCGAATCCAACCCAATCGAATATAATTTATACATTCATCTGCTACAGCGTGTTCTGGAGAAGAAATAGAGACCCTAATCTTGGAAAGACTCCTCCTACTTTCTGAAATATCTCTATCCCGAGATTTGTAGATTTTGTTATAAAAACACGGCTAAAAAGGCCCTCTTTCAACTTAAATTTTAAAACCTTTACGGCCACCCACAATGATAATTTATGCATTAATCTGCTAGCGCCTCTCCCGGAGAATAAGTAGCTCCCATAATCTCGGAGAGATTCCTCCTACTTTCTGAAATATTAAAGTGGGCTTTTTCAAAATTTGACCCTACGGGTCCAAAGTCGGGACATCAGAATTCGTTTTAGAGGTATGGTTCCTACGGCAAAGTTTCTTATTTTGATCCCTAGAATACGATTTTCCTTGAACGTTGAGCGATTTTTAAATCGACCCGCCCTAGTGTACACCCTTCTAGAATTAAAAATTTATTTTTTTTAAGGGTGACGGGACCCTCCAGGCCCTAAAAACCGGTACATTCAATAACATTTACTTGTGGGTACTCTAATGAAAGGACATTTTTAGGATTTCAAAAACGCATTTGGTTTTATGATCCATGATCATAACGTTTTGTTAATTCTGGTGATCTTGAATGTCAAAATAATTGTTTTCATTATCAACGTGAGTTTAATTTTTTAAATAAATTTCTTTACAAGCAATTTCTTATTGGGAAAGAGCATGAAATTAGAAGCATTCCAAAGGCTTTTTGGTCTTTTATAAAATCTAAAAGACAATCGTCGGATATTCCTTCGGCTGTTAAATTAGGGGATGATATTTCGCATTCTTGTAATGATTCCGTTAATTTATTTGCAGATTTTTTTAGTTCAAATTTCGAGCCTGCTGTGGCAATTAATTCTACTTTTTCAACCCCTTTGACCAATTTGGATGTTGGTTTTATTGTAGTCACCGAGGAGGAGGTTTATAGTGAAATTTTGCTAACAACGGCTAATTTTAAATCAGATGCTGATGGTCTTTGTGCTCATTTTTTAAAAAAATGTGCCTTGACGTTAACATTTGCGCTAACGTATATTTTTAATTTATCTCTTAAAGAGGGTGTTTTTGTTGACCGGTGGAAGTCTGCAATGATAACTCCAATTTTTAAAGATGGAAAGAGGGATGATGTAACTTGTTACAGACCTATTTCTAAATTATCTTGTGTCTCAAAAATATTTAAGCATGTCATCTATAAAAGATTGTTTTTAGTGAATATTGTATTAAAGCTCTGGAACAGGGTTATCAAGTCGACAAAGTGTCTCATACCATTCTGTTATTAAAATTACATCAGTTTGGTCTTCACTCTGTTTTCCTAGATTGGATAAAATCATATTTATCAAATAGAGTATGCAAGGTTGTTATTGAAGGTTTTGAGTCTAAGCCTTATTTTCAAACGTCTGGCGTGCCGCAGGGCAGTGTTTTGGGTCCACTTCTTTTCATCTTGTTTATTAATGACATTTCAGCTTGCTTTAAAAAATCGAAATTTCTTTTGTATGCGGATGATTTGAAAATATTTAGTAAAATTTCCTCATTTCAATATGTTTCTGAATTACAGGTTGATTTGAATAATCTGGGTGCATGGCGTACGCTAAATAACTTACATCTTAACACAGTGCAACACGAAAAAAAAATAACCATATACGGACACCACTACGTGATAAAAGACTAAAAAAAAAGACCCGTGCCTCCCAATTTTTCCCAAAGTCATATCCTCTTTTGTTTATGGGCCGCCAAAGATTTGGGGCATCGGTATCATTTTCGCAAAAAAGTGATCATTTTCTCAGGCTCATATCTTGCAAACCGTTACTCTCTGTGGCAAAGGTGTAGCTCTTGTCGTAAAGAACAAAAATTGCGAACATATAAAATCAAAAAAACTTTACCTTCCAGGTCAAAATCGCAAAACACTTAAAAAAATTCGATTTTTTTTACCTTTTTCCCCGTGTTCAGGTCCATAGGTAGCAAACCGTTCAAAATTCAAGGAAACAATCAACTACAAAAATTTACCTAAGATCTCAATAAACAAATTTCTAGAACATATAAACTTCCTGGGAATTGGGTTTGCTACCTATGCACCTGAACAGGAGAAAAAAGGAAAAAAAAAATGAAATTAAAAAATTTTTCACTTTTGCGCGCTACCTAAACAGTGTTAAGAATCATCTCTAGGAAGTTTATATGTTCTAGAAATTTGTTTATTGAGATCTTAGGTAAATTTTTGTAGTTGATTGTTTCCTTGAATTTTGAACGGTTTGCTACCTATGGACCTGAACACGGGAAAAAGGTAAAAAAAATCGATTTTTTTTTAAGTTTTTTGCGATTTTGATCTGGAAGGTGAAGTTTTTTTGATTTTATATGTTCGCAATTTTTGTTCTTTATGACAAGAGCTACAACTTTGCCATAGAGAGTAAATCGAAATTCTGAACGGTTTGCAAGATATGTGCCTGAGAAAATGATCACTTTTTTGCGAAAATGATACCGAGGCCCCAAATCTTTGGCGCCCCATAAACAAAAGAGGATATGACTTTGGGAAAAATTGGGAGACACGGGTCTTTTTTTTAGTCTTTTATCACGTAGTGATGTCCGTATATGGTTATTTTGCCATGACTTAAAAAATTACACACAGTGTAATCTTTCTAAATGTTTTCATGTTTCATTTAGCAAATCTCTGAATCCTATTATATCAAATTTCAATATTAACAACCAAAACTTGAAAACTGTTAAGTCTACACTTGATCTTGGCGTGGTTTTCGACTCGTCGTTTTCTTTTGTACCACATGTGGATTATATTATGCCTAAAGCTTATAAAATGCTGGCATTTTTGAAAAGAAATTCTTCTGATTTTTCTGATCCTAATACTTTGAGATTAATGTATACCTCGTTTGTTAGATCAAAGTTAGAGTATGCTGCAGTTATTTGGAATCCCTATAACAATACTCATGTTACTCGCGTTGAGAGAGTACAAAGAATTTTCATTGAATTCGCTTTAAGGTCACTTATCTTTGTTGATCCCATTACTTCTTATAAATCGAAATGCCTATTATTAGGTTTGCAGACTTTAGAATATCGTAGATTATACCAGTCGGCGTTACTTGTCTTTGATATAGTAAATGGTGTAACTGACTGTCCTGATTTGCTGTCTCTTATTCCATTTTATGTCCCTCCTAGAAGTTTAAGATTCATTGATATTTTTAATGTGACACTGCATCGCACAGAATATGCTCTTAATAGTACGCTAACGCGTGCGTTTATTTATTTAAATGAAATCAATTTTAGTCTGCAACAGCATCATGAACGCAAATCTTATGTAGAGTTTTCCGCGTCCAAGGATAAATTTAAGCTGTTTCTTAATATAGTTTTTAAGTAATTAAGCTGAAGATATTATATTTATTTATATTAAATTTTTTATTTAATCATAGCCTGTAAGGAATTTTTGTTTCCATAGACTGAATAAATGAAATCAAATGATATGTGACTCTCTCTAGGTGCATTTAAGACCCCCTAGATGCCTATAATAACTAGTTCATCAACTACACTTTATTTTAGAATACAGGAAAACGCATTAAAAAAGGGTCAATTAAAAAAAATTTTTTTTCAATTTATAACGAGCTTTCAACCTCCGTATATTTACAAAAATAAAGCAAATCAAACATATTAGCTAGGTTGATACTAGTATTTCGATCTGGCTAAAGATCTCATCAGAACCCGAAGTTTTAGAAAAGCTAGAGCCTATATAATAGGCAGAACTTTAACAAAAAACCTATTAATAATCAATGTTGCTCCATTCTTGAATTCTGTAAATTGAATTCTGTAAATTGAGCTAATTTGCGACAAAATCTTGCGATTTTTTTATTTTTTAGTTGAAAATTAACCCTTTTTGAATGCGTTTGATTTACTAGTTATTATAGGCCAATATGGGGGTCTTAAATGGACCTAGAGAGAGCCACATTTATCATGAAACAAAATGCATTTCTGATCATAAAAAAAATAATTTTGTGGAATCCTGAGAAAATTTCCTTTCTTTAGAGTACCCACACTTATATATTATTAGGTGAAACGGTTTTTAGGGCCTGGAGAACGCCACGGACACTTCGAGACCAAATCTATTAAAAATATTTAACGGGGTTCAAACCAAATCGACTTTTTCTCATGTTGTAAATAAACATTTACCTTGAATTTTCGCTTAAAATTTTAAATTTATAAGTGGATGTCATCACAAATGTATCAACTATTTTTCAACAAATATTGCTAGATTAGATCCAAAAACATAAACAGTGAACAAGTTTAACGATTTTTTCGGTAGCTTAACAAAAATTAGATTAACAACAATTTTATATAAAGCCATTTTTACAAGATCTTTTTTCTCAAAAATATATTTAAGATGTTATAAAAATAAAACTTAACCTTCATATACTGGAACAATATACGATTTGCCTTTTGAAAGGATTTTACACAAACTTTCCAAAAAATTGATTTTCATTGAATTAATTTCTGATTGTCTTATATTTACATTGTCATTTTAATTTCCTTTGAGTCAAAAAAGAAATTTTCAGTAAGTTTTTATTATGTCAGAGCACCCCAAAAACAACTGACCGCAGTATTAGAGATTTTGATGCACTGCTCGACGAAATTAAAGCACTCAAAGTCGATAATGAATAGAAAAGGAGCAATGACTTTTTATAATTTGGTTAATGCCCTTTCTGCAGGTTTTTAATAAAGAAGTGTTTTACTTGCATTTTTACATGTTCAGCAATTTTTTAGTACTTCGATTTTAGGAATTTTAAAAATGTACAATAAAATTTTTATATCTACGAAATTCAAATTATTTGTAGCTCAGGACTGTGAACCGTTTTTTTTTCTCTTGCCAACCTATGATTAGGATCACAGTAGGTTGACTTAATGATAAGTTATGTGCAAAAAGCAAAGGAGTGGCAACCTGCCAGCCTTCCCCTATTTGAAATAAAACTAAATTTTGATGTCTAAATATTGGAGCAACAGTTGCTCACACTTTGTTCAGCAAACATTGCTTAATGCGTCTTTTCGCTTTAGAAGTAGATTAAAATTGTGAACTACGCTAACAATAAAAAAGTCAGTAAAGTTAGCAACATTTTAGCTAGGAGGATCCTTGCAGAAAAGTTGCTAATATCAGCTAAAAAATTATAAAAAATCAAAAAAAATTTGCTGAATTTAGAAAAATTTTATAGTGTACTTTTTATGTCGGTTCCAGATATAGTTATATAGTTTAGGTTATGACATTGTTGGAATTTCGAAATTGAGCGGATGTGGCAACCTGTAAGCCTTTCCCCTACTGAAAAAAAAGTCTGTAAAAGTTACAGAACTGACCGTTTCATTTTGGTAAAACTTGCCTGTAATTATTATACAAGTGCAAGTACTACACTCATAGAAATAAACCTGAAATAATAGCAGAAAAAGCTACTGAAATCTAGTTAAAAATTATGTTATAGAAAAAACTACTAAAATTAGCAGATTTTTTCGCTAAATATTAGTAAGATAAGAACTGCATAAATTAAACTGTTAAATTTACACAATTTTAGTTATATTCGAGTTGGATTTCAGTTAATTGAAAAATAAGACATTTATTATGCTAAAATCAGCAAAAACTGTGGTATCAATTTTTTTTGCTGTATTTACCTTGAATTTATTTGAATGCAAATAACAGCAAATTTTGCTAAAGTCAACGGAAATATTTTCTAAAAAAGTATATACCCATATTTGTTGATATACGCAACCATATATGTCCTTATATGAACATAATTGAATATTGCTGTCAAGGCAATTAAAAGCTCAAAAATCGCAAAAAAAATTTAATCCTAAAATTATAAACTCCAAAAAAAAAAAAAATCAAAACAAAAAAGGAACAAAACAACAAAGCCACACTTTGATAATATTCTGCATGATCCTAATGGACACTTGCATGGAAGCAATGAAGCTGCACTGGAACTCGTCCAATGAAAATTTTGCATTAAATCAACCCCAACAATCAATACGTTCCGTTTTTGTAAAGTTTACGGTACGGTATTATCTGAATCCAATTCCGTTTTCGCAACGTTTTCTGGACCCGTATACGGACCAGAGAACGCATTATAAGGAACATCGAAACTGATTCGAATCGGTTAAAAATCTGTCATTGACGGACCTAATGTCGTGTATAAAACGGACTCCGTTTTTCGAATTCCGTTTTCGGTCAGTATTTCAAATAATTTAATTTTGAGAATTATTTTTTATTTTTTTTACCTGTTTATTAATAATAATAATATTGATTAAAACTAAAATTTACATTATATCTACATCCGGTTAATTTCACGTCTCTTCACAGGGAGAATTTTTTGGACGAGTTTGAATGAAATTTTTTCACTAAACTGATAAAGTTTTCTTCCAACTGTAAATTAAAGATTTCTTAAACTTTATGAAAAAGCTTCATAGTTTTAATAAAACTGTATTTAACGAAACTTTTTCATTAGTCGTATGAAATTTTTAATAAATAAAATAAAATAAAATAAAATAAAATAAAATAAAATAAAATAAAATGTTTCATTAAATTTTATAAAAAACTGCATTAATTTAATGTAAAGTTTCAATAGACGAATTCCAGTGACATTTCATAGATCTAATGCAAAAATTCATTAATATCATGCAGAGAATTCTCTTATTGTTGTCACAGCATCAATGTGCAATTATGGACCATAATAAATTCTTGTTCTGCACTGAGAGAATTTTTGCATTAGACCTATGAAGTGTCATTGCAATTCGTCCATAAAAACTTTTCATTTAATTAATGCAGTTTTTCATAAAATTTATTGAAAAACTTAATTTAATTTATTAAAAATTTCATACTACTAATGGAAAAGTTTCATTAAAAATGGCTTCATTAAAACTTCATATAGTTTCTGAATTTTTTTATTTATATTGTGAAGAAAACTTCATTAGTTTAGTGCAAAATAACATTAAAACTCGCCCAAGAGTTCTATCGGATGACAATCGGAGAAGTCCTTTCTTATCGGTACGTAAACGGACAATGTTCCATACGGATCCGTTAATGTTCCATTTGACGGATACGAGTTTTATTGGCCATTAACGTGCCTTAAAATCCGGATTCATGATTCCGTGTCGTAGAGCCCCTAAAAATGTTTCTTGGGATGCATGTTTTCATGAAATTATATGAAAAATATCATTATATTTATTAAAGTTACGTTCACGCAATGAATAAACTTCTTTAAAAACTGGTTGCAAAAAAAGTATGAAGCTTTTTATTATATTTAAGAAATTTTTATTTTACTTTGTGAAGAAAAATTTCATAAGTTCAGTGAATTTTTTTTATCGTCTAAGGTTTTTTTTTAAATTGAGACCACCCTTGCAAATCATTCCAAAAAATTTGATTTCTCTGAAATTTTCAGATGAAAAATATTCGATAATGCCGAATTATTTGAGACGAAAAAACCCGGTTTCTCGAATATCCCGGAAACCGCCCTTTTCCAAAACCGGGATTTAAAAACCGGAAAAATAGAAAAAAAACAGGTATGTCGAATAATTCGGAAACCGTGTTCGACAATTCGATCTAATACTTAGAAAATTCTCTGCTGATTCAAGCAGATTAATTTGTTACTTTCAATTAACTAAGATTTAGTTCATATGAACTAAATATTTGTAGGTTCAACAGATTTATTTTTGCTATTCTTATCTTACTAAGACTTAGTAAAAAAATCTGCTAATATAAGCTGTTTTTTATGCAACGTAACATTTAACTAATTTTTAGTAGTTTTAGCAAACATTTTTTTTATTAGTGAGATATATTTTATTTACCAAATTTGTCTATACACAGAAGAAAAAAAAAACAGTTGGCACCAACAATGGAATTTGTAAATTTAAACATCCTTATTTTTATGTTCAAATTTATTTCCTATATATATTTTTTTTTAATGGTTATAAATTGCAGTTTTTCATATAAAAATTCTTTAAAAACGAAAACTACCAATTAAAAAAATAAAAAAAATTTTGTTTCAATTTACAAATTCTCATTGTTGGTACTAATTTAAAAAACTTTTTTTTTGTATTCACAAAAATGCTCTATGACACTTGTTTAATATTACAAACACGTGCGCCCCGGTAGGCTAGTTGGTAGCGTGCTGGCTTATCAGTGCTGTGGTCGTGGGTTCGATTCCCACCAGAGGCACTGGTCTGTTTGCGCTATAACGCGTCGAAGGCCATAGTAGCTAGTGCTCGGTTAGGGTAATAGTCTATAATTTGAAATTATATGATTATTAATTAATAAAAAAAAATAAAAAATATTACAAACATAATTATGTAATTTATTTCTGTGCAGTTATTTTAAACTAAAACGAGATATTTCAAAAACTGAAAAATGGTGTCATCAGTGCTGCCAACCCAACTTGTTAAAAAATCGTCCATTTCAGTGGAAAATATCGTCAAAATCGTCATTTTGAGAATGAGAAATTATCAAAAAATCGTCATTCCAAAAACCATTCATATTTTAATAACAAAAGGGAAAAGTTTACCCAAAACTTCGTTTTATTCACATTATTTGTAATTATTTAACCATTACGATGCCCTTTATTTTTAGCTCCTTCACAAACGCCTACAACTCTTAAGAACACATCTTCCTATACTCAATATACGGAATAGAATTTTAAAATCACCGATCTATAGTGAATTTTTATTGTTGATCTATAAATTGTGTGTGAGATGTTGGTTAGTTCGGTTAAAGATCATGAATATTTTTTCCATATTAACAGAAAAATTATAATTTTATTTGTGATAATTTACTTTAATTAACAGAAAAAAAGGTGTCAAATACCGTTCTATTTTAAAAACTCCAAAATTTCATGACGAAATATTAATTTTTATATTTTTTTTTTCGATATTTGGTTTCACAAAATTTATGCATACAAAAAAAATATATTCAATAAAAAAAAGGTGGAAAATCAATTTTTCTATCAGTGATTTTGGAGCTAACATTATTTAAATTATTAAAATATATAAATTTTTGAATTTTCCTTAATAAGATATAAAAAAAAGAACTTTGGTATTCTTTACACACAGAGAAAAATTTAGTTATTTGTCAACTGAAATTCGTTTACTACGACTCAAATTGAGTTATTACGAATTTCAGACGGTTGGCACAACTTAACATTAGTTTTCACAACAAAGTTCAGTTAATTCAACAACATTTTTCTGGCAATACCTAAAACATTCAGAAATCTAATGAAAATGTCGTTGCACTAACTGAATTTTTAAGTTGTTACCATTAATATACACTTCTACATTCGGTTGGCACTTTATTTCTCTGTGTGTACTTTTTAAATAATATTAGAATAAATGATGAAAATTGTGTATAGTTGATCCTTAAATTGGTAAATAAATATTTGTTGCTTGATTTGATATCATTTTATTACATTTCTTAAGATGTTTTAAATGAAAAGAAGCTTGATAAAATTTTGTCAGTAAATTATTAGAAAAAAATTCTAAAATTCGACGAACATCGCAAATTTTAAAAATCGTCAATTTCCATACAATTAATTTTGTAAAATCGTCAATCGTCATTTTGCCATATTTCACTTCAAAAATCGTCAAAATGGAGACAAATCGTCAAAGTTGGCAGCGCTGGGTGTCATTATCCCCACGTAGAAACTGAGCAGTTAAAAAAATATGTGTCCCTAAAATTTATATATTCTTCAACATATCCAAAGGTTATTATTATTTCGCCTTTTCAGCTACCATCATGTGGTAGCTAAAAAGTTACGAATAAAAGTTATAGCCCTAATGACCACTTGAGCCATTGCCCCTTTTTTAAAATTGATATACTTTCTGTTTCTGTTTTTGCATTTAATTTTTGTTTTTTTTTTGGAAAACAAAATTCCCAATTAACAAGTTGAATTTGAAATCTCATGCGGAATTGGCTTAAATCCAATAAAATAAACAAAATTCAAAATAAAAACCAAAAATTTAAATGCATGAAAATGTTGTGGAAAATATTTCCTAAAGTAAAAAAATAGAAAAACAAAAAAAAAAAAAAAAAAACATTTAAAGGTGTATTCGGGTAGTGATGAAATTTGATGAGTAATAAATCATTATACACGTAGAGAAATATTTGAAGTTAACTTTTAAAATACTCAGTAAAACCTCCCAAAACCGAACAGTGGCCGGCGCAGTGAATTTGCTAAAAATAGGGAAGTGTCAGCTTTCGGGAATGAAATTCATAGCATTTATTACAATTTGTAAAAACAATATATATCCCAACAAACAGTGTTTGTTGATCAAACTTTTTAAAAAGCAATAAATAAAATCTAGTATGACAATATCATATTAGATTTTTGGACTTAAGGTAGAACAATATTCTAACTAAATATATGAAAATATAGAAATTCCGAAAAAACAATTTTTGTATTTTGAATACAAAAATTAAAACATTTTTGAACAATTAGCATACCACGGCTCTTCTCAACAAACACTGTTTGTTGGGATATATGTTGTTGTTTTTACAAATTGTAATACCGTAATATGTAATAACGACATGAAAGATAGTTGTTTTTCAAATAGTTTTGATTTTACAATTAAGATTACCAGATCAGGCAGTTTATACACTAAAGCAGACAAAAAGATTCTCATTGAGTTTATGTTGTCTGTTGTATGTAATGTCTCGGTTTGAGTTTAGAAAATTAACTTTTCTCTATTACAGACAACTGAAAATTAGGGCCAATGAAACAATTGTATTGTCTATCATGATAATGATAAAACTTTTTAAAAGCCAACAAATAAAATCTAATATGACAATATCATATTATATTTTTGCACTTGATGTAGAATAATATTCTAACTAAATAGATGAAAATATAGAAAGATCAAAGAAACAATTTTTGTATTTTTAATACAAAAATTAAAACATTTTAGAATTATTGAAATTTTTATAAAAACTTTAGCGCTTAATTATGCTTACAATATTATGTCTTTAAAAACTACATAAAATACCTATTTAATTAATAGAAGATACACTACTCATTTTCCTTTATATTCAATCCATTTGGATAGATCAATAAAAAATTCGTTAAAAACAATCTTCAGTATACACTGCGTTGCAAAATTATAATTACACATTAATTTCATTAAATTTCGTAAGTTAAAAACAAGTAGATGAGTTTAACATAAATGTGTATTTGCTAAAATCAAGCTGCTGATTTTTATTCGCATAAAAAAAATCGAAGAAAAACTTTTAATTTTTTTTGTGATTACTTTTAATTAACTAAAATTTTACTCAAATATAACAAAATTTAACAGATTTTTTGTTTATATTCTTACTTAATTTATATTTACCAAAATGCTTCTAATTTTAGCAATTTTTCCTGCAACGAACTATTGAACTAATTTTTAGAAGCTTTAGCAAAAAATTTAACTGGATTTTTACTGTTTAAGCAAGTACTAAAAAAGTTGTAGAATTTAATGAATTTCCTTCAGAAAAAGCCAATTTAAATACGAATTTAAATTGGCTTTTTAACGAAATACAAAATAAAATTATTTTGTCAAATTTTGCCAACGACCACCGTAATACCGGCGATTATGCGTTCTCCTTTTGAAAATGGCCACCTCTTAATTTAAACTCATTCTTAACACAAATGATTTTGTTAAAGTAACAGATTTTTAGTTGTTTATACATACGTACTACAGGGTGTCCGCCGGGATGGTATACTACTTTGTTTTGCCGCCATTTTTTAATCGTTTAAACATTTTATCAAAATCAATCATCGATTACTGAGACGATGAGAAAGTTACGTGAAATTTTTAGGAGGAACAACGTGCCAACAAAACGCACTATTTATTGTGTAGTAAATTATTTCGAAGAAAGAGGGTCTGTAGGTGATAGGCCCAAGCATGGACCACAACGTACTACAAGATCGGCTGAATGACAGCCTGTTGTGCAATTTGGTCAGGAGGAATCATTGGACCTTACTTCTTTGAAAATGAAAACGGCGTAACGGTAACTGTGAATGGGGAGCGACATCATGATATGATTGAAAACTTTTTATCGCCACAACTGCATGCTTTGGGCTTGATTAACATGTGGTATCAACAAGACGGTGCCACATCGCATACAGCCAGGATTACAACAGAATTACTGCGAGACCTCACAAGTTATTTCAAGAAATGGTGATGTTGATTGGCCTCCACGGTCGCCTGATTTGATCTTTTTGTGGGGATATCTGAAAAGCAAGGTTATGCAAACAAACCAGAAACGCTTAAGCAACTCAAACAAAATATTCGTGATGAAATTAATGAAATACCGCGTGAAATGGGTTAGAATGTAATGAAAAATGTGCTCAAAAAGGGCTCGCATTTGTGAGGCTAACAGAGGCGGACATTTATCTGATATTGTATTCCATACATAATTGCCGACATTAAATAAAACATTTATCAATATAAGATCCATTCTCTTTCATTTAATCAAAAATTATAAACAAACAAAGTAGTAAACCTTGCCGGCGGACACCCTGTATTTTGAGTTCAAGCTATATATGCGAAAAATGGGAGAAAAAATAAAAAAATTTATTATCGTATAAAAATAATGCATTTTTAGAGGTTTTGCTGGGTTTTCTAGTAAAAGATCATATAAAAAAATAAACGGTTAATCGAAAAAAAAAAAAAAAATTTACAGAATATTCCAAACTGAAAAAAAATTCTCAACAGTTCGGATTTTGAAAATAAAAAAACCGGTTAACAGGTTTTTTGTTACGGTGTCCAAAACACTAAATAGACAAAAAAAATGTATAAGTTTTTTTTGAAAACTAACTAGGGAGCATCGCGGATTGATGTGCTCCGATTGCCATAACATTTGGATAAGTATTAGATAAGAGAAAATTAATAACGGCCAATTTCACGTCTAAGGGCTAAAATTTGGGGTCAAAGATATTCCAATTTTTCAAGCTTTTGCCAAGAAAAAATATACGAATTTGATATCAAATGAAATATAAATTGGTATTAACCTTTCCATTAAACTGCTAAAAACGTTTAATACAAAAAAGTTTCTGGGAACTTTGAAATCCATTTTTACCTTGCATATGTGATTTGCCTGCTATGTTTATTATCAATTTTTATTACTGGGGATCTCCTATCCGAATTTCGACAAAATTTTTAGGAATCGCCCAACACACAATTTGCAAATATGTACACTGAAAGAATTATCGTTCATGATATTAATGAAAGAATTTCATAGAATTTTTTCGTATATTCAATAAAGAATTTCATTATATCCAAGAAATTTTATAACCATTAAGAAATATTTCATAAACTTGTTTTCATAAAATTTCATAGTTACATAAAAAAATTCATTAGATTTCATAAATTATCTCTTTATAAATTTAATGAAAATTTTCTTTAGATATATGAAATTATTTCAAAGATTTAATTTTTTTATTTTTTCATAAAATTTCACGATTTTATTAAATTACATTTAAAACTTTAGTTTTAAGATTTACTTCTCAAATGTTCAAAATTATAATTACAGATTAATATCACTAAATTTCGTAAGTTAAAAAAAAAATAGAAGAGTTTTGCCGGCTTAAATGTAAAACCAATGCAACAATTAATTATATTTTCGTAAGTTAAAAAAGTAGAAGAGTTTAACCGGCATATATGTAAAACCAATGAAAAATTAATAATATTTAACAAAAAAGCAATGAATTTATTTTTTATTTTACTACTTAAAAAGGAATAACAAAATTAATTAGTGTTTCGTAACCATAAATACTCAATATAATAAACTACGAATAACTTTTAGTATGGACTTTGAGCATTACAATTAATATCAATTAATTGCGAATGGGTGATGGATGTAGGATATCCTTGCTATTAAAGTGAAAACTTAACTTATTTTCCTTTTTTTTGAATAGTATAAAATCCCTTTATCGAATTTGCAAAATTGTAGCACATGATGTTAATTTATTAATGAAAAAGAAAAGTTGAATGTTGCAAAAAAGATGCGCTATTATTTAAAATTTTGTATTATTTTATAAAAAGTTTATCAAAAAATTAAAATTTCTTAAAAAAAAGTGTTTTGCAAAAATTTCTTTAACTATAGCTAACTTTAAAAATCTAGGGCCATATTCGTGATCTCCATCCAAAAGTCTTTTTGAATTTGATTTTGTTGAACTGTGTTATCTGATTGAGACTCTTTGTTGAGTTGCTGCCACAGTTGATGATTTTAAGCTTTTTTCGGGCCTCCTATTTTATTTTTACCAGAAGCAGTCGGATTATTTGCAAAAGTTGCGACAACCATATGTGAACGGTTTATTTTTCTAGCAATTTCCCGAACACTTAAGCCACTTTTTAAATTGGTTGAAATTTTCCCTTTTTCAAAATCACTTATATATGAACCTCGAGGCGTTTTTTTGCAAATTGATTAAAAATGCATAAAAAACAAAAATAATTCTTAAATTTGTCTTTATTTGCTATTCTTCTTTGTTACCCGTTAAATGTAATTATAGTTATGAAACACTAATAAAATATCGATCAAGTACACAATAAGAATCAGTTATTACACTATTAAAAACAGTATTAGTATTAAAAAAGTAGTATTAGTATTAAAAAAAGTTTTTGTAATATTAGAAAAAATAGCAAAAATCATTTGTAACCACAGTTATGCAACGCAGTGTATGAAGCAGTTCGTTGGCTAAATTCCAATGCATTTTTAAAGACATTTATAAAGAGTTTTATTAATTCGAGAAATTCTATAATTGCTTCATTGTCGGAATGATTTATTAGGTTTATGAAAGTTTTCATTAATTCTACAAACATTCCATAAACATTAACTTTAATGGAACCTGTTTTATCAAAAGTTTCAATGGACGAGTTCCAGTGACAATTTTCATTAAAGCTATGCAGCAATTCATTACTGAAGTGAGGATAATTCTCTCAGTGTATGTATAAAATGTTACATTTCGATATTTTAAACTTTCTGAAATTTTTAATACAAAATATATGTTTAACTTCAGCGATTATTTTTTTAGTCAAAAATGTACTTTATATAAAAAAAATATCAAAAAATTATACTAAACAAACTTTTTTTTGCATATTATAAGTTAAATTTTTCGTTGAAAAAAAATCGAAAGATTTTCATTGATTTAATGATTTTTTTTATGAAATTATGAAAAAATCATAAAAAAATTTTATGAAAAAATTAAAAATTGTAATAAATTTTCATTCAGTTAATGAAATTTTTCATTAAATCAATGAATCCATTTTAATAAAATCGATTCGTTAATACTATGAAGGAAAATTCCATCAGTGTACTTATTAATAGTTTACTGATAAAAGCCAAGAAGTTAAAAAAATCTTATTTTAGTGTTTCGTGATAAAAGATCCGCCATTGAATATAAATTTAACTTAAAAATATTGATTTGAGTGTGTGTTATTGGGAGGTTTCACTGTACATACATATTTATGTATGTACACCCAAAAAAAAAAGTTAGTAAAGTCAGCAAAAAATTTTGCTGAGTCAGCAAAATTTTAGTCAGGAGGGTGCTTGCAAAAAAATTGTTAATTTCAACAAAATCTTTTGCTAAAAATCAGCGAGCTGATTTTAGCAACAAAATTAGCAGATTCAGCAAAAGTTTTGGTAACACTTAGTGTATTAGAAATTAAAAAACCCTTGTTAAAAATTAATAAAATTTTTGCTGAATATTAGTAGACTGAAAAAAACTCAAAAAATTTGTAGAAAAATTATACTTTAGTTATTTTATTTGCTGAAAATCAAAATACACATTTTTGTAATTCTTTCTTTTTTTGTATTTGTCTTCGTTTTAGCCTGTCTACCTGAACGTATATTTGTTTGCAATTTGACCACACTAGAATATTAAACTCTATAAACATTTATGTTACAAATACACATTTAATCTTTATTAAGTTTAAATATTTTATTTTGACTTTTATTTAATTATTTTCACAAGCCGGTAATGATGCAAAATCTAAGTTGTTTTAATAAACAATTATGTTTTACATATGAAATACAGATACAAAAATCTTTCATGGTTGAATTTTTAATATGTCTTACTAGAGTTGTACTTTTTGGTATCATTTTCCTCACCACTACAACATCTTGACATGCCTCGACATTCATATTCATTCTGCGTATATATTTTAATCTATTTGCCGTCCTATTAATGTGCTAATCAGCACAGTTTTTTTTAGCAAAATAAATTAGTAAAACATTAGTAAAATAGTAGTAAAACATTAGCTCAAAACAGTTAAGTGCTAAATAAGTATAACTAAAATTTTAGCTGAAAGGATAATTTTAGCAAAAAATTTGCTGAAAAATAGTATCCTGATTTACAAGACGTTTTACTAACTTTTCTACTAACTTATTTTTTTGAGTGTATGTATGTATGTTTATTAAATATTCAATATACAAATCTACATAAGTATTCATATTTATAGTCATATACATATTTTGGCGCCTTTGACGGTAACGGTAATAGGATCATACAGTGAATTGACTGCCGTCTATGACTCAATGGATTTATTCATTCATAAATATGTACAATGTGAGTCACCCATTAGTTTAAATGTAAATTGTGTTAATAACTATAATGCAATTATATTAGATTTTTAAAATATAGTACATCATATTAGCATGGTGTCAGAAATCCTTAAAAAGAATAAAAAAGCAACGTCCTTTAATTAGATCAACATGAATTTCCTTTTATGACAATAGTGCTTAAGAATATTGATTAATTTTAAACAAAATAATATGGGGAATTTTATTTGTATACTAACAGAATTTCATACATTAGTTTTGTGAGGAAATAAAATTTATTATTTTAATTTAATTTTAAAAATACTCTAAAACAAAGCGTTTCGCAAGTTACATGTTAACAAAAAACAGCTACAATATGAAATACATTAGGAACATCATCGCTTCATACTCGTAACAGGGGGCAATGAATCTTTTTTTCTTTTAGAAAACCACTCTAAACTCATAAAACTATAGCAGTCAACCAACCAACCACTCGATACATTTACACGCGCCAACATTAATGTGGGAATGATATCCATACTATCGCGTAAGCGACTATAAATAAATTGTTACAAATAAAAAACATACTGAAAATTTTACAACCTATGCATTAGGATTGTCCAAAATTCAAAAACTAGGTTTTGGTAAAATCTATGAATAAAAATGGTATTCAATTACAAAAAATTTGATTCATTTAGCTTAGCTTATAGTAATCATTAGCGGGATTTTTAGCAAACTTTATTCATTTTAGAATTTTGTGACAAATTATTTTTGCAGTTAATCAGTATTTATTCTTCTTTATGAGACGGCAAAAAATGGAAAGTTTCATAATGTAACTCTGCTTTTGAAGAAAATATTCGTTGAATACTGTACATCTTAAATATTCGAATGTTTGTAATAAATGTTTGTATGTTAAAACTACATGGCATATGAGGAATTTAATTTTATTATGTATGGGCTGATGTCCAAAAATGTTTAAGTCCTTTGAAACAGAAATTATTTTTCAATAACCTTAGCAATTTTTATATTTTAGAAAAGCATGTTATATATTTGGATTAAAAACACTTCAACTCGTATAAGTGCAAAATTTTACGGCCATAGGTCAATATTTATCAGACTTGGGCGACGTCAATTACATTTCAAAATCGTTCACTTGTGAAATATTTCTATATCATTAAAAATTCCAGAACTACGCTCACACTTGTGGGCTTAAACGCTTCATTGGAAAATTTTAAATTTTGTTAAGACCAGACATGGGACATAATTCCAATATCTGTGTATTTAATTACAGACCAATTACTTTTTTATGTTCAATTACATGTAATTGGGTGTAATTGAGTAATTTCCCTGTAATTAAATACCCAGATGTTGTTAATAATCCCCATGTTTGGTATTAAACATTTTACAAATTTACCAAGGAAGCGATTAAGCTCACAAGTGTGAGTGTAGGTCTGATATTATTAATAATATAGAAAAATTTTACAAGTGAACGATTTTGAAATGTAATTGACTTCGCCCAAGTCTGATATTTATAAATGTTATCGTCAAGTAAAGTAGAAAAACTTCAAAAAAATCGTTTGAAACAACCTCAGTTTTTTTTTGTTCTGTTTATTTTTTTTTTTGGGCTTTCAACTTTTGGATTTCATTTGGTTTACATCTATCTCCCAAAAATGTGAGAGTAGTTTTTTGGCGTGCCATCACCCAACAATTAAATATATGGTAGTCGGAAATTAAAACCTAGTTTTTCTTTAGTTTTAAAATTTTTGATGTGTTTTGTACTGGGCACTGACAGCCCTTAATGGAATACAAATTTGAAAACAATGGTTGTTTGATGTTGTAATTATACACAGTTGGAGGTGTGTTTCGTTGATGTACCCTTATTAGATAGAGTACGACAGTTACAGTAGTTGAAAAACTGTGTAAACTGGGTTTTTTGTTATTTTACAACAAAAAAATCAGAGGGCCATAAAAAAATTGGAAACCTAAAATTTTAGGAAATTTTTGAAAATTGTGCAAAAATTGCATTATTTGTGCAAAAATTGCATAAACCTGTAAAAATAGCAAAAAAGCTACTAAAATTTAGTTAAAAACGAGCTTGCAGAAAAAACTGCTAAAATTATCAGAAGTTTTTACTAAATATTAGTAGTATAAGAATATATATATATAGTCCTGAATTCCTAGTTGGAACAAAGGGCCAGAAATAGTCCAAAACGTGTCTTTTCTTTCATGCTTAAAGTCGTCGCCAAGGGAGTCCGTTGAGTTTCAGTTATACTGGTTTCATTAATCATATTAATTTCGGATAAGTGGGAGATTGACCCTCTGCATCCAAGGCTGGTGTTAGGGCTGCCAACTTATAGCCTCCAGCCCGACATCTTCGTTGCTCACACTAGCTAGCATTATAACGGGTGTTACAATACCATTGCCCGGTGTCCACCTGCCCAAGAGGGTCGGAGGTCGTGAGTCTTCTTAGCTTTTTACAACAGCAAGGATTGGTTCTGGACTTAACAAGTTAAAGTCGATCAGTTCCGTTACTCTAAGAAAAGCAAAATTAAATCTGTTGAATTTACAAATATGTAGTTATATTTGAGCTAAATTTTAGTCAATTGAAAGTAACAAGTTTGCTAAAATCAGAAAAACAATTTCTAATTTTAGGAGACCAAAAAAATCATTAAAAAATGTTAAGTTTTTGAAGATTATTTTTTATTTTTTTTTTTAATGCGAATAAAAGTTTGCTCTTATGAAGTCAGCGATCTATATTTATTAAAAAAAAATTTCGATTTTAGCAAAATAAACTGTTATTTGCATTCTACTAAATTTGAGGTATATATAACAAACAGTTTCGTTAAAATTACAGTTTTTGTTTGATATTTTAAGTCTACAAATATTTAGTAAAAGTTTTTGCTAATTTTGCAGAAAATGTTATTTTTAATTAACTAAAATTCGCCTCGAATATAACTAAAATTTTGCTAAGTTAACAGATTTATTGTTGCTGTTCTTATTTTATAAGTATTAGCAAAAAAAATCTGCTAAATTTTGCAGTTTTTTCTGGAAGGCAATTTTTAACTAATTTTTAGTAGCTTTCCCGCTATTTTTACAGGTTTAAAATTAAAACCAATTTTAAATATATTTAAGAATAACCCATATATTATTGATTCATTATACGACATGTTTAGGGTAGTCAATTATTTGGATTTTTATTTTGTTCGAATAAACGATCAAACAATTTTGATCGAATACGATCAAACGATTACTTTTTAAAAATTATTCGATTAATCGAGCGAATAACGAAGAAAAAGAATTTTAAAAATACTTAAATATTTAAAGCATTTTATCCTTTCATCTCAAAATTTTAAGAATTTTGGCATCAATTTGAATACATCAGCAATACCAATTATCATATGCAATCATTTTAGACTATAGTAACGCCAAAATATTTCACAATAATAAGCCACTTGGCATTATCTTGTGATAAAAGATTACAGTTTTGAAAATCGTTGAAAAGTTCAATATCGGCGATATTTTTAGTATATTGGGCTGTTAAGATCTTATTTTAGTCACTGTAGAAATTACATAAATGGAATTCACCGTTTAAGTGCTAACATGATATCGCTGTAGTATACCAACATTTTTAAAAATTTTGTATAGGTTAAACTTTTAAAATCAACGACATTACATTATCTGTGAATTCCTTCATACACAATAGCTGTGTTCGACGTACGTTACCGCGGATACCCAATTTGATCATAAATAATTTTTATTGGCAAATTTGTGTGTTAATTTATTGTTGTTTAGGGTAAATTGGGATCCCACAGGAATCCGCGGTAACGACATCGAACAGACCTATTATTGAAGAGTCAACATCTTGGAACACGATTAATAAAAGTTTTAAAATTTCAGTAATATCTTCATAGAGTTTTAATTTTATTTTGTTCCTTATCATTTTTTATAATCGTTGGCATTAATACGATATTCTATTTGTAGCTGAAAGACAACAAATGTATTGTTTTAATAAAATCTTTGAATAAAGTATTTTTTCATTTTGAATGCCTCTAATGTACATGTACATTTTACAAACTATTGTATATATCTAACATTAATATATAAATAAACAAATTCGTATAAAAAAAAACATTTTGGCCAAAACTACCTGCTGAACTTTTAAACTTTTAGAAAAAAAATTTATTCATAGAGGGTGCTTCAGTTAAAGTATTTAAATTCCTTAAACAATTTTTAAAATCAAAATTATTTTTAATTCATATAATATAGAATTTATACAAAGGTTTGAAATGATCATAATAAGTTCCAAATTAATTTTCGTATGGGTATGTTCCCTAATGTGTCCAGTTCTCTAAAGTAGTACCTTTCGTTTCGTTTTCCGTGTTGTTGCATGAATATCTATCTCAAAACAGTCAACAGTCATCAAGTTAAATTTCCGCTATCTCTATTTAAAAAAAAAAACGTTTCGATGTGAATGCACACGTTTTTTCTGCAACGACACTATAAAATAATTTGTCAGATTATTAGATAAATTGAGTTTTGTATTACTCTAAAAATTCGGAACTAGTTCTGATTTTTTATTTTTATTTTTTCAAATTCTCCATAAACAAATATAGTCAAATTTCTACGATTTGCCACATTCAGTTAAATAATAATTAATCACAAACTAAAATTAATATCAAAATTCATCAATATTTAACCACGCCTACTTCGCCCACTTTTTGAAAAAAATTTAAAAATTGGCCTAGAAGCTGATGTATTTGGGTTTGAAATATAGTCGTACCATTTGGTTTTGCTTATGTACAATGAGAGAATTATCTGCATGAAATCAATGAATTTTTTGCGTTATATCTATGAAGTGTCACTGGTATTCGTCCTTTAAAATTTTCACCAAATTAATGCAGTTTTTCAGAAAATTTTCATTTTATTTATTTAAGGTTCCATATGACTAATGAAAAAGTTTAATGAAAATGGTTTCATTAAAACTATAAAGCTTTTCATAAAGTTTAAGAAATTTTTCATTCATATTGTGAAGAAAACTTCATTAGTTTAGTGAAAATTGTCACTGAGAGCATTATATTCGCATCATGAATGCATTTCTTCCTAGCTTTAATGAATATTGTCACTGGAACTCGTCCATTGAAAGTTTTCATAGAATCTATGAAACAGGTTACATTAAATTCATTGTTTATGAAATGTTTTGTAAAGTTAATGACAACCTTCGTAAAATGAATGAATCATTTCGACAATAAAGCGTTTATAGAATTTATGAAATAGTTCCACAATATTCTATAATATTAACAAGTTTCATTGAATTAATAAAACTTTTCATGAATGTCTTAAAAAAAATACATTAGAATTACGCCAATTAAACGCTTCATATAATTTATGGAAAAACTTCATAAAAGACTAAAATCAAGAAGAGTCTCCACTGAATACGTAAAACACTTTATAAGATATCTTGAGAATTTTAAAACTAAATCTAAGAAATAGAGTTTAAAATCTATTAAAAATAATTTTATTTATGAAATTTTGTAAAATAAATTAAAAAGTTTAGTCTTTAAAAAAATTTCATAGTTCTGAAGAAAATTTACATTAAATTTATGAAGAAATAGTTTATGAAAAATTTCATAATATTAATTGAATTTCTTGTATATAATTAAATTCTTGATTGGATTTACTAAAATAAATTCTATGAAATTCTTTCATTAATATCATGAAGAATAATTCTTTCAGTGTAGCCCAAAATCCAGATGTGGGATCAGATTACCGAAAATTCTCATACACTCAGGGCAAAACCTTCATCATATGTATGAAATCAATGATAGAGAAACTTCATTGATTTTCATCCAATGTAACAATTCATAATTATGATGAAGTTGTATCATAAAAGATTGAATCTTATGACAGGCAGGCTTCTTCATATTTATGGAATGTTTCATAAATATGAAGAAGTTTTTTAGCTTCTCATGAAATGTTTCATAAATGTTATATGACGATTTTTTAATATGATGAAGCAAATTCATATATATTTATGAAATGAAAAAGTTTCTTTGCTGGCGTAGAAATATGATAAGGATACAACCAATAGAGATAATTTATTTTTAATACAATATTTTTAAAACCCAATATTCTTGCAACTGTAATTTAGAATTTATAAATTAAAACTAAGAATTACAAATTGAAATTTAGAAAATTAATAATTAATTATTAAAATAGAAAATTAATTATTAAAATAGAGACGGAGGAGGTTTAAAAAATAAACAAAAATCTAAAAATAGAATATTTGTATTTGTTAGTGTTAGTGTTGGTCGCTTCTGCGTATAATATACAATAACAGAAAAGCTATTAGGAAAGAAAACTGCAATTTAGCTGCATTACATTCGAGGCCATACTTGGGTGTGATCGCTGAACGGTCATGACTTGGTATTGTTACGTTTGTAATGTAAGAAGAAATGCAGGTTTGATTCCTACAGCCGCAGGTTGTTGAAAAAATGTACCATATAGAGACAATCAAACAATTATAAGATACAAATAATAATACAATTTAAATGGAAAATCACTGATAACGCCAATCCATAAAAAGAGGCTAACAATTAATAGTGTTTATCATTTTTAGAGAAAAACGTTTATTCTTTTTCTTAACCTGAACCTTTCTAAAATATAGAAAATTTCAATTGATATTCATTTTTATTAAAATTCATAAAAACTAATATTAAGTTATGAATTTTCATTTTGAATTTAAAAATATTGATTGGATTAAGAATTTTCACTTAAATTAATAAAAATTATATTTATGTTCACAAAATTTAAAGAACACATTAACTGATTAGAATTTCTGACTTTCACTTGATGTTATTATAGATTCTGAATTTTATATAAAAATCTAAACTACAAATTACATTTTTTTTTTAATTTCAAATTAAAAATCTTAAATTCTATTAATGATTTCTAAATTTTAAATCTAAATTCTTAATTTCAATCGATAGGAAAACAAACAAAAAAAAATATGTTCACACGGTTTATGAAACTTTTTTATGATATGATGAAGATTTATCAAATATTTGACATACATTTGTTTTTTTTTTGCCTTTAGCAGGGGATGCCCCTACAAATGCAGTGCATTGTGTTGAAAGCAAGAAAATAGATTATGAGGAGGAAGAAAGAAAAAGTTTGTGGACATTAGACTTGAATTTGTCACAAACAGCAAGTTCGACTGATAAACGAATTTTCCCTGTAATGAGCTGCGCAATTAATTGGACAATCGACAACACGCGGATGTGATCTACTAGATAAGCGGGTGTTGAGCACGAAAACCCGGGCTCTGGAGATAAGTTCACTTATCTCTGTAGATAGACCAGTGTTACACAGCCCAAATTCCGTCGATGCTCCAATGTGGCAATAGAGACAAATATACTACTGATATTGATAAGCTCCAACGCCCTTCTTTGAACAAGGTTCAAAAGCTCCAAAATAGACTTTGAAGCTCCTGCCCATATATGGGAGTTGTATTCCATATTCGGTTGGATAAAGGTGGTATAAATATTAAGAGGATCAAATGGAGTGAAGTATTTCTTACACCTAGTTAAAAATCCAAGACACTTGAATGCTTCCTTCGACACATGAAAAACGTGTTTATTCCAACGAACATCACACTGAATTTTCATGCCTAGAACATCAAGAGTATCTGACTCCTCAATATTTATACCACCCATATGCACAGATGACAACGTTGGCCCCATATACCTACACACAGAGAAATATTTAGCTATTTGCCAACTGAAATTCGTTTACTACGACTCAAATTCTTTTAGTACGAATTTCAGACCGGCGGCACAACTTAACATTAGTTTTCATAACGAAGTTCGTTTAATTTAACTAAATTTTAGTTGCAACAAACATAATATTCTGAAATCTAATGTAAATATCGTTGTACTAACTGAATTTGTAAGTTGTTGCCATTAATATACACTTTTTAATTCAGTTGGCACTCTATTTCTCTGTGTGTATGAGACAACATACAACATTGGGTTTTGCGAGCATTAAAATCGATCCTATTTAAACGACCCCACTCCGAGATTGTAGTCAGGTCTAGATAGAATAAAGGTAAAAAAGAGAGGAAGAAAGACAAGAACCTTGCGCCACCCCTGAATTAAGCTGAAACTCATCTGATGGTCTAATGTACGCAAAATACGAAAATGTCTTATAATTTTTCTTGCTTAAAATCTGATTTTTTGCTATATTTTGTAAGATTTATTTACTTTATACGATTTATTTACACAATTTGATTTGTCGCTAGGAGAAGTGCGTTTAACTTCATTGATATAATATTTTCTGAAGCATATGCAGATTCAGAATACCTCAAAACTTTTAAAAAATACACTCCGTTCTTAGAGTTACAAAAATAGTTTGGCTGAGTAATACATGCATTTTAAATGAGTATATTTAAATTTCACTGACTGTTGAATGAAACACTTTTCAACAAAAAATGTTTAAAAGACAATTAAAATAAACTAATCTGAAAGATTTTTAATGATTCACTAATAGCGGAACATCAACATAGTGCAGTGCATAAATTAATGATCAACATGTGTGACATGTTTAAACATCCATCTAATAGACAATACCTGCACATTCATGAGTAGAATGTATTCGATCGGTCGTTTGCAGTTGTAAAACAAAAAAACAGTGTAAACAAACAAATGCATATAAAACTTTCAATGTCAAGGTCTATTTTGAGAAAAACTAAAGTTTTACGATTTACATTGTAATCTACAATATGTTTTTGATGTGTTAATTTTAAGAAGTATTTCTGAGATAACTTCCGGACTATTTTTGTAAGTACACTCAAAAAAATAAGTTAGTAGAAGGATTAGTAAAACGTCTTGTAAATCAAGTATACCAATTTGAGCATAATTGTTTGCTGAAATTGTGTTTTAAGCTAACATTTTAGTTATACTTATTTAACACTTAACGGTTTTGAACTAATAATTTTACTAATATTTTACTAATTCATTTTGCTAAAAAAATGTTGCTGATAAGCACATTAATAGTGTGGACAACAACCAGCTTGAAAGATATACGCAGAATGAAGTAGATGTCACGGCATGTCAAGATGTAGTATAGACAAGGAAAATACAGTACTTTTCGCTTATAGTCACATCTCTTAGTTGCACACAAGTTGTGGACTATATCGCTAATGTGACTATATCGCTAGTTTTTTTATATGCCATTTTGTTGCCTATAAATAAATTGTGATATAGTCATCATAAAATGTTACTATATGCAATTTATTTATTATTATAACAGGTGGAAAATTTGGAATATAAAAACGATGTTTGAAACGATTCAGCTCAGTTTCCTTGTTACAATTTTCGTTTTAGCCTCTTAAATTTTTAAATAATTTTAAACCGAAAAAAATGCAAGATTTCACAATTATATTAGAAATTTTCTGTATTGTGACTATAACTTAAATTATTTGCATATAAATTTACTTTTAGTAGCCAGAGTTTAGTGGTATATAAGCCAAATGTGATTATATCGTGAATGGACTATATCCTAAATATTTTGTATGCAATTTGATTTTAGATGACAGTAAAAGTGTAAAAATGGACTATATCGCTAAATGGACTATAAGCGATGTGACTGTAAACGAAAAGTACTGTAATACTAAAAAGTACAACTCTTGTAAGACATATAAAAAAATCCGTGAAAGAATTTTGTATCATACAAAATATTAATGATGTTGGACTATATAAAATCATATCTCAAACTAAATTGTTAATATTGTGTAATATATGGAATCTTACTCAATTATATCTTACAATACTTAATATCATATAAAATTATATCTTGAATTGAATTATACACACACAAACATATTTTTAGAAGACAGTATATATTTTTATATCTTAAATTATAATGTATTATTATATGTGACAATAGAACTAATAAGATATGTTGTGTATAGCATTTTTGCTTAATATCTGATTTTGTAAAGGTCAATATATAATAATATAAAGTCAATTAATTTATGTTTCTACATAAGAAACCTATAATAAGATATGGCCACGAATGACACGATATATAATAACATATTATAATATATTTTAAAATGAAAAAACAGTAGACCATATTTACTCGGGATACCAAAGAAAAACAATTATTTCATATAAAAATATATTATTATAAATAAATAATGAAAATGAAAATTATTCAAGTTCGAGGCCATACTCTATATTTCTTCATTAGGATATTGTCCTAACAAATAATCTATAGGGTTTTTGTTTTCAAATTTATTATTTGGCCCTTTCAGGAATGTGTTGATAGATCAATTTCGGGAATTTTCTATGTTCTTATCATCAGAAAACGTTTTGAAAGAAGTGACAATCCCATGCAAATATTTTTTTTTTTTTAAATAAAAATTATGTTTTTTTCGACCTTTAGTTGTTCAATGAAAATGAAAATTAATCAAGTTCGAGTAGTGAGTAAACTAGTTTATATGAATGTTTGATGTTTGGCATGGGATTGTTACCTCTTTCATAACGTGTTCTGATAATGGGAACCTACAAAATTCCCGAAATAGATCTATCAACACATTCCTAAAAAGGGTCAAATAATAAATTTGAAAACAAAAAAAAAAACTCTATAGATTATTTGTTAGGACAATATCCTAATAAAGAAATATAGAGTATGGCCTCGAACTTGAATAATTTTCATTTTCATTGCACAATTAAAGGTCGAAAAAAACATAATTTTTATTTTTAATAAAAATTATAACAAATTTGTATAAAAGGCAGAGTACCGCCAAGTTTACTTCCCCTGTTTTGCTTACAAACTAAACAAAATATAAAAAGGAGAGAAACAAAAAAAAATGTATTGAATATCCACCAGAGGTGGATCTTGCACATCAAACAAGTTTTCAATTTATTTTTTGATTAATGGTTATAATCTTTAACTTCAAACTCATATGTATATTAGTTCTCATGTAGTGAGTAAACTAGTTTATATGAATGTTTGATGTTTGGCATGGGATTGTTACCGCTTTCAAAACGTGTTCTGATGATGGGAACCTAGAAAATTCCCGAAATAGATCTATCAACACATTCCTGAAAGGGTCAAATAATAAATTTGAAAACAAAAAACTCTATAGATTATTTGTTAGGACAATATCCTAATGAAGAAATATAGAGTATGGCCTCGAACTTGAATAATTTTCATTTTCATTGCACAATTAAAGGTCGAAAAAAAAAACATAATTTTTATTTTTAATAAAAATTATAACAAACTTTAATTATAAATAAATATTACTACTGAAGAATTTGTAACTTTTTGCAGCACTTGTTTGGAATACATTATTTTCTATTAGATTTAGGTACGCTGAGCCTGAATCTGGCAAAAAAAATTTGTTTTTGATTTTCGCGGTTTTTATATTTACATTATACACTGCATTCTTTGAAATACCGGTAAAATATACTGAAACAAATGAAATGTTATTTTGTGGTTGTATTTCGAAAAATTAATCAAAATATACGAACAAATTGGGTAAGTGATGTAAATATAAAAATCACGATATTTAAAAAACTGCAAATAAAAAGAAAAAAGTGAAATTTGACGAGAAGTGTAATTAGCATTTAAATTTGTAAAAATAGCTTTCACACCCTTTGTTGTAGCTGTTTTTTAAATCTAGTTGCACTAATAGAAAAAAACTACTAAACATTAGAGATGTTACGTATATTCGGTTACTATTCGGCCGAATACCAAATAATAGCACTAGCCGGAAGAACTTTTCGGTCAAAAGTTTCTCTAAAAATATTTTTCTACAAAATGTCAGCTGATTTTTCCAGCTAAAAATTTATTATGGTCAATCCTAATACTGTCAATATCTAAATCAGATATGATGTTTTATATGAAATTTATATAGAAATGAATAAAACTAAATACCGAATATTCGGTAATGTGATAAAGCTACTATACATTTTTTTACGTAGCATAAAAAACTGTTGAAATTAGTAGACTTTTTTGATAAATATTAGTAAGATAAGAACAGCAAAAACAAATCTGTTAAATGTACAAAAGTTTAGTTGTATTTAAGCTAAATTTTAGTAAATTGAATGTAACAAATTAAGCTGGTAAAATCAGATTAAAAAAAGCTAAATGTTAGTAGACAAAAAAAATTATACACGAAAATTTATTTTTTTTTATGAGAATAAAAATCTGCTCTTCGAAATCAGCGGATGCAAATCTTGCTGCTGATTTTAGCAAAATATGCCGTTATTTGCATTCAACTAAATTTAAGGTAAATATATCAAACGTTTTAGCTTACTTTAGCTGAGTAAATTGCTATTTTGCTTAGATTCAACTTGAATATAACTTAAATTGTATTAGTTTAACAGTTTTGTTATTGCTGTTCTTATTTTACTAATATTTAGCAAAATGCAGTTGTGTGCAATGAAATCGCAGTACCTAATACTGAATATTGATTGGAAGGTACTGCTATATTATTGCACGCAACTGTTGATCTGCTTGTTATATCTGTTTTTTCTGCAGCGTAATTTTGAACATATCTTTAGTATCTTTTTCTGCTCTTTTTAGACTGTTATTTCTTTGAATGTAAAGCCGTGTGTCCACTAGGGTGGCAGGTATTTTACAAAATGTGGAATTTCGAGAAGTGCACCCCCCTATTTTTTTACAGTTGACCTTAAAAGCATGTGGTGAAAATTTGAGCCGAATTGGACAATTTTAAACCGCGGCACACAGAGGTCAAAGGTCAAATTTCGGAAAATTTCACTTTTTATTCAAAAAACTGCTTCTGAAAGCCACATTTGACCGAATAATTTAATGAAAATTTGTTATTAAGTTCTTTTATGTTTGTTTTTTCTATAATGATAATTTTTGTATCAAAACAATTAACCCTCTTATATCCCAGGGGTCAAAAATGACCCCATATATAAAATTTTGATAATTAATCATACAAAGAGACCTAAATTATTTTTTTTTTTTTTTTAGAATTAGACAATGATTTAAATTAATTATAAACAACACATCTGCGGCCATAAATTGATACAACAAAAGACTGATTTCAACTTTTCAGATAAATAAGTAATGTGCAATTAATAAGTTTCTTCGGGTACTTGGTAGTAACTGAAGGAAATGTAAATTAAATGGTATTTATTTATGATTTTCGACACTTTGCTAGTTAACTTTAATTAAAATAAAAGATTAATCCCAAATCTGACCATCTCTGATAAATTGTTTACAAGTTTGTTTTAAAAATGTATATGTGGTTTCTTACAATAAGTACATTTATTATGTAAATTAAGTATAAGGCACGTGAAGTTATAATTTATGAATTGAATTCTGTAAATAAATCTTTTAGAGTTGCATTTTTGGAGTATTGCTGCCTATATTGTTGAACAACCTAAAAAAAGAAAATAAATTTTGTCATTTTTTTTAGTACTTAACTTAAATAAATATTACTCTAAATAAATATTGTCGTTGCTCCTCGTCTTTTGTTTTTTTTTATGGTCTTCTTGAATAAGCTGTATACCTCTTTCAGCACAGTCGTTAACAATGTGTTTTCCGTCCCTGTAATGCTCTAAGTCGTCCAATGTTCTAGAATCCTCATTTAAAAATTTCATGGATATATTAAAACGTTTAAACAGTTTTTTTGTATATTTAGAAAATAATTCCTCTAAAATCTTATTAATGTCTCTATTTATGAAATCCTTAACATTGATTATTTCCAAAGGAAGTTTTTTCAATACGTCATCATTTTCATCATTTTGTGATTGTTCGGGAATGCTTATGCCCATTTTTTCTACTAATTTGGCCTTGGTTTCTGCAGAGATTCTAGAATCAAATAAAGCAAATCCAACACACTCTTCGCTTAAGTAGTACAAATGATTAACAATTTTTGAAATTGCCTTATTTGCCATATTTTTGTTTAAGCACTTATAATCTTCCAACGTAAAAATTTCAAATCGTTTAAAGGAGCTAATTGAGCTTTTGTTGCGTCAAACCAATAAATTGCATAGCATTTTATAATAAACCCTGCAAGTTTAATTAAACCATTAGTTTCTGATTGGCCAAGTTCAGGAAACTGGTTCCGAAATAATAAAACTTTTAAGCAATATATAGCTTTAGACATCCATTTTGCTAAATGATATGCTACAGGCTTGTAAAATGATATTCCTCGAGGTGGGGTTCCACCTAAAAAAATTATAATAAGTTCCAGAAACTCTTTATAATCGTTTCTCGGTAACTCTTCCATTAGTTGTTTTTTAGCAAAAATAATTATATCATCGCACTCATCACTTTATATTTCTTTAACTCTTGGATCATTTATTCCAGGTTCACACTCTTTCTGCCGTATTTGATGCCAGTTGCTCTTAAATTTTTTAAATAGTACAATATCAGGGCCTGTACTTGCTCCAATGTCAGATTCTTTAAACACAGCTGCCAACACAATTTCAAATATATGGTGACGACAACCCATATATAATATGCCACGACCAATTATTTTCTCTAGTAAAGTATATGCTCCTTTAAATCTTGCTGTACTTGACGATGTTGTGTCGAAAACGAATGCCTCTGTTTTTGATAAAATATTATTCTCCTCCAAAGCATAGTAAACAACAGAAGATATTTCAAGGCCTGTTCCTGAAGGAATATCAGGCATGTTTAGGATTTGCTCAATGTTTGTAGATGTAGCTTTAATCGATAAGCGATCTTCGGGTTTTCCTGTAACATTAGTTAACAGTTTAGTGTCCCAATGTATTGTCAGTGGCTGGTCTATTGATTTAAATTTTTGCACTACGCTATTGCTGAGTTCTTTTCTTAAAACATCTCTCCAAAAATGCAACTCTAAAAGATTTATATACAGAATTCAATTCATAAATTATAATTTCACATGCCTTATACATAATAAATGTACTTATTGTAAGAAACCACATATACATTTTTAAAACAAACTTGTAAATAATTTAACAGAGATGGTCAGATTTGGGATTAATCTTTTATTTTAATTAAAGTTAATGTTTTTAATAACTAGCAAAGGGTCGAAAATCATAAATAAATACCATTTAATTTACATTCCCTTCAGTTACTACCAAGTACCCAAAGAAACTTATTAATTGCACATTACTTACTTATCTGAAAAGTTGAAATCAGTCTTTTGTTGTATCAATTTATGACCGCAGATGTGTTGTTTATAATTAATTTAAATCATTGTCTAATTCTAAAAAAAAAATTTCAATAATTTAGGTCTCTTTGTATGATTAATTAACAAAATTTTATATATGGGGTCATTTTTGACCCCTGGGATATAAGAGGGTTAATTGTTTTGATACAAAAATTATCATTATAGAAAAAAAAAACATAAAAGAACTTAATAACAAATTTTCATTAAATTATTCGGTCAAATGTGGCGTTCAGAAGCAGTTTTTAGAATAAAAAGTGAAATTTTCCGAAATTTGACCTTTGACCTCTGTGTGCCTTGGTTTAAAATTGTCCAATTCGGCTCAAATTTTCACCACATGCTTTTAAGGTCCACTGTAAAAAAATAGGGGGGTGCACTTCTCGAAATTCCACATTTTGTAAAATACCTGCCACCCTAGTGTCCACTACCAAGTTTTCTTGCGGAAGTTGCTTCCAGAAGTTTTTGTCGTGTAAACACGTTTTAGAAGTCGACTTCCAGAAGTCACGGCTTGCAGAAGTTACTTGCAGCAATTATGTGGAAACACGTGTTTATTGCTTGCTGGAAGTAACTTGAACGACTTGCTGTGAACTACAAGTGTTTTGAAGACTTGCAGAAGAAGTCGGCTATACGTGAGTAAACGGTTTGTGGTATTCTCTTCTGTTTTCAGGTTTGTTTTGTGTTTTTTTTTTGAGTTCTTTACAAAATTTATAAAAATGGACAAAAATTAATTCGTTTGGAGTAGTGAAAAAACACATTTGGTAATTGAAAACCAAGAAAGTTATCCTGAATTATGGGACACGTCCTCAAAAGACTATAAGAATTAAATTAAAAAAACAAAATGCTTTAAAACAATAGCCAATGATATAGACAACAAGACATTTTTATACTGTCATTCGTAAAAAAAGCAAACTATTGCAAGCTGTACTCACATTGTGTGGAAACACGTCTGCAATTTCTTGCAGCAAGTTCGTGGTGATAACTTCTACAAACTACTTCTGAAAGCAGACTTCCGCAAGTTTCGGTTTGAGTGGAAACACTTCAGCAAATACTTGCAGAAGTTCTTCCGCAAGTGACTTGCTAGTGGACACACGGCTTAATATTCAATATAATTTGTTTTGCAAAATTCTTTGAGTGTGCATAAGACGTATACTTATTATGGTTATATAGTTAGGTGTTTGTATATGATACATTTTACCATAATAAATACTTAAGTACACTGAGCTCAAATTTATGACCATTTTTCTTGATAACACACCGTGTGACTAAAGTAAAATCCACAAATTTAGCGACCGTATTACAAACTTACAAACCATATGACAGAAATTATAGTAAGTAATCAATGCATTTGCTTCACTTATATTGACTTTTGTTATCGTAATTACTATTGTCAAATATTTATTTATGGTTATTAATCATTGGGCGATCGGTAGTAAAGCACTATTCAAGTGTTAATTTGAGAAAAATGTGATAGATAGAAAATAAAATAATAATAAAAAATATTAATAAAAAATTAAAAATATTTCGTACACACACGGTCTTAACCATATATAGTAGAGTGGACCGAAAATTTAAAAAAGCGTTATTTTGAAATTGAGTGGGCAAGACATATTTAGAAATACATGACAAAAAAAAACTAATATGATGCAATAAAGATATGTATCATGTATATCTAATTGAAATACAATTTGATCCGAAAAATCGTATTGTATATAAATGGATTATATTACATTGATTTTGATATAATTTGATATGATAGAATCTAATGAAAAAAATTTGTTAAATTGAATACAGGGGGCTAGATTATTATGGTCCGATTACTAAGAGTCCAATTTAAATTTAAAGTACAGTTAAATTTAAATTTTATATGCTGAACAATCAAAATTTTTTATCTCAAACTAAAATTTGTGTAGTTCGACATTTTAAATTGTGGTGTTCATTTGAGATAAATCAATAGATATTAATAGAAATTTTCGAGTAGATATTAAAATTTTGAGTTGGATGTTATGAATTTCAAAACAAAAAACGTCATTTTTTCACAGCTTAAAAAAATTATATTTTTTTTTTGCATGGGACAATGCATTGTTTTGTTTAATCCCATGTATTCATTTAATTCTGCCAATTAAATTATATAGGGTCCGCCAAATAACTTTTTTTTTTGAAAATGCTATAAAAAAACTACTGAATATTTTCTCAAATTTCTTTTTTATTTGAAAGTACAATCCTTCCGGTTAATACTGGAAAATAATTTCATTCAAATGGCTGCCTCGGCTGGCCATGCAGTATGAGCACTTCATCTGAAAAGATGATTTTTTTTGGCAAAATCGGCATCGGCAAAAAAAACGTTACATGGCGGACCCTTTATATTGCCCGTCTTATAAAATATGGTAACACATATTGTAAGATACAAATAAATATTTCGTTTACGATAAAGTACAGTGTCAAGTAAAATTGTATCTTACTATACATGATGTCAGATTCATTAAATTTTATAAAACCTGATCGCATTATATAAGATTAAATATTATTATTTTAACTCTAGAGAGAATTCTTTGGTCGAGATTTTATAAAATTTTTTCACGAAACTAATGAAGTTTTCTTCACAATGTCAATGAAAAATTTCTTCAACTTCATGAAAAAGTTTCATTGTTTTAATGAATATTTTTCATTAGGCGTATGAAATTTTTAATAGATAATAGGAAATTTTTCATAAACTTTTATGAAAAGCTGCATTTATCTAATAAAAAGTTTCGATGGACCAGTTCCAGGCAGGTAATGCTCTCAGTGTTGGGTATATATATTTTTTAAATCGTCCCACGTTCAAATATATTATGCCAGCATCCGACGTACAGTGTCACATTTTCAGAGAAGGTGGTATAAATTCTATAACTTTTGAAGTAGTTATCGTTAAATATATAAACCATCTACCTTTCATTTAAGATATCGAATATAAAAACCGAGTAATAACAAGAACGTTTCATACCTCGTGCTGTTGATTAGTTTCAGCACGATACTGAAATCTTGTGACGAATTTGAATGTTAAATTAAACTTCATTCGTTTTTTGGATAAAGTGAACAATATAATTTAGTCAGATAAAGAAAAAAAATTTTGTAAATTTTTTTTTTAAATATTCGTTTTTTTTTTTAATTCGATTTGTTTGTTGGGTTTCTTATGCTATAAACACATAGACCACAGCAGACTGCAGAGCTACACGACTACAAATGCCGTTCACTGCAATTGTCGCCGTGTGGCCAGCTACTTATTATTTTGGAAACGACAGCAACATAATAAAAAGCTGTTTTTATACAAATGAATTTTTATTGCAGTAGTGCCAATTACATTTTTTTTTTTGCTTTATTAAAATAGAACAGCATGCATGGCTGTAGACACGTATATAAAGTTCACTTAAAATACAATTACTTATTTATAATACATTATTATAACTTGTAAATAAATTTATCTAACCCCTCTTGAATATTAATGCAATTATACCATTTAATGTTGCGACGTTTTTTGTGTTTAACAAAATAAAATATTTTTAAGCACTGATTTGTTAAATATTTTGTTTTATTGTCAACACTATTTTTGTTTTGCAGCCAACAAAAATAGAAATTATCCTAAGTTGACTACAGCGGCAAAAGTAGTCGGGTAGCCGTGTAGTTGTGTTGGTGCCAAAATAATCGTTTTCATATAAACGTGTGTATTTTATTTTTGACAGGCTGTAGTCGTGTAGCTGCAGTCGTCTATGTGTTTATAGCATTAAAGTTGATTTTTTTCTGTATTTTTTTTAATGAAAACAATCTCTTAAATAAACAGTATTAAATTGAGATCTTATAAATTAAGTTTTTGCATGAAACTCAGATTTTTCATACAAATTTTTAGATCCTGGGGAGAAAAATTGCTGTCGCTATCAAGTGCCTCCTGTTCGCAGTGAAATAGATTATGCAGAGATGTAAGTTATTGGCTCCCGAGGTTCTTAAGTATGCTCTTTAACGTAAGCTACATAGTTTCTAAAAAAAAAATACTTTTGGCCGCCTTCTTTAAATATGAGCCACAGTACGATTTTTATTCCAGAATTAAACAAATTTGATGGAACGTAATAATAAATTTTTACCACAAAAAAAGGCTGTCATATATCGAAACTTCTGTGATCATTATAAAAAACTTCCTAGCCAACAATATTCACATAAGAGTTTCTAAAAATCCTGTCTTAGCGGATATCTACGCAGGATACCCAACCCAAATTTAAAGCCCGTCAAGGGGGAGACATTCCACCTTTTCTACCTCGTTCCTGATAAGAAATACAAAAAAAAATTGTGTTACATTGCTAATTCAAAAATTTGAAGGCCGTCAAAGGGGTGACTTATCCGCATTTTTTCATTCCAGTACAAACTTCCAAAAATTCCGTCTATTCTAATTTCTACGCTGGAAACCTTTTCCAATCATGACCCTCAATGAAGGACTTTCCAAAAATTCCGACTAACAATAGAAATCTTAATGAAATTTTGATATGTGATACAGAAAAAACAGAAATGATTCTAATCGAGCATTTTTATCGATGAATTTAATATTGGCTTGTCATAGGAAGGAACCATTCTTTTAATGCTGCAAAACCACTTCATAGGAATATTCTTGGCAGTTATTTAAGCAGAAACACACTTTTAGCTAGCCGTAACCTTGCTCGGAAATAAACCAAACTTTACATACGCAATTCTAGCTACATAATTCAGAAACATACCAATCTTCATCAGTTTCCAGTAATATCTGTAGCTTCTATTGCATTTTTCACTTTCAGGATATACGACATGTATGCGTATCCTTGCTGTGATTTTATCAAAATTTTGTATTGTTACATGTTTTAAAAATATATACTCGTGTACCCTAAGTTCCCTTTCGTACAAGTAACTCCTTCTATTTTTGGCCACTCGTTATATGTATTGGCGACACTGTGCGGCGCACAGTGGGATTTTACTGGCAAAAAGTCCGTTTTTCGAGTGTAAAATATCAAAAATGTAATAATGCAGTTTTATAGAGAATTGTTAAATTAAGAGAAATGCATCATTATTTTTTTTTAAAAAAAATTTTTTGTCCAAAATAACGCGGCAAAGACACAAAACTCTGTAGTAACTGCCTGAGATTTTCATGCATTTCAATGGTTCGGGTACATAATTTCTTTTTGTCATATCTATTTTATGTAAGTATATTTAAAAAAATATAGTGTTTTAACATTAGTTTTGAAAAAAAATAATGGATACCAATAATAGTTTAAAAAATATTCAGGTTTTTATGATGGCAGTCAAAAATTCAGTGTTTTAAGTATTTCTTGTACAAAAAAGGGTACAGTGAAATAACTCCCAAATGAAATAAGTCCCAATGAAATAACTCCCAATGAAATAAGTCCCATCAAAAATGAAATAACACCCAATGTAAAAAAATGAAATATCTCCCAATGAGAAAAATGAAATAAGTCCCAATTTTTGGGAGTTATTTCAAAATTTAAAAATAAATCCCAAAAAAAAATGAATTAACTCCCAATGAAATAAGTCCCAACAGAAATGAATTAACTCCCAATTTTTGTTTGTTTTGTTTTTCTGTTAGATAACACTTTTTATTTCATAAGTATATGTAAGCATAGGTGGAGTGCAATAATGCCTTACGAAATAAGGCCTTTAAGGCTTTATTTCACTTTCAATTGAGAAATAAGGCCTTTATTTGCAAAAAGGCTTTATTGCACTTTGAAAGTGAAATAAAGCCGTAAAGGCCTTATTTCACTTAAATTTTTTTTTAAATGAAGCAATTAAATTTCTTATTCTTATTCTTCTTATATTTTATTGAACAATTATAAAAAAATTTCATATTAACAAAAATTAATAGAACATTAATAATTCAACAAAAAATTTAACTGCAACAATATTGAAAATCTTTGCTTTATAAAGTTTTTATGCGTGGCGGCCTGCGGCCGCTCTTAGGGGGTTTCTCCTCCATGGGACGCGGCAGGTGGCTTCGCTGAATAAAGTTTCCCTGCGCGCGTCACACTAGGGAAGATAATGAGACGGGCGCAGGAAAACTGTATTCAGCGAAGCTACCTGCCGCGTCCTATGGAGGAGAAAACCCCTAAGATCGGCCGCAGGCCGCCATGCAGAAAAACTGAACAGTGTAACAAAAGAATCAAAAAATACAAAATAAAGGCTTAATTGCACCATTGGCTAAATTTAAATAAAGGCCTTATTTCACTTTCAAAGTGCAATAAAGCCTTTTTGCAAATAAAGGCCTTATTTCTCAATTGAAAATTGTGTTTGCAATTAAAATGAAATAAGTCCCAACTGCGATGAAATAAGTGCCAATGGTAACTCCCAAATGAAATAACTCCCAACAAAAAAACTGTTGGGACTTATTTCATTTGGGAGTTATTTCATAATGAATTAACTCCCAACAAAAATTATGAAATAAGTCCCAACGCATTGGGACTTATTTCATAATGAAATAAGTCCCAATTTACATGGAAAATTTTTTGGGACTTATTTCATTTTTCCATTGGGACTTATTTCATTTGGGAGTTATTTCACTGTACCCAAAAAAGAGGTGAGCTTTATCGACCTCTGTGTTCACACGAAATTTCATTTCAGTAATTCAATGAAACACGATATAAAATGGTGTATACATTTAGGCCCATGTGTTTTATGGGTTTTTTAAGTGGTCGATTTCCATTAAATTTTACAGATATCTCAACTATATAACACGGATCACTTGAGCCAAGTTTCAAGTTTTGTTGTGAAGAAATAAAAATTTGGGGCGAGGGGCGATGGGCGTGGTCTATTTCCATTAAACTTTGCAGATATCTCAACTATATAACACTGATCACTTGTGCCAAGTTCCAAGTTCTTTGGTGAAGAAATTTTGAGTGAAAAAATCTTTTCGGGTTATTTGGGCGAGGGGCGATGGGCATGGTCAATTTTGAAATTTTTCTTAATTGAGTTAATGAAAAGCTTTGGTCCAAATTTCAATGTTCTACGAGCTCTCCTTATACTTTTTACCAAGAAATGTATGAAGCAATCCCACTGTGCGGCGCCACGGATTAATGCTACCCGATTTTTCTCAAATTCACGCCACCTAACTGTTAGATCTAGTTCTACAACATAATCGCAACAATTAGTGATAAAAATCGAAGGTTGAAAAAAAGTGCCGCTCTAAGGTACATATTGTCTTGGACAACACACATAATATTAGAAGTTTATTTGAAATTTTTGATAATTTAATTAGATTTTTTGTGTTGTTAAATATTTACATTCGCAAATGTTTGCTAAAGTTATTACAATTTATATTTATTCGAATATATTTGTTATCTCTTGTATACTTTACAAATGTACGTTTGTGTCGTTAGACAATATTTTTATTAATACATTTTTTTTTTTTTTTTTTTTTTGTTATTCTACGATATAATCAAGGTTCTTCGGTTTATTTTAACAAACATTTTATTTATTTCTAGATTATTAGTTTTTTTTTGGAAATATAAAACAAATTTTGAATTTGTTATTTGTAAAGTTTATTCTATTATTTTTAAATCGTTTGGAATGGAAGATGAGTTACATTCGACAAACAGATAACAAAAAAAATGTCAAAATATTGATAACTTTGAAAACAATTCACATATAAAAATGTCCAAATTAATAAAACAATATAATTTGTATTATTTTTTTTATAACAGTAAATCCCGGTTAAGACGAATACCTAGGGAGCATAAAATTATTTTATTATAAGCGAGGTTCGTATTAACAAGGCGCTGTGGTGTAATGGTTAGCGCGTTGGACTATTACACAGATGGTCCCGGGTTCGATTCCCGGTGACGACAACATCAATTTAGAAAAATAATACGTATGAGTTTTCTATCACTTATATGTATCGCTGCGCCCACCTTCGGTGTTCCCATAGCACTTAACCCCACCGAAGTAAAATAATGAATCAGGGCTATGAAACAAAAAGCTTCAATAAATTCGCCAACTCTACATCAGGTGGCGAGCAACAACTTCTCTAAAACTTATCTACTTGCGCAATTACAGTGTTGCCATGTTTGAAGCCCTTCATCTTTCACCACCTTTCATCTCTCCACTATCCCCTTTCCAAAGAAAGCAGCACATTAATTAATAGGTAGAATTTCCTGAGTGTTGCTTCTCTTTTTTTTTTAAAGAGAAGCAACACTCAGGAAATTCTACCTATTAATTAATGTGTTGCTTTCTTTGGAAAGGGGATAGTGGAGAGATGAAAGGTGGTGAAACATGAAGGGCTTCAAACATGGCAACACTGTAATTGCGCGAGTGGATAAGTCTTAGAACAGTTGTTGTTCGCCACCTGATGTAGAGTTGTCGAATTTATTGAAGCTTTTTGTTTCAGAGCCCTGATTCATTATTTTACTACGGTGTGGTTAAGTGCTATGTGAACACCGAAGGTGGGCGCAGCGATACATATAAGTGATAGAAAACTCATACATATTATTTTTTCTAAATTGATGTTGTCGTCAACGGGAATCGAACCCGGAGAGAATCGTATATTATTCCATTCTCTGGAGAGAATCGTATATTATTCCATTGTATCAAACTATAGAGGAATCGCGAAGCTTAGCACAATTCCAAAGCTATTTGAAAAATTCATTACTGACTTCATATGTCATCATGTCTCGCATATTTTGTCCCCTTATCAACATGGTTTTCGGAAGGGCTGTTCAACTGTCACTAATCTTTTACATTGAACAACTATAATTAATCGAGGATTTGTAAATAGGAAACAAACTGATGTTGTTTATACTGACTTTAGTAAGGCATTCGATAAGGTTAATCATAATCTGCTCCTGATTAAATTGAAATTAATAGGGTTTTCCCCTAACAGTTTGAACTGGATTTCATCATACATTTTTAATAGAAAGCAAAGTGTACGATATAAAAATTTTACTTCTAAACACATAGCAGTTAAATCCGGGGTCCCTCAAGTAAGCCACTTAGGGCCAGTTCTTTTTTCTTTATTTATAAATGATCTTCCAAATGTGATAAAATATTCAAAAATATTGTTGTATGCTGATGATGTCAACATTTTTTCGAGTTATAAAAATCGATCTGATCATATCTTTCTACAAATGGACTTAGATAATTTCCAAAATTGGTGCAATATAAACCTAATGGATCTTAACATAAAAAAATGTAAATCCATGTGCTTTTCTAGAAAAAATCCTATAGAAATTGATTACTTCTTTGATGGACACCAACTGGAACTAGTTGATATTTTTCTGGATTTGTGAATACTATTTGATCCGAAACTTAATTTTGTATCTCATATTCATATGACGGTTAAAATGGACAGAGGCGTACTTGCTTTCATTACGCGGTTGGCCAAGGAGTTTAGTGATCCGTACGTTACAAAAATGCTATACACGTCTCTTGAACGACCGGTTTTGGAATATGGCTCAGTAATTTGGGACCCACAATATAACAATCACAGTAATCACATTGAATCTGTTCAAAAACAGTTTCTGATTTTTTGTTTGCGAGGTTTATCATGGATTCCGGAAGTTAATCTTCCTTCATATCCGAGTAGACTTGCTATTATAAAATTACCTACTCTTAAAAGCCGTCGAATTATGTTAAACGTATCTTTTCTACTAAACTTAATTAATGGTGATGTTTTTTCTGAATTTTTGATTAATAACATAATGTTTATTGTTCCTCAACGTCCAACTCGTTACTTTCGTCCTTTATCACTGCAGTTTTATCGCAGTAACAATGCTAATTCTGACCCATTACGAAGAATATGTAAAGACTTTAATGATTTATATAATTGTATTGATTTTTTTTTAAATGTTGATGCTGTTAAACGCAAAATAATACTGTATTTAAATATTTAATTATGATTTTTGTTGTTATATAATTTTTAATTAACATTTTTTATAGTCTGTAAGGATTTAATCCATAGAATAAATAAATAAATAAAAAAAAAATAAAAATGTTGCCGGGAAACCGTTGATACAAAACACAAAGTAAGATTGAAACTTAAACTAAATAAAGCTCCAATTTTGGTATACAGCATTCCAAAAGGATACCTGTAAAGGACATCGTCTTAACTGGAAAACATATGGATAGATTATTATGAAATTTGGCAGATAAATTAAATTAAGTATTTTTAGCAAAGGACTTAAGTTTAAGCTTTCGCTCAATTTCGCGTTTTTCGAGAAACGAAAATCGCAATAACTTCTTTAACAAAAGCACAAAATGGGTAATTTTTGGTTTGTAGGTATAACTTGGTAAAAGGAATAATGCATGCCTAATATTCTTTACTTTTATAGATTAGTTTCTAAGATTCGCTCTTAACTAATTTTGGCCCATATCGTCCAAAATAGCCAAAGAAAAAAATGTTGGTAGAAGAACATATTGTTTATTTTTCGTGCCGAACAAGTCGTATAAATTTCATTGCAAAAAAAGTTTAGACCGGTTTAAGGTCTAAAAAAACCCAAAAACGAAAAAAAACTAAAGAAAATATTTATTTAAAGAAAAAAAATTTTGTCACTTACGTAAAAATTTAATATGAAAACTTTGGGACTTTCAAATTAGTTTGTTTTAACCTCGCATTCGTCTTAACCGAATTCGTCGTAGACAAGTCTTACAGTACTTAACTGGACTGTATGATTCAAAATTCTTAAAATTAACAAAATTTTATAATTAAGATAACGACAAATAAATCGTAATTTGAAAATAATGTGTAGTACCACTTAATGTGATAAGAGCATTAAATTTAATAGTGTTCAAGAGCTGCGATATTTTGAATATCTATTGAAATTTATTTGACTGCACTGGGAATGCAATATTTTTGATTTATCACATGTGCTCAAATGTCTGAGCAGATGTTTTAATTATGAGTCATTGCGTCATAAAAAAACATGTAAGTAAACTTTCATCCAGGACACCGCGAAGAATTATTTTGGTACTAACGGGTGAGCATTTTTTCAATAGAATATTATTTAAAGAGCTTAATGTTTAGCAATTTATTAATGCGACAAATGAGTGTTTTATAATAAAAAATTCAGCTATTTCAAAAGAAAACCAAATTAACAAAATATTTTTGAAGTAATTTTTTGTGTGCAGTTCACGCTTTGGAAGCGAGAAAGTGTAAAAGTTAAATTAACACAATTTTCAAAAATCCCAAAAACATTAATGTTAACTAGAAACCGCTGATAGTATACACAAAGTAATAGTAAAGCTTAAGCTTTTAAAAAAAATTGTTTTTTAAAAGCTTTCAATGCCAGAATTGTTGCTGTACAAAATACTGCATTTTGCTCGGTGTTCCCATAACACTTACCTCCACCCAAGTAAAACAACATAACTTGGCTATGAACTAAAAGCCATCAGCGAGTTTGTTAAATCTCCTTCAGATGGCGCGCAACATCTGTTCTAAGAAGTATTATCTTACGCCATTACATTGTTGCAATATTTGAAGCCCTTCATATTTCGCCACGTTCCATATCTACACTATCTCCTTTTCAAAGCAATACATTAATAGAAGATTATTGCTTCTCTTAAAAAAAAACAAAACAGAACAGAGTTTCTGGTGGCAATTAAACCCATGATCTTCAAACTGAGTTAACATATTATCAATTACATCCTACAAATGTGTATTTTTTTAATATTAAGTTCGTTGTTTGGCTTATAAAGCAAAAACTAAAAACACTTAACATTTGAACTAATTATTTTAAAAATGGTATAAGTCCACTTGTTTTTTTTTTTTTTGTTACGTTTCAAAGTTTTTGAATCTTTAAACGTCAACTTTTGTACAATGTTTTTTATACATCTTATCAGAGGATATACAATTTATTAACACATAAAAAAAAAAACTACATATTTATTGAGAAAATTTACTTTTTCAGTATAGAATAGACTCATACCATTTTCAAAATAAAAACTTTTCAAAAACTGTTGCACATAAACATACACTTAGAATATGATGTAGGTAAAGACCACTGCAAATGTAGTTAAAAACAAATTAAATTTCACTTGGAAAAGGAACGACTTCCATTTCATTATAATCAACTAACATTGTCATTTGTTTTTGACTGTATATAAAATGAACCACAAATGACTGAAAGCATAAAATTAACCACTAGAATTCATCCACACCTTCTTATTGCAACCACACTTGGTATAGAAGATGTGCATCATATAAGTATAACTTCGTCCAAATATAGAACAGCTAATGCCAGCGGATCTTTAAATATCGCGTTTCAAAATATGAAAAATATTCGAAAATTTTAAAAAAGTTTTGGTACATAATATTCCATATCTTTTTAACGGCTTACGCTACGATAGTCATTAATACCTCGCTTTAAAGCTACTTAAATAGTGCACACATATTATTACCTTCTGCACTGCAAATTGTATTGTTTTCAAAAACCGCGGTTTAAAAAGCTGCACTTCAAAAAACAGGTTTTTTTAAAATTTTGTAAAAAATATATGTTAAATAAAAATTAGTGCCCTATGTCGGGTCCAAATCATTAGGTGGAGATGTATCCTGACTTATGAATAAAAATGTGAACAAATTTAGCTAAAAAGCCGATAACTCATAAACAAACAGGAGTATTACATTTGGTGACGATATAGAAGAAGATTTTATAATTAACATATATTTTTTTTAAAATACAGCGATTTGAAACACGGATTTTCCAAAAATTAATTTTACCGTAATTTTTGTGAACCAGTAAAATCACAATGAAAGTACCTTTAAACTGAGGTATCAATCACTTTTATAGCTAAATGAACTACGAATGTGGTCAAAAATTAAATTTCTTTTACAAATTACTGTTTTTTCACTTTAAAAAAAGATACTGTATTACTACACAAACAACGACAAAAATTTAAAGCAGAAGTTCTCTGACAATGAGTGTATTATTTTTTTTTAGTTTAATTGTATGTTTTCTAAGAAATGGGAAAATTAGAGAGTTTTTCACATGATTAGTTCATGTAATATGTAAATGATTAAACTTCTTGAAAAAATGCATTTAAAAAAAATAACGAAACTTCAAATTTTTGGTACGTGATGGAAATATTTTAAAAACAGTTTTGGAATCTGAAGATCAGCTTTCATAAGACCCAAACAACACTTTTTTTATGCATAGGATTTCCGTGTTATTCAAAATAAATTACAACACAAGCATTCCGGTAAAATTTCAGCTATCTTTAAATGTTGACACAAAATTTTGTGCAGTGAATATGTGTAAGTCATTGAATATTCTGGATCACCATCATTTTTTTGCTAAAAATAAGTAAGATAAGAATAAAAATATAAATTTGCTGAATCTACAAAACTTTAGTTATAATTGAGCTAAATTTAAGATAATTGAAAGTAACAAATTATTTTGCTAAAAGAAAACCAAAAAAAATCACAAAAAAATTAAAAAATTTTAGCTATTTTTAGATTTTTTATGCGAATAACATTTTTTCCTTCTGAAATCAGCAGATATTTTTGCTGGTTTAATCTAAATATGCTGTTTTTTCATTTAACTAAATTTAGGGAAAATATAGCAACAGTTTTGTTGATGTAACAGTTCTTGTTTGCTGTAACAGTTCTAGTCTGCAAATATTTAGTAAAAGTTTTTGCTAATTTCAGCAACATAATTTCCTATTTTCAATTGACTACAATTTAACTCGAATATAACTTAAACTTTGTAAAATTAACAGTTGTATTTTTGCTGTTCTTATCTTAATAATATTTTACAAAAAAACTTGTAATTTTACCATTTTTTTTGCAATTTTTTTAAATAATTTTTAATAGATTTTTCTGCTATTTGTACAGGTTTATTTCAATGAGTGTACTTTTAATTTTAAATGAAACACAAATAATTTTACGAAATTTTAAACGAACTTACGAAAATTCAAACGAACTTACACTGTTTTGTATAATTACCACCAAAACACACATATTTACACATTTTCTTGGCGTATTTGTATTTAAAATTATTTCTAAAGCGAACATTACCTATTATTTCTAACCAGCAGGTGTCGAAAGCGAACAGCTGTAAAAAATCTAATAAGAATTCGATCAAAATTGCCTCAAATTAAAATAGGAATATATATCATACACTCAAAAAAATAAGTTAGTAGAAACGTTAGTTAGTTAAACTTCTTGTAAATCAGGTATACTATTTTTTAGCAAATTTTTTGCTAACATTATATTTTCAGCACTTAACTGTTTTGAACTAATGTTTTACTAATATTTTACTAAAGTTTTACTAATTAATTTTGCTAAAAAAATTATGCCGATTAGCACATTAATAGTGTGGACAAAAACCTTATTGAAAGATATACGCAGAATGAATTAGATGTCGCGGCATGTCAAGATGTAGTAGTGACGAGGAAAATGATACTAAAATGTACAACTCTAGTAAGACATATAAAAAAATCAACCATGGAAGATTTTGGTATCTGTTTTTCATACATAAAACAAAATTGTGGATTGAAACAACTTAAATTTTGCGCTGTCACTGGCTTGTGAAAGTAATTACCTATTAATTAAATTAAACCCTAAATAAAATATTTAAATTTAATAAAGATTAAATGTGTATCTGTAAACTAAATGTTTATAGAGATCAATAAAGTAGTGTGGTCAAATTGCAAAGACAAAGACACACATCTTAGCTAGATTTTTATGTTTCGTTTTTCATATTTCAAAAAAGGATTGTTCATATTATATTTTGTTATTTTTTCGTTTCGTTTCTATAAAAGATAGCAACATGTAGACAACCATTGGTGTAAGTAGTTTAAAGATAATTTTGTTTATGTTATCTATATTATTATTTCTATATATTTGCAGATATTACATTAATTCATGTCGTCAATGTGGGAGTATGGACATTTTTATATTTTGTAACGTATTGTAAATTATTTTTAAAATAAACGGAAAAATATGTTATATGATTTACGCAAATAAATTAATTAAAGTATAATTTTTCTACAAATTTTTTTAAGTTTTTTTCAGTCTACTAATATTTAGCAAAAATTTTATTAACTTTTAGCAAGGGTTTTTTAATTTTTAATCCACTAAGGGTTTGCAAAACTTTTGCTGAATCTACTGATTTTGTTGCTAAAAATCAGCTCGCAGATTTTCAGCAAAAGATTTACTGACATTAGCCCTCCTGACTAAAATTTTGCTGACTCAGTAAAATTTTTTGCTGGCTTTACTAACTTTTTTTTTTGAGTGTAGAATGTGTTGGCCAATTGAAAAAAATAAATTTATTTTCAACATTTTTAATCAAACATTTTAAAATCTTCAGCTTTTTATTTGAAACTTAATTGAAGAGAATTTAAAATTGTCTAAAACGTAATTTAATTTAAGAATTGTTTCAAAATTACAAAGAAAAATTTAAAAGCTAGCAGAATTAAAAAAATCCTAAAAATTTATTAATTTTTAGAAAATGTTTACCACGCTTATAGCGAACTTCGCTTATAACGAACTAAATTGTCAGATCCCTACGAGATCGTCATTAATGTGCTTCACTGTAGTTGAAAACAATGCTTTTTTTTGGCAAAAAAGCTTTGACTAATTCACGCTTGGTTTTCGTGACTCACAAAAATTTCGTGTCAGGCGCCCATCTATAGTATATATTGTTTAATTAACCCATTTTTCTTACCAATCATAGATTCCGTACGAATTTTTTGAGAAAACTTTGTAAGGAAGATACGTTGGTTTCCCAGTATGTATTTTCAGTAAATTTTATAGCCTAATGCGCCCTCTTGATGTTCTATAATTAATTTAAATTGGAACTTTGACGCTTTGTACGCACTTAAAGGGTTAATTTATTTTTAAATTTAATTTTTATGTATTAATACGTCAAATATCTATTAAAAAATTGCAAATTATTTTGATTGTTGCTTTCGCACTATTTTTAAGAATTGTGTCATTTTGATACAGTTTTTGTCAACTCTAAACAGTCAAGTTCATATGTTCCTTTGCTGGTTGAGAGAAAATATAAAATTTTTGATATTAAGAGCAAAAACGGATTAATGTTACTCAAAATTTTATTTTTACAAAGACCGAAAAATCTTGATTGGATTAGTAAATTTTTTTCAAGAAGTTCAAGTTTTCTGATATATCTTTATTGATACCAATAAATCGCGTTTATTACCCCGGCCTTCCTTAAATATTTTTTGAAAAAAGTGCTTTCAAAAAAAGCTAAAAATTGTGTTTTTAAATCATTTTATGGCAACCCTGGAATATGAAAAGTTTTTCAACTACTCTTGTCGACAAGACTTTAATATTCTTTTTAATATTCTTTTTACCTGTTACCTTCCTCTTCAACTTCCTAACAAAAGTTAATAGCACTTAAAAAGACACATTGGTAAAAAATGTGTTAAGTGAATCGTTAAATTGAACTAGTTTGGCCACAAAAAACAAAACTCAACTCTAAAGAAGAGTGTTTTAAAGATTTTCGTGGTGCTTGTTTGTCGACTGTCTTAAGTTGAAACCCCATATTCTGTGATTTTTTGTTTTTTTTTTATGAAAAAGAATTTGTTATCAATTTATAGCCATTGTAATATTTACTCTCATGTATTCGATATTCAAAATCGTAAATAAAGGTATTTTTGGTGATAGTAGTTCAGATTAGAGATGAGCACATGAGTAAATTTTGACTCACACTTACTCACGCTCACTAAAGAAAAATTCCACTTACGTTCACTTACTCATCAACATTTTTTTTTTACAATGCTTACGTGAGTATATTTAGATTTTATTTACGCGTGATTCACGTGGTTCGCGCAAATTCACGAAATAAAACCTGACCGGAAAAAATAAAATGTAAAAATTAAGATAAATTGCGAATATTTGACTCAAATTTGCTCAAAATAAAGGGTCCGCTATCTAACGTTTTTTTTTTCAACTAGTGCTTATTTCGTGAATGGTAACACTTAGCTCATGTCTGATTTGACAGATAATTAGTTTTATCCTTCCGCTGAACGAATATGGTCCGTATGTTCGTTATCTTGTGAAAAAAGTGAAAGAAACTGGCATCCTCATCGATAAACCAAAGCGTGAAAAGCCAAAAACAGTGCGTACACCCGAGAATATTGCTGCTGTGGCAGAACGTGTGCGTGAAGCGCCATCAACATCAATTCACCGTCGTTCTCAACAATTGAACATTTCGGAGACATCATTGAGACGAATTTTGCATAAAGACCTTGGTATGACGCCATACAAAGTCCAATTGGTTCAGGAGTTCAAAAAAAAAAGTTATTTGGCGGACCCTTTATAAACTTTTGGCATTTTTTAAGTGCTTTAAAACTTTAGAAATATTTAATCGGAAAAACAACTAAAGAAACCATTTATTAAACCAAGAAAATGTTGGTAAAATTCTACTCACACATACTCACGCAAAAATTTGACTCACGCACACTCACTCACTTGAGTAACATTAGGTTACGTTCACACCCACCCGTGATCATGCATAAAAAACGCAAAATTCTGCTCACGTTCCCATCTCTAGTTCAGATAATAGTAGTAACGTATAAAAATAGGAGCACCAGAAAGTTTCTCAATATAACGTAATTAGTGTAAACCTACCCCAACATGTAACTTTGAAGATGGTGTAACAAAGAATCCACCTTCTTCATACATACACTATCTGTGTGTTTGTGTGCGAATGTATGCCAAATATACGATCAGAAACTGTTAAGCTGCTTCGTCTACGAATGTGTGCGAAATATAATTTAGTTTAACAATTTCAATATCTTACGCATTAGCACCCCGGCAAAAATGAAATAAAAATATTAACAAAATATTATATCGCGGGAGTGTTGGGTTGGTTTGTTTCTTATTTTTTGCTACATAAAATTATTACTAAATACACTTCACAGTCGAAGTTCTAAAGTCGTACGGAAAAGTTTGATTTAAAGAAAAACTAAATTTTGAAAAATAAAAAAAAAAAACAAAATATTTAAAATATTTTTGACATTTTCACACAAAAGTTTGATTTATTCAGTGCTTCGGTTCATCCAAAATAAGATTGATTAACGGTATTATTGGTGTAATTTTTTGATTTTTTTTTTGATTGACACAAACAAATGATAATAGTTGATTAATTATGATTATGTTTAATGTTTGATAAAATTTTATTTCGAAAAAAAAAAACAAAAATATACTAAATTTAACACTTTGTCATAATCTATTTTTCTTTTTTTTTTTTTTTTTTGTGAACTTGTAAGTACAAGTTTAAGGTAGTTTTTATTATAAAGACATTTTTACATGTGATTCCTTTTGGTAATATTGTTTTTATGATTTTCAAAAGCTGTATAAATAGTTAACGGACGAAACTAAAAAGTCAAAAATTTAATATTTAATATTTATAATAAAAGTAAATTTCGATCAAAAACCACACAAATCATAGCATTTTATTTCATTTTTAATTGAGCTAATTAAATTATTTTTCTTGTCTGTCTGAAATTCTTTATTACGATCTGGGTGGGGGTGCTGTAAAAAATGATATTAATAATTTCATAGTGTTAATTAAACAATATAAAATTTATAGAAAATAAATAAAGAAAAAAACAAAACCTAAGTTTATTAAACATTAATAACAGCAACAACAATGCAACACATATAAAAATATTTATAAAAAAAAAAAATAAGTGATAAATCAAATACTAAAGATAGAAAATGTGTAAATCTTGATATAAAGCAAAGGTAACAGTCACATATTTCTAATAAAACTAAACTAAACAACAAAATTACTAATCTATTACGATAAAAAATAAATATTTTTTTAAATTTTAATGAAAATGAAAATTATTCAAGTTCGAGGCCATACTCTATATTTCTTCATTAGCCCTTTAACCGGCAAGCGGTGTATTTTAAATTGGCCACAAGTTCACCAAAAAAGTGGTTTATTACAAAAATGTAAGCTATATCGATAGAGAACGAAGTTAGCCACATATTTTCCGAAGTAATGTTTTGTGTACATGTCATGGTTTGGAAGCGAGAAAGCGTTATAATTAAAATTTTCAGTAATTTCAAAAAATAAATACTTTGAAACAAGCACAATTTTGAAAAGTCCTTAAAGCACATTTCTGTTAACATGAAACCATTCATATTCCACACAAAGGAAGATTAAAGCTTAAACTTTTAGAAAATACTCTAAGTTTGTTCCAAGGACATACATGACTTTAAAAGGAAACATATAAAGGACATCATCTTATCTTGAAAACGAGTGGACGGATTTTTATGAAATTTGGCAGAAATATTATATTTGGTAACACTATCAAAGCTTCAAAGTTTCGTCAATATATATTAAAGTTAAGGTTCGTTTTCGCTCTATTTCGCGTTTTTCGAAAAACGAAAATCGCCATATTTTTTTATCTAGAAGCTCAAAACGACTAATTTTTGGACTGTTGTTATATCTTTGTAAGAGAATAATTTATGCCTTAACTTTTTAAATTTTATAGGTTAGTTTTTGAGATAGCCTCTAAACCTCTTTTGACCCATATCGCCTAAAATAGACAACAACAAAAATTTCGCTAAAACAAAATATTATTTATTTCTCGTGCCGAACAAGTGGAATAAATTTCAGTCCAAAAAAGCTTATGCCGGTTAGAGGGTTAGGATATTGTCCTAACAAATAATCTATAAAGTTTTTTGTTTTCAAATTTATTATTTGACCCTTTCAGGAATGTGTTGATAGATCTATTTCGGGAATTTTCTAGGTTCCCAACATCAGAACACGTTTTGAAAGCGGTAACAATCCCATGCCATACATCAAACATTCATATGAACTAGTTTACTCACTACATGAGAACTAATATACATATGAGTTTGAAGTTAAAGATTATAACCATTGATCAAAAAATAAATTGAAAACTTGTTTGATGCGTAAGGTCCACCTCTGGTGGATATTCAATACACGTTTTTTGTTTTTCTCTTCTGTTTATATTTTGTTTAGTTTGTAAACAAAACAGGGGAATTAAACTAGGCGGTACTTTGCAACAAAATATTAAAAAAAAGCAAACGAAAACACTTAGCAAAACTACAATTAAAACAAAGTTCATATAAAAAAAATCTTAAGAAAACGCTTTTTTAAAGCTAAAAATCAGAAAATGCAAAAAAGTGAAAAAAAAACCATTCAAAATAAAAGAAGTTAGTTTCCCTTCTCTGATAATAAAGGGTGTCCAAGAAGAACGCAATTTTTAAATCTGGCAACATTCGAAGTGTCATTGTTTGACATTTGAACAATTGTTATTGTTTGCTAGTAGAAGGTACGAGGTCACATTCTCATTGTGAAATTGTTTTACCAAAATGGTGAAAGTTTTGCGGCTGATTTTGCAGATAAAATCATCTTCAGTGACGAGGCCCATTTTCATCTTGATGGCTTCGTCAATAGGCAGAATTGTCGCATTTGGGGTGAGGAAAATCCTCGAGTGATTCACGAGAAGCAAATGCATCCTCAACGTGTCACTGTGTGGTGTGGTTTTTGGGCTGGAGGAATTATTGGACCTTTTTTTTATGAAAATGAGGCAGGTCAAGCGCAAACGGTCAATGGTGTTCGGTATCGTGAAATGATAACCAGTTTTTTCTTGCCTAGAATTGAAGAAATTAATGTGGAGGGCATGTGGTTCCAACAAGACGGCGCCACATGTCAAACAGCCAGAGAAACAATTCAATTGCTGCATCAGTCATTTCCCGGTCGTGTTATTTCGCGTTTTGGAGATCAGAATTGGCCGCCTAGATCGTGCGATTTAACACCACTAGATTTTTTTCTTTGGAGTTTTTTGTAGTCGATGGTTTACGCGAATAAGCCGACGACGACTCAAGCCTTAAAAGAGGAAAATGGACGCTGCATTAATGAAATACCGCAGCATTCATGCAAAACGGTCATTGAAAATTTCATTAAAAGATCGCGTGCATGCCAGCTAAGCCGCGGCGGCCATCTGCACGATATATTGTTCCATACATTACCTCATTCTGTCTACTTTACGATATAATAAAGTTTCACGATTTTTTTTTAAATATCTGTGTTTTATTTAAAATTTAAAAATTGCGCTCTTCTTGGTACACCCTTTACAAGTTTGTTATAATTTTTATTAAAAATAAAAATTATGTTTTTTTCGACCTTTAATTGTGCAATGAAAATGAAAATTATTCAAGTTCGAGGGAAAAAACATAATTTTTATTTTTAATAAAAATTATAACAAACTTGTATAAAAGGCAAACAAATCTTAGTGCACTCAAATAAAAAAGTTAGTAGAAAAAATAGTAAAGCGTTTTATATACACTCACAAGAACTTTTCCATAAAAAATCAACAGTTATTTAAAAGTTTAATCGGTAAAGTTGTTTCAATAGAATATACAGTTAAATACCAAAGAAATATATTTTTCAACGTTCTGTCTGTTATTCAACAAAAAAAAATAAACAAAAAACGGACTTTCCGTAATAGTTAAAGTATTCAGTTAAAATTTTCTATTCAAAACAAAAAGTTGTTATATTATATTGAGTATTGAAATAAACGAAAAAAATCTATTGCTTTTATGGATTTTGTCAATTAATATTCAACAGTTGAAAATAAACTAAAAAATACAATTGTTTTAAACGAAAAGTAATTAGTCCTGTTTTTAACTGATTTTCAGTTAATTTAATGTGTATATTCAGTAAGTAGTCTTTACGGAAAAAATATTGTGAGTGTACCAATGTGCAGTTTTTGTACTTTTGTACTACAATTTACAGTTTTAGTACTAAATAATTTTTTAGTAAAAAATTTTTCTATTCTCTATACACACATCAATTTTTTGTTACTAATTTTCGTTGCTGACTTTGGAAAAATATTTTACAATTTTTTTTAACATGAGTTTTTTAATTGATTATTAGTATTATCGACCTTTTTAGTAATTATATGTTAAAATTTTTAGAAATATCTAAAGTGGTCTTCTAAGGTCATTTGTTTTCAAAATAAATAAAAGACTATTTATTCATTTTTCATCCGACGTTTCGTTGGATATTCCCAACATCTTCAGGGATAGTTTTATTAATCTGGCAACATTATTTAAATTATCAAAAAAATTCTTATTTCATAGTTGAGAGCAAAGTGTTTATTTCATGTTAAACCTTTTCAGAATCTAAAATATACAAAAATGCTAAGGGATTATACAAATAAATTTCAATTAAAACAATATCAAATTTTTAGTACAGAAAATTTACTGATTTTACCAAATCGATTTCCATTATGGGTTTTCTAAAATTTTCATAAATTTTAGTAACATTTACTTAAAGATTGAGGTCGAAATAAGTGTAACACGAAAATGTCGTAATAACTTTCTAACGCATTCATCAATTTTAACACATTTATCAAAATTTTATATTAAATTAAAAGAATTTATGAAATTTCAAATTAAGATACAATTTATACACTCATAGACATGAATCTGCAGAAATATCAGAAAAGGCTACTAAAAATTAGTTCAAATTGATCTTGCTGCTAAATTTAAGAGATTTTATTTTAAATTTATAACGAGCTTTCAACCTCCGCATATTTACAAAAATAAAGCATATCAAACATATTAGCTAGGTTGATACTAGTATTTCAATCTGCCTAAAGATCTCATCAGAACCCGAAGTTTTAGAAATATTAATTATTGTTTGCTAAATATTTATAAAATAAGAAGAGCAAAAATAAATCTGTTAACTTAACAAAATTTTAGTTATATTCGCTGTGAATTTTAGTTAGTTGAAAATAGCACTTTTCTCTGTAAAATTAGCCAAATCTTTTACTAAATATTTGTAGACGCAAAATAGCAAACAAAAATTGTAATATTAACTAAATTTTTGCTATATTTAAATCAAATTTAGTAGAATGCAAAAAACAGTTTATTTTGCTAACATAAACAGAAATTTTTGCTAAGAAATTGTAGATTGCTAATTTCGTAAGGGCAGACTTTTATTTATATTAAAAAAAAAAACTTTAAAATTTTTACATTTTTTAATAATTTTGTTTGTCTACTAACAATTAGTAAATGTTTTGCTGATAATTTGTTACATTCAATTAATTAAAATTTAGCTGAAATATAACTATATATTTGTAAATTCAACAGATATCAACAGTTATTCTTATATTACTAATATTTACTAAAAAAATCTGCTAATTTTTAACTTATTTTTAGTAACTTTTTTTGCTATTTTTGCAAGCTTATTTCTTTGAGTGTAGCCATAATCTAAAAAATACCATTTTAGGAATTGTACTATATATTTCATAGAGGTTTGGTTTCAGGCAGACGACTCCTGTCAAAACTTTAGAGCATTATTGGCAATGCGTGTAGTTGTCATAACATTTTTTTTAATGAATTTTAAGTGCGCCCCGGTAGGCTAGTTGGTAGCGTGGTGGCTTATTAGTGCGGGGGCCGTGGGTTCGATTCCCACCAGAGGCACTGGTCTGTTTTCGCTACAACGCGCCGAAGGCCATATTAGCTAGTGCTCGGTAAGGGTAATAGTATATAATTTGTAATTATATGATTATTAATTAATAAAAAAAATAAAAAAAAAAAATATTTTAACGAATTTTTCAAAAAGCAGTTTGATCTAAATTTGTACCTCCTGCTACCATTTCTAATAACGATTTTTAACGTTTAACGATTTGGAAATGTCATATTTTGCCACTCGTTTTTCCTAAACAAAAAACACATTAAATCATTTGTAAAAATTTCTACGAAGTTTTTAATCGGACTTTGAAAACAAGTGCCAAAATAATTGTCTTAAAATATGGCATAGGTCAGGCTTGTCAGACTTGCGGTTCTGTCTGTTGGGCAGAAATTTTCAACTGGGGACAGGGGATGTTTTTGGGGATTTCAAAAATTTTTGGGGATTTTTTGGGCATATTACAAATTATATTCTTATTATTTTATTTAGAATATAGATTTACAATAAAATCCGCCTATATGACACAATTTACAATTTCCTTAAATTTTTTTATAGAAAACCCCTGATAAATTAATCAAAAACTAGCTAAAAATATATTACAAAAAGTTAAAATTTCTGTATGAAGGTGGCTCATAAAACAAAACTTCTTTCTTGGCTCAAAAATTAAAAAAACAAAATCTATACTCTTATTCACAAAATATTTAAATCTATTCAGTTTTCTGTTGCATTCCTGTGACATTTTTTAGAAAACTTCCTTCAAATAAATTGTAGAGCAAAATCTATATAATCTTAAAATGTTAAGAATAAGTATGCACCTAATATATTTATTAATCTGATTTTTTTTAATCAAAATACTTCCGAAATGAAAATTTCTTTAAATTTAATGGGGCTTACGGTTGAGTTCTGACTTTAGGTTAGGTTAGGTCGAAAAGAGGATTCGGAGAAGGGAAATACTTCCCTAAACCGACTCAAGTCCCTGAGGACTTACACTTAAGCCAGAATGTCGGCTTGTTGTGCGCTCTAAACAATCGGTTCTATGTCATATGTCACCTTACTATCCCAAGAACTCCGTCGCACTGACGAAACTCCTCAACATCCTCTTCCATCCTATGCCCCAAAGATCCCCCAATGTGGATATTGGGTCACTGGGTAGTATTTCGACCCGGATCCCGGCAAATGCCGGGCATTCACAGAGATAGTGTTCCAAGGTCTCCTCGTCCTCCCCACAGACCCTGCACACTTCCGAGTCCGCCCTACCAATACGGTAGAGATGGGCCCTAAGTGTCGAGTGTCCCGAGAGGATTTCCATCAAAAGACTCAGTTCCTTCCTACTGAGATTCAGAATTTCCCTCGTCTTGTACTTGTCCGGGTTGCCCCATAGAATATTTGTAGTCCTGCCAACACCCGCATTTTCCCAGATGGTCCTATGCATGGTGTCAGCCCAGTCCACCAGCTCCGCCTTGTGAGCTCGAAAAGGTTTAACTACAAATTAAGATTGTTAAATTTGGGGATTTTTTTTGGAGAAAATTTGTTGGTTTGATGTCGATAAAAGTGTCTGGCCAGCCTGGTTAATGTGAGCAAATTAAATAAAGAATTTTAATTCTAATTCTACTAATTCTACTACACAAGAAGTAAAGTGCCAATCGAATTGAAATGTATAAAGTCAGTTAATACAACAATATTTACATTCGATTTCTAAATATTTTGGGTGTTGCAACTAAAATTAAGTTGAATTAACCGAACTTTGTTGTGAATACTAATGTTCAATTGTACAAATCGACTGAAATTCGTAAGAACCGAATTTACGTCCAAGTATCCGAATTTTTGCTTGCAAATAGCTAAAGTTTTCTCCGTGTGTACTTGTTCAACTTTTTTTTAATTGGGGATTTTTGGGGATATTTTTTGATTTCTTTGGGGATAACGAAAAAAGTATCTAGCAATTGGGAGTATTGGGGGTTATATAATAGCACGGGGATCACAGATCATTTAATAGATGCGTTTCAAAATTCGAGGTGAGATACTTTTATTTCTCACTCAAATAAGGCGTTTAAATAGTGACTATTATGATAAAATATTTAGGACAAAAAAAGGGTGCAAAAATGTATTTGAAAAATAAAAACTAAAAACGAGTTGCATAATATGTCATTTTCAAATCCTTAAACGCCCAAAAAAAAACACGGATTAAAAATGGTTGTAGCATGTACAAATTCGGATTAAAATGCTTTTTAAAAAAATCATTAAAAAAATTTAGTGCTATATTTTATCGGATAAGTATACTCTCCTGCAGACTCCTCACAGTCTTAAGGTAAACAATTTTACCATATAAATACTAAAGGAAATATCAATGAAAATTAAGCATACAAAAACTAATTTTTTAAACATGATTCAATTTGGCGGACCATTTGTAGACATGTAAGAAAATCAGTTTGGATCTGATAATGTATACAATTAATATCCAAATTAAGACAAAGAGAGTGAAAGGAGCAAACTGCTATAGCTCCATAATGCATCACGATTTGTTCAGAATTAATTATATGATCTTAGATAGAGCCGTTGCATATAACAAACCGCAGGACTTCTGGGCACAACAAAAAAATATTCGTTTTTAGTGAAAATATTTATATCTGAATAACTTCATAGTACTTTGACCAGAAGAGATATTTGGATATTTGTTAAACACTTATGATAGTCATAACAGTTAATTAAACAGTTATGACCACCAAAACTGTTTAAAAAAGATGGCTAAAAGTTTTGACATAAGTCGCCTGCAACAAAGCTATCCTCTATGAAATGTATAGGAAAATTCCTAAAATTTGATTGTTTAGATTATGCCTATAAATTGTATCTCAACACTTTTAATTTAATATAAATTTATATAAAATTGTGTTCAATGCGTTAGAAAGTTATTAGAACTTTTTCGTGTTACACTTATTTCGATTTCAGTATTTATTTAAAACAAATATTTAAATAAAAAGTCTTTTACAAATTAGCTTCTTTGCAAAAGGTTTTTTGTTCCGAATTCACTTAAAAAACGGTATTTACTATCAGTACAAAATTGCCCATAAGGTGGTGTCCCGTAATTTTTTTCGCAACAAAAAAAAAAAAATCATAACAATAATGTTCATCCTATCATATCCGTTAAGTCCACAAACAAACATTTTAGAAACATATTACTTTTTTGCGCTTTTCACAAATGTTAACGCATAAATCTTTTTAAAGTTTTAATATACCTCATGGTGTCCCGCAAGTGGACAATTTTACATAATTGTACTCAAGCGATGCATATGATCCAGTTGATTATGGGAAACATAAAAAAAATCTATAATACTTTTAGTTTAAAATCTTATTTTTTTATAAATTAAGTAATGCTGTGCATATTTTTAGAAATATATTTATAAAATGTTGATTCACTACATCTTTCAATTAAAAACAAGTAATAAATAAAATTACTTGTTTCAAAATAAATGATGTGGTGTACCACAATTAGTCTAAAAAAAATATATAATTGTTGTTTCCCGTGATATCTCAGCATTGCCAATTTTTAAACTCTACTTTGTCCAAGAATTTTAAAACACACTACGAAGTCCGCGGTTTGGAACTATAAGTTCCCTTAAAAGATGTTTGGTTTTTATCCAAAAACAGCTCAATAAGTTTGAGTACGTGAGAAAATTTGCAAAATTTTTTGATTGGGGACAGACTAATATACAGTCATCAGACATTAAATGCGTAAATATATAGCTTTATATAAAAGAAGATCTACATCTTCGATACAATTCGGTACAATTTGATATATTGTAGATACAATTATACACTCAGGGAACTTCTGCTTTAAAAATATGTAGTTGTTTAGGTTGTAATACAGTTTCTTTATTTTTAATGTAAATGTCAGTCATTTGCAGAACAAATTAAATTTTTTACTAACCTTAAAAAAACAACACACAACAAATGACTGTTTTATGATTTTACATTCATTTAATACAGTAGATTTTTATTATTTAAAAAAATAAAAAAAATAAATGTTTGTTTATTTTTTACTAATATGTGGTTCAGTTTTACTACAATTGTTAGTAATTTTTTCAACATTAAAAAACAAATAACAATGTTAGTTGAATTTAATGAAATATAAGTCGTCCTTTCTTTAAGAGAAATTTCATTTGTTTTTAACTACATTTGCAGTGGTCTTTATCTACATAGTATTCTAAGTGTATGTTTTAATTTTTCGAATCAAATCTGATCTCATCGCATATCTAATTTATATATAATTTAATATAATTTGATGATGACCCACATACATTTTTTTTACTTGTGCTGTTAAAAATGGACATATATGGAAATCGACATATGCTTCATAAATGTCCACATGTATCCCTACATGATTCATATGTGTTCCATAAACCATTCTTATGTGTTCATATGAGGAATCATATATGTTCATCTGTGTACATTGACGAAAATTGAGGTAATATTTACATAAATAACACAGTGCAACACGAAAAAAAAATAACCATATACGGACACCACTACGTGATAAAAGACTAAAAAAAAAAGACCCGTGTCTTCCAATTTTTCCGAAAGTCATCTCCTCTTTTGTTTATGGGCCGCCAAAGATTTAGGGCCTCGGTATCATTTTCGTAAAAATGTGATCATTTTCTCAGGCTCATATCTTGCAAACCGTTCAGAATTTCGATTAACTCTAATTTCGATCTACTCTCTATTGTAGCTCTTGTCATAAAGAACAAAAATTGCGAACATATAAAATCAAAAAAACTTCACCTTCCAGATCAAAATCGCAAAAAATTTAAAAAAATTCGATTTTTTTTACCTTTTTTCCCGTGTTCAGGTCCTGGGAATTGGGTTTGCTACCTATGCACCTGAACAGGAGAAAAAAGGAAAAAAAATGAAATTAAAAAATTTTTCACTTTTGCGCGCTACTTAAACAGTGTTAAGAATCATCTCTAGGAAGTTTATATGTTCAAGAAATTTGTTTATTGAGATCTTAGGTAAATTTTTGTAGTTGATTGTTTCCTTGAATTTTGAACGGTTTGCTACCTATGGACCTGAACACGGAAAAAAGGTAAACAAAAATCCAATTTTTTTAAGTTTTTTGCGATTTTGACCTGGAAGGTGAAGTTTTTTTGATTTTATATGTTCCCAATTTTTGTTCTTTATGACAAGAGCTACAACTTTGCCATAGAGTAAATCGAAATTCTGAACGGTTTGCAAGATATGAGCCTGAGAAAATGATCACTTTTTTGCGTAAATGATACCGAGGCTCCAAATCTTTGGCGGCCCATAAACAAAAGAGGAGATGACTTTGGGAAAAATTGGGAGACACGGGTCTTTTTTTTTAGTCTTTTATCACGGAGTGGTGTCCGTATATGGTTATTTTGCCATGACTTAAAAAATTACACACAGAGTAATCATAAATGTCTATACATTTTCATACATGATAATATGTGTAAAGGGTGCTTTTAATGGAGGTATAGAACTTTGAAATGGAAAAAAACAAAGATGAATTTTTTAAATAGACATGAAATTTACTTTATTTGAAATATATTCTTCTGGCATTATAATTTAAATATGACTTCTGGCATATAACCGCCACGGCTGGCTCGGACGTAGTCTAATCTGGAGGTCAAACTTTCGATGACATTTCCTTCAATAATTCAATTGTGGCACGAGCTGTGTGACATGTTGCGCCGTCTTGTTGAAACCACAGCTCCTGCACATCTTGGTTGTTCAATTGATGAACAAAAAAGTCAGTAATCATGGCTCTATAGCGGTCACCATTGACTGTAACGTTCTTACCAGCATCGTTTTTAAGGCAGTACGGACCAATGATTCCTCCAACCCATAAAGCACACTGACTTCTTCTGTACGCACCGTACTACAGCTCTGTGGATGCATATTATCATTTAGAGTAAACTTGGTGCGAAAACGTTCCATAGTTAATCGAATTTATTGCTCTGATGGACGATTATGTTGACCGTTAAATGGTCTTAGTAAGCGATACGTATTTCGAACAGAACCACGATTTTCAAAATAAATTTGCACAATTTGGAAGCGTTGTTCAGGCGTCAGTCTATTCATGCTGAAATGCCAAAACAAACTAAACATAAATCACTTGACAGCTGACAAAATGGCCGCCAGTTAAAAAAATGTTGCCAACTTAAAGGTCTATACCTGTATAAAAACACCCTTTATATATAAATACTACGTTTCCAACATGTTTTGTACATGTTTTCCCATACATTTTTTTTTTACCAAAACATAAATTGTATTCAAAACAAGGAAATGAAAACATAGTACAAAGTTTTACATGTCTCTGAGTAGACAAAATAAGCTTTAAATTTGTTCATAGAATTTTAATACAATATTAAAAGGAGGTATTAAACGCGAACTACAACAAAATTTGAAAAAGTATAAAATACTGTTCTGTTATATGAATACTCATAGCAATCAGTAGGGGTAGAGGTGATGACTGTTAACGTTGCTTTTAGAAAGAAGTTTTTTTTTTCGATAAAAATATAAAACTTTTTAAAATTTTTCTCGGGAATTTCAAAAAAAAAAAAAAAAAATTCCACTAAGTTTCCATTGAATATATTTTGGGTCTTATTTTCTTCAAACTTATATCCCGTATTTGATATCCCTGTGACAACATACAAGACAGAGCTAAGCAATATTTTTTCGTGACTTTGTTTATCGTTAAATTTTTTATTTAACCCTTTGACGACGAATGGTTATTGTATGTCCCATTTTTACTTTTTGCCATTTTAGGAAAACCTGCATTACGACTTTAACAAAACTTGTGAACGACAATAGACAGAAGTGGCTTTGTAGCGATTCCTATATATTGTAGCCTAACAGTCTCAAAGCCTTACATCCCAGCAAAAAAAATAACCTCGCTTTGGTAAGCAGTAACTACATTTGTATGCTTCAAAAACAGCGCTTTACCGCCTTGCATACAACAAAGCAATTACGGGAAAACATTCTCTTGTGCTTCCCTAAATGCCTTCTTTGAAGCAGTAAATACTGCTTACAATGAAGCAGTAAAGAATGCATACCATGAAGCATTAATGCCGTCAACACACAAAAATTTATTTTGGAGTGGGTATAACCAACCTTAAACAAAATACAAAATTAAAACTTAGTCAAAATCTTAACCCATTACGGTGCGAAAGCCTATTAATAATTTAGCTTTAGTACTAACTATATTTTAGTAAAACGCCAAAAGCAGCAAAAAATTAATTTAAAATCATAGGCCCAAATCGCCAATAAGTTTTGTCAAAAGATCTTTAGCGGTCTAAGTTTGGTCATCAAAGGGTTAAGGTTATTTTAAAATTTTTGAAATAAACAAAATTAAAATTAATATATTAATAATATTTTATTGTTTTATTCAATTTATATAGTACATGTGATATTCAAATCATAAGATTAGCCACATATCTTAAAAGTTAAATGAATTATAATTAGCAAGGCTAGTCTTAACCCTCAAACCGGCCTGAGCTTTCATGCAATGAAATTTATGCCACATGTTCGACACGAAGAATAAACAATATGTTCTTCTTTGAGATAGGCGTGGTAGAGAAGATTAAGCATACTTTTCTAAAAATCATAACTACATTGTAAATTTTTTATTGAATTAGACTGCGCAGTTTCTGGTAACACAACCTTCATCAGTAATCCTTTTTGACAATACTGTAATTATTTGTTATGGTTTTTATTGTTTGATTGCATCTATATGAAATTGTTTTATTTATTAAATGCAATCCTGACCGTGGCTTGAACCTGCTTTCATTTGCCACATGCACTTCGCACTACACTTTAGACAGGCGTTTTTTGTTCTTCCACCAACTTCATTTTTCGTTGCCTAATTTAGGATATATGGGCCAAAATAGGTTCAGAGCGAATCTTAAAAATTAATAATAATTAATAAGTTGAGCCCTAAGCTATTCCTCTTACCAAGATATAACTACACTCGAAAAATTACCCTTTTTGTGGCTTTACTTAAGAAGATAGGCGATTTTCGAAAAAAAAAACGAAAATGAGCGAAAACGCACCTACACTTCAACATATATTAATTAAACTTAAAGACTTTGCCAATACTACTTAATATAATCTTTTTGCTAAATTTCATAAAAATCCGTCCATACGTTTTCAAGTTAAGACGACGTCCTCAACAGGCATGCTATTAGAATCCTGTATGTCCTTGGACCAAAATTAAAGCTTTTTTGAAAAGTTTAAACTTCAATATTACTTTGTGTTCAGTATCAACGGTTTCTAGTAAAAATACATATCGCTTATTTACTAAAAAACTGTCATAAGACAAAAAACGCGATTTTGGACCACATAAGTAGAGAAATGGTCGAGCCAGGCAGATATAGATTGAAAACTTTAAACGCTTTTCTGCAAAGCGGTATAAACTTGTTTACTCACTACATGAGAACTAATATATAAGCTTGAAGTTAAAGATTATAACCATTGATCAAAAAATAAATTAAAAACTTGTTTGTTATGTGCAAGGTCCACCTCCGGTGGATATTCAATACACGTTTTTTGTTTTTTTCTACTTTTTATATTTTGTTTAGTTTATAAACAACACAGGGGGAGTAAACTAGACAGTACTTTGTCTTTTATACAAGTTTGATATAATTTTTATTAAAAAAAAAAACATAATTTTTATTTTTAATAAGGACAAGTATTTTTTTTTAAAACTCCCCTAAATTGTCCAAAAAAACCCCCCTAGATTTACTACACTATCAAAAAAATCCCCTAAAAATAAATAATTGTTTCAAAAATTTTTAAAAAAAAAGTTTAGGGGTCGCTACCAGACTTTGCAAATTTTCCCGATTTTCAAAAATGATATATTGCCATAAAAACAGTTAAAAAAATTAACAAAATTAATATTAAATTTTTTTTATATTATATTTAACCCCAAATACTCAGAAAAAAATATTTAATTTTTATAAGATCGTTAACCCTTAACCACACTCCAAAAATATTCTAAATTCTTGGATTATTTTCAAAGTTGCAATTATGAATAAAAAAAAATGTTACATAAAATAAAATTGATGTTTAAAACTGAATATTTTTAAATAAAAAAAAAATTTAAAAAGAACAAAATTTTGTACGCATGAGCCAAAAATACATATAATCCACATCACATCTCATCTGATCCGAAAAATGGCATACCTAAGCTGATCTCATTGTATCTCATCGGATCGAATCTCCTATAGTTTGATCCGAAAAATGGGTATATCAGATATAATCAAATTATGTATAATTTAATACAATTTTAACTAATAAATTTTTTAATAAAAAAAAATTTAAATGTTTTAGAGATCAGTACATTATTTAAAAAATATTTTTAAATCTAAAAATGTATGCTTTTTATGAACCTGAAGTTGGAACATATAACAAATTTAAGCCGCTAGGTAAAACAGAACAAAAAACAACATTACCGATAAATAAGCTTCAAACTTTACAAGTCCTGTAGTGCGATTCACTAACTTTTAACACATTTAGCAGGTGTTTTCTTTAACCACACATTTTGATGTTTGCACTAACCACTATGCGATTCACTAACTTATTTTTAACCACGGTAAACAGTTTTATATTTCTGTGCATTCAAATTGATATTACGTGGCAACTTTACCAATCGAACTGTCAAAATAGGAGAAAAGAACAAGAACAAGTTACCCGATGTATGCAACGGCTTACTGACGACTGGCTCATGGATATACCCCATTGCTCTCCAACAGGCCGTTGGTAACATCCAGTTGCATAGAAACGTAAAGTCGCTAGCACCTGCAAAAAATATTTTTTGCAATTATATATTATAATATTTGACGATGTACATACCTGTTTTTCAACCGATATTCCGGTGACCCTAGAACATTTTAGAAGACCATCAAGTTGGAAAACAATTTCTTCAGCCAATTCCGGACTTAACCGAAAGAGTTTTTTTAAATTCCGTTGGTGCCAACTCAAAAGGATTATCCAAATCACGAAGATAACGCCGGTTGACTGTAGGAGCACTATTAACTGGCTCATTCTCCAATAAATTGTAGGCTAAATACTCCAAAGCCATTATATTTATTTTATATATTGGCACAACGATAAATAAAACCTTCTAAAAAAAATTAACCACACCAAAAACTCTGCTGTTAATAAACCACAATTTGTGTTGTTAAAAATAACAGCTGACTTTAAACGCCAGAAAAAATCGTTTAAAGTGTTAGTGAATAGCAAAATGGTTATTTTTGTGGTTAACATTTTTAAACGAAAAAATTATGGTTTAAAAAGCGTAGTGAATCGCACTACTGGTTATACAAAATAATTAAAAATAATAACTACTCGTATATGGTCGGTATTATGGATCAAAACGATCTTTTTTATGAAGGCTAAATTTTTCTATTTAGTACCTCAGCAATTTCAGATTGTTCAAAACAACTATTTTGTGAACCACAAAACAGGATCTGTGGTAGAAATTATATTGCCTATAGAGGAATTGAAATTTTGAAAATTGAGAATCAATTACGCATTAAACAAGGCTCTTACAGAGCTCTCTTCGAAAAAGCTCAACTGGCTTTATGAGAGTTTCGAAAAAAATGTGTTTACAGTGGTACTTTTAATTGATTAATTTTTATGTTTTTAAGTAATTTAAATTAAATAGTTAAAAAATGCATTAAAAAAACCTCTAAAAACTTTTTTCTTATATGGCATATAAAATTTAATAGATGTTGATTACCTTGGTTCTTCTTGAGTCTATATGTTCGTTGGTTTAAAACCTAATAATTATTAAGTTGTTTTTTAGTACTTTAATAAAACATTATTAATAATCATTACAAAACAGAAAACCGTTGTTTTTATGTTTTTTGCAGTAAATTTTAAACTCTTTTATATTCTAATTATAAACGGTAATAAAAAAATATATAAAACTTTTTTTTGATTAAATTTCACTATATATATTTATATATAATAATATGTTTTGCCATATATAATTATATAAAAAAGTGATAGAATAATTTTTGTTTAATTGCACCATATACACTTAAATATGATCATATATAGTGGAATATATGGTCTTATATAGATCTATATCTATTTCATATGATCATATATACAAGATATGCTAATATATAAACCAGTAAAAAAAAATCGTGTTTTTAGAAGCAAGATAACACAAATACGCTGATGTAAGTGCTTACTATTACAAAATATTAAGAAGCAGCAAAAGAAACGAATAATTTTCGTATAAAATAAACAAAAAAAATATTTTGAGCTTACTGTTTTCCCTAACAAGGATGCAGGTTGTAAGCAGCTTACCTTAATCCCTAATAAGGATAAAGGTTGTAATGCAGAAAGTTCCATATCGTTTATTATAAACGATCTGTACCAATTTTCCCGAGTGATTTCCGATTGTGATCGGTGTTTTCGAGCATTTTATAAAAAATAATTAGTTATTTAAATGTTTCTGAAGGACTCGCACGTGGTGCGGTAAAAATATAAATAATATTATTAGTGTCCGACCCAGTATTCGGCTTCGGAGTTCGACCAAAAAGTGAAGTTCGACAAATTTTGGCCGAACTACCGAACTTTTTATGATTATTTAATAAAAAGCACAAATAAATAACAACTGTGGTTATATTTACTTTTCAGAATTTACAAAAAAACTACAAAAAAAATTCAATGTTGAATATAATAGAATACCAAAAAAAAAGAACGATATTTAAATAAAAAAAAAGCCAAAAAGAGTTTAAAAATTTTTTTTCCAGAAATATACCTACAAGACTTGTAAGCAAATAATCAAATTTATACGATATAATTTAAATAAATGTATACTTTTATATTTTGCAATTAATTTCGAGCGGTAAGTAATCGTAAAAAGAGAATAAAAGGTTCATCAATTTGGGATAGACATGTTACAAAACCAGACTTAGAAGTAGCAGAACCAACTGAAAATTTTATTTAAAAAAAATTCAAATGTTTATTGCGGAGCCTTTAAGTCCCAGAAATATAAATATATTTGAGTATTGGAATTCAAGTCCATTTATAATTAAAAAGCTGTAGCAATAAAATATTTATCAGCCCCACCAACTAGTGTAGCTAGCGAACAGCTTTTTAGCGCTGCCGGACAGCTGTATTCTGATAGACGAAGCAATTCACATGGTGTGAATGCGGAAAAATTGCTTTGCTGTCATTACAATATCAAACTTTTTAATTTTAAACATTATATTTTAAGTTTTTTTTTTCTATATCAACTTAAAAATCGATCAAATATTTTTCTTTGACTATAAAATATAGTGCAATACAAATATTTTATTCTTTTTTTTTGCTTAAAACAGTACAACTATTTTTCAAATATGATTTTTTAAAAAAATATACCTATGAATTGAAAATGAAAATTATTCAAGTTCGAGGCCATACTCTATATTTCTTCATTAGGATATTGTCCTAACAAATAATCTATAGAGTTTTTTGTTTTCAAATTTATTATTTGACCCTTTCAGGAATGTGTTGATAGATCTATTTCGGTAATTTTCTAGGTTCCCATCATCAGAACACGTTTTGAAAGCGGTAACAATCCCATGCCAAACATCAAACATACATATGAACTAGTTTACTCACTACATGAGAACTAATATACATATGAGCTCGAAGTTAAAGATTATAACCATTGATCAAAAAATAAATTGAAAACTTGTTTGATGTGCAAGATCCACCTCTGGTGGATATTCAATACACGTTTTATTGTTTCTCTCTCCTTTTTATATTTTGTTTAGTTTGTAAGCAAAACAGGGGAAGTAAACTTGGCGGTACTCTGCCTTTTATACAAGTTTGTTGCACATCAAACAAGTTTTCAATTTATTTTTTGATCAATGGTTATAATCTTTAACTTCAAACTCATATGTATATTAGTTCTCATGTAGTGAGTAAACTAGTTCATATGTATGTTTGATGTTTGGCATGGGATTGTTACCGCTTTCAAAACGTGTTCTGATGATGGGAACCTAGAAAATTACCGAAATAGATCTATCAACACATTCCTGAAAGGGTCAAATAATAAATTTGAAAACAAAAAACTCTATAGATTATTTGTTAGGACAATATCCTAATGAAGAAATATAGAGTATGGCCTCGAACTTGAATAATTTTCATTTTCATTGCACAATTAAAGGTCGAAAAAAACATAATTTTTATTTTTAATAAAATTATAACAAACTTGTATACCTATGAATTTTTATTTTTGTTTATGTTTAATAACTTTTTGGTTAAATTTATTGATCTAAAAAACAATTTATATTTATTTTTATTAAAACAAAAAGTTCGGCTACGGCTACGGCTTAGGCTTCGGCCAAACATTGATATTATGGCCGAAGTTCGGCTTCGGCCGAAAAAAATGAGTACGGTCGGACACTAAATATTATTATATTAATATGTCTAACATTTTAACAACAGCAAATAAATATCTGTAGAATTTTATGTGAAATAAATTATATTCATATAATTACTTTCAGTTATCATAAAATTACTTTTAAATGTAATAATATAGACATATGAGTTTATGATTGTACTGAAAGAAATAAAATCACAGCTTTTTGTAAGTTTATGATTGTACTGAAAGCCATAAAATCACAGCTTTTTGTAAGTTTATGATTTTACTGAAAGCCATAAAATCACTGCTTTTTATAAGCGCTGAAATCCGTGCTTACTTTGCACAAAAGTTATGCTTCCAAGTGGGAATTCGCCATATAAAAATCATGGCATATGTCAGCAGGTTTGTAAGGGATTATTTTTGGTTTACTCCCCTACAAACCTGCTTGCATGTCAGCAGCGTTTTTTACTGGGAACATACGATATAATGATATATGATGATATATTACGTCATATTAAAAAACTTGAATAAACTAAGTATAAGATATGAACATATAACGTTATATTTTGTCACATATATATAGGCATATATGATGCTATCAATTTGTATAAGAGTATATAGAAAGTTTTTTTCTTCGGGAACTTACAATGTTAAATTAGTTTCTTTCTCCAAAAATATATTTTTAAAATATTATTTTTATATTAAATATAATACAAATAAATTTAATATGAATTTTTTTTTGAATTTTTAAAAAAAAAAAAAACCATTTATGAAAATATGTCCTTTTTGCAAATCGGGAGAATTTTGAAATATTTAGAGAACTTTTTTTCATGAATCTTAATCTAACCTAGGTTTGTCTCGTCAAAAATTCGACTTTTTTAAAAATAAGAAGCAGCCTAATTAATGTATACAAAAAAACTGTCAAAAATTATACAAAACCAATTATCGAACCGAAAACTGTATTTTTATAAAGGCAAAAAAAAAACCCCTTAACACCCCCCATCACTCCAAAACCCATTTTAGTAGATTTTGTTTAACAATACTTGAAAAATAAACAATGTGAGCCATATGTATGTATACAAAAAATTAATATATTCGTGCATTGCTAATATAATCCGTATAATTCAAGTGCAAATTTATTAATATTTTTCTACTATTTGTAGCTATTTTTTTTATTATTTATTATTTATTATTTTGTTATTATTTATTTGTTTTAATGAATTACAAACGATACAAAGTTAAGGCCAAGTATAAAATATATATGTATGTAATGTTAAAAGAGGTTTAAAGAACTATAAAATATATTAAATATATATAAATACCTACTCCACGATAGATAAATTTATTACTTACAACTTTGAATTGTAAATACAAATTTATATCGTGCAACAATTTAGGGGGAATGCCGATATTTATTTTGTAATCATCGTTAACATGGCATTAACACTGATATTTGCACCAATGAATAAACTGGAGTAATAAACTTTTACAATCAAGGTGGTAAATTTTGTGTATATCATTGATTATTATTAAATTTCAATAAAACGGAAGACAAATTAGTCATTATATCATACGACGTAATAGTTACATGGTATGGGTCATTATACTAGTGCGGATCAATAAGTCCGTGACTTTTCGAACTTCCCTTGTAGTTATATGAAATGCAACACCACTCTCACCATACAAAAATAGACTACTGTTAATAGACTACTGTCAAATTTTGAGCAAGTTCCGTCATTTACTTTGCGTTTAACAGCTGTTCAAAACATACAACCTCGTGGATTTTTTTTTTAAAATTGGAAAAAAGTGAATTTCGAGTGCTCATTTAACATTATTTTTTGCGAAAAAACCCGTCAATCAAGCCAATGAAAAGCTTGATAAATACTATGGGGACTCTGCATCTTCGATTTAAATGCTAAAAAAGTGGTTTACTGACTTTCGTTGTGGTCGCACAGGTACAAACAGGACGCTGAACGTTCTGGACGGCCAACTGAGGTCAATACACCCGAAAATGTGGAAAAAATCCACGATATGGTGTTGGCCGATCGAAGAGCGAAAGTGCGTGAGATTGTTGATGCCATAGGCATTTCATATGGCAGTGTGGTTTCGATTTTAAATGATCAGTTGGGTTTAAGAAAGCTGTCTGCAAAATCGGTGCCGTGTTTTCTCTCAATTGACCATAAACGTAATCGTGTGACAACTTCAGGGATTGTTTGGAGTTGTTTAACCGCAATTTGAATGAGTTTTTGCGGCGTTTTGTAACTGTGGATAATACATTGATCCATTACAATACTCCGTAGACCAAACAGTAGTCTAAACAATGGGGTTTTCCGGGTGAACCGGATCCGAAGAAGACCAAGGTAAGTTTGTCGGCCAACAGTTTTTTGGGATGCACGCGGTATAATCCACATCGATTACCTTCAAAAGCTAAAAACAATAAACGGCGAATATTATGCCAACTTATTGATTTTATTTATTATAATTTGATTTTATTTATTTATTCTGAATTCTATACACAAGACTATTGTCTCTTATTACAGTATAGAATTATATATATGAAGGAAAGGTGTTTCATTCGAAATAATACGATTTAACGAGGATTAAACAAAAAAAACGACCACATATGGCCAAGAAAAAAGTTCTTTTTCATCAAGATAATGCACTAGTGCACACGTGTGCAGTCTCAATGTCATATTCTCCGGATTTAGCCCCCAGTGACTATTTCCTATTTCCAAACCTAAAGAAATGGCTCGGTGGAAAGATATTTAGCTCCAACGATGAAATTATTGATCAAACAAATGCCTATTTTATGGACCTCGAAAATCCTATTTTTTGGAAGGGATACAAAAATTGGAGAAACGTTGGACTAAGTGTATTGAGCTAAAAGGAAATTATGTTGAAAAATTAATTTATTTTTTTTTGCAAAAAAAAAATTGTGTTTCATTCAAAAATCACGGACTTATTGAGCCGCCCTCGTACAATCGATAAACTAATTTTTAGCAATGAAATACATCTTTGCATTTTCTTATCAACATAACAATAAAACATATAAAACTTTAGGTTTTTTATATTTTTAAATAATTTTTACAAAAAGTTCCATTACAAAGGCCAAAAATAGATTTTATCAAAAAATTATTTGTGAACTCTGAATAACAATTTTCTAAAAAAAAAAAATCAAGATGTTAATTATTTGGTCGTTTTAAATTACTTAATTGTCTTAAAATACATAAAAAACTGAATTAAATAACAAAATACTAAAAAATAAATAAGAATTAAAAACTATATATAAAAAAAAAAAAAATTTCCTCAGTCCGGAATCGATCTCGCAACCTTCTGATTGCAAATCCAACCACTTACCACCTCGACCTTCATATACAAAAATAAAGAATATATAAAGTTATGAAAAATCACTTCTTAGGATGTTATTAATTTAGATACCAATTAATTTATATTGTGATGCAAATGCTGTTTAAAATAACTTTAATTTAACATTTTTGACAGTTGTTCACAATAACTTCTATGTAATTGAAAAATGTGCATATAGTAATGCTTTGGAAGTCAAGTTAAAGAGGTTCTTAAAGCACAACTTCAACTTTATTGAAAAAAGTCCCAGTGCAAAAGCTCCCAACGAAATAAATTCTAAAAAAATGAAATAAGTCCCGTCTCGAAGAAGTGAAATAAATTCTAAAAAAATGAAATAATTTCCAAAACAAAAATGAAACAAATCCTAGGTTTTGGTTGTTATTTCATCATGAAATAATTTCCAAAGAATAAAAATGAAATAACTCCCAAAAATAGTTCATGCAACACAAATGAAGTAAGGGCGTACCGTTATATTTCCCAAAGCCGTATTGCCCAAAAACCAAAATGACATATTGCCCAAATGTCCGTATATCCCCCAAAATTGTGGATGTTAATATGTTATAACGACCAAATCAATGACAGAAAATCCAAGACTTTTTTTTGGGCATTTTATTTTAAAAAAACTTTTTTTTTTGACGCTATGACGGTTTTGGGCTTTATTTCATTGGGGGTTGCTTCATAATGAAATAATCTCCAAACCGTAAGATGAAATAATCCCCAAAAAAAATGAAAAAACCCCCAAACAATTTTACACAATTTTTTTGGGGGTTATTTCATTTTTGGCAATTGGGGGTTATTTAATTGGGGGTTATTTCGTAGCGCCACTTATTTCATTTCGGAATTACTGCATTATGAAATAACACCTAATAACAAAAATGAAATAACTTCTAAAAAAATGAAATAACTGCAGAAGAACTGGGTATTATTTCATTTGAAATTACTTCCAAATTTGTATGAACAATTTTTGGGACTTATTTCATTTTTTTTTTTGGACTTTTTTCACCTGGGAGTTATTGCACAGAGCCGCTGGGATGCAATGTCCATAACCATATTTCCAGTGAAAGCTTCTATGATTTTTGAATATTGCTTACTGACTCCTATTTTAATGTCCGCTCATACTATATGGGAATTTATATTATTTTTTATAATTCTTTTTTTAAATTACAACAGCAAAGTTTGGATTGTTGGTTGCATGAAATGATTGTATTATAATCTAAAAATAATATTATTTTTTTTTATGATTTTTTACTTTAAATCTGTTACATTTAATCGCACCTATTTTATTGCCCACAAGTGTACATAAATTTGTCTTTCCATACATACCAATGTTACGTCGGGCACAGCCAGCCAGTTCATATTAAATATTAAGGTAATTTCCCGAACATCCACCAACTGACTTAAAGATTAAAAAACTCAATTTATCAGTATTTATAGAAGACTAAAGTAAATTAGTTCAAAATTGTTGAGAGTGCTGTTTAAGTAGTCAGTAGTTCAAGATTTATATAATTCGCTATAATTTACAAATAACTGAAGAAAGTGGAATATCATATAATGTAAATAAAGAATTTTACTACAAATGCCTATCAAAAAAAATTGTCTTAATTAAACTTAACTTTGTTTTTTCATTACAGATTCCAACGACGATTCCAACACCGCCTTCAATGACGACAAACTCCTAAATTTGTTACGATCTTTTCAAACAGCAATAATTGCAAAGACTTTTAATTAAGATTTAACGTACACGCGAAAAGTTTAGTTCACTATAAAATGGTCTTGCCATTTGGACTCGCCTCTGATGGTCAACATAATCCCCAGACCGGTGCTAGTGCAGGTGTTGGTGGAGGCGATACTACTACGACCACAAGTCGATCGGCAGCTTATACACCGACAGCCCCGCCATATTTCATGAGAGCACATACCAATGTTTCAACGGGAATACCAATAATACCGAGTCCTTATATTGATTTCATTGTGGTCAATGGTGATGATCGTTATATGATACGCTGTGAACGTAAAGCGATACTGGAGAATAGTGTAGAGTTGGCGAAATTAATACATGCTGGACCGAATAGTGGACGCAAAGGTGATAATCATTTTCAGATCTCAAATGTAGATAAACATGATTTTGAACTTGTTGTACGATTTTTGGAAAAGAGATTTATTAAATATCGCGAGCATTTGCATATATTGAAAATATTAGAATTGGCCGATCGTTATAATTGTCCCGATTTGGTATGTTTTGATTTTGTGGCAAATATTATCTAATCATACACTCACAATATTTTTTCCGTAAAGACCACTGAATATACACATTAAATTAATAGAAAATCAGTTAAAAAAGGACTAATTACTTTTCGTTTAATAGAATTGTATTTTTAAGTTTATTTTCAACTGTTAAATTAATTGACAAAATCGGTAAAAACAATATATTTTTTTTTTGTTTATTTCAATACTCAATATAATATAAAAACTTTTTGTTTTAAGGAAAAATGTTTAACTGAATATTTTAACTACTACCGAAAGTCCGTTTTTTTTTTGTTTATTGAAGAACAGACAGAAGAGTTAAAAAATATATTTCTTTGGTAATTTAACAACATATTCAATTGAAACAACTTTACGGATTAACTTTTTAAATAACTGTTGAAGTTTTATGGAAAAGTTCTTGTGAGTGTATTTAATATTTCATTGTTATAATTTGTATTATTTATTTAACGCCTTCTAGATTATCCACTGTATACGTGAGCTGGATCTTCAGTTGAGCAGTGCTACAGTGGTCGATGTTTTTCGATCTCTGTGGTTCTATCAGGGTATAACATCTGTCAATCAACATCAATTGGGTGCCGTTATAACAACACAGGAGTTGGCCTCACATAAGAAAAATAAACGTAAAGCCCAACAGGCCGCCAATGCCACGAGTTCTAATACAAATTTAAATTCATCGAATGTACCCGCCCCCGAATCCCAATCCCTTTACTGCAGAAGATTATGGTGTTGCCCTTTTGAACAACGCTCTCCAGTTGATCGATATGCATGCCGAATTGGTCTTAACTAAACCAGAAATGACTGAATTACGTTTCGAAGAATTGGAAATGATTGCAAAACGTGATGCTCTACAATTAAGTTCAGAGTTGACATTATTCACCTGCCTCGCTGATTGGAGTGTAGCGGAGTGTAAACGTAAAAACTAGATGCTACTTCAGAGAATAGGCGACGAGTATTAGGTCCATTATGTTTAACACCTCGGTATTGTTTAATGAGCCCTTCAGAGTTTCGTAAGGCTTGTGATCGTGTGGAATTGTTGAATCCATTGGAAACATCACTTGTTAGTGATAGTATTGAAGGTAAGAACATTTTAGAGGTTTTTAAACAAAATATTATACAAATTTCGATATCAGCGATTGAAGTATAAGGAGGCATATTAAACAGGTCCGATGCCATAATTGTTTTTAGAAACCGTATGATTTCAAAATAACTTTTTTATGTGATGTAGTGTGAGAACGAGTAAGAACGTTATATTATCATCCACTAGATAACACTACTCAACAATTTTATCCAACTTGTTTTTGCATCGATAAAAAGGAGTTATTATTTTTTAAAAATGAAATTATGAAATTAACAGAATTTAAAAAATTTCAATATGTGATATTAAAAATGGCCCATAGCTCGGCCCTAGAGCACAGACCAGAGTAGAATCAAGTGGGTACCTAATCCCCCAGGTCGGATCTGGTTTCTTCTTAAAATATGGCCACAGTGTCATATGAAAGTAACAGAATTTAAAATTTTCAATATGTGACATTAAAAATGGCCCATAGCTCGGCCCCTGAGCACAGACCTGAAAAAACTTTGAATGCAGTAATAAAGTAGGATCAAGTGGTTACCTAATCCACCAGGTCGGATCTCGTTTCGTCTTAAAATATGGCCACAGTGTCATATGAAATTAACAGAATTTAAAAAATTTCAATATGCGATATTAAAAATGGCCCATAGCTCGGCCCCTGAGCACAGCCCTGAAAAACTTTGAATGTAGTAATAAAGTAGGATCAAGTGGTTACCTAATCCACCAGGTCGGATCTCGTTTCCTCTTAAAATATGGCCACAGTGTCATATGAAATTAACATAATTTAAAAAATTTCAATATATGATATTGAAAATGGCCCATAGCTCGGCCCCTGAGCACAGACCTGAAAAATTTTGAATGCAGAAATAAAGTAGGATCAAGTGGTTACCTAATCCACCAGGTCGGATCTCGTTTCCTCTTAAAATATGCTTTATTACACTTAGGAAATTATGTTGGTAAAGACGACTGCAATTGTAGTCAAAAACAAATGAAATTTGATTTAAAAAAACGACGACTTACATTTCATTAAATTCAACTAACATTGTCATTTGTTTTTTAATGTTCAAAAATGACTAACATTGTAGTAAAAATGAACCACATGGTAGTAAAAAATAAACCAAAATTTTTTTTTTTTTTATTTTTTTAAATAACAAAAACAACTGTAAAAAATTAATGTAAAATCATAAAACAGTCATTTGATGTGAGTTGTTTTTTTAAATGAACTACAATGTTAGTTAAACATTTTATTTGTTCTACAAATGACTTACATTTACATTTAAAATAATGAAACTGTATTACAACCCAAACAACTACATATTTTTAAAGCAGAAGTTCCCTGAGTGTACAAATTCACAATTTTTATTTCGTTTACGCGACAAAACACAAATATTGTTTTTTATTTAATGTTTTGTTATTTTTTTTTAAACATTTAATGTAGCAGCTGATGGTAAAATTGACTGAGAATGAGAGAGAATAGAAGTTGCTAGTGCTATCATTCCTGGGTGAATTTCAATAAAATGGAGTTTAACTATGGAATTTATCTTCACACACATAAAAGTTATTAGCCCTCTAACCGGTAAGAGTGCCTCAAGACACTCTTCATGAAATAATCCACAAATGCATCAAATGAGTAATTTATAATTAGAACTCGATGCATTCCTATAGAGAACGATGTTTACTAAATGTTCTGTGAAGAAATTTAACGTGTGTAGTTAAAATTTCAAAACAAAAAATTTCATTATTTAAAAATTACTAAAAACCGTTGATAATAAACATAAAGTGAGCTTGAAGCTTAATCTTTTATAATAGGTCATTTGTTATGTCCTAGAAAGGACATCTTGCTATCTTAAAATCGAAGGGACGGATTATTATGAAATTTGTCTGAAATAATGTATTAGTATTGTTTCTTTTATAGGTATCCTTTTGGAACACTGTACGTCCTTGGACTAAAGTTTGAGCTTTTTTTTTTTAAGTTTAAACTTCAATTATTATTATTAAAACCTCATTTGGGACACTTATGGCCAATTTAAAATACCCCTCTGGTTATCGATATTTTATAATTATTTTGTTAGGGTATTTTATGATTAACGTTATTTTAAGTTATTTTGTTAGGTTATTTTCGGAATATCGGTATTTTACGTTATTTCGTTGGTGTTATTTTTAGGTTAAAATAGTTCCTTTAAACGGTATTGAATCGCCATCGGTATTTTAGGGTTAGTGTTTTCCAACCATGCTTTAAGCAAATAATTACTGATATTAAGTAAAATTTTTCTTTTGCTTAATAATGCAATTATATTGCGATTTCTACAAATTTTCGTTCCAAAATAGTGGAAAACGATTTTGTATTAAATATTAAGGATAATTACAAAAAGCTAGTAATTTGAATTAAGTTATTATTCTTTTTATTTAAAAATATTAATTTAAATTTAAAACTTCAACGTGTTTGGTGCGTGAACTTTTATAACGATCGCGAAAAATTAGGAATATTACAGAAAAGTTAGTTATTTGAATTAAATTATTGCTTTTTTTATTTAAAAATTTTAACAATCGTGAAAAAGTAATATCACATTTATTTTCAGCTTTTCATGCTCTACACGAATACGACTTGGGGGAATTGACATTTTTAAAAAATCCAAAAAAGTATATCCCAAGTGATGATACTCAAATTACAGATAGTTTTGTGTAGATTTATATTCTTAAAAAAGTTTCATGATTTTACGGTCCAATTTAAAAATATTATGCAAAATATACGAAAAAATGGTTTATATTAATATAATATAAAAACCGTGATATTTTAAAAATTTGCAAATGGGAAAATTTTGAACATGGATACATTTTGAAACCAGCCTTTTTTTTCGTTGAGTAGTGTAATAAAGGGTCCGCCAAATAACTTTTTTTTTTTTGAAAATGTTGTAAAAAAAAAACTACTGAATATTTTCTCAAATTTCTTTTTTTTTTTGAAAGTACAATCCTTCCGGTTAATAATGGAAAATAATTTCATGTAAATGGCTGCCTCGGCTGGCCATGCAGTAGCCTACACGATCGGTCCAATTTGTAAGCACATTATCGATTGTGTGCAGCTGTATTTCACCAATGGCTTCGCGAATATTGTCATTTAAAGCGTAAGTCGATCGCATTCCCACTTAGCGAAGCGAAAACGCATTGGATGGTCAGTTGGCTTCAACTCTTGAACCAATTGGACTTTGTATGGCGTCATACCAAGGGCTTTATGCAAAATTCATCTCAATGATGTCTCCGAAATGTTCAATTGTTGAGAACGACGGTGAATTGATGTTGATGGCGCTTCACGCACACTTTCTGCCACAGCAGCAATATTCTCGGGTGTACGCACTGTTTTTGGCTTTTCACGCTTTGTTTTATCGATGAGGATGCCAGTTTCTTTCACTTTTTTCATAAGATAACGAACATACGGACCATATTCGTTCAGCGGAAGGATAAAACTAATTACCTGTCAAATCAGACATGAGCTAAGCGTTACCGTTCACGAAATAAGCACTAGTTGAAAAAAAAAAGTTAGATGGCGGACCCTTTATATAGATGAAGCAAATTTATATCGGTTTCTTAACTGAGTTTGTAACTATTTTTACGGGCTTTTTTTACAGTAATATTTGATAAGGTCGTTAATAGTATTTCATAAGTTTTGTTAATTTCATATTTGTTGTTTTAAAAATGTCAAAAACTGATTTGTTACCAACCATTAGTGATTTGACTATTTTACCCAAAGAAAAAGTACGGGGAACTTTTGGTAGAAATAAAAACACAATTACTCACTTATCATTTATCTAAATCAGTAAAAATGCTTATTGGTAAAATTGGGTTCTCACGGATGCACGCGATAATGTACCTGATACGATCCGTATACAATACATTGAATAAACTTTCCCTTGCTATAGTTTTGATTAAATTCTAAATTACTCAATCGGAAACGTAACTTAACTTCTTTATGAAACGTTATATGCGTGAAAATAAAAATTTTAGATATTGTTGTTGTTTTGTCTTCTTAATCGGAAAAGTAAAGAGAAAATCTAGTTTCATAAGAATTTACTATTCGCAAATCCGTCACCCATGTTTTACACATTAATGTGTTGTATAATAATAAATATAAAATATAAATATAATATAAATATTTGTATATATGTGGTTGTATATATACAGAGCTTCAAAGATTGAATTCTATTTTGAAAAAATCAGATCGGATTTTTTTAAATCGAATGATTTTTTTCTTAATCAATAGCAGAGAATTCATTCTTTGGAATTCACTAGTGGGGAATTCAATCAATTTAGCTTATTTAATTTAATATTATCAATTATTGAATTCAATAATTGGGAATTCAATCAATTTTTTACTCAATCGATTTACAGTTTGCCAAAATCGGCGAAACTGAAAAACACCGCCAGAAAAAAACGCTAAAATTGAAAAAAATATTGTTAAAATGAAAAAAAATCCCCAAAAATTTAAAACAATCTCCAAAATTGAAAAAAACGCCAAAAATGTAAAAAATCACTTAAATTGAAAAACTCGACAAAATTTAAAAAAATTTCCAAAATTTAAAGAAAAAATCACTAAAATTTGCCAAAATTGAAAAATCACCAAAACTAAAAAAAAATCGCCAAAAATAAAAAACATCACAAAAAATGAGAAAAATTGGTAAAAGTGGTAAAAGTGGAAACATCGCCAAAATGAAAAAAAAAACTTCAAAATTTAAAAACGGCAAAAGTAAAAAATTGCTTAAATTTAAAAAACATCAGCATAATTGATAAAAAAAAAAAATAGCTCAAATTGGAAAAGTTGTCTGTGTCATTTATTTATCTCAGTTAGTTTTTGAAACATAGGCGATGTTTCAAATAAATGCTCTTTTTTATCTGCGATGCTTACTTTTCGAGAAAAAACGCGATTTACGAAGCCAATCAAATCGAAATTTAGGATCGTTGTAGGGGTTAAGTTTTTAACAATGGTGCAACCATTTTTCCTCCAGCTCCATTAGTTTTCGAAATATGTACCTTTTAAAAATTGACTATACAAAAACCGTCCATAACTCAAAAAATAAAAGAGCTACCGGTGTTCAAAACTCAACCCCAATACCGGTTCTAAATTTCTTAGATCGCGTTTTTCTAATTTTAACGAGTTTTTTGTAAGTTTTGCAGATTTTCTTTTAGTTTTAGGGATTTTTCTAATTTTTTACGATTTTTTTAAATATCAGCGATTTTTTTTAATTTTTGGCGATTTTATTTAAACGTTAGCGTTTTTTTTAATTTGTAGATTTTTTTAGTTTTAGCGATTTTTTTTTTTATTAATTTTAACGTTGTTTTTTTAAAGATTTTTAGCGATTTTTGGCGATTTTTTCAGTTTTGGCAATTTTTTTCAATATTGGCGATATTTTAAAATCGAATGAAGAATTTAATTCTTTAAAGCTCTGTACATATATTATATTTTGAAAATATTTTTTAACAATTAGGCTGCAAACACTTGGAAATAAACTATAAACTAAACACTATCACAAATACTGCAGTTATACATTTTTTTTTTCATTAAAATTCTCAATAAATTAAATTTTTTAGATTTTTTTTTGGCTTTTTTTAATTTGTTTAATTTTTTTTTCAATTTAAAAATGTCAAAATATTTATTACTATTATAAGTTAGCATATTTGCAAACTTTGTGCGTAAAAATTTTATTAACAAAATAATACTACTTTTAGGCATAATGTGTTTAATTGTTAACACATAATTGGTAAAAATACTGTAAGTGTGTATTATTGTAAATAAAAGTGTGCGCAAAATAGTTTTACGCATTTTGATGTATAAATTTACCGAATTTGCGTAATAATACATGAAACTTTACTCGTTTTATAGTAGTAAATTTACTATAATTTTTTAGAGTGTAACATACCACTCATTTAAAAAATAAAATAAATGGGCGAATTAGTTGTAGTGTTTTAGTAGGGGTGAAGTAGTAAATTCAATTCACATAAAACCTTCTGCTTCCATGGAGGAATAATCAAGGACAGATAGATACTCGCAAAGTGTTTTGACAAATAATAATATTTATGAATTTTCAAAAGAAAATAAGAAAACTTCATCGGCATTTATGATTTGAATTTCTACGACAATATTTTATTTTGGAAAACACCGGAATAGTTTCACAATTTCTCTTAGAATAAAAACAGTTTTAACTATATTTCAATTTAAAAGTTAAATCATGTTTTAACTATTATGGCGTTTTTGAAAGATTTAACCGTCCCCGAATGTACGTTCTTTGATTTTGAAAACGTCAATATCGGTATTTTCATAGCTGTGGGAAAAATTCTTCAAAAAAAAGTTTTTTTGTTCATGTTTTATTTTAATAAAAGTTCTCATTAACATTTTTAATTTTTTTAACATACAAGAATACATTTAAATTGCTAATATACGCAAAAAATCAGCAAATTGTTTAAATTATGCGATTTTTTTGAATATGTTTAGTTTGGGGTGAAGTTTTAACAGTATTTTAGGGGAAAGTATTAATAGTAATTGCCAGGTTATTCCCTCTTGCATTACTTTCAAATAGGAAATTGCGACGTTCTGATAATGGGGTTTAGAAGTACTTATATGTAATTTTATAAAAATGAAATAAAAGAGTTGAAACATTAAAAAAAAATTACTTTAATGTAACCACTTATTTTCTAACTCCTTGGTAGCCACATATTATATCATTGCCAGCAACCACTTATTAAGTATCTTAAAGTAGCCACTTATTCTTTCACTATTAGTAACCAATCAGGTAACTCATTATTCTAATTTTTTTGGAAGCGATTGGGTAGTGACCACCCGTGAATTGTTGGGCATCGCGAACAAAGTAGTTAAGCGAGTAAATAGCCTGGCAACTGGTGAAACCTTTCGTGCGCTACTTACACGCTTAATTAATTGGTAATATCGGTTTCTGCTGGGTACACAAAAAACCAGCAAAGCTATCGATTGATATGATCTTAAGGACAAGATTCTCATCATCCTACTGAATTTCATTAAATAAACATTTCTGCATAATTTGTTTAAACGAAATGGCCACAAAATTGACTTCTAATAATATCGATATCTGCAATTATGTAATTCGAAACTTATAATAGCATACCGGAAAAATTGTCTATGCGTTCATCTTTTAGTTCAGTCAAAAATTAATATTTGCGAAAGTTATTTTAACAAAAACTTTCATTACATTGAATGATGTATGACTTTTAAAATAACATTTTAAAGTATTTGGGAGACTTTTGAAATATTTATTGTTTACTTAGTATTTTAACAATTTTTTCGTTCGTTTACTTTTGAATATTTTGACAAACAGTGAATTTTTATCGTTGATCTATAAATTTATGTGTGAGATTTTATTTGTTCGGTTTTAGATCATGACAAATTTTTCTCTAAATTAACAGAAAAATTATAATTTTTATATGATAATTTACTTTGACTATTAGAAAAAAACACAGAAAAAGTTATTAGACACTAGCATGAATGGAATGCATTTTCTGACCCACTACGGTCTTCATCAACATTCTTCGTGCCATTTAGTGTTAATCGTAAATATCATCTATTTAACTCACATGTTAAAGAAATTGGGTAACTTTAAATCCCACATTACTCTGTGTGTTGAGTTAGAATGAAATTTACCACGAACGATTTCTATTTATAGTGTGTTTGTTTTTTCTCTAGTCATTATCAAACTTTAACATTTTTTTTTCTTTTTTACAAGAAATGTATTCATACAGACCTATTGTTGTTACAATCGGGAAATATCCCCCTCGTATATTATGATTTGATTATGTGCTATGAATATGTATATTATTTATAGAGTTTAGTGATAAGAAATCTTATCGTCACACAGTTAACTGACACCATAGTATTGGTAATTGGTATTACAGGTTTATATGTATTTCTAGTAGGGAATTCATCCCGGAATTTCGCCGAAAACTCTGCATATTCCGTTGCAGCAATCCTCCGAGGATCACGGGACTTTAAGAATACAAGTAAAAATAAAAAAAAAATTAAATATTCGACATTTTAATCCAGAAATTTAAACAAAAGAACAAAAACAAATTTCACCTCAAATCGCTTTTAAAATATTTAGACTTTCCGATCAAAATAAAATGTATGTATATGAGGAATTTTAAAAATTGTCGACACTTTGAGGCAAAATATTTAATTTTTTTTTTTTGTGTATGACTTAATCATTTATTTTTAACGGCTCATAAATTATGACGGCTTTAAGATTGAAACAAATTAAATATATTAAAATTGCAGTTCTTGCTTGGATTTAATTAAATGTGCATGAATTTTTAGATCTCTTTGTATATAAATATATATATATGGGGCGATTCATCTTAAGTGACCTAACTTTTGAAAACGATTTCTTCCGATCGCGATGAAATTTACACCAAGGTTAGTCCTATTGGATATTAGTTTAGGCACAATTTTTCAACAAGATTGGTCAAATACTCTCTGAGTTAGAGGTGGTCAAAATTTGACATTTTGGCCAAACATGTGTTTTTTCTCATCCATGTAACTTATTACCTATTGTTCTTAGAAAAATTTGTACTAAATATTTTAGATAGCTATTTCTACAATCTTTCGAAAAAAAATATTAAAAAAAATATTAAAAAAAATATCAACATTTTTTTGACTTTTTTTCAAAATCAAAAATTTTTTGACTTTTTTTTTCAAAATATGCCCTTTTTTTCTCAAAAGAAAGCTTAGGTCTTTTCCTTTAAGAGCTTTTTGGTCGCTTAGTGGGATGCGAGTGGGATATCTATAAAAATAAATGTTTTGTAACTGAAGACAAAAGTTTTTTCCATTTTTAGCATATCCACTATTTTGAATTATTTCCTATTTGTGTGTAAGTGTTTCTAAAACCTTAAAAATTAAAATTCTTCTGAGAAGACATATTAACCTTTCCGAAGGTATGTAAAATACCTAACTAAAATTGCATACCCTCGATACTGTAATACCCACAATATGTTAACCTCAGGAATAAAATCACTTTTTCTATAGAAATGTTGAAAAATTATTTTTTTTTTTATTTATTTGTAATAATAATTAAATTAATACATAATAATAGTAATAAAAATAAAAAGATAATTAATTTAACAAAATTCAGTCTTAATCACATTAGATCCATTTATATCATAAATATTTTTATACTTAATTTATTGTAGCTGATGAAGTGTTTAAGTTTTGTAAATTTTCAAATACCAAGTCTTTCATCCAGATTATTTATCCCCTTTATTTGCTGCTTTGTTTGTCAATCCTTTCCTGGCGTTACTACCCAGCCAGAAAAATACGAACGGCAAAGCATTGCTTTCAACGGTGGTATGAGCGTTGGCAGAGCGTTGGATATCTGAAGATTTAAGTGCTTTGCCAACCCCAAAATGATAACACCGGGCAGGGCTTGGCCGTTACTTTTAAAAAACGTTGGCAAAGCACTGGCAATGAGCGCTTTGCCAGTACCAAAACCATAATTTTAAAACGTTGGCAAAGCATTGGTAGAACAACCAATAAAGTGATTTTTTAACAATATAATAAATGCTTTGCTAAACCCCAAAATGATAACACCGGGCAGGGCTTGGCCGTTTCTTTTTTTTTAAATGTTGGCGAAGCACTGGCAACAAGCACTTTGCCAATACCAAAACCAAAAACGACCAATAAAGTCCTACTTAGTAATTCACTTCAGTAAGGAGTTGTATTATTTCTTATTGAATGATTTTGGTAATTTGAACAGAAATAACAATAGGCAGGCCTAAGCTAAGTTAATTACAAAATAACTGAATATTTTTTTTATCAAATTATTTTTGTGAGAAGTTAGCATGATTTTTTACTACAATTTTGCTAAAGAAAGAAATTTGAAAATAAATTTCTTAAGTAAAATTTTAGTACAAAAACTATACTTTGTGCTGACTATAATAGGAGACCTTAATATTCTTAACTTCAAATCATAAATTGCAATTTAGTTTTGAATTTTTCCACTCTTGTTGTGAACAAGGGATGTGCCACTGTTTTTTATTAAGTTAACGGTTGTAAATATTGTAAATAAGTACTGGCAATGCACTTTTTGCCAATGTTGGGAAAGCGTTCTAAGTCAGTACTGTGCCAGTGCTTTTTTACTTTTAACGTTTGTAAATTTTGTAAATCAAGTACTGGCAAAGCACTATTTACGAGCGTTCTAAGCCAGAGCTGTGCCAGTGCTTTTATTATTTTTACTGTTGTAAATTGTGTTAATTAAGCACTGGCAAAGCACTTTTTACTAACGTTGGCAGAGCGTTGTAAATCAGTGCTTTGCAAGCACTTTATTTGTTGGATCATTGGCAAATAGTGCTCTGCCAGTGCTTGATTTTTCAGACCATTGGCAATTTCTGGCTGGGTAGGTTTAGCTGTTGATTTCGCTGCCAAAACGCAATATTTTGGCCTCAGTTGGATAAATTTTGTGAATCTAATTTTGACATCCTCGTGTTCAGATAGAAATGTTGCGAATAACTCTTTCGTATTGAATTTTTTTAATAAGCCGTCGGAAATATTTCGCATATCTGATGATGTGTGTTTCTTTTTGTTAAAGGGATTAACACAAAAAGAATCATGAATTTTATTTACAGGCTTAGCCTTTTTAGGAGCCGTAGACATTGTGAAGATTAATTATGTAAGAAATTATGTAAATAACACAGGTCTGATTTCGAATGTCTTTAGAATGACAATAGTTTTTTAAGATCATTTTAACCAAATGTTACTTATAATAATAACAATAAACTACCTGCTAATTTTTACCTTTCCAATATAGTGTTAAAATAAACTACACGTTAACTTCTACCTCTCCAAACACTTTTCAAAGTCAAGTGTCATAAAATAATAAATTAAATGGTATTTCGGGGAATGGTCATAAAATATTTCCAACTTATTCAAAAACTTGTCTCTGGGGCACCTGATATTTTAACAATTAATATTACGTGAGCTCAACACTAGCTATAGGGTTGACAAAAAAAACCGCACTGAAAGGCAGATACAAGACTCAGAAAAAATGTTGGGGGTTTAACACATTGTGCGTATTACAGTATCGAGGATATGAAATTTTAGTAAGGTATTTTACTTACCTTCGGAAAGGTTAATATGTCTTGTTTCTCAGTAGAATTTTTTTTTTATTAAGAGAAGCAACACTCAGGAAATTCTTCCTATTTATTAATGTGTTGCTTTCTTCGGAAATTGGGTAGTGGAGAGATGAAAGGTGGGGAAAGATGAAGGGCTTCAAACATGGCAACACTGCAATTGCGCGAGATGATAAGTCTTAGAACAGTTGTTGCTCGCCACCTGATGGAGAGTTGGCAAACTTATTGAAGCTTTTTGGTTAATAGCCCTGAATTACTATTTTACTTTGGTAGGGTTAAGTGCTACGGGTACACCGAAAGTGGGAGCTGCGATACATATGAGGGATAGAAAACTCATACATATTATTTTTCTAAATTGGTGTTGCCGTCACCGGGAATCGAACCCGGGACCATCTGTGTAACAGTCCAACGCGCTAACCATTACACCACAGCGCCCACGAAGGTTTTTAAGGTTTTAGAAACACTTACACACAAATAGCCACTAAGCGACCAAAAAGCTTTTAAAGGAAAAGACATAAGCTTTTGAGTACATATGTACTTATTTTCTTATCCACTTTTTTCCATGTACAACATGTCGTACCAGTTTTTTTCAAAAACTATTTTTAAATGGAATATTTTCATATATTATTTTTAATTTTATGATTTTGGTTAAATTTTTTAAAATGTTTTCTATTTCTTTTTTGAATATTTTTAAAGCAACCTAATCTATCCCTTCCTGCAGTGGACTTGCGCCAAAATAACTTGATACAATTTCAACAAAAATATAATTTATTTGAAATAAAATAATGTTTTTTTTATATATTTTTTTTATTTATTTCATTTTATAAATTTTAATGAATTTTTTAATATATTTATTTAATTGTTTTTGAAAATGATGTTAAAAACTATACAAACTATAATTGTTTCACCTTTTTCTCTTTTTTAACATTAGAGAAAAAACAGGATTGGTTTATGTGCCCCACTTGCGAATTATGCATAAATAAAAGCAAAAATCAATATAAATTTATGTAAAATATTTGATTTCAATTATGCTTAATTTTTTCAAAAGTACTCTGTACTTATGGGTAAAGTAATGTATCGACATAGGGCTGCACGCATTACATTACACCTTACTTCACTGATGGCTTTTACAGGCGATGAGCCTAAAAGTAATGGTTGGACTCATTACAGTGTTGCCAGAAGTAGGGGAAAATCCCTACATGTAGGTTTTTTTGCCTTCAAAATAACGTCGTAGGGGAAAAGGGACAGATATTTCAAATTAGTCAAAATGTAGGTACTTTTTCCAAATAATGCAAATCTTTTCAAAAACAGCTATTTCTACATTTTTTTGTAAAATGATTTTATTTTGAGAGATATTTCTGTAGAGAAAATTGGTTTCTTATAATTTGTCATTTTAATAGATGATTGTTTGTTTTTTAACTAACAATCTCTTGCAAGTTATTTAGAAAGTTATCCTTTGGAAGTTGTTGTGCAGCATTGTATGAAAAGCTTCCCACCTATGAAAAACAAATGTTAAATTTCACCGACGAAAAGCAATACAATTTTTGATGCCATCAAATAAAAATGAAATAAAAAACCGCTACACTGTGGGCGGAATGTTCGATCTAGCGTCGTTTAATTAAATTTTCAAAGTGTTTAATTGCATAAAAATTGTGTCTACCGATTACTAATATCCCACTGAACTTATATATCGATTCTTTTTTTATTTACATGATCTAGTTGAACAGCTGCGAGCTGTCAAACACAACATATGTTTCAGCCGCTGCATCACTAAGCTTTAACACGTGTTTTCTTTGCATTTCCAAATGTTCTCTAAAGTTGGATTTGTCTCAATTAAGTGTATAAAAATTGGTTTTATTTATAGTTAGGGGTATGTATTAACTAAAAAAATTTTTGTATGTGACCTGTTCTTAACTGTTGTAGAAAAAAATATAGTTAAAGTTGACTGTACCACTAACTGCTTGAAAAAAAGCCAAAATAAAATTTCTGTGGACCGGAACTTCTGATATTCGTGGGTATTCGCTCTAGAATATTTTTTTTTTTATTATTATGTTGTCTTGTGATTATAAAATGTCCAAATCATTTGCAGCCACCTGCAACTTTACATGATATTGCACTTTTTAGGAACAATGTCGGTGCTCAGACCAGATGATTATTTACTATGGCGCAACGAGGCCGTGCCTACTAAAAAAATTTCTGTCGTTCAAAATCATATATTTAATAATATAATTAATATCAACATGTATGATGCTAATGAAATCCTTCTAATAAACAAAAAAATAGAAATTTTGCAGCAAAATAGACTGAGAAATGGAAATTGAACCATAGAAGCAGCCACGAATTTGAAGAAAACAACAAGGAGTGGTTAGACGGAGAACTATTATTAGGTAATCCACTGACTAATCGTGGAAGTCCAACATGTTCCAACAAAACGAAATTAAGTAAAGTTTAATTAAGGAAACACCTCACAGTGAGCTCGTAGTATTGAATGTAAATTGTATGTTCAAAAAGCTTAAAAGAAAAATGTTTTTGCTTGCTGATATCCCAATGGCTGGTTGCGGCAACACCAATAACGGCAATACAGACAAGCGATTTTTTAGAGAACCAAAATTAGCATCCGAAATAACCGGAGTGAATGAGGAGCTAATTTACAGATTCAGTATCATTTTACGCTCGATTGTTTGCGGGCACAAAATCGATATTGAATATTTTAAGCAATATGCTTTACAGACCGCAGAACTATTTATCACACAGTATCCTTGCCGTGTTCCGTAAATAAAATATTAATGCATGGAGCCGATATAATTAAAGTATCACCACTTCCAATAAGAAAAATGTTTTAAAAAGTGTTAGAAGCCCGCAACAAAGATTACCGCAATTTCCGTGAGCACCATACGCGAAAAACATCACTAATAAATACAATGGAGGATGATATTTTACAACTTTTGTCAGTACATTGTGTACCTTGCACCTTACATTCATCTAGTAGTTCCGAATCGGAATAAAAAATTGTTATTACTATTGTAATTTTTTTTTCCATTATAATTAAATTTTTGTTATAAAAACAACTGAAATATATGAAGACTGAATAAGTCCAAAAATAGTAATTTCAACAGAAAAAAAAAATTAATAAATAAATGTTTAAAAAAAACTGTTTTTAATAATAAAGTTTAATATATTTTTAGCCCAAAAGAATGTGAAACATTAAATATATTAACTTTATCATGTTTTCCTAAATGAAAGAAACAATATCTAAAATATCAACTATCACAAAAAACAAAAAAAAAAATAAAAATATATTTTAAAAAAAAATTTTTTTGTTTAACATTGTAGCTTAATCTATTTTCAACTAAAAAAAAATATTACACAAACAAAAAAAAAAATTTCCTAAGCGCTATTAATTAAACGCCGCTAGTTGAGCCTTTTCGCCCACTGTGCGCTAGTATGAAAACTTTTGATAGCTGGCATGATTTTTGTTTTGGCAAATATTGACAATTTTAAATATAATTGAAATAATTTTCGAACAAATTTTCGATAGTAGCATTTGGATATTAATTTTTGAAAATAATTGGAATTGTCGTCGAAAGTATGAAAAATTTCAAAGTATATTTAGTTTATAAAAATGTAAAAAATTTCGTAGCGATTTTTGTAGGGGGAAAAATTTGACAATGTAGGGTGAAAAGGGATTTTTATTGTTTAGTGTAGGTATTTTTTAAAAAACTCACTGGCAACACTGACTCATCACCATGTAGTAAAGTAACTGGTAACTTATATGGTTACATGGTGGGAAAAAGTAATGTGTCTATAAATAGATTTTCAAAAAAGAAATGTATACAAAATTTTTTTACACATATTTTTTTTAATTAAATAAATAACTTTTTTTTTATTAAATAAATAACGTGGACATCCTGGGATTCGAACCTGGGGTCTCTGATATTTAACAATTAGTTAGGCGAGAACAATTAGTTATTGCTTAAAATATAATGAGTTGTTGTGCTTCGAGTTTTCGTTCGTGATATCAAAAATATACACCTTACCCTCATGAAAAATCACAAAGTAATGTGTCTATAAATAGATTTTTAGAAATATATATTAATAATTACTTTACGTTTATAATTAATGCATTATTCATGATCGGCAAGTCATTATTTTATGTTTTGAAGTAATGTAAAATGTAATGAGGTATCATTACAAGGTAATCCATGAGTGTTCAATTATCAGTAACTCATTACTTCTTGTTGGAAAATAATGATACAGGTAAGAAGTACGCATTACAAGGTAATGCATTACTTTATCGCACCCATTGAATGTCAAACAAGAAAGCATTTTGTATAGGAAAGTACCAAAATAACATGTTTTTGCTTATTTTACTCTAAGTATTTGATTTTGGTATATACTATTATATATCATTGGATAGCTTTTTAAAAACTACACATTATGAATTGAAATAGACCTTTAATTATAAATACATTTTTTTTATAAAAAACAATTTTTTTGATACTTTTTGTATGCGAGCATGTTTCAAATTTACAAAATAAAAACTGAAATGTATACACGTTTGAAGTACTCTAACAAAAATTAAGTTTGATATGCATATTGCATATGTTTTGACCACACAGCTCTACAAAATGCAACAAAAATGGTACTTCGGGAAAACAGCGATCAAATTCGTAATAGCCCGATTAAAAAAAGAAAAAATCCATGTCCACTTTAAATGAATAAGGATTACCATATGTGAACTTCGTCGTGATACCAATATACATCCCCATATAAAGTACCCAAAAATTTATTCATTTTTTACAACAACATTAAATCACCATTTTACAAAAACAACCTATGGGCGGATACGTTTCTTAAGTCTCTTTCCATCGATACCACATTTACTTATGGTTTCTCAAGAAAAAGTATCAAAAAAATGTAAAAAACGATAACATGATTAATTCTTAACCCCACTTATTGGAATTTTTTTTATTTTATTAATTAATAATCGTATTATTACAAATTATATACTATTACCCTAACCGAGCACTAGCTACTATGACTTTCGGCGCGTGGTAGCAAAAATAGTCCAGTGCCTCTGGTGGGAATGGAACCCACGACCCCCGCACTGATAAGCCTGCACGCTACCAACTAGCCTACCGGGGCGCACTATTGGAAATTATTTTTATTTAATATTGTTAAGATTAGATCAAAATATTTTATTTTTTTTTATTTTTGCATATAGAATTTACAAAAAATGTTGATGACTTGGGTTTATTTACAAAATCATTTTTTTTGTATCTGAACGAAGTCTACATCACTGGAAAGGTCTCTAAATATGAATAGAAATTAATTTCAATTTAGAAACATCGATTGAAATTGTGATTTGCCATTTGAAATTAAAAAATATATTATTTGTAATATACATACAGTGAACTCTCAAAAACGTAAACTAATTTTTGCAATGTGTGTTCGCGTTTCTAAATTTGGTCACGTTTGTGATTGGATTTTTTTTAACTATTTTACTACAGAATTGATCCACTTAGAATAAATTCTATTCCAAATACTTCAGAACCAATCACTATATTGATTATTTAACAAAAAATAAAAGACTTTGAATATTTTTCTCCTGAAAAATTCTTAAATGCAAACATACATTTTTAGACAAAATTTTTAAATGTTCATACACTTGCCTATACAAAAACAGTAACATTTTGAGAAATTTTTCTTATTAGAAAACTTTCTGATTCTGGTATTTTTTTAAATAGACCAAATTCAAAATTTAAGACAATTTTTGCATACACAAATTATTGATTTTAATATGTTTTTGATATTTAACAGTTCTTAATTTCTAATACATTTACTATAAAAATGACTGTTAATTCTATTTAAATTCTATTCTATACGTTTTAAAACAATTTTAATATAAAAAATTCTTAAATTCGGCGATACAGGAAAAGAGTTAAAAAAACAGTGTTGGTGTTTCTGGGACGTTCATGTTACTGGATGTTCACGTTTCTACGAGTCCACTGTAGTTTTAAATTCTGGAAGATCAATTTTAAAAGCAGAAATTTAATTTTTATTTTCGCTGGTGTTTTCTGATTCTTAAACAAAATTTTCAGAATTACAAATAGTGTTTCTACTTAAATTAATCTTTCTTGCATTTCAATTGATATTTTCTGAATATTATTTGATATGCTATATTATATGGAATTTTTTTAAAATATCTAAATTACAATTTTCTGAAACTTTAACTGGAAAATTTCAATACAAAAAGTAAACAAAATAAAAATTCTAGTAAAAGTAATAAGGCTCCTATTTACTAATAATTATTAATCTTTTTTACTAATATTTAGTAATTTTTTCTACTAAATTAATTTCCCTAATATTTAGTAAACAATTTTGTTTATTTTAGCAAATGGATTTCCAATAAGAGTTTACTAAGTTTTGACTAAATTTTGACTAAATTTTACTAACGTCTACAAAAACTAATAATTATTAATTTTTTTGCTGATTTCAGCCGTTTTGTTTAAATTAATTTTTTTTTTTTTCAAAAAATTTTACTAATATTTAGTAATATTTTTTTTACTAAATTAATTTCACTAATATTTAGTAAACAATTTTGTTGATTTTAGCAAATCTATTTCCATTAAGAGTTTACCAAATTTTGACTAAATTTTAGTAACGTTTACAAAAAAAAAATGACAGTCACGTGTTGCTTCAATTAGCAAAACTATCTGCTATCCTAATATTAGCAAGATTTTCTGTAACAATTACAGTTTTTTCTGTAACTTTTAAATACTTTTTTATTTGAGCGTATAGCCTACCTTACCCTGTACATTATTTGTACGGAGGCAAAAAATCACTCAACGTACAAGGAAAATCGTATGCTAGGGATCAAAATAAGAAACTTTGCTGAAGGAACCATACCTCTAAAACGAATACTGATGTACCGACTTTTGACCCGTAGGGTCAAATTTTGAAAAAGCCCACTTTGACATTTCAGAAAGTAGAAGGAATCTCTCCAAGATTATGGGAGCTACTTCTTCTCCGGGAGACGCGCTAGCAGATTAATGCATAAAATATTATTCTAGGTGACCGTTAAGGGGTTAAAATTTAAGTTAAAAGAGGGCCTTTTTAGGCGTGTTTTTATAGCAAAATGTACAAATCTCGGGATTGAGATAATTTAGAAAGTAGGAGGAGTCTTTCCAAGATTCGGGTCTCTATTTCTTCTCCGGAAGACGCTCTAGCAGATGAATGTATAAATTTTACTCGATTGGGTTTGATTCGATTGGGGCACTCTATATGGGTCAAAGTGGGATTTTTCAAAATTTGACCCTACGGGTCAAAAGTCGGGACATCAAAATTCGTTTTAGAGGTATGGCTCCTTCGGCAGTTTCTTATTTTGATCCCTATAATACTATTTTCCTTGTATGTTGAGCGATTTTTAAATCGACCAGCCCTACTGTACATCATTCTCTTACTTTCAAAAAAGCTTGAGAAATAAGAGACATCTAAAGTCAGTTCAACAGGTGTCGAACATTTTTGAAATAGCTTATATATCTTAATCAATCTATATAATGTTTATTTTTCTTTTGTTTCAGATAAAAAGCTAAAAAATTTAACACCGGATCAAAGTCAATTATTGGAGAAATTTCGCACTGCTAGACCAGAATTTGCCAAAATGCCAATACATTTGAGTGATCGCAGTAATCCAAAAAATTATCCCAAAAAAATGAGACGAGCCGAAAAGGGCAACTCAGAAGACGGATGTTGGGAGAATTTCGGTTTGAATTGTTTGGCAGTATTTGCGTGTATATTCGATTGAGATTAGTTTCCACTCTCATACAGATGATGGGTTGTTATGAAATATTTCGAATTTGAAGATTTTTTATATATTTTGAAATATGTTTACTTGTTGTTTTCGTTGCTGTAGCCAAAATTATTGCTGCAACAAAATGCTCAGCAGTAGGACAATTGTGAAAATTAGACAATTGTGGCAACATATTTTTACAGCATCAACATATATTTTATAAACTATTTATAAATACTCGTATGTAGTGTATGTACTTAATGTAATTATTTGTATGTATTTTTATATCAAATACATACAGAGACTTAAACTACATTCACACTGAACCCCAAAATACGTATTTTCGTTTTTTTTTTTTTAATTTCTCGACTGTCGAATTCCATATTAATTTTAAATCGAAAATTCGAAAAAAACAAAAATACGGGCACCCAAATAAATAGTAGAGACTAGCAAATCATTTTATATCAAAGTTTACAGTTTTGTACTAATTTTTAGGACAAAAGCATTTTTTAGTTAAAATTTTTTTTGTCTATTTACAACTTACAATTTTTTTTTTACTAATTTTGATTGCTGATTTTATAAATTTTTTAAACCCAAATTGCTAAAAAAATTTTACTGATTTTTTTTACTGATTTTCTATTTTCAAATGTGAGTTTTCTTTATAAAAAAATTAATTTTTAGTAAAATTTTTTTTAACTAAAATTTTAGTAAAGTTTACTAATTTTTTGTAAATTTTTTTTTAACTAAAATTTTAGTAAAGTTTACTAATTTTCCTACTATTATATTTACTTTGCTAATAATAACAGGCAAGTTTTGTTAAAATTAGCTAAACTATCTGCTTTCCTTAAAACAGTTAATTAATTTTCTAAAATTGCAGATTTTTTTTGTAAATTTAACAGATTATTTTATTTCAGTGAATTTTGGGGTTCAATATGAACGCAGTACTAACATACAAGTAATAAAATATTATTTGCATAAAAAAGAAAAGAATAAGATTTAAAAACGATATGAAATGAATATTAGATTATAATATAAAATAAACTATGATTGAAGAATTGTTATTTATCAGTTTCTGCCATCTATATTATTTAATATTTGATTTTAAAAAATTTTTCAAACCTTATTAACGCACGAACAAGGATGTTATTATAACATCATTAAATTGATTTTATTATTTATCAAAAATACACACACTCACCTCAATACACATACAATTACATACATAAGATTATTTACTAGCTTGCACTATGGGTCAAAATCTTTAAAAATTTAAAAAAATTTTAATTTCATTCCCTAATGTCAAATCTTGAGTACTAAATTTTTAAGTTGAATTTTTATTCATTCAAGAATTAATTAAATTTGGCAAATATATTGATATTATATTCCATAGTGACTTTTTTTAATTCTTAATTGCATTTCATTGTATTTATCTCAATAATATATAAGAAAATATATATTTTATAAAACGTACACTCACCATGATTTATAAATTAAAATACCAAAAAAAAATACAAAATAACAAAAAAATTTGTAAAATAAACGAAACTTTTTTTATTTTACTAAATTTTTAGTTGTTTTGACATTAATTTCGTATTTTAAAATTTTTAACATAAACTTTTCTACAACCACACTCCTACACAGAAAAAACTAAAATCGAGTTTCAATTAAAATATTGTTGATTCAATTGAAAGTTTAATTGAATTCGAGGTTATCAATAAAATTGTATTATCAATTAAAATGAAAAATTTAATTGATTTTACTTTTAATTGCACTCACAATAATCCATGCTAAAAATACGAAAATAATGTCAAAACAACAAAAACTTTCGTAAAATGAACAAATATTGGTTTATTTTAAGAAAAGTTTTTGTTATTTTGACATTTATTGATATTTTTATGCATGAATTACTATCAGTGTAAGATGTTAATCAACTCTATTAAAAAATTAATTGAATATTGTTTTTAATTTCGAACAAATGTTTAATATTAAATTATTTATTATTATTAATTATTAAAAATTTAATTACAAATTGCAAAAAATCGCTTAAATTTGAGGAAAAATCGAAAAATAACTAAAATTTAAAAAAAAAAAAAAAATCACAAAATTTAAAAAAAATCACAAATGGAAAAAAATCGCCTAAATTTAAAAAAAAATAAAAAAAAATTGTAATAGAAATTGGCACAACTAAAAATAAAATCGTTAATATTAAAAAAAAAAAATCATCAAAATTTAAAAAAATCTCTATAATTTAAAAAAAACGCCAAATAAAAAAAAAATATTGTCAAACTTTGCTAAAACTACCCAGGTAGAAATTGCCAACCGTCCAAACAAAATAGTACTGCCAAACCACTGTTTTTTTTTTTTTTTTGTAAAACCCGCCCTGTTAGAAATCATTAAAGGTACAACCAATATTGTTTAAAAAAAAACTCATTTTTGTTTGCAAAGCAAGTGTTTTGCCAGTATCGCTCTCAAAAAAATAAAATAATTTCTTTGCTCCCATTGTTTTTACCAATATTACAACTATTTACTATCATTATCTTTTTTAATATTTTATTATATTTTACTACATCAATCAGTAATGATTTATTTAAAACGCTAAGACCGAACTGGGTTGCTGGTTTTAAGGGTGCGTGTTTTATAAATGTTTCACAAAATTAATTGAATTATAGGTATATGGAAAGCACCAATTTTTTTGACATTATGTCAACGGTGGCAATCAACGGTTGGTCCCTGTTATCAATCGGGTAACAGGACAATATTCTCAAGATTGTTAATCCCACGTTCTGCGAGCGCATAAACGAATATCGCCGAAGCTTTACCAGTACTGTGCCGATTTTATTTTTCTGCCTGGGTACCTACAAACTACAGTTTAAAAAGTCTATGTCTGGAAAATATTTTTAATTTTGCCATTTATTTTTTTTTTTTATTTTTACAATTTTGTTTTTAATTTTTATGATTGTTTTGAATTGTGGCAATTTTGGTGGTTTTTAACTCCAGCGATTGATTTCAATTTGGGCGATTTTTTTAATTTTTTACTTTTTTTTTTAAATTTTGCAGATTTTTTCAATTTCGGTGATTTTTTTATTTTTTACTTTTTTTTTAAATTTTTGCGGATTTTTTCAATTTCGGCGATTTTTTATTATATTAGCAATTTTTTCAATTTTCAATTTATTTTGACTTTTTTTTTAAGAAGAACTGAAAATTTTGTGTGCACCAAATTAATTTTAAATTCAACATTTAATAGAAATAATTAAGATTTTAATTGAAAGTGAGTTTGAAATTAAACAAATGTTTAATTGCAATTTTATTGGCAATCATTTTTTTCTGTGTACAAAATATTGAATTATTTTAAAAAAATTATTTGGCAATTTAAGTTTATTAGATCAAATTAAAATATTTATTTTTTGTTATCCCTATTTTTTTCTATATACATTTTATAATTTTATTATGTATTTTATTATCTAAATATTACTTACTAGTCAAATTTGTTACCAATTCATCAGTGTTTTAATTAGTCAAACTATTATTTTTGTTACTGTTAAGTATTTTATTTTTATTTTATATAATGAAATTTATAAAACTGTTTTTAATGTGTTGTTATATAAAAGAAAATCAATTTTTAAACAAAATTATTATATTACATATTTACATACACATGTTTGAATACACTGAAAAAAATTCATGCAACTTTTTACGAAAAAAAACTGTCGTAGCTATTTTTTTTTTCGTAAAATACAAGAAACTTTCTTTCATTTTACGAAAACAAATTAAGTGTACATTCTTAAAATTTCATGAAACTAACGAAATCATTCATATTCACGTTTGTCACAATATATATATATAAAAGTTTCTTTTGTTTTACGAAACGCAAAGTGTAAAGACTTTTGTGTTTTTACGAAACTAACTAAAAAATGTCGTATCATACTTTTTCGTAAAATATACAAATTTGGATTTAATTTTACGTAATAAATTATTTAAAATTATTATATGCCACATTTTGAGATTTGGCTAAAGATATTTTTATTGTGCTGAATTACTATATTTAATGAAAAAGTTCATACATTTTGTTCTGATATCCCTATCCTAATTTCGTGGATTTTTATGATTGCATAATTTCAAAAAAAACGTAAAAAGAAAATTAATTTCGTACATTGTACAAAATACTTTCGCACGTATTCGTATATTTCACACCAACATTTCGTGATGCGATTTTCGGATATATATATAACTCATGGATTTTTTTCCAGTGTATACAAACATTAACTAGACATATTGAAACGAAATTAAATAGAAAAATTACAGATATAAAAATAATTAAAATAAAAAATTTTGTAAATAAAATTCTTATTGAGCTTTCAAGTAATGTTATTAAATAATGTTGTTTTTGTTGAAATTTAGTAAGATATTTTTGAAATTTCAAAAATTTTAGAGCCGGTTTATTCGATTGTAAACTTAGACCTAGCATTGTGGGTTATTAGAAAAAAATTATGGTAATATATATAGAACTTTTTAACTACTGATCCGATCGGTACGAATCAAATTGGAAATTGTAACAGGTGTTAATCTGTTGTAATATTGTGATTGAGTCAGCCTGTTTTAGTACAGGCTGTACTTACGGGTTGTCAAAGTAGACTACTTCGTGTATACACAATTTTTTTTGGCTTGTGTAAATTTTTTAATGTGGACCGATTTCTAAAATGTTTAACCTGAATTAAGGTACGTTTAGAGTTTTTCACGGGAATTCCCGTAACGGGAATACAGGTGAAAACAAAATTTTTTGGTGAAAACAAATTTGAGGCGAAAAAAACATTTGAGTTGAATTTTAAATATTATTCATCTCTTAGTGTCTGGTGGAAAAACATCACACGTATTAAGAAAACACCACGTTAAGTATCCATAGCTGTGTAGTGTGTCGAATAAATATACATAATTAAAACCCTGGACTTTGTAGTTTAACGGCTGTTGTTTTTTGCGTGTGGCAACACCACAACCTTTGTTATTACCAGGGCAGCGACTTTCATGCACTAAACAATCGAAAATATGCGCTTAAAATATGCACTTAAACTGAAATATGGTACAAAAACCAAAAACTATGCACTTAAAATTCCAAAATATGCACTAAACATCAAAAAAATATGCAATTAAAATTTGTGGATTTTTAAAAATCGATTCGTTACTCGAGAGCGTTGGTTTAAAAATAAAATTCAATATAAATGTCTAACAAATGGCAACTAGATGCTATATTAACCCTCTTACGGGTAAGGCTGCCTCAGGGTAGTCTTCATAAAATTTACCACAAATGCGTCAAATGAGCGTTTTATAATTAGAAATTAATATATTCCGATAGAAAACTAAATATGCTAAATATTTTGCGAAGAAATTTTTCGTGTGCCGTCCACAGTTTGGAAGCGAGAAAGCTTCAAAATCATAAGTTCGTGTAATTTCAAAAACTAATTATTTATAAAAAAAAAAATTGTTTTCAAAAATCTAAAAAACCAATTTAAGTTGACTAAAAACTCTTTATAATAAAATATAAGTAAGATTGAAGCTTTATCTTTAATAATAAGTCCTTACTTTAGTCCAAGGACTTACAGGATTTTATCAGGATTCCTCTAAAGGACATCGTCTTAACTTATAAACTAATGGACGGATTTTTATGAAATTTTGCGGAAAGAAGACATTAAGTATTAATAGCAAAGCGTGAAAGTTTGAACAATATAAATTGAAGTTTGGATACTTTTTCGCCTAAGTTTGCTTTTTCCAAAAAATGAAAATCGCGATATCTTCTTAAATAGGAGCAGAAAAAAAATAGTTTTTTGGCTCATATCGCCTAAATTAGGCAACGATAAACAATTTTGTTGAAGAACTTATTATATGTTTTTCGAGTGGAGCACATGGAATGAATCGTTTGCCAGTTAGAGGGTTAGAAATGATTTCTTTCGTTTATATTTTATTAAATAATAGTTTAAATTTTTACAAAATATGCTATTAAATTTAAAATGTGCAACAAAAAATTACAAAATATGCATTCAAATTCGAATTTATTGCTATTTTGTTGCAAATTTTTGATTCGGAAAAGTTTTTGGTAAAAATCGATTTTGAGCTACTGACTACAAACATGTATTTTCATAAAAGTCGCTGCCCTGTTTACAACTAAAATGACATGTAGATGGCACATTGATTGCTTATTATATGAATATGGTTTATGTCTTAGATTAGTATGAAATATGTGGAGAGAAGAGGAGAATTGAGTAATAAAATATACTAATGTATTGTATTAACAGAGTTGCCAGAAATCTTTTAATTCGTGTTCCAAACAACGACATGCTCGTGTGCATGAACTAGCTCTGGCCGTGAAAGTAAGAAATATGTTAATAACATCTCTTCCAATGGTAATACATTTTAAATATTTTTTTTGCCATTTAAACTGTTTTTATGTTTTATTGTATTGCAAAACGATTTTAATTAATTACTTTTATATAATTAAAACTCTTTACTAATGTTAAATTATCTCCAAATCTCCGCCAGAGCCAGCAAGAGGGCATATAACACTCGTTGGGTATTCTGCAATCTCTTTATCTTTCTATACTTGTAATTTTGTGTATATTCTTAAAAAACATTCTATGTTATCGCGGTTAAAATTCGGAAACTTAAGCAAAATATACGCAAATTTGTCTATTAACACTAGATTTACTTAGCCGGTCATTTTGACCGCTTTCGACTTTCAAACTCAAATAATTTGACTAAATTGTTCCAAAAAAATGTTTTAATGAGTAATAATTAATAATTAATTTTAAAATGTTGGTAATAATATATAGATAAAACAAATTTTTCTTTCAGCCCTCGCATATCAGAAATATTGATGTGATAAACCGAGATGTACGGTACCGGTCAAAATTTTGTTTTTAAAACAAACAAAAAATGGTTTTAAAAACAAAAAAAAAAAACTAAAACAAATTAATAGGAAATGCCTAAATATGTGTAAATATTAGTTCCATATCATATTTTAGCGGCAATGTACACAAAAAATAATTTTTGTCGACCCTCGTATATTCGGTATTTTCTTATCAATCATCACCCAGCCCAAACCGTATAAGTCCATGTAAGTTCCTTTAGTTCCGTATAAGAGTACAAATGTTATTTTTGTTTGTATTTTAGCGGACAGGGGCAAAGAAAAGAAAAAATTCTGCCCTTTAACACCCTGTCAAAATCTCGTTGAATATACAATTTGTAAAAGAGGTTAAAATAGGATATTAGCAATTTTTATGCAAGGATCTTCCCAGTAAAAATGTTGCTGACTTTACTGACTTTTTTTAGTGTAACTTAAAAGCAATAGAAAAACTATTTCATTTTCATGATTTTTTTTTATACCAAACTCTTTAAACTTTGAATAATTTTATCTATAAAAAAATGCTTTTGGTTCTAAATATTTTTTTTTCTTGTTTCCTTCAAGAATATTAGTTTTTGATAATTTTTCCTACAGAAATTCATAAAAATTTTAAAGAATTTTTCTAAATAAAAATGATTAGTTTCAGTTTTGATAAATATTTCTACTCCTTTTGGCGAAAAAATGCAAATTTTAAGAGCTTTTTAAGTACACAGAGGTAATTTTAGAGGATGAAATATAATGAAAGTTTTCGGTAAACTAATGAAACTTTTCTTCACGAAGTGAACTAGTTTTTAAATGAGTAAGTTTTCATTTAATGAATGAAACCTTTATTAAATAAAATAATGTTTTCCTTAACATTTTATGAAAAGTTTCAATGGGCAACTTTATTGCTTTAATGAATTATCTCAGTGTATAATAGATTACGCTGAATATACGTCTAAGTCTTGCCTAACCATTAAATGTTTAAATATAAAAATAAACTCATCTTTCTTAACTTCAAAAGTTTATATGATTCCAAAAACACACTCAAAAATCTAAATTTTAAGCTTAACCCTTTACTGCATAGTGTTACATGCTAGGGCGGTCCCAAAATTAGCCGACCTAACAAAGAAATCACAACAAATTTGGGAAACATTTTCTTTATTTCTCAACATAGTCTCCGTTTAGCTCGATACACTTTTCGTGAGTTGTACCGTCTTTAAAAAAAGGTATTGTATTTTTGTAGTTTTTCTAAGAATTTTGTACTTTTATCTAAAGACAAAGTGTACAGTATTTAACTTTTTCGCGGTCGTTAAAAAAGTTCCCACAACAAACGCAATGAAGTTTTCATTAAAATTTTTAAGTTTTTTTTTAAAAAATGTAACATTTTACTTAAAATTAAATAGTTTTTTGTTATGTATAATAAATAGTAACATCAATAAAAATATTTTCCCGAAATTCCAGCACACACATACACTTTGTATTATACGATTAAAAAAAAAATCGGTGCGGAAGGTTTTTGTTTAGAATTGGCTTAAAAACAAGTGGAAGCATTAAAGTCCGATGTTTCGAATTTGGTATAAAAAAGATTAAATTCGGCTGTGCCGAATTTTTGGATACCCTCCATCTCGGTGTTTGCATTAACCAGGGAAAGTGCAAACAATATATATATATTTCTATATTCTTTGTAAAAATAACAATAAGAATGTTGTTTTTATAAGTAAAATAAAATATGATTGATAAATGTATTTGGGATGAAGAAAACAATGTTGTATCAATTCAAGTTTCGTTCGTTAAAAGCGAACTGCACTGTATATAAATACAGATAAAGATTTACACAATTCACCATATATGGTTTGTGTCTTTGCTATAAAAAATCGTCGACATTCATGGCGCTGAAATAGCTATGCTTAATTTCTATGATAATAAATATATATTAGAATTGGGAGTTAAAATCCAATTCGTGCGCCACGGTAATCTAGTTGGTAGAGTGCTGGCTTATCAGTGCGGGGGTCGTGGGTTCGATTCCCACCAGAGGCACTGGTCTGTTTTCGCTACAACGCGCCGAAGGCTATAGTAGCTAGTGCTCGGTTAGGGTAATAGTATATAATTTGTAATTATATGATTATTAATCAATAAAAAAAAAAAATAATCCAATTGATATTGTTGGAAGAATCCAATTGTAACTGTTGGAATTGACCAATTGGAAAACTGGCAATAGCGCCATCTATTAAGTTATAAAGGGATAGGTTTAAAGGGACAGTCATACGAAAAAACTTGTTTTAAAACTAATAAATAAATATTGTGAATAAGTAATTTAATTTAATATCTAATTGTAATTGAGAAAGGATCCAATTGAAAGAATAACTGGCGCCACCCATTAAACTGTGAAGGGAAATTCATAAAAAAAAAAATAATAGAAAAAAAAGAATCTTAGGAAAAAAACTTCGGTTTCGTAAATGAAACGAATTTAGTAAAAAAAAACCTAACACTCGATTAACCCAAATGACCCCAGACTTATTTATTTCAATTTACAAAAAAAAGTCAAAGCTCTGCTTACTATTTACTATTGAATTTTAAGAATCGTGATTTGAAATATTATAACACAATATTTGAAGATTCTCTGCCAAACATTTTCGACAAATTTGAACAACGCTAACCCGTTCCGTGCCGCATTGAGATCAAAGGAGTTACTGCGTGAATTTGGCGCTACGAAATAACCCCCAATGAAATAACCCCCAACGGCCAAAAATGAAATAAATGGTTTTGAAACCAAACCAAATTTTCGCCTGCGGCGCTTTTTTCAACATGTTACTTACCAAAATTATGGATTTAAAATTTTTAATTCGGTTTCAAATTTTCACCTGCGGCGCTTTTTTCATTTAGTTTCTTACAGAAGAATAAATTTCAAGTTTTCTGACACTATCAAAGCTTTTTTATGAATTTTTTGCCAAATATATAGAATGTATATAATCAAATATATAAAAACAAAAAATAAAAAAAATTTGGGACATATTTTATTTCTTTGGAGCTTATTTCATTGGGGGTTATTTCATTTCTTCCTTTGGGAGTTATTTCATTACGAAACAACCCCCAAATTTTGGGTGTTATTTCATTTTCACCTTTGGGGAATATTTCATTTCTATTGGGTATTATTTCATTTTTTTTTGTTGGGACTTATTTCATTTTTTTTGGGATTTATTTCATTGGGGGTTATTTCATTTTGTCGGTTGGGTGTTATTTCATTGGGGGTTATTTCGTAGCGCCCGGGAATTTATATATATATTTGAATAAAAAATATTTAAATTCTTTTTTTTTTTTACAAACCTGGCTAAAGCCATTCTTTAAACCCATAAAAAATTATCTGAACTAAAGAACTTAGTCTGAACTTAGAAATTCTTAGTGTCAAAATTACCCTTAGTTGAAAAAAAGTTAAAAATATATTATGTTACGCATAATAATATTAAATACATCAGAAATATTGATAGCGATTCCTATTCCTCTTCTCACTTTCACCATTCACCTCAATTTTCGAATCTCATTATTTTCCGTGTGTTGATTATATGTCCCAATTTGATTTGTGATTTTTTAATATTTGTTAATTGTAAAAGACGTTTCAACAATAAAAAATTTCGAAATTTGTATTATTTGAGAGAAAATGAGCTTCGAAAAATGAGGTGAATGGTGAAGGTGAGAATAGGAATCGCTGCCATTGATTTTTAAACATCACAACTTTTAAACAAAATTGTTATATTACATTTAGTGTGAGATTTTAAAAAGAACCAGTTCTTCAGTAATTTTATTGGAAACAAAACCCCGATTTTTATTAATTTCAGTTAAGATATTACTAAATTAAACTAGACTTTGTTTATACCGGATACTCATTTTTGAATGATTCCAAAATCTGAAGTAAAAACTGCTTTTCTTCTTCAGTAGTCGTAAGAACTCTGTTGAAATCTCTAATAAATTTTACACCTCTCTTCGTAATAGCATTCACAACAAGTAAACTCTGGCCGATTTTGAGCTATTTTTAAAATCTTTTTTTTTTGTTTTATTAAAAGGAGAAGCAACATTCAGGAAATTTTTCCTATTTATTAAAATGTTGCTTTCTTTGGAAAGATGCTAGTGGAGACATGGAAGGCGGGGGGAAATATGAAGGGCTTCCAGCGTGGCAACACGGTAATTGTGTTAGAACAGTTGTGGCTCACCACCTGGGCTGGCGAACTTATTGAAGCTTTTTGGTTCATAGCCCTGATTCATTATTTTACTTCGGTGGGGTTAAGTGCTATGGGAACACCTAAGGTGGGCGCTGCGATACGGCTCCATGAAATAACCCCGCAGGAAATAACTCCCCAAAACAGAAATGAAATAAATTTCGTAATGAAATAAGTCCCCAAAATTTCAAAATGAAATAATTCCCCAGTATTTATTTTTGGGGAGTTATTTCGTTTTCTATAAAATTAAAACAATTGACTTGGTGAAAGAAAATATTCTTCGCTAAGACAATATTTAATGGATGCAACATTTAAAATTGTTCTGCAAAGATGTTTTAAGCAGCAATTAGTAATTTATATTGAATACTTTGAAGAGGTAAAGTAAAATAATTATTTTGTAAAAAAAAATTAATATGTTCGATAATTTATTTGTTTAGATCTTTCGGATGTTTTTCATTTCGATGGATAAAAAACAAATGAAATATATAGTGCACTGCTGCATTATATAAAGAACAATATTTTCGATTTTTACTCAGCTGTGTTTGTAACCGACAGCGAACACGGAATGAGAAAAGCAATTAATTTGGTTTTCCCCCGAGCAAAAACTGAGGGATGCTAGTGAGTGTAAACTAATAGAAATATCTTTATAATTTTTTATTTTTCAAGTATTTATTTTAGTCCAATAATCCTATAGGCACCCAAAAATATTTTTGTGTGCCTATAGGATTGTTGGACTTAAAGAAATTTAAGTTATTTTCAAAAAAAAAAAAAAATGTATAGGCACCAAAAAAGATTATTGATGTGGAAAAAATTTTCTCTATATAGATTGTTGGAGTAGAAAATTAATTTGTGAAATTAATGTTTTCGTTGTGTAATAAAAAAAATTTTGAATCCCTATATTTTTAGATTAAATTTCTGCCAGGCTGTAAGGCGAAATGCCTGTAAGCCCTTATTGTCGCAATACAGTTGAAGACTATATTCAGGTTTATATTTAAAAATATCTGTTTTGGAAGTACACAAAATGTGAGAATTAAAACTATATGAACTTATATCTATATGTACAATGTTGAGTTTAAAAATGGAGACTTATTTCGTTTCAAATTGGGGATTCATTTAATTATGAAAAAAAAACCCCAAAAAATGGGGGGTTATTTCATTCCTGATTGGCGATTTATTTCATTTCGTTGGGGTTTTATTTCATTTTTAAAATTGGGGAAATAAATCCCTATTTTTGCGGAGTTTTTTCATTTTTGTTTTGGGGGGTTATTTCCTGGGGGTAATATCATAGAGCCCTGCGATACATATAACGGATATTCTTTTTCTAAAATAGTGTTGTCGTCACCGGTAATCAAACCCGGGACCATCTTCGGTATATTCAAATGTTTAAGGATGCAATTGTAGAAATTTTGAGGAAACATTAAAATTCTGAAAAAAAAATTTGTTTTCTGGGTTAACAAATTTTCTATCTTCTATCTGTAAGCCGAACAATAATTTGTTCACTTCAATGTAAAGCTTTGAGTCAAAAAAGCTAACACTACATTTTCTTCTGATAAATAAAATTAATGGTGGTGCATTTTTTTTTTTTTTTCAATTATATCACCTTTGATCTCAATACGGCACGGTACGGGTTAACGTTGTTTAATTTGTCCAAAATATTTGGCACAGCATCTTTAAATATTTTATTTTACTATTTTCAAACACGTTTCTTGAAATTCAGTAGTGGTAAGCACACACTCAGGGAACTTCTGCTTTAAAAATATGTAGTTGTTTGGGTTGTAATACAGTTTCATTATTTTTAATGTAAATGTAAGTCATTTGTAGAACAAATAAAATTTTTAACTAACATTGTAGTTCATTTAAAAAAACAACTCACATCAAATGACTGTTTTATGATTTTACATTCATTTTTTACAGTTGTTTTTTGTTATTTAAAAAAATAAAAAAAAATTTTTTGGTTTATTTTTTACTACCATGTGGTTCATTTTTACTACAATTGTTAGTCATTTTTTGAACATTAAAAAACAAATGACAATGTTAGTTGAATTTAATGAAATGAAAGTCGTCCTTTTTTTAAATGAAATTTCATTTGTTTTTGACTACAATTGCAGTCGTCTTTACCAACATAATTTCCTAAGTGCATCTTTGACTTATTTAGAAATTGAAATAAATAAGTTTGGGGTCATTTGGGGCCGCAGGTCCATATTAGTTAATGATGTTCAACATTTTTTTTCAACCTTGAGTAATGGTAATAAAATAAAACAACAAAAGTTACAAAAGTAGCTAATTTTCGATTTTAAATATTTTATGACAACAAAAAAGCCTTTTTATTTCCAAATAAAATACTATCCTCGAAATCCGTAAAAATCAAATCATTGCTTTACCAGGGGATATTTTTAAAATGTTTTATTTTTATTTTCTAAGATGTTTTAAACTAGTTCCTGGAGTGCAAATCTAAGTTTTTTCGATTTTGTTGGAGAAAATTTTTTATTTTTATTTTTTTTTTCCGCTTTTAAAAGCACCGTAGGAAAGGTTACCGACATCCAACAAAAAAAAAAACTTCTTCCATATCTCATAATTTTGAGTCTTTCATATAAAAAAATTATATAAAAAAATCATTTGCAGTGGCCTGGGGCAGTATTTATTATTGGGCTAGTTCTTAACCGATTTTAGATTTTTATACCTTTTTGAATACATAATTTTATCTTTATATCGATTAATTTATCATTTGGAATATAAACTATAACAATATTTAAAAAAAGTTTAAAAAAAGTAAGATTTTCAGCACCACTTTTCTTTATCCGATTGGCACAAAATTTCATATATATCATTTCTATACAGAAAGTAAACAAACCCGACCCTTGCCCAAAAATCGCATTTTGAAAAATCTCCATACAGCCAAGAACACCTCTATTGTTTATGTTAGTCATTCTTTTTTTTTAAATATTTTGAAAAATTTAAATTTTGAAAACAATTAATTGACGAACTGTATCTCCAGATTGTATATCTGGTATCCAAACTTTTCAATCCACTCACAATTTTTAAAAATATTTTTAAAACCCGGTCACAAAATCAAACAAGGGTGTTATACATGTCGGAAATGCTTTGTATAAAGCAAATGTACACTCAAATAAAAAAGTTAGTAAAGTCAGCAAAAAATTTTACTGAGTCAGCAAAATTTTAGTCAGGAGGGTGCTTGTAAAAAAATTGATAATGCTCGCTGATTTTCAGCAATAAAATTAGTAGATTCAGCAAAAGTTTTGCTTAAACTTAGTGGATTAGAAATTAAAAAACCCTTGCTAAACATTATTAAAATTTTTGCTGAATATTAGTAGACTGAAAAAAACTAAAAAAAATTTTTACTTCAGTTAATTTATTTTGCTGAAAATCATTAAACATATTTTGTGATTCTTTTTCAAATAATTTACAATACGTTACAAAACATAAAAATTTTCATACTCCCACATTGACGACATGAATTAATGTAATATCTGAAAATATATAGAAATAATTATATATAACATAAACAAAATTATCTTCCAACTACTTACATCAATTGTTGTCTCAATGATGCTATCTTTTAAAGGAACACTAATTCCGCAGAGAATTATAGAAACGAAACGAAAAAATAACAAAATGTAACATATACAACCCTTTTTTGCAATAAGAAAAAGGAAATATAAAAATCTTTCTGTCTACCTGCTGTATATTTGTTTGCAACTTGACCACTCAATTTGACTACAAATACACATTTAATCTTTTTTAAATTTAAATATTTTATTTTATCTTTTATTTAATTAATAGACAATTACTTTCACAAGCCGGTGAAAACGCAAAATTTAACTTGTTTCAATCCACAATTTTGTTTTAAGTATGAAAAACAGATACAAAAATCTTCCATGGTTAATTTTTTTTTATGTGTCTTACTAGAGTTGTACTTTTAGTATAATTTTCCTCGTCACTACTACATCTTGACACTATTGATGTGCTAATCAGCACAATGTTTTTAGCAAAATAAATTAGTAAAACATTAGTAAAATATTAGTAAAACATTAGTTCAAAACAGTTAAGTGCTGACTAAGTATAACTAAAATTTTAGTTTATAACATAATTTTAGCAAACAATTTGCTGAAAAATGGTATACCTGATTTACAAGATGTTTTACCCACTTTTCTACTAACTCATTTTTTTGAGTGTATAATGTATGTAAACACAATTCGTTACACACATGTCAAAATATCGACACACATTTTTTGACAAGCTTTATTTTGTTAAATGTTTTATAAAGTTATCATATTTTGCAATTTTTTTTTCATCTCATTAAAAATTGTATGGCAAATAAATGTTATCCTAGTCTTTGGGTTCGAGAAATTTTTGAAGGATGACTGAGATTTTGCCAGGCTGAGATTTGGCCTAAATCATAATGATTGCTGTTACACTTTTGCTCCTCACTGTATTTTCTTAACTATTTATAAAATAAATTGTTAGTATAAATACAACTTTAGTTGCTAATAAAAAAAAGTAGATAAATAAATACATCTACACCGGTATTAAAGATTTTCGATCATTCTTTCAATGACAGTAAAATTGATAAATATTCATACTCATATGCTCAAAACACTTGAATGCAGTTCTCAGTACGATTTGTGATTGCTTTCGGTCCGGTTGATGGTCACAATTTACACTGTAATGTAAAACGAGTTTACTTTTCAATATTGCATTTTGGCACATTTGTTGAAGTTGAGTTGAATGAACTGTGTTTACGCAAAAAAAAACATGCAAATAAGTATAAGTGACGCACGTTCAACTAAATAAAGTTTAATTTAAAAATGTATGAACAAAGTAATTCCCAAGAAAACCCATACGCTGAAGCTACAAATCAAGCAGCAAATAATGCACTATGGAATCTTTCCGGACGTCAAACAACAAATGCAGCCCCTCTGCCCACATCCCTACCGCAAAGTATATTTACAAATCCGGCAATACAGCCGTCAAGTGTTGTTAACTTATCCAATTCTTCGGATGTAGTAATTGGGCCCATGACCCAATATCAGGGACCAGTAACCATTTATCAGTATATGGACGCAACAGTGGAAGCGCGATCAATGCAAGCGAATGGTGCCGGTGGTATGTCAAATCATATCCATAAGTGTATAAAATTAAAAACAAAAATAAAAAAATAATTGTAAATGCAAATATACTCTCTGATATTCAGTTCAAACAACTTACAAATGCAGTGACAAATTTAATGAGATAAAATTATAATGAAAGCTTTTTGCGGTTAATCAGAAGCTTGGATATTCTGAGCTTTCAGTAGTGAGAACCAAGGCAGAGACTTTTATGCACTATAAAATTGAAAATATGAGCTCAAAATATACAGTAAAAATGCAAAGTATGAGCCAAAAATATGCAAGTTAATTGAAATATGCACTAAAAAAAAAAAATGCAATAAAAATCCAAAAATATGCACTTAAAATTTGATGATATTTAAAAACTGTTTTTTATAAATTGAGAGCATTACACAGTGGTAGAATACGGTCATTAATTCATAACTTCTTGATTTCTGTATTAAAATAATTAAAATTTAGTTTGTGAATAAAGAATTTTGTTTCTGACCTTTCCTCAAAATTAGCACTAAATTTCGACGATATATGCACAGGGGTTGACCAAATTATTGTAGACATAATAAATTTATCAAAATCGGGGGGGAAAAAAGTTCATAAGTAAATCCAAGAAAAGTTCTGAAATGGTTTTATTTTTGCTCTAAGTTCATTATACATTATTGGTAAATATACAAAAAAAAAACATCTTAATTGGGAAGTTCATGCGCTGAGTCCAAAAAAGTGAGCGAACTTTTTTAGGGTTCGCTAGTAAAAAAAAATTGTATATAGTCTTATGGTTTTTCATCTTAACATGTATTATAATATGTGATTATATATGGTGTCATTCATATCCATATAATATTATATATTTCTTATGTGGTAACTTATATTATAAAGGGTCCGCCATCTAACGTTTTTTTTCAACTAGTGCTTATTTCGTGAATGGTAACACTTAGCTCATGTCTGATTTGACATATAATTAGTTTTATCCTTCCGCTGAACGAATATGGTTGTGTATACACTTGGACAACGCTGGGAAATATTGCGACATTACTTTGAAAATCATGGTAATGTTGCAGAATGTGTGCCGATACACCCAAAACGAGTCACTGTTTGGTGCGGATTTTGGTCCAGAGGCATAATTGGGCCATTTTTCTTCGAAAATGAGCAAGGAGTGGCCATTACAGTCAATGGCGATCGTTATCGGGCCATGTTGAACGAATTTTTGTCCGATCGTGTAGGCTACTGCATGGCCAGCCGAGGCAGCCATTTGAATGAGTTATTTTCCATTTTTAACCGGAAGGATTGTACTTTCAAATAAAAAAAGAAATTTGAAAAATATTCAGTAGTTTTTTTTTATAGCATTTTCAAAAAAAAAAAAGTTATTTGGCGGACCCTTTAGCATATACAGCCTTTAGCCTTTGTTTAGCATATACAGCATCGGCCATAACGAATTTTTTTCAGATCATATTTGTCCACAAAAACGAATGCTTTTGAGACGTATAAGACTAATAATTTTCTGAACTAACATTGTGTATGTTCATTTCTTCTATATTTATTAACGGATCATTTTATAAACAATTAGTTAAAATTGATCAAACATAAAAAAGCACAAAACGAAACGGACAAAACAATAACACCCCTTAAAATTTTTTTAAAATTTGTCTACGTTACTGCATATTTTTAAAGTTACAGCTCAAATACAAAATCAGATCACGTTCGATTTAGATCGATATTTATTCTTATCCAAGTTTATCTCAAAATTTAGGTATCCAGTAATATCCGATTAGATCCTTTAAATATATTACCGGATTAAGTTAGATCAAAATTTATCTCAAAATTGGAACATCCAAAAATATCTAATTTAAGATCCTGATGGATCCCAAAATATCTGATGAATTTAGATCTACTTGGATCGAATAAGATCCAAAAAGATAAGAAATTTTTAGTGGATAGAATGAGATTTTTTGAGATTAAATAGGATTTATAAGATATAATTATATATGATTCCATATATAGCACAAGATTAGCAATTAAGTTTGAGATATCATTATATATTTTCATTAATCATTAACAATGCGTATAAGATATAAGTAAATATTGTTATATACATAACCATACATAATTATATATGCGCCTGACGAACATAATTTTTTTACTATTTGTTTTTAATTCCCCAGTAAACAAATGATATCGTAGCATATCAAATTTGATAGTGTCCAATACAATTTAAATCGAAAAATGGTAAATACAATTGTATCTACGTGGATCAAAACTGAATTTAATTACTTCAAATTATATACACAGAAAAAATTATGGGCCAAAAATATGTAATTAATCGATTGTTTGAATATCAATGGCAATTTAAACAATTTTTTTAATTGATTCAATTAAAAAATTTATGGAATTTTCTAATATATCCATACAGTGTTGACAACATGTAAACAAAATTTTTAAAAATTTTGCAAACTATTTTTTTTATTTTATTTAGATTAAATAATCAAACAAAGGTTTAATTATATCAATATATTATTTAATTTGTAAATAAAAAGAAAAAAAAATCGCGAATGATTAACTTTTAATAAGTTGAATAGTTTACCGATTTCAAATACACGCAAAATCGTAGTTATTTCACTAGAGTTTGCAACACTCTTTTTGTTGAGATATTCGTGTACGCACGAAAACTTAATTTAGTTTCGTGTTTTATCTGTGGTAATAAAAGTGCACATGTGGATTTAAATAAACCTTATCGAAAAAGGACAATTAAACTATTATTTTTGTAAATAATTAAATTTTCAATAAGTATAAGTGTCATTAAACTATGATTTTAAAGTTGTGTGTGATTTTTTTAAGAAAAGAATTTAATTACAAGAAAAAGTTCAAGACAAGACAAGCAAAACAAAAATTTTGTCTTTACTTTTATTTGCTTTCTTATAATACATTTTTATATTAAAAAGCTTTAATTTAATTATAAATAAAATGTCAATTTAATTTACAAACCTACATTTCTTTTTTATTTAATGGGAGGCATATAACAAAAATAAAAAAATACGAGTTTTCAATTAAAACTACCATTGTTTTCTTCTCAAGTTTCAATTAAAGTTTTAATCAATTTAACGTAACTTTTTAATTGAGGTTGTAAAGAAAAACAATAACTCTTTTAATTGATATTATTATTATTTTAATTGAAAGAGTGTTAATAAACTGTCTGCAAATTTTTTTAGTTAATACTATCATTTCAGTCGTAGGTGCAAAATCAATAAAAATATTAATTGTTTCAATAACATTTTTAATTGAAACCCGTTTTTAGTTTTTTCTGTGTACAATTGAATCCGAATTTTGACCAGCTATTGTAGTATTAAATATTGTCTTAATATTTAAAATTGAATACAATTACTTCCAATTTGGTATAAATGATCCAATTTGAACTTTTATTAAATATGTGAATATTTAAACAAAAATCAATGTAGAAATTTAAATATTAAATAATTTAGCATAAAAAATTATTCAATTTTTCACTTTTTCACTGTGCATTTTGAAAGTGAGAAAAAGTTCAAATAAAATTGTAATTTTTTATTTAATTATTTTAAATAAAAAAATTTAATTTAAAACTGTTTTAAATGTTTTAGATGAAATTAAATGAAGAAGAATGAAAAGATGCATGAATTGTAATAGAAAAGTTTTAAAAATTACAGAACTAATGTTTTTTAGTTATCATAAAGTAAAACCCGGTTAAGACGAACACGCCGGGACCAGAAAAATTAGTCCATTTAAGTGCAGTCCGTATTAGCCGGGGTAAAATTCTGTTAAATTCTTTTTTAGTTTCTCATAAAGTCTTTAAAATTTAAAACTATTTTAAAAAATTCTGAAATTCTGTTATTTGATTTCCGTAATAATCTGTTTGCGGTTCTTTTGATAAAAAATTTATGTGTTTGGTTTAAAATTCTTTCAAATACAAAAAAATTACGGGAGAAATTGCTAAATCTGGCTAAGTTAGATTTAGTTGGTTTCACCTCAATTTTTGATTCAATGTATTTGCAAAGTTCATGGTCCGATCAGCACAATTTTTTTAGCAAAATAAATTAGTAAAACATTAGTAAAATATTAGTAAAACATTAGTTCAAAACAGTTAAGTGCTGACTAAGTATACCTAAAATTTTGGTTTAAAACATAATTTTAGCAAAAAATTTCCTGAAAAATAGTATACCTGATTTACAAAATGTTTTACTAACTTTTCCACTAACTTATTTTTTTGAGTGTACACTTTTATTGCATTTTTGTTTACTTTTTTTGTTATTGAAGAAAGTAAAGAAAAATGCAATAAAAGTGTAGTCTAGTCAAAAGCGACTATTTATAAGGTACAAAGTGGTCTTTATAAGCTATTTCGGATGCCTAGACACATTCAGATTGTATTGATATGTTCACAAAAGTTGTTCAGATTTACAATGGCTACAATTTTGTCATATATTGTTAGTGAAAAATTATGAGTCCCTGTAAGTTATGCTGAAAAAAGCAAAAAAAAAAAAAAAAAAAAAAAATAATATTCTCCTATATATTTTCAAAAAAAAAACAGGAAAAAATTATTTTTCGCACATAAAATGTTTATAAAATTTGTTCAGTAGACTCTTCACTACATTATTGCCAAATATAGTTAAGCTGTAGGCCAAAAACTGAGAACACTTTTTTTTGAGTGGTGCTCTGATTTTCAAAATCTTTTGAGGTCCATAAAAAAAAAAAAATTGGTAGTCAAACTTTCCAACCGAGTACAGTATAATCGAACCTTTACTGTAGAGTCCGTGCATTTGTTTCACTGTTGCAATGTGTAATAAGAATCGTAATATTATTTCATTGCTCTGAGTTCTGAAGTTCAGTTTTTTTTTTTTACGAAATTTAAGTTTTTTTTTTTTGTTAAAATCCATATGTAAACAAGCTAATGATCCGATTTCGCTAATATTTTCAACAGCTAATCTGACGACTTTTTAAAAGACTAGATTAAAAAAAATTTCAATTTTAAACATCAAAACAGTTATAAGTAATAGTCTGTGTCGGGAATTATTCGATCTCACTCCTTAGTAATCACTGTTTGTATACTGGGGTTGACATTCGAATTAAAATGATTCTATAATCGAACTAACAAAGCGAAAATTCGAAAGAACTATTTAAAAAAATATAAATTTCGAATAACGAATAATTCGCATAAAATTGATGATTAATCGAATAAAACAACTAATTAAAAAATACTTCTTTTAATAAAACGTTTTCAAAAATTTACCAATTTTGGGAAAATTTGTATAAAAAATGGTAATGGACAAAGTAAAATCAAAACTATATTGAAGCAATAACTTAAATTTTAAATATTTTATTAATCGTTTTCGTAGATATATACCCCAGTAAAAAATTTTCGTGTTTTTGAAGCAGGATAAAACAAATGCGCTGATGTAAGTGCTTCCTATTTCATAATATTGAGAAGCAGCAAAAGAAACGAATAATTTTCGTATAAAAATAAATAAAAAAAATGTTTTGCTTACTGTTTTCCTTAACAAGGATGCAGGTTGTAAGCAGCTTACCCTAATCCTTTATAAGGATGCAGGTTGTAATGCAGAAAGTTTCATATCGTTGATTATAAACGATCTGTAAAAAATTTCGAGAGTGATTTCCGATTGTGTTTGGTGTTTTCTAGTACTAAATAAAAAATAATTCGTCATTTAAATGTTTCTGAAGAGCTAGCACGTGGAGCGGAAAAAAAATAAAATAATAGTATTATATGTCAAAAAATTTAACAACAAAAAATTCATAAATTATGAATATTCATATTATTACTTTCAATCGTAATAATGTAGACATGAAATATGATTTTACTGAAAACCATGAGGGTGCTTTTTAAAGTTTAAACTATTTAAGCTATAAAAAATATTGCTATTTTACAACGATAGCACGTTAGCACTTAAACTGTAAATTCCATTTATGTAATTTCTAAGGTAACTAATATAAGATATTAACAGCTCCATATACTAAAATTATCGCCGATATATATTTAACTTTTTATCGATTTTCAAAACTGCATTTTGTTTATCAAACTATAACAATGCCAAATGGCGTATGATTAAGATATTTTTTGGCGTTACAGTCTAAAATTATTGTATTTGAGAATTGGTGTTGTTGCAGGATTTCAATTGATGCCAAAATTCATAAAATTTTTATGTATTTTTAAAATTATTTTTATTCGTTCGATTAATCGAACAATTTTTTAAAATTAAATGTTTGATCAAAAATTGTTTGATTGTTTATTCGAATAAAAATAAAAGCCGGAAAAATTGCAACCCTATTGTATACTAAAATTGATAGCACGTTAAAATTAATGTATATATATATATGTATGTAAATAACTACGTTTTTGCAAACTATATATATCGATGGTCGTAAGTTGTCAACTCATAGCGCATTGCTTTTCGACTTGAGCTAAATATTCCAAATAACTTCGGCATGATGGAGTAATAATTTCTAATACTTTTTTAGTTGTAAAATTATTAATAGTTATGAATTATCCACTTATGACCATCAATATATAAACATATTTATATTTTTTGTTTATTTCTCTGGAAATAGTTAATATTTAAAACACGTAAAAATTACGTTGTTTTAATAAATTTTTGCACAACAACAATAATAAATATCTTCAATAATTTGCAACAATCAAGTCATTTATTTTTTTGGTTTTGGAGTGTACATTTTTCATAAAGATGAATTAAAATTGCAGTTATTAAAATATAACAATAAAAATACACTAAAAAAAATTCTGTATCCTCATTTGGATCCTCCTTGCAGAAAAATTGTTAATTGTTTGTTTAGTTTTTGCTAAATATACAATTTTTTTTTTTTGCCGATATTATCAATTTTTCTGCAAGGACCCTCCCAGCAAAAATGTTACTGACTTTACACAGAAAAAATCATGGGCCAAAAATATCTAATTAATCGATTGTTTGAATATCAATGGCAATTTAAACAATTTTTTTAATTGATTCAATTAAAAAATTTATTGAATTTTCTAATGTATCAATACAGTGTTGACAACATGTAAACAAAATTTTTAAAAATTTGGCAAACTATTTTTTTTTTATTTTATTTAGATTAAATAATCAAACAAAGGTTTAATTATATCAATATATTATTTAATTTGTAAATAAAAAGAAAAAAAATCGCAAATGATTAACTTTTAATAAGTTGAATAGTTTACCGATTTCAAATACACGCAAAATCGTAGTTATTTCACTAGAGTTTGCAACACTCTTTTTGTTGAGATATTCGTGTACGCACGAAAACTTAATTTAGTTTCGTGTTTTATCTGTGGTAATAAAAGTGCACATGTGGATTTAAATAAACCTTATCGAAAAAGGACAATTAAACTATTATTTTTGTAAATAATTAAATTTTCAGTAAGTATAAGTGTCATTAAACTATCATTTTAAAGTTGTGTGTGATTTTTTTAAGAAAGCAATTCAATTGTAAGAAAAATTTCAAGACAAGACAACATTATATTATAAAACATTTTTATATTAAAAACCTTTAATTTTATAATAAATAAAATGTCAATTTAATTTACAAACCTACATTTCTTTTGTTATTTAATGGGGTGCATATAATAAAAATAAAAAAAATACGAGTTTTCAATTAAAACTACCATTGTTTTCTTCTCAAGTTTCAATTAAAGTTTTAATCAATTTAACTAAACTTTTTAATTGAGGTTGTAAAGAAAAACAATAACTCTTTTAATTGATATTATTATTATTTTAATTGAAAGAGTTTTAATAAACTGTCTGCAAATTTTTTTAGTTAATACTATCATTTCAGTGGTAGGTGCAAAATCAATTAAAATATTAATTGATTCAATAAAATTTTTAATTGAAACACGTTTTTAGTTTTTTCTGTGTACAGACTTTTTTTAGTGTACTTTAAAATTAACTTATACACTCAATAAAAAGTTAGTTGAAGAGTTTGTTAAACGTCTACTTCAAATATTTAACTAACTTAAAGCAAATTTTTTGCTGAAATTGGGTTTTCAGCAGAAATTTTAGCTAAACGGATTTACTAAAAAACTAATTTTGAACTAATGTTTAACTAGTTTTTGTTGCTACCAAAATTGTGATGATAAACATATTTATAGCACGGAGAACAAATAAAAAGACAAATAAAAAGGCGAGATATAGATGTCACAACTAGCCTAGACGAAGTAGAGAAAAGTGGAAAGATACAAATAAAGTAGAATTACGTCATACATACATTCATGTAAGTAGTTGGGAATTATTATGTTTTGTTATATAATTAATAAAGTATTTGTTTATTTAAAGATTTTTTATGGATTTGTTAACGATGTGAAAGTCTTGACATTTTTATATATATTTAAAAAAAATTACATTTAAATTTCAGCAAAATAAATTAACTAAAGCAAGAATTTTGTACCAAGTTTTTTTCAATTTACTAATCGTCAGCAAAATTTTTTACTGATTTCAACAAGTCGATTTTCATTTACGTTGAACTACGTATCAATTTTTGCAAAATTTACTAAAGGAAATAAACAAAATATTTTAATAATAACATTAAAAACAAAACATAATAATTTATAATAGCTTAAATTACTTACATGCATCTATGTATATGTATGTATAACGCAATTTTACATTTTTCAAATGAAGATAATTCTAAAATTATAAAATTAAATATTCGAAATGTTGCTAAATATCATAAAACCCTTTAAAGACAAATACCTGAGACAGGCATTTATTGCTTAGTACCAAACAGTATTTTATATTTTATTTTTGCCTGCATCCAAAATTTATCAAAATAATGTTTTGTACAGCAGCACTTAAGCGTTTTTAGTGTTTTGCTTGCATCTTCAATTTTCAAATTTATCAATATATCATGCATTTGGTAAATTGTTTAAGTTAGTTTATTTAATTTATCTATTGGTTTAACTTTTTTTTGAGTGTAGACAAAAAACAGCAAGAAAAATGCTGTAATAACTACAAAAAATTTTGCTTTATTTACCTAAAATATAGCAGAATGCAAGTAACAGTATATTCTGTTAAAATCAACTGAAATATTTGCTAAAAATTCTAGACTGATGATTTCCGAAGGGCACATAAAAATATTTAAAAAAAAAAACTTTGAAAACTTAAACTTACACAGGTAAAAATTGCCAACCGTATAAAATAAATAGTACTGGCAAACCACTACTGTTTTTGTAAAAACCCACCATGCTAAAAATAACCAAACGTACAACTAATATTGTACTATAAAAAACACTATTTTGTTGGCAAAGCATGTGTTTTGCCACTACCACTCTTAAAATTCTTTGCCAATATTGTTTTTACCAATATGACAACCAATTAGAAGCATTATCTTTTTTGTATTTTATTATAGTTCACACATTTAAATAAGATGTAAATGACTACGACGCAACTGTACTGCTGCTTTTATTGTTATTATACATATTTCTCAAAATTAATGTATTGTAAATGCATCAAATTTTTTGAACTACCAACGTTATGCCAACGGTGGCAAGTTCGCTCAAACCAACGGTTGGCCACTGTTATCAATCGGGTAACAGGACACTGCATTAACGAATATCGCCGAAGCTTTACCAGTATTATGCCGATTGTATTTTTCTGTTTCGGTAGTCATAACAATACATTATAGTTATGAAATGTTCAAGGTGTCTAGATTCTAATACTCTTTTGGCCAAAAAAAAAGATCCTGACGCTTACACTCAGGAAATTAAGAAGGTAGAAGTGACTAAAAATGACAGTTGAGTTGACCACAAATGTAGTCAAAATGGCGATGAATGTATTTGTCATATAAATGACTAGCCTTGTAGTCAATTTATCTTTGATAAAACAACTACGATAGAAGTAAAAATCAGACATGGGCGGTGTCAATTACATTTTACAATCATTGACTTGCGAAATATCATTAATAATTTCAGACCTACGCTCACACTTGTGGTCTCAAATGCTTCCTTATGAAATTTGTAAACTTTTAAATACCAAACATGGGGATTAGTAACAACATCTCGGCATTTAATTACATGGCAATTGCTCAATTACACCCAATTACATGTAATTAGACATAAAAAAGTAATTGATCTGTAATTAAATAAACAAATATTGGTATTATGTCCCATGTCTGGTATTGGCAAAATTGAAAACTTTCCAAGGAAGCTTTAAAGCCAACAAGTGTGAGCGTAGGACTGAAATTATTAATTATATGAAAAATTTCATTAGTGAATGATTGCGAAGCGGTCAAAAACAACTAACCTTAAATGATGCTTAAACCATAAAAACGAGCAACAAAACAATGAACATAAAACAACTACAAAAGTTGTAAAAACAGTTATTTTTCGGTATTTTAAAATTTTTTTTTTATAAAAAATATATTTTATACGAAATCCTATGTAAAATGCAAAGTCAAATTACCAAACGGTATTCCAGTTATGATATTTTTATGCATTGGAGATACAATGAAATTTTCTAATTATTATTTGCAAACTATAAACATATCAGTAATAACAAATATAAACTAAATGAGAATTTTTAAAATCTCGACTTAGTCTTCTATTTTTCAATAACAATAACTTGGTAGTTGTTTATTAAAATATTAAAATAACTACTCAAAACAAATGTTACAGGAGTACAGTATTTTTGGTAAGTTATTTTTTGAAATGACTGTCTAAAATAGTCGTTTTATATTTTATAATAGCTTGTGCGCCCCGGTAGGCTAGTTGGTAGCGTGCTGGCTTATCAGTGCGGGGGTCGTGGGTTCGATTCCCACCAGAGGCACTGGTCTGTTTTCGCTACAACGCGCCGAAGGCCATAGTAGCTAGTGCTCGGTTAGGGTAATAGTATATAATTTGTAATTATATGATTATTAATTAATAAAATAAAAAAATAAAAAAAAAATTTTATAATAGAAAAATTACTAAATTTTTTAATCTTTGCGACAAAAGATGTATAGTTTCAATCACACAATTTTAAATAAAACTTTTTCATTAATCGCATGAAATTTTTATTAAACAAGTGCGCCCCGGTAGGCTAGTTGGTAGCGTGCTGGCTTTTCAGTGCGGGGGTCGTGGGTTCGATTCCCACCAGAGGCACTGGTCTGTTTTCGCTACAACGCGCCAAAGGCCATAGTAGCTAGTGCTCGGTTAGGGTAATAGTATATAATTTGTAATTATATGATTATTAATTAATAAATAAATAAAATTTTATTAAACAAAATACAATTTTATGAAAAACCAAAAATAATTTAATGACAAGTTTCAATGGACGAATTCCAGTGACACTTTATAGATCTAATGCAAAAACTCATTGATAGCATAGAGATAAATCTCTAAGTGTATGTCAAAAAAATGGTAAAGTTACGAAACAAACTAAAACTTTATTTTTATATTAAAAATTAAAAAAAAAAAAAAAAATTATAAAAACCAAATACAGTAAACCCGGATTGAGATTCACTCCGATGAACCAAAAAAATTAATTCGTTATAAACCAGGTTCGTTTTTACTGGATTAAAGTTTATTTACAGTTTTTTATTGATTTCAAAATATTAAAAAATTTTATAAACTTTTTTAAATATTGTGAGATTATTTCATTTGATTTTTTAAATTAATAGTTTTCGATACATTTAAGAAACAATTTATGTGTGTTCAGTTTAAAATTCAAAGAAATTTTTGAAAACTATCAAAAACAATGAAAATGAAAATTATTCAAGTTCGAGGCCATACTCTTTATTTCTTTATTGGGATATTGTCCTAACAAATAATCTATAGAGTTTTTGTTTTAAAATTTATTAATTGACCACTTTCAGGAATGTGTTGATAGATCTATTTCGCGAATCTTCTAGGTTCCCATCATCACAACACGTTTTGAAACAGGTAACAATTCCATGCAAAACATCAAGCATTCATATAAACTAGTTTTCTCACTAAATGAGAACTAATATATGAGCTCGAAGTTAAAGATTATCACCATTGATCAAACATTCGACATTCAAATAAGTTCGTAATAACCGAGGTTTCGTCTTAACCGAGTTTTACTGGGTACCGTGAAATAACTCCCAAATGAAATACCCCCAAAAAAAAATTAAATAGCTTCCAAAAATTTTTCATATAAATTGGGATTTATTTCATTATGAAATAACTCCCAATGCGTTAGGACTTATTTCACAATCTTCTGTTACAAATTATTTCATTATGAAATAACTCCCAAATGAAATAATTCCCAACCAGGTTTTGTTGGGAGTTATTTCACTCCTTTTTGGCATTGGGAGTTATTTCACTTTTGTTGGGACTTATTTCATTTTCATTTTTAAATGTGATTTTATCGTTGGCAGTTATTTCATTTTTGTTGGGAGTTATTTCATTTCTATTAAAATTACATTTTGGTAAATTTTATGCATTTGTAACGGTTCTTAAAATTGCCGTAAAGTAAATAATACCAAAAGGAACGCAGTTCTTGCTACAATTTTGGTCAAATAGGTCTTAAAGTGATTAAAAATAATGGCAAATCTTGAATTTGAAATAATGAGTGGCAAAAGAAGAAATAGTAAAGTGTTATACGTAAAAGTCGAAAATCAAATTTATTTAAAAAATTCGGAAGCTAGAGGAAGAAAATATTATACGTGTTACGAAGAAAACGTGTTACGACATAAGGTCCATGGACATTATACTCCAGTGTGGAAACAGATCAGTAATTTTGAAGTTTCTTTTGTGTCGCACGCAGAAAAAACTTTATTTCGCGATGCCGCCTGCCGCGTTCTACGGAGGAAAAAAACCCCTAAGAGCGGCCGAAGGCCGCCACCCAGAAAAACTTGTTTTTCAAATCAGATGTCGAATCCGTTGAAATCTTAGTTTTAGCTTAGTTTAGTTTAGTTTATTGATTTCCAAAACAACAAGATTAAAAATCTTATAATTAAAGTAATGGATTTTTATATTGTAACATTATTTTTAAGGAACAATAATAGGAAAAAATGATTATTATTATTAAAATATAAAAAAAAGAAAAATGTGGGCAGGAATGTAAAATTAAAAAAAAAAAAAATATATAAAAATAATAAAATAAAATTTTTTAAAATAAATAAATATTATAAAAAATAAATATAACCAAACAAATGATGGCATTAAATAGGTACAATTTTTATTTAAATTTCAGAATCAAACACATTTTTAGGTTCGTTTATCTATAAAGTTCAAATATTTGTTTTTTAAAATGTAATGCGTTGCTTAAGAACTGAATGGATGATGGTAATGAGTTCCAAAGACGTATTGAGTTCACAAAAAATTGCCACTTTGATAAAGAGTTTTGAAACAATATGTGGGTAATGTCCTTATTCCTCTGGGAGTTTGAAAACTCAAGTCTATCAAACAAATACGATGGTTCCCGGGTATATATAATTTTATGCAAAAGAATCAGTGTTCTTATTTTCAAAAGATCTTTGAAAGTAACTCCATAAAGTTTTTTTGAATATAAAGAGTTGGAGTCAAACTTCCTTAAATTAAAAACATATCTAAGAATAGCATTGTAAGTAGATGCAAGTTTCTTACTGCATTTAGTGTCACAGCTTGCAAATATTTCACATCCGTACAGTAGAGTAGGCAATAGGTAAGTTTTCGCCAACAATATGCGAACATTTAATGGAGTTATATACTGGGTGTGCCATAGAGTACGTAGCATTGAGTATACTTTTCCAGCAGCAACGTTTATATGGTTAGACCAGGTGAGTGTATCATTAAAAATAACACCAAGGTTTTTGGCAGTGGATACTATATCAATTTTCTGATTGTTTAGTAATATCGTCGGTTCAAAAGACAATTTTAGGGATTTTTTTTTAATAACTAAACATTTAGACTTCAATGGATTAAGACATAAACCATTTGCATTAGCCCATGTGTAAATGTGATCCAAATCAGCATTAAGTTTATCAATACAATCATTTATTTTACTTTTGTTGCTATTTATATAAAGTTGTACATCATCAGCATACATGTGGATTTTACAATGCGATAATTGTTGTGTAAGGTCATTAACATAAATTGTGAATAGTAAAGGCCCAAGTATCGACCCTTGCGGTACACCCTTTAAAACTGGTAGGGCACGTGAAGTTTTATTATCTGCAAAGACAGACTGGCAACGATCCGACAAGTATGAAGATATCAAACGAACAGACATTGGAGAGAAATTGAAGATTGTACTCAACTTTAGACAAAGAACGTTGTGATCCACCATATCAAATGCTTTTGAATGGTCTAATAACACCAATAAGGATACTTCACCCCCATCAATACTTCTACGTATTTCTTCCGACACATCCACGAGCGCAGTTATGCAGCTGTGTTTAGGTCGGAAACCTGATTGTCGATTTGTAAAAAGATCATTATTCTTTATGAATTCAGTTATCTGTTTATGTAGTATACGCTCAAAAACTTTAGATAAGTATGGTAATATGGCAATCGGGCGATAATCTTTGTTTGATTTTGGAGTTGGTATAATTTTGGCATATTTCCAATTTTTGGGATAAATACTCTTCGTAATAATATTATTGAAAATATATGTTATAAAAGGCAGCATGTATGGTAAAATAATTTTCAAAAAATTCGGATGAATGTTATCAAAACCGGATGCATTTGACTTTATAGATCGACAGCTTAATATAACATCTGCTTGATTTATGCAATCAAAAGAAAATAAATTGCCTCGAAGTTCTGCGTTCTGATCATAGAAATTAGAATTTAAATGTACATTAGGCAGATTTATAAATGATTCATTAATACTATCCACATCTATTCCATTTTCAACTAATGATGAGGATTTACCAATACCAATTTCTTTTATGGTCTTCCAGGTTTTTTTAGATCCGACAGCAGATGAGAAACGATTAGAATAATAATTAGATTTTGCAACTCGGATCAATCTATTCACTTCTCTCCGGGCATCACAGTACGATACGTTAAAATCTTGGATTTTAAAGAGTTTCCATTGCTTATATGCAAAATCTCTTCGATTTATAGCCAATTTAATTTCAGAATTAAACCATGGTTTCTTTTTAGTATTTTGCTTTAAAATTTTAAGAGGCACAGATTTCTTAAAAACGTTTGATATGTTGTGTTCTAAAAAGTTTAACTGGTCATCAACTGAAGGCATGTAATAAATGGAATTCCACTCAATCAGGGATAGCTCAGACATCAAAGTGTTATATTTTATATTTTTAAAATCATAAAAAGTGACATCATTACAAATATTGTGTAACCGAAAATCATAATCTAAGAATAACAGATCATGCTTTGAAAAACATGGTGCTGATAGCTGGTCATTTAGTAGAACTTTGTGTATGTTATTAACAAAAAATATGTCCAATAGAGTATTTGTTGTAGTAGTAAAGTGAGTTGGGGTATTAGAATTTGTTGGTTCCAAACCAAAAGATCTCATGTCATTGATAAGATGATTTTCAATGAGAATATTTGAATTAAAATCTCCACATATTATGACATTTTCATATTTTACAGTGAGAGTTTCCACTATTTTAAAAAAATCATCTGTTTTTACTCTTGAGTTCGGCCTGTAGACAGTTCCAACTAATAATTTAGAGTGATTCGCCATAATTTCAATAAACAGGTACTCTATATTAGCATCAGTTTTCCTTTTAGGGTTTGAATTTTCTTGTGAATGTATTCTTGTATTCTTGTATTGTTATCCAGGTTTCGATCATTATTTGAGTTTCTACACATTTTGCTTATAATTCCATTCCTAACATACATAGCAACACCACCACAAGGAGTTTTTCTATCACAGCGATATAGTCGAAAATTTTTTAATTCAACAATAGAGTTAGTAATAGAATCTTATATTTTTAAGACATCAAGTAATTCGTAAAAACAAATTTTTCTGTGTGGCTCTTAGGGGTTTTTTCCTCCGTAGAACGCGGCAGGCGGCTTTGCGAAATAAAGTTTTTTCTACGTGCGATTATACGATTTATAAATTTAGTTTTATTTTGTGATATACTACTAAAGAATATTTAAAAAAATTGTATTGATATACTAAATATTATTAATCTTTTTATTTTAAAAAGTCTGGACGCTATGCCACATTTGAAAGTGACATAATATCCAAAAAAAACAATTTCCAAATTGTCATAAAGTCCATGTACATTATGACACTTTTCGAGTGACATAACGTCCATGGACATTATGACAGTGTACGTCATGACATGCCACCTCTGGAAAGCGGTGCGTACGATTCAAGCCACCGTGTTTCACGTCCTATAGGAGCGGCCATGGCCGCGAATCGAACGCGCCTATCTTTATAATATGTTTAATATTATGTACATTTTTACATTTATTTATGAAATAAATAGAATTCGATGTTTTTGAATTGGGAATTATTTCATTTTTTTGGGACTTTTTTCATTTGGAGTTGTTTCATTCTTTGTTGGGAGTTATTTTATTACTATGAAATAACTCCCAAATGTTGGCGCTTATTTCATATTTTCTTTGGAGGTTATTTCATTTATTAAAATTGGGACTCATTTCATTTTTTTTGGGACTTATTTCATTGGGAGTTATTTCATTGGGATTTATTTCATTTGGGAGTTATTTCACGGTACCGTTTTACTGTACGAGACTTCTAGAAAGAATCATCAAAAACACAAAAGTGTGAGTAAACTTGTATATTTTTTGAATAATTAACAAAAAATAATTAAAATGTTTAGTATTTAAGCCAACGATTTTTTTTTTAGTTATTTTAGGAGTTTTTGAATAAAAAAAAATCTTTTTGATGAACTATATTTTTAGAAATTTTTTCTCATTTTTAAACCTTGTGCTAGCAGGGTTTATAAATAAAAAAAACATTTATGTTTCAAATTTAAAAAAAAAATATAAATAAGAAAAGCAGCTCAAAAAATTGCTAATAGAAACAATCAGCGAGAAGTACGTATCAAACATACCTCATACTTGTTAAAAGGGCGTACTTATTGTAAGATATACACTTAGGGAAAAAGCTTCAGCACATTTATGAAAAACTTCATAAATGTAAAGTTTATTGATTTTCGTCCAATGTAACAGTTCAATAATTTGATGACGCTGTTTCATAAAAGGGAAAATTGGTGACAGACTTCTTTATATTTATGAAACGTTTTATAAATATGAAAAAGAAGTTTTATAACTTTTTATGAAATGCTTCTTAAATGCTATTAAATATTTCATTAATTGGATGAAGCAGTTTAATAAATATACATATATGAAAATTTAAAAAGTTTATATGAAAGTTTAATAAATTTGTATGAATATTTCATAAATAGGATGTAGTAGTTTCATACATTTTTATGAAATGTTTCATAAATATTATCAAACGTTTAATAAATGTACATTTAGTTTAATAAATATACATATATGACAATTTAAAAAATATATATGAAAGTTTAATAAATTTTTATGAATATTTCATAAATAGGATGAAGTAGTTTCATGCATTTTTATGCAATGTTTCATAAATATTATGAAACGTTTAATAAATGTTTCATATTCTATTGAAATAATACTATTTAAAATTTAGAACACATTTAATAATATTTTATTGACGTTTCAGAATTTAAAATAATGCGTGTCAGTTTTTGAGTTTTAAAAAATCTAAATTGCAAATAATAATTTATAAGTTTAAAAAAAAATATAAAATTTACAATAAAAAGCTAATGTATAAAAGCAAATTTTGTGGAGCTTTCTTATGAAATGATGAAGAAGTATTAAACATTTGTCATAAATTTGTATGATACTTTTCATAATTGATGACAAGCGATTTATGAAACAATATCATCAATATGATGAACAATTTTTCCTTGAATGTAGGCAATTTTAGGCGACAAAGAATTTATCTGACTAATGGAGTTAAAAAAAATTTTCAATTATTCCATTCATTTCTTTTTTTGTAATTTAAATTTAATAAAATTATAAAAAACATATTACGAAATTTTAAAAAATTGCTTTAAACAATCATTTTGTGCGAACTCTTCGCATATCCCCGGGAATACTCCTACGGACCCCTGGGGATCCGAGGGTCCCCATTTGGGAACCGCTGTTTTCGATAATTGATAAGTTTTTAGCTCTGAATGTGATTGATTGACATTCATATCACACCAATACCATGTCGACAACAAAGAAGAATAACTTGTATGATAAAATTATGAACCTAAAAAAAGAGCAGTGAAACCAAACAAACCAGACAAAACGATATACAAGTCAGTACGATAAGTTTCTCTCTAAAAATCCCACATATGTTTTGTTTATTATCATTATTATAATGAATGTTTTTGTAGTCAGTAATGTCAACTTTTTGAGTAGAAAAAGAGCTAAAAAAAGTGGTGAAAACCGTCAATAAGAGTTGTTTTTGCCTAAAAAAACACTATTACACATACAAAAAAAAAATAAATTTTATTGACAAATTTTACAGAATCTAAGTAATTACCAGACTTCCACAATTTCGTCCTATTCAAGGAATCGTCAGTATGCAGTGTAGAAACGGTAATGACTTGTCATTACTTTTCTAACTACCAGTAATGACACCAGCTTACTCTCTGCATTACTTTAACTCAAATAATAAAGACTTATTAATAACTATTTAATTTTCCCATTATTTTAATAGAAAAAATAATGCTTTACCCATAAGTACTTATTTTTATCATTATTTTAAATATACAGTAATGATCTCAAAATTTTTTCAAAATCTATTTTTAAGATCATTATTTTTCAACTCTTTGTTAGCAACACATTTTGTTCAAGCAAGTCATTTATGTGTGTATTTATTAGGTATAACATGTAGAGATAGCTCAGATGTTAGAGCAATTGACTGACAACGTGGAGTCCCAGGTTCGAATCCTGTGTGGGCATATTTTTTAAAACACATTTTTTCCTTAAAACAAATATTTTTTTTTATTTAATTAAGTTTTTTTTAAAAAAATTTACTTTTATACTTATTATTTTAGTCAATACTAGTAAGCATATAGGTAACCACATATTTTTCAATTTTTCGTAAGATGTTCAGTAATGATATGTCATTATTTTGCGCCCCATCCTCATATAAAAGTAATGACATTTATACTGACCAGGGCAGCGACATTCACGCAATAAAAAATCTAAAATGTGCTCTTAAAATATGCAGTAAAAATCCAAAATATGCGTTTAAAAAATGCATTTAAAACGAAACATGCTTTTTTGTTTATTTTTAATTAAATGTTAATTAAAATTTTAACAAAATATGCAAATAAATTGAAAATATACAAAATATGTAATTAAAAATGCAAAAATATGCATTTGAACATGCATATTTGCATATGTATGTTAATTAGGTATTGGAATAAAGTAGCCACATATGATATATCTTCCGATTTCGGACTTAAGTTCAATTTTGTTCGCAAATATCTTTTGAAAATATCTGCCGAACTTTATATAAAAAAATTGTTTTCATTTGTGTGAAGTTCTTGCGAATTGGCAAAATTTCTCAAAATTTCCCTTTTTAGCTACACTGATAACTGGGGCAACCAGAAATAAGCTAGAGCTTGTTTTTTATTTGAAAGGATAGAACTATTAGTCCGGTCAAATTAGCCAGAAAAATAGTGTTCAAATAACAAAAATTTCGACAAAGCTGAATTTTGGTACTGGAAATAAAATACCAAAATCCCTTGCCTGCGGAAACAGTTATTTAAGGTCAAAAATCAAAATTTTCGGTTTTTTTTTGGATTTTTCTTGTAAACGGTTAGTTTTAGCAAAAAACAATGTAAGACAAAAATTGTAGATCACAAAATTATCTATAAAAATTGTCCTAATACTTCTTTTTCCAAGAGTCAGCAATATGCACGCATAGGCATTTAAATGAAAATGTAAAAGAAATTATATCTGCTGCACTTGTAGGATCTGAATTATCGAAGATCGTGGTAAGACTTGGAGGATTTCATTTACTTATGTCGTTTTTTGGATCAAATAGGAGTAAGCAACTCCTTCAACATTTAGAATCGCGATATCCTAGAAATGGTGACTCTTAGAAGAAAAAGTATTAGGACAATTTTTGTAGATAACAAATTTTATGATCTACAATTTTTGTCTGACCTTTTTTTTTGATAAATCTTACCGTTTACGAGAAAAATCGAAAATGTTGAAATTTGGACTACACCCAAAAAAAAAGTTTGTAAAGTCAGCAAAAAATTTTGTTGAATCAGCAAAATTTTAGTCAGGAGGGTGCTAGCAAAAAAATTGCTAATGTCAGCAAAATCTTTTGCTGAAAATCAGCGAGCTGATTTTTAGCAACATAATTAGTAGATTTAGCAAAAGTTTTGCTTACACTTAGTAGATTAGAAATAAAAAACCCTTGGTAAAAATTAATAAATTTTTTGCTGAATTTTGGTAGACTAAAAAAAACGCAAAAAAATTGTAAAAAACTTGTAATTTAGTTAATATATTTGATGAAAATCATAAAACATATTTTTGTAATTCTTTTAAAAATAATTTACAATAATTACGAAATATAAAAATTTTTATTTTCCCACATTGACGACACGAATTAATTTAATATCTGAAAATATATAGAAATAAATATATATAACATAACAAAAATTTTCTTTCAACTACTTACATCAATGGTAGTCTAAATGATGCTTTCTTTTAAAGAACGCAACTGCCGAAGATAATTATAGAAACGAAACGAAAAAATAAACAAAAACAAACGAAACGAAAAAAACAACCCTTTTTTTGCAATAAGAAAAAGGAACAATACAAATCTACCTTAGATGTGTGTCTTTGTCTTTCGATTTACTCTGTCTACATGTCTGTATATGTTTGTTTGCAATTTGACCACACTAGATTATTAATCTATTAACATTTATTTCTTTTATTTTATTAATAGACAATTATTTTCACAAGCCGGTGACAACGCCAAATTTAAGTTGTTTTAATCCTCAATTTTGTTTTATGTATGAAAAAGAGATACAAAAGCCTTCCATGGTTGATTTTTTTATATGTCTTATTAGAGTTGTGCTTTTTAGTATCATTTTCCTCTTCTCTACTACATCTTGACATGCCGCGGCATCTGCTTCATTCTGCGTATATCTTTCAATCTGTTTGTCGCCTACACTATTAATGTGCTTATCAGCACAATTTTTTTTAGCAAAATTAATTAGTAAAACATTAGTATATTAGTAAAGCATTAGTATAAAACAGTTAAGTGCTGAATAAGTATAACAAAAATTTTAGCTGAAAACACGATTTTAGCAAAAAAATTTGCTAAAAAATAGTATACCCGATTTACAAGACGTTTTACTAACTTTTGTACTAACTTATTTTTTTGAGTGTAGAATAACTATTATTTGCAATGCTGTACCCAAGGTCTGTACCAACATTCAAAAATATTTCATTTGAAATGTCTATTTTGACCGGACTATATTATGAACATTTTAAGATATATAAGTTACACTCAGAATATTTCTCAGGTAAAATAGACAAAAATGCTCGTACATTTTAAGAAAATATTCGTTGTTTTGCTGGAACAAAATATTACATCCAATGAAGTTATGTCAATTCGTAAATTGTTCGTATATTTTCTTTGTAGTATTCACGATATTTTTGTTTTTTTACGAAAAAAAATTTTGTATAACTAAAATATTTTACGTAAAATTGAAAAACTTCTAGATTTACGAAATGTTTGTTGATTTTAGGAAACAAAATATTACGTAGAATTGATAATTTTTTTTTTAAACGAAAATAAATTTGTTTTATTTTCCAGAAATCTTACAAGTTACAAATTATTTTATAATCAATTGGAAAAGTACTCACCGTGAATTGTTTTATTTAACATTTCAGACACTAATTAATTTTTTTAATTTATTAACAATTAATAGCTAAAAAATGTTGTAAGAAAACACTTTTTGTTTTAACACGAGTTTTTATAGCAAAAGTTTTCTGTTTTTTATTACAATCATTGAGATTGTGAGAGCAGCATAAAAATTACAAAAATTGTGTGCGTTATTTAAAATATATATATATATATATTACCCTCCTGGAATTAAAAAAAATAATATATATCTCTATTTTCGGTTTTTGGGCCCAGGGACCCTGGTGTCCAGAAACCGGCATGCTTAGAAACATAAAAATGAAATTTCCCAAATATTTCATAAATTATATTATTTTTTTGATACATGATACGAAGCATTTCCATTTTGCGATTTAATCAAAAAATACTATTTTGTTGTAATTGCGATGTTTTCGAAAATAGCGATGCAGTCAAAATTTGTAAACGGTTGTATAGGGCATAAAATATAATATATATAATATAATATATATAATATAATTTTTTAAATCCTGAGGAAATTTCCCTTCATAAGAGTACACACACTTGTATGTTACTACTGTTTTTAGGCCAGGGCCGAATTAACCGAAAAGAAAAAACTTTTTTATTTCTGGAATGGACCACCCAGTTTTTTTTTTAAACGTACCATAAAGTGCAGTTTAAACAAAATTCGTTATTTTAATAAGCTTCTTATATACGAAATAACTTAAAATTAAAAATAGTGAGAGAAAAAGTAAAAATTTAAAGAAAATTTTTTATTATTTACAAAAACATCGTATTTCTTCATCAACAAATTTGTGTTCGTAATATTAATGAATTTTCTTAATATACGAATTATATTTTATGAAATATGAATCGCAATTACAAAATTTTCGTGAAATGCACAAAATTTATTTAACGAAATAAACTTTCGATTTTCTATATATGAAATATTTTGAGTGTAGAGCTTTTTTAACTTTTTTTTTGATATTTGCTTATTTTATCTTATTTTGTAGTTATTAGCTGCTTTTATACGTTTTTAAACAAAAATTAAGCTTATTTTGGCTTTTTTCTCATAAAATAGAGTTTTTTGATATTTTTTAGCAATCGATATTTCAAAGCATTTTTTTAATTGAAAGTTGAATGTTAAATATGGTTGGCTTATCAAAAACTATTTTGATAAACCAATTTGTATTTTTAAGTTTACAAAAACAATTTCTGTATTGCACTTTTGTTTCACTGACGAAGTTCCAAAAAATAAATTTTATTTAATTATATCACCGATTTTAATAAAAAGTTATGAAATTTTACGGTTTGTTTTTGGAAATTTAACGGCTTATTTTTATATTTTAACGGCTTATTTTACTGTTTGTAGAGCTTTTTTTAAGCATTTTATGCCTTAAAAGAAGAAAAAATCACAAAATAATCAAAGCTTTTGTAAACTAAACAAAAATTTGTCCATTTCACGAAAGTTTTTGTTGTTTTGACACGTTTTTCGTATTTTTTACGTGGATTTTGTGAATGTAGTGAAAAATTTAGCTTTTAATTTGTTATAAAACAAACACGAAAATAACAAAAGCATCAATAACTGCTCTTTTATGTTTTGTCACCACTGTTGCCAGGTTTGACGATTTATCGTCATTTTGACGATTTTTAGTACCTAAATTACTAAATAACGATTGGACGATTTTTGCTTCCAAAATGGCGATTTTTTGACAAACGTTTAATATGTCAGCAAAACATTTATTTGCTATTATTAAAAAATCACCGGATCTATTTTTGGATTTTTATTATTTGGTTAAAATTAAAAACTATTTTTTATTGAAAGTTTAGCAAAAAAGTTATTTTATGGATTCATGTTAGGTTTATTTTAATTTATTTTCTGCACTTAATAAAGGTAAACCCAACTGCAAATGTAGCTAAAAACAAATGAAATTTCACTTGAAAAAAGAACGACTTACATATAAGTAAATTCAACTAACATAGTCATTTGATTTTTACTGTTCAAAAAAGTAACTACAATTGTATTATTAATGAGTGGTTCAGTCAGTGCAGTAAAAAATAAACAAACATTAATTTGTTTTATTTTTATAAATAAAAAAAAAAATACTGTATAAAATGAATGTAAAATCATAATACTGTAATTTAATGTGGTTTGTTTTTTAAATGACAAATGACTATTTTTTCACCTAAAAATAAAGATACTGTACACTGATAGAATTTTCTTCCATAGTATTAATGAAACGATTTCATTAAAATCGATTCATTGGTTTAATGAAAAATTTCATTAACTGAATGAAAATTCATTAATATTGGTATTTTTTTCATGAACATTTTTTATGATTTTTTCATAACTTCATAAAAAAAATTCATTAAATCAATGAAAAATTTTCAAATTTTTTTCAATAACTATAATGTGAACTATAATCGTCGATCGTTCTACATTCCAAGCCAGATCGATAAAAAATTACATATTTTGTACCGACATAAAGAATGGCCCAGTTATAATCTGGACGCATTCATAACGTTGTTACAGCGCCCCCAGTGTATGAAATTTTAAACCATTTACATATTTTGTTGACAAGACATATACCGTTATTTGACATAATTTTCAAGTCTGTCATTCGAATAGTATTTCGTACAGACGCCATGGAACAAAAAAGACGTGAAGAAATTTTGCACACTTTCTTAGAAAATCCAACATTCAGTGGTTCGAAAATTTCTAAAATACTTACGATTCCTAAATCTACAGTATGTAGTGTTTTAAATCGGTATAATGCTACATTTAGCATAAATAGGAAACCAAGACACGTGGAAAAATGTAAGGTTAGGAACCCAACTTTGGAGAGAAAGGTATTAGCATCAGTACAAAGAAATCCTAGAATGTCTGACCGCGATAAAGCCAAAAAATGTAAAACAAACAGAAGCAATGTCCAGCGAATACGTGTACGTAATGGATTGAAGGCCTACTGAGCAATTAAATACCAAAAACGGACAGAAAAACAAGAATCTGTTGCCAAAACACGTGCTCGTCTGTTGTATACCAATATTTTAACGAAGTTTAAAGGTTGCATTATGATGGATGATAAAACCTACTTAAAATGCGATTTTAAGCAGTTACCTGGAAACAAATTTTATATTGCAAAGGAGCATGGAAATGTCAGCGCTAAATATAAGTATACCAAGTTGGATAAATATGGCAAAAAATTCATGATATGGCAAGCGATTTGTAGTTGTGGGTTGAAGAGTCCTGCTTTTGTGACATCATCAAAAATGACTTCTGAATTATACATAAAGGAATGTCTCCAAAATAGAGTATTACCAATGATTGAAAAGCACAACAATTCCGTCAAATTTTGGCCTGATCTAGCAACATGTCATTATTCGAAATTAACCAAAAAGTGGTATAATGACAAAGGGGTAGATGTAATACCCAAACACATGAATCCTCCTAACTGCCCACAATTTCGACCAATCGAAAGATATTGGGCAAATGTAAAAAATAAATTGAAGAAGAGTAATAAAGAAGCAAAAAATTAAGTTATAATGTTACAAAAATGGAACCAGAGTGCTAAAAAAGTAAAGCCGAAGGATGTGCAAAAATTAATGGGGAGCATCAAAAAACATTCCGTTCTTTTTTTCGTAACAAAGAAAATTAATTTATTTGTATGATTTTCCTGAATAAATTTCCTTTAATTTGGTGTATAATTTATAAAAATGTGTCTGTTATTTACAAAGTTATAACTACTTTTGTTCGTCCAGATTATAACTGGGCCATTCTTTATAAGAAAATATGTCATCTTTTAACACAAATTATAAAAAATGTAAGGAAAGATTTGAACAATTTTGTAAAAATAAAACAATAAAAGCAGAAATAAATTAAAATTGGACCAGACCAGCCCTTATATATAATATCAACGAATGATAATTTCTCAATAACCACCAAATTAATGCTATGCTAAAATAATCATAAAAAGTGCAAATTATTAAATATCAACGAAATAAAAATTTCATATACTTTATGAAATTTTCATTGGGTCAATGAAACCATTCATTAAAATTGATTTAATGAAACACCTTTCATTGACTCAATGAAACGTTTCTTTAGGGACTTTTTTATAAAAATTCATTGGATTAATGAAGGAATTCATTAATACTACGCACAAATTTCTATCAGTGTAGTACAACTGAAACAACGACAAATATTTACAGCAGAAGTTCCCTGAATATGTGCTTACTTTTTTCATGGTTGGCAAACACTATATTTTCATTACAATGGCAGTTGCCTGCCACGGCCACACCAAATACATCAACAAAATAACGTTATAAATCGTCGTTACGGCATTTTAGCGTTATTTTGACTTTAACTAGTTCAAGATATTTCAATATCAAACAGGTTAAATAGAAAACTAAAACCGTTTACATAAGAAGAAACATGGAATCGCTTTTTCTAAATTCCATTCCGCTATTAGTGTTACTGCGATAGCCAATCGTTATTATGAAAAGTTATTGAGTGCCAAACCTGCTTTTTTTAATATTTATATTTTTATAAAGTTTAATTAGTGTAAGATTGAGATAAAAATAAAATATTTTTTAAATTAAAAAAAAACATCCAAGTTTTTGCGAAACAAACATCGAGTTCGAATATTCTGATTTATAAATCCAAAAATAAATCCGGTGCTTAAAAAACAGGCCTAATAATAATATAAATAAAGTGTTTCAAAGTGAAACTTCAGATATTCACGATTTATATTTGAAAATGGAAAAACATGCAGTAATAAACAATATTTAAATAAAAATAAATAATAATATAAATGATAAATAAAATAATAAATAATTTTTAGCAATATTAAAAACCAACCCAAAATGAAAAATATGAAATAATCAAAAATTTCACAATTTTTGTATTAAACTATGTCATCACATGTAATGCAATTTGAAACTTTAATTCGTTAATGAAAGTCCAAATTTAATAATTAAAGAAAATAACATTGTTAAAGAATTTCTAAACTATGTAAAAGAATTTAAGATTTAAAAATTGTGCTACTGAAGTGATGTTTACAGAATTATGTAGAAGGAATTAACGGTTAAAGTGGTAGATTAGATTAGATCAAAAGGCACTATGCACCGCGACCAATGTAGGTCTTCTGTGCTGCCTAAAGTTACCTACAGATTCAAGCTACCTATAAAGCCAATTATCCTATTAGGCAAAATGTTCGCGATGTCGGAAGGCGAAATGAAGCGATCACCTAGAAACCTAAGTCTCCTATCACAAAGCCTGGGACATTCGCAGAGAACATGCTCCGAGGTCTCAGACACCATCTCGCAAAACCTACACATATCCGTGTCCGATTGACCCTTCTTGTGCAGATGGTATCAGAGATTACAGTGTCCAGTTAAGTACGACGCCAGGGTCCTCAAGCCCCCCTTTCAAGCGACAAGAGTCGCCTCGTATTAAATATATTACACCGATAGCACATGAGTACTTGAAATGTGAATTACATTATTATTATTTTTTTTTTTTATTAAAACTTTATCCCACTTGTAACAAATATTTTTTGTTTTGACGATTTTTGAAAATATAATGACGATTTTGACGATTTTTATTGAAAAATTTGACGATTTTATGCTCAACATACCTGGCAGCACTGTTTGTCACCTTAACTATAATTTTGCCATTCATTTTGAGTCATCGAAAATCACCATAAATAGTGCCAAAAGCACCAAGTATGTATCACTATAAGTAGTACGTCAGTTATCGTAAAAACACAACGTTTTAAATAGCCGGTAAAAACTGTCGGTTATAATGTCAACAAATTATCAAAAAATTAAATTGTTTTTAAATACACTTTAGTATTTAATGGGCTAAGATCGCGTTCGGTGGATGTTTAAATACGAGAATTTAATAATACAACAATAATTTAATTTAATTTAATAATTATATAAAAGCTTCTTAAAAATTGTTTTTGTTTTTGCTTCTAAAACGCCTTTAACGATCGTTCGCATAAATGTGAATTTGTCATCAAGAATTCTAGCTTTAGCAATAAAAAAAATAAAATATAAATACGTCACCCCCATCCATTTAAATACACAAAAGTGACTTAAAAATTTTGTTGGAGTGAAGTGTAAACTTAATCGTATTTTATCTTTATTTCTACTTTGAAATAATTCAATTACAGCGAAAGTGTTTTGTGGTGGAACGTGTTTAATTTCAAAATAAAATTAATCGTCTTGATTTTATTTTTCTCAATAAAGAAGTGAAGAATTTTTGTAAATCTAATTTATTATTATTTAAATGCTAAAAAAAATGTTTAAATAATTGCAAAGCTACAACACCCCCCAAAATTTCACGAGATTATTTGTTATAACAAACTTTGCTTGGATTCTATTTCAATTGTGCCATTATTATGAAGCTCTTGTTGAAGGTCAATTCGCAAAGAACACGTCAACGTCATACATATTCAAAAGTCTGTGATTCCCCACCGAAATCCCCAAAACGTACGTATACAATTTGATAATTAAATAATTTAACTACAGTGACTCAGAAAAGTAGTCGGACAAAAGCAAACTAAATTCCTTTTATTAAATTTAAACATTTATTCAGGCTCCTATGAAATTTCAAGACGTTATTCTGCATTCTGTTGCGTCTAAACGAACGGAGTTTTTAATTTCTTATTGACTGTCGCTGTTTTGGATAAAAATTAGCGAAATCGTTCAACGGAAATATGATTCCTCTTATTGAATTAACATTTACTTAAAATCATGCTACACCGAAAAAATTATCAACCTAAAATATCTAATTAAGGATTTGATTTGAATTTAATTTGTTTTTGAACAAATATTTAATTGAATCAATTAATATTTTAATTGGAAAAAAAAATATACACTGTATGCATAAATAGAAAATTTTCAGTATAAAATACCAAATACATTTGAAGTTAACAAACAAAACAAGCACACACACAAACAGACTCAGCATTGCAAAAAACACACATACCAACGTATAGATCACACACTTTTTTGTGAGCATCATATTTTTGTAGAAGTTATTTATAAATTTTTTTTCTTTCTTAATTTTAATAAAAGGTTTAATTGAATCATTGAAGTGATAGGTGCAAAATCAATTAAAATATTAATTGATTCAATAAATTTTTTAATTAAAACCCGTTTTTAGTTTTTTCTGTGTACAATAAAATCTAAAATTACTAAAAATTAATTCAAATTGATGTTGCAGAAAAATTGTTTAAATTAGCGTAGTTTTTTTTTGTTGCTTGTAATTGAAATTACCAATTTAATCTGTTCAAATCTGCAAACTTTTTGCAAAATATCAGTAGACAAAAAAAAAACTGAAATTTTAATTATATGTTAAGATTTTCTGTAAATTAAGGAGTTTACCGTTCTTTTTTTATTATTTTTGATTTAAGCAGGATATACTTCTGTTTGCATTTAAATAAATTTAACGTTAATATATCAAAAATGTTGTAGACATAACAGTTTTTGTTTGCTGTTTTTGTTTACAAATTTAATATTAAATTTTAACAAAGTACAGTACTTTTCGTTTACAGTCACATCGCTTATAGTCCATTTAGCGATATAGTCCATTTTTACACTTTTACTGTCATCTAAAATCAAATTGCATACAAAATATTTAGGATATAGTCCATTCACGATATAATCACATTTGGCTTATATGCCACTAAACTCTGGCTACTAAAAGTAAATTTATATGCAAATAATTTAAGTTATAGTCACAATACAGAAAATTTCTAATATAATTGTGAAATCTTGAATTTTTTTCGGTTTAAAATTATTTAAAAATTTAAGAGGCTAAAACGAAAATTGTAACAAGGAAACTGAGCTGAATCGTTTCAAACATCGTTTTTATATTCCAAATTTTCCACCTGTTATAATAATAAATAAATTGCATATAGTAACATTTTATGATGACTATATCACAATTTATTTATAGGCAACAAAATGGCATATAAAAAAACTAGCGATATAGTCACATTAGCGATATAGTCCACAACTTGTGTGCAACTAAGAGATGTGACTATAAGCGAAAAGTACTGTATATTGTTATTTTCAATTAACTAAAATTCTACTCAAATATACACTCAGGGAAAAAAGTTTCATCATATTGAAGATATTGTTTCATAAATTGTTTGTCATCAATAATTCATCATATTTATAAATTTTTCATAGATATAATGAAGAATTTCATACGAATTTCTGTCAAATGTTTCATAAATCTTCATCATTTCAAAAAAAGGTTTCATAAACCGTATGAACTTATTTTTTTTTTTGTTGGTTTCCTATCAATTGAAATTTATAAATTATGAGTTTTCATTTGAAATTAAGAAAATGTAATTTGTGATTTAGATTTGCTATCTAAAATTTAAGAAACTATCATAAAATTTTCATGGAATTTTGTGAATATAAATTTAACTTTTATAAATTTCAGCGGAAACGGAAATTCTTAACATAAATTTTCAACTTTTTACTTCAAAATGAAAATTCTTTAGTTTTTCTGAATTTTGATAAAAATGAATATCGATTGATATTTCCTGAATTTAGATCTTCCGATCAAAAAAAGTTACATCTCAAATACAAAATCAGATCTCATTTGATATAGATCAATATTTATTCTTATCCAAGTTTATCTCAAAATTGGGGTTTCAAGTAACATCCGATTAGATGACTCAAATATATTACCGGATTAAGTTAGATTAAAATTGCTCTCAAAATTGGGGGATCGAAATAAATCCTATTTAAGATCGTCATAGATCCAAAAATATCCGGTAGGATTAATTTATTTCGACTTGGATCTAATTAGATCCAAAAAGATACGAAATTTTTGGTGGATAGAATGAGATATTTTGAGATTAAAATTTAAAGAAAAATAATTTTAACATATGCGCATATATAATTATATATGGGGTTATATATAACAATATGTAATTATGTCTTATACGCATATCTCAAACTAAATTGTTAATCTTAATGTCATATATAATTATATCTTAAATTGCATTATTCATATTTCACCATATATAAGAATATTATATATAGCTTATATTATATCTTATATAGCTTATATTATATGATTACGTATTGTGTTAAATGTGAGACTGCATTATTATACATGACAATAGATCTATCATGTCTTATTATGTATAACATATATGATTAATAACTAATTTTATAAAGTTCAATATAGAATTATATATCGTTATATATGTTACCGCATAAGACAGAAATAATAAGACATGGCCATGCATGACTCCATATATAACCATATATAACCATATATTATAATATATTTTAAGATTATAAAATATAAGATCATATATACATTTTTTTACTCGGGCTGCTAATTTATCTCACATTAACCAAAGTTTAGGTCTTAACCATACACTCAGAATATTATGTAGTTTGCTGTTTGTAGGTTAAGTTGAGTTAAAAATAAAGGAACATGCATTTATTTTTCAAATAAATATTTTTTTTTTCAACTTTTTTATACATTTGTTCAAAATAATTTACTTTTACCGTTTTTTTTTTTTTTAGTTTCATTTATTATTTTCATTTATTTAAAGTTTCATAAAAACTTAACCACAAAAACGGAATATTGTAGTTTGTTTGTTTAATTTACAGTTCTTATAAATATTTTTTGTTTGTTAAAAAAAAAAAAAAAAATAACTGTTTTTGTATAAAAAAGATTTGTTTATATACAAATTCATTTCAATTCAAATTACAAGAAATTGAAAAAGTTTACACAAATGTATTTTGTAGAAAAGAAAAACAAAAAACTGAAATAATTTCAAATAACTGAGTATAACTTTTATTTTTACTGATCTGTGGATAGAATTTGAAAATTTATTTTTAGATTACTATTCTTTTGTTCATACGGATATTTAAAAATAAATAACAAGAACAATTCGATTTAAATGAAAAGTGAGTAGACCGGCTTTTAAGTGATTTATTATTTATGTTAAACAAAGTTTTCAGTTAATATTTTCAGTGTAGTTATGAATGTCCAATTTATATGGAAATGTCTGTGGTTAAAGTTAAATTCTGGTTATAAATAGAAATGTTACTCACAATTAAATTTGAAATTCTTAGTTTAAATTGATATATTCTGAATTACAGTTGCAGAAATATTGGCGTTTAAAAATAATGTATTAATTATAAATTTTCGTCATTGGCTGTAACATTCATTGTGGTTTGTACGCTGCCAATGAAAATTTTTCAATTCATAAAAATGTATGAATTTGCTTCATCATATTAATAAATCGTCCTTTAACGTTAATGAAACATTTCATGAAAAGCTATGAAACTTCTTCATATTTATGACACATCTCATAAATACACTGCGTTGCATAACTATAGTTACAAATCATTTTTGCAATTTTTTTTAATATGACAAACATTTTTTTAAACTTATAACTGTTATTAAGAGTGTGATAACGGATCTTTTATTGTGTCAAATTTAAGAGATTACTCAATTGATTTAAGATAAAAATTACGTCATAATATTTTGTTAGTGTTTCATAACTATAATCAAAGAGTATATAAAGAAAAGAGGATCCATCAGAGAAATTCATGTTAAATCATGCTCTAATTTTTTATATGGGTGCTCTGCTCTGTTAACTTCACAAAAGTATAAGAGAAACAAAAGGGAAAATACATCATAATATTTTTTGTTTCATAACTAAGGAGTGTTTTTTATAGAGGTATACAACTTTGAAGTGGAATAAAACAAAGAAGAATTTTTTAAAAGGACATGAAATTTACTTTATTCGAAAGATAATCTTCTGGCATTGTAATTTAAATATGACTTCTGACATATGACCGCCACGGCTGGCTCGGACGTAGTCTAATCTGGAGGTCCAATTTACGGTGACTTTTTCCAACATTTGTGGCCGTATTTTGGCAATAACTCGGCGAATGTTGTCCTCCAAGTGGTCAATCGTTTCGAGCTGTGTGACATGTTACGCCGTCTTGTTGAAACCACAGCTCCTGCACATTATGGTTGTTCAATTGATGAGCGAAAAAGTCAGCAATCATGGCTCTATAGCGGTCATCATTTACGGATAGACTGATTGGGGTCTTCCTCTACGCTACGCTCTACAGCAGCAATGACTTCTTCTGTATGCACTGTACGACGTATCTGTGGATGCATATTATCATTTAGAGTAAACGTGGTGCGATGATGGACTTAGTGCGCGATAAGTATTTCGAACAGAACCATGATTTTCGAAATAAATTTGCACAATTTGGAAGCGTTGTTCAGGCGTCAGTCTATTCGTGTTGAAATGCCAAACCAAACTAAACATAAATCACTTGACAGCTGACACAATGGCCGCCAGTTAATAGAGTGTTGCCAACTTAAATTTCTATATCTGTATAAAAAAACACCCATTATAATTACATATAACGGTAAACAAAGGAATACATATATCAAATAAAGAAAAATTAAAGAATTATTTTTGTTTATTGTGCAGTTTTAATCATTTTGCAATAAAATGCCGCGAAGTTTATATCTAAGTGATTTTGAAAAAGAGCAAATTTCAGCCTATTTAAGAAGTGGCTAAAGTTTTCTGGAAATTGCTAGAAAAGTAAACCGTTCACATGTGGTTGTCACAAATTTTACCAAATAAACCGAGAGCAGGCGTCCCAAAAAAAGCTTTCTGATCTGGACTGGCGTAAAATTTCTTTTAAGGGTGATAGTTTTGAGTAAGAAACCACGATATTTCTCAAAAATAATTTTCGGAGGCGGACCCTTAATCGTTTGGGGATTTCCAAACACCACAACGAATTTTTCTAAGTACATTACATTATAAGAAGAGAAATTGGTTCCATTTATTGAAAATAGAAGAAGTATTCATTTTCCAACAAGACAATGCCTCTGTACATGTAAGTCGTCAGACGATGGAATGGATATCTTCAAAAAATATGAGAGTATTGGAATGGCCCGCATGTTCTCCGGATCAAAACCCCATTGAAAATATTTGGGGAGTATTAACCCGTCGAGTTTACGCAGAAAACCTTCAATATAAAAGCGTTTTCATCTAATTAATGCAGTAACTGAAGCGAGGAGATCTATAACGGAAGAACTTCATTAATTTGCAACTCAGTGAATGTCTTCAAGCTTTATCATATTTATGAACTATTACATTTTACGAATGAAGTTTTTTCATCATATTTATGAATTTTTTCTTTTGAGTATAGCTTAAATTTCACAAGTTTTAAGTTTGCTGTTCTTATCTTCTCAGTATAGAAACGGTAAAGACATGTCATTACTTTTCTCATTACCAGTAATTACTCTAACACAAATAATAAGGACTTACTAACTGCTGGCTTATCAGTGCGGGGGTCGTGGGTTCGATTCCCACCAGAGGCACTGGTCTGTTTTCGCTACAACGCGCCGAAGGCCATAGTAGCTAGTGCTCGGTTAGGGTAATAGTATATAATTTGTAATTATATGATTATTAATTAAAAAAAAATATTGTTTGTTGTTTAAAAATTTCATTTAATTTTATTTTCTGTGAAAAAATTCATTAATTTAATCAATATTTCTCGAAAGTTTGTAAATAGTTAAAATGCGTATTGTTTAAAAAATACTGACAATAAATTGATGAAAAATACACAAGTTGACTAAAAACTTTTTTAATTAATGCCGAAAATAAGTATTTTTTGTCTTAAACTATTGATTTATTTTTTGCTTAAATTTATGTATTGGAGTTACGGCTTTTGGTTTTAGAAAAATTAAGTACAAAAGACCGCAACTACATTACTTAAAAACACAGCTGTTAAGTTTCGATTACGATTAGTAATCAATAAGATAACATTTTAAAAAGAATTGTAATGATTATATAACTCTCTATTCAACAATTTCTGATTACTAATTGATTACGATTACAAATAATCTAAAAGTAATCAAGATTACGATAAAATAATCAAAAATAACCAAAAAAAAAAATAATCCGACTACTTTCAAAGATCACTTTTGATTATTTTTCATCATTTTTATCGTATTCTTAAGTAATCTTGAATAAATTTTTTTGTTTAAAGTTGAACTGTTTTTTGTATGAAATTTTCCAATTTCTCGAAATCCGCCACTCCGATTTCAATTTCATATTCGAGTATCAGATTTAATATATCGCGATCATAATAATTATATATATATTTTTTTTTTATTTTTTTAATTCAAATCAAATAATAGAACAAGTAGAACTTTGAAACTCCAATTTCGAACTGCTACCTTTAAACAGAGCTTTTTTGAGACTACATATTTTTTTGGCAATTTAGTAACTTAAAAACCCACTTTTTCAACTTTTGCGTAAAATTAGTTTTTGAAAATTATTAGTTGTGCATTAGACCGATAATTCACAATAACTCTTTTGAGGACCGCTACTTCAATTAATGACCTTTTCCCTTTGCTTGTATAAGGATTAAATTCTGCATCCTCAATTCTGTCGTCTGCGGAAATTTATTTCGAAAATAAATTCAGACATTTTGACCTAAATATAAATTTTTTAATTAATGGCATTTAATAACTGTGAATGATGAAATAGACTTTAAAAATAATCAAAAGTAATCTTTGAAAGTAATCGGATACTTTTTGATTATTTTATAGTAATTACAAGTAATCCTGATTACTTTAGATTATTTGTAATCGTAATCAATGAGTAATCGTGCGAAACTGAAAATAATCGTATTTTAAACATTACTTCACCCTTCGAAAGAAGTAATCTAATTACTAATCATTACGATTCCTAATCATAACTTAACAGCTTTGCTTAAAAACTACTATTTTTCAATAAATTTTTTTCTCAGAATCAAATCTCTATTTGTTCCTTAAGCATAATTCTTAAATTTGAACACTAAGCTTTATATAGTTTTTTATTTATAATGATTTTTTCTCTCCTGCAAAAAATTAAAAAGTGTAGTTACGGAATTTTGGATTTTAGGTGACGATATATAATCACTTATTTTTGATTTTTAGTAAGCTGAAAGAAATGACTTTTTGTGCAATCTATCGAGTATAACATGTCGAGATATATCAGTTTTTAAAGCGCTTCACTAAAAACCGTCTGTCTCAGGCTCGAATTCCGTGTGGGCACATTTTGTTAAAAAAAAATTTAATAAAAAAAATTTTTTTTTTATTAAATTCAGTTTTTTCAAAAATTATTTTTAAACTACAAAAACGAAAATGTTGCAACCACTTTTCAAGTGACCTAGTGTAAGTTGGAAGTCTGACTTAGTGTATTACAAAACAAGTTTAAGAAGTTCCAATATACCCTCACACAGGGAAATAAAGTGCCAACCGAACTGAAAAATGTGTTTTAATGGTAACAACTTATAAATTCAGTCTGTGCAACGATATTTACATTAGATTTCTGAATATTTCGGATGTTGCAACTAAAACTCAGTTGAATTAAACGAACTTTGTTGTGGAAACTAATATTCAGTAGTACAAAACAGCTGAAGTACAATAACCGAATTGCTCATCTAGATAATAGTAAAAGAATAATTTTTGCGAATGGCGCACATTGGGTTGAGTCGAAGATAAACTGGGGCTTAACTAAAGGAATCTCTAGAAGTATGATGTTAGATTTTTTTTTAAATAAACGTATATTGATTAGTAAAAAAAATATATATTTTAATAAAATATTTATTGAATATGAAAATTATTCAAGTTAGAGGCCATACTCTATATTTCTTTATTAGGATATTGTCCTAACAAATAATCTATAATCTTTCAGGAATGTGTTGATAGATCTATTTCCGGAATTTTCTAGGTGTTTTTGCAGTAAATTTTATAGTCGGTACTAAAAAATATATAAAAGTGATAGAAGTTTTTCATTAAATTTTACTATATATATTTATATATAATGACATGTTTAGCCATATATAATTATATATAAAAGTGATACAATTATTTTTGATTAATTATGATTAATTATTACATTAATTATTATTACATATGAGTATATATGGTAGAATATATGGTCACATATAGATCTATATCTATTTCATATGATTATATATACAAGAATATTATAACATGCGCTACAATGATACATTACTCCATATTAAAAAAATTTCATAAACTAAGTATACGATATGAACATATATTGTAATATATTGCCTCACATATAAGCACATATGATGATATAAAGTTGTGTATGAGTATATAGAAACTTTTTTTATCGGGATAACAGTTATTTTTAGCAACACTTAAACAATTACCGTTATTTTTGTTTTTAAATTTAAAAAAACATTTTAAAGTTGATTTTTTTTTATATAAAACATTTTAATTAGGAATCTTTAAGAATACATCTTTAGGAGTCTATATATCGTCACCTAAAATTCAAAAGGACATAACTACACTTTCTAGTTTTTTACAGGAGAGACAAAAAACATAATTAAACTACATCAAATTTTAGAGTTATGCTTAAGAAACAAAGACAAAATTGTTTCAGAGAAAAAAAATCATAGAAAAATAGTACAGGGTGTCTGGTTGCAAATTTATATTTTTAAATACGATTATTTCAAAAAGTATTAAACGGTGGGGAGGGAGGGTGGCGCCGTTGGAATTATCGATTGTGCGGATTTGTCAGTCACGATGTCGCAGTGGTCGAGTGAGCATCGCGCGTTCGCTGTGGAGACATTTTTTAAGAGTAATGATTCTTACGTAATTGCTCGTCGACAATTTTGTTCAAAGTTCGGTATTCGGCGAATACGTGATGGACCGAGTGGATCCCATAGATTTTTTTTATGGGGCTACCTCAAAGAGAGGGTTTATAATGGCAATCCCCAATCTCTTGTGGCTTTAAAGGAAAATATTCGTCGAGAAATCAGCTCAATTGAACCAAGTTTACTGCAACGTGTGGCGCAGAACACAAGGCTTTGTTTTGAATACTTTGTTAAACTCGACGGAAGACATCTGGATGACATACTCTTTAAAAAATAAAATCCGCATATCCATTCTATCGTGTAATGCTCTTAATAAAACTTTGTGTCAATTAGTACGTTTTTTATTTAAGTTTGAAAATATAAATCTGCTACCAGACACCCTGTAGTTTTTAAGTAATGTAGTTACTGCCTTTTGAAATTGATTTTTCGGTTACGGCTTTTTGGTTTCCAAAAAATCAATTACAAAAGGACGTAACTAAAAATACAAATGCCGTGCAAAAAATAAAGCAAAAGTTTAAGATAAAAAATACTGCTTTTTGGCAGTAATTAAAAACGTTTTTAGTCAACTTATATAGTTTCAGCTATTTATTGTAAGTATTTTTACAACAAAGCGCATTAAATTAATTCAAATATTTCAAGAAAATACAATTAAATTAAATTTTTTAAACAAAAAATAATATAAATCATTACATTAAAGGCAAAAAACAGCACTACACGACTTCTTAGTTAATGAATATATTGAAACTGCAAACAGCGTCCTTTTAAGTTTTGTTAATAAAATCGGTATTTTTGAATGTAAAGGCTTAAAATTTTGTTGAAGGAAGGTGAATTTTGGTTAACTACATCGTAATCAATCAAAACGTTAATTTTGAATTTTTTGTTAGTTACGGCCTTTTGAATTTTAGATGACGATATATAACATCGTAATAAGACTACATTTGTTAAGCGTTTTTGTTGAAACTAAAATTAACCTTTAACTGGTTAAAAGTATAAACAATTCTAAAAATACATTTTAAGAAATGTATTAATTAATTGTAATCGGGTTCTTTAAAACAAGTTGTTGTGAAAATTATTGTTTTCGGTCCACTCCACTCCACTCTAATTAACCCCTGGTTTCTACATTCAATTTATTTTTCAGGAATTAATCAAACAAGAACAAGCTCAACTACAGCCGTATCACAAAAAATAACAACCACATCGAAATTACTTATAGCCCTTATAATCCTGGTTACAATTGTAGCCGGAAGTATTGTCTATGTAGAGATGACAAGAAAAACTCCTGAACCGTTACGTGGTCCCATCTATTTTGGCAACAATTATGAACATGATACATGTAAGTGCGAATTTCTCTTCGATGAATTTTTTTTTATCAAACTTGTAGATGTGATTCGATTTGAATTTTTATTTTAAGTATCTTAGTTCCGAATTTAGGAAATGGACATCTTGTGGTCGATCGTTTGCAATGGGGAGCTTCAGAATTGGCAAATAAATTATCGATATCCTTGAAGCATCCCATACCGTATGTGGTAATAACCCATATTGGCGTTCAGTCGACTCCATGCTATACAATATATAAATGTTCAATTAAAATGCGTTCCATACAAGATTCTGCTATTGCCGAAAAAGGTCTTCCCGATATACAATCGAATTTTTATGTAAGTTTAAGCAAAAAGTGCAAATATGGAAACTAAACAGTTCAATGTCAGAGTTTTTATACTAAATTTATGAAATTTGAATTCGTAATTAAATTTTAGGTTGCTGCTGATGGCAATATTTATGTTGGACGTGGCTGGAATTGGGCAAATACTTATGCAAATGATACATTGGCAATAACATTTATGGGTGACTATGGACGCTATCAGCCGAATGACAAACAAACAGAGGCAGTACAATATTTATTAGCACATGCTTTGACCAATAAATATATTCAGTTGGATTATAAAATTGTAGCACAAAATCAGGTAATTTGAAAGATATATAATATTAGGGTGATATTTATTTTAAAATTTATGATATTGAAAAAGCGCCATCGAAATGTGATAAAAAATAGTAAAAAGTAAATTTAGTTTTCTATTAAAATCAAAGCGATTAATTTTTAAATTTATCTTTTTTGTAACTTTTATACCTTATTTATACTACAACTAAAAATCACACTCGAAATATTCTTACAATAATTAAATGTAGGTTATTCGGGTAGTAAACAGTAGTAGTTATTTTAACTGTTATTGTAGTCATTTTTCTATGAGGAAATGAAAAACGACTATTTTAGGCAATCATTTAAAAAAATAACTAACCAAAAATACTGTATTCCTGTAACACTTGCTTTGAGTATTCATTTTAGTATTTTAATAAACAAACAACAAAACAGTAATTTTTCAGTAAACAGTTAATTTTTGTTAGTTATTTAAAAACAGAAGATTATGTTGAGTTTTTAAAAATTCTCATGTAGTTTATATTTGTTATTATTAATACTCGTATGTTCATAGTTTTTAAATAATAATTAGAAAATTTCATTCTATCTCCAATGCATAACAACGTCATAACTGGCGTTTGAAGTTTTGATTTTGCATTTTAAATAAGATTTAGGAAATATAAATTTTTAATGGTAATTAAAAGAAAAAATGTATTTTTTTATTAAAAAATATTTTTAAATAGCCGAAAAAATAACTGCTAAAAACAGTAGTTTTTACAACTTATGTTTATGTTCATTGATTTATTGCTCATTTTTATTTTTTATGCATACCCAAGTAAAAAAATGTATACAGTTGTATATAATCATGTATTGCAAAATATTTATATTTATATTCATATAATATTATATTATATATTATATCTTTCTTTATATTACACAATATGTAAAAATATATAATTATATATCGATGTATATATGATTACATATGTCAGATGTAGTTGCATATATTTGTATACAATAATATATAATGTAAATGCATCACATTATATATAATTTGATACATTTGGATGAGGACAAAATTCGGATACAATTGTATCAAACTATATATAAATTCATCAAATTAGTATAAAATAATGTCTAATTGTATCAGATTAGATCTAATATGATACAATTTGATATTCTCATTTTTCGGATATAATTATATATAATACGAAAATTCACAAAATATTTTTTTACATGGATTTATTAAGAGAAACTTGTTTTTGACTGCTTCGTTAGTCGTTTTTACTACTATTGTATTTGTTTTATCAAGAGTTAAAAATGGTTAAATAAAACCATACGAAAAAAAAAATTTTTCCTCAAAAATTATAATTTGGGTAAAATTGTTACCCCCTCTACATTGCTATTCAGAGAATTTTCGGTGACGCAAAATGAATCAGGTAAAAACCTGTCAGTAGATAAAGTCTGTTTAACAAAAAAAAAAAACAAAAGATCTTGAATTTGAATAATCTTGCTCACATCATAATTTATGATAAAAGATCGAAAAAATAAACTTTTGGTTTTAATTTTTTAAAATTTAAGAGTAAAATATTTCAGGTTTTTCATTACAAATTTGTATGGAATTTGACAAGTAAATACGGATAGTTTTTATAAACTAATATTTTTTTAGGCGTTGGGGTATAATGGTTAGCGCGTTGGACTGTTACACAGATGGTTCCGGTTCGATTCCCGGTGACGGCAACATCAATTTAGAAAAATAATATGTATGAGTTTTCTATCCGTCATATGTATCGCAGCTCCCACCTTCGGTGTACCCGTAGCACTTAACCCTACCGAAGTAAAATAATAACTCAGGGCTATTAACCAAAAGGCTTCAATAAGTTCGCCAACTCTCCATCAGGTGGCGAGCAACAACTGTTCTAAGACTTATCATCTCGCTCAATTACAGTGTTGCCATATTTGAAGCCCTTTGTCTTTTCCCACCTTTCATCTCTCTACTAACCAATTTCGAAAGAATTAATAAATAAGAAGAATTTCCTCAGTGTTGCTTCTCTTAAACAAAAAAAAAAAAATTTTTTTTGACAACGAAATCTGTTTAAAGTAAAACAAAAAATATTTAAACCAGATTAAATCTCAAAAAATTTAAGCACTTTTTTTAAAAGTATGAAATGATAAGTACAATTCTTTTAATGGCGTCTTTTGAAAAATGGAATTAAAGTATCAAACGAACTCAATACAAATTCTAGTGGTTGTAGCTGAAATTAAAGAATTTAAAGTGAAAATGTACTCCATTGTTTCAAACACTCGGTGTTCTGCAAAGTTTAGCCAAAATTTGACCGAACGCCGAATTTTTCGAATCAAAGAATTTGCAAACAAAATGGCATGGATTTTATGCGGTATTGAATATGCATATTTTGTTATATACACAGAAAAAATTATCAACCTAAAATATCTAATTAAAGATTTGATTTGAATTTAATTTGTTTCTAAACAAATATTTAATTGAATCAATAAATATTTTAATTGACTTTTAAATATATAAATACATATTTTATTTTAGACGCAATTATCATATTATTTTTTCATACACTGTTTGCATAAATAGGAAACTTTCAAATACATTTGAAGTTAACAAACAAAACAAGCACACACACAAACAGACTCAGCATTGCAAAAAACACACATACCAACGTATAGATCACACACTTTGTGAGTATCATATTTTTTTGTAGAAGTTATTTATAACTTTTTTTTTCTTTCCTAATTTTAATAAAAGGTTTAATTGATAGTATCATTGCCGTGATATGTGCAAATTCAATTAAAACATTTATTGATTCAATAAATTTTTTCTGTGTATGCATATTTTGCTATAAATGCACATTGTGGAATTTTTTGTTGCATATTTTTAATATAATTGAAATATTTTGCATAATTTCTAAAAATTAAAAAAAAATTATAGTAATTAAATGTGCTAAAGTCCCAAAACTTATTTAACAAATTGTGAAAAGCAATCTGATGTAGGCGTGTCCCTATCCGGATTTCATTCCTGCTTAAGGAAATCTTCAGGGGACTTTGTTATTAGAATTTCTAGAGATATTTGTTATGTTAAATCACAAACTCAATGAGAATTTCTTGTCCTCGTCTAGGAGCGAGATTCAAAATTTAAAATTTCAAAGAAAAAAACAAAAACAACAACAAAAAATTGTCACAATTGGCTTTGTCATCTTCCAAATATTACTCTGTTTTTTTGACAGACCTAGCAATGTAGTGACGTTTATTCAAGTAAATCAACAATAGAAAATCATGTGTTTTCTATTAGTGTCAGTTACATTTAAATTTGAACAAGCACCTGCATATTTGTTATTTAAATTTATTTTCATCGGGACAAAAAATTTAAATTCAAAATAAACAAAAGAAATTTTTCTAACCCTGATCTCGTATCTACATTCTTCCGACAGTCAGGCGGCATTAAGGGCTTAATGTCCTATGAGGTGTCATCTGGTCTGGTCATGGAATGCATTCTGGCTCTTAACCGACTTGGCAGGCGCAACTCGCTTACCTTAGGGTGGGTTCCTGGTCACGAGGGGCATGAGGGCAACGAGAGGGCAGATTGTCTTGCTAATTGCGGGGCCCGAAGGCCCTTTATTGGCCCTGAACCATTCTGTGGTATACCTTTGGGGTATGTTAGGGAGAAGCTCGGGTCGTGGAGGGAGTCAGAATTCTCTCTCTATTGGGAAAACTCTCTTGGCCAACGACAGGCTAAGAGATTGATTTCTTTTTCCAGTGCAGGATCGAGGAGACTCTTGTCCCTCGGGAGGGGTGACTTGAGAACCCTGGTGTCTTACCTGACTGGACACTGCAATCTCAGATACCACCTGCTCAAAAGGGGTCTTTCGGACACGGATGAGTGTAGGTTTTGCGAACTGGTAGCTGAGACATCAGAGCATGTTCTTTGCGAATGTCCGAGGCTATGTGAAAGGCGTGCCAAGTTTCTTGGCAAGCGCTTTGTCTCCCCTTCGGACGTTATGAAGATTTTGCCTAATAGGATTATTGGCTTTATAGGTAGCTTGGATCTTTAGGGTAACTTTAGGCAGCACAAAAGACCTAAGTTGGTCGCGGTGCATAGTGCCATATAATCTAATCTAATCTACCCTGAACGTAGTATCTAGTTGTCATTTATTAGACATTTATATTCGAATTAATTTTTAAACCAATAATCTCGAATAATAAATCGAATTTTAAAAATACAAAAATTTTGCATTCATATTTTTTTGATTTTTATTGCATATTTTTAGATTTTTTCTGAATATTATGTGATTTTTTGCACATATTTTGATTTAAAACACATATTTTAAGAACATGGTTTGGATTATTTACTGTACTAACTGCCCCTTTAATTTAATATACACACTGATAGAAAGAGACCTGTAAAAATAGCAGAAAACGCTAGCAGAAATTAGTTAAAAATCAGTTTGCAGAAAAAAGTGCTAAATTTAGAAGGTTTTTTTTGTTAAATATTTTATTCATATTTAACAAAAAAAATCTTCTAAATTTAGCACTTTTTTCTGCAAAACTGATTTTTAACTAATTTTTGGTAGCGTTTTCTGCTATTTTTACAGGTCTCTTTCTAAGAAGAACAGCAAAAATAAATCTGTTAACTTTACAACATTTTAGTTACTTTACAACATTTTATATATTAGTTAATTGAAAATAGTTTTTTACTTTGTAAAATTAGCAAAAACTTTTACTAAATATTTGTAGAATTAAAATAGCAAACAAAAATTGTAATATTTACAAATATATTAACCACAAAATATAGTCGATTGCAAATAACAGTTTAGTTTAAAAAATATCTAAAATCAACCAAAATGTTTGCTAAAAAATTGTAGATTGCTGATTTCATAATTAAGACTTTTTTTATTTGCATTTTTTCTACTAATATTTAGTAAAATTGAACAGATTCATTTTGGCTATTTTTGTATTACTACTATTTAGTAAAAAACATCTGCTAATTTCAGCAGTTTTTCTCATTTTTAACTAATTTTTAGTAGCTTTTTGCTATTTTTACAGGTTTATTTCTATTAGGGCATAAAAATGACACACTAATTAAGATCCTTCTTCCTCATACAAATACTATTTCGACAATTATTTCTCATTACAGACAAAACAAACAAAAAGTCCTGGAGCAAATGTCTTTCGTATTGTGAAAAATTGGCCGCATTTCTATCCCTGTGGAATGGATGATAGTCCCAAGTGTGGCAGTGAATTGGGTATGCCATATCCCTGGAATGCCAATATGTGAATAAATACTTATTATATATCTTTATACAATACACATACTTGTGTATGTGGTTTTAGTCTTGTGTTAGTCGTTAATGTTAAATATATACTTTTTTAAAATAAATATTTTGTATTATATTGTTTAAATTGCAAAGTGTACGCTATTCATGTTTTATTTGAAACTAATCTCGAAACCGAAATGCATTACGGTAAGTGTAACGACATGAAACTTTTTTGCAGTTACGGTTAATTGTAACGTACTGCAATTATTGATTTAGAGTGTAACCACAATACTAGGGTACTCAATCGGTTAACCGTTACTCGATTAATCGATGAATTTTAGTCGAACAATTGTTCAAGTAAATTAAAATGGCAAATTTCGAGTAACAAGTAACACGAATAATTTTGTTCGATTAATCTAGTTAATCGAGTAAATACAAATTTAATCTATTTCAGTTAAGATTTTATAAAAAAAAAAAAATAAGAAAAATTGTTAGTATTTTTAAAAAAGTCTTTTTTTGTAAAATATATAGCAGTCACCGTTTTAAATTAAATGTAATACTTTTTTAGTAGGTGGGTTACACTGAGAGAATTATGTTCACTTCAGCAATGAATTTCTTCATAGCTTTAATGAAAATTGTCACTGGAACTCGTACATTGAATGAATTCTGTTTCATAGAATCTATGAAACAGGTTTCATTAAGGTCAGTGTTCATGAAATGTTTGTAGAATTAATGAAAATCTTAATAAAACTATTGAATCATTATAACAATCAACCGTTTGTAGAATTTATAACAGTTTTATACATTTTTTTAGTATTAAGAAGTTCCTTGAACATTCCTTCATGAATGTTTTGAAAATGCGTTGAAACTTATCAATGAACCGCTTCATATGATTTTTTAAACAATTTCATAGAAGTCCAAAATTAATGCAAGGCTACATTAAAATAATAAAGCACTTTATAAAATATGTTTAACACTTGAGAAAATTGAAAGTTAATGAATGTAAAAATGAAAGTTAATGAAATTAAATGGCAAATAAAGGTTTACATAAGACCTCTAAACTAATAAAGTAAAATTAAGATAAAAAAAAACCGCTTTCCTGAAATTAGGCAAAATTTTTATATATCTAAATATTCAACAAAAAATCGCAACAATCGCAAAACTATTAGATTGTGGATTTAGCCTCACTCTCTTCGTTCTTTCGGATCTTTATTCAACTTAATCACATACATTAAAAATTATCCACTTTGCAAACAAAATATACTCGAACAAAACTCTTTCGCTTATTAATGACCGCGAAAAAGTAATAAAGGGTGTTTTTTATAAAGGTATAAGTTGGCAACACTTTCTTAACTGGATCCCATTTTGTCAGCTGTCTGGTGATTTATGTTTAGTTTGGTTTCGCATTTCAAAATGAATAGACTGACGCCTGAACAACGCTTCCAAATTGTGTAAATTTATTTTGAAAATCATGGTTCTGTTCGAAATACGTATCGCGTATCGCGAATTTTGTTTAGCGATGAGGCTCACTTTTGGTTAAATGAATGCGTCAATAAACAAAACTTCCGTATTTGGAGTGATGATGATATGTTGAGACACCGTTACATCCAGAAAACCTGACTGTTTGGTGTGCCTTATGGGCTGGTGGAATCATTGGTCCGTACTTCTTTAAAACCGATGCTGGTGAGAACGTTACAGTCAATGGTGACCGCTATAGAGCCATGATTACTGACTTTTTTCGCTCATCAATTAAACAACCTTGATGTGCAGGAGCTATGGTTTCAACAAGACGGCGCAACATGTCACACAGCTCGTGCCACAATTGGTTTATTGAAGGAAACGTTTGGTTACCGCATAGTTTCACGTTTCTGACCCGAGAATCGGCCTCCAAGATCGTGCGATTTAACGCAGCAGTACTATTTTCTGTATGGATATGTGAAGTCGCTAGTCTACGCCGATAAGCCCGAAACGATTGACCACTTGGAGGACAGCATTCGCCGCGTTATTTCCAAAATACGGCCACAAATGTTGGAAAAAGTCATCGAAAATTGGACCTCCAGATTAGACTACGTCCGAGCCAGCCGTGGCGGTTATATGCCAGAAGTCATATTTAAATTATAATGCCAGAAGATTATCTTTCGAATAAAGTAAATTTCATGTCAATTTAAAAAATCCATCTTTATTTTATTCCATTTCAAAGTTCTATACCTCTATAAAAACATCCTTTATCATGTTTCTTTATATTTTTCCAAGGCATAGACTGCTATGAAAACAAAAAAACAATAAATAAAACCTCTCAATTGTATATTATTTGAGAACTAATTTTTAATTTTAAATTAATTAATTTTGATAAATTCTTGTCGGAACTCCTAATTTTGTATTTTTTTTTTTGTGTCTTTTTATGTATTTTTAAGCAAAAATTAATTAAATAATATGATTAAAATTATTCGAGTTAGTCGAGTAATTATAAAATCTTACTCGATTAATCGAGAAAGTTGAAAACCTCAAAATCGAGTTACTTGTTTACTCGTTTACTCGAACAAAACCAATTTCGAGTAATTTAAATACCCTACACAAAAGCAAAGGAAAACTATCAATGAAAAAATAACACAGTGTAACACTAACACACGTGTATTCATAAAAAACACACAATTACCAAATCCTTATTTTTCTGAGTTATCGTCTTTTTAGTGCAATTTCACACATTTCACATTTTTATTCATAACTCAGGATACCATAAGATCTCCACATAGGGATTTGGACACACACGGTATACGGAAGTAATTTATAATTAATATATACAGTTTTTTGAACCGCGGTTTTTGAAAACAATGCATTTTGTAGTGAAGGAATAATTTGTGTACACTGGTAAAAACAGTAGTTTTTAAAATGAGGTATCAATGACTCTCATAGCTTAAGCCTTTAAAAAGATATGGAATATTATGTACGACTACTTTTTTTAAAATTTTCAAATATTTTCACGAGATATTTGAGGATCCGCTTTGGTTAGCTGTCCTACATTTGGACGAGGTTACAGTTATATGATGTACATATTCTGTACAAATTTTGGTTGAAATCAGAGAGGGTGGAAGAAATCAAGTCACTGATTTTATATGTTTTCAGCCACATGTTCTATTTCTTTTGTAAGAAAATAAAGTTTCCTTAGTTGATAATAAGTACATTTGTCACAGTGTAAAAAGGCATTACCATATGCGTGGTTATATAAGCACATATTTGGTAACGGCAAATAGGGTCGTTATTCGGTCGTTATGGGGCGTATGTGCCCCATGATCAGCCGCTTATATAATTTTATATATTTTTTACGCTTTTTAGAAAACAAAATTCTTGTTAATATAATAAATCAATATCAACGCTTCTACATCTTAAAGGATATTGTGCTTTAATACACGAAATGAAAAAGAAATCTCAAATATACAAACTCCATATTATTTTTTTTTGCAACCCAAAAAACACAAAAACATATCCTATACTCGACCTAGTGAGAAGTAGAAGTGTAAAATTTGGTGACATGAAAGATGATCAATAACAGCACAAATTATGGAAAGGAATATTTAAATAACATTTTTAGATACAGCGAAAATCGGGGGTGGCATATGTGGCACAGTGGCGAAGCATCAACCATCTAACCTACTTACACTTATCATTGCAAATCTCATTACTATTATATGCGGATGTCGGTCAAAATAATGACATACCATAACAAAACACAAAGAGATTTGTAGAATTCATTCAATTTGGAAAAATGTAATTAAATTTTTCAAATTCAAGAAATTAATTCTTTAAAATACCAAGTATGAATTCATAGAATTCAAAGTTAGAGAATGAATTCCATTACTGAAATATTAAGCATTACAATTAAGGAATTCATTTAAAAAGAATTCATTCAAATTTAGTTAATTGAAGTTTTGGTCAGTTAATTCATTCAATTTTCGTTTAATTCGCTTAGGGAATTAACTTTTTTTATTTAATTCCCCAAGAACTTAACTAAGGACTTAACAATTCCTTAAAGTTGGTTAGGGAATTCAATTCTCAAATTGAAATTCATTTAAAAAAATGGGAATTAATGAATAAATTCTTCAAAGCTCTGTAAACACCTCACGAAAAATCAACAAATATATGGTTGCCTATATGCTTTCTACACTCAAAAAAATAAGTTAGTAGAAAAGTTAGTAAAACGTCTTGTAAATCAGTGTATACTATTTTTTAGCAAATTTTTTGCTAAAATCGTGTTTTCAGCTAAAATTTTTGTTATACTTATTCAGCACTTAACTGTTTTATACTAATGCTTTACTAATATTATACAAATGTTTTACTAATTAATTTTGCTAAAAAAAAAATTGTGCTGATAAGTACATTAATAGTGTGGACGACAACCAGATTGAAAGATATGCGCAGAATGAAGCAGATGTAGCGGCATGTCAAGATGTAGTAGAGAAGAGGAAAATGATACTAAAAAGTACAACTCTAATAAGACACAAAAAAATCAACCATGCAAAATTTTTGTATCTGTTTTTCATACATAAAACCGGTTTTCACCGGCTTGTAAAAATAATTGTCTATTAATTAAATAAAAGACAAAATAAAATATTTAAATTTAATATGTATTTCTAAACTAAATGTTTATAGATTAGTAATCTAGTGTGGTCAAATTGCAAACAAACATATACAGACATGTAGACAGAGTAAAGCGAAAGACATAGACACACATCTTAGGTAGATTTTTATGGTTCCTTTTTCTTATTGCAAAAGGGTTGTTTTTTTCGTTTCGTTTGTTTTTGTTTATTTTCGTTTCTATAATTATCTTCGGCAGTTGCGTCCTTTAAAAGATAGCATCATTTAGACAACCATTGATTGTAAGTAGTTGAAAGAAAATTTTTGTTATGTTATATACATATATTCATTTCTATATATTTTCAGATATTAAATTAATTCATGTCGTCAATGTGGGAAAATGAAAATTTTTATATTTCGTAATTATTGTAAGTTATTTTTAAAAGAGTCACAAAAATATGTTTTATGATTTTCAGCAAATAAATTAACTAAAGTATAATTTTCTATAAATTTGTTGCGTTTTTTTCAGTCTACTAAAATTCAGCAAAAAATTTATTAATTTTTAGCAAGGCTTTTTTTTATTGCTAATCCACTATCCACTACTTTTACTGATTTTGTTGCTAAAAATCAGCTCGCTGACATTAGCAATTTTTTTGCAAGCACCATCCTGACTAAAATTTTGCTGACTCAGCAAAATTTTTTGCTGACTTTAAAAACTTTTTTTTTTTGAGTGTAGTATGGACAAAAATAATGAGTCTAAAATAAATTTAATAAAAAAATATTTTTTTTACTGACAACTTTTTTTTTATAAAATTGCACAGTATTCGATTCCGGGCCTCCATCCAGGTTGTCAGTTAAAAGATCGACCATCTGAGCTATCTCGACCTCCCAGCCAGAAAAATTACGAACGGCAAAGCATTGACCCAGTGCTTTCAACGGTGGTATGAGCGTTGGCAGAGCGTTGGATTTCTGAAGATTTAAGGCAATGAGCGCTTTGTCAGTACCAAAACCATAATTTTAAAACGTTGGCAAAACATTGGTAGAATAACCAAAAAAAGTGCTTTTTTAATGATAAAATAAGTGCTTTGCCAAGCCCAAAATGCTAACACCCGTTATATAATAACACAGTTTATGATATTCATTAAAAGGCAATATATTTAATGAAGTTAGCGATTCGTTTAATTATTCAGTATCATCAACAGAAATTGAAATATTCACAGTTAAAAATATGATTTATGAAATAAATATAAATATGGTAGAATTTAAGTGTATTCTTACTAATGTAAATAATGAAACATTTGCCATAAGTCTTTTACATAAATAATAGCAATAAAGTATGTAAAATAATTTAACAAAAATTATAATTATTAATTATTAAAAAACCTGCTAACGTTTTTTATAAACGGTTGTAAATTTAGTAAATCGAGCACTGGCAAAGCACTTTTGGCCAGAGTTGGGAAAGCGTTGTGAACAAGGGCTATGCCACTGTTTTTTATTATGTTAACGGTTGTAAATTTTGTAAATAAGTACTGGCAATGCACTTTTTGCCAATGTTGGTAAAGCGTTCTAAGCCAGTGCTTTTATTATTTTCACTTTATTTATTGGATCATTGTTCTCTGCCAGTGCTTGATTTTTCAGACCATTGGCAATTTCTGGCTGGGCTGTTATACTTGAAACATAAACGACTTGCTTGCACAAAATGTCATTACTTTTCAGCTTACAAAAAATCAAAAATAAGTAGTTATATATGTACTTACTAGAAATTAAAAAATAATTACTCTATAAATAGAATTTCAAAAAGTTTTTAGATCATTACAATATATTTAAATAATAATAAAAATAAGTAGTTAAAACATTATTTTTTTTTTATTGAAATAATGGGAAAATTAACTAACAAAATATCGTAATTCCGTATTATTTGTGTTAAAGTAATACAGAGAGTAAGCTGGTGTCATTACTGGCAGTGAGCAAAGTAATGACATGTCATTACCGTTTCTACACTGGGTGTACTTTAAATATTTAACTTGTTCGTTCTCCAATTTAAGAAATATTAATTTATTTTTGTATAGAAACATGTCTGAAATTTGAAGAGATTTTTTTTGTGCACAGGGTTAAGGTATTCACGAAAAAAAATCTATACGAATGAATATTGCCTATATCGTGGACCCTGAAAGATCACAATTTTGAAATATAGGGGAAAAAGCTCTTGGGGAAAAGTCGCAGAAAAATCGAACGATTTCAGACACCCCCTCGATTAAATTAAATATACATTTTTATGCAATAATTTAAGCTTAATCATACTACAATTCCTTAATAAAGCGCCAGATTTAATGTTACTCAAAACACGTTTTTTTTCATAACATAAATATTTGTTAGTCCACAGACATATTTTTTATACCAGTGAGTGTGTTTTCTTCTATAGAGTGACAATATGTCAACCCAATCACGATTCGTATCGACCATCTCCGATTTCAATAAAATTCGCCATTACAAAATTATAGCTAAAAACATGGTCCTAAGTATGTTTTTTACTATTTAATACATGTTTTGTTTTGTATGTGTACCGAATGGGTCGTGCGGACTCAGTAACTTGTTGGGACTGTGATGAGATTGACAAGAACATAGAACACTATCTTTGTGGTTGTGCCGCTTTCAAATGGATAAGGGTTCCACTGTTCGCTGACAACATTCCGACTTTGGTTGACCTTAGTCGATTGGGCAGCAGGAGACTAAAGGCAGAATTAGTTTGTACGTTCTGTTCCGTTACGAATCAGCTGTTTTGTTTCTGTTCAATTGTATGTGTAGTTAGTTTTCACTTTTTCGTTCTGTTCTGTTGCGAACAAATCTATTGAAAATAGAATTCACCGTTAAGTGACAGCCTAAAGTGCGTATGTATTGGTTTGTTGTGAAATATTGGTTTGTTGTGAAATATTTTTGTGGTACTATTTTAACCTCAGATGTACAAATTTGTCTATGTATGAATTTCTTGGTCCCTTTAAAACTCAATAATTATTAAATCGATTTGCAGTCCCATAAGAACAATGAATTAATTTGGAACCAAACGCTGTGAATTCAATCACATGAATTCACTGAGTGCGACTGATAACAGATGATTATATTAAAGCTTTAGTAATCGATTAAACCAATTATTGAATTCAATCAATAAGGGTTATAATTATTAACTAATTTTGATTTTCAAAAAAGTAAATAATAAAAATCTAATTAAAATGTGAAATTGACTATTTGCAGCGTGTCTTAAAATCGACTGAGTTCACGAACAAATTTGTTTGCAACCAATCACAAAGATTAAATTCGCAAAAAACTGTGAGAAACGTAATTCAATACAGCAAGATATTAATAGCATGCTTTATGTACATTTTTCCGAAAAGTTTGGTATTGAAAATGAGCAAAATCGGTCTAGCGTTTTAAAACTAATGAGTGACAATGTGAAAGTACCTCTAAATTTTCCATACAAATTGGTGTATAAAGCACTGTATATTATTAGAATACATTGTAGTGTCTGTGTATATAAAATATAACGTCCTATTTTTCCACCAGACGCTAAAAGGTGAATAATATTTAAAATTCAGCGCATATTCTTTTTTTCTCCACCAAAAATTTTTTTTCACCTCCAAACTAGTTTTTGTTACCTCAAAAATGTTTTTACATCCAAAAAGTTTTTCACCTCAAAATTTTGTTTTCGCCTCTTAACATATTTTTTTTTAATATATTTTTGTTGTTTCATTTGTAAATGGTAAAACCAAATTTATGCATGCACTTGTGGTTTGTTTAATTTATATCTAACTTTTTTTTTTATAATTTGGATGCCGAAAAAGTACTATTTTATTTGCAGGTTGGTACTATTTGAAAATCGCATTTATCATCCTGATTTGAATGTTTTTTTGTTGGATTTTCTTTTACTTTGTAAACAGCTGATTCCTTTTACAGAAAAGTAATACATAATATTACCTACAGAACAGAACGACACAGAACGGCAACAGAAAGTAACAACTAATGAGGCCCTTAAGGAATTCTTTCAACAGCACGGACTCTCTGGAATAGGTAAGGACGAGAAACACCAGACATGAGAAGCACACAAAAAGCCGACTTTCGGGCTTAAGTGTATGTTCTATTTGATTGGACGTTAAAGGTAATTTTCGGGGGCCTTAAGTTCAAATGCCAATATTGCAACATAGGCATTTTTTTTCTAATTCTTAAAAAACTATATACTGGAGATTTTTTCATCCTCGGCGATTATTAATGCCCATCACTACAACTGGAACTGCTCAAAAATAAATGAAGCCGGTCGTGAGCTGTTCAACCATCAGTTATCATCAAATTACTATATTTATTATCATTAAGTCCAACTAGAATCCCTCCTAATCGAGTATATAGAAACCATCAATTATAGACCTTTTGATAACAAATTCATCCCTCTCGTTTAGTGATATAGATACACACCCTTTTAAATTAAACTCTGATAATATACCTACAACCTTTAGCATAAATGAAAATATTATAGAGACCGAGAAACTATTTTCCCGATTACTCCAAGGCAGACTGGAAAAGCTTTCGTAGAATAATAGACAAAAAGTTAAATTTATCTTTAGAACTAAATAGGGACATAACTCTACCCAACATAGATAACATTATTTACGACTTTACTGACATGTTAACGAATACGTGTTTGGAAACTATACCACAAAAGGACTATTATACAAAATTCTCTGCCGGTTTCTCCGTTGTGTTAGCACATTATAACAACTAGAAATAAACATAGAAGGCAATATCAAAGATGTTCTGACACAAATTTAAAAAATACTCTTTAAAGCAATAATTCGTGAACTTAATAAATTAATATCAATACATATTAACAATGCTAGGAATAATAAATGGACCAATATGCTTTCTAAACTAACTGTTGGAAACAAGAAATTTTGGAAACTAACAAAATACATCAAAGGGAAAAGCAAAACCTATCTGCTCTTTAGAAAGCAATAATGGTTTTAATTACGGAGAACACAGCAAAGGCAAATGTCTTAGCTAAACAATTCTACAATGCACATCTCACAACAATAAACATGAGCGGTCCAATAGACATAAAAGTAAACTCATTAAATAGATCACTTAAAATCAACACTTTGTAAATAACCCAGATACTTTAACAAACAGGGAAGAGTTAGAATTTTATATTAGAAGACTTAAAAAACTCGAAAGCCTCCGGTCTAGACGGAATTCAAAATATAGTACTCAAAAAACTTCCTTACTCAGCTTTAGAGTTCCTAGTTAAAATCTTTAATTTCTGTATCCAAAATGCTTATTTTCCAAATCACTTTAAAAAGCAAAAGTTATTCCAATTGCAAAGGCTGGTAAAAAACCCCAAACTTTCCGGTAGTTATCGTCCAATCAGCTTGTTGAGTTCCATTGGCAAGATATTCGAAAAAATATGTTTAGCAGACTAAAAGAGTTTGTGGATGAGAATAACCTTATTCATGACTGCCAATATGGTTTTAGAGCTCAACATTCTACAATACATCAAGTCAAACGAGTTGTTAACATGATTAATTTTAACAAGAGAAGGAGACACTCAACAGGTGTTCTGTTTTTAGATATAGAAAAAGCTTTTGACTCGATCTGGCATGCAGGACTTGTTTATAAACTCATAAATGAAATTCCTTTATAACTTAGTTAAACTAGTTATGAGCTTTCTCAGTGATAGGAGCTTCCTGGTAGATATTGATGGTGATCAGTCTAATGAAATGGCTATTCCTTCTGGTGTCCCACAGGGATCCGTGCTATCACCCCTATTATATTCGTTATGTATATCAGACTTTAAATCTCTCAGAGACAATGATGTAGCTTTTTATGCGGATGATAGCGCATTTGTAAGCCATGGTAAGGTCTCTAATGCAATTGTTAAACGTATGCAGAGATCACTTACATCAGCACATAAATTCTTCACCAAATGGAAAATAAAGATAAATGAGGATAAATCCCAGGCTATAATCTTCCCATTTAATAAATCACCAAAGAGAATTCCAACTCGTCGTTTTCTATCCAGGGGAAAACAATACGTTTTATGGACTCTATAAAATACTTAGGGGTAACACTTGATCGCAAACTTTTATTTAAAGAACATTTTGAATTTAGTCTGCTCAAAAGCAGTAACGTGTGGTAGATCTCTGTATCCACTCCTAAATAGGAAAGAGGCAAATTAAATACAAAAAATAAGCTTCTTTTGTATAAAATGTGCATTAGATCTATTTTAACATATGCGTGTCCAGTATGGACTAATTGTGCAAAAACTCATAAAAAAAGATTACAAATCATCCAGAATAAAAACTTGAAGATAATATACAATCTTCCTAAAAAGTTTTCTACCGCAGATTTACATCAAATGTCAAATCAAAAAACCCATAGAGACCCTAACTAGAGAATTGACTCTGACATTTTCCGACAAATGCAAGAGATTCAAATTACGCACACATAAGGAGATGACTGACAGTGACTAGCTTATCTATCTTTATAGATATGGTGGTGGCTGCCATAGGTCTCCTACTTCCCCATTTCTCCATTGTGATATAAAGTATAGGTTTTTTACTATCTTTTTCCTATTAATACGTGTAATTAATTTTATTTTAATTAGAGAACCACATTTTAAATATTAGTTAATATTTGCTGTAATATCTTAGATAAAATCTCAAAATTTGTAATGTAAATATAATTAATTTGTAAATACTGATAGTAAATAAATAAATAAAAAAAA